>CM034314.1:6129743-7425807 GCA_019925795.1 Dendrobium chrysotoxum | reverse complement strand
TTTTATCCCTAATTCCGCTAATCACCAATCTCTACCATTTGCGCCCCGTTGTCTTCAAGCTTTAGGTCGTCTGAAGCACAAACGCCGTGGAGTGTACGTCGTCTTCTTCCTGTCATTGCCGCCCCTTTCGCTGCCTTCGCTGCCTTCGCTGCTAACTCTTTTGTTTGTATCCACCAGCCGGTGCGGGGAGAGGAGGAGGTGTTTTGAATTGTGAGATGCTAGACTGAGAAAGCTCAGATTTAAGGGTCAGTGATTGTCTCGAGTAAGAAAGAAATCCTGTTTTCCTTCACGCTGTTTAGGTGAGATTCGTGTTCTTCTGCCTTTTTTTTGGTTATCATGTTTTGGATTGGTTTGATGGGATTATTGCTTTTCCTTTATGTTTTTGTTTTTTTTTTATTTTAGAATATTTGTTTGTGTTGGATACCTTTTAATTTGTTTCGGAAGGTTTCTATTCATTGTGTTTCCTTTTGAGGACGACGAGCTTTTTAGTTGTTTACAACTAAATATTGTCTCAGAAATCCTTTTTCTTGGATGCGCATATTTTATTGCTTTTTTCGTGTAGGCTATCTGTATTATTTAGCAGTGGACTGCTATCATCATTGGTTTGCTCTTCATATTTTTAGTTGAATCTCTGTGGTCTGTTTCTGATTTTTTTTTATTTGTTTGATAAAATTTTCTTCTTAAGGTTTGGTGCTTTGAGAGTTATGAGATTTTATGACTTACGCTACTCTGGTCTCTGGAGTTTGATATCTAGAGGATTCTTCCTCACTTTCATGGTTAAGATGCCCACATCATTATTTTCAAAGCAAAAAGGTTTGCAGACGTCTTCAGAACTTTTCGGGCGCAGCAAGAATGGTATTTTTGGCAGGACTTGGTTGTTCTTGTCGCAACCATTCTCGACTATTGGCCTTTTCCCTCAGTTTGGTGCTAATGCTGTGAAGAATGTGCATACAATGATCAGAGAGCAATGTTTTCTGTTATTGGAACAATATCTCGCAAGCTTTTTACTCCTTCAGTGACCGACTTTCTTTGTCAATCCTGTGCAAAGCAAATTGACATCCTGCTCTCCGAACCCACACAAAAATCTTTATTCACTGCATTCCAGCGAAATGCAATGTCTGCTTGTAGTTATGTAACAGGCAGAACGGAATCAGTTTCCCATACTCTTGGCATTGGAGAAAGGACTAATGGGCATGCACATGATATGATTCGAAGTGGTATTTGCAATTTTCACAAGGGTATTGATCATTACAGAATTATCAATGGCAGCCTACATAATCAAGTAGCAGGTGGTAGGAAATTAAGTTACTGGTGTGCATCATCTGGTGCTACTGAATTTTATTCCAATTTTGTGCCATGCTTTTCATTATGGAAAAAGGACTTTCGGCTGGCTTGTACTGCTCAATATTCCACAGGAGCTGCTCGGAATGTTTCTTTTGATGGTGTGCTACACGAGGAGCAGCTTGAAAGCTCTGTAGTTGAGCAGAACAGGTATTTATATTTCTTATCCTTTTTTTTTTTTTTGAAACATGTTAGTTTGGCAATATACACGTGTATATTGAATGTCAAAGCATTAATGTAGTGGGATATGAAGTTTAGCATTGATTTTGAAGCAAGTGGGATTGTAAAATACAGTTCCTTTTTCCTAGCTTTGACTTATTTATTTGGTGAAACTTTTAAGGTGGATCGTGTCTAAAAACATAGAATGATATTGCATTGTAAAGTTGTGTTTCTACAATGGGTTTTTTAAAGGCCTTATGTTGACTCCACGCACTTAAAATGATTTTCCATGATATCTTGTTTCATGTCATGCGTGATATGAGGATCTATTTATTGAGGGCACTAATGTGCTGGCCCAACCCAGTTACAACTCCTGAAAAATGCCCATACAAAGATGAGAGGTCTTGATCAACGATGACTTATTACCTGGTCAGACAGTAACCTTTTAGGCTGGTTTAAGTCACAGATATTCTTTTGCTCCTTTGATGTTTCACTAAAAAAATAAAAATGCTTCATCAAAACAAGCTTAAATTTCATTTACAATTAACATTGTTTGTCATGAAGATATATATGAAAGAGTTACTTTATAGCTGTCTCTACTCTTGGAGGATTATTGCATAGAAGTGACCAATTATAACTTATTGTTTAAAATAGAGAATTTGCACATAGGTTGCCAGTAGTATTGGTTGATCTTAGATATTTTCATTTAAAATTTATATTTTTTGTTGTTTCATTTTGCTTGTTGTAATTTGGTTTCATAAATGAGTTTATTAATCTTTTTGTCAATAATAATTAGAAGATAAAGTGATACGCTAATGAAATATGTTTAAGTATCTTGGATTTATCATACTAATGTAGGGCACAATCATTTAAAGATTATTGTTAGTTTTGCTTTTTATGCTATATATAAAAGTTATGAAGATTTCTTAATTAAGAGATTCTTTTCACGAAGGCCATTTTTTTATTTGGATGAACTCTTGATGTTTATCTTTATTTTCTTTTTTCCTTGTTGCTTTGAACCACTCTATGAATATGGGCTAGTGGTCGGCCCTTTCCAATCATTAGATGTCATAATGTTGACTAAACAATGGAGCAATGATTGCTTATTTGGCTCTCCTTCTATATCCTATCTCAAGGCAAACACCATCATTGTGGAACACGTTCATGATGAGTCGGTTGACGAGCACCACAATTGATCTGGACTAAGTTTCCATTTCCATTAACAAATGGTCTTGCTGTTGTAGGCGCGTGATGAACTTGTGATGTAGATGTTGGTAGAGCCAATGCCGCTAACTTGCTTATAAGCTTTTTCTTGCCAATGTAGGCTGTTAGTGTAGGCAACAAAAAACTTTGTGTAGATGGCAAAGCCCTGTAGCTTGTCAAAAAATGATAAGAAGAAGAATAGGCCACCCTTACTTCTTATGTTGATACATGCGGATGTGATAAGAAGTTGAAGTTGCAATTATGTAAATGAAGAGCAATTGCAATTTTTTTGGGAAATTTGGCTTTGTTGACCTTGATAGTTATTCTGGGGATGACCCAAACAAACACGAGAAGTAGCGACTGAATGACGCGACATTGCGCAAAAAGCTGTCTAAAACTTGTCAACCAAAAATCAAAGTCACCTGAATGAGATTTGTTTATGAATGGACAATACCGATGTGTTTGGGATAGTTAAAACAACTTAATTTGACATCTATATTGGTCGGAGTCTCCACGTGTGAAAATTGAGAAATTTGGGGTGCACAAAATGATAATTAGACTTTGATTTGCACAAGCAAAGAGAATATAAAAAAATATATAATAATAATAAATATATAATAATAATAAAAAATTAATAATAATAAATACATAAATAGAAAACTAATGATAAATCAAATCAATTTATATTTTATGATGATGATTAATTTTTTTATTATATAATATATATATATATATTAATATGTATATAGTTAATTAATTAGTTAAATAATTAAAATAAGCCATTTCTCAATTATTTTCCCCCTATTCTCCCATGTCATTTAAATTTCTATGCCCACTTGCACGCCGCGAGCCACACTCCTTCCCAAAAGCCCTCTTCTCACTGCTGCTCGAAGCCCTTCGACTATTGCTTGAAATCACAACCTTAATCGACCCCTCACCTCGTAGGACTCACGCGCAGACCCCGGCTCTCACACGTCCCCTCAAGCCCCTCTCTCTCATGCGAAATCCCAGGCTGCCGAATCGCTCAGACCAACCCTTGCTCGCACGACAAACCTGACCAACAGCCTTTGCCCTTTTGGCCAACTTGCCGACTGCCTACCTATTTATTGTCCACCCTATGGCCGATCACATTTTCTTCTTCCTCTTCCCTTATGTTCTTCTTCCTTCTTTCCTATTCTTTCTCCTACCCTCCTCCTCCTCTTCTCAACCCTCCTTTCCTCTCCTTCTTCCTCCAACATCTTCCTCCACCTCACTCTCCTCTGAACCTCACCTTTGCCAACCTATATTTCCTCTCCACCTCTAAACCCTCTTTCTCCCTCTCATTCCCTCCTTTCTCTTAAGAAAAAGTAAAAAAAAAAAAACAAAAAACAAAACAAAAATGCACATCATTTATAAAAAAGATTGAATTACTTGCATGTGTATTGACCAATACATCAAACTTTTAAATCTAAGATCCGAGAATACAGTGCTGGTTAAATATTAACTCAAATCTCCTGTCTAATCATCCTCCTTAAAAGGTTGGAATCAATGAGGTGTGGAGAGGTCGGGGCACAAATTTTTGTAGCAAACAGGCTTGATTGATTATATGCTAAGATGTTGATTTGAATGATTATGAGTAGTTTCATCATCGCGGAAAGAAAAATGAAGGCATTGATTATTCTTAGGAAAATCAATTGTTTAGACATTCTATCGACAAAATTTTAAGCCCCTTTATAATTTGTCCACAAAGACAAATTGAATTAGGTTTATGCAATGCAACAATATAATGTTTGTTTGTAGATATGGTTTTGTTGCTATTTCTCTCGTTATGAAAAGGAAAAAAAGTCTCCTTGTAGTAATGTTGGATGAAGTATGTATGCCATGTTTTTTCTACTTTGTTGTGTCGAGTTAAGCAAGCCATTTGGTTTTCCATCTGAAATATATATATATATATATATATATATATATATATATATATATATAATATATTGTGTAGTATCCTCATACCATTTGTTGAAGTGAGTATTTTTGACAAATTAATTTTGGTGATTTTTTTATGAAGCCTCTAAAGCTTCTTATGGCAATATACCTTACTTATGCCCTTCTTTTTAACAACATGACATCAATTTTTTTTTGGCTTTGAATACACTTAACAGATATCATTATATATAGGACATGTACAACTTCTCAATGGCTTGACAATAATCTCATTGATGCATTCATTTCCTTAAAATATTACATACCTGGACATCGAGATTATATCTGTTGAGGTATTAATTAGAGCTATGGTGTTTGTTAAATTCAAAGAATTAGAGAGGGAAATGGCTTAATTTTATTATACAAAACTATCTCTATTTATAGATCTATACATGATATTTTAATAAAGAAACAATTAATTACATAATCATGCATAATTGCCCAAATATAATCCTTCACAAATCAGCCACCCAAATATGGAAGGAGATCGACTTGATCTAGGTGAGCCTTCCACGGATACCCTTCCTGGCCGTGAGATCAAGTGTCAAGGGACGACTGGAATTTAACACCCCCCCTCAAGTTGGAGAATACAAATGTCATTTCCAGCTTGGTAATTAGTCCTAAAAAAATAGAGTTATTAAGTCCCTTGGTGCACCATAGAGTCCTCCATTTAGTCAAAACTTTGGGAGTAATTAGCTTCAGACATTGCAGTGGCAAATGATAGTGATGAAGGCTATATGAATCAAGCCTGGAATGTGCAGGGCATCAATGAAGGTTGTGTTGAATGTGTTGAATAGTAGCCCTCAAGATATCGGATATAGCAATAAAGACCGGTGGTGGGATAGCAGGGAAGTGGATTAACTATCTTTCGGGTTTGTCTCCCTCTCGGTTCTCAAGGGAAGGATGACAATGAAGGCACGACAGTAGAAAGAAAAAAATATTTTTAGGGTTGCAACAAACTTTAGGATTAGCGGCAACAAAAAAAAAGTTCTCAAGCAGCTCAACACTCGGTACGCAAATATCCTCATGTTCGATCGAGCTAGCCTTTAGCCCAATGCAAATAAGTCATTCGACTCCACTCGAATCGACCCCGTACAGGCGCACGCAAGGCCTCTGATTCCTCTGATCTGATTGCAGGAAGGAGTGCAGGTCTTGTACTCTTGCTTGTCTTGGCCCTAGACCCTCACGAGAGAGAACTCTTAGCTCTTTCCATACGCACTCAGGAGGAGGTCTTGGGCTTGAATTCTCTTGCCGGTCTTGGACGCACGAAGGAAGTCAGACCAATATTTTTTAGAATTCCGACAATGAAAGACGGTGGAAGGATCAGTATTCCTCAAAATTCCAACAATGAAGGCTGGTGGTGGGAACTTGTATTCCTCAGAATTTTGGCAATGAAGGCCAGTGGCAGGAACCTGTATTCATCAAAATTCTAGTAATGAAGGTTGGTGGTGGGAACCTGTATTCCTCATAATTCCGACAATGAAGGCCGGTGGTGGTAATTTGTATTCCTCAGAATTCCTGCAATGAATGTGATAGGTCGGTTCATCCAGAACCGACCCAGTCGGCCCCACTTGGGCCGCAATGGTATACAGGAGGTTGCTCAAACCGCCTCCCTTGGTTGCCGCCTAACATAGGGGCCCACGCCCTATTTGAATTAATTTAATTGAATTAATCTATTTTGGGAAAGGAGGTGGGGAAAGGAGGTTTGAATTAATTTATTTGAATTAATCTATTTTAAGAAAGGAGGTGGGCGGCTAAGGCTATAAATAGGCATAAGAATGGAGGGTTAGGACATGCTTTGGTTATTATTCTCTTGTAGTCCCTTTGGTGTCTTGGGCTCTAGACTCTTGTCTAGAGATTTGGGAGAGACGATCCTCCTCTCGAATAGAGGATCAATTATATCTTTCTCACTATTTTCTCCAATTATTGATAGGGTTGCTTGCGAACTCAAGTATTTCCCGTTAGGATTACTTGCGAACTCAAGTATTTCCTATCAAATTGGTATTAGAGCATTATCTTGGGATCATCGGCGGCTGAAATTCTGTGATTTCAGCAGTAAAAACGCATCCGGAAGAAGATGTTCTTGCGGTTTTGGGGAAGGAAGATGGCCGGGAAGAAGGTGGAAATTTTGGAAGGTGAAATTGGGCAAATGAAATCAGATTTGGAGGAAATATTTTCTGATTTTCAAAATCAGATTTCTTCCAATAATGCAAAAATAGAAGGAAAGTTTGCAATAATGGAAGAAATGTTAAAAAAATTACTAGAAGTAAAGACCAACCCGGCGACATCGAAAGCAAATGAAACTTTCGAAGACCATGGGAGGGGAGGAAACCCTAATACATGGAGGAGAAGAGGAAATCTAGAGGTAGAAATCTTGGAGGGAGAAGACGGAATGCCTCATTTAGAACCTCTTTCTAGGGAGGAAGCGAGCACCGAATTCGAAAGAAGAGCTGTTGATTTTACCAGAAGAAGAGAAGATTTTTTACCATCGAGGAGTTGATTATGAAAGACGAAGAGGGGATTTTGATAACAGGTTTGGATACGATTGCCGGAGAAAAGATCAAGACAACTGGGGAGCACCTCCTCTTCACGAGATGGGAGGATATAGAGGATTCCGAGGTGACCTAAAGGTAAGAAAGCTAAAGATGCCCATCTTCAAGGGTGTGGATGGCTATGGATGGATCTACAAAGTGGAACAATATTTCGCCGTCAACAAATTGACCGAGGAAGAGAAGCTAACGGTAGCAGGACTATGTTTGGAAGGAAAAGCACTGGCATGGTATCAATGGCGTGACCTAAGGCAACCTATCAGGAGCTAGAGGGAGTTCAAAGAATGCTTATTAGAATGTTTCCGAACCGGTCAGGAAGGAGATTTCTATGAGCAATTCTTTGCCTTAACGCAGGAGGGGACTGTGGCAGATTACCGTGACAAATTCGAGTACTTGGCCAGCAGGTTGGACTGACTCTCTGAGACAGTACTGGAAGGGAACTTTATGAAAGGACTTAAATCAGAGATTAGGGCAGCAGTTCGGGTCATGAGACCAAGAGACTTGGGGGAGGCCATGGAGCTAGCCTAATTAGTAGAAGATCAGAAGCAGCTGGAAAGAGGAACTAAAGAAAGCAATTCAGGGTGGTCGTCCAGGATGACTACCACTTTCTTAGCTCCCAAGGGGCCAACGCCAGGGAGTCTAAAAGAAGGGCCCAAGGAGAATACTGGAGGAAGGGGAAATAGGAGAAATTTAAAAAAACTAACAGAAAAAGAAATACAAGATAAAAGGGCAAAGGGGTTATGTTTTAGGTGTGATGAAAAGTATATGCCAGGGTATATGTGTAAGGACTGAACTCTTCAGGTTCTCACCGTCTGTGATGGCGAGGAAGCTGAAGAGGGAGGTGGAAGCGGGTTAGAGCTAGAGGAAGAAGATAAGTTACATCTAGATGTGACAGAAGTTTCCCTCAACTTCATAGTAGGATTTACCCCAAATCACACTATGAAGGTAAATGGAGAAATAACCGATAAAGAGGTGGTCGTTTTAATAGATAGTGGGACAACCCACAATTTCATCTCCAACCCACAATTTCATCTCCACTCAGATTGTTGATCTCCTGGGGATAAAATTAGTGGATACCGGAGGCTACAGAGTAATGATGGGTACATGAAAGGTAGAAATGGGTAGAGGAGTTTGTAGGGGAGTGGTATTGACCTTTCAGGGAATACAAGCGAGGGAGGATTTTTTGCCTTGGAGTTGGGAAGCACGGATGTCATCCTGGGGATGAAATGGCTGCAAACCTTGGGAGAGACCAAGGTCAATTGGGGAGCACTAAGGATGGAACTGGTGGTGGGGGGAAGGAGAATGGTGATCCAGGGCGATGCAGGACTATCTAGGGCAGGAGTATCTCTCAAATCCATGATTAGAACCATACAGGAGGTGGGAGGTGGATATTTGGTGGAATTGCAGCGTTTGGAGAGGGTCAGTGTGGGAGAAGAGGGAGACATTCCTCTTGCAGTACAACCAATCAACAATTTAGTGAGGTGTTCCAGCCACCTCAAGGCTTACCACCACCCCGAGAGCAGGAGCATGCAATCCTCTTAAACGAAAGGGTATCACCGATCAGTGTACGACCCTATCGCTACCCCCAAATACAGAAGGATGAAATTGAAAAGTTGATTAGAGAGATGTTGGAGGCTGGGATCATCAGATCAAGTGTAAGTCTCTTCTCTAGTCCATTCTTACTGGTTAAGAAGAAGGATGGGAGCTGGAGGTTCTGCGTGGATTATAGAGCGTTGAATAAGAAAACAGTACCAGATAAATTTTCCATTCTTGTGATTGATGAACTATTAGACAAGCTGTATGGAGCGGTAGTGTTCTCTAAAATGGAATTGAAGTCGAGCTACCACCAAATCAGGATGAAAGAGGAGGACGTTCAGAAGATAGCTTTCAGGACACACGAGGGGTACTACGAGTTCTTGGTGATGCCATTTTGGCTCACAAATGCCCCTGCTACCTTTCAGTCATTAATGAACAAGGTGTTCAAGCCGTAGGTTTGTCCTAGTTTTCTTTGACGACATACTGGGTGTAAAGCAGAATCGAAGAGGAGCACCTGGAACATTTAAAGATAGTCTTTGGAGTACTACAGGAGCATCAGCTCAGGGTCAACCTAGAGAAATGCAGCTTCGCACAAACTAGTGTGGAGTACTTGGGACACATGATATTCCAGGAGGGGGTGGCGGCCGATACAGCCAAAATTGAAGCCATGCATAAGTGGCCTCTACCTAGAAACTTCAGGGAGCTGAGGGGTTTCCTAGGATTAACGGGTTACTATAGAAAGTTTGTGAAGGGGTACAGTAGCATAGCCTCGCCTTTGACTGAACAGCTAAAGAAGGATAGCTTCTTGTGGGGAGAAGCGGCTACCCAAGCTTTCGAGAAACTTAAGAAGGCAATGACCACAGTACCCGTGTTGGCATTTCCAGACTTCAGTCAGATTTTTGTGGTGGAGACAGACGCGTCCGGATATGAGTTGGGGCAATGCTGATACAGAATCACAGACCCATAGCCTACTTTAGTCAGGTGTTGTCAGCTAGGGCTAGATTGAAGTCAGTATATGAACGAGAATTGATGGCCATCGTATTAGCTATCCAGAAGTGGCAACCATACCTGCTAGGACGGCACTTCATCATCATAACAGATCAAAGGAGCCTAAAATACCTATTGGAGCAAAGGATGGTAACAGAGGAACATCAGAGATGGTTGTCTAAATTATTGGGATATGATTTCGAGATCCAATATCGATCAGGATTGGAAAATAAGGTGGCCGATGCCTTATCCAGGTGTGTGGGAGAGCTTCAGGAGATGACCATTTCAGCACCCCTGATGATGGACTGGGAGGCCATCAAGGACGAAAGCATGCAGAATGAAGAATTGAGAAAAATTAGGGAGGATTTGAAAAAAAGATACAAGTAGCCATCCAGGATGCTCACTTGAGGGGGGGGGGGAGACTTTTACATTAATGAAGATTTGTGATGCCAAGAACTTCCATCCACATTCCCAATCTACTACAAGAATTCCATGGAAGTGCAAGTTGGAGGCTATTCCGGAGTACAAAAGACATATAAAAGACTGGCAGCTTGAGTTATACTAGAAGGGGATGCATAAGGATGTGGCGGACATGGTGGCCAGATGTGAGGTATGCCAGAGAAACAAGTACTTGGCAATGGCTCTGGGGGGATTACTACACCCTTGGCACTTCCAAACAGAGTATGGGAGGAAGTGTCCATGGATTTTATAGATGGTCTACCAAAATTAGAAGGATTCACAGTCATTATGGTAGTTGTGGACAGACTAAGCAAGTACACACACTTCATTCCTTTACGGCACCCCTACACCGCAACAACAGTAGCAACAACTTTCATCAGGGAGATAGTTAGATTACATGGGAGTACCAAAGGCAATATATCAGATAGAGATAAGGTATTCCTCAACCATTTCTGGAGGGAGTTGTCACATTACAGGGAACAGTTCTAAAGAGGAGTACTGCCTATCACCCACAGACAGATGGCCAACAGAAGTGGTTAACAGGAGCTTGGAGACCCATCTAAGGTGCTTTGTGTCCGACAAACCTAAGCTATGGGCCAAGTGGCTGTCATGGGCAGAATATTGGTACAACATCTCTTATCATTCAACTTCTCAAATGACCCCCCTTCAAGGTGTTGTACGGAAGGGATCCTTCTCGTTTGGTATACTTTGGGAGTAGCAGCACTCCCGTCTCTTCAGTAGAGGAATACTTGGAGGAAAGGGACAGAGTGTTAGAAGAACTGAAGAAACATATAATGAGAGCTCCAACAGATTATGAAAAAACAAGCTGATGGACATAGGAATGACGTCCAGTTCAAGGTTGGAGAGAAGGTCTTCTAAAGCTCCGACCTTACAAATAAAAGACAGTGGCCAATAGAAGAAATGAGAAGCTCGCTCCAAGGTACTTCGGACTTTAGAAGTTTTGGAGAAAATTGAGGCAGTAGCATATCGGTTGAATCTACACCAATAGCAACTATACACCCAATTTTCCATATATCCCAGTTAAAAAGAGCCATTGGAGATTGTTCCGCCAGCTCAGAGTTACCAGTCACTTTAACAGAGGACTTAGAAGTGATTTGGAACCCCTGTGAGTTACAAGGGGTGCGCCAGGGAGAGGGAGGGATAAAGAAGGTGTTAATCAAGTGGAAGGATCTTCCATATTATGAGGCGACCTGGGGACCTTATGAGTGGGGTAAAACATCAATTTCCTTCCTTCCACCTTGAGGACAAGGTGGTTCTTTGGGGAGGGCGGTAATGATAGGTCGGTTCATCCAGAACCGACCCAGCCGGCCCCACCTAGGTCGGCAATGGTCTACAAGAGGCGTTCAAACCGCCTCCCTTGGTTGCCGCCTAGCATAGGGGCCCACACCCTATTTGAATTAATTTAATTGAATTAATCTATTTTGGGAAAGGATGTTGGGGAAAGGAGGTTTGAATTAATTTATTTGAATTAATCTATTTTGGAAAAGGAGGTGGGGGAAAGGAGGTTTTGAATTAATTTATTTGAATTAATCTATTTTGGGAAAGGAGGAGGGCGGCTAAGGCTATAAATAGGCATAAGAAAGGAGTGTTAGGGCATGCTTTGGTTATTGTTCTCTTGTAGTCCCTTTGGGTGTCTTGGGCTTTAGACACTTGTCTAGGGATTTGGGAGAGACGATCGTCCTCTCGAATAGAGGATCAATTGTATCTTTCTTTGTGTTTTGTTTGAATGTCTTTTCTATAATAAAAGTTACTGTTTTGTAGGTTTTTCTTCATCGTTCTTGTGTTATTTTCACTGTTTTCTCTAATTATTGATAGGGTTGCTTGCGAACTCAAGTATTTCCCGTTAGGGTTACTTGCGAACTCAAGTATTTCTTATCAGAATGCCGGTGGTGGTACTCATGGATTATATCTCTCAGCGCTCTGATACCATGTTAAATTCAGAGAATTTGAAAGGAAAAAATGCTTAATTTTATGATACAAAATTATTCTATTTATAGATCTATACATGATATCTTAATAAAGATACAAATAATTACAGAATCATGCAAAATTGCCCTAATATAGTCCTTCATAAATCAGCCACCCAAATATAGAAGGAGATTGGCGTGATCCAGGTGAGCTTTCCACGGATTCCTATCCTGACCATGGGATCAAGTGTCAATGGACGGCTGGGATTTAACAGAGATCGGCGTGATCCAGGTGAACCTCCCACATATTCTCATCCTGGCCGTGGGATCAAGTGAAGGGATGGTTGGGATTTTAACAGAATTTCAACTGCATGGTTTTCAATTTAATAATCATTGATTTGGATTAAGGTTTTGCATGATTGGAAGATCACTAAAGAAGCTTGCTTTATTATTTATTAGTGAGCTATGTATCTAGTTTTACAGTCTTAATTTTTAAAAAAATTGGTTATCATTAATTGTGCATGCACTATGTGAAATGCTCAAAACATAGGGTTCATCATGATTAGGGTCGATTTTTATGCTTATATAGATGAACCGTGCATGTTGAATTTAGCTTGGTCCTGTATATTTGGCACACGCGACCATGCAACATAATAATTTATGGTAGATAAATTTCAGCTCCATCAGAGTATTTTTTTGTTTATGGTCTCTTGTCCGAACTTACGAGGATAAGAGATGACAAGATTCTGTGTAAACTGCTACTATTGCTAAAAGCTGATTTGGTTTAACTTAAAGCAGTCTCTTGCAGAAAACACGAACAAAGTTTCAAATTCTGTGGAGAGTCCTGAACCAATGTTGGGTTTTTGTTCTTTGAAGTGACCGTTGTTTTGTTTATATTTATTTTTCCCTGTTATTGTTTTCCGAGTTCTGCTTATATTTCAAATGATCAAGTTCTTGTAGGCTTCATAGATTTTTTTACATGTAGCGACTCCCAACATGCTTATTTAACCATTTTCATCATGTGGGTCCATTATGTGTTTCCTTTGGAACTAGCTGTTGAATTATTGACCGACCAATGAAGTACTGACCTCTTTTTTTCTTTTGGAGAGTTCGTACATAGTGATTAACTACTACAGGAATACCAAAAAAAATACTTGATTTGTAATTTTGGCTAGATAAATGCTAGTTACATTCATAACGTGTATCAGACTTCTCCTCACTGAGATCCTCTACGCATTTTATCAGATCACATTTGCTTTATGATACTCAAGAAATATATTTGATCATTGCTTTTTGGCTTTCTAGCTGTATTTAAGCATCAAAGGAAATTCCAAAGCCTTGTATATTTTTGTTTCTAATTATTAGATATTATCATTTTATTAGGAACTCACTGCCTTCTGATTTATGATTAACCGACCCAGATCTTAAAATTATTAATCGAAATGTGGGCCCCTGTTCATTTACTATTTGCTAAATTTTGCATTATTATCTAAGCTCCCTCAAAATAACCAGTGTCCTGATCTTTGATGAATTTACAGAACTTGTCATTCTAACCATTGAGTTCCTAAATTAACTTATATAAGATACGCATATGATACCTTTTGAAATTAAGCAAATTATATATTTTTCTTCTACTAGCTCCCAGATAACTTTATATCGAGTAATCCAATATTATACTACAAGTTTGAACTGTTTTCCACAGGAAGTCGCTTGGGGATAGATCCTTGAAGCTGCTTTCTGGTTCATGCTATCTTCCACACCCAGATAAGAAGCAACTGGAGGAGAAGATGCACATTTCTTATGTGATGATGAGCAAGTAATTGGAGTTGCAGATGGTGTTGGTGGCTGGGCAGATCTTGGTGTTGATGCTGGACAATATGCTAAAGAACTTATGTCTAATGCTGTATCTGCAATCAAGATGAACCAAAGGGGCTGATCAATCCTTTGAGGGTGTTAGAGAAAGCCTACTCCCGTACTAAAGCGAAGGGGTCATCAACAGCTTGCATTATTGCTCTCACCAATCAAGTTAGCTGATTTTTTTTTTCAATGCTTTAGCATTAACTGGTTATTATCTTTTTTTTTTTCACCCCGACAGTAAATTCTAGTGTTCAATGGATGCCACATTAGTTGTTTAAAACAAGTTTCATTGAAAAAATAGACGTGTGAATGAATGTCTTTTGATTTGGTAATAATTGGAGCATAATGAAGCACCAACACTTTTAGTGGGTCTTCATGTTATGTCATTCACTATGTCAGACACTTTGGATGCTTGGTCACGCTAGGCACCAAGTTTGGTACTCCATTTTCTAAAGAAATATTCTGACACTACTTGGATCACTCCTTAAAGCTTCCTGGAAATATCTTTGCATATCATGAACATGTGTTTTACCTGTTGCAAAAGAACTGTCATTTTAAATAAGAGAATCATTATTTTACTTATATTTTTTTCTAGAATCTAAAAGTTTAGAATTCTAAATAACTATATATATAATCACTGCATAGTTATTTAGAATTCTAAACTATATATATATATACACACACACACACACACACACACCACTCAATCACTCCTATGATCATAACTCCTATAACCAACTAAAGTTTCATAATTGAGTTCTTGCGTGTGTTCAACGCTTAGGTAAATGATGATGTGGCATGTTATCATTATGTCTGTGAAATACAATTATACTTTTAGTGTGTACTGGTTTTTAACTGATATATACATATATAATTTATGTATACAAGCTACATTTCTTTATGCCTGTGCGGACATGCTAGTCTATATAGATGGAGTTTCTCTGTGGGTAGGTATCCTTGTATCCTACTGACTCATTTCAACCTATCCACCTTGCGATATATTGCACGCCATATCAAACCCATTTCCATTTCTGGATATTTTGTGTAATGTATCCTGAGTAGCCAGCTTATGTGTTTACTATGGAGTGTATAGTGATGACCGCCTATATGGAATTTTTTTACTTTCTTTTCATAGTAACACTTGTTTTATCAAAGCAGCTGATTCATATCAACGAAGTGTCCCAAGCATTTTAGTTCATTTTAAGAAATCTATGATTGCTTCATAAAGTATGTAAAAAAAGCATGTGTTTTTGTCATGATTAAAATATTGTAAATATTCTTTATTCTACTAATTTTTACTTTGTCTACTCTTTTACTTAGGGGATTCATGCTGTCAATCTTGGGGATAGTGGATTTATAGTTGTCAGAGAGGGTTGCACTATCTTTCGTTCTCCGGTTCAACAACATGATTTCAATTTTACTTACCAACTTGAGAGTGACAATGGTAGTGATCTTCCTAGTTCGGCTCAGGTTAGTTGCTATTGCCATTTTATACTGGCATAGTTGTCTTTCCATTAGGAGTAAATGATTGAATTTGTCCTCTTAACTTTTTTTTAAGGATAGAAGTACCAATTTGATCCATTGACTTTTTAATTATGAACCAAATTAGTTACGTAAGATCATTTAGGTCCCCATTTTAAAAAGTAAAGGGATCAAAATAGGACTTTTAAACAGTTGAGAATCATTTTGATCTTTCATAAAAAATCAGGGGACTATTTTGATCATTATCTCTTTCCATAAGTGCTCAGTTTAACTGAGATTTCGATTTCTTTAACAGGTCATAGTTCCGTTCAGATTTAGCAAAAAATTGTCTGTTTTTGTAAATGCTTGCATCTTTCTATGTTGCCGTGGTCCTAATATTTTTGGCCATTTATTTATTTTTTTGTTTCCGAAGAATGTTAACAAGATTGCAGAATTCGCTGGGACTTTGATGTATCATGTCTCTGCAGTATTAATAGTTGGCCAAGCCTTCTATAAATCTATCCATTAACATATGTATAAACCCAGTGGGTTGCCGTGAAACTATTTGTGTCAGATTTTGGCCTTAATATCTATGCTACTATTGTAAAAACTGCCTGAGTTTCTTCCCAAACAAAACCCTACCCTTCCATTTTAATTATTTAAATAAAATGTTGGCCTTTGATTTTATTACATTTTTATGATAAATTGATAATTTTAATTATAATTTACATAATTAATTTTCATTTAGTACTATTTCATGGTTAAATTAAGCAAATAAATTTTCGGTTATCCCTTCGTATTCACGCACAACTTCGGCCAGCCCTTCGTATGCGCACTTGAATTCTTTTTGATAATTTTCATTGAGCAGAACAAATAAATTTGTTATTAGTTAATAAAAGCTGGTTAGGCGCTAATAAATTTCCTCTTAGTTAAAAAGTCAGTTATGCCCTTATAAATTTCCTATTAGTTAATAAAAGACGGTCACACCCTACCCTTCATCTTCGTGTGCTACTGTTCGCCTTTACCTAGCTTTTCTTCTTTCCCGTTTCCGCCATCTTCTCCAGTAGCTTATAATTCGGCCTCTTCAACTTCCATATTTGTTAATTTTCTCGGCATCTTAAATTTTTGATTGTCGTAACATTATAACTCCTACGATTATATTTCTTAGTGTTTAACTTCTCGGTAAGTGTTCTTCCCTCTTTGCCATATTTACCTCTTCTCTCCCTCTAATCGCCTGATATTAAATCATTTTTTTGGCATGTAGACCTCACCGCCACTTCACATTCCACTTCTCCGCCAAATCGCATTCAACTTCTCGCACGATGAGTAAAATGGTTGAACTTTATTCCAGTTGGAATCTCCATTAGAGTTTAATAAAACAGATAAATTGCTTACATTTGAAATGAAATTTACATCTACCTAAAGACTCATCGATTTTTCGTAAGCTTCGCCTTGATTTCCATTTAGTTGTTTTGATTGAGCTCTCTGCTCTCCTTGTTTCAAAAAATAGATAATATTTTTATAAATTTATGTTCCTTGATTTCCATTTTGTTGTTTTGATTGAGCTCTCTGCTCTACTTGTTTCAAAAAATAGATAATATTTTTATAAATTTATGTTTGCATATGTGCGCTGATTGCTTTTTTTGAAGTTTCATGATGATATTTTTTATTGCTTTTGCTACTTTTATTGTGGTAGAGGATAGAAAATATCCATTCTGCTATGATTCTATAAGTTGCAATGTGGAAATTGGTGCCTTCATTTGATTCATGAGCTTGCTTGGCTTCTTCAACTGTTAGAACAATGATTTAAGTTTTCTTTGCTGGTATTAATGAGAAGGGGCAACCCTTTGGCTGTAGAATGGGGTGACTTTAGTATGTAATAGGTATTTGAAGGTTTTGCAATTGAAAAGGGGTGAGACCTTCTCAATTATAGTTGAATGCCGATAAGATCTACATCATTAGGATTCATTTGGTTGATTGCAGATTTAAATACGCCGATAAACCTTCTCAAATATATTTTGTTATTATTAAAGGAGCTGTGGAACACTGACCATACATCCAAGAGTTTTCAATTATGAAAAGCAGTTGTAGATGGACCTTACGAGTTTTCAATCATAATAATAAATTTATAGCAAGAATTAACATTGTGTTTGAGTTCATATCTTTTTGTGTTTGTTATAGAAATTCTTATAAATGATATTCAAAGTTAGGAGCCTAGATGTATGATTTTTGCATATATATATATATATATATATATATATATATATATATATATATATATATATATATATATATATGTAGTTGTATTTTGTGAGACATCTAATGACATAAGTGGATAATTAAAGCAATAAAATAATTATTTAGAAGATATAACTCGGAGTTGGTAGAACAAAGATTAAGTATGTGAGGTGTAATATTTTATTGTGATATAATAATTACCAATCAATTTTATTAGAAATAAAGTGCTACCTATATGAATTTATGATAGATTTGAGAATCTTAGATGTATCATTTAGAAGAATGGAGATATATATATATTAAGACATCACTATTAGAGTTAAGGAGGGGTACTTAAATTGGAGAAATGCCTCAAAAGTATTATGTGATAAGAGGATATCATGAAGATTTTAGGATAAATTTTATAAAATTACAATTAAGCTGATGATTTTATATGAGTTTGAATGTTGGATGTTAAAAAATCATTTATATCTAAGTTGAGTGTGGTAGAAATGTGAATGCTAAGATTGATGTGTGACAAAACTATTGAGGATAAATTAAAGAATTAGTATATATTGGAGTAACAGTTGGAGTAAAATCTATTGAAATAAGGTAATTGAAATAAACTTAGGCTTTGTTTGGGACGGCTTTCTTCCTGCTTTTAAAGCCATTTTTTAGTACAAAAATTAAAATTTTTAACTAGAAAACCGCTTTAACAGTAAGAAAGCCTGATGGGGACATCAGATCATGGAAGGTTTATCAGCGACGTGGCAAACGATCTATGGCCACGATCGAGTCGATGTATTTTTTAGTCATTTCATGTATTTGTTTCCTTTTATTATTATGTTATTTGTCTTTTATTATGTTGTAGCTGTTTTTCATTTTTACCCCTTACTTAAGGGAGGTCGTATGTAAGCCCTAAGGGCATTTTCGTCTTTCTTATTTTGAGTCCTTTGTACGAGGCTATTTATAGTCCCTATGTTTCTCTTTGAAAGCTAATGAGTTATTATCAAAAAAATTTATGCATTCTACTTCTTTGTGAGAGTTGAGAGCTAAGGAGAAGGATCCCTAGGAGAGGGAGAATCGCGCATCACCCACCAACCTTGATAAGTCAAGTCCGTGGTTATTTTGTTATCTTTCGTTCTCCCTTTTTTTCCCCTCCACCACCACCGGCTCCCCAACTTTCCCCCACCATTCCCACGGCCAAACCCACCCACCGGCCCCTCTCTCCACTTCCTTTTCCCCTTTTCCCACCATTGCCTCCTTTCCTAATTTAGATTGAAAGGAAAGTGGATAGCTTTTGAATTCAAATCCAATTGGTTTGAAATTCAAAATCCTTCCTAATTTACTAAATCTATTTTAGGAAAGTTTCCTATTTGGGTCCTATTTGAATTCCAAATTAAATAGGATTTAATTTAAACCTTTCCTCATCCCAATACCCAAATTAAGAAGCTTCCTTAAACATCTCCTCTAGCCCATTAAGCCGCCGGCCCCCACATGAATTTCCTTGGATTTGATTTTCTAAAATACTAATCCTATTTTAGGGAAGCTACCAAATTTCAACTCTTGATTTCTTTTGATTTAATTAAAGAGGAATTAATTAGAGCCTTTCCTAATTTAATAATCCTATTAAAGAAGGCTAGAATTATTTCCCCACAATCTCCTCTCCCCTCATTAAAGCCGCCGGCCCCACTACTTCACCCGCCCCCTCTTCCTCTCTCCAATCCCCATCCCTTTCCATTAATTCCTAAATTCTTTTTGGAATTAAATCCTAATTTCTGATTCCTAAATTCCCTCCAAATCTGAATCTGAAAACAATTTCAGATTTTAAAACCTTTTCCTCATTAAACCCTAACCCTAGCTCCATCTTTTGTTTTCCCAAAGCTTCCCCCTCTTGGCTGACCACCCTCTCTTCTTCCCTCTACTTGGATTTTGAGAGAGACGTTTCTTTCTCTCAAGGGAACCAATAAGGGCAGCAAGGAGAACTTTCTCTCCTCATCTCAATCAAGCAAGACCGATGCATGGATCCAGAAGTTGACTTCGGCTACTCCTACGACAAGCAAGGTTTCGTCCATATTCTCTACTCCACCTTCTTTGACGTCAACCCGAATATCGATCACACGGTTAAAGAATACGTGGAGCGCATCATGGATTCTCTTGTTGAAGCCATTGACGAACAACTGGGTAACGCGCAGTGGTACATCACCTTCGGTTCTCAATAAGGGTGAACCTCTACTCCTCATTCATTTATCTTTTAATTCACTAACCTTGTAGGTGCTGATGGAATCATAAAGAATCGTGCTCCGCTAAATGCCGTTGCTTAGTAAACGTAGGATTTGAGTTTTGCTTTCTATGTAATAATCTTATTGTTAGCATATGAATTTTGTTGAAAGTTTGCCTAATTCGCATGTCTTTAAATTTCTGTATTACTTGTAATAGTTCAAGCTCTTTAATGTGATTTGGCCTAAGCGGAAGTGACCGCTCTTTTGTTTTATCTTGTCGTTTGGATTAGCAAATAAAATAATTGCTCTTGTTTCTTTCAATTCGTGCAAAATTCTTATTTCATACAATTAATGCATTGTAGTCCTGCATCAAAGCTGTCCCAAACGAAGCCTTAAATGATTTGGGTATGTATAACAATAATGCATGTATGAGATGAGCAGATAATTTTACTTTTAGGAGGATTAGGAAGGAAAAATAGTAGACAATTGGATTATATAGATGTGAGTTGTTCACTTATTCTAAATTATTTACAAAACATAGGTTTAACACGTCAAATAACACTCAATGTGAACTAATGGAAAATGAGGATTCATAAAGACAGGAACCAACTAGTTGGAAAAAGGTTAATGATGATGATGACGTTCATTGTTGGATTGCAAGATTAACTATGTTTACCCTCCGATATATGCTTTGTGGGATTATTCTTTAAATAATTTAAGTTACACTAAATATGAGTTTATTTATCTTAAGGTTAAATAACCACATTTCATTTGTAGATTGGATATCAAAACATTTTTTATTCTCCCAAACTTTTATCTATAATATATATGTATTGCCTCTTTTACTAGATTATCATTGAAATTGGATTTATATTGGATTTTATGCTTGGGCTTGGAATTTTCTTGGTCTCTTCATTTTGTGGAAAATATTAGTGAATTACTAAAATCATGTGGCTCCAGCAAGGCAGCAAACAATGGCAACGTATATCCCACTTTTGCATGCATAAGAGTTTATTCTCTAGTAATTTTTTCAACATCATAAATCTTAAAAGCTATGATAAAGGACGCACTTGAGTATTTTTTGTTCTGGTAATATAGATTACATGATGTGATTGATTTGATTAGTTTCGTGAAGAGAAGTCCTGATAATTTTTTTTTTCTGTTACTTGGCCACATCTTAATGATCATAGGTGGCAAACCAAAGGCAATAGATCATAGTACAATGAATTTAGCTTTTTGTGATATGTCTGGAAAAGGGAGATTCGACGAGGATAATGATTCCACTGTCATATTTCCAATTTTTTCAAGTTTGTCCTATTAACTTGGATGATATTTAAATATGATTATCATTTTTTGCATTTTTATGATTGGCGTTAATCACGTTTGACTCGGAAGATTATGATATTTCCTGTTTTCAATAGTAGAAATTAATGTATGCTAGCTTAGGGGCTGTTTGGTATCGGATTTATCTCAGGATTTAAGTTGGATTTACGCTAAATCTAGCCAAACGGTTTTACAGCGCGTGTTAAATCCCGGGATTTGGTAAATCCCGGATTTACGGCTTAAATCCGGGATTTAGTAAATCCCACGGTTGGGCGGATTTAACGGGATTTGGGCGGATTTAACGGGATTTGGCCGAATAAGCGCGCGAAAGGGAGAAAGTTACCTTCACAGCCAACGAGCCAGCGAGCTCCCGTTGTTGATTCCGATCCAAATGTCGTAACTTCCGATCCGACAGGAAGGTGAAGTCGTCGAAGGAGCGAAGTCGAACAGCCACGAAGGAGCAGAAGTAGCGACGCGTGCAATCTCTACACCTACTGCGAAGCAACAAAGCCGAACGACGAAAAGAAAAGATGAAAGGCAAACCCTAGACGCCTCTAAGTTATTATTGATCAACTTAATTAATATAATTTAAACAATTAATAATTAAGTTAATTAGTTAAATAATTAATAATATAATTAGTGCATAAATTAATTATCTAATTAAACTTAATTAAATAATTAATGATATAATTAATAATTAAATATTAATATAATTAGTTTAGTTAATACTTCGTCTGTCATTTTGGTCCATATTAGTTTGTAATTTACTTTTTATTGAATTTTCGATCATTTTGTATGAACTAAAGTTGATTTTATTATGTTTTATGCAATGATCTTGATTTCATAAATGTGTCTTTTAAATTTAAATCCCTAACCGCCATAAATCCTGATATATGTTACCAAACAGTTTCTTAGAATTTAACAGGATTTAACATTTAACATATCAAACAGTTTTTAGGATTTAACACATTTCGGATTTACTAAATCCAGATTTGTAGGATTTACTAAATCCCACTAAAATTAAATCCCACTTGATGCCAAACAGCCCCTTAAGGTTTACAAGTGTAGTTTGATTTAAAATCTCTCTCTACTTTTTCCTCCTAAAATTAAGGTTTTGTTTGGGACAGCTTTCTCATTGCTTTCTAAAATAATTTTTTAGTATAAAAAATTTTAATTCAAAATTTTTTTTAACTAAAATATTGCTTTAGAAAGCATTAAGAAAGCTGTTCCAAATGAACCCTAAGTTGATGTCCGAGTAAAAAAGTAACCATTTTTCGATTTTTGAATGATTTGAGCAGGTTTTTACCTTCCCTGTTGAATCTGGCGATGTCATCGTTGCTGGAACAGATGGATTATTCGACAATTTATACAATACTGACATAAATGCCATCGTTGTTCATGCTGTGAGAGCCAGGCTTGGACCGCAGGTGACTGCTCAGAAAATAGCTGCACTTGCTCGCCAGCGAGCTCAAGACAAGAACAGGCAGACGCCATTTTCGACCGCCGCTCAGGATGCTGGATATCGCTACTATGGAGGCAAACTGGATGATATTACAGTCGTCGTCTCGTACGTCACTTTCAACACTGCTTGAGGCTATTTCTTTATTTCCCCCCTTTTTTTTTTAAATTTTGTACAGCTTTTGTAGCTAGAGATAGAGGAGATCAGAGCATCAAAAGATATAGACCTTACAAACATAATTTGAAAAAAAGAGAATTTCCCTTTTACCTATATTTTATGTTTTTGTTTGTAATTTCATTCTGATTTCAGGATTAGGGCTTCATTTGTGACAGTTTTTTTTTTTTTTTTTTAGAACAACTTTGTAGTTCAAAAAATTATTTAAAAAATAGTAAAAAAATTGTTTAAAATGAAGCCTTAAAGTTTTTTTGTAAGTTATCTGCTGCATCATGCAGATTAGAAAAGTGATTTTGATTTCTTATGAATGTTTCCTTGACAATCTTATGATTTAGGTTTCGTTTGAGAAGGTTTTTTTATTGCTTCTTAAAGTAATTTTTTAGTATAAAAATTAAAATTTTAATACTAAAAAGTGACTTTAAGAAGCATTAAAAAGGCCATCACAAATAAAGTCTTTATCTCACTGCAAACTAAAGCCATTGGGTTCCTTCTTTTTATGAGTTAGGGTATTGAGTATAAAATAAGGTAGATTTTAGAATTTGAAAATTTAGCCGTTTGAATGACTTAATTTGAAATGCAAATAATTTTGAGAGAATTTTAAATGCACAATTTGAATAAAAATGGTGTCGTCATTCTATTAAATTCCTTATATTAGTAACATTTTTAATCAAACAATTTAAAAGTATTTTTTATTATGTTATTTTTAATTAACAGTTTATTTATTTTGTTCTGTAATAAAATAATAGCTCATTAAAGGATTTCAAATTAAACTTTGGATCAGCAGTCTGCTCCTACCCCATTGGATCGGTGACATTTGAGTTATTAAAAATGCAATCTATTTCTCCTCTTGACCTGCAATGCATGTACTGCATGAGAATACATTTTTAATTATTTACATTTAAAAGTTTTTTTAATTACATTTAATGATATATTACTATCATTAGAAATAATGAAATTTAAAGCAAAAGTACTTTTTTTAACTGTTTTTTAAAATAATTTTGTAGTACAAATTTTTTTAATATAAAATATTTTTATGTTAAAAAGCTGTATTAAAAAATAATAAAAAATTATCCCAAATAAAATCTAAAATCAACTTTTGAAGGCTATAAATGATGATGTAAGAGATAAAGTAAAATTAAAAAAAGAGCTATTCATATATGACTAATTTAATATTAAAATATCATATTTTTCTAACTTAAACTTTCAATTATACCAAATAGATCCCAAATGATCCCTTAAATTATAAAAAAGTAACATAAGTTATAATATAAATTTTACCCCAATTTAATCCTTCAATTATACAAAATATGAAAACCAAATTTGAAAAATGACACTTTTCAGATTAAATTAATTGCATACAAATAATCAAGAGATTATTTTAAGCTTTTCCTCTTAAGCAATAAATTACATTTTCCCTCATTTGAGAATAGAAAATTGAACCAAGAACTGGCTCTTAAAAAATATCAAACCAAATAATTTCTTAGAGATAACAAACTACATTGTGCAGTTAAAGTTGGACTTCCCAACTGTTTAAGACAAATTTGGAACACTTGATAGCTTGCTTGGTTACCAACCTACCTAAAACTTTATAATTTCTAACATAAATATCAAAGCTCTCTCCTCTCAAAACAAGATAACTAATCCCACATATTACATCTAGATGGTTTATTAGGCTCTCATTATGTAAATATTACAAAAGTATATTGGTTAATTTGCAATCTTGATTCAGGAACTGCAAGGAAAAAATGGTGCAGAGGTTTCACCGCCGGTTAGTTGTCGAGAACAAGCAGTCAAATTCACCTGGAAGTGGGATCAGGATTGCCAACTGGGTGGTAAAGTTTTCCATTCATCTTGGTGGAGGCAGTAGTAGAGCTCAAAGGAATATTGTCAATATGATCACCAACACCTTGTTTCAAAGTGCTAGATGATTCTTCTCGGATACTGTTAAGCCCCTCCTGGATCCAATAAGATCAAATTTTATTAACAAGAATGTATTTTGAAAATATTAAAGGCCGGTTTGAGAAATTTGGTTTTTACAATCATTTCACATCTACTTTCCAAACATCTACAGTTGCCCCAAACAGATGATTTTGTTAATGAAAAAAAGATAGATGTTCATGGAATGAAAGACGGTTAGTAAGCACTATTATTAGATAGATAACAAATGCCAGGTTATGGAAAGTTTAAAGTGAAAAGGGAAAATTAGCTAACCACTATGTGCTGATTTTCTGCTTCAAGGTCCCTGCAAACTTTGTGAAGTTGCTCTAGCTCCATTCTAAGTGCACTGTTCTGACTATTCAGCTCAGCTACCTTCCTAGCCAGTTCATCGCATTCTTGCTGGTAAAAGAAAAGAAGAGTAGATCCGTTACATAGTAAAGATTGAGACTTAATTCCCACATAATCCTACGACCACCAGAAAACAGCTTGCAAAAACAGAAATATACCACATATCTTTAAGTAACAAGTACCCCAAAAGAGATGAGGGTATAAATATGCACTTTTCCCTATGATTGAAAAATTAAGATCATCATACAGCGCAATTCGATGGTGTGGAAGGGAAGGAATGATTCATAAACATGCTTTGCAGACTGCACCTTGTTCAAATTTTGAAAATTATAAGCCTGTGTTCCAGCCTCACGCAAGCATACAACTAGGACATCTGGCTTTTCGGAAAAGAAGACCTCTCTATCATTCCCATCAATCAAAAAGACTAACCTTAAATTACAAGTGAAGCAACCAGACATATAAAGCCTCATATCTATGGAGAATCCATTAATGTTTTAGAGGAAGCAAATGAATCCTCAAACCCTCTTATATTCAAGCAACTGGTAGAAATGCTTTTAGTAGATAGAGCATATTGCATGCCTCAACTCTCATCTCAACAAAACACCACCTATCGCCAATAGAAATATAAAAAGTCTGCATATAGAGTACAGTCCAAAATAGCTTCAATAAAGAAAGTAGACATCCCTCAATATCATCCATACAACCTTTTTGATGGATATTTTAGGAAGATAAAAACTTTTTGAAAAGATAATTGCAGACCTGCTGTGAGAAATCAAATTTTTTTTTTAACGCTGTTGTGAAAGAAGAAATTTTTATTAGCTACCAAACTCAAAGAAAATTTAATTATAAAAATCAGCTTTCCACCCAAAAAAAAAACCAATGCCAATTGAAAACGTGACAAGGCACCAAAAAAAATAAAGCAACAAAAACCCTGCCTGTGTTTAGTCTATGTTTATAATACCCTCCTGTGGCTTTGGCTTCGAATGGCCAGTCATTCTATTATTAATGAACAACCTAAACATTGATACAGTATATGTCTACAATGGGTTTAAATGATACATCCACGGAGATGGTCATGAACACAATGGCCCTTTGTTGTGCTTTCTCATTGAAAAAAATAAAAAGGAAAAAGCCTTTCTAGGAAAGAGAATTGGTACACAGATTTACAAGTGAATTCCATATATGATAGACAAATTGGTTCGATAAAGAACATCGAGACCAAAGTCAAAGAAGATTGCCAGACAGGTTGCTAAACAACATGACCATTTTTTCCATAATCATATAGAACTGTAGTACTGAGATGATGATTTACAGAAAGGATCATTCTAAAGAGTGCTAATAACAATATTCTAGTTCCTAAATTACATATTAAGATAAGTTAGATACCCATTTAATTCCATATAATTGCAATTTTACTAGCAAATGATTCTAGTGCAGATAGAACCCCTTCATTTTCTTATAAATGAAACTTAAACATGGTTTGAAATTTTCCTGAAAACAGATTGTTGATTATGTTTATCAAATTTAACCACTATCCTTATAAACCTAAATAGCAAGATATTTTTTAATGGACCGAATCTTAATGAGATATGATTATTATATCATAAACAAAGCAGGAACAATAGAAATATTACAAGCATGTGTACGAATCAACAAATTAAGTTGTGTATGCTGCCTTTGGTACTGGGATTTAAGGAAAAATCCACACAAAATAAAGAAAAAAAACTATTACATGAAAAAAAAAAAACTTCTAAGGAAATGCAGATGGTATGCCAAAGAGTCAATTAGATTCATGTACTCTGTATTAGGCAAAAGCATACATACTTCAAACGACATTTTTCACTGCAGCTTTTCAAGATTCAGGAGACGCTTACAAAGTGGCATGGCATTAAAGCCACCCAGTAGTTGACCAAAATGCTTACCTTTGAGGCCATTGCATGCTGACTTTCTTGGTTAGTGCTTCACATAAACATGGACTAGACATGTATGAAAATTCTAGACCAAGAAAATTATGTTCTCCAAGATGAAACAAATAATTCCTAGGTAACGAGTTGTAAGGTGCCTTAAATACAATAACATGAAACCTTGAAATATTGACATGCTTCTTTTGATGTAACAGGTGATGTTTTATAAGAAACTCCAAAGTTAGATGGTCTCATGGCCGAGCACTCTACAGAATGAGTCAGTTTCCTGAGTAGTTGTGACAACAGGATAAAAAAGCGACTTGTTAAGCCAAAAGCATACAAAATCTTTGTCACAACAAAAACTCTCAAATATTGAGATATTGTTTTTTTGGTCTAACACGTTGCAAAAATTTGTCATATTGGTACAAATTCCTATAAAGGGCACCCACTTTACAAAACTTCAACTTAAACACCTTAACTTCAATGTTCTTGACCAAATTTAGACAACGACACCATAAGGTGTATTGATATTTTAAGAGTTCTACTACACTATATTCAAGGGATCTCACAAAATCCGCCAGTTAAGAAACTAACGTCCTAATCCTTGGCCTTATACATAACACAATCACTTTATCATTCATATAGGATTTTAAAGGTGGCCCCTACAAATTTAAGATATGGCTTATGTCATAGACCACAATAACTTAAAGGGGTTCAAAAGGTAGCCCCAAAAGTATAGCCCTCCGTCATATATGACACTGAATTTCATGTTTCAAAAGGTGTATTGTTGATTCCTTTTATCATAGCTGGAATTTTTAACCATAGAGATATTATTCATTTTGGCTTAACATGTCTCATATTTCTGTTCTCTTATGCAACATAACTCATCCTAGAATTTTTTTCAGCATAAGTACACTTCATTTTAGAGCTCCTAACAAAACACCAATTATTGCAACAAAAGATGCATTGATGTTTCAAAGTTCAACTTAACTATATCTAGGAGATCTCATAAATTTAATTGGGATAGATTGTTCGACCACTTTAAATGTAGGAATGTGAAACTTTTAAATACTAATGACATTTTTAGCTTACGTTTGGTGTTTTGTCAAAAACTTCAAAAATTACGCATCACAAGTGGAAGTACTCCCCTAATATTGGAAACCTTAGGAGTTAGGAGTAGCACAAAGAGAACAAAATCATGAGGCCCAAAGAAGAAAATTTCTTGATGGATGAAATTGGTTAACACAAGCACATCAAACTTCAAAGGATTTTTTTATGCCACTTCTAGAACACAAAACTACTTTTACTCATTTGCTCATTTATAAAATGGCTCTTGCAGTTTGCAACTTCTAAAATACTCTATGATTTGATGCATCACAAATTCTAATAATTTTTTGAAGAGGATGATCCAACAAATTTAATAAAGGCTTGAGATTTCAGTGACCAACATAGTTTCCTCACTCAAGACTTTAGTCATTGCCAAAGGCAAGCATCATTCACATTTGAAGGTTATCTTTTTGAAACCAAACCTAATGTTTATACAATTGAAACAGCTCCCAGTGCTAGATAATTTTTCTCAACGAATTCCCCCTCTCATTACTAAAAAGAGATGACATCACATATATGCACTTTTGTTTGTGGACAACTGTTGTTGTAAAGCAATAAAAAAACATTTTTGTGTGCTAAACTCGAAATTTGTCATCCTTTCTCAATGGATTATCTTTTTTCCAACTATTTAGGGTTTGCTAGAAGAATCTACATTTTCCATTTGTTCCTAATTATTCCAAAATGAATGATTAAATATATTCTACCTTTTTTTTTCTTAACTTCTATTCAAATTAAATTTGGTCAATCCTTTTCCCTTCATAATCACCTACCATCCATCCAAAAATCAGGAGAGAATACCATTTTTGCAAACAACACAATGCATGCATAAATCATAACATTATTGATCCTAAGGAAATTCATACAGTAATAAAAGAAAATTGTTTGCTAATTTATTGTACTTTTTCAAGTGCAACTCTAGTAGAATGCTGAACAGTAAACTTAGCATTTACACATACATCACGTTTAAGCATTCAGTTATTACTGGAAGTTTTGTTGTATTTTCTACAAACCCCTCCATCCATCCACCTCATCACATTCCACACCTTGGCTGGAGCAAACACTAGTGTCACGCCATCTACAGGAACTGGTTGGAACTTCCAGAAAGATTAATCTCAATTTCAAACTGTATTACTGGAAGTTTTGTTGTATTTTCTACATAGCTCATTGCACTCATCTAATGTCTAGTAAACTTACTTGTACATAGAGCATATTCATGAAGTCAAGGCATAAGACTATACAGAAAAATTTGATAAACATTGTATGTTAGATTCAACCAATCTCCACAAAAAATCCAAAACTTCTGTCCTACTTTGCAGCAAGTGCTAATCAACTATTTTCTAAAATACCAGCAAAAGGACAACTTTATAAAATTACAATAAAACAGGTTCAAATGTCCTCATGCATGTTAATTAACAAATTGACATGAGAAGTAATAATTTTCTCATCAATATTAACATTCTTTAGCATCCCTAACAGGTTATGATAATAAATGCATATTGGAACCTGGAAAGAATCTCATGGAATGTTTAAAACCCCAGCATACCTGCTTGCGCAATCTTGATCTTCTCGCAGACTCCCTATTAGATTGCTTCCTTCTCTCTCTCTTCAATTCCCGATCATCCTGCAAGGAGAAACACATAAGGAAAATGTGAGAATAGAATAATAAACAACTCATCAGAAAGCATAAATGTAAAAATAGGACCATGGATGCCCAGCAGCACCTGAGCCCATTGATTCTCAACCATCAAAACATTAGCTCCACCTGCTGATGCAATTGTAGCATTAGGCCTAACCTTCAAAGGGGCAGGCCCAGTATGAGGCGGATTCCATATGTCCATCCCAATATTCAAGTTAGTTGTAGGGCCAGGCAAGGCTGTTCTCCCAGGTGCAGAAACTGGAAGTTTTGGAGCCCGCTTCCTTGGGGTAGCAATAGCAGGATGTGAAGCTTCTCCTGATCAAATTTCAAGAATAAACTTTTGTGAATTTGAGCAATCTAGATATATATATAACCAAAAAAAAAAGCAAAATCATCGGAAAACTCACCCTCTTGAAAAGCATCTCCACTAGATCTCTTTTTAGAATTTTCCTGAACAAAAAAATTTGTTAAGAAAACAGATGCATAAAGTTGTTCCATGATAATGTAAGCTATCCATAGTCCATACATGCTAGGAAGACTAATGAAATGTTAGGTCAACCCCAAGCTCAACTTTTTACTGATTGTTGACATTATTGTTGGCTGTTCGTGGGTTAACCTGAGCCCATGTGTTTTTTTTTTTAATCAACTATAGCTCTTGTTTGGTTAACGTTGTCTTCTTTTGTATTTTGGAGCTACTTTTGACTGCTGGGCTCATGTAATTTTTGTTATATGAATGAATCTTAGGTTGCAGCTTTTTGGCTCTTTTGAACGGGCTCTGGTTTTTGGTTAGAGCCTGGTTTTAGTCTTTTTGCACTTGTATTTTCTTCTTGTTTAATATACGGGCTCTGCCCAAATCTTCCCCCCCCCCCCCAAAAAAAAAAAATCTGGACCAGGGGCGCACATAAATACAGTAATTTATTAGGAATTTAAAAAGGTAAAAACTTTTCGTCTACTTGGTGCAAATACTTGAACCAAGGGAATAATGCAACACAGATCAAGGTATATAAATTTTATCTCTGCGCCTAACAAAACAGTACAAAAATAAAACGCTACAACCAAAAAGAAACCGAAACAGCAACTAAAGATACCAATAAATCATAAAAGTACCTGCGGGTCAGCGCTCTCATTCCCAGTATCAGAAGAGCCCTCTGTTGCACTGCCACCGCTGCTCCTATTCCAAATAAAACCAATCAAAAATTCAGAAAATCAACAAAACACAAGCCCCAGCCAATATCAGAGAAACGAAGTCCTCAAAAGATCAAAGCCCCATATTGTTCATACCTCTGCGAATTTTCCTCCTCCCCTGAGCCAGATGCCGCCTTCCCTCCTTCCCCAAACTTCAACAGAGCTCCCTTGGACTTGATGTTCCCGGACTCTGCATTCGGGTAGCCCATGCCCTGCAAAATTAAGCCGAAATATATCACACCCAAATCTTCTCACAGACGCTACCAACACACTACCTATCAACCATAACTACCGGAGTCATGGAGGGATGAGCATAGACTGCACCAGGAGCGTACATCGGCGAGTAGGCGATAGGCGTAGCGTAAGGAGACATAATATGCTGCAAAGGAAACAGGGAAAGGTTCAGCTGTCACTTAATCCAAAGAAAAGTTTCGAATTGGAGCATCGCAAGTCGATCGAGATCAAGCAACCTGGCCACCCCAAACGGGCGGGAAGAAGGCCGTTGGAGCTGCTGCGTTTCCGCTATAATAGGCCTGCACCGAGGCAGCCCATTCAGCGGTGTATGCCGGCGGAGGCGTCGTGGCGGCGGCATAAGGCGTCGAATTTGGGGGCTTCGCCGGCGTCGAAGTCTCCCCCGGCGATCCCATCGTCGGGGCTTTGGATTTTACTTCAGCGAAGATGGTTCAGAGTACGGGTAATCGAAATCTTGTCGCTAGGGTTTCGGTATGCCACGATAGAAAGCCTGCTTACTCTGATTCTGATTGCATATATTTATATATAAGCAACGGTAGATTTTTTATTCTAAAAATAAAAAGTTTATACCTAAATTTAAATTTAAATCTGAAATTAAAAAATAATAATAAATATTTCGTTTGAAAATCCAAATTATGATTTTTGATTATTTGATCTCAGTTTAAATTATTTTTTCCGACTATTATTTGATTTCATATTATTTGAAAATTTTCAAAGTAGAATAAAAATTTATTGATTATAAAATTAAGACTAATTTTTTTATTTTGTAATAAATAATATATGCATTCAACTTCTATTTTATTATAGGACTTATATAAGTTTTGTTGGGATTAAAAAAAATTTCCAACGTGAAATTTAGGCTTCGTTTGAAATGATTTTTTTATTGCTTTTTAAAACGGCTTTCTAGTACAAAAATTAAAAACTTTGTACTAAAAAACCGTTTTAAGAAGCAATAAGAAAGCTTTCCCAAACCAAGCCTTAACGTATTCCATACATCAAAATTATTTAAAATAATATACGAGATGATATATTTAAGTTAGTTTGGTTGATTAGGGGACCACACAAACTCGTAACAAAATATTCAATTTGTTAACTTAAGTTTGTTGATGTATGGGTTGCTTTAAATGCCTAAGAGGAGGCATATAGGCTATAACTTTGTCCAATTTATGTTGTGTGATTCATTTTTTCTTGTGTAATGTATGGCAACTTCAGTAGTGACTTCCTCTCTGATAGTAGGAGAGGAAGGAGGGGTGTGAGGTGGAAGTATTGCAAACTCATCCATTTACTCAATTGAGGTTAGGGAACAAGTATAGAAGGAGAAGGTGATGGGTTAGGGTTTAAGGAGGTGGAAGTATTGCAAACTTAAGTTAGCCCATCTCTTGTCATTTGGTATAAGAGTGATGTTATTAGAATTTAAAAGAAGAAATAATAAGTAAGGAGTATTTGATTAGGAAATTTATAGATTCATCAGAGAATAGACATAAGCCCATGGATTCATATTATATAGATCCCATTCACCTAATTAATGAGAGAAGCAATTACTCTTTCTTCAAGCCTTAGATGTCAAGATTGGTTGTCAAATTAATGGAGAAGGAGATAGGAGTGGGTAGTGAATGTAACAACTAAAAAATGAAAGTATTTTAAAATATGAACTTTGGATTTCTGTTTGAATTGGAGCGCTTCGGCGTTATGCTTGTGAGCGTTGCGGCGCTAGTTTTGAGAACACAATGATGCCAAAAACTACCGCTACCGCTTGAGTCTCTGTTTCTATAGTAATTTTGAATTTTGCATGCAGCACCGTGGCATAGGCTGAGTGCTACGGTGCTAAGCAACTAAAAATATTTATATATAAAACTTTATTTTAATATCTATGTCATTTCACCCCATCGCCTCCCTCATTCGTGTCTTGGCTAGGAAGAAATCGAAGGAGAAGAGGGAGGAATAAGAGAGGAGGAGAGAGAAAGTTTGTCGAGGCCTTTTAGTTCGTCATTCTTTTTATGAAAAGTGTTCTATTCGTAGTAATTAGCTATCCTCTTATTTCTATTTTTTATGATTTTGATTTGTCCAGATTTTATCTATCTTAATCTGCCAAAAATGCATTATATCTTGATTCTGTAAGCTTTCATCATGTAGCTTTTGATATGTGATGGATTTGATCATTCTAAACAATTTGATATAATTTTATTATATTTTCATTTGATTAAATATGTGCATAGAAATTTCTGGATAAAATAAGTAAGAAAAATATATACTAAAAATTGGTTTAAAGTGATGTATTATGGTTTAATATGCTAATATTGAAATGTATTATACAACAACAACAACAACAACATCAAGCCTTTATCCCACTACGTGGGGTCGGCTACATGAATCCTTTTTCTCCATTGTGTCCTATTAAAAGTCAAATTCTCGTTTAAAAGTGGAGGGTTGCGTTAGGTAGTCGACAGCCAGCGTAAAACTTGTCGAATAATAATGAAATGTATTATGTGGTGAAATAATTGATATATACTGGAATATGATATTGATCATATCTTAATGAAAGTATATTAAGATTGATATCAGATATATGAAATAATAACTCTCACATGATAACCTCAAGATTTATTGATTCACTAATGGGAGTCAGAAAGAGTTTGAGACTTATTGGGAGTTATAAGGAGTTGGGGTGAGTGATCCACATGATTCAAGTGGAATTATAAGGAGTACACTTATTGAGAGTAATAACTATAATAACCCATATTTTGACCAAGTGAAATAAATTTTTTTAGTAGTCATTATAAATCTAAATCATAAACCGTCTTTGTCATAATATAAATACTGTAGTGTTTTAATTACACTATTTTTTATAATTTTATGTCGTTGGTGTAAATCTTTAATAAATTAACACCCATCAGTATAAGTGGGAGTTTTGAGACCTTCAAGTATCCATTTTGTAAATCAATTTTATCAAAATTTTCTAAATATAATGGGCTATTTTATAAATATTTTTTTATGATTTTTAGAGATCTGAATTTTAAAATATAAATAAAGATTATTTTGCTAAAAATTAAAAAAAAATATTTATATTATAATATTATTTTATTATAAATATCTCAAGCTACTAGCAGAATCCCTTAAAAAAAATTTTATTCCATTCATTCCTCTTAATAGAGAAGAGAAAAATGAAAATGAAAAGAAAGTGAGGAGCGAGAAAAAGAAACCTAGGGTACGGAGGTTGCGGAGCAATTTTTGTAGTCAATCATGTTGGAAAATTTTACTCATCTCATTATAAAGAACTATTATTCTATTCTATATATTTTGTATTTTATGCATTTTAGTTTGGTCAAAACTTGCAAAAAATTGTAATATCTTTATTTTTAGCAAATTTTTATTGCATAACTTTTGATATGTGATAGATGTCAATAATATAAGTATTTTGATTGTAATATTATTTAATTTCACCAAGTAAAATTAAAGTTATTAAATTTTGTCTAATATACACTATATAGAAATTGATATTTTTATTTAAGCATACCGTTAATACAAGTATTGAGAATGAAAATGGGTATGATTAGATAATAACTTGCATAATTATTATTATAATAATATGATAATAATATGTATGTAGACAAGTAAATATTTGATTTCACTAACCTTGACTGGAGACTGACTAACATGTACATGATAGTGGATCAACAGGCATTTTTTAAATATTATGGTTGGTGTTATCCTCTATTGATTCATGTGATACACTAATAAGTAGTTATTACTATGCCGACGGGCAAAGTGCGACGTCTTTGTTTACTAAACCAACTATTGCTAACAACTTACTTACTACTGGAAAAACTCGATCAAAATTAGGACTTCTTACTTGGTATGCTTACTGAAATGCATATTACTGATTCATTATTATTGTATCACCTTATAATTGTTATACTGATTTACTATTACTATACATATTTACTGTTACTGTATTATTTTACTATTGCTTCCATTAATTTTTATAATGACATTAGTCTATTATTGTACCAATATGGACATTGATATTATTTGATATCACTGATTTGTTATATTGATACTAAATATGTGACTGTTATAACTAAAAAATTTTAAAAAGATATTTTTACCTACAACTTAGAGTTTATTCATGAGTCATTATAAATTCAAATCATAAACCATCTTCACCATAACATATATATTATTATCTTTTATTTTTACTAAACTTTTTATAACTTTTTGGCACTTGTGAAATTTCTTAAAAAATTGACATCTATCAATGCAAGTGGGAGATTTGGGACCGTCAAGTGTCCGTTTTACAAATCAATTTTACCAAACTTTTTTTTTATAATATTTGAATCCCAAAAAAATTTATATAAATTTTATATTAAAAATTTGATAATAATAATAATATTATTAGATTATTCTTTTATATAAAAATCTAAAATCATTATATATTTTATTTAAATGCCATTTAAATCCCATTTTCCCTTTTTATTTCCGTTAACGGAGAAAGGTTTGTGAGAAAAGAGAAGAAAAGAGAAGTGATGGGAAAAAGAAAGCTAGTGTTTTATAGTCATAAAGCAATTTTTGTTTGTTGGCCCACTTAGAAAATTTATCTGTTTGAGGTATGTTATGTTTTGCCTATTTCAGTTTTTAATAATTTGATAATTTTGATATTTTTTGATCAAATTTGTATTTCTATTATAAAAAAATAAGGATAACTTTATTTTGGTAAAACTTTTACTCCGTAACTTTTTTTATGTTATAGAGATTGAGATTATGAATATTTTGAATATATTCTGAAAATTTTTCATTTGGTGATTTTAAAAATGTTACAATTTTTGCCTAATCAGAATTTTATTTTAACTTATAAAAATAGTGTTTCAGTTCTATTAAAACTTTAAAATGATGTTTTATATAATCTCTGATAATTTGGTTATGTTTTCAAATTTTGAAGTTTTGCTTAGTAGTATTTCTGTTGTGTACCGTTAGGGCATTTTGACAATTTTTAAATTCTGTCCAATTATGCTTTAATTAATAAAATGCATTAAAAATATGAAAGAAGTATGATGTGAAGTATTGTGACGTGATGTGATGCCAGTGCCAGTAGACGATCGAGGTGGGATTCTGTTACCAAAGTGTTGTGATGCCAGCACAAGTGGGGGACCAAGGTGGGATTTTGTTATCGAAGCGTTGTGATGCTGATGCCTGTGGGTGTCGATGTGGGATTTTGGTAACAAAGATATATGACATTTTGAGCTTAATAGTTATTTTAATAAACATTATAAAATGTTTTGTTTATAATTTAATTAATTTTAGTATTTATTTAATTATATTCAATTTTATTATATGATTCAGTTTAGTTTTCAGTTCTTTTGATTTTAATTATTGATTTCTATTTTAGGCTACGATAGCTTACTGAGTCGTGTTAGCCTATTCATGCTTTTTCTTCTATTTTCAAGCCCAGGGAAATGTAAGGAGAGAACTGAATAGTTTGGATAACAGACTCCAATCTGTGCTTTATGCATATTTTGTTAGTTTTGATTTTTGTATGCTTGGCTTTTATTTTGTTATTCTCTTTATTGTTAAGCGCTTTTGTAAGTAGATTTTAGATTATATATATTTTTGAATTATATATAGGAAATTATTTTGAGATTCAATAGTTTTCCACTTTATATTGTATTTAGTAGTGGCTCTATGTAGTATATAAATTTAATATTTTTTTAATACTTCTCCGAACGGATCTTAAGGTTAGTCTTGCCACAATCAAACACGATATGACCTGTGCAATTGTAGGTCATCTCAGGTCGAGTTGTGATAGTGACATACTGAGCACGTAATATACCGAGCATGTGGCTTATTTAATAGCATTTCTAGACTATTCTAGGGTTTTACTATATTGATATGATTTTAATGGTTTTCATCAAAGCTTTGGTTTTACAAATTATATGATTTCTTTATTGATTGATAGTACTGATTCATCAACTGCTTTATTAATTTGACACTCATACTAATTTACTGGTTTCTCCACTATACTAATGTATTGGCTTCTATACCATATTATTTTATCATTTACAGACTTTACTACTATTGTATGTGAGTTTTACTACTTATACACTGATTCATGATTATATAAATATCACTAATATGATTTAATTATTGACATATATATTGCTCCTTTATCGTACGGTGAGTTCAGTTTTAGGATCTAGTTACTTGCTGGGCTCTTGAGCTCATTATATGTGGTTAAATGATTTTAGGTTAGGGTAAAGGAGCAGGAGTGTGAGATTGACTAGGATCCTTCAAGTTTAAGTTCTTGTTATTTTACCTATTATTTTATACCCAGGATAAAATAATTGTAATATGATTATATAGATCCTAATAGTGTACATGATTTTAGATAAATAAATATAGATGTATATATTGATATTTTTATCGATAGTTTTATTTTTTTGGTATTTATATTGATAACAAAAAATAGGGAGCTCTAGTTGTTGTATATTTAAAGTAAAAAAATTATCAATTCAAATTAGATTATAAGGCATCAAAATAAACAGGCGGCTGATTGGGAGTCATGAGTGTAAGAGCAAGATACTCTCATTTGAATATATAATAGAATATGAATAATTATTTACTGATTACTGATACTAATTACTTATTGCTTATATTGATTACCTAGATTGATTAATGAATACATATACTTATTATTGTATATTGATATTGTGTGGACACTGATTTATGCTACAGATTGCTGTTAAAAAGTTCAGATATTGGTACTACTGTATAACTGATAGACTAATGAGAATAATTAAATGATATAACTTATTGAAACTAATTGTATGATAAAGAAAGATTGAAACTGAGTGTATGACAAAATAATTGATTGATATTGGTGATCTGTACATATATCATATATATTGATTCATAGATTTTCTTATATGATTTATACCATGCTATTTCTCATTTGCCTTGCATTAATTTTAATTGTAAAATTTTAGTTATTTGTTAGAATTTTATGCTCATTATGTGATTTTACATAATTTCAGATAAAGATAATGAGCTTACAGCTTGATGCTAGACATTAATGTTAATTTACTTCTCTTTCAAATCCATTTGATTTATATATGTTCTTTTGTAGCATATGAAGGCTATTATAAATATTATTTTGGACCATAAAGTCAGAATGTAACTATTAATTGCTACAGTAATGTAAATTATATTGTTTGTTGTTTATTTACTTTCTTTAACGCAATAATAAGCTCTGGATGTCAAATGGATTGGATTCTAAATGACTACTAGCTGTTATTGCAAAAAAAGAAATAAATCATTGAAAAGAGAAAATGGAAAAGAAATTATTTCACTTTAGATTATAGGACGTGACAGTGAAAGCACTACATGATTCTAACAATTAAATAATCCTCCAATATGGTGTGATAATATTTTACTTTATTAAAAATTTAAATTCTTGAATATTCCTAATATTAAATTTAATTTTTATTTTTGCAGCAATTTGATTCTTTATATTTTATTATAAAAAAGAGAATATATTGATACTTAATGAACCATGAATCAGGTGTCATGGAGAATCTATTTGATTAGTATTTTAGGTCAACAATCTATGTGCCCAATAAGTTAAAGAAGAAATAATACTTCAAGTGGCCCAAAGGAGCTCTTATGCACATCATTAGAGTAGACAAAAAGTTTTTGAATTCATGTGCTAATGTAACTCATATTTTCTAAAGAATTTGAATATATTTCATAACATAATATATGAGATATCATTTTCTATTGAGAACATGACATTGTATTACTCCGACCTAGAAATCTCATCACAAACCCGACATGCAACGATGAGCTTGCTCTTAAAGTGCACCCACAAATTGCTTAAGATGATAGGTAGGTTTGACACTAACCTGCTACAACTTAATATTTTTTTTGTTTCATGTCGGGTTAGGTTCCATTTAGGTTGAGTCAAATTCAAGTTGATATTTTGACCCGTTTAATAAACAGGATGAGTATTTTTGCGTCCTAGAATATTCGCGGCGGTAGATAGTGATATAATTTAGTGCCTTAGCTTTGTACGAAGATCCAGCACCCAAATAGATAGTAGAGTATGTTTATAACGTTTATAAGAGACACCATAATTTTTATGTGGAAACCCCTAAAAAAGAGAAAAACCACGGGCCTAACCCAGTTTGAATGAATCTATTATTATTTGCAATTGATTACAAATGAGGCCCTTCCTTAGGAGGAAGGTCTTGAATTGATGTAGCAAATATACATATTATAGAGTGCATTATATGGTGGGAGTTTGAAGAATTAATGTTGATATGTTCGTTTTGGCTGCAAGATCATAGTCCTTAAGCGGCATAGGTAGGAAGGATCTAGTCGAATGACGGTGGTCGGAATGACCGTAGTCCGGCGACACAGGATGAAAGACCACAGTAAAGTGATGGTGGTTGGAAGGACAATAGTCAGCGGGCGATGGAGGTTGGGAGGACTGTAGTTGGCGATAGTTGTTCGAAAGACCGTAGTCAGAGAGCGATGGAGATCGAGAGGACCGTAGTTGGTGGGAAACGGAGGTCCAAAAGACCGTAGTCTGACAGCAGAGGCTGGAAGGACAGTAGTCGGCGGGCGACGGAGGTCGAAAAAATTATTGTCTGGCGATGGAGATCGGAAGGACTATAGTCGATGGGCGACAGTGGTCAGAAAGATCGTAGTCAGCAAGTGACGAAGGTAAGAAAGACCGTAGTTGGGTGACGGTTGTCAGAAAGACTGTAGTCGGTGGGCGATAGAGGTCGGAAGGACCGTAGTCAGCAGACGACAGAGGTCGGAAGGACTGTAGGCGACGACGGTGGTCGGAAGGACCGTAGTTGGTGGACGACGGAGGTTCGTAAGACCGTAGTCAGCGGGCAACGGAGGTCGGAAGGACTGTAAGACCGTAGTCGGCGGGCGACGGAGATCGGAAGGACCATAGTCGACGATGGTATTCGGAAGGACTGTAGTGGACGCGGGTGGTTAGAAGGTTCATAGTCGGAGATTCTGGTTGGAAGGACCGTAGTCAGCGGGAGATAAAGGTTGGGAGCACCGTAGTCTACGACGGAGGTCAGAAGGATCGTAGTTGGCGACGGTGGTCTAAACGTAGTCGACGGGGGGCCGAGGTCGGGAGGACAGTAGTCGGCGACGGAGGTCGAAAGGATCATAATTGGTGAAGGTGGTCGGAAATACCATAGATGGCGGACAACAGAGGTCCGTAAGACCGTTGTCGGCGAGCGATAGAGGTCGGAAGGCTTGCAGTCGATGACGGTGGTCGAAAGGACCGTAGTCGACGATGGTGATTGGAAGAACCGTAGTCGGCATGCGATAGAGGTCGGGAGGACCATAGTTGAAGTCCGGCGGTGATCGGGAAGAACTCTCGTGGTGGTTGACAAACAGGAGGATGTCCGGTGGTGGTCGACGAACATGCGGAAGTTTGGCAATGGTCAGGAAGAACTCCAATGGTGGTCGACAGAATTCCGGCGGTGGTCTACGAAGAGATAGAAGTTTGACAATGATCGATGGACCGGCGGTGATCGGGAAGAACTCCAACGGTGATCTATAGAAGTCTAGCGGCGGTTGGCGGACATGCGAAAGTTTTGTGGTGGTCGGGAAGAACTCCGATGGTGGTCAGCAGAAGTTCAGCGATGGTCGACGAACAAACGGAAGTCCGACAGTGATCAACGAACCGACGTTGGTCAATAAAAGTCCGGCATTAGCTGGCGGCAAGTCAGCTCCCAGATTTCTCCCTTCTCTTCTTTCTTCATTTTTTTTTTCTTCAAGTGAAGAATAAGGGCCTATTTATAGCTTTTTGAGAGTGGCATGTCTTGTAAATATGAGAAGGATCAATGTCAAGATGTGAGTGGTTTGAATGGACGGCCAATATTGATCCCTTTGATCGTGGACCATTTATTGGACATTTAGATGTCTTAATGATATCAGAATATAGTGATTTTGGGCTTGTTGCATTCGTCTCGTCGAGCTGCTCGATTCGACTATAAGCATGCCACGTTTAGAATTTGTTTGGTAATCCAAATTATGCTTCTAACCTTCCAAATATGCCTTGGACTCTTGATTTGGGCTCATTGGGGCTTAGATTGGACTGATTTTTATGTCATTGGGTTCGTCTTTTTGAGATGTTCAGTTCGACTATAAGTTTGCTAAAATTAGAGTTTGGATGGTCCCAAATTTAATTTTGAAAACTTTCCACTCAATTTTGTTTTGAGATTCGTGACGATCAAGATGATTTTTTTGATTATGTATCAAGTATTATCGGTTCTAACCCAAATTTGCCTGTGAAGTCAAGTAGGCACCCCTACTATTATGTTTCATCTCTTATAATTTATGTTGCAACTGTTGTGATTGCATTCACTCTAATTTATCAACCATTGTAGTCTGATATGTTATAACTAATAGGGAAATTTACATACATACCACTATATTTCTAATCATTTACATATCTAACACCTAAAAGTTTAATATTACTCTTATACCACCGAGAACTCACGCTTTCCATCGCTTCTACCACTCCGTTTAGGTCGGACCTGACGACGTTTTACTCCCAACTTGTTTGGCGCGAATGTAAGTGGAAGTTAGGGCGGCGGTCGGGGATTTGGAGATCGCGAGACGGGAGGAAGGTGAAGTCTGTAGCTTGCGTTTGAGATCGCGAGCGGGGAGGAATGTGAAGTCTGTAGCTTGTGTTTGAGATCGCGAGAAGGTATGTTGTCCGTCTTTTTTTTTTTTTTTTTGAAATGTAAGAACTGTGTTAAAAATGCAAGAATACTGAAGTATAAGGTACTGAATGATGCGCTTACTCTTAAATTTGCTTGTTTGTTTGCTTCCTTGCTTTCTGAGATTTTTAAATCCTGCCGGACTTAGGCTATCGGCAAGACGTTGTCATGCTGCAAATTTCACAACAACCTCTTGCCCATCTTTCAGTGTTGCACGGTGAACTAGGGCTATCTACAACACATTGTACTGAAGCACAATCTCAACATTTATTAGATTTTTGAAAAAAGTTTATCCATGACACAGATTATTGAGAAAAGTTCATCCGTTTCACAATCTAAGGATTTATTAGATTTTTTATAGAACTAGATTTTGTATTTGTACAATTTTTGCTCTTTTCAATTATGATTGCTAATTGCATATGTAAAAAACTAATATTGTGCCTTTATTCAGGTTTTGTAAAGGTTGTAATGAGTTCTTCGAATTCATCTGTTGTGAAAAAGCGGTTGCAGCATCCCAAAGTTCACTGCAATTGCCACCTAAAATGTGTCGTGTTTACCTGCCATCGAGGACCTAATAGTGGAAGACAATTTTATAGGTGCGTTTATAATCAGACTGAGGATGATTGCAGGTTCTTTAAATGGCTAGATGAGGAAGAACAAGAAGAGCCAGCATATTTGACACAGTATGAATTTAAGGCATGTGATGCAAGGAATTCTAAGAAGCTCGACTTGATTGTTCGTCTGATGAAAGTTTTTGTAGTGATGGTTTTTATCGACATTGCAGTCCGAGTTTATTTAGGATAGTGTTATTTTGTGTTGGAACATATGTTGTGTTAAACCTTACATGATTTTGTGGATTGCCAAGAAAAAATATGATGATTTTTGTGTATTTTATCCTTCTATTGTACGAAACAAAAAATCTGTAATTATTTTGTGGAATGGCAAGAAAAAATTTGTGGCAATTGAGTATTGGTTTTTTTCCTTTCTTGGTTTATAAATGTAAGCAGTTTTCTTGTTATTAGCAGGTTTAATACTTCATGTTATAAATATAAGCTCAAACGGCTTGGAAGCTCAAACGGCCTCGATGAAAGAATGTATTTTATTAGCAAGTTTAATACTTCTGGTTTATTCCTGCTGCTATCGCACAATTGAGCACAAATCAAAAAAATTAAAAGCTCCAGATTGCTAAACCAATGAGAAACCAGCCATTTAGCTAATGATACTTGAAAGCTCGTAACTGGAATGTTGCCAAATCAAAGAAAATGCTGCAAGGGTCCCTTATGTGGAGATCAGCATATAAACCAGGGGAAATTTTCTGGGTGTTGAGAAGCATCTAATGCGTTTTTTACTATTCAAAACATTTGAATTATATAAATTGTTTTTTAAACAAAAGAGGGTTTATTATAGAATGAAGTTGCTGTGAGGGTGAAAGTGGGAAGGCGTACAGAGCAGATTTTCATGATCGAGATGGTAGAACTATTCTTATAATGACACCAGTTTGATCATGAAGGCTTGTTTATCTGTTAGAGAATGCAATTCTGAACCTACCTGAGGGCCAATAACAAATGGTTTGGCAGAACCATTATCTAGAAGATGAAAAGATCATAACTTAAAGAAGTTGCTAAAACTGTTACTACTACTATCTAAACATTGATTTCAATGAACAACAAAAAATGGAGACATACAAAAAATGTCTCAAAAATGTCTCCATACAAAAAATTGCCCCATACAAATGTCTCAAAAACCGTCAACATATGGATATTCATACTCCACTCCATCGTTGAACTCCTCAACAGTCCGTCTACTTTCCAACTTTGTCCGTTTCGGCAATGGGTTCGTGCTTTGTAATGGATTCTTGCATGTGCTCCGATGATGCCCCCAAAGTGAACACCTGCTACATTTATGCACTTTCTTATCTTTCTCTAGAAAATTAGGTAATCTTCTTTTTTTGGGCCTCCCTCTAGGTCTTGATGTGTTAGGCACTCCAATATCAACCACATCTTGAACAACTTGCCACTGATCTTTATCAGGTAATGTAGCTATAGCTCCCTCATATGCCATCCTGTACCTATAACACATAGGAAGAAGTGTTAATCATGCCATGGAAATACAAGAAATTCAATATAACTTCAAATATGATTACCTATAAATGAAATACCAATCATGGACATATGTATGCCATAGTGGATGCTCCTTCATCCCAATGAAAGCTACAGCATGAATGCAAGGAAGTCCTGTTAACTGCCAAATCCGACATGTGCAATCTTTAGATTCAACATCAACAACATGTCTTGAATACACAGATTCAACCTCAGCCTTAAAATTAGTTGATTGACGAACTAGCATATGTTCTTTTCTTGTAGTAATTTCTCTTATGTACTCTTCAGCTTGAGGAACTAACTCACGTTGCCATGTTATGCTCAACATCTTGCGTGCCGCCCTTTGCTCCATAAGTTTACCACGAATTATGTCGATTAAGTCAACAACTGGCTTATTTCGAGCATCCACAATCCAAGCATTAAATGATTCGGCGAAGTTACTTGTATTAGTGGAGTGGTATATCCCTAAACTGAACTGGCTTCGTGACCACTTATAAGGTAAGTTTGTGAGGTACATATAGATAGTTGGGCTTAAAACACTTAGTTCAGCAAGCTTGTCATTGTACTCTGTGGTTGTATATGCATTGGCAGCTGCCCAAACCAATCCTTGTAGTTTATGACCATCTTTGCAATGAAATTTTTTTTTCAAATTCTTCCACAAATGACGAATACACACTCTATGCTCAGCGCCAGGATAAACTTCTCTAATGGCATCACCCAAACCCTTTTCCATGTCTGAAATAAATGAAAGAGGCTCTATGTGAGGGCCAATACTCTCAGCCAAGTTCTGAAGGAACCATAACCATGTCTGTCTAGATTCCGTCTCAACGACGGCAAATGCTAATGGGAATAAACCGTTATTACCATCAAGTGAGTTAGCTGATAAAAGCATACCTAAGTGCTTTGATTTCAGGTGACATGCATCCAAACTGATAAGAGGTCTACAACCATATAAGAATCCATCTTCACAAACCTTAAAGCAAACATAAAATCTCCGAAATGATTGGTCAAGGCTATCATAAGTGTATGTGATATGCGAACCTGGATTTCTACTAATCAATTCAGCATGTAGAGTTGGAACCCATTTATAATTTTCATCTATAGAGCCAAATATATTGTCACGAGCATGCTCCCTAGACCTCCACAGCTTCATGTAAGGCAATGAAAGACCGTAATCTTTCTCTAAATTGTTGTTGATGTCTTTTGGAGGGATGTCAGGATTTCTCTTGACTATCTCTTCAATCTCATTGGCAACCCATGCAGTTGTGGCTAGTTTATTCCCAGTACGATTGATCCCAGGACAACTGTGAACACCATAAACTCTCCTAATTTCAAAAGTTTGAGTATCTTCACACAGAGAAGCTCGAATTCTCCATTCGCAACCTTCATAAGAACATGTAGCAATGACACGTTTCTTGTCACTTGCCTTTATCCTGATTCCAAAGTTCTCCCTGATGGCAACCGATCTTAGAGCATGCTTGAAATGTTTTGCATCAGGAAAGAATGTGCCAACAGCTATATCTTTATAAGATAAACTTGGAGCAATTGAAATACCCTCATTATGGTTATAAGAACATTCAACCATCTCTTCGGAAGTCACAACTTCCTTAAGATTAGAAATCAATTTATGTCCTTCATCTTCTTGTACTGAAATTACTATCTCACCACGCAAATTATCGTTGGTTGCTTTTATGAACTCAGCCACCTGAACGTCACAAATTATATCTTTGTATTCCTTCGGTGATGTACCATATATATAATAATACATATTATAAGGATGCCCCTTAAGCCATGGACATAATCTAGCAACCTCGCCTTTAAGCGCATAAATTGTTAGTTGACCTTTCTCAAATTTAACACTCTTTTGTTTGCCACCATCATACCTCTTTCTATGTTGCTCATTAGTTTGAACCCATTTTCCTCCATATTTAAAAACAACAGAAACATACTCTGTCTGCTTGGAACACATCTCCGAATTGAAGCACGATTTCTTGCTAATATCTGTTTCAAACATTCTACTTCATTATATTCAAACACTAAATAACATAACAAAAATGATAACTATAATTTTGTTATTTCTAATATCTGTATAAATGTAGCAGAAATGAAATTTAATTTCTTCTTATACGAAATATGACCACTATACCACTATACAAGAAACGGAATTGATTTGTTGGCTTGTAAGCTTGAAAAACTTTGTATACTACCTTCATACTAAGTGTAAGACAAAATAGGGTATTTCAATTGACTATGTATATTATCCCAGACTACAACCTCTATACATTACCTGCTGCCCCACTGACGCGAGCAGAGGTATTCCCGTTTCACGGAAGCAGTGACGCTAGCAGCGATCGCGAGTAGCCAGCAGAGGTTTCTGCGAGCAGAGGTATTCCCGTTTCACGGAAGCAGTGACGCTAGCAGCGATCGCGAGTAGCCAGCAGAGGTTTCTGCGAGCAGAGGTATTCCCGATCGACTGTATTCGCAAGCATAGGTATTCGCGAGTCGCGGGAAAATACGGCGGGAAGATATACGTCGTCAGGTCCGACCTAAACGGAGTGGTAGAAGCGATGGAAAGCGTGAGTTCTCGGTGGTATAAGAGTAATATTAAACTTTTAGGTGTTAGATATGTAAATGATTAGAAATATAGTGGTATGTATGTAAATTTCCCTAACTAATATACCCTTCAGCCAAGCAGAGCCATAGACTGTAAGCCCTGGGCCTCGAAAATTCCACTCCGCCTCAAGCTGCGAATCCGCCGACAAAGCCATGGCGAGGCGACGAGTGCTGCTTCTGATGAAGCCCTTTGACGTATACCCTCCGAGGCCTAGGGCAAACGATTCCTCATCCTCCTTTCTTCATCGAACAGTGAATACACAGGTATTATTTTTCGCCTTTCAGCCAGCTCTGCGTTCCATATAGCACCTTTTAGCAAGCTGAAGAGTACTGGAGGGATCGCCTTTATGGGAAGTTTGTATTCATTTTGTTTCCAAACAAAATATTTACATGGGAAATAAAGAAGTTCTTCATAGTTCATTGATGTCGAATTAATATTGGTGAAAAAAAGGATTGTTAAAGCGCATAACACATTGTTATAACAAGGCATATGTGAACAAATATTACGCGCTATATTCACTATTTGTGTTCTATATGTTAAAGAGCATAACACATTCAGTGCGCATTACTTTTTTGGCTTGGTTTATGGACTTTTTTTTATAATTATTTTGACAAGCGTATTAGTTCAAGAACTAGTGTGTATGAAATAATTATGACATTCAAGTTCGATCTAAAAGGAAATAAAATGAGTCTTCATTTAGGTCTAGTTTATTTGTATATGACATGAAAATTATGAGGGTGATGAGAAAGTTGTAAGTTTAGCAGATGATATTAATGAGAAATGTTAGACTATTTTGTTGTATGATAATGGTGATGATTTTTGGGATTACTAGCGCATGTTTTAATGATTATGAGATTTATAAGCAAATCACTTATTACTCTTTAATCCTTAGATCTTAGGAAATTGTCCTCCTGAGATGGTTGATTTTTGGATTCGTTTGTATTTTCTTAACATAATGTGTGTTAAAGCAATCCTATGCTCTATTATGTGACATTGGTTGTGTGTTTTTTAAGGTTATTTTCTCTTTATATTGTTGGCATTTTAATAAATTATTTCTTTTTTATAATTTATGCTATTTTTAAAATAGCTCACACAATGCCATATACTATAGCTCCCTGTCACTCTTGCTGTTAAAGCGCATTATTCGCTATTGAAAAGTATGCGACCGGTAACATGTAATTATTGTTGCTCAACCTTCAACACTCTCTAGTTACAAAGACTTGAGCTTCATTTAGGACAATTTATTGAATACTTTTGTGGTATGAAAAATAGCCAATAAGAAGCAATGTCTTTTTGGATGGTAACTTTTTCACTATTTTCCAAAATTTTGAGTTAGCAAAACTGTTTTTGGGAGAATATAATAGAAATTATAGTTAAGAAAGTAGATTTTAATAACAAAAGAAGAAAAAGCATATGCCTTCCCAAGCTGTTTTTCATAGATTTTGGATGCTGCTGGAGAGAGAGTTGAATTGCTTTTTGCTATAGTTTTGACTAAGTGAAGTCCATTCGATGGAAAATTCATCCTTAAGAAGAAGAGATGAGGGACATCCATCTCAAGAGAGAAGAGAAGAATGGAGTACTAACCCATGTACAGAATGAAGGGCAAGAAAAACACAGTATACATCATCATCATAGACGCTTCTCATCACAAATCCTTTTATGATACACTCAAATAGGTCTAGGAAAGATATCTGGAGGTTTGGTATTAAGGCAAACTGAAGGAATGGCTGATAGACTTATGCTGGAATAAATATCAAGCAGTGATTGGCCAAATCGAGCATACATGTTCATCTTATATAAATATTTTTATTTTTAATTCCATCCATGCATGCATGGCTCATGACTTGGGTTGCTTCTAGGTTTGGACTGAGTTCAGTTGGTAGGGTCACGCTAGGGTCTTACTTGCTTTAGAGTTTTGGTTGATTCATTTAGAAAGGTATGAACAGGTTGATTACAAAAAAAGTTGAAAATGAAAATATGGAAAGATTTGAAACACTAACCCTAGACAGATTTAGTGTTTTTATTTTGAGAAGATTACATGATTTCTTTATTGAAGATTGGAAGGTGGAAATGTAGAAAGAATGAGGTGATTGAGAAGATTGTGGAGGTAGTTCCTTTCCGAAGTTGTTGGGGCCATGTGGAAGCTGGCTCTGGCTTAGGCCTTGGAACTTAGGCTCAACAGGAATAGGAGGTTGAAATGTATCAGAAAACATGAAAGTAAGATAAAAAACTATAATATTAAGTCAAGAAATCAGTAGTAGTAAGAAAGTTAAGCGATATCTGTAAGAAATGACAGAAAGCTGAAAAACAGTTATTTTTTTCAGATTTACAAGAATTATTTGTGGCTTGAGTTTGGGTTGGATTTTGGTGACTTAGAAGGTTTAATAAGTGGAAGATGACTTTCAATAGCCTGGATTAATTTGCTCAAGTTTTTTTGAGGGGTTAAGACTAAGGTATATGTTTTTGATGAAGGAGAAAGTGAGCCATGTAGGATTTAGAGAGAAGCATAATAGTGGTGGGCAACTAAGGAATGAGAAGCAGAAAGTGCATCCTATACCGAACTCATAGTGCATGGATGCTAATCTTTATCAGGGTTCATATCTTCTTCATCATAATGTGTTAAGAAAAACGATTCCTGAAACGAAGTTGGTCTGATTCTGAAAGCTATAGCGTTGCATAAAGGTCAATCCTTGATCCTTTGCTTGACACTAATGGGCACAACGTCAAAATAATTACACTAAAGGAACATGCACTAAAAGAATACAATATATGACTTGAACAAAACAGGACTTGAACTGTGACATGATAGCCCATCATCAACTCTGTCGGGGTGCAAAGAATTTTACTTCAAAGAATGTGCATGTTATTGCAGGAAGAATTGGATGATGTTAGTGTAGTTTTGAGGTAGTGAAATCTGTCCTTGTAGAAAATTCATTCCAAGGAAGAGGATATGAAGAGAAACCACCTGAATTTATGTAGAAATATTGTTGACTTTGCCCTATGCCTGAAGTTTTGAAGTTCAGTTTTTAGATTGGAGATAAAGTGTTGTATTTGGTTATTCCCCTTGCGTTGGTTGAGATTGGTTCTTTTGTCTCTTGGTAATTTGAATTATTAACATGTTTAATTTCCTGTTTATCTTGAAATGGAGATATAGTTGTTAGGCATGCAATTTTCTTTATTTATTTAAGGGCTTTTACTTATAGTTGTTGCAGTGATTTGTATAATTTTACTGTATTTATCCACCTCTTTTAATGATAACATCACTTGATTTCGCAAGTATTGTGCTTTTGGTTCTTGTACGTAGCTACCTTGTCACTTCTTAAGATACCATGTTAATTTGTTTATGTACTACTATAAAAAATTAAATGATGTTTTTACCTTGTTTGATAAAATATAACAGCTTTGGAAGTTGCACGTCATTTTATAGAGGGCATATGTTATGTATGTTCAATACAATAAACTTTTTTTCCATTCATTTTGCTCATTAGCTATGAAATGCAGTGATGGACTGGCTGAGCCTGTGGGCCCTACTAGGATGGGCGGCGGGCAAGAAGAGCAAAGGGGATTAATTCCACTTTAATTAATTATCATATAAAACTAAAATTGGGAGGAAATTATGAAGGTTTATTTAAGGAAAGAGGGATAATTTGAATTCAGAGTTGGGTGGGAATTAAGAAAGGTTTATTTAGGGAAATAGGACTGATTTGAATTTAGATTTGGGAGCGAATTAGGAAAGGTTTATTTAGGGAAAGAGAGTTGATTTGAATTAATATTTGGGAGGCTGATTCGAATTTAGATTTTGGAGGGAAGTATAAAGGTTTATATTAGGGTTAATTGGGTTGTTCAATTTTCATGATGTGATTTGTGTGTTTACTGTAGTTTTTCTTTGGAGTTGTTCCTAGCGGCGCTTAAGGTTTGTGGAGAGCCAATCTATCACTCGAATAGTAGATCAACTTGTATCTTGGTTTGTTTTGTCTATATCAATAAAATTAGCCTATAAGCTCTTTCTTTCTCGTTGATTTCTACTGCGTTTTCTCTTCGTTATTTGTTGTTTTTGTTGTGTGGAGATTGGATTCCTATCAAATTAGTATTAGAGCATCTTTTTTGGGACTTATGGCAGCTAAGAAGGTTGATGCGTTGGAGGGTGAGCTTGATGGGGAAGTTATAAATCTGAAATCTAAATTCGGAGAGCGAATTTTAGCAATTGAGAGCAGACTTTCGAATCTGGAAGATATGATGAAAACGATGGTAGAGTTTCAAGCCAAGAAGACATCATCAGAGACAAGGGCACCATTGACAGGACAAGAAATTGGGGGAAATCCTAATATAGACATGATGAGGGAGGATTGTGAGGTGAAAATTTTGGGGGAAAAAAAGGAGATGCCACATTTGCAGTCACATCCAAGAAGGGGAAAGGGTGAAGGAGTGGGATTTTTTGTGGAGCTGTAGAGTTTGGAATGAGAAGAAGATGGGGATAAGATAGAAGCACCATATATAGTTTAGCCATTCCCACAACAATATCGAGAAGTGTTCCAGCCAGTTCAGGGGTTGCCTCCTCCGCGGTAGCACGAGCATGCTATCATCTTGAAGGAAGGAGTCTAACCTATCAGTATTCGTCCGCACCGTTATCCTCAAATCCAGAAGGATGAGATCGAGAGATTGATCAGGGAGATGTTGGAGGCAAGGATCATTTGACCTAGTGCCAGTCTATTTTTCAGTCCAGTGTTATTAGTCAAGTGTTTCAGCAATAATTTCTTTCGTTCTATCTTGAGGATAAGGTGACTCTTTGGGATGAGAGTATTGATGGACCGGCTGAGCCTATAGGCCCCATTAGGGTGGGCGACGGGCAAGAAGAGCAAAGTGGATTAGTTCAACTTTAATTACTTACCATAGAAAACTAAAATTTGGAGGGAATTAGGAAAGTTTATTTAGGGAAAGGGAGCTGATTTTAATTCAGATTTGGGAGGGAATTAGGAAATATTTTTTAAGGGAAAGAGGGTGTTAGACTGGTCCACGGACTGGTTGAACCGGTCCAACCTGGACGAGTTCAGTTCTATTCCAGACGGAATATAAGTGCTGCCAGCAAGGGGGGTAGACAACCCTGTGGGCCCCAACAAGGATACTAAAGATTAATTGCTTTAATTAGGGAAGGCTTTGGGAGAGAAAATTCAAATTAAAGGGCTGTTTAGGGATTTGTATTTATGCTTTTGCTTTAAGTAGTTCTTTTCTTCCTAGGGTTAGTGTATGTGGTGTTTATGCAGAATTTGTGTTTCTCTTAGGTTGTTTGGGCTCTAGCCATCGGTTAGGGATTGGGAGAGCCGGATCTTCCTCTTGAATTGAAGATCCATTGTATCATGTTGTTTATTGCATCTACTATTCAATCAAGGGTGTTTTTTCTTGTTATTTCTCTACGGTTTTCCCAAAATCTGCTTGGGATATTGCTAAAATTCTGAGTTCAACATCATTTTTCTCTGGTTCTTATTGATATTTCCTATTAAATTGGTATCAAAGCGCTTCGATCTAGGGCACCAATGGCTGGAAGGAAGGTAGAAGTGTTGGAGGGAGAATTAAGCCAACTGAAATAAGATTTTGAGGAAAAAGTTTCAGATTTCCAAAACCAGTTTGCATCCGTTAATGAAAAGATGGTTGGAAGATTTGTCATCATGGAGGACATGCTGAAGAAGTTGCTTGAAGTCAAACCTAATACGACAACATCTGCAACGAGGAAGTAATCGGCGGTCCAGGAAGAGGAGGAAACCCTAATCCGTTTAGGGGAGGGGAGAATCCAGAGGTGGAGATTCTGGAGGGAGAAGACCGGATGCCTCCGCGAGAGCCTATTTTTAGGGAGGAGATGAGTATTGGGTACGAGCGAAGGGGTGCTGAGTTTGCAAGAAGAGGGGTGGATTATGGGCGTCAGGCTGCTGATTTTGAAAGGAGAGGGGACTTTGAAGAAGGGTTTGGGTACAAGCGCAGAAGGGAAGATCCGAACACTTGGGGACCGGGGAATGGGAGGCTACGGAGGATTCAGGGGAAATAGACGCGATCCGAGGGTAAGGAAGCTTAAGATGCCCATCTTCGAAGGCGAAGACGCACATGGGTGGATCTATAAGGTAGAGAATTATTTTGTCGTCAATGGGCTGACGGAGGAGGAGAAATTGACGGTGACTGGTCTATGTTTGGAGGGGAAGGCGTTGGCTTGGTACCATTGGAGAGACATGAGGCGGCATATTCGGAGCTGGAGGAAGTTCAAGGACTGCTTACTAAAATATTTTCGAACTAATAGTGGAGGGGACTTCTATGAGCAATTCTTCGCCCTAACGCAGGAGGGTTCTATGGCGGAGTACCATGACAGGTTTGAGTACCTAGCTAGCCGGCTAGATCGGCTTTCTGAGACTGTGCTGAAGGGAAACTTCATGAAAGTGCTCAAGCCCGAGATTCGGCCGGCTATTAGAGTGATGAGGCCGCGTGACTTGGGAGAGGCTATGGAGCTTGCGCAGTTGGTAGAGGACCAAAAGTATTTGAAGAGGGGGCAGAGGCAGTAGTTCAAGGGGCTCGTACAGGATGACTATCACTTTCTTAGCTCCCAATGGGCCAGCACTGGAAATCCTTCATGAGGTCCTAAAGGAGAAGCCTGGAGGAGAGGGTTTCAGGAGAAACTTCAAAAAGCTCACTGAGAAGGAGTTGCAGGTGAAACGAGCGGATGGATCGTGCTTCAGATGTAATGAGAAGTACACACCGGGGCACAGGTGTAAGGACCAAACTCTTCTGATTCTCATCGTCTGTGATGACGATGAAGCTGAGGAGGGAGGTGAGAGTGAGGAAGTGGTAGAGGAGGAGGAAAAGCTGCATCTTTACATGGCTGAAGTCTCCTTGAACTCAGTGGTGGGGTTCACCCCGAATCATACCATGAAAGTGAAAGGAGAAATAGCAGACAGAGAGGTGGTAGTGCTGATCGACAGTGGGGCTACCCACAATTTTAACTGTAATCAAGTCATTAACTAGTTGGGGGTGAAATTGGTGGACACTAGGGGCTATGGGGTGATGCTGGGCACTGAGAATGTGGAGATGGGTAGAGGAGTGTGTAGGGGAGTTGTGCTGATTATACATGGGGTTCAGGTGAGGGAGAATTTTCTCCTATTAGAGTTGGGGAGCACTGATGTCATCCAGGGGATTAAGTGGCTGCAGACCTTGGGAGATACTAAGATCAATTGGGGAGCACTGACGATGGAGCTGGTGGTGGACGAAAAAATGATGATGATTCGAGGAGATGCAGGGTTTTCCAGGGCCTTGGTGTCTCTTAAAATCATGGTGAAGACCATACCTGAGGTGGGAGGAGGATTTCTGGTGGAATTGCAGAGCTTAGAAGGGATCAAACTAGAGGAGGGAGGGGGGATTCCTCTCTCAGTATAACCACTGATACAGCAGTTCAATAAGATTTTTTCAGCCACCTCAAGGCTTACCACCACCAAGGGAGTAGGAGCACTCAATCATCATGAAGGAGGGGGTGTCCCGATTTAAGTGAGGCCTTATCGCTACCCTCAGATTCAGAAGGATGAGATCGAGTAGCTGATCTGAGAGATGTTGAAGGCGGGGATCATCAGGCCAAGTGTGAGCCCTTTTTCTAGTCTAGTCTTATTAGTTAAGAAGGATGGGAGCTGGAGGATTTGTAAGGATTATTGGGCCTTGAATAAGGATACAATGCCGGACAAGTTCCCCGTTCCGGTGATTGATGTGCTGCTGGATGAGCTATGTGGTGCCGTGGTGTTCACCAAGATGGATCTGAAGTCGGGATATCATCAGATCAGGATGAGGAAGGAAGATATTCTGAAGAATGCTTTTAGGACACATGAGGGGCATTATGAGTTCTTAGTGATACCATTCGGGCTTACCAATGCCCCTGCTACTTTCCAGTTGCTTATGAATAAGGTGTTCAAACCGCATCTCAGGAAGTTTGTACTGTTTTTCTTTGATGACATATTGGTGTATAGTAGGTCGATAAAAGAGCACTTAGAGCATGTAAGGGTGGCCTTAGAAGTATTATAGGAGCATCAGCTAAGGGTCTACTTGAAGAAATGTTGCTTTGTACAGGCCAGTGTGGAATGCTTGGGGCACGTGGTCTCTTAGGAGGGGGTGGTTGCCGATCAGGCCAAGATTGAGGCAATGCAAAGATGGCCTCTACCTAGGAATCTGAGAGAGCTAAAGGGTTCTTAGGGTTGACCGAGTACTATAGGAGATTTGTGAGAGGCTACAACACCATAGCTTGGCCATTGACAGAGCAACTGAAGAAAGGCTGTTTTCTATAGGGAGAGGTAGCTACACAGGCCTTTGAGAGACTAAAAAAGGCCATGAATTCAGTCAGATCTTTGTGGTTGTGTGCATCAGGATATGGGTTGGGGGTTGTGCTTACGCAGACTCACAGACCCATAACCTATTTCAGCCAAGTGTTGACAACCATAGATAGGTTGAAGTCAATCTATGAGAGGGAATTGACGACCATAGTCTTAGCCATTTAGAAGTGGCGACCATACTTGTTGGGTCGGCATTTTATTGTCAGAACCACTATAGGAGCTTGAAACACTTGCTAAAGCAAAGGATGGTAACTGAGGAGCATTAGAGGTGGCTGTCCAAGCTACTGGGCTATGATTTTGAGATCTAGTACAAGTTAGGATTGGAGAATAAGGGATTGACGCCTTATTGAGATGTGTGGTGGAGCTTCAAGGGATAACCATATCAGTACCTTTGATGGTAGATTGGGGGGCTATCAAGGAAGAAAGTGTGCAGGACGAGGATCTGAGGAAGATTATGTGGGATCTACTAAAAGATGAGAGCAGTCACCCAGGTTATTCCCTTGAGGGAGAGAGATTACTGTACCAAGAGAGGTTTGTGATGCCACGAACCTCAGTTCATATTCCCCACTTACTGCAGGAATTCCACGGGAGTGCAGTTGGAGGTCATTCAGGGGTGCAGAAGACATATAGAAGGTTGGCAGCATAATTGTATTGGAAAGGGATACATAAGGATGTGGAGGAGATGGTAGCCAGGTGTGAGGTTTGCCAACAAGTACATGGCTATGGTTCAAGGGGGATTACTTCAACCCTAGGATCTTCTAGACAGAGTGTGGGAGGAGGTTACCATGGATTTCATAGATGGGCTATCATGATCTGAGAGTTTCACCATGATTATGGTGGTGGTTGACAGGTTGAGTAAGTATGCTCATTTCATTCCCTTATGACATCCTTACACGGTCGTTAGAGTAGCAGCATCATTCATTAGAAAGGTGGTTAGATTGCATGGAATCCCAAAATCGATAGTATTTGATCGAGATAAGGTGTTTCTCAGTTAGTTTTGGAGGGAGCTGTTTAGGCTGCAATGTACAATTCTCAAGAGAAGCACTACTTTTCACTCTCAGACAGATGGAGGTAGTCAACAAAAGCTTGGAGACTTACTTATGGTGTTTTCCTTCAGAGACACCTCGGATGTGGGCCAAGTGGTTAGTGTGGGCAGAGTATTGATACAATACTTCATATCACTCAGCTGCTCAGATGACCCCGTTCAAAGTGTTGTACGGAAGAGACCCCCCACACTTGGTGCATTTTGGGCAGGAGAGCACACCTGAGCTGTACTTGGAGGAAAGATATATGGTGTTAAAGGAATTGAAGAGGCACCTGTTGAGAGCACAACAAATTATGAAGAAGCAGGCAGATGAACACAGGAACGACATCCAGTTCAAAGTTGGGGACAAGGTGTTTTTAAAACTAAAGCTCTATAGGCTGGGTACAGTTGCTAACAGGAGGAAGGAGAAGCTGGCCCCAAGGTATTTTGGCCCTTACGAGATATTGGAAAAGATTGAAGCAGTGGCTTATCGACTGAGATTACCCCCACCCGCTACCATACATCCAGTGTTCCATGTATCACAGTTGAGGAGGGCTTTTAGGGAGCATGCAATTAGTGCGGAGTTACCTGCGATACTGACTGAGGATTTGGAGGTGGGGTTGGAGCCTTTGGAGTTTAAAGGGGTACGATAAGGAGAAGGGAGGATCAAAGAAGTGCTGATTAAATGGAAGAACGTACTCAACTATGACGCCACTTGGGAGCCATATGAGATGGTGAAGCACCAATTCCCATCATTTCACCTAGAGGACAAGGTGAGTTTTTGGGAGGGGGTATTGTTAGACCTATCCAACTTGGACCGGTTCACTTCTATTCCAGACGGAATAGAAGTGCCGCTAGCAAGGGGAGCAGACAACCCTGTGGGCCCTAGCAGGGATAATTGAGATTAATTGCTTTAATTAGGGAAGGCTTTGTGAGGGAAAATTCAAATTAAAGGATTTGTATTTGTGCTTTTACTTTAAGTAGTTCTTTTCTTCCTAGGGTTAGGGTATGTGATGTTTATGCAGAGTTTGTGTTTCTCTTAGGTTGTTTGAACTCTAGCAATCAGCTAGGGATTGGGAGAGCTGGATCTTCCTCTCGAATTGAAGATTCATTATATCGTGTTGTTTCTTTCATCTACTATTCAATCAAGAGTGTTTTTCCTTGTTATTTCTCTACAATTTTCCCAAAATCTGCTTGGTATTGCTGAAATTCGGAGTTCAACATCATTTTTCTCTAGTTTTTATTGATATTTCCTATCAGAGGGCTGATTTGAATTCAGATTTAGGAGGGAATTAGGAAATTGTTATTTAGAGAAAGAGGGTTGATTTGAGTTTAGATTTGAGAGGGAAGTATGAAGGTTTATATGAGGGTTAATTTGGTTGTTTTATTTTCATGATGTGAATTGTGTGTTTGCTGTAGTTTTTCTTTAGAGTTGTTCCTAATAGCGCCTAGGGTTTGTGGAGAACTGATCTACCTCTTGAATAGTAGATCAACTTGTATCTTAGTTTGTTGTGCCTGTATCAATAAAATTAGCCCATAATCTCTTTCTTTCTCACTGATTTCTAATGTGTTTTCTTTTTATTATTGCTATTTTTGCTGTGTGGAGATCGGATTCCTATCATATAGATACTTCAAAAAGTCTTTCATGTTTGCTTTGGACATGTCACTCTTTCAACCTTTGCAGATTTTTTGCAACATACTAAAAAGTGTGTTTGGTGTGTTTTATTTCAAAATTAGAGTCGTTCTTGACCAAGGCATGCCTCAACATGATTGGACTAGATGTGCAAGCTATTTTTAGTTAAATAAAATTTTAGATATAAAGTGAGGTTGTGTCATCCAACCTTATGGGTAACTTCAAAGTAAAAGCAAAATAACTTACAATGGATTTTATTAAGCCTTTGACAAGTTGAGTTGTAAGTCATAATGCTCTTGTCAAAGTTTTAAATGATAATTTAAAAGAAGTTTTTTTTTCTTTTTGCGGGGGTCTTCGTAATTAATTTGGGTCTTTCAAATGTAAGCAACATCCCAAATTTAACTTGGACCAGCTCCCATGCTAAGAAGCCTGCGAATCAAAAACAAATTCTACGATCGAATCTTATGCTTTAGATATGCTTCTTCGAGTCAAGCTGAAACTCATGAACAATTGATAGTGTCATGGCATGCCTCCGAGCTCTTGTTGGTTAGTTTCAACACCTCAAAATCACAATGATCTTGCTTTGTGGCTTTGAACTCTTCAATGAAACTTGTGTGACCCACCCTCTACCAGTAAACTAGATGATGTCAATCTTTAAAGCAAGTCTTCAATACACATGCATTCTCAACTCGATCTAGTCAGTATATTTAAGATGAGGTAATTAATGATGGTTAATCAAATTCTCTAGACATTACAACTGAAATTCCCTTGACATTGGCAAATTGGATTCATCTATGTACCCGAGATTATGGAATCATGAGATTTTGATTGGGTCTACGTCCATCACCCCAATCATGCTCCATCATTTAACTTTAAACCTAAATAATAAATCCGAGCCTAAATAACCTTCTTAATTGATAATGCTGTCTTATGAATGAGATAGATAATTAACCATGATCTATGGGGGCTTGCACTTACACGAATATCGTTAAACAAATTTAATCTACCTCATAAAAACTGCCTCGAGTCCCTTCACGCATTGAGGAGGCTTGCACAAGGGGTGCTTTTTTTGAGCGTTTATTAAGTAATTATTTTTTAATATCCTTTGGTAGCTGTGCATACATCTTGCTAAGCTAATTTTCTCCTGGGTAACCCAGCAGATCTTAAATCATCTGGATGACCGCTGTAGAGTTCACAATGAAGGGATTACTTTCTGCCAGGATGTGCTTAGACGTAAAAATCTTGATTTTGAACCTCTATTCAGGAACCATATCTCCCAACCAATTCGTGGCGTGGATCTTGTGGTCACAGTCGGCGGAGATGGAACTCTTTTGCAAGCTAGCCACTTACTTGATAATTCCATTCCAATTCTTGGAGTCAATTCAGACCCTACGCAACCTCAAGAAGTTAGTATTTCAATCTGGTTATTATCCTAATTATCTTCATTTGTTGCCAGCCTGAATTTTGCCATCAAAATACTGTTTTTTTTTTAAAATTTCCATAGCTGATTCTTTAACCATCTGGATGCAGGTCGATGAGTTATGTGACGAATTTGATGCAACAAGAAGCACTGGTTACCTCTGTGCTGCCACCGTGGCAAATTTTGAGCAGGTAATTAAACCTACTGTCAATTCTTTTATTTTATTTTTAAAATTGTCTTATTTTACATTTCTTCCAGATTTTAGAAGAAGTTCTTGAAGGGAAGAATAAACCCTTCGAGCTAGCAAGGATCTCAGTAAAGCTAAATGATAGGCCATTGCCAACATTTGCTCTAAATGATGTCTTGATCTCACATCCTTGCCCGGCGACTGTGTCACGATTCTCCTTTCGGTACTCTATACTGAATATTTCTAAAAGATTCTTCCTTTAAATTGCTTAAATTTTCATCTTTGCTGATAGAATCCATTGATTTGTAATTCCAGAGTCAAATATAATAACCAGAAGGGGTCTTCTTTGGTTAATTGTCGATCGAGTGGGCTCCGCATATGCACTGCTGCTGGATCAACTGCAGCCATGCTATCAGCTGGAGGATTTCCTATGCCAATCTCTAGCAGTGAGCTCCAATTCATGGTAAGAGAACCCATTTCACCTAGAGCTGTAGATTTTCCTTTACTGCATGGTTTGCTTAAGTCTAATCAGTCTATGCATATCTCATGGTATGGTAAAGAAGGAACTATATACATTGATGGTTCACATCTATTCTTTCCAATTAGGCATGGGGATATTGTTGAGATATCAGCAAATGCCCCTCATTTGAAGGTTCATTTGCCTCACTCTCTTATAAGATGATATTAAAATTATTTATCTCTCTGTCCCCTATACTTCTTTGTCCAGCGATGTGTTTTGGCACCAAAGGAGTCCTCACTACTTATAGTGTAATATTCTGGGAATCAACAATAAGGCCTTAGAGTTGATGCTTCTACTATACGGGTTTCTTCTCTCCCTAGAATTGCTTGGGTAGTTAACAATTGATTTGAAGCTTGGAAAGAAGCAAAAACTGTTATGGCCTGCATATATTGTTTTTAATTTTCATTTTCTTTTTCTCATGTTAGTTTAGTTTGTTTTTTAATTGGTTTTTTAATATATATATATATATATATATAATCAACATCATATTAATTGCGTATGAATCAAAATTCATCAAATTTATTGCTATGTAATGATTCATAACATACTTGAAAATTATGAGTATGATTAGCATGTAGTAGCCCTATTTAAAAAGACCACTTTATTTATATATTTCTTCAATCAAAATCATCTTTGACGGTTCCATCTACAACTCAAGGATTTGACTCCAAATCATTTGTGTAGCTCTATGTTTTCAAATCACAATCATCTTTTAATGAAATTGAAGTCAACCGTTACAAAACATAGATCCTCTTGTTATATATGCAACCCACACAAGAAAACTATGGAAGTAATTACATGTCATTAAAACTACTTAAGGGACTATTACATTTGAGTGATTAAGGCCAAAAGGATTAACAGTACATCATTAGCCTTAACACAATAGCCTGACACCTGCATAGTTGTAAGGATTAAGACATGGATTCATGGCCTGATATCATATTCATCAACATTCCTCATAGAGCTGTTCGCAGTCTCAGAAGTCGTGTTTAAGAGGAGAACAAAACTAAATATGAAGAAGGTGATTTTGTAATGGTTAAATTACAATCTCATAGGCAACAATCCCTGCAGCTCGTTCCAATCAGAAGGTCGTTAGATCTACAGGCAATACGTCGCATTCTTCCAATCTTTGACATTTTAGTTCTGATTTCTGAAACCTTTAAGAGAGATCCGTAGATGCGATGCAGCAGTTTATCAAGAAGTTTAAGCTGGAATAGTAAACCCTTTGCTTCTTCCCAAAGCTATCCTGGTTACTCGATATCATATGTATAGGGACAATTGGTAGTTCCAACTTCCATGTATTGGTAAAATAGACAAATTCAGAAGCTCCAGATGCTAGTCGGGAAGTTTTTAGTTCATTATGTCGTCTTTATTGTTAAGTCCTAGATTCCGACCTCAGCCTCCGAACCAGTCCATCTCTCTGACTACACTAGCCCCGATCCCACCTGAATCCTCTGCCGAAATCCACCTGCTGGCAGCCCTTCACGATTCCATTACCTACTCCGCTCCGACATCCGCAATAGAAGCTTTCGTCTGCAAGCAAGAAACAGTCTACCTTTCCACTCAATCTACCTGATCCACTAAGCTGTAAATCCGTCCTCTCCACATACAGCCCAAAGCCCATCTCCTCTTCATAGCCCACCACCTCCCTCACAATCACTCTAACCTTCCTACCCTCCAAGGCCCAACAGCCCACTTTAAAAGCCCATCTCTCTCTCTCTCTCTCTCTCTCTCTCTCTCTCTCTCTCTCTCTCTACTTGTATAGTATTAAAAAGAGAGAGAGAGAAAGAAGTAAAAAAAGGAGAGGAAAAGAAAAAAAAAAGAGGGATTAAAAAAAAAGAAGAGAGGAAAAGAAAAGAATAAAATTTCAAAAAAGAAAGAATAAGAAGATAGAAAAGAGAGAGAGAGAGAGAGAGAGAGAGAGAGAGAGAGAGAAATTGTTTTTGTATTTTTTGTTGCTTCCGTCACATTGCCGTCGTCGCCCTCGCGCTAAGGTATAAATGTCGCTAAACTCAAAACTACAAAAAAAATTCCTGTTTTCGGCGCTCGTGGTGCATTGGAAAATCACATATACATGATTTTCTTAGCGTGGTGGGAGGGAACCCGGTGCAACGCTTGCGGCGAGACGGGTAGGCCCTGTACATGCTTTTCTTAGCGTGACGGTGACACTCCTAAGTACCCATGCATGTGTCATCATGCTTACAAGGAAAAATTGTGCATTTCAAATAGGTACCTCGAAGATCCATACACATTTTTTTTAGCATGGTAGGATTAAAAATCACGGCTGCAATGTCACACGACATCTATCATACATGCTTTTCTTAGCGTGGTGGGAAGGCATAACTCTCTGAAATTCCCCTAAACGTGAGAGACGTTGGGAGGCTACTGAATTTTCCAGTGAATAGAGGACTTAGACTTAAACAAAACTACAATGGACTTAAACAAATGAGTAGAACGTAGAAGATGGCAACAGAAGGACATGCGATGATATGCTTACAAGTAAAATGTAGAGGATGTGCAACGAATGTAGTATCATCCCTATAGTTGATGCTGATTAACATGCAAGCGAATACAGATGCCCTTATGATTAGAAGAATTTGACATACATTGAGTATAATGATTTGATGAATTTGACGAATTCAAAGCGAATGAATTTTGTGTGCAGCCAATGTCATTTAACTCCAAGCAAGCACACCAACATGTTGGCAAGCAATAAATTCCTTACAAACATAAATAGTACAGCATGTAGCGAAGACAAGCACCTACGAACAATGATAGATGATACACCATGAATGTGAACTCCTTTACACGAATATGACGTGATGTCTACAAACAAAAAATGAAGAACTTGTAGGGAATATGGCTATTTGCTCATAGGCAACAACATGAAAACTTCAATTGATATTATAGCTCATTTATTATGATCATATCTGTTGAAATACAAATGCCAACGGTCAACAATGGCAAGTTTTCCATGCAAGCCATCCTACAAACACACTCATTCGCTCGCAGACAATGACACTAGCGACCACCCTATGAACGCGCTCAAGAAGATTGCGATGAATGCATTAACTTGATCCACAAGCAAAGTGTGAGAGAGAAATTAACAATGGATACAGCTCAGCTAGCAGTCAACATCAATACGTAAATGAATACATTAAACCAACCTATAAATGGTGGTACTCCTTGCAGGCATATACACGTAATGTGCAATAAACGCCAGGGCATCCGTACAATCTACAAGGATTCAGTGTCAAGAAAATGCACTAATCCCCTACAGTCGAAGTATGTCGATATGCAGCAAACGCAAGCACTTGCAAGTAACTGTGTGAAACCCGTTATGTTCACAATGTGCCATCTACAAGGAAATATAGAAGAACTTCAGCAAGTACAAGCACCCATAAGCAGTGTCGGAGGACATCACGTTGAACACAATTCACTAGCATACGATGGCTAGTGACTCTTGAATGTCTATTGATGACGTACAAACTACTTCCATAAAGCTTGCATTGCGCGACACATCGCCTATAGGTAAAAATAACGAGCTTGTGATAAATGCAAGCAACTACACATGATTGTAGGAGATTTGTTAGTGCACAATAGTATCCCTACATAAAGCAGCAATTGCAATGCTACAATTCACCTATAAGCAGAATAAGGGAATTCGTAATAAACACTGCGGGCCAATGTTAAGCCAAGGCAACAAATTTGCAACGTCAAGCTGTCACACCGGATAAATTAGCTCGCTTGCAACCAGCAGGCGTAAGGCTCCTGATGTGTTGTACAACATATTTGCAGGCTGGAGTACACTCGTGCGGGTTGAGTACTGAAGAAAATAATATATTACAGAAGATAAAATGAGCCAAACTGCATTGTCAGTGCACGACAGATGAAGTCCAATGCATTGCTAAATACGTTATTGAATTCGCAACATACACATAAGTGAACAGAAGGCGTCTATAGGCTCCTAAATAGAACTTCGTGCATCTTTCAAATGATCATCATTTGCATAATTCATCATGTTTGAATAATACAAAAACACCCTCCCTCATGCATTGAAACACACATTAATGCATTAGGAATACACTTAACATATTTTATAAATATTTTGGAAGGTATGTATAGCATATGCACGTTACAACATGCAAAATGTCATGCAAATATATCATGCACTATGATCATGCATTAAGCTGCTACCCTACATACCAATATATCATGCAGACACGATTAAGCAACATGCAATTTCAAAATACCAAAATACACACATATACGTAAATACACAAATATGTTAACATGCAAGTATGTCGTGTACACCCGCTGCATTGCATACATACAACTACCACACAAATACATCTTGCAAAATACATTCAAAACTATATACCCACGTGGGCCCCGACGAGCGTGATGTATGCACATACGCGACGTATAAGGTTGTTGTGCGGGTCAATAAATAAACTTAAGTTTAAGCCTGATCATTCTATGTGAATAGATAGGAGTCGACACGACTCAAAATATCAAACAAATATATGATCACGATGTCGACAGGGATATTTATTTTATACTTTTATATTAGACATTTAAGATCTATAACAAGGAAAGTTCAATAATAAAGGCATAAAGCCGACAGCTAACTCAATCCTCTGTCGACGAGTAGACAAAGTCGACAAGGTTCAAGCAATAAAATGAATTGCCCATAAGTATACATTGATGATGGCCGTGCTAACAAAAATCTCAACTGAAGGAGACCCCAAATATTAAAAATGCCTCCCAAATTTCCATGAAAACTCAGAACTCAAAGGTCATCAAAACTTGAAATAACTAAAATTGAAATAAAAAACCAAAATGCTTAAAGAATGATCCATCCACCATTCATAATAGTTTACTTAGGTGGACAAATATGAAAATCACTTCAGCTCACAAAGATCAAATGTCTGGTCGAGAATATCATTATGATCCATTCTTAATCCGTCTCTTGCCAGTAAGGACGTAGCATATGTTCACTAATCAGTGATTTTACCGCCAAATGATACCATAGGTAAACGTTTATGACCAAGACCCTCTGACCAGGAGGTTTTGCCACCAAATGACACTATTAAATTACTGTCATGGTCAGAGCTCGTATGTTCCCCAACGATGCTAAATCATCGAGTAATGAATTAATAGGATATGACCGATAGGGCATAAAGTCCTCTGTTAGCTAAGGTGATTTCAAATTTGTCCCCTTTGACAAATATTTACCCCAGGTCTACATGGTACCCTTGGGCAAAGCAACCCATGGCTGCCGACAAGGATCTTTTTGTCAGGTTGGGTCGATTATCTCCTATAACTAAGTAGACCAGAGATCATGATGACCAGGGAAGACTGAACTATAGGATCTTGATCGGGTCTATTATCACTCCCCCACCATCTGCTTTAAGTGCAAGGTGACAAATTTTTAATTTTAAATATTAAATTTTCAAATACCAAATCATGCTGCTACTATACGCCGGATACTACATATCTATTTGACGACAAGCCTTAATCGAAAGTTCTCTCTCGTCATCAGGAGGGGTAATTAACTATAGGGGCTTGCACTTGTAGGAAACCTGAACTCAGATCATAAAGTCCTTGCAAAATGAAGATGAAATCTTTGGGTAATGTCTTATTTAAAACTCACTCTGCCTTCTGAAAATTTGCCTTGGAACAAACTTGTTAAAACTCTCCTCGACGACCCGAAGAAAAGAAAGGGGCTGCGAAAAGGCCGGGGCGCGAATTTTTGGAGGCCGCAGGAGTGCTTCATCAGACGACCCACATTGATCCCTCGATTATGGAGCATTCATTTTGCATTTAAGTGCCTCAATGATGTCAGAATTAAGTGATCTTAAACTCGTTGGATTGTCTCTTCGAGCCGCTCGATTCGACTATAAGCATGCCATTTTTGGATATCATTTTGTCATCCAAGCTTTCAAATATGCTTTAAGCCCATTTCAGCTCGGATTGGACCGATTTTAGTGTCGTTGGGTTCGTATCATTAAGACGTTTAATTTGAGCATAAGTTTGTTGAGAATGGAGTTTGAATGATCCTATATTTAATTCTGTAAGTTGGGTTCGTATCACTAAGATGTTCAATTTGAGCATAAGTTTGTCGAGATTGGAGTTTGAATGATCCTGTATTTAATTATGTAAGTTGCTGGATGTCCTCAAAATTCATGCTTGATCAAGGCCATTTTTGGCGACGTAATCAATAATAAATGAGTTGCTTAGTGAGCCGATTCAAACTCATAGAATTGAGCTTGAGCTCAAACTCCAACTCAAGTTGGGGGCTTATGGAGAGCTTTTTCCTCAAGCTCGACTCAATTGCTTTACACCTCTAATCTCAACGCCCATATATTTGGAGATGATAAAACACTTCATGTGACATAGTAAAACTATATTACAAAAATTGAACATGCAAATTATCAACAAGTGTTTTGTACGTGGAACTTCCATTTACCCACTACACGTAAAACGGATCATATTAACTTAGCTATTTTTTGATCCTTCGCATGAATTTGAATAGAATGATCATACCCAAAATATTTGTGGTAATTAAAAAAATCAAGCGATAATGCTTAAAATGTGACTTTGAATTAAAAATTAATTTTTTTTTTAAACTTAGAGCAAATTAAATTGCAAATTTTCATAAACTATTTAGATTTCATTTCGAACAGCTTTTTTACTGCTTTCTAAAACAGTTTTTTAGGGCACAAATTTTTTATAGTACAAAATTTCTTAAATTATAAATTTTTATATTAAAAAATTGTTTTAGAAAGTAGAAAAAAATTTATCTAAAATAAAATTTTAATGAATTATATTTATGTATTTTTTAATAAATCAAATTAATTTTGAGGGAACAAATAAATATAGTCAAAATCTCAAACAAAATTGTTTTTGTCTTCTCAATCTATGATGTCTTTGACAAGAAAACTCATACAAAGACAAACAACTAACTGAAAACTCAAATAAGCCCCTTCACTATGCACAAAAATACAAAATGGTCATTAGCAACTATAGTTAGGCCAAGACGTCAGCGAATTTCAATAAATCTGTCCAATGGAGTTGGCTTAGTATTAAGCCTTCGTTTGGGATTATTTTCTTGCTGTTTCTTAAATCAAATTTTTAGTATAAAATTTTAATTTTTTTATTAAAAAATTATTTTAAGAAGCAATAAGAAAGCAATCTCAAAAAAAGCTTAAGTTTTCGTTTGGGACAGCTTTCTTAGTGCTTTTTAAAGCACTTTTTTTTATAAAAATTAAAATTTTTGTACTAGAAAGTTACTTTAAAAAATAGTAAGTGAAGCCTAAATAAGATTATTGCTACATATTTAAGGGTTTTTTTTTTGGAATTAAAGAGTTGCCACATCATTTAATAGCGTTATCCTAAGAAAAAAATATGTCCGAATATTCTGATGTAAATTGCATCTAAATAGGATATATATCTATTAGATTTACATGAAAATGAATGCAATACTTTGATATCATATGAAAGAATTCCTAATTAGCAAATAATAATAATAATAATAATTGATACATCCTCAAAAAATTATCTTGATTGGGCATGAATCTCGAGATAAAACCATATTCTAGCCTGCAACAATAATAATATTGCCCTAATCGTAATGATCATTTTTAGCCAAAAAAATATTATGTTGTCTCACACATAAAATATTTTTTATTTGAATAAAATTTTATTTATATCATATTTTTTGAACTTATTTTGATAAAAAAATATTTTTATTTTTCATAAACATTCCTCATACATTGGAAGATGGAATCTCCTCCAATAATGAGAGGGATTATTACGTGCGGAGATCAGATACAGAGAATCATCTGATTTTATTTTTGTGAACAGTAAAAGCACAGTGATGAATAATAATTATATTTTTACTGTTCATAGAGATAAAATTGGACGGGTCTCTATCTCTGATCTCCGCATATGATAATCTCTCCAAAATGGATCTTCATAAAGGAAAATGATATTTGCATTAGAAAGAAATAATTTATCCAAAAGTTTTGTATCTATATGAAAATTTTCCAATGCAAAAAATGATGATGAATTATTTATTATTTATTTATTTTAGGCCACCAGCTGACCCTCCATTATATTAATCTATTAATATCTAAAAAATTCCATATTAATGCCTACCTTTTCTAAAAAAAATAATAATAAATGCGTGGAACAAAGAAAATCATGAATGGCTTGTCGACGTGTTGTTTTTTGAGCCGCATACGTGGCAGCCAACGGGATGTGCTGACGTGGCAGAATCTGCTCAGCTGTCAGCTCAAATGCAAGCTTAAGAATCTTTGGTGGTCAGCCTGGCTTTATTACTCTTCCTTAAAATAATTTTTTAATATAAAATTTTTAATTTTTATATTAAAAATTATTTTAAGAAATAATAAAAAAATCATCACAAATAAAATTTTAGTTGAGCAAATTATCCCACTTGTTAGTTATAGCAAAATTATTAACATTAATTTTAATAAAATAATGTGAATAATTTAATTGATAAAGATTTAAGTTGATTTTAGAGGCTCAATTGTGAGAAAAAGTGAGACTTCTCACATATATTAATATTTTTTCCTCTTTTTTAAGTAATAAAGAAAATACCTTAATTTTTTTTAAAATTTATTTTTATAATATTTAAAAGCTTATAACGTTAAAAAAAAACACCTGGAAGAACGCAACTACAATTAAAAAAAATAACTAAAAAAAAGTATTGGGTCTTTTTTTTTAATGGATAATAGAAGTTAGGCTTATTGAAAAAAAATATTGACATATCATCGAAAATTGGATTTATTGGTCATAATTCTTGAAGTCTTTAAACATAATAGAAAACTCAACGCACTAATTGAAGACCAAATGATTTCTAAATCTAGTACATTTATAATTATATTGAGTGTCTTGATAGGACAAATCTAATAAATCTGAACTCATCTAACTCTGACATCATTAAGAAACTTTAATGATGACAGAATTACCTAGAGCTTCATCGCTTGATTTCCACCATCGATTCGCCGCCCAATCGTCGCCATTAACATAACACCAAGCTAGACCACCTCCCAACTGCAATTGTTCGACCAAAGTTTGATCGTTGTTGTTAGGCAACCACGGGACTGCCATTGCTACACCACCACCTAATCACCACCTTTCAACTGTAGTTCTTCGACCATCTTAGACTACTAAAACCTTGACAACGATCCTCCGATAATTATCCCCCAACTATGATCCTCCGATCACCATCACTCGACTATATTCCCTTAGCCACAGCGCTCGAATACGATCCTTTGACTACTATTGCCTGAAATCACCATCGTCTAACTATGGTCCTTCGACCACCATCGAGTGACTACAATCCTCAAAACATCATCGGCCGGATTTAAACCCTCATATCATAATTACCTTAATTGTTGTTTTTTTTTTGTTGACTAAAGCTGTGCTCATTAAATATAGATTTCCATAAATAATATTTTTAATATTTATATGAAAGTAGCACATAAATGAATGCTTAATATTAGGATTCCCAACTTAAAATTTAAAAATCTATTTGTATAATTTTCTTAAAAGTTATTTTTTAAAAATATTGGTATATTTTTATTTAATTATAATTTTTTGGGACATTTAGGTTAATTAAGGCATACTCGCACAAATATCATATACGCAAGACTCAGACTTGAATACCTCTCGGTTGATAGCAAAAGCTCCTAGTTAATAGATCAAGATGAGTTGCGTAAAAAAATAAATAAATAAAATATCTATAATAAAAGAAGATGATTCAAATTATATCATAACTATCATTAAGATTTTTTAAAGAGAATTTACATAATACTAAATAGTTCTTATCTATTTACATATATTATATTTAAAATTTTATATGTAATATTTTACAACTAAATTTTTAAATAACATAAAAAATATCACTTGTGTTAAATTTTTTAAATAATATATATAGATATATTAATGTAATTAAAATATTAAAATACTATATAAATAAATGTAAATTCTTTATATGGTAGATATGTAATTTTTTTAATAAAAAGCAATTGGATATTTTGGTGTTTTGTGTTTGGCTTATGGAGCAAATCTTCTCTTCCAACCAGCTTCTAGGAATTGATCGAATCTCATGAAACATGAAAGGGGCCAATGACAGCCTTTTAAAGAAACGTCAGTGCTGACGTCTTTTAGCGTTTGATTAATAGAACTTTTGATTAAGTGATTTTTTAAAGAAAATATTAACAAAATATAAATATCCCAATGAATAAAATAAATTCATACTATGATTTGGTGTGGCATTGGGTAATCTGATCAATCTGCATTAGATAGGCCCAATTTAATCCTAAGTGGTTGCAATGTTACGTCAAAGTTAAGGCATTCGTAAAGGAGCACATTATATATTGAGAAAGTTAGATCACTTATTAGTAATTTTATATATTTTTAAATTTGTGTTCTTGGGCTCGTGCATGTAGCTCGGTCGGCAGATACGAAATTTTCCTCCCGTAAGCCCGCGTTCGAAGCACCTAACGTTCAAAAAAAAAATTTGTGTTCTTCTAAGGGAGAGATTATTACGTAAAGAGTCCGGGCGTAATTTTTCGTCTGGACTCCAATCAGGTGAAGCCACGTAAGTTTTTTTTTTTTTTTTGAATTTTCTCTCTTTTGTACACACGCTGTGTACAAGAGAGAGAAAAACTATGTTGCTCTATTTGATTGGAGTATGGATAAAATCCGGACTCTGCATATAATAATTTTTCCTTCTAAGGGCTTATTTGATATCATAGCTTCATAATTGTTATCATTATGAAATTTAGTCATAAATTGTGTGGATTTTAAGAAAATATTTGATGCATTTTTTATTAAGTTTCATTGATTCACAACACTATCTAATTCACAATCCAAAATAAATAAATTATTGGTGAATTAGCATTTAGCATTAGCAAAATAGGTAGTCATATGAGATTATTAAAAAAATTATTCAATTTTTTTCTCTCCCTCACTATTTTAGTGAAGCACATCGAGTTTTTTAAGGCCAATTAAATAATCACTGATCATAAATGTATAAGTTTGGCAATTATTAAATTCATCTGAATAATTTTTAAAAAAATTATAAATTTTATGTTTGGGTACTTAAGAATTTATATCTTTGTATCATAGTATGATGAATGGATGAAATATGATATGATTACCTCACCATTAAATCAATCAGAATTTAATTTTATTTGCTAAAAATTTCAAAAATAAAATTAAATTAAATTAATAAATTTAATACTTTTCACACAATTAAATAATAATAAATAAATAAACCATTTATATTTAACATACTAATAAATAACCTCCTCCAAATATCTCCAATTTTATAATTCAAAAATAAATAATGAAAACACCTATGAATAACCCAATTACATTTTTTCGTCCTCTATTCCTTTGACTTTTGTCGGTTGGCTACACTAACATAGATAAATTTGTTATATTTATCGACACTGACTTTGACTCTTAATATAAGGAAAAAAAAACAAAAAATTATGTTGGACTTTTTGAAAAAATGAATTTAATATTCTCAACACAATTAAATAATAAAAAATAAAAAATATTATTAATATTTTACAAAGTTCTAAATAGTCACTTCAAATATCTTCAATTATATAATTTTAAAAATAGATAATGAAAATACCTTTGAATATCCTCAATAAAACGAAAAATGTTCTGATTTTTTTCCCTATTAAAAAAAAAATTATGTATTTTTTTAGTCAAACGAGGAAAAAAAGATATTTTTACCGCCTACACGGGGGGACGCAACTAGACGCAGCCAACCGAGTGGGACGGAAAGAGGCGACGTCACCAAAACCGCTGTACGCTGTTCGAGACCACACATCAAAAGAATTTTTCGTCGTCTGTCGCTTCTGCGAGATTTGGGGATTTTCTCGAGCACGATAAGAGGAGAGAATCAGCTTCCCAGACAGAGAGAACCGATTCCTTTTTTCAGCGGCTATCTCGTTGAATTCAGAGAGAAGAATAGAGTGCGAGGGCGAAAGGCTTGATTCCCGATTTGGTTGAGAGAGAGAGAGAGAGAGATTGGGATGAAGATACAGTGCAACGCTTGCGAGGCGGCGGAGGCGAAGGTACTCTGCTGCGCCGATGAGGCCGCGCTGTGTTGGGAATGCGATGAGAAGGTCCATGCGGCCAACAAGCTCGCAGGGAAGCATCAGAGAGTGCCACTTCTGTCAGCTTCCTCCTCTTCAACTTCCTCATACAGGGTTCCCAAATGCGATATCTGTCAGGTTTAGCTCTGATCTTCTTTGGTTTTCTTTAAACTAGCGGGATTGTTTTTACGAATATTTGATAGTAGGGTTGTCATGTTGAGAGGTTAGATCTTGGATTTGTGACCCGTGGATGGGGGATATGTTTTTTATTTTGTTTTGGTTAATAATGAATCCTGTGTCGAGATCTATATGCATATATTATATCTCTTTTTTTGGAGTTTGTCGTTCCGTCTTTAACCGGAGATGTTGACTTTGCTGGTAGTTGATTGCATTTGCTCACCGATTTTTTTTTAAAATTACGGGCACTGTGCTGAGACTTGTCCATATTATATTAGTTTTTTAGGGTTTTCAGAGTCCCTCATTCGGAGGTTTACTGCAAATGTCAGCTGCCTAGAACCATTGCTATAGTCAGTTGGATTAGTAAAGTGGGTTGTTCGGTAAGAATAAAGAGTGCTGTGTATGATGATTGTTGTGGTGCCTAGTTTTTTACTTTCTGGTTGAACCGATAAAGTTATGTAAAGAACAGGTTGAGGATGTTGTTAGGGGCCTTAGGACTTTTGGGTTTACTTCGGGAATCTTCTTAACTAGGTGAAAAAAATAGAGCCAGGAGCTCCTGACTAGGTGAAGATCTACTGAACGGCTTACTTGAGATGAACATAACCTGAAAATGTGTTGTGAAATCCTGACGGCACTTTTTTATCTACACTAGGTTGACATTTATGCGGCGGTGAGATCAACTTTATCATTGTGAGGACCCTGCAACAGACCTCTTGTCTGCCAAATATTCTGTAAGGTAGAGAGTTGAATGAGTGGAATTAAACAGAAATTGTGTGATGTAGATATCAGAAATCTATTTTAATTGTTAATTCAAGAATAATAGAAATAAATAAGTTTTACTTGGCTTCACAGCTAATCAAAATTTTAAAATGTTTATTACTACTGCATCCTAGAAAATTCGGGGCGATAGAGAGAGAAATAGTTTAGCGTCTTAGCTTTGCATGAAGATCCATCGCACAAATAGATAAGAGAGTAGTGGTGTAGCTTTCATAAGAGACATCAAGATTCTTATGTAGAAAACTTTAAAAAGGGGAAAAACTATAGGGCCTGACCCAGTTTGAATGAATTCACTAGCATTGATGGTTGAGTACAAATGAGGCATTTTCTTAGAGGGGAAAGCTTTATATAGCAAATACACATTGTATAGAGCTCGTTACATAGGTAGCTATTTTTAAAAGAGTGTTGACATGTTTGTTTAGTTACTAGGATTGTATTTGGGTGACCGAGGTCGGAAAGATCGTAGTCGGCGGGCGACAGTGTTCGGAGTAGACCTTAGTCGGCAGGCGACGGTGGTAGGAGGGACTGTAGTCAGCAGGTGATGGTGGTCGGAAGGACCTTAGTCGGCGGGCGACGGTAATCAGAATGGACCGTAGTCGGCAGTCGACAATTGGTGGTCGGATGGAAGTTCGACGAAGGTCAGTGGTCGGGGGAAAGTTCGACGAAAGTCCGGCCAAGCTCGATGGTCGAGGAGGAGTTTGGTGGCAAGAGAGCTCCTAGATTTCTCTCATCTCTTCTCTTCTTTCGCTTGCTTCATCCCATCTCCCATGATGGTCCCTTGATGGGGGGTGAAGCATGAGAAGAGAGGAAGAGAAATCTGGGAGCTCTCTTGCCACCAAACTCCTCCTTGACCACCTCTCGGCAATCGGCCGTCGCCAAACTTTCATCCGACCATTGACTTTCGTCAGACTTCCGCACGGCCACCAACCGTCGCCCGACTATAGTCCCTTCGACCATCGTCACCTGACTATGATCCTTTCGGCCACCATCGCACACCGACTGCGGTCCATTCTAACTAGCATTGTCCTCTGACAACGGCCTTTCTGACCATCGTCGTCTACCGACTACGGTCAACTCCTACCGCCATCGCCTGTAGACTACTGTCCATTTTGACTACCGTCACCCGCCGAATACGGTCCTTCTGACCACCGTCACCTGTCGACTATGATCCCTCCTACCACCGTCGCCCACCGACTACGGTCCATTATGACCATTGTCGCCCACCGACTGGTCTTTCCGACCTCGGCCACCCAAATACATTCTACTGACTAAACATACATGTCAACACTCTTTTAAGAATAGTTGCCATGTAACGAGCTCTATGCAATGTATATTTGCTACATAAAGACAACCCCCCAAGGAAATGACTCATTTGTACTCAACCATCAATATTAGTGGATTCTTTCAAACTGGGTCAGGCCCCGTGATTTTTCCCCTTTTTTGGATTTTTCATGTAAAAATTTTGGTGTCTCTTATGAACGATATACCCCTACTCTCTTATATGTTTGTGTGCTGGATCTTCGTGTAAAGTTAAAGATGCTAAACTATATTTCTTTCTACCGCCGTGAATTTTTCAGGACGCAGCAATTACTTACTAGTGTTTATTCAAAACTGCATTACAAATGACCGATAATAAGTCTAATAATATACTTATGAAAAAAAAGAACAGATGTTATTAGGCACTGAATGATGAATAGGGGGAGAAGTGTTGGAAGCTGAATATTGTACCGGGTGGACTGTAGAACCATGTGTGTTGTTAACTAACAGTTATAAAGATAGTGTTTGTTTGATATGGGTGTATACTTGTGAAGTTAATCAGTTTGTTTTAAATGACAGATTGTTTTCAGTTTTATTCAAGAATCGCACGTAGTGGAATTTGAGAGATAATGCTTATTAGCTTGAGGCAGCTTTTCAGCCCAAAAATATTATTGACCTTGCTACGTTATGGCAAATCTAGTTGAGAAGCAGATGTTAGCACTGCTGTCTACATTGCCTTATGAACATAACTTGGCAGAAATTATTCATTTTATCAGTTTCAGTTTAGGTTTGAAAATTGCACTAGACCGTTGCAGAATCCCTTTCCCTGTACTTACTCCAAGTCCATGCCTGATCCTTTGATTTTGGTCTGAATCTCACATTACCTAAACTTACTCCATAGTCCAAACGCATGCTTGATCCTATTTTTTTTTGTCTTTATCGTATTGCCTAAAATTAAACCACAGTTGTACCTGATAAGTTTTGTTCAAGTCTAAGTATGAATTGACAAATGGGGTTGAGGACTAGAATTTAAACGCAAGCATGACTGAAATAAACTGATAGCTACATCTTTCAAGCAGGATAATTAAAGTTCAGAATTCTCTAGCTAATAATGGTTAGCAAAAGTATCAGATCAGAACACGAAGGCATATATTGAATATTATAATGGAAATCCGAATGATGTTTATCTATTTGCAGCACATGCAAAGCTACTCGTAGCGTTCTCATGAGCGAAAGATAATGAGCAAAGATTTCAATGGCAAGATCTTTCCACTTCAAAAAAAAAAAGAGGGGGGGGGGGGGGGGGGGGGTTTGAAAAAGGACTTTTGAGCATTTGATTACGCTAACTAGGGGATCTCATGAGAATTAGGCTATTACTCAATGTAAATGGCCATATTTTTATATTTTCATAATTTAGGAATTTGTTTTGAACACTTTGGTAACATGTTATTATGTTAATTATGCTGTTATCTGTCATAAGTCGCCATTTTTTTTCTAGCAGAAAATTGCATACAATAGTCATGCGCCGTGTGTGACAAAGCTTTACAAGGGCATACCAAATTAGTTTGTGTATCAGTTTGTGTTCTTTCTATTACTTATCCCTGGGAACTACTATTAAGGCCATTTTCATTTAGACTTTTCCTTTATTAACACAACGAATTTCTATCACCAGGTACTCCTGTAGGGGAACTAGTGTCAAGCGTCAGTCTTCTTACGTATAGCATTTACACATCGTTAGAAAATGCCAGAATTTTGTGGAGTAATTGGACTAGTACCCTTTTTTTGTCAATACAAGAGCATTAACTGTAATTTTGAATTGAGAATCTTGCTTTGTTTACGTAAAATATAAGTTTTTATTTAAATTTTAGCCATTCTTCTCCGATCCGCTTTTTTTTTTGGCTTCGCATATTTATCATTTCCTCGAAGCTGACTAAATAATTTGGTGAAGTTGAAGATTCTTGGATTTGGTGTTTGAGTGTGATATTTCTACCATCACAGTTAACATTGTCTTTTATGTTCTAGGAAGCTTCTGCCTATTTCTTCTGCCTGGAAGACCGAGCAATTCTTTGTAGAAACTGTGATGTTTCCGTGCACACGGCAAATCCTTGTGTTTCAATCCACCAGAGGTTCCTGCTTACAGGTGTTCAGGTAGGCCTCGAATCCACTGGATCAGCTTCATCAGTCTCAAAGGAGCAATCAAACTCTGCTAAAGGACTTACCGAGCGATCTCCTAAGCGCCCCAAGTCCAGTCCACAAGCCATGTCATATTCTGGAGAGATGAATGAAGTTTATTCAAATGAAGTTGCTGAAGATGGAAGAATGGGACCGCTCGGGACATTTTTTGGAGGAGCGCCAATGGCTGCAAGTATAACTGAATGGCCACTCGATGAGTTCTTCAGATTCACAGATTTCAACCAGAACTATGACTTTACAGATAATGGTTCTTCTAAGGTTAAAATTCATGTTTTCCTTAGAGAATTTAAAACATCTCCATATGCCATAAACACAAAACTTTTCTTACTGATTTGCATTCCTTAGCAGGCTGACAGTGGTAAGCTTGGAAGTTCAGACGGATCGCCATTAAACCTCTCACCTGATGAAGATCAGGAGGCCGAAGAGTGTTTGGGTCAGGTGCCAGAAATCCCATCTCCGCCAACTTCATCGGGACTCAACTGGCCGAGAAACTCGCACTATCTTGCGTCAGAGAGTGCGGCTTTTGTTCCCGACATTTCCACTCTGCAGAATCCCTACCAAGCTAGAACAAGATTTCCAAAGCGTAGACGGTCATGGCATGGCTGATCTTGCTACCGTATGCTATAGCCTGTTGCTGTGCAAGGTTTATGGTTCTTCTTACCATCACTGTGCGAGAAGATACGAGGGACTAAAGATGTTGTTCATACAGCTAACTGAAGTCAGAGATAGGTAAAGTTGAAGTCTGAAGGAGTGAGTTATGATTGTTGTTTTATTGTTTTGATTTGTCTTAATATCCTTCTTGTCTTAACAGTAACCTATCTTTTGGTGATTTGCCACAACTGAGCTTGGAAAACTTATTGAGTAGATGAAAGGAAAATTGTCACTCTTCTTTCCTTAGCCCATAGAAAGCAGTATTTTATGTAGGTTTTTGCTTACATTAACAAACCAAAAACCCTAAAAAAAAATCTTTGCCAGTTGCTATTAGTGTTAGTAAGGGCTATTAATATCTTGATGAAAGTTGTTAACATGTTAATAAAGATTGTTAACATGTTAATAGTTATCAGGATCATTAAAAATTTTCTTTGGTATTGGCTTGCATATCATGGCTATAGCTGTTTTCTGCGTGTCTAGTCATTGAGCATAATTGTATGTATGATTATTTGGTAATTTATTTATTAGATATATCAGAATTTTCATTATAAATGATTTTGATTGCATGAGATCATTGGGATTTCACACTACAGAGTTTTAAATCTAAGGGTTGATAATAATTTTGCATGTTTTGGATGATTTTAATTGATGGAATATATAGATAAAATTATCTTTAAAAAGTCTTTATACATTCCATCAATACTTTTTTAGATTTTTTATTTATTTTGTGAATGATTAAATGAATACAACAAATAAAAAATCTAATTAGTTGTATTTTACATTAAAAGGAATCAAAATTTTTAAATTTATAGTAATATAATAAATAAGTATAAATTTAAAGACTATGAAGCTCGTTTAGAAGCAAAAAACATCATGTTTTTATATAGTTTTTATATTATTTTTATATTGTAAATTATAATCAATGATGTTGAGCTTGAATTTAAAATTTATAAAAAATAGAAAAATATCCTCTTTTAGAAGAAAATTCTATATAAAAGATGAAATAGGTATTTTTTAGGTAGCTCATTTTGATTTGTTAGTTGGTAGTTTTGCCTATCAATTAAGAGGTCTTAAATTTGAGTCTTGCATATGTATTATGTGTGTAAATTTACTTTAATTCCTTAAATATCTAAAAAAAAAGACATTTTGTTAACCTTCTAAGATGGGAATGATTATATATATAATTTCTTTTAAAATTTTGACTTCAAAATCAATCAATGCATGCAACATTTTATCAACTTGTGCATTTAATTTCAAGACTTCTACATTTTGAAATGAAAATATTTTATCAAACAAGCTGAAAAATAATGATATGAGCTTGAGCTTGAGCTCAAATTAGATAAGACAATGCTAATGATGATAAATATAATTTAAAAGATGTTATCTAATTGATTAATGTGGCCTCAATAAAAGGGATAAGGTAAGTGAGCCAAACCGGCTCATGAGCCATTTTGAACTCAACTTGCTAACAAATGCATGAGTTCGTGTTCAAGCTTAAATTTAAGCTCATATATTATATGAGCTTAAGCTTGACTAGACTTTGGTAGTCAACTTGTCGAGCTAGTTCGATTAATATGTATTAATATATTGACATTTATATTAACATAATTAATTATTTTTGTTCAAATTCAAAATAAGAAGTTGAGTCGGAACAAACTTAGCTTGAGCTGGATCATTCAAGTCGAGCTTTCTTATGGAGCTCTCTTATCGAGCCCAAACATTTTAGTCGAGCTCAAGCCTCATATTTTTTTACTCAAATCAAGCTCAAGCTCTTAAATTACACCAGCTTCGCTTCGTTAAATAAGAATTCAACTGACTTGTTTACACATCTAGCTCCAATTAACTCAAAAATTTATCCAAATCGGTTATTTATTTATTCAACTTGAATTTCATTAGATCCAAAATCAAAATCTATTATTTTAAATGGCGAACTCGGTTCATTATTACCAAAATCAAAATCAAAATTAAAACCAGAACATTTTTTTTTTGAACTTCCAATAAATATGTTTCATTCAAAGGTGAAATGAGGAGAAAAAAAAAATGAAATTTTGACAGAAATTTTTTGTTTTGTTTGCAGGAAACCATAAAGGCGTCGAAAAAGAGAAACAGAGCAGAAGGCATAGCTGCATCGTACATTTCATAATTGTCTAAGGTATTAACAAATCTCTTGTCTTAATACATTTGATTAAGAAATTAAACATCTTAATCATATAAAATTCCTTTTAACAATCCTTATTTTGCTTGACTGATCAAAAGATTTTCAAATCAAACATCAAAAGCATGGAGTTCTCAACTAGGGTTCAGTAGCAATACCAGTAGTAGAACTCCAATGCTCCTCCCAGCAGAGCTAAGCAAAATCCTTCTTATTCAGGTCGCAGAGCTCAAGCATCTCCCACGATTCAGTCGTCTTGTCTAGCGTATCGGTCTTGCAGAGAGCTAGCGATGAGACTTCGAAGGTAAGTCCGCAGAGACTTTCATCAATCTCCTCCGCTCGCTTCCGCGCCCTCTCCTTTTCCCCGTCGCTCAAATCGCCATAGATAAGGCTCACATGAGGCATATAAGCTGAAATCATCAAATAAAGAAATTAGAATTACGGCGTCTAATTAATATTCTCTACATGGCACTACTTACGAGTCGATCTCTTGTATCCTAAATGGCCACAGCAGTGAGAGCTGGCTTCCACCACCTAGCAGATCGAATCCCGAATCATGTTAGGGCTCTGATGGGAATGGTGAAAGTATAAAAGGGAAGGTATAAGAGCGTATGCGTGCCTCAGGGGATGGATGTATGAGGAGATAGACGCACTGATAGAAGAAGGTTCCGTATGCGACGCCGGAGATACGAGCGGTGTAGGGTTTGAGGGTAGCGACGGCGGAGTGGAAGCGAGCGATGGCGTCGTCGCGTCGTAGGCGGAGGTCGCCGACGACGGTGATGTGCGGATCGAAGGCCGGGCCGCCGAACTCGGATCGGAGAGAGGACATTAGAGATTTGAGGCGGCCCTTGATGTCCGACGGTGGGAGGGCCCATACGGAGTAGGAATCTTCAGCCTGATCGCCGCCTTCTGGATCATTTGGCTCTGCCATGGATGAAAAGGAAGAACCGAGGAAGGTTAGAAGATTGGGATTTGGACGAGGACGGTTTGATTGAGCATACGTGACACTGGTGAGGAGAGGGAGGATATAATTTTCTAAAAATTAAATTATTTGATTTGGTGAATTTCAAAATTAAAATAATTTATTGGTGAATTTAAAATTTATCCTCTACTTTAATTGTGATGCGTTTAAAAATAATTAAATTTAATTGATTTTCAAATACATTATGAATTTAAATGGTTATTTTATTTTATAACTGTTTTAATTTTAGATATTTTGGATAGTTCTATTGGTGAATTTTCAATTATGTTCATTGTATTCCATATCAGCGGTTTGTCTTTGGTTTTATTTGAGGTAACTTTAAAGCACTATTTTTTCCTTATTTTTAATATATTTTTTATTAAAAAATAGTTTTACAAAGCAGTAAAAAATTCATCCAAACGAAGCCTTTATTTGTTGTTCTGGACGAGAATTTGATTCAAGCTTTTACCGGTTCATATGGAATTCCAACAACATTTTTTTGCTTAGCTAGAGTCTGTTTGGAACGGCTGCATTATTTTATAAAGTTGATTGTGAAGTTATTATGAGAAAACAACTTAGCTATTATACAACAACAACAATAAGCCTTTATCCCACTATGTGGGATTGGCTATATAAATATTTTTTTCTCCATTGTGTCATGTTAAAGGTCAAATTCTCATCTAAATCTAATAAAGAAAGGTCATTTCTAATATTTTCTAACCAAATCTTTTTATGTCTACCTCTATCTTTCTTAACATAAGTTAAATCTAATACATCTACTTTTCTAATCGAGTCATTGGAAGGCCGCCGTTTTATGTGATCAAATCATCTAAGACAACTCTCTCTAATCTTATCTTCCACTGGAGCTACTCCAACCTTTTCATGTATATTCTCATTTTGTATCTTGTCGTTAAGAGTAAAGTCACTCATCCACTTGAGCATCCTCATCAAAAATATTTTCCATCAAAAAAATTTCTCAAAGCAGTGAGAAAATAACCAAAAAGCAATATAAAAATAAAATTATGATTATTATCTAAAAAATTAAAACAGAGAAAAAACTGTCGCAAACAGACTCCAATGACTTCGATGTGGCCTATTAGTATGAAACTCAGTTCATCCTATCCATTGCAGTCTACTTTCGTCCCTGTGGCTCATTACAAGTAATTTATTCAACATCTAATCAATAAAATTTCATATTTCTTCTGTCAATCTTCTTCTGCACGATTATTGGCCAAGAAATTCCTTCCATTTTTTTTTTTTGAAAACCTGTTGTTGAAAAGCTTTTGATTTCTATATGAAAGACGTACACAGTTGAGGCTTTTATTTCATTCACAGAAGTTGCTTTTTACTGTTTTTTTTTTTTTGGGACATTTAGGCCAATTAAGACAAATTTACACACACATCGCATACACAAAGACTCGAACCCAAGACCTTTTAGTTGAAAGCCTAAGCTCTCAACCAACAGGACAAGGTGAGCTGTCTTTTTACTGTTTTTTGGTTTTAACGTTTTATATGGGTCGTATAATTCAAAAGAACAGAAGTGTCATAAATAAATCTAAGTTTTAAAACTGGAGAAGGATTTAAGTTCCGTTTGGGACAGCTTTTTTATGAAAGCCAACACCCTGCTTGTACTTCGGATTGGATTGAAGGAATCAAATGTCCTCCACCCTCACCAAAAGCCGGCTGCTGAAAACTCAAAACTGTTGTTGGAGGACGCCGACTGTCCTATAGAAGAAAGATGGAGATGAGATAATTGTTAGACCGATTCAGCCGGTTCATATGGGATTGGCTCACTAACAGAGGCGGACAAGGTCCACGCCTCAAAAGAGCCGCACGTTCCACCCCTGTTGGCAGCAGGAATTAGGAAAGGTTTTGGAGGAAAATTTCAAATTAGGGGTTGTTTAGATATTTCCTTTTGAATTGTATGTATTAAGTAGTATGTTTTGCATGGGTTATGGCATCTTGAATTTGGCTAAAATTTGAGATCCCTCTTAGGTACTTGGGCTCTAGCCACCAGCTAGGAATTGGGAGAGCCGGATCATCTTCTCGAATTGAAGATCCATTATATCTTACTTGCTTTTGTTCTTCTTTCATCAAATAAAATTTGTTTTGTTGTAGTTCGTCTACCTTCTTCTCAAAAATTATTTGCAAGTGGCTGATTTTCTCAGATTTCAGCAAAGATTTTCTTGATTTATACTAGTGTTTCCTATCAATAACAATAACAACTAGGGGAATTTTTGAGAGGTAAAGGTGGTAGCGCCCACTCTGCGGTACTTGTCTAGGAACAAGGGTCACGAAGGACCTGTGCATTGCTTGCTCCAAGAAATTGAGTGCAGTAGTGTTTCTCTTCTCCTTTGGACCATTCAAATACCATGTAAGGATATTTGGATTTTTCAATGCTATCAAAAAAGTGGAACGTTGTAACCCAATTTTTACCATGCATAGCCCTTCCACAGTTAGATTCAGGAGGAGCCGAAGGTGAAGTTCTGCTAAAGCAACATCCAAATGGCTAAGAATTGCCAAAAAAAAAAGCTTTTTTTAGGTAAAAACAAGTAAAATATGGAATCGAAGCGAAGCCTGCATAACATTGAACCAGAAAAAAACCTAAACGTTTAAAGAAAATAGTAATACGCCATCAGAGGTGATGGTGATGCAACTTTTTTCATTGCAACTTGCAAAGCAAAGTGCTCAAAGCCCTTGCGCAATATCACATCGTCATCATTTGGCAAATTGAGCTAATAGAGGATAAAACAACAAACACCCAAATCACTCATTTATCATTTCAGGAGATTGCACATGCAACTCTCTGAACTATATAGAAATGTAATCCAAAACAACTTCAAGAATATCAAATAGTTTCTATAGCAAAGCTGAAGATTGTGTTTCAAAAAACTCGTAACACTAAATTATGCACATGCATGGTGCCTAGAAGAAATATATAAGAAGAGGAGAGAGGGCATTTAATAAAATGGATGGGCTAGACAAGCTTTCAGATGGTGAAAGTTTGGAGTCTTAGGAGCCAAAGAATACACATAACTCTTCACATAGAATTTTTTTTCTAGCACAGTTCAAAGGCTTAAATTGGTAAGGCTTTGCCCTAGCACCGAATTAGAAAAGCTTACAGAGGCTGCCTAGATTCATCAGAGCAACTGAGTTGAGCCAACATGGAAATTTCTTGCTATATATACAGAAAATGGATTCTATGAGAAATATAATAGTCAAATAAAGAGCCTGTTATTTATGTTATATTCAATATCAGTAGAGATGCATAAATGGAAACATACATACTTCGAGGCAAACTTCAACATACTAAGCAGGGAAGAATAACAGCGTAATTGTTGAACAGAACATCAGGATAATTGAAGTTAAAAAATTTCTTTAATTGAGAACAGCTGCAACTCTGTTTCAGTAAAATTCTAATAAATAACTGCTCCATGCCTGCATAAGCTTATATTAAAAAAATTACAAATAACTTTAAAAATCATAATATCAACTTACTTTGATTTTAAAGCCTCAGATAATTACTCAATGAAAAATCAACATGCATGCTTTACAAATTGAACAGGCAAGTTCCAAGATTATGAAGAAACAGATAAGTAAACTATTTCATATATGGTAAATTAATTTTCCTTCCTCCAAGTATAATGAGATTGAAGCACAGCCCCACGAGCTTAAATTCAGCAAAAAGGCTCGAGACAAGTAATCAAATAATTTGGTAAAGATAAGGGTCTATCTCAACTAAGGTTTGGATAGAAGGCATCAATGTGCTTGATATTTTTATAGTGGAGTTTGGGGTTCAGAGCCAAACAAAAATGAAGAGGAGAAAGAGATGAATCCTATGGTATAAGTGAATTCTCCTTCCCTTGATGAGAAAGACCAAGAGATCTCTTGCCTGGATTGGATATCCCCTTGCCTTCACCTTGGTCACATCTTGCTTTCCACAGTAAAGAGAGAGAGAGAGAGAGCGGAGAAGGGTTCGGGTACTACCTCGAGAGAGAGTGAGCCATCTAGAAAAGGTCAAGAGAGCAGGTGCAATCAAATGTGAAGGGCATTAAGAGTAAATAATATAAGCCACTCTGTATGCTTATGTCTTACATGACTCTCCAAAATATATAAGTAGGAATTGGGCCTACAAAAAAAACTAATTTGATTAATTAAAACTACAAGTGGTTAGATTGTTAGACACCTACTTGGATGGCTTATCCAATTAATTAAAGGGGATAAGGATTAAGGAGGGGGATTAGAAATGGCCAGCTCCATCATTTCAAGGAGCAAAGATCAGCCAACTATAGCGTCCATGGATTTGTTTGATGGCTTCTCCTTGATGGTGATGGTACATCCTACATGCTTTCACCCTTCTTTTTAGCCATCCCTTATTCCTCTATGCTGCATTTTTTTTTACATACAACCTCTCATGTTATTTCATGTATGGAACTTGATTAGCTAACCAATAGGTCATATGAAGCAATAATAATTAATTCACGTGGAAATTATATTTTCTCTGATATGGTTGGTAAAGACCAACGTTACCAAAAGGGTAAAGAATCTCCGAGATCAACAATTAGGCTCCCCTGAAATCAAATTGCCCCAACTTTTGATGTATGCCTAAAGCAATAAGATCTCTATTTTCTCTTAAAAGCTCTCAAACCAAATTGTATTCAAGATATCCCAACACTTGTTCAATATGTTTGCATATGTGCGAGATTATAACTATCGTCAGGTAGAATTAAAGGGTTTACTTGACTAAAAATAAAGTTAACATCCTAACAAGGTTGGATAATATTGGGAAGTAAATCAAGAATGGAACAAACAACAAAAAAGAAAACAATAAAAAAAATACTAGGATTTACCATGGAAAAAACTCGAAAAAAAAAATCACGGAGTAACACCACTCCAAGAAATTCCCTATAAAAATGAGATAAATGGTACAAATCTTCATCCTCACACTCCCTTTTTACTTCACACTCACGTCCATCATCTCCAAATATGAATACAAAAGTTTTTCACAGTTATATCCACTTCAATTCAACACAAACGCTCAGGTGATGTACCCATAGCACCTCAACGATGACTCCTCCATCTTAAAACGCCTCTACAGCATCGTAACATCGAACCTATAACACAACAATGTTGAGTTCACAGTGTCATGACGTTGGAACTACAATGTTGCCGCGTTGTGTTCTCTAGCTCCGAGGGGGCCTGCAACACCTTAGCATTGAATTTACAATGTTGCGGCGCTATACAGGCAAGAAAAATCTTTTTCAAGGGGCTTTGCCCCTGAGCAGGGGGTGTATTGCCCCCTGCAAACCTCCAACGAGCTCCTCGAGCTCGACTAACTGAATTGAGGCTGAAGTCAATAGTACAATCCAATTGATCGCCACAATTAGATTCCACAAATAACTAAAAGATAAAATATCAAAAATCAATAATAAAACATCAAAATCAAAAAAGCTTATATTGCCAAGATTTGAATGTATAAAATTGTAAACGCCAATAAAGGATAAAGGAGGTCACAAACCTATCATGGAAACAATGCAAAATTGCATAGATGACATTGTTAAGCTACACAAACGATGGAAAAAAGGGCGTTGGTTGCAGGCAATCAGGAAGAAGAAGAAGGAAGATGGATGCAGTATTGATTAACGCCTTTGGTTGCCGCCGAACGACAAGCAACGGCGGAGGAGCATCGTCTGCTAATCGGCGGTTAGGTCTTTGCCATATATTTGCGGGAGCTACATGAAAAATATGCTCTACAGAACTAGGGTTAGAGTATAGAGCTAGAGTTGGAGAGAGAAAAAAAGTGTAGAGGCTGTTCGAATTTGTTTGTGCTCGTATTTTTAATACAAAAATAATATTATAGTTAATTTTAGCTGAATTTATTTATGTAATATCCAAAATTATATCATTCAAATATTTAATATTTAAATTTTATTATTTACATCCATTATATATATATATATATATATATATATATATATATATATATTAATTTTTGCCATGTCAACTATTTCATCCCTAACGATTCTCATTGCATGCCATCGATGAAGCAAAACACACATCGAGACTTCATCTACGATCTTATTTTCTTTCACACCAGGCTGAGCTCTTCGTCTAGGAATCCCCATCATAATTTACTTAGTGGTCTATCTGTCTCGTCACGACTTCCTCTTTGTTATGTCAATTACATGGCATGTCGTAGACACCCACTATGACTTCCTCCATTTAGCAACATTTCCCAACTTTCTTCATTGCTCATATGCCACTGATCCCATCTTTTCTCATCCCAAAGAGATTTTGTAGTGACTTTCTCATCTCTTCGACGTCTAATGATATATTGTGGCAATGGTTTCGACAAGCTAATTTGTGCAAGTTAATAGAGTGTTATATTGTGTAAATAGAGAACTTTTGTGTTAAATATATAAATGTAATGATTTTGAATGCTATGTATGTTAACCCCCTTGATTATATTTTGGTGGATTTACGTACATCTGGCACGCCAAAAAATCTAATAGAAGAATTATTCTTAATCCAAATGAATCTCATCAACAGTAAGTAAACTCAGAGCCAACTAAATCATTCAATTACAAGATAAATATAAACAACTCATATTTCATCAAAAGAGTAGTATAAAATAATCCAATTCATCTCGTCAGTCTCACGTATATGAATGATTGGATTTCAAAAAAATAACTCTAAAAATAATCCCGTACCTACAGCATGAACTTTTGAGCTTATCAATCTTATCTACTTAGCTGGTGGCTTTTCCTTTCCTGAAATCACTTAGATGGTAACTTTTCTTTTCCTGAAATAACATGTGAACATACAGAATGAGCAAATTGCTTGTTCAGTCAACTGCCCAAGACCTACTTAAGAATTCAATTTTCATAATTAAAATAAATTGCATAAGAATAAACATGAAGTTTTATAGTTAAATTAAGGTAGTGTGGAATTTATGCAATGTTCTATTCATAACATGATTTTAGTGGTAGACTTAATTATTAAAAGTGATTATGTGTCAATGGTATATTTTTATTAAACTTGTAATTGGCAACAACATAGACTTGTAAGTGACAACAATATGATAGAAAGTTCTTGAGCTTGTATGTGGCAACAACAAGAGCTTTATTTAAACTTGAACTTGTATGTTATAGCATGAACTTCATTTAAACATGAACACAACTTTAGGGTGAAATGCATGATTTGTATATATTATGCAAAACATGATTTATATGCATACATCCTATGTATTCTTATATCTTACTTCTACTTATACCTTCATTTGATTTTTTCACATATATTTAGGATAACTGGAGGAATTTTATATAGCTCAATTCCCCTAATAACTACACTTCCACTTGATTATCTCATGTATGTTCGAGATAGATATGGTAAATACATGTATGCACATGCCCTTATCACTCTTGTGTTACACATAACATAAAACAACTTCCACTAATATTAGTTTATTTCTTCTCACACATCCTTTGTCATATGAATGACATGTGCATTTCATCACATGAACATAGAAGCATCAACATATTCATCATGTATGAATGACATTTAACAAGGTGTACGAATACATGAAAGTACCACATGTAAAATAACTTCAGTAGTATGCATGGGTTAGAACTTGTATACACTTAACAATAATAATTTAGAAAAATATTCACGAGAAACATTTAAAACATAATTTTATGACTTTTATTATTCTATAACACTTTTTATTAGAATCTAGATAGGTAACAAAACAAATAAAAAACCACAATGAAAACCACACGGTGAAAGTTTGAGTTTTTTTTGTGTGAAGTTATTTAGAATTATCTATTCTATAACATACCAAAAGTTATATGGTGGAACATTTCCCAAACTTAATGAAATCAAATCAAACCCAACATATGCAAATTGTAAATTAAAGTAGGGTAATAAAAGCCTACCAAAAGAAGAGCAACTTATTTAATTGGTCTGACAGATAAATCCAGTTCCGCAACCTTCAAACCCTAACTGCTTTTCATATTTTCCTCTTTCTCCTCTCTGGCCCCCATCCCAACATTTTATAGTCAATGGAAATGAAGGATGGGTGAATGTGTAATGCTTTTAGATATTTATATAAAAATCTCATAATTGACTTGACGTAGCGGCGTTGACCTCCTTAGTGCCGCTGCACTCCTAAATGATTTTTATTTCTAGAAAGTTTCTCACAAATAAAGACCTTAGTGCCGCAGCGATGCATCTCCCTAAGCACAATTTTTTTTGTTCACCCAAACAGAAAACCTAGAGTTGTAGCGCTCCCATCCTAGCACCTCAAAACTCCTAAGAATTTTTTTAGTTAAACATTTTTTATTAAATTAAAATTCACAAGAATATCTTTTTTATTTAGTTATGGATGTTCTCACTAGACATTTGCAAGAGGATGTACCTTGGTGTATGCTTTTTGATGATGATATTCTTCTTGTTGATAAGACTAGAGAGGGAGTTGAAGGTAAATTAGAATTGTTGAGGTCAACCTTAGAGTCTAAAGGTTTTCACTTGAGTGGATCGAAAACGGAATATATGTAGTGTAATTTTAGTACTAATAGACCTAGTGAGGGGATTGTGACTTTGGGCGATCAAGTCATTAATAAGAGTACACGTTTTAGATATCTTGGATCTATTGTTCAGAGTGATGGTGAAATAGATGGGGATATTATCAGCAGAATCCAAGTTGGATGGTTGAAGTGGAGGAATGCATCGGGCTTATTATGTGATAGAAAAGTACCCCTCAAACTTAAGGGAAAATTCTATAAGATGGTGGTGAGACCTGCAATGCTTTATGATGCCAAATGTTGGCCATTAAAAGAGAAGCATAATTCTAAGTTAAGTGTTGCAGAGATGAGGATGCTCAGGTGGATGAGTGGCTTTACCCTTAGAGATAGGAAACGAAATGAGCATATTCGTGAAAAGGTTGGAGTAGCTCCAGTGGAAGATAAGATTAGAGAGAGTCGCCTTAGATGGTTTGGTCACATAAAACTGCGGCTTCCCGATGATCCGTTAGGAAATTAGAGGTCTTAGATTTGACTTATGTTAAGAAAGGTAGAGGTAGACCTTAAAAGACTTGGTTAGAAAATATTAGAAATGATCTTTCTTTATTAGATTTAAATAAGAATTTGACTTTTAACAAGACACAATGGAGAAAAAGGATTCATGTAGCTGACCCCACGTAGTGGGATAAAGGCTTGATATTGTTGTTGTTGTTGTTGTCGTCGTCAAATTTACAAGAATCATAATTACTTATATAGACATACAATTCTTACCATGTTCACTTCAGGTCATTGCAGATGAACTAGGTACTATAGCAATGGATATTGCGACATCTCACTTATATCATTTGTATTGAGGGATATCCTAAATTATTTAATGAAAATATCAAGATGTAAACAATTCTAAATAGAATTGATTATTTAAGTTAATATGTATTCCTGAATTTTCTTTGGTTGAGTCCAAATATATTTGTCCATATTGGAGTATTTATATGTCAAACAAAAGAAATTGAGTATGTCAAAATCAAGTATTATTTGTGTAACAATCTGAATTTTTTAAAATAATTAAAATTTGAAAAATCTGAGTTTCTGTTTGAATTGCAGTGCAACGGAGAGAAAAGGAGAAAACCAACTTTTAGTGCCCGACTTGGTTTGCCGCTTTTGTCGAAATTTCTCAGACCACTCTATGTGATTCTAATGCTATCTCTATTTTCAAATATTTTGATTTTAACTATTTGATTCTCCCAGAACTGATTTTATTGCAAATTTTTTGGATTTATTGAACTCTTAACGTACAATATTTTATATGTTATCGTACTGATTATCTTGAAAATTTTGATTGTAACATTTATTGAATTTCTCCGGATAAAAATAAAATTTATTGTATTTTGTACTACTTACAATTTGCCCAAGGGATAATAAGGAGAAATTGTCATTGTAGTGAACTCACTATCGAGATCAATTCATCTCATGCACAATAATTGACTCTTGAATTCATATTTAGTTTTAGGCGATACCTGATCCTTACTCACAAAACTTTGGAGAGTTACTAATTAAGAATGGGGGGATATAGAGACAAACGAGAGAGAAAATATAGCTGAAGGATGATTTTATATTTATTCGATAGTACAAAGATTCTCTCAATCATCATTTATTCGTTTACCTTCAATGAGACCTATTTTTATATGCCCTTATGATAAAAATATAATAAATATTAGCATATTTAACATTTTAAGATGCATGCGACTTATTTTTATAATGTTTTTTGATTTCCTAGCAAGGAATATGGACTTCAGCTCAGCTCAACTCGTTTACACCTCTAGATTTATTCAATATTTCTTTAGAGACATATCATGGGACTAGTATAAATGCACGTCACATGGTGCACGTGAATAAAAATTAAAAAAATAAAAATATATAATAAAAATTAAAAATATATTATGTTAAATAGCACTAAATTAGTAAATTCAAAGCATTCATGAAAGCTTCGAGTACAGCCTTAAAATTCATAATAATTCTTAATAAATCCAACAACTACTTCAACAATGCAAAATCACTTTTAGATAATTCAATATGGCAACATACAATCAAATTATAAAGGACAATGGAAGCATTATAACTCACATAACTATCATTACATCAGGAAAGATGAATTTGATGCAAACCGTAGCAATAGTGCAAATGTTATTGCACATGCATAAAATACACGTGAATAAAAATTTAAAAATTTAAAACAACTAAATTTCGCTAGTAATGAGTTGATTCCATTATCAGCTATCAGCTAACTGTTAGGGAAAAATTTTGGTGAATGGTATTCCTCTTAGCACCCAAAATAAGTCTTGTTAGATGGATGCGAAATGGCATGTCTATGGTGGTACATGCTATTAATCTAATGAGATTTTTTTTTTGCTTTGAGTTAAGAATCATACCAATAAGCTAACTATTAAACGAAAGTAAGAGCTGATAGATAAAAAGTTTGGCATGATAGCTGAAGAAATGAGAGAAATTAATACATAAAAAAAAAAGAAATAAAACAATGGGTCATTTCAAGAAAAAAAACACTATACCTTCTTCATGAGGGCTTCTACCCTAGAGTGAAGCCTTTTATTATGAGTGCTACGTGTTTCATTAAGATCAACCTCCCTCAAGTTGCTAGCACTCCTTGATGCAAAAAGCCCAGCAAATTCTGAGGTTGCTTCAGCTTGTGCAATTTCCATGGCTAGTTTTGCTTCAGAAGAGAAGAACAATCTTGCAAAAGCAACCGCACTTGCAGAAAGAAAAAATGATTCACCCAGATAAAATAAACTAAGAAAGGAGGGGAAAATACCCTTGGATGTACTGACAAGCTAAAAAAATATGTTTTTCATGCAGGCATTATAACGACTAAGAAAATAAAATTGAATTAGAACATTATTTCTTCAAAAAAAGGACATTAAAACTGTATTGTTTTTAAAACTATTAAAATACAAAGAAAATTTCATAAATAATCACCAAAAACAACATCAAACTCTTCATTACAAAAGTTTTTTTATATAAGAAGCAGCTCACCCAGATCTTTCATAAACTTACCATAATCATATATTTATTGTAGTTGGTAAGTCGGCTGCCATCAGGTGATATCTAAACAGATAGCATACAGTCTCTGGAATGCATTCTGTCTAAGTCGTTAGACAAATAATGATGTCCATGAGAAATGTCTGTTATTATTCTTGCTACTGTTTTTGAAGGAATCAAAATGACAAAATGCTGGTTTTGCAGACCCAAATATTAAAGCATGAACAAAATAAGTTTGAAAGCTAATTAAACTATTTTGTCATTCCTACAGAAGAACATCAGATTCTCCTACTCCAGAAGAAACATAAAGGCTACTGTTATATAAGGAAAACTAATAGAATTAGATGAAGCGAAACAGACCTCTATTTTCCAGATACAATAGTTTCATTTGCAAGTCAACAGCCAACAATGGTGATGCCACTGCCTTATCCCTAGCCAAAGGATTCCTTCTAATCTCCCTCTCCACAATGTCGATGCAAAACCTGTCTTTATTTGACTCCTGACCCTGTTCTGTTTTTGCATGATTATCTTTTGTCCGTATCAATCTTCTACATATACTAACAACACTCTGGCCATCTCCCGTTGTTTCTTAAGCAGAGGCGCCCTTAGTTAGAAGGGACACAATGACCACTGGTTCTCAACTCATAACATAAATATGAAGAGGAGTATAGCCTCTATCATTCTTTAGATTAACATTGGTCAATCTCATATCTAAATTTTCTGCAATAACTTTGGAATCACAGTATGCTGCTGCATAATGGAAGGCATAAGCATCATCTAAGGTGATGCCAGAGAAACAGATGTTATTTGAACATTCAAACAAGTCAGTTGGTCAGCAGATAAAAAATAATAGCTAATTTTGGATTCATCATAAATATTAATAACAAGTTGAATATATAAAAACAGTGATGAAAATAATAGAAAATAACACACCCAAGTAATTCAAAGAAGGAAAACAAAAAAAAATGGAAAGCACTCTGAAGACTAATGAGAAAGAGGTGAAAAAAATAGGAATCTAATCATAAAAATTTATCATTAAATAAACTTCTTCCAGCTAAGCAATCACTATTTTTGCAATCATTGACGAATTGAAGGAGAATAAATCTACCAGTAGCTGCCTCTAAACAGAGCATATATCATCAAAATATATGAAGTTATTGAAAAGGACAAAGCCAAAGAAAAATATTTCCTTTTAGTAAAAAATGGCAATTAGCTAGACACATCATAAATAATTGTAACTTTTGATTTACATGTATACAAAAATAATTTAGAATGTGATGTTTTTAGTTAGAATGTATATAAAAATCATTAGATTTACTCTCAGAAGATAATAATATAAATTTTGACTAATTAATCATATATTGTATTAATCTTAAAATAAATTTAATGAAGTCTATAGATATAAATAGATGTGATGTTAGTTGATGGAGGCATATGCTTCAATTTGCAAAATGTTTTTATCAACTAAAGAAGAGATAGACTTGATTAAATTATAACTCTTAGCATATATTTAAATATGTTTACATAGTTTTGTATAAGCTATTATATGAATTATAGTAATAATGGGTATTCTGTAAGCCTATTGAGAATCTAACAGCACAGTAGATTCCTAATTCACAACTCAGTGTCTATTCAGATCATCACAACATTAAAAGGCTACCAATCCCAATTCCAAGATCCTTTTTTATTTTAGTTATTCTATTGAAATTAAGTGAAGGGTTGAGGAGAGCAGAGATTCCTACTTGTTTTAAAACCTTAGCTTTATCATCATTTTCTTCATTCTTATGTCTTTGAGTAAGGAGGGAAACTCTCCTACAGTATTGTAGCAACAAACAACTATAGCTGACTAGTCAATTTATTATTTTCTTTAGCCAAAATGCAAAAGAGAAATATCAATGCATTAATAGAAATAAATCAACGAAATAACGACGATTTACTTTTTAAGCATAGATAAATGTATTATTTATTATATGACTAAATTTATTTATTAAATGAAATTAATAAATTTTAATAAATAATATATTTATTAATTAATTATTATATTATTTATTAGAATAAATAAGAAAATGACAAATTATTTGAGCTAATAAGTTTAGCTTGATTGATGGGGTTGAAAAGAGGGATTTCGACAGACTGATGGGTTAGGTGAGCGGGACAAAGTCGGTGTTTGAGGCGAGGGACGGGGCTGTTGACCTCATTTTAGTATGAGGTCAGTAGGACCCATCCAAACCCCAGATCAACACAATTTAAGACCAATCTAGACTCTAGGATCTCCCTAGATTTCAATCCCTAGGATCTGCTCTAGACCCTAGGATCTCTTCAATTTAATCTTGACCCTAGGATCAATCTGATCTTAGATCAATCCAGACTTTCAGTCAATTCAGATTTCAAATCCATTTTGATTTCAAACTCATTTAAACTTCAAATCAAACTCAACATTAAGCCAATCCAGATCTATTCAATTTCTAGATCATCCTAGACCTTAGATCCTAGGATTTCTAAACTTTAGGATTCTCCTAGATTTTTAACCCTAGGATCTACCCAGACTCTAGATTAGTCTAGGTATTAGGATTCTCCTAGACCTCAGATCTATCTAGACCCTAGGATCTTCCTAGAATCCAGACTTTAAGATCTATTCTAGATCCTAAGAACCTTCTAGATCCCAGACCTTAGGGTTTCTTAGACTCTAGGAGCTTCCTAGACTTCAGTCCCTAGGATCTACTCTGAACCCTAGGATTTCCCTAGATTAATTTAGGTCTTAGGATTCACCTAGACCTTAGATCTATCCAGACCTCAAATCTATTTAAACTCCAGACCAACCCAGACTTTAAATCAATTTATTCAAGATTCAAATTAATCCAAACCCCTGACTTTAATCCAAACTTCTATCCAGACTTTAATCCATATCCTCAATTCAAACCTTGATCAAAATCCAGAATTCAATCCAGTTCAAAATCCAAACTTTAGTTCAAACCTTGATTCTACCTTTGATCAAGCTTTAATCTTATCTTATCACTTATGATATCTAAATGATCATAAATTATTTGGATAATTCAAACCCTATCATTCAAATTCAAATTCTAATTTAAATCCAGACCTCCAGACTCAATTCAAAGGCCAAAGGTCTAAGTCCTGAAAGCATTTTTCAGTGAATCTTTGAATATTTCAAAACCCAGTCAAATGACCTCTGATTCAAAGTCTATCAGTTCCACATTGATGTGACATGTCTCTAGAGGCAACCATCCAAATTTGAACTCATTCTGAGGTCTCTAACCCCAGAAACTGGATTAAAATCCAAAGATTGTAAACCCTTCAAATATTTACAGTCTATGCCATTGGACCTACCACCCAGTGGATTCTAATCTTGGAGCTTTCTCCAAAGCTTCAAATCACCTCCAGACCCTTGATTATGACTCATTGAGCAATAAACTGTACTTTGTTGGATTTAATTTGACCCCCAGTTGACCAAGGGTCAAAATGACCAAAATACCCCTTAAGGGTTCAAATGCACTTTTCAAATCATATGACCTCCAAATTGCTTGGAACCACTTCCAACAATTTTCAAACATTAAACCAAACCCATTGAACCCAAAACCAGCCCTTGGGTCAATCTGGTTGACCAAACAGGCCCTTTAGAGTCAAAACAGGTCATTTTGACCAAATGACCTCCTTAGACTTTGAGACCACTTCTATTGGTCTCCAAATGTCAAACCAAATCTGTTGAGCGTATTTCCAAACCCTGGACTCACCTGGTTGACCAAGTCAACCAGGGTTGACCTAAAAGGCCCATTAAGGGCCCAAATATGTCATTTTGACCCAAATGACCTATTTGACCCCTAAAAATATTTCTACCAGACTTCAAATATCATTTGAAATTAATCCAGCCCAGACCCTAACTCTGGGTCAACCTGGTTGACCAAGTCAACCTAGGTTGACCAGTGCAATCCTTAAGCTTCCCTACTTTGAATCAAGTTCCAAATCAATTTTTAAACCCACTCAAACTTCTCTGACTACTTCTCTTAATGATTCAAACTTGATTGGACATTTGACCCAGTCGACTGTTGACCAAGTCAACTAAGACCCAAAATCCACTTCAAATCTTGAAATCCAGATCTAAACCTTTCATTTAATCACACTCCAACCTGAACTACAATCAAATTTTAATTCAATCCTTATTCAAAACCTTAATTCAATCTTTAATTAAGTGTTAGTTAACCTTCCATCAAATCTCAGTCAAATGTTAATCAAATTAACCACCCAGACTTCAATCAATTCAATATTCAATCAAATCCTAAATGACTTTTTGGTCAAATTAAACCTATCCTCTTGTATACACTCAAATTAAGCTCTTCAATCATTGAGACCAGTTTGCAGCATGACTCAAATACTCCCAAACAGATTTCAAGTCAATCCATAGTGGTTTTGACTTGCTTGATCTGCTATGGGTGGTCAAACCCCATATACCTTTGACCCTTTATTCAAATACCCATATCATTACTCTGGTTTGCTATTCTTCAACCCATTTAACCTTCAAAAGGTTTTCACAAGATTGCCTAGCCATTTCGACTAAATTTGACTAGTCAAACTAGTCAAAATGACTAAGTTTTCTTTAAATAATCAATTTCACCTTCAAGCATCAAATCCATCTCTTCAAACCTATTCCAAATCATATTTAAAAATCTTTTAACCATTCCCTGAACTCCATATCATTAATATTGACTAAAGTTGACTGGTTAAGACCAGTCAACTAGAGACTTAAAGTCCCATTGCCACGATCAAACCTATCAAGCCTTGGCCAGCCAGAATTAAGCCATTCTAGCCCATGGAGTTAACTCCAGAACCTTCCTAGGTATTAGCCCGACCCAACCCAATGCATGGCGCACCCTCTAGCTCAGCTAAACCGTGCCTAGTGGTCCCCTTCATGTGAGAGTGACCCAAGGTCGTTTTCACCTCAGCTCCATGCCTCTCTGCTCCCTAACGGTATGGTCCAGGTGTCCTCCATCCCAGCATCCTCCTTGAATCATCTAGACCGTCCAAGCAAGCTCCCGTAGTTAGAATAGGGCAAGAGGGACGAAACAAGGTAGAAGGGAATATCTCCTATTCCAGTCAATCCCCAGCCACTCTAGATTTTTGTTTTGATTCCCAGAGGCTCCTCTACCCTTCCCTGATAATTTTCTGGCGTTTGGTGGTTGCCGGCAGCTAGCTCGACGGTAAATCGAAGCTAGGCCCCTTTAGCTGTTCCAACTCTTTGTAGAAGCTTTCTCCAAGCTCGAAGTCTTCTACAAACCTAAGCGCGGACAATCTACAAGCTCAACCATGTCTTATACTCGTCAAACCGCCATCTGAATCGAGGTTTATCCTAAACCCTATGTTATTATATAGGTTCTTAAATAAATCTCCAAAGATTGCATCAGTAGCTTGGAAAATATATTCACATTCTTTCTTAGATTCTATCCCATCTCTGTTTAAATTTTGAATCCATTTGATCCGTCGTATTGAGAAAACAAAACAAAAAAAAACCTCTAGGGTTCTCGGTTTGATGGGATGAAGGAGATGATCCCATAACCGTCTGATCTGTTTATTTTAGTTCAACGGTAATGATGTTGTTAAATCTGCAGCTTGTTCTTCCCACTCAAACTGCGGGTTAGCCAGATCTTCATCCAATCGTATCCAGGCCGTTCGTTCAAATCACGGGCACTATTACAGGCGTCAGATCTTTCTGAATCAAGTTTGATTCCTGGGTTTGATCTGGACCACTGGATCTACGCTATAACAGATCTGACGGTCTAGAATACGGTCGCGCTGGATAAGTAGATGGGGTCGTCTGACCGCCACCATCCGCATCATCAAACCCGCTACAGCCGCGTGGAAAGGTGCCGTACAGTCAGCGCCACCGGCTGACTGTGCAATCAGAACTTTAAATTAAATCCAAAATGTACAGAACTTCAAAAAATGATAGAAAATTCATTTCTCCATCATTTTTAGAGTTCTTAGGCTCGTTTTGTTCATAATTCAATCTATTTTACTTTAAAAATAAAATCAAGTTGTTTTGATTATTAGTCTGATAATCATTTCAAAAATTCGGAAAACCTAGTTTTAATTTTAAATCAAAATATACAAACTATTCTAACTTGAAATTTGGCAGAAATGTTTTAGGGTCTAATTGTGATCTCCCATAATTTTCCTGAGTCCTATTGATGCAACCTCATTTATATTATGAATTTACAAAAATACTGGTCATGATTTGACCTACATTTTTGAAAATTCATAATTATTTCAAGAAAATTCCAATTCATACATGCTAGGGTTTTATCGAATTAGTAATAGACCCTCTATCACTGAAAAATATATCTAAGTCATAATTATGTATGGTTTAAGAAGTTTAGGTATCAAGAGTGTTTGGACCTATATTAATATTTATTAAACCATGCATGATTATGATGTCAAATTGGGTTAGGTATGATTTGAGGATGCTCCCTACATCTTCAAATGACTTTAATCCACTCTGATATGTTCATTTCTTTATGGTTAATCATTAAAGTTATAGGTGATTGTATAGCATATAACTTTAATAATTTACTATAAAATCCTTCCATAGAGCATTAGGACATTTTCATTCTATTCATGATTAATTATGTTGGTGTGATTGTAATTAGTGTCCAGGGGTTAGAAACATTGATTTGAACCCACATAATCTAGTGACATCTAAGGACAATAATTAAGGACCTTTACTCTAGAAAACTTAGAAAATTTTAATAATTAGGATTTACATCCTTTTGACTTGAAATTTTGAACATTCAAACTTAGTGACATCTCAAGCCCATAGGAAAATTCCCAACAACTTTAAAAATCATTAAACTATTTAATTAATTAAATTAATGTTAATCTTTTAATTAATCTTTAAAACTTCTAAAATTCTAACAAGTTAAACTTAAATCCAAATGACTTGAAACTTAAGTCCCTTAAGCTTAGTGACCTTCCCTGCTCTAGGGGAAATTCTCACTAAGATTTGAGCTCTTTAAGTCCCTTAATCAAAACTCATAAGATTAAACCTTAATTAAGCCTTTAAAACTTCTAGAAAATGTAATAAATCAAATTAAAATTCAAAAATTACAAATAATACCTCAAACTGACCAGAATTAAATCCTTAATCAATAAAAAATAAAAGCCCCTTGATAGGACTTCAAAATTAAGTTTAATTTAAGTTTAATTAAAATTCAATATTTAATCTATGTAATTAATTAAAATTTTTCAAACACTTGAAGATCACTCCTTAGGTCATTCCTGATCTTTGGAGTTGATTTCAAGGAGTTTGGAGGTTATTTGGATTCAAATCATAAAAATGGCCTTAATTAAACTAATTTTGAAAATTCAATAAATACTCAAAACTTCAAAAATTCATAACTAATTCAAATGAACTCCAAATTGAGCAAGCTCAAAGGCATTCAACTCATAATAAGGTCTAATATTTATTAAAAATGTTAAGTTTCCAGAAATCAATCAAATTTAAAAAAGTCAACTTTTGACAAACCTAGTTCAAATTCAAATCAAAACTTCAAACCTTCACAATAAAATGTAGAAAAATCCAATTTCAGTGTACTTACTGTCTAACTGATCGTTTTAAGGTATAGTATTTTAATAAAATATTAAATTTTTAGAAAACACTTTAAATCAAAATGTTAACTTTTAACCCCTTAATTAAATCATTAAAAGAATCCAGAAAATGCTAAAATTCAATAAATCTTAAAAAATTTTAGAAAACATCAACTTAACTTTAAAATTAGTAATCAACCAACCTTAAATAAAATTAATCAATCTTCAAACCTTAATCAAACTCAAATCATTTAATCATATAGGATACCACTGGGTAACCCAGGCCTACGAGGCTATTAAATTAGCCCCAATGAAGGTGAAATAAACTTCACGGCCTCGGTGTGCAACAAAGGTGGTGTCGAATAAATAATTGAATCAAATTTAAAATCAAATTCAAATCATTAAGATTTAAATTTTAATTAAAATACCCTTAAGCCTTTAACCAACTAGAACACCAAATAACTTCAATCAAGTGCCTATTTAGGACATATCAAAACCACACAGCCTCCTACACACACTCTAGATGGTTTGCTAGGACAACCAACTCTAATCTTAGGCTAGACTGATGTTTACTTTTTGCTACTTGCTTGTGTCGGGTTTTCCGTGGTTTTCATTGCATGTTGGTTGCTAGATCTAAGTAATTGATATTGATGTGATTGTTTATTTAATTACTGCATTCTGTGTTGATTTGATTGTACGTTAGACCTACCCTTAGAATATAGATAATTTATACTAATCTAATCTTATGCAGGTGGCCATGTTCATACAGGGCATTTAAAATCAAAGGGGGCAATCAAATAATTAAGCTTTAAATTAACGCTATTTTCTGTAGGCGCTCCAGAATGCTTAAGTCCCCCTTTAATACTTAAAGAGCATGGCCAAGCGTGGCTGTGATTGAGATTTCTTTATATTTTAAATATTAACTTCTTGAGATTGATTATAACTGCTTGGGATATCAAATATAAAATGTTGATTATTAGGATAACCTTGCAGGATCGAGTCTAGATTTTTCAATTTTAATTAATATAATTTGAGATGATATTTGAGTTGTAAATGTTAAGTGCTTTGAGATTGAGATATTAAGTATCCAATTTGGAATCCAAAGAGGAAGGAACATCCCTTAGGAGAGAGTTCCTCTCCATTTAGAGATTTAAATTAGGATGACTTTTAGAATACCCAAAGAGAAAAGATAACACCCCTATTCAGGGGGAGTTTCTTTTCATTTGGATACCTGAACCCGACGATCCAAGGAGTTCTAAGAAGACGAAGAAATGAAGAACGAGAAGAATCTCAAATCTCAAAGTCACTTGAGTCTTAGGAATAGAATCCGGGTTGTTGTCAGTGGTACCCGGCCACTTTACTTTCCTGCAGACCCTAGGTTGTATAATTAAGTGGCACTTGCCACATAGACTTTCAGTTTGAGCACTTATTTAATTGATTTGATTACCTGATGTTGATTGCGATTAAGGACTCGCATGCTTTTAGTAGTTTTTTGGCGCTCTTGCATGTCGATTTTGATTTAGCCTGGAATCCGATCTGAGGCTCGTGAGGGTACGGTCATAAACTATTTCTACTTAAAATAAATTTAAAAACTTTAAGCTCAGATAGTAACTCTAACGCTTCTAAGAAGTAAGCCCAGACTCGCCGGGGGTTTTTCATGCATTCATATTGACTTTTCTCATTCATGTTAGGCACCTCCTCGCCTGCGGGTTCTAGCAGACCACCTGACCTATTAGAGTGTAGTTCTGTCCAAGAGGATGTTGTGCAATCTCTAGGATAAAACCTATTTTTTAAGCCTGATTTTAAAACTGCTACATTTTGATTTAAGCATTTAATCGAGTCAACTAGCATGCATTGCATTAGATACAAATTAAATTTGAGTCTCAATCTTTAATTGCATTTTTAGCTTAACCATTTCACCCAACATAAGTTAAGGGGTCAATTAGGAATCTGCTCTAAATGTCGACCCCAACTCCTCAAACTCAATCTTAAATAATGTCCCTAACCAATCTACATTTAAAAGACTTGACTCATGGTTTTAAAGCGTTTAGGTGGTTAAGCTAGCTCCCCAATCTAGGCCGGGGTAAGTCCAGGACTGCATTGCATCAGCTAGGTTATGGGTCACTAATTTTCAGTACCCACTTTAAACTTAGGATCTGAGGTAGATTTTCAATCCTAAGACCTCAACCTTCCGGGAATCTAATTCCCACCTTCTAATAAAATTGATCATTCAAATTAAAAATCTCTTTCAATCTAATTCAAGCCCAATACTTAGGATAGTTTGAGGTGTTTCTGAAGTAATTCAGAATCTCAAAACACCTCCTACCCTTCTTCTTTTGACTCCAGAAAAAACTGCTCATCCTTGAACCAATCCCTGTCGAATTTCCAGTCCCTTAACCTTCCTTGATATCAAGCTTTGAATTCTTAAATAAAATTTGTATCGCTATTTTAATAAAGTGTTTTCGTAGGAAATTTCTAGTTTTTTATGATGTAATTAACTACGAGGGCTTGCGCTCGTAGGAGATTTAGAAACCCAGACCTGATTTCAAAATTAAGCTTTTTCAATACTCTTAATTAATTATCTTTGGGAAATTTAAACCTAATGATCATTGAAAGTCATTTTCAAATGATTCATAATAAACAATATGTTCTTTCTCCAGGAAAATATATTATTTTATTATTGATTTGATTATGAAATTAATGATCTATTATCCAGATCATTGTAGTTAAGCATTTGCGTAAACACCATTTTGATCCTTTGGGATCATACGTTGTCTCTCTTTGAATTTGACTACGATAATCAGGATAAATTAAATTTTGAAATCTGAACCTATTAGAGAACGATATGTTCACCTTTCGAGGTGATATATCATTCATAATAAGTGTTCAATTATAAAATTTGGATTCCAGAAATTAAACATTTCCCAAAGAAAATTAAATCTTTTTTTAAAAATAATATTTTTCAACTAAACAGGGGGATGCTGGATTGATGGGTTAAACAAGGAATGAAAGTTCAACTGTATTCAATAGAGTGCCCTAGTTTTTCTTGATGCATCTATATCCTTTTCTGAGAAAGCTTTAGGGCTTACTTAATTTGCCTTCTTTTATAAATTAAGTTGACAAATTGTAGTAAGAAAGCCTCACATCTTTTATAAAGCAATTTTCTCCAACAAAAAAAAGCTCTGATTTTTTTTTTTTGGAGATTTTTACACAGCAAAGTAAGATTCTTAAAAATGCAAGTCATGATCACTTATAAAAAATCTATCAGACATTCATATGACAACATTACAATAAAAATCTTTATCTATTTGACATGCATTCACCAATATCAGCAACAATTAATTAGAACTTCTACACAAAATTATCAAGAAAGCATCGAAGTATAGATAGTAAGCACAGGATAAGAGATGAGGCAGGGAAAGGAGGAAGAAAAATAATAGAGGAAGAAGCAAGAAGAAAAATCGGGGCTACCTGTGCGTGAGAGAGGACCGGTGGCAGGGAGTGTGCGACTGGCTAGGATCGATCGGATGGTAGGAGAGTCGGGTCAGAGGGAAGAGGTCGGGCTTCAGCTAGGGCAGGAGGTCGGCGACGAGGTCGAGACCGACGTCGGCTGGCTTCGGGTCGCGCGAGAGAGGGAGAGGCGGAGGGGCTTCGTTCCATCTGGGTTGTGCGAACGAGAGGAGAACGCGAGGGAGAAGAGATCGGGTGAGGAAGAATAGCGGGAGAGTCGCTCCATTTGGGACGATTATTCTGTGCGGACACCGGACGGGAGGACCGTCCGGTTCCGCTTGGTACCGAGCGGTACCGTGCTTGGTACAGGCCGGTACCCGATTCCTCTCGGTATAAAGTGCAGCACCGAGCGATATTTTGCTCGGTACAGGTCGGTATCGAGCTCGGTACACTTTCTGGGTGACCTGGTGCATTTTTATTTGCCTCTGGACGCCGTCCGGACTCCGCACCTAATAATTTTTCCTCCATTTGACATGCAAATGTTAGATAAGAACGATGACATTTCATTTTGTGGAAGTGATGATTCAGCGGTTTGAAATGTAGGATCAGGATGATTTCTTCACGTGAAGTCTTACTTAAAGCAATTTGGGCGGTATCACGCTAGGGAGTAATGAGGCAAGCGTTCATTTTAGGCCCAGTTGTTTGAGCCTTTTTTTGCCTTCTCCGTTTTGAAACGGAAGAATTTTTTTATGCCAAATGTTTGTTTGTGATATTTTTGCAGAAATATTTTTTAGAGAACTGTATTTTTGTACTGTTTTAAAAAGCTTTAGGATATCTTCTTCTCCTTTTGAAAACTCCATTTTCTTAAACAATAGTTTTAAGACTGTCTTTTAGAAAAGGAGCAGGACAACCAAACGAAGCCTTAGTGGTATTCAAAGAGCCGTTCATTAATACATCAAATAAATTATAATTATAATAATTAAAATAAAAAAGTTGAGATTTGATTTCAATAATTAAAATTAATTAAAATGGATGGTCAGAATTTGATATGGAAGAAAATTTATGTCGCTTTAATAATAGTAGTATAGATTTGTACTTATCATATGAAAATAAATATCATGAAAAAATTTTAAAATTGATAATTATCATGAGAAATATTTATGAGTTGCTTAGATTTTTAGAAGAGTTGAATTCTTAGATCAAGTTAATAAAAAATGTGAAATAAATTTTAAAATTTAATAATATAAACTGAATGTCCTTCTTATGTTGGATCCTATTTGGAGGAGGACAAATTTTTTAAAGTAGGTATAATTACAAATTTAATTATATAATTAAGTATCATAAAATAAAAATTTAAAATTAGATAAAATTGTCTGTTTAACGGGCAACTTACAAATTCAGTCAATTGTCCAATCAACGTAATATATATTGGAAACGGGGGTATCTACCCGCTGCCACTACAAAGGGAGAGTTTGGCGGCGCAACTAATCCCTCAACAAAACCTAACGAGTAGGGGTGTTAATTCGGATCAACGGGTCGGTTCGGGTCGAACCCAATTGGACTCGGGGCATAAACGTGTTGACATGAATCCAACCTGTTTAGCTAAATGTGTCAGGATTTCTAACCCGAACCCGACCCGCACGGGTTGCCAAGTTGACCCGACTCGACTCGCGGACTCGTTTGAATAAAAAAATGGGCGAGTGTTTCGAGGCTTTGTGCAATTGATGGGTTGAGCGGTTGAGCCGTGAGGGGCGAGGGTGAGTCAACGAGACCTACGCGGGGCTAGGGCTTTGACCAGGTGCGACTGCGGGGGAGGGCCGGCTAGCCGCGACTTGCAATGGGCGAGTTACTGAGGCCGCGAGGGCTTGACCGCTGTCGGCGGGTGTGAGGGCTAACGACAGCGAGGTGCCGATGCCAGGGCCACGACTCGGGAGGGTTGACCGGGCTAGGCCAAAGCCAGCACCAGTGTGTCAGGATGCCGGCATGGGGGTCGAGCACTGCACTCGAGCGAGTCGAGCTGCCAAGGAAAGAGTGGAACACGTTACCGGCTTACCGCTTACGTGGACGAGTCAAGCTGCAGCTGCCGTGAAGGAGAAGGAAACTAGTTACTCGAGTCAACTTCGGGTTGCCGGCTCAACCCGAATCTGACCAATTTTTCAAACGGGTCAAAAATCTGAACCCGAACCCGATCTGTTTACTAACCGGGTTGACCCGAACCTGAATTTTTTTGATTCAGGGCTCGGTCAGGTTTCGGGTCCTGTCAAAAATTGACACCCCTACTAACGAGGCCACCGCTGGTATCGGGCCCACACTTATTTTGCCCTACTGAAGAGGCGGTGCCGTAGTAGAGTGGAATCGAACCCGGGATAGAGGGTTCCTAACCGTGCTCACCCACCAATGACCCAAAATCTCAGCGGGTAAAAATTAAAAAATATTCAATAGCAAGTGGCTCGTTTAAATTTATTTTTTTAAAACTTAATTATATAATTAAAATTTTAGTAATATCTACTTTAAAAATTTTCCCATTGCAGGAAGCAGCCGCTAACCGGAATGGCGACGCTTTCTCTCATTCCTCTTGCAAAAATCTCTCCGTACTCACGACGGCTGTCACGGTGCGATGTCGTTCGTTTTGCCTCCCCGTTTACCGGAACACTGAACCTAATCACAGTGCCCAAATCTGTATCTAGGGTTCCGGCGATGGTTTCCCCGCTGGAAGCTATCTCTGGATTCCCGGCCAACCTGCTGGATCTTCTTCGTGCTTCACCCGCTACTTGGGAGTCCTCAATTGCAAGCAATCTCGTCATCTTCACGCTTGGATCGCCGCTTCTTTTGTCCGGGCTTTCTGCATTGGGGATGGGGTCTGCATTCTTGCTAGGTGTCTTGACGTGGAGAGCCTTTGAAGCACCGGGGTTCTTCCTCGTTGCAACATATTTTGTTGTGGTAAGTTGAATTATTCTAGTGTTTTGCTTGTAATGTATGGAAGCTGTATATCCTTTGTTCATTCATGCGCGGAGTGGTGGTCATCTTGTAAGTTGTAACGTATGGAAGTTAAATTGCTGCGTATCGGCTAGTATTGGTGAAAACGAGGTGGTTTTCTCTAAGTTTTGCTTGGTGATTGTATTAGGTTTTAGATGTGCAAAAATGTTGGTCATTTTCTTTTAATTATTTGTTTTCTCAGGGGAGTACGAAGCTATCCTTCACCATCCGACGGATAATTTCATGCTCCTAAACAATAGCCAAGGAAGCTTAAAGATGATCCGACCTATAGGTTCAGTAAAGCTTGGTGATTGATTTATGGATTTTTTTTTGTTCACTAAAGTCTTGATTAGTAAAAATGTTAAGGTTACCTTGTTGTGAAAATTATCGCATAATTTATGACAGTGATATATGCAACATGATCAACATAAAAATGCAAGAACTATATGCTAGAAGCTTAAAATAAAAACATGACTACCAGGCTAATTTATAACATATGCATACGTCATAATAAATGTGATAAAAGTCATGTGGACTATAAAACAAGTGATATTGTTCACAACACACCACATATTTTTATGTGATTAAAAAAGTAGACGAAAAATAGATAAATGAATGGGATAAAAGAAGAAGATATCACAAGTGTGATTTTAAGCGATCCGATTAAAATGTTTGATCTTTAAATGCTGAATGGGGAATACAATGAAGTTCAGGATGGAAGATGGCCACAAGTCGAGATTGTAAATATGGTCAAGATCCTTGGTGGATCTCTAGGATGGAGGGTTGTTACAAACTGAAGTGGTTGACTTAATCCTGAGCAGGTTGAAAGTAGTAGAATTTTACAGTTAAAAGTCCTAGAATCATGATCGCTTCAAGAAGAAGGAGAAGAATCTAACACAATTTGACTTAAACGTTTTAGAGAGATGACAAATTGGGCCCAAAAGAAGATGACTAAGAAGTTATGAATTTCTAATTGTTTAAGAATAGAGAAGATGAATATTATAACATTCTTAAAAATCATATTAGCTTTGGTATTTAGAAAAGTCGTGTCCTCAATCTAAAGTAAAGAAAGGTGGATTGCTCTTAGCAAGTGGCTTTGATTGGCCAAGCTGCTAAATTGAGGTGCAAGGAATTGAGGACCCACCCATGCACTTATGCTATTGGGTGCAACCGCATGAGCCACATTCTTGACTCCTAATGTGCCAAATAGAGATTGATGTATCTAAGTTAGATGAAAGAATTTGAGTATTGTAACAAAAAGATAAAAATAATGATAACTATGCAAATTTAAATGTATTTGTGAAACAACTGTATAATTTCCGCTAGTTAGGGCCCTTACTCACCAAGACTTTTGTCCTTTTTCTTTCTTCTTTTGCTGTCATCTCATTGATTTGGGGGATCCCTATTACATACTCAATGATCAGTGGATCAATCCCTATTGCCTACTGTTTAACTTGTGGAAAATTGTGATTATTTTAAAATTATTATTTAGCCAACTTATCAATCCGTAAACTATTATAATCATAATTTTCTCTTCTTTTATTCTATTGTTGTAGTCTTCATCATTATGTTGCATCAAATTGGTCCCATTTTTGTAGCTTTCCTCATCACATTGCTAAATTTTTTCTTTTCTATTTTTTCCTATGAACAGAACCACAAATTCCCTCTCCATAGACAATAATAATAATAATACCCACATATCCTTGGCCTTGGCTTCTTTTGTAAATGAGGGATGTAATCTAGATCGAACGGGAGAGTTTCAAAACATCTAATTAACATTCCGTTTGAATAGGATGAAGTATCTCAAGCGGTCTCAATTGATCCACAGGTTCTTAAAAGGGTAAAGAAAATTATGTTTTTCACAAGGCGCAAAAAAATAAAAATGACTTGCGAGGAGCACTTATGACAACATCTATAGAAGGTACTTGTATTCAATCATTCTTAGGTATTACTGCCTCTTCTCATGCCTTTATAGTCTCAAAGATGTCTGATTTAATCTCCCGGATCATTGATTTAGGAGCTACAAATTATATGGTCAATTTCTTTCATAAATTTATTTCATATCTCTCTTATTTTAGCAACAAGAAAATAATTATGGTTGACGGATCCTTTACCATCATGGCCGGTGAATGAAATATTCTTATAAACATAGTCCTCACAATTTGAAATGCCCTTCACACACCTAAATTATTTACCAATTTTGTATCCATTCAAGAAGAGGCCATGAGGAGGACACATGTGCTTGCTAAAAAAGAGATGGCCTTTACTCCCTTGAGGAATCCAATTATTAAGAAAACTCTATATAACCTTTAATATTATCTCTTCTTTTAGAAGCCCTTAAATTTGATAAAGAAAAAATCAATATAGGAGAATTTTATTATGATTGTTGTTAACTAGCAAAACATAAACGTATTAATTTTCCAATGAGTCACAAGACCAATTATTACAATTATTACTTTTTTTTTTCTTGTTCATGGTGATGTCTAGGGATCATCCTCTGCACCTAGTATCTTTTGGGTTCGGTGTTTTGTATCTTTTATCCACCTGTGTCATGGTTCTTTTTACTAAAATACTTCATTAGCATTGAATTTGCATGATCTTGACATAGCATGATCTAATTCATAGACTGTTGTAATTATTTTGAAATTTTTATGCCATTCCCATATTTTTTATGTTTACCATTAGAAAAAGCTCTCCTAGAATTGGTTAAATACCATACAAATATTGAAATGAAATACTCAAATAATTGTGTTCAATTCTTGTTAGTATTTGATACTATATGCTCAATAGAATAATAATAATAATAATAATAATAATAATAATAATAATAATAATAATAATAATAATAATAATAATAATAATAAAGAAAAACAGAAAAAATAATAACGGTGGATTATCAACGTTGAGGGGATCAGGTATATTGATTTTAGTAAATGGTCATAGTTTAGAAGTTGCTCGCTTGAAGCTTGTTGCAACTAAGTGGAGGCCTTGCACAGGTACTCTTCATGTTAAATTGAATCTAAGTTTTCAGTCAAATCACATTATTATGCTGAAGATATCCAGCTTTGCTGACATTGTTCCCCTGTGAAGCCAGATTCATTTTTGGTCAGTAAAGATACCTAATTTTGATAAGCTTTGCTTTAATATTTTTAGATTGTCTACCTCAGCTTTTACTGGCTTCTATCCAATTAACATTAAAAAATAAAATTGTTAATTGACTCTTAAGAATATTGTGGAGATTTGATCACCTGCCCAAAAGCTGATCAAGAATTACTTTTAGGAAGAGGAATTTGTTTTGAAATCCATAAATGTTTCGTTTGCTATTCTGTAGACTCCTCTTGGCTGACTGGAGAAGTTGCCATGTATGGCCTAATTTGAAGTTGTTTTTGGAGATGCTGGTGAGTTCTATGTGAAAGTGCATGTAATTGGAGGGAAATCTGAGTATTTTTTCCTTCTTGATAATCTAATGGTAGAGCCGCAGTGCTTTCTAAGCTATCTTCTGCTGATGGCACACTACATGGGTTTTTTGGGGATGATGAACTGGATGCATCAATCTCGTTGGAAGCACTGTTCACAGCAGATATATTTTATTAGCTTCCCTATGTTGACCAGTAATGTTTGTTCTGTTTTCCTTATTGGTATAATGGAGATTTGGTCTGAGCTTTGCTACTTTTGTTGTGTGGCTTGGGGTTGGGTTTATGGCCTATCCTTTTATGCCTTATTTAGTTTTGTACTTCTGACTGAAATGATGAAAGTGGAATTTTCTTGAAAAAGGATAGAATTGAAAGGAGTTAATTTTTCACGTAGAACCAATTTGTTTCAATGTAAGTGTTAGTAGTTTGTTTCCAAAAACCAGTCTCATTTATATTTATTTGTTTTGCATGGATCACTTATTGCAATTTAGTTTCAGTGTTTGTTTGGATCGTAGTGATTTTGTTTTAAATTTTACTGGTCATTCCATCAATTTTACATTATTTTATAACTATCATGAATTAAAGTAATATTTTAACCCATCATCTCTTTAATGTTTTGCTATTTTATTATTATTTTTTGAAAAAATAAAAATGAAGGTGAGTTCCTAAGCCTCACAAATGGGACTTATTTCTCAATTTTATGAAGGCGAGTTACAAAGTTTACTCATTTTCATGAACATTTTATCAAACAAACACTGGAATTATATATTTATATGTGATTTTGTTTTAAATTTTACTGGTCATTCCATCAATTTTACATTATTTTATAACTATCATGAATTAAAGTAATATTTTAACCCATCATCTCTTTAATGTTTTGCTATTTTATTATTATTTTTTGAAAAAATAAAAATGAAGGTGAGTTCCTAAGCCTCACAAATGGGACTTATTTCTCAATTTTATGAAGGCGAGTTACAAAGTTAACTCATTTTCATGAACATTTTATCAAACAAACACTGGAATTATATATTTATATTTCAATCGCTTGGAAACACCTACTTTGAAAGAAACTGCCCCTAAAATATTCTTTATGTTCTCTTCTATAATTATGTTAAAGCCTATATTTGACTTCATGTCATTGTCAACTTCCCTGATCTATTATTAAAACGGCTTTTAAGGATCATTTTACTTTGTGATTATGAATCTTTTCATCCCTTGTTATATTCTTTTATATTTTCCTTAGGGAGAAAAATTAAAGTCACGAAATTCTGTAGCATTTATGCATATCAAGCGTGTAACTTTTGTATTGTTTGATTTGATTGAACCATATCATCTCTCTGTGGGAGCACTAGATGGGGTCATGTTAAAATTAATTGGTGTTTGACTTTTTACTATTACCTACGAAATTTCTTGCAAAGCTATTCCCATGAAGTTTTACTCCCATTTCAGTTCCTTTTCATGCATCCATCTTCATATCTTTGCTGGTCTATGACATTTCTTACCCTTGTTGAACATGACACATTCAGGGAACAGCAGTTACCAAGTTGAAGATTGCTCAAAAGGAAGCTCTTGGTGTGGCTGAGAAAAGGATGGGAAGAAGAGGTCTGGGTAGCGTTATTGGATCCAGTGCCGCCGGTTGTGCTTGTGCCTTATTATCAATATATAGCGTGGGTGGATCTGCATTTTCAGAAATTTGGCGGCTTGCTTTTGTGGCTAGCTTCTGTACCAAATTAAGTGATACCGTTTCTAGTGAAATTGGAAAGGCATATGGGAAGACAGCGTAAGTCTTATTTTTCAACACTATTTTTTGCATTTCTATGCAGTTACTGGATTAATGATGCAAGCATTTAAGTTTTTTTTCCAAATTCTTCACAGTAATTGATGCTTGGTATCACTTTTCAAGTAGTTGGACAATTTGATCACTGCTGTCAAATGTTTTGAAGGACCATTGACTGCTGATTTATACTTTCTGCTGGTTTTCTGTACCTTCTTATGCTCCCCAAGGATCATTTCGCCTAAAAGCTCAGAATGAAGTAAAACCGAAGGTTTGGAAAAGATAATACCAACATATAGAATTATTAACCTTTCAATATGCATTATGATTTACTTCTCAATCAAGCCGATGTACACTTGTCAAGTCCCTCCCCGTACTCGACTAAACTGTCTTTACCCCTCTTATGCAAAAAGAAAAGGAAAAAAAAAAAACTTTACAACTTTCTTTTAGCTAAAATAGCGAAGTAGGATTTTTTTGTATGGGATCAAGATCAACCTTTATAAGAAGATATATTAAGTGAAAAAAACTTGAAGTGCTAGATGCACTAGCACAAATATATAGAAAAAATAATACCACCATAGGGAGCTCCACGGACTTGCCAGATTAAGAAACGACTTTTTTGGAAACCAGAAAATACTGTTTAGTATGAAAGACAATAGAGAGCTTCAAATTACTTCCAACTAAATAGGCTAATAGATCTTTAGAACAGTTCAAAAGAATTCGCCAATATAGAACTTTAAAGGGTTTCCATAGAGGCATAACGAAGGCAGATAAGTTAGCAAGTACAAGTTAGAAGTAAATCGAGTCTTCAGCATGGAGGGTATTTAGAGGCAAAGCAGCTAAGGTTGGTTGGCCAAAATAGAGGGAAATGGTAGGTGCTAATTTGAAATTGTGGAATATTATATTTGGAAGCATGCAAATGTATGGGCAATGTTATATTCTCATTTTATCTGTTTACTGTGCTTCATAATCTTTAGTATCTGTTCTTAACCAATGAAATTGTTTTAAGAGTACTTCGATAAGAGGGTAAGAGATCAGGTGAAAGTAAAATCATTTTGGAATATTGACAATGCATCTGTCAACTCTATGAAAATGCTTGGTGATGTTAGACAAGTTGGATTATTTTTATGATTAAAATTTTTTTTTTCACTATTTACTCCACCCAAAACTCACTAAGTTATGACTAGCTACTAGTTTTAATTAATATAAGATATTATAAGTTCAAATAGAGATGATATTTATGATATTTATGATATTTTTATATAAGAACAAGAGTGACAAACTAGATAAGATGGTATTATAAAAAAATGATGAACATTGAAAATATAATAAAAATGAAATTCCTATGGTGGAAACTAAACTAACCATTAATGAACAGATGATAATGAATATTACTTCACGGAGCAGTCCTTTGTCTTAATTGTGATCTTCCTTTCTTGAAAGTTTGTCGATAAGAAATCATTTACTTTTGGAAGAGAATACAAGAAGAGTAGAAAACTTGCTTAGCATTACAAGGAGACTCCCTATTTAAAGGAATAAAAATGGAGAGACTAAAATACACTAATCTACCTCCAAATTTAAATATATCACCAAACTTTACTTATTATCATCATTGTACCTACCATTATCATCACACCTACCATCATTATCATATATACCACTAATCCTAATAACATTAATCCCTTCGTAGGCCATGACATAATGGCATAATATATAGACCAAAAATTATAACAGCATGACATAAATGACTGAAAATAATACTAAGACTCAAATTATAATAAAAAAAACTTCGGCATCAACATGCATAAAAACAATCATCCTCCTCTCCAGCTTCATGGAATTTTACGCCATTGAATGAACCCCAAGTACATAAGGGAGGTGATATGGAAAAGTTGCAGCTGTTCAAAGTCATTCCTAATCCTCAGGAGGGATGAGATTTCTAGATAGAGTAAACTTATGGGCTCTCTATTTTGCATCAAATATTAATGGCTTACTCAATAACGATAGCAATATTGGTGACGAAGATGTATTCATGGGCACTATCTGCATGTTAGTAGGCAAACTAGAAGCAAAAGCATGGACAATATCATTGGAAATATTTTTATGTCATAAAGGTAAGTTTACCACACTAAATACTGCGAAAGTTCCAGTATTTATATGAAGTTCAAGTTCATATGCATTAACTCTTATGTTCCTAGCAATTATCCAACTTCTCCGACAATCATCTTTTGATAGGAACTTGCTCAGATCTTATTCTTATCAAGAACACATATCCCTTTTCAAACTCAATATATTCTTTATGTAAATTAACACTAGATTTATGTTTACAATAAATAGGTTAGTTTTTGTTGAATTTTTTTGGCGAAAATCATACAAGATTTGCACAAAAGATGATGTAAACTGATTTGAAGAATGTAAACATACAGTTTTAATATATGGAAGGCCAAAGGTAAAGTCTTTAATCAAATACCTAAGTATAAGGGGTATGTCTTGAAATTGCAAATGAGACCTACTTTAGCAATGTTTGTACTTTCTCATAATTTTTTTTTCTAAAGTGGCTTCTTGATGTCTGAACTCTTGTTGTATATTGTTACACAAACTATCTTTGACGTTGCCTCACACTCTGCCATTTCTTCCATCAACCATCAGTATAACCTATCTAGTATAATTCATGACTAACCGCTCCTGAGTTATTTTATGAATGAGCATTTCGTTAGTGCAAGTTCCAACAAGTTAAAGTATGGTGGTTTAATTTAAGTTTGACAAACACGATTTTGTTGTTAGTATTATACCTCTACAAAATGAAGTATGTCTCTAATTGATCAATCCATCGGTCAAGTTTTTCTGTCTTCCGTTCCATGTGTCATTCGTCCCATCATAAGTATGTTTATAATTTGGTGTTGATACTTTCTGCATGAGATTGGAGGTTGGAAGTTCAATATAGCTTTTTTCGGACTATTTTGGATGGTTTCTTGAACCTCTTTAATGGCCAAGATCATTGATCAATTTTTTCGACAGAATATTTGAATGATGACCTTCACATAGGGACAAATCATTTAGCAGCAGACAAATGAGAGCATCACAAATGTAGGCCATTACTTTCCGCTTAAGCTGAACAAGAAGTGGCTCTAGGCGTTGGTGCCGTATTGCATCTGGCTTTTGAAAATATTACAAGTTTAAGGAGTTGCATTACACATTGTGGCAATAAATTGTCGAGAAAGTAATCTTTGCTTGGCTGGTTTGTTTCTGCTGCTGGATTTTTTGGGATCCATTTAAGTGGATATTTCGATTTAAGGAATCACCAATCTCCATTATCTTAGTATACATGAGTCTTTATAGAAGATGGATTTATAAAGCTAACCTTAAATTGTTTGATTAATGCTAATGATGATGAAAGTATTACCACTGGCAAGCTCAAATTTTAATAAAAACTAAAATCTCCAACATTTTGGTCGATTAGCTGTATAACATAACGCACGCACAGATCACACCTTACTTGCAACTGGTTTTGACGTGAATTCCATGCTATGGCTGTCTGTTTAACTTTTTAAATTTCCTGTTGAATATGTGATATTTTATTTGAAAATAAAATTTAACAAACCAATTAAACTATATCCTATGTTAGTTTTTTTAGATAATTATATTTAGTTGCTTAGTCAGTGGCTTTTGATTCCATAAACTATTCATACGCAAAACCTCAGACTGACCTTTATTAACAAATATGCACGGATAGTCAGTGATTTTGTTAGTTATTCAGTTATGGCCTTTTGTTTGTTTAAAGGCAGGTATCTTGTAACAACATTTAAGGTAGTCCCACGTGGCACAGAAGGTGCTGTTAGTGTTGAAGGGACTATTGCTGGACTTTTGGCTTCGGTTCTTCTTTCTACTATCAGCTATTTTATGGGCGAGGTAATTTTCTTCTAACTAGATTTGCTTGGCTCTTCTTAACTATTGTTAATAGATAGAATTTCATTTTTTTTTCTTTTTATTAGTTGTCATATTGTTGGGCTTGAGGAGGAAAGCATGCTTTATTTGTTATGTATTTCCCAACCTGATAAACTTAAAATTCTTGTATCATGCCATCTTTGAGTTGGTCATTGATGAACCGGCCGATTTGATTGGGAGGGAATTAGAAAATGTTCTAATCAAGAGGGAGTTGTTTAGGAAGGTTCTTAATCAGAAGGAATTAATTAGGAGATGTTTCCTAATTGAAAAGAACAGATTTGGGGGCTGATTTGGAGGGGATTAATTAGGAAATGATTCCTGATTGAATAGGGCTGATTTGGGGGCTAATTGGATGGGATTAATTATGAAATGTTTCCTAGTTGAAGATGACAGATTTAGGGGCTGATTTGAGAGCTGCTTTAGAAGGGAAATAATTAATGAAATAGGAGGAAATTGGGGGAGGTTTGTTTGGGTATTTACTATTTATTGTTTGCTTTAAATAGGTGATTTTCATAGGGTTAGGGATATGTGTTATTTGTTGAAATTAGATTATTCCTAGGGTGTTTGGGCTCTAGTCGGCGGCTAGAGCTTTGGGAGAGCTGGATCTTCCTCTCCAATTGAAGATTCACTTGTATCTTGTCATTTCTTTTATAAAACTTTCAATAAAAAAGTGTTCGTGTGTTTTATTCCTAATTTTCTTATCGTTGGTTTTCTGAAATTGCTGAAATCAGATTTCAGCAAAGGCTTTTCCTAAATTTTTGCAAGCACTTCCTAACAAAATGGTATTAGAGCACTTTTTTGAGACCTATGGCGGCAAAGAAAGTTGATACCTTGGAGGAGCGTCTTGAAGGAAAAGTTAGCCAATTCAAATCGGCTTTTGAGGATAGAATGACATCAATGGAAAAGAAGTTTTCCAACCTAGAAGGAATGATAAGGAAACTATGGAGCTTCACACCTAACCGACAACATTGGAGGCGAGGGCGCTGTTGATTGGACTGGGAAGTGGGGGAAACCCTAATATAGGGACGATGAGGGAGGATTGGGATGTAGAAGTTTTGGGGGGAAGAAGAGGAGATGCCATCTTTGGAGCCACTTCCAAGGAGGGGAAAGGGTGAAAGAGTGGGATTTTTTTTTTAGCTGAGAAGTTTGGAAGGAGAAGAAGATGGGGAGAAGATAAAAGCACTAGACATGGTTCAATCACTCCTACAACAGTATCGAGAGGTGTTCCAGCCAGTTCAGGGGTTGCCTCCTCCACAGGAATGCGAGCATGCTATCATGTTAAAGGAAGAAGTCTCACCTATTAGCGTTCGTCTGTACCGTTATCCCCAAATGCAGAAGGATAAGATTGAGAGATTGATTAGGGAGATGCTGGAGAAAGGGATCATTCGACCCAATGTCAATCCATTTTTTAGTCCTGTGCTGTTAGTCAAGTGCTTCAGAAGCAGTTTCCTTCGTTTCACCTTGAGAACAAGGTGACACTTTGGGAGGGGAGTATTGATGTATCGGCCGATTTGATTGGGAGGGAATTAGGAAATGCCCTAATCAAGAGGGAGTTGTTTAGGAAGGTTCTTAATCAAAAGGAATTAATTAGGAGAAGTTTCCCAATTGAAGAGAGCATATTTGGGGGCTGATTAATTAGGAAATATTTCTTAATTGAAGAGGTAGATTTTTGGGCTGATTTGGAGGGGATTAATTAGGAAATGTTTCCTGATGGAAGATGATATATTTAGGGGCTGATTTGAGAGCTGTTTTGGGAGGGAAATAATTAAGGAAATAAGAGGGAATTGGGAGAGATCTGTTTGGGTATTTACTGTTTATTGTTTGCTTTAAATAGGTGATTTTCCTAGGGTTAGGGATAGGTGTTGTTTGCTGAAATAAGATTGTTCTTAGGGTGTTTGGGCTCTAGCTGGCGGCTAGAGATTTGGGAGATCCGGATCTTCCTCTTCAATTGAAGATCCACTTGTATCTTTTCTTTTCTTTCATAAAACTTTCCATTAAAAAGTGTTTGTATGTTTTATTCCTGATTTTCTTGTCGTTAGTTTTCTGAAATTGCTGAAATCATATTTCAGCCAAGGCTTTTCCTAAATTTCTGCAAGCACTTCCTAACAGCCATTTGGTTTGCTTTTCTATGTACTACTAAATACAATGCTGATGAGCATCCGAAACTATTTTATTATATAAATTGTTTAATAAAATGCGCTTGTACTGGTTTTTCCTACCTTGAATTAAAATGATAAACATGTGCAGGATTTATAATTATGCAATAGAGCAGTAGGCAGTTCGTGTTTCTTTTGGAATTCAGCAGTGAGGTTTAGTTGCACAGTAAGGATAAAAGTTTTTTTTAAAAATAATTTTTTAGTGGTTGATTTTTTTTTCTTGTGTTCAATAGAATATTGGTAATGTAGTAAGGCAATATATATACCGAACAACTAAGGAAAAAGATAAGAGGCTACAAATTTTAATCAAGGAAAAATTAGAGTAGAAAATAATAAGCTATTTAAAGTGAAGACACTAGGAAATACTGAAATACAGTTTGAAATTATTAAATAAAGGTTTTAAGAAAGAAGTTACATTTGATCGAGATACAACTTTTTATCTTAACATGTATCAAATTAATTATCATCGTACTCGATCAAATGATATCTCAAAGTTAATAAAACCCATATCAAGATCCTTTCTTTGCTACCTATATTTTTTCATTCATTGTCTCAACAAAAAAAAAGTTTTCATATCTAGTCTTTCTTTGATTCTCGAATACTAGCATTTTTTAAAGTTCGCATGCCATTACTCTCTCTCATAACGTCAATGTACGACACATAAGCTTGGATTCTTTACAATTAGCATAATCATGAATGTCCCGTATCTCTTAAATATTTATATCAAATTGCTTATTTTCTAATCATTTGACATCTTTTTAACCTTCAATTTTTAATTTAAAAAAATTATTTATCAAACAACTGTATTATCTCTTAATAATTCTCCTAATCTCAATAAGTATCTGATGGGGACATCAGAGCATGGAAGGTCTATCAGAGACGTGGCCGTCGACCTATGGCCACGATTGATTCGATATATTTCTGAGTTGTATTATGTATTTTCTTTATTGATGTCATGTTTTATTTACTTTCAGTATTTTCCATTTTACCCTTAATTAAGGGAGTTCGTTTGTAAGCCCTAAGGGCGTTGTCGTCTTTTATTTCTGGAGTCTTTGTACGTGGCTTTATATATAGCCTTATTGTTGTCTTTTGATGTTAATGAATGAATTCTACAAAAATTTCCTGCACTTTGTTTGAGAGTTGAGAGCTAAAGAGCTTGGAGAGAGATCCCTTGGAGAGGGAATTGGATCACCCACCAATCTTGGGACGAGTCCAGATTCGTGGTTAGTTTCGTGGTATTATCTTCCTTCCTCCTCCCTTCTCTCTTACTCGACCGCCTCCCCTATCCCCACCAAACCGAGCCCCACAATCCCCTCCTCCACCTCACGGCCCCTCCTCCCACTCCCCTACCCGCCGGCCATCCAAACCGACCCCCACCCCAAGCAAGCGCCGGCCACATCCCTCCTCCCTCCCCTTTGAATTAATTTCCTAAATTAGTTTGGGATTGTTTGGGAAAGAATTTAAAATTCAAATTCAAATTGAATTAGAATTAAAAACTTTCCTAATTGACTCAATCTATTTTAGGAAAGTTTCCTAATTGAGTCCTATTTGAAATTTTCAAATAAAGGGGATTGAATTAAAACTTTCCTAATTCCTAAATCTAATTTTAGAAACCCAAATCAATCCCCAAATCTCCTCCCTATCCCCCTCATAGCCGCCGGCCCCCCTTCCCTATTCCGCCCCCTCTCTCTCTCCAATTCCCCTCTCGCTCTCCCCAATCCCCTCTCTCACATTAAATCTTTCCTTTGGAAATTAAACCTAGTTTCCTTACCCACCTCCCTCCAATTTCAAAATCTGAAAATAATTTCAGATTTTGAGCTCTAAACCCTAACCCTACCCCTCTAAAATCTGAACCAAATTCCCCCATTACCTTCCCCTTGGTCGGCCCCTTCCCTAACCCTTTTCCCACTTGATTCTCCAAGGAAATCTTCAAACCATTGAAGGAAAACTTCAAGGGCAGCAAGGTATCATCGGCTCCAACCTCTCCTTTCTTCACCAACATGAATGGAAGTCCCCGAATGGGACTACGGGTTGGTTCTTGACGAAAACGACAACGTTGACATCCTCCGTTCGCCGTTCATCGACGTTGGGTTCGACTTCGACAACACCGTCGAAGAATACTTCGAAAGGATCCATATCACGTTGGTGGATACGATCGACGATCAGAGGAAGAAAGGACGGTGGACCATCCTCGGCAGGTTCACGACTATTTCCCCTCCGGATACTTCCCCACTCAGAGGATATTTCACTCAAATCCTACGGTTCCTCACCCATACCGTTGGCCTTCAAGTGACTACTTTCCGACGACGATTCCTTCCCGTTTAAGGTGAACTTCCCTTCCTCGTCAAGTCACTTCGTCTTTCTACTAACCTTGTAGGTGGTGATGAAGTCGCAAAAGATCTACGCATCTTGATTTGCTAAAATAAAAGCTTAGTAAACGTAGGGTTACTTTGAGAGCTCCTAATATGTTTACTTATCTTAATGTTAATTAAGGGATTATGAATGAACATCTACTATGTTAGCCTTAATTTGATATTCCAATCTATTTGTTTGTTCAAGCACTTTTATTGTGGTTTGGCCTAAACGCAAGCACCCCTCCTTTGTTTTATTTTATCGTTCTAGTTGCTAGTACTTTAATCAAGTACTTGCTCTTAACATAATTCGTGCAAATTCTAAATTTTAGTCAAAAGCATACTAGTCCTGCATCAGTATCTCATTTAAATATAAAATTTCACCTTTATGAATCTTCTTCAAAGCCATGATAATTAATTTGATACATGTTGAGATAAAAAGGTACGTGCTAAAGGTATGTTTATATATATATATATATATATGTATATATGTATATAACTAGTATTAGAAGTAGTTGTTGAATGATCATAGAGTTTCAATTCTAGTAGAATTACATAAAGGACCAAGATTGAGGCCTTATCATTTTGTATTGATATTTGAGATGCTTAAAAATGATTTCCAAAATGAAGTTCCTTGGTATTTGTTTCCTATAAATGATAGTTATAATTATTGAGACGATTCTTGAAATAGTGAAAATTTTGAATAATGGAGAAATATTAAGAAGATAGAGGGCTTAGAATTAATAGAACAAATGTTGGGTATATGAAATACAATTTTAGTCTGTGTGATATTAACAATGATTAGTCAATAAATATAAAGTTATATTTCAGTATGATATATTCAAGCATTTGACCCTCAGTTGTGGAAATTGATAGTGGAATTCCTTTCAGGAGGTTGATTAAGCAAATGAATAAAATACTGCACAAAGATTTTACTCATAAGAAATTATTATTCTTGGATTGACAGTTTCTTATAGGCCCAAGCTACTATAGTTAATTACATCTCCTAGTCATGGGAGATTACTTTCTATCAATGTTAGTCATATGGCTCTCAATAGGTTTAGTGTTATGATGGATTCTCTTGAATTGCTGCATGATTTTGTTATAGGTTGTCCCTCTCAGGCTCATAGGAGATTGGGGGATGGGAATAAACGATAACAGATTTGATCAATATCTTATGATTCTATCATTTTGGATTTGTCAGGGACCTTTGATTAGAGCAGGCAGTTGACATAATCTAACAAAATGATCTTTTTTGGTTGCCGACTAGAGTTCCTCATAAACATAGAGTGGAAGCTTGCAAAAAGGGGCAATTTCTCAGACAACTATAACCAACAAGGACTTTATGCTCAATCAGATGCATTAAGCGAATCAACAACTTGATTGCATGACCATTGGGGAATAGATCAAGCTTTGACTGTGATTATAATATTGTTGTGCTGTCGCAATTAGAGTACCTGCTTGGTAAGAAGGTAAATGCCACGTTTTTATTAGTGAATGAGTTTTGAGCTTGATTTGCTCAACTACATTGATACGTCACTGGATCCTTTAAGAGCTTATGTCGAGCTTAAAATTGGCACCCTTGACTAGCTTGACGAGAGGGCAAAGGAACAATTGTGTTGGGCATGGAGATCAATTTGTTTTCTTATGGGTTGGGGTTGTATTTTATTTTTTTTTTAATTTTTGGTATTTTAATATTAGTTGGGGGCTGGATTTCGAGGCTTGAATTTGAATACTAGAGATCTCCCTAGTTGAGATTTTCTATTTGAGGTTAGGGACAATGGTGGCGATATTATGTGGGGACCTCAGATTCGAGCATTTGAAGTTTATTCTTCAAGATCCCCTTTAGTTAAGATTTGCTTGTTCAATTCCCATTGTTAAGAATTAGAGGTTGAATTTTGAGGTTGGTGTCACTTGGTCCTAGTGGTGATTCTATTAGGATTGGTATACATTGCATTAGGAATAGATCAAGCTTTCACCATTATTGTAATATAATGATGCTAATAAAAATTAATCAGCCACTGGTTTGAGGAAACATGTCATGTTTTTATTGACAGAGATTTAGAGCTTGTATAGGCTATATTGCATTAACTTGGCATTTGGCTTACAAATCTTTGATCATGTGCCTTCAACGCATGAGGTGAAAGGAATATCGTTGGCTAATGGGTTGTATTGTGGATCCTTTCAGGCATGATAGTTTTTCTTGTTTGGCTATCATTGGGAAAGGCAAAGGCCTTCTGTATCTTGTTGGTACAAACATAGGTGACAGTAAGGTTGACTTGAGTTAGAATTTTTGGTAGCTAAATCCATCTTTTGGATGGAAGGGTCCTTAAATATTCATCTTTTGACTTGAGAGTCATTTCCTTTACTTTTGAATGTTATGATAGTGGATTCATTGCCTATGATTTTTTTATAATCTTGCCTCTTCTTGAGTTGGAAAGCATAACGTTTGTCTTTGGCTTGTGAGTGTAATGACATTTTATTTGCGTGATTATGATTTTTTGATTACTATACCTACCATTAAGGATTGAAAGTAGCCTTTAGTGGGGATAAATTATTGATAAAATTTGCTAGGAATTGATCATGCTTCTTTTTTACTACAACAAGGCGACTGAGCAATTAAAGATAGTTAGCTAGTGTATGCCTCTAGGGATCCAACTAGCTCAGTGTGGTTTACAAACAAACCCAAGGCATATTATTTATATCTTTAGAGTCCCGAGGTGTCACAACCCGGTCCAGAGGCTTGAATTAATGAGTCGGGAACAAACTGTTGGATGGTTACTACAGTTCTTTAAATAATATTAACTACTAAACGGACTAATATCTAAAATACAACTGAAGAGCCACTGACAAAAAAAATTCAATTTGAATTTTGAATATATAATAAACCAATTCTTACCTATTTTTATTTGATCTTCTTCTTCTGTACATAAACTTTTCTCTTTCGGTCATTTAATCCATAGGAGATTTACCTGACATTTTAATTTAACAATTTGAGTTTTCACAATAAACTCAGTGGAGAATTATAGTTTATAGTATATCAAAAAAATGCATATAAATAATCATGTTCATTTGTCAAACTTTTCATTTAACATATTTATGAATATTTAATATAAATGTAAATTCAAATTCTATTCCTTTAAATAAAATTTATTCCTTTTCTATTTTCTTTATTCCTTTCCCATTTCATTTATTACAAGAGTACCATCAAATTTTGTACTAATTAAGGTAGAACTATTTTCATTTATATTCAATTTTTCATTTAACATGCACGGATACGTTGCATTCCCAACCAGTACCATTAGGGGGTGAACTTCTGATTTGTATGTATATATCGTTTCCATTTTAGTAATCATCCTTTCATGTTAAAATTTCCTCTTTTACTTTCAATTTCCTCTTCATATGCATAGTAATCTTAATATAATATAATTACTTTTATTAAGTTGTCTATCTTTCTATTTATAACATAGAAATTTATCCCAAATGTATCCATAATAATATATAAAATTATTTCATACTTCACTTTGAATGAACTATCATATATATATATATATATATATAAATTTCCATAGTAATAACTACACAAATTTTAAATGATAAAACATTGTTATACTATAAACATTATTACCTACTTTAATTATTTTTGTTCATTCAAATTCTTCCAAATGCTCGAGCTTTGAAGTAACTTTCCTTAATTCAACACCTAACTTCCTCCAAGAACCATTGCAGACTTCCACTGTCTAAAATTAACATTAAATATCACTAAAACAACGTCGGATACTTCACATTATCAATTCAAATTTCTAACTATTTGAAGATGATCAAACATTTTTGTTTAAATATTTTTCATAGTTTACCTGAAAAGTTCTTTGCTAAGTCGAGATTTTCGCCAATGGAATTTCTTCTTACTGAACAATCATATACTACTATTTTAGTCAAAATAAAAAGTATACATTGATTTCTTTTCTAAATTTAAACAGGAAAGTCTAAAATTTAAATGACTTACTCCTCCGTTGTCAGAAATGGAGGTTCACTTCTTTTTCCTTCCGTCGAGCCCAGTTATTTCGATATCCTCAACAGTAGGCAAATTCTCCTCCTCCTTTTCTCTTCCACATAAATTATTTATGTCTTTCTCACCCAAAATCTTATTTTCCTCTCGGTTCCTGCTCCCAACTCATGTTTGCTTTCGTTTGGCTTAATTGGACGGAGCGAATTGGAGTTATCTCACACGAGGAGTTGCATCTTTTCGCTTACGATTGCATTTCCTTGCTCATTCACGTGATTCAAACTCGCCCGTTGCGTGCCAATGCTTGCCCATGCCTGTTGTTGCTCACGCTCGCTCGCTGCTTGAGAAAGGACCAGTTCAATTGAAACTGTCCAGCTGATTCTTACATGGGGAAGTTCACTTTTCCTTTGCATTTGACATGGAGAATTTAAATTGTAATAGGTAGACTCTCTAGAGTTCGTTAAAGCAATTTGAGATAACATAGAAGCATAGTTTGCATTTCTTGATCAATCACATCTAAAAGAGGGACTTCACATTTAACTTCTGCTAGAATGAGTTTAGGTTTTGAAGAATTTGGATTTTCTATAATTTTTTAGACTTAAATGGCCTTTGAGGCAATTTGATAATTTTTAGGGGAATTGCAATTCCATGAAAGTATAGGGACTTTCTTGCATACTTTTAGAATAGTATTACAATTTTTAAAGGTACATTCAGAATTTTGAAAAATTGGGCAAAATTCTACTCTTTGGCTTTTGATCACCACGTATCATCTTCTAGTTGTCAGTCATTTCAGTTGACAAAAGGATTACACTTTGGAAATTACATGTTTTTTCGTCCTTTCTTGCTAATCTTAAAATTTATGAGATTTAAAGGAAATAAAAAAAGTGATATTTTGATCGTAAATATGATTAGGCTAAAGTGAGTAGGATTTGAACTAATCTTATATGCACTAGGACTGATCATGAATACATTTAGTTTACATGATGAAGCTCAAGAAGTTCTTATATTTGAATATCCTACCACATATATGATCAAAATAGGAGCGTATGTCAAGCAAATCATGTATGGTTTATTTGGCTGTATACACTATTAAATATTGTTGTGTGTTATTTTTCGTTCTATTTTTTGTTTTACTTTTGTTGCATTCTTCTAGGAGAATTTTGGGGAGGTTATGCTCAACTGTACTCAACTTGAATCAAGGGTTCTTTGAGTCCATGTATGAAGAGTTTTCTTGAGTGCACCAAAGAGTTAACTTAGTAGTTTTCATTCTTTTCATTTAGTGATTTGTGCATTTTAGTTCATCCTCGTCGATCGACAATCTAAAGTTTGTCAGTAGTCCAAAGATATTTTCATGAAGAGTGTGGTGCAATATTTTGGCTATGTTTTGAATTTTTGGCTCCAATTTTCATAGCCTCTGGGGGAAGGGGAAACAAGGGGTTTTTCATCTTATATCTGCCACATCCAAAAGGTCACTTGCTGGTGGTGGAAAGCACCATGACTCATTTTGGGTACCTCACCATCGATTTAGAGGGTCATGTACGACGAAATGGTTAGTTTTGGCTCTAATAGGTTGTTAGCCAATTAACGAGTTTGTAGTTGGCTCATTAATGTCATAGAGACTTTAAGGGCCTTCCAACAGCATCCAAAAGATCTCGCATGAGTGGTACTCACATGCATCAGCTCTATGTGTCATTGGACAATTGACAATCTTTTGATTGGTAGATTGAGGCGGAGTTAAGAGAAAGGAAGATGAGCTTGAGAAGATTTCCTTCTAAATGGGTGGTATTATGACTGACCTTCTAATAACTCTTTTGTGTGGTCTCCTTTTTTTCTTCATGCCATCCTATCCTATTTGGTGAGGAGTGGAGACTCACCCCTTGATCTATGACTATATACTACATGAAGGAGGTGAAGATGGCTAATGGTTGTTTGAGAAAGTGAAAAAAGTGGGGCCCATTGTATATGTGGTGGCCTCTATTTTGCTATTTGGGATCCTTTTAAACCTTGATCTAATTTGAGATAGCTTGAACAAGATTGAATAGGGTTGATCAAATTTGATTGAGTTGACTTGTTTGGGTTTTGAACCGTTTTAGTTAAGGAAATAACTTATGTGCATTTTAGGACCTTTCTTAATTGGTGTCACTTATAGCATCAATGTGGACATCCTTTTAGGAAAACATGTCGAGTTGGTCCATCGCCATCACAAACACTTATAAGGAATTTTTATGGGTCAGCAAAGCCCTCTCAAGAAACATGGTGCACTTTTAGATTAAAACATGTTTTTTGCACCTATTGCTGATCTTGTAGGAGATTTTACTTGAATTAGGGCTATAAAAAATTGACACAACACGAAAATTTGATCTGAAAATGATATGAAATTTTTGGGTTAGGGCCAAACCATTTGAAAACAGGTCGGGTTCGGGTCCCAATTTCTGACCTGTTTGAAGTTTCGCGTCGGGTTCAGGTCAACTTGATAACCTGATACTCGAAATGACCCGCACGTTATCTATAACGTGGTCCCGATTTCTCTCTGCCTCCCACGTTCCCTTTCTACCTCTAAATTACCTCTAAATCATCAACTGATGTGAAACCAGGAATTGTTTGTGAGTATTAATAAATAATTGTTGAGCAATGATAAAGTTAATCTTAATGCTTCACACAAGTAGGTTCAAAGAAGTTCTTATGAAGAAACTATGCGTAGGCAATCGATCACAAACTAAAGTTAGGGAATCCTTTAAAATAACAACAAATATAAAGTAATGAAATGACTAGTTCAACATAATCCATAGCTTAACGAAGCGATGTATTCACCTTGAGATCCAATGATCACTCTCTCTCAAGTTGGTAGGGTTCGACGGAGAAGCAAAATCAACACACTTAGTGATGCCACCAAGAGAAGGTAGAAGCCTCGGGTAGTAGTCGTTGGAGTGGTAGCCAAAGTAGGAGATGTAGGTGGATGATTGACAACGTACCAACGACCCGGAAGGATGTGCTCTTCAATTGAGAGGATCAATTGATATAAAATGCGGTCTACGTATTCTTCCACTGAGTTGCCGAAGTCCGGATCGAAATCGAAGAAAGGGGATTGAAGGATGTCGGTCCATCCGTGGGGATCTTCTACGAATCCGTGATCAATCTCCGGATCGGCCATTCATGCTTGCCTTGAGTAGGGAGCAATGAAGATTGAGAGGTGGGAAGGAGGGGGCGGCGGCTTGGAGGGAGGTGGTGGGGTTCGGCCGTGAGAGGAAGGGGGAGAGGGGGGGGGGGGGGTCGGTTAAGAGGGGGAGCGGGTGGGGCTTAGCAAGGATTAGGTTGGGAGGGGAAATCTGAAATTAATTTCAGATTACCTTAATTTAATTTGGGCCTTTGTAATTTCAAATTATGAAATTTGAAACTTAGGCTTTAGGAGGGAAAGTGGGGATTAATGGGGGCTTTATTTGGAGCCTTGAATTAAGCTCCACTTAAGGAAAGAAGGGCAAGGGGGCCGGCGGGCCATAGAGAGAGAGAGGGAGAGGTTTGATTTGAGTGGTTTGTGGTGGGGCCCAATAATTAACAAGGATTAATTTAAATCTGAATTAAATCTCTGATTTAATTCGTGTAAAGAGTTTTCTAATTTGTGGTGCATGAAAAGGGAAGTATTTTGAATTCAATCTTTAGGAATTTGAATTCAAGATTCTGTCCAAATGAGATTGGGGCTTAATTAGGAAGGTTATGGTGAGGATAATTAAGGAAATAGGGGTGGGACGGGTGGTGGGGGATCGGCGGCTGTGCAGGGAGGCGGCGGGAGGAGTGCAGGTGGAATGGGGGGCGGTGGTTTGGGCGGGTAGAAGGCAGGGCCGGAAGTTTGGCCGGTGTGAGGGGGTTGTGGGCCGTCGGGTGAGGTGGGGATGGGAGGGGAATGGGCCAGCGTGAGGCCAATGGAGGGGATGGAATACGAAGTAGATAAATCAAAGACTAACCGAGAGCTCGGATTCCACTGGCGGCTGTCGGGCATTGCATGTCCCTCTCCTAGGGTTCTCTCCACTCAAGAGCTCACAACTTGAGACAAAGAAAATCTGAAATTTTACTCAATAATCATCATCCCATATAATGCAAGAGGCCTCCTATAAATAGGCCCACATAAAAGAAAACAGAAAAGACTAAAGTGCCCTTGGGCTACAACATAGACTCACTTCCCCATAGGGGTAAAATGGGAAAACTCAAATGCAACCTAATCCATAAAATAGAAAATACATCAAAAGTACAGACTCTGAATTGTAGCCATCGACCTACGATTCCTCCGATGGTACACATGTCTGAATCTCTGGTAGATGTCCTCATCATCAACCCTCTCTCTCTCACTCTCCACAGCCATTCGGCAAAGTCCCCTCCCTCAAAGATGAAAACACAAGCCTTTTCGGTTAGTAATCTCCCCCCATTCCATCCTTTTTCTCTTCACTTTTTTTCTCAAAAATTTCCAAGCTTGGATTTTGTTCCAAACACTGGCAGCTCTCTGATGCTGACGACATGTGTGAAGACTGCGTCGGCCCGGGACTTGATGGGACCGATCAGAACGTTGCTTTGCTGTTGCGAATGAAGCGAAATGAGCAAAATGAGAAGGATCTGTTGTGCACTTGCTGCGGCGTGGTTCATAAGAGCGGCTTCTATTCTTCCTATAAAATTCTAAAGATTGAACCTGGGACGTTTTGGAGTATGCCCATGAAGATAGATCTATTAAAGAGGAGATGAAGGAGGAGAAAGATGGCGTCATTGGCCAGGAGAAGGCTAGACTTGGGCGAGAGATTCCTTTTGCTCATACTGAAGAGATCGAAGAACATAAAGCCGAAGGAGGTGAGAAAGAGGGTGATTCGAAAGGTGAGACTTCAATTTTAATTTGAAATCTTGAAATCCTTCAGACCCGGGTTGGCGGGTCGTGTTGGGTTGACCCGGGTCTGAATCGGGTTGAGTTTGGGTCCCACTTTCTGACCCGTTTTCAAAAACGGGTCGGGGTGGTGTCAAATAATGGCAGGTCAATTTCGAGTTTGAACCGAACCCTACCTAAAAACCATTTTGGCACCCCTAACTCGGATAAAACACCGAGGATATTGCTTTGCTAATTTCCATGGATACTTCCAAATGTTATCTTAAAAGCGGGCTAAGATTCATCATAGAATGCGGAAAAATGCTATTGTAGATTTATCATTTGTCTTCATGGTGCCATATCTTGGCGTGGTTGCTCGTCAAAACCCAACATTTGCCTTTGGATTAAGGCAATTCATTTTTATGATTTGATGCCAAATTTGTGGCTATATGGTTTGAATGTAATAGTTTGTTGAGCTAGCAGAGTTGGCATCCGTTGCTTCATGTGTTAGCAATGTACTCAGCTTGATACATGTCTTGTTGAATAGGCTAGATATACCTTTTGTTCGTTCTTCTTGCTTAATGGACTTGTGAAAGACAGTTAGACACAACCAAGCTGAAAGACGATGAAATTAACCAAAAAGGGCATGCCTTCTATCCTTTTTCATGCTTAATGTGCTTGTTGAATGATGAGTGTCGGTGACCTGATTTTTTTGGCTTGATTATATCGATTTTGAGTTAGCTCCAATTCTGTTGGTAAGCATTATAAATTTGAGTGTCGTCCCCTTTATTCACGCTTCTTTATTTCTAGACTTGGTTAAAGGTGCATGTTAATGAGTTAGCCCTTCGGGCTTGATTAGATTGGTGGCAAAGATCATTAGCTTGGCTACTATAAGGCTTGTTGATCGTGTTTATGATGGTATCAACGCAGCTATAAAACTTGTTAGTCCAGGCAAAATTTCTTATATTCGCGCTCCTTATTTATTAAACTTGTTGATAGATGGGTGTCAGTGATTTGACCATTTGGCCTGATCAACTTGTTGGTGACAAATTAAACTTGGCGAATCGTCAGGGAATTACCTTGAATTTACGCTAGTAGAGCTTTGGTAACTATTAGTCTCTTGGCAAACCACCAACTTTGATGACATGTTGGGTATGAACTTGTCATCTTTGTCGCTTGCCATCCAATTTTGGTACATTGACTTAATTCTTGTTGGTCCATCACCGTGGAGTTGATGAATTGCCCACCTCTTAAGGTGTTGGATGGGTGAGTTGGCAGAACATCCCTTATGTATCCTTCTTGTTGACAACCCCTATTTGCGATAATAAGTCGAAAGGATCTGAGCGTATTCACCTTTCCAACAAGACCCTACTTTTTTGTTGTTCTTGATAATTAATCTAAAGATACATTTGTATTGTACACAAGATTATGATTTGCTATAAGACCAAGATCATGTTAGGATTTGGGTAAAAATCTTTATTGGCCACAACCACAACTACAACCTATAAAATCAATGTAAACATCTCCCTAGTATAGCGAAGCAAACTATTTTTTGATGCAACCATTAGGTCTATCAACATGAATCTTGAAAAGATCCCTCAAGTTATATTATTTTTGATAACTTCTAGCGACTCTCTTAATTGTTTCATATGTTCCATAGTCTTGTTGTGGTATTTATGCAGTTGTAATTCCTTTGGAATCAATAAAAATCTTCAAGTGAATAAGTGGATATGTTATAGGTTTGAGTATCCTTGCTCCCCAAAAAAGTGGAAATGATCCAAACTAATTGTTAGGGAACTTGATAGGACTTTTTTTTCACAGAATTATCTTTTTTAGAAAAAAAAGGTCGAAATGGTCCTTGGATTATTTATATGGAGTCATTTTAGTCCCAGTTATCTAATATTTTTAATTTAGTCTATTGACTTTTCAGATATGATATAAAATATAGTCTTTGTTGGATTATTTTGGATCATATTTGAGGAGTTACGTGATTAAATTGAACACATTAGATAGTCTGGATTAAAACACACCCCTACCCCCCAAAAAAATAGTCGAGGGATCATCATAACCTCCATCATAACCTTTTTTTAAATGTTATTTACCAATTTGCTTGATCGGGGTTCGTGTGTCCTCTTAAATTTTTGTGGCAGATGAATTATGAACATCATGAGCAACTATGAGTAAAGAAGCTTTAGACCATCAGATCTCATGCCCCTAGAAATATTTTTGTAGATGCTGACCTTATCTTTTCCTCATATTCCTTCTATAGGGCACACAATATGAAATACTATTGAGGGCTTGTATTAGTAAGGTTCCTATCCGAAATTAGGTGCCTTTTTAGGTATCACCAATCACTCATTAATGAGCCCTCCAGAGTACTTCAAATAGATGGAGATCCTATCCATACCCTGTCCTCCCGTGACTCAATCATGAGTCGACCCCCCTAAAGTGAGGACTTTGCCCAAATTAAATTCCTTCCTAATAGTGACAAGTCCTAGTTTTGATACGATTACCTCATTCACATCAACCTAACATTTAGGATGAACCCACATTAGTTTGTAGAATCCAATGACTATGATGAGGACATCAGCAGGAGATTCTGACGCGTCTATCACCGAAGGAATCGTAGATCGACGGCTACGATTATGAGTCTTTATTTATGATGCATTTTATGTTTTACTTTTGTTTATGTATTAATCTTGACCATTGTACCCTTGTGAGGGATTAGCTTGTGTTGTAGCCCAAAAGACATTTTAGTCTTTGTGTCTTTTGTTGCTTTGAGGCCTATATATGAGGGCCCTAACTATTGTATGAGTTTTTTAATGATGATTAATGAAAATTTCTGCATTCTAGTTCCCTTGAGTGTTGAGAGCTCTAGAGAGAGGTGAAGTCCCTAGGTGAGGGAAAAAGCAACTCCCAGAAAGTGTCCGGGCTCGTGGTTAACTTTCTTTCTCTAAATTCCCTCCCTCTTGCCCACTACCATCGGCCAAAGCCCAAAAAAAAAACACAGCCGTTGGCCAAAGCCCCCAAAATCCCCTATAGCCGCCGGCCCTAGGTCCTCCTCCTCCTCCCCATAGCCGCAGGCCAAAGCCCCAAAACCCCCATAGCCGCCGGCCCTAAGCCCTCCTTCACGCCCTAGCCGCCGGCCACCCCTTATTTTCCTAAAGTGCCAACTTCCTAATTTAGCACATCATTAATTTGGAAAGTCTTTTAATTCAAATTCAAATTAATTTGAATTTTAAAACCTTTCCTAATTAATATAAACATATTTTAGGAAGTTCTCCTAATTACTACCAATCTGAAATTAAATTAGATTTTATTCCGAATTCCACATTCAATGCATGTGGCCGCATACATTGTATGTGGACACCTTTCCCTCCCCTCCTTTGGCCGGCCCCCTCCCTCCTCCTCTCGTTTATTTCCTTCCCTAATTGTCATTACAATTAAGGAGATAATAGCCCGCTTTCCCTCCTCCTTTCCCTCTTGCATTGAATATTCAAATTTCAAATCCTCCCATTCAATTCTAACCTAAATCTGAAATTAAATTTCAGATTTTGGAGTTTATTTTCCCTCCCTAACCAAATCCTAAAATCTAAAATTAGAATTAGCCCCCTCCTAGCCTTGGTCGACCACCCATGCCCCTCCTTCCTCCCTTACCTCTCTTCTCCCTTGCTTGATACGTCTTCTAAGGAAGAAGAGACACAACCTCCCTCGGCCTCCTTCCCCATGAATGGCCGATCCTGAACAAGATCATGGATTCGTCTACGATCATCAAGGACGAGTAGATGTGTTGAGATCACCATTCTTCGACATCAACTTGGAGATCGGCCATGCCATCGAAGACTACATTGATCGGATATTCTTCTCCTTGACGACCGCCATCGACGTGCATCAAACCCCCGGTCAGTGGAAAGTCTTCCAACATCCACCTACTTCTTCCTCTCTGGATAAATTTTCATTGGGCGATACTGTAAGCATCTTCTGTCTTATGGTGGCGTCATTAATATTGTTGAAGTTATTCTTCCTCTAAAAGCCCTCAAGAGTGTTAGTGAGGGAAACTCAAGGCGAACCTTTTAATTGTTAACCAGTGGATTTTTTTTGTTAATCGCACATTAAGTTTTAACGTTGTTTTGATGTTATTTTATGTTCCTTCTAATCTACTTTGTAACCGCATGCCAAAGCAAAACAATAACTAAGGATTCCTAGAATCTAATCTGGTGAAACAGTAAGTTGTAATTACGAAGCTTATCAACTTTTTATAAATTTTCCTGTAATTCCTACAACTGTTACATCGTTTCATATCAGACTAAGCCTTAAATTCTATTGCTTAAATTATCATGGATTGAATATGAGTATCTCCTCCATCCATTGGCTATCAAGTCAACTCCAATTTTTCCCAATCAAACTGTTTTTGTGCTATCCATTGGCCAGGTTATGATTTGTCTACTAGCAAAAATATTCAGTAGGCCACTCCTAAATGACAATGAGATATAAACTAATTGGTCCCAACTCGTTAATCGTCTGCATTATCAACTTGTCGAGTCTTCTAACTTGTTGAGCCATTAAGCCATCTCTATCAGGTTTGCTCTCATTAGATGATTAGATCCATTATGGCTCGATCAGGCAATTTCTTCTGCATGAGGTAGTGCTTGGATCCATTCTAGAAGCCCATGCCATGAATACGCCCTAAGGGCAAATGAAGAAAAAAAAATCCTAGTATTTGGTCAAAGTAACACACATTAACGCTGCTTTAATTCATTTTATCTTGCCTCTAGGCTAACCTGTGCATTTGCAAGCTTAGCTTGCAGCCTAGCCTATTGGCTACACACGATGACCTAAGGGGGAAAAAAGACTTGAATAGATGGCTAGGCTAGATTGTTTCCAAAGTAAGAAAATTTCATTTCATTTTAACTTTTTCCTTACAAAATGTCTACATGGGGCAGCCATTTGGGCATACCCTTGGTATGAGAAAGAATATAAAAAGAAAGAAAAAAATTGTCGGCCTTCTAAGCTACTGTCCTACCCCTTGGATTCCTTCTGCTCCTCGCCAATGCATGTGAGATAATCTAGAGATTATTGCTGCCTTGAAATGTTGAAGTTTTCTGTCCTTATACGTAGGCTATTGCTTAACTAGATTTTATTCTTCTTGTATCAAGCGACATCCTCTTTGTAGTACATGTTGACCTGCCCTTGAGGTTGACTCTCCAACTCTATAACTCATTGATAGAGGGTTTGGAACTCTCTGTTGGCCTAGATGTTGGGAGTGTTGACGCCTTGAAGATCTTTCTCCAGATTTTGTCGTAGCTCTGTGATATTGGTGACCAGTGCGGCGTTGTGTTGAGCCGCCCCCTCTAGCTTCTCTCCACTTGCTATTGTGCTGCCATCTGCTCCTACAACTCCACCTCTAGTCGACTAGCATGCCCTAGCGACTTCTATACCTCCTTCCCTTGATGTTATCCCTCCCTTACCTACTCCTTCACAATGCTGATTGTAGCTTTGAACAATTCGTAGATCACCACTATGCTAATTGGTTACTAGGTTGAGGGCGACCAACAACTTTGCTGGCATTAGCTCTCTTTGGCTATCAAGAGAGCATGCAACGTTTTCCATTACGAACTTGAAGGTACCATCGATCTGGTTTAGAAATTATTTCGTGACTGACTTATTGAAATAATAGGTTGTAGAGCTGTAAGGAGCTATGCCTCCTCCCTTGGAGCTTGATGCCACATGGGTTGGCTAGTTGTTAGGCCTGTCTCTCATGCTCTGCTCTTGTGCCAAGCATGGCATCACCTCATCCGTTGCGCTGAAGTCGTTCACTCCTTAGTCATCGCTACTAAGCCCACAGTTGTCCTTCCACCAAGCGAGATGCGTTCATCTTTGCCACCATTGCTAGCATATCCCAATAAGAACACCTCCACATTGTTGAAGGAGGCCTCACCCTTCGTCATTACTATTGTTGCTCGTCTTCACTACCACTAGCTCTCTGTCGCAAGTGAATTGGCTACAATCTTAACCTCCTAGTTGAGAGCATTTGCAAGATGTGCCGCTTGCTTCACTATTGTTGTTACATTGGGCTCGCCGACAATTGCATCTTCCTTTGTAGACACCTTCCCGGATTTGAGTGCTTCCTTGCACTTTTATAGGTGGGAGGTGCCGCTTCCTCCTAGTTCTGGGCAACCAAATCTAGTCCAGGTTGGTTAAAAAGATGCAAATAGGAAGGTTTAGGGTACTTACAAGTACATTAAAATGATTGAAACTAATAGATTTTATTTCTAATGATTATGTGAATTGGATGATAAAAAGATGAAGCATTGTGACAGGTAGGTAGAATTTGTGTGAGATATGAGTGGGTAGAAAAAAGTTGGTTTATCAAATACATATAAAGTTGCACAAAAGATATGTATGAATATATTCACACATTGTAAGTTACAATAATGAAAGAAGAAAGAGGATAGTTGACTGCAAATAAGAAGGATAAGGGTAATAAAGTCAGAGCTGATATTAAATTCTATTTCTTATTCAAATAGGATTATTAGGGCTTGTTTGACACACACAATATATATATATATATATATATATATAGCTTTTATTTTTAAAAATTTGGACATCATATTCGATTAGCTTTTTTCTAAGTTTTTTTATTTCAAAATTTTAAAATAAATTAAATTATTTTTAAAAGCACGGGAAGTGATTTGTAGGTGTTTTTAGTGTATTTAATAAGAACTCCCAGCTACCCCGCCTTGCGAATCAGCTGGGCTAACCCCACACCCATCGTAAGCTTGCCTCGTGCCCACTGTCGACTATCATGGGTGCATTTGTCGGTCAACCTAATATGTCTTGGCATCAAAAATAGCCAGCGAACAAGAAAAATTCAGCACAAAATAGATTTTTTTATTGCTAGGAAATCAAATAACAAAAGCAAGATATGATAATCCTCTTTCGAGAGGAAGACCTTCTCTCACAAACCCTAGACGCCACTAGGATCCCTCACACAAAGAAAACTACAGCGCTCAAAATAAAATCTGCATAAATCTAAAATAAACCCTACTATGGACTTAAATAAGCTTCCTCCCTCCCTCCAAAATTAGCCTCCTTCCTAATATGTTTCCCTCTTTAATTTGAAAAATAATTCAATTAGGAAATCTTTCAATGAGGAAAGAAAATAAATTAAGAAAGGATTTCCTAATTGATTTTCTTCCAATATAATTTAGAAAACCTTCCTAAACAATTAAACAAAATTTAGAAAACATTCCTAAACAATTAAATACTTCTTAAATAGTATAAAAATAATTTAGAAAACCTTCCTAAATAATATAAGCATAATTAAAAAACCTTCCTAAATAATTTCCCCTTAATTATGAACATTCCTAAACATCCCCTTGATTAGGAACCTTCTAAATATCTTCCTTTGGGCCCCACAAGGTGGGCCTCCTTGGCGTATCACAACCTTGAGTCGAAGCTGACAGCATCTTCGTCTCTGCCAACACCTCTAGTTGCGACGCCAACATCGTTTTCCAAACCACAAAAGAAGTCGACTTATGCGATATTCAATTACAAAAATTTATATTTGAGATAGCAAATATATTTTAATTTTATGTCAAAACATAAATAAAATAAAATAAAACCAGAAAAGGAAAACAAAAAATGATCCCGAGGCCCTAAAGAATCTTCTTCGAGTAAATCATTAAATGTTTAATCCGTAAATTTTTTATTTTTTATGGTAAAACTAGAAAAAAAAAACTTTGTTCTTTTTTCTTTTCCGTTTTTGTGTACATAGAACCTGCTTTTGTTTATTCTGCATGACTGCTACTGCAACGTTTCTCTCACAGGTAAGTGCACCACAAGCTGCCATATGTGTTCTAGCTTCACAGCTTGCGAACATTGGTGAAAGCTTTATAGGTGCTGCATTTCAAGAGAAAGATGGTTTCCAATGGGTATGGTGAAATTTGAATTATTTCTCGAACAACTCTTGTTTTACATTTAATTACCATTTCTGAATGATGTTTTTTGTTTTATTTTATGTTTGTTTTGTTCTAATAGCTAACAACAATAAATTTTTGGGAATTTGTAGCTCAATAATGATGTTGTTAATGTAGCCAACATCTCCATTGGTAGCATCTTGGCAGTTCTGATGCAGTTACTCATATTTGATGGCTGGCGCTGATGAGTGATTTACAACAAATCCACATTTTCTGTGTTTCGCTTGCCTTCTTGGTATTGCTATCTCGGTGAGTTGTTTTCTTGGACACTTCGAAAATGGAACAATTAAATTTATGATTTTTGGAAACTAGGGTTTTAACGTATGTATATTTGAGTGTTCCAGAGATGATTTAATTGTGCTAAAGATGAGGCTCTCTAATTGCTTTCAGCATTGCACTATTGATATAATTAATTTTTTCCTAGAAAAAACATGTAGCTAAATTTTTTATTTCAATTTATTTCTTAATTTGGCATACTATTTTTGGAGAAAGTTGAAGGTCCCGCCCAGCCATTTCTTTAATAAAACGATATTACATGGCAGTTTATAAAGTGGCATTAGCCCCTAAAATTATAAAAAATGGGAACCTTGAAGAAAATTATCATTAAACACAACAAAAGTAAAAGCTCCCAAGTTGCAAATAAGATTAATACGAAAAAGAGAGCTCATAGAAGACCCAATTCGTTATGCACACGTAGAAGTGGCTCTGCACAAGGAAGCAGTGATCTTTCTGAAGTATCTGTAATTCTCAGGTAAATAATTTGACATTGATTTTGTTATTAGGATATGGAGCCGGTGGAGAGTACACTGATATCACTTATATGCCTGTTATTCACATTAGGGCATTAACGATGAACCTAATGTTTGTTCTATGCCCTTGTTTGCCTAGGTAACATTGTCACCATCAATGATCTTAAGTTGAAAGGATCATAATATATTTATAAGATTTTATGGTAATTGCCCTTGCTTTGAAATGAGTGGATTCTTATCCTTATCTAAAAAATTTTGAATTATTTTTCTTGTTCATCAAAAGATAAATTATATGGAGTTTTATAGAAATATCCTCATTAAATGGTGAACCAATCACTTTTGATAAACAAAAAAAATAATTTCAAAAGTTTATAGGTAAGACAATAATTTATCTCATTTCACAAAGGGCAATTCTCATAAAATCTGATATAATGTCAAACTAGGACTAGGATTTCATAACCCTAGTAATAATATCATATCGAATGAATTTTAAAAGGTTTTAAAAAGGAGCGTACTTAAAATATAATTAAGCAAAAGGAGCGTGATTATTAAAAATTTTAAAAAGGGGTAAATGAGCCAAATAGTTTGACGCATTCCTGAATGCGTCAAATGATTTGTTGAGTTTTGAATGCGCCAAATTATTTGATGCATTCAGCTGTTATAGAAGAGAGAGATGGGGAGATGGGGGAGGGAGAGACGGGGAGAGAAGATAGATGGGACAGTGAGAGAGCGAGAGAGAGAGACAGACAGAGAAGAGAGATAATAATATTCAATTTATACTCTATAAAAATAATTAAAAATATTTTTTTAAATGTCATGAGTATATAAAGTTTAAATGAATACTTCATTATAACCTTCACACAATAGCATATTTGAATATTAAAAAAACTATTTTTAAATATAAAAATTTAAAAAAATTTAAATCTATTATCAAATAGAATTATGTTGCTTTTTAAATGAAAAAAATATATCTAAAATTATTAAAAAAATTTTATCAAAATGAGCATAAATTCTACTCTATTTTCTTTGAAATTAGTTTTCTAACTTAAAATTTATATCAAGAATTTTTAAAATTCTCATTATTTCTTAGAACGTTCCTCTTTTATGTTTTTAAGAAAGAAAAAGATTTAACAAAACTTTTTTCATTAGTCTCAAAATTTTAAATTTATTTAACTCAAATTGAAATATAATATTTAAATATTATTAAATCAAAATATAAAATTTAAATATTATTTAAATATTTATAGACTTTTTTTATAAAAAAAATTAAATATTACTTAAATTTTACATTTTGTTTTAACAATATTTAAATATTATTACATATTCTCTTTCTCCCCCCATCTCTCTCCTCGTCTCTCTCTCTCTCCTATTAGAACTGGATGCGTCAAAGGATTTGACGCATTCAGAGCTCGCCAAATAGTTTGGCACATTCAGGCTGTGCCAAACGGTTTGACGAATTTGCTCTATTTTTAAATTTTTTAATAATAACGCTCTTTTGCTTAATTACATTTTAAGTACACTCCTTTTTAAAATTCCTCCTATCATATTTTGTAATAATCCTTAGTACGTTGCAATGGTTGAAAAAAATTCTATCATAATGTTAAGATTAGTTGTCCTTATTTGTGAAACTGAGTAAACTTATTCTCCTTGATTGTAAGCTTTTGGAACAATTATCTTTTTTTAGGTGTTGCTTAATTTGCTGCATTACTACAACAACAACAACAACATCAAGCCTTTATCCCACTACGTGGGGTCGGCTACATGAATCATTTTTCTCCATTGTGTCCTATTAAAAGTCAAATTCTCGTTTAAATCTAATAAAGAAAGATCATTTCTAATATTTTCTAACCAAGTCTTTTTAGGTCTACCTCTACCTTTCTTAACATAAGTCAAATCTAAGACCTCTACTTTCCTAACCGGGTCATCGGGAGGCCGCCGTTTTACGTGACCAAACCATCTAAGGCGACTCTCTCTAATCTTATCTTCCACTGGAGCTACTCCAACCTTTTCACGAATATGCTCGTTTCGTATCCTATCTCTAAGGGTAAAGCCACTCATCCACCTGAGCATCCTCATCTCTGCAACACTTAACTTAGAATTATGCTTCTCTTTTAATGGCCAACATTCAGCACCATAAAGCATTGCAGGTCTCACCACCATCTTATAGAATTTTCCCTTAAGTTTGAGGGGTACTTTTCTATCACACAATAAGCCCGATGCATTCCTCCACTTCAACCATCCAACTTGGATTCTGCTGATAATATCCCCATCTATATCACCATCACTCTGAACAATAGATCCAAGATATCTAAAACGTGTACTCTTATTAATGACTTGATCGACCAAAGTCACAATGCCCTCATTAGGTCTATTATTACTAAAATTACACTCCATATATTCCGTTTTAGATCTACTCAAGCGAAAACCTTTAGACTCTAAGGTTGACCTCCACAATTCTAGTTTACCTTCAACTCCCTCTCTAGTCTTATCAACAAGAAGAATATCGTCAGCAAAAAGCATACACCAAGGTACATCCTCTTGCAAATGTCTAGTGAGAACATCGATGACTAAAGCAAAAAGATATGGGCTTAAGGCTAATCCTTGGTGTAATCCAACCGAAATAGGAAAATACTTGGTCAAACCACCTTGTGTTTGAACACAAGTAATAGCTCCTGCATACATATCTTTAATGATTTGAATATAAGCGTTATTAACTTCTTTCTTTTTAAGAACTCTCCATAGCACTTCTCTTGGAACTTTATCATATGCTTTTTCTAAATCAATAAATATCATATGTAAATCCTCCTTATTCTCTCTATATTTCTCCATCAAACCTCTTAATAAATGTATGGCTTCCATAGTAGGCCTACCCGGCATAAATCCAAATTGATTTTGAGAAACATTAGTATCACGCCGCAACCTATGCTCCATAACTCGTTCCCATAGTTTTAAAGTATGACACATTAACTTAATTCCTCTATAATTCGCACAATCTTGTGCATCACCTTTATTCTTAAAAATAGGGATTAACACACTCATTCTCCACTCATCTGGCATCTTTTTAGTCTTCAAAACAGTATTAAAAAGTTTAGTAAGCCAAGAAATTCCTTCATCTCCTAAGCATTTCCACACCTCTATTGGAATATCATCAGGTCCAACAGCTTTTCCACCCTTCATTTTCTTTAAAGCCTCTCTAACTTCGGATTTACTAATACGCCGATAAAAACAGAAATCTTTATTTTCATTTAAGGTGCTAAGGTCACTACAGTCAATTTTATTTTCACATTCTTCATTAAAAAGTTTAGCAAAATATCTCATCCACCTTTGTTGAATATCATCTTCTAAAAAAAATACTTTTTGATCTTCATCCTTAATACACTTCACTTGAACTAAATCCTTACTACTCCTATCTCTTTGTTTGGCTAGCTTATACATATATCTTTCTCCCTCCTTAGTATCTAATCTATTATATAAATCACTAAAAGTTAAACTCTTTGCATCACATATTGCTTTCTTAGATTCCTTACGTGCCTCTTTATATAATTTTCAATTATCAGAATTTTTACAATTAAACCAATTTTTATAACAAATCTTCTTATTTTTAATCTTTTCTTGCACATTTGGATTCCACCACCAACTATTTTTACTATTAGGAGTTTTTCCCTTTGAAACTCCAAGCACATCTTTTGCAATATTCTTAATATTACTAGCCACTTTTTCCCACATAACATTAGCATCCTCATGCACAGACAAAATCTTAAGATCTAAAATCTTACTCTCAAAAATATTTTTGTTAATATTCTTTAAATGCCCCCATCTAATTTGCTGCATTACTAGCATAAAATAATTAAATGCATGAGTTTTAAAATTTTGGCTGTTTTCCTGTTTGGTAGGCTATATTTCAAATGCAAAGTATGTCATCAATGAATTTGGAATTTACCCACTTTTTGATGTATTTTAAACTTAAGCAATTCTAGCTAAGGATATTCTACTAGCTGAATTTCAAAACATCAAAAAAGATAGCTTGTTCTGTGTAAAATTAGATATTTCTTAGGTTTTTAACATCGTGTCTAGAGATTTCCTCTTTAGAGAATGCAACAAAAAAATTTTCCTAACATTTTTATTGGTTGGATCAAAGCATGTATTGAAAATGTACATTATTCAATTTGCATAAATGACACTCTTGAAGGTTTTTTTAGCTCCTCATGAGGGTTAAAGACAAGGTCGTTCTCTATCTTTTTATCTAACTGTATTGTTTTGGATGACCTCTCTAATCTATTTGAAAGAGCTATCTTGATGAATTCCCACTCAGCTATTACAATGAGAAATCACCATTTCTCTCAGTTGCTTTGTGCAGATGATTTGTTGGTTTTTGGGAATGACAATCTACAAAATATCTAAGCTCTCACTGAAATTTCAAGCACTTCAAAGAGCTCTTGGGGTTATAAGCATAAACTCCTCTAAAAGTTCCATCATCTTCTCTAAGCTTACCGCCAATCAAAATGAGCTTTGTTGGGTCCTCCGCCAATCAAAATGAGCTTTGTTGGGTCCTGAATTTTCCTAGAGTCAATACTACCGTTATTCTGGGCATCCCCATATCAACTAAAAGGCTGCTAATATCTGATTTGTTGCCATTAATGAGCAAAGCCTCTCTTTTGTTAGACGGGAAAGCTAAATCTCTTTTATTCACTGGTAGCTTGAAATTCCTGAGATTTATCATATGGAACAATCAAAATGAGCTTTGTTGGGTCCTGAATTTACTAGAGTCAATACTACCTTTATTCTGGTCATCCCCATATCAACTAAAAGGCTGCTAGTATCTGATTTTTTGCCATTAATGAGCAAAGCCTCTCTTTTGCTAGACGATTGGAAAGCTAAATCTCTTTTATTCACTGCTAGCTTGAAATTCCTGAAGATTTATTATATGGAATATAATAGGGGGACAATAATAATTATGGGTTGCTGTAAATGCTTAAACAAACTCTGCTCTAGATTTTTGTATCATGGTTGATGTGTCATCAATAAATTTATCTTGATCGGGCACGAATCTCGAGGCAAAATCAATCCGGAAACTTCAAAAATTAAATTCGGGACCATCTGAACTCCGATTTCAGCAAAATTATAGTCGAACTGAACGTCTCGGAAATACGAACCTAACGACACCAAATTCGACTCAATCTGAGCCCAAATGAGTCCAAATCAAGGACCCGAAGCGTTGTTGGAACCCTCGAACAGCAATTTGAGTTACCAAACGGTCTCCGATTTTGATGAGCTTATAGTCAAATCGAGCGGCTCGACGAGACCAATCCAACGAGCCCAAGATCGTCGAATTCTGATACCATTAAGACCTTCAAAGGCTCAATAAACGGTTCATGATCAAGGGATTCAACATCAGCTGTCATCTGGATCACTCCATAATTGCCCCTGATTCTTCATCTATTTACGGGCTATGCCACTCCAGAAAATCTATAAATAGAGCCCTCATTTTCTCTTGAAGGGGAAGAAGAGAAGAGAAGAGAAGTGTAGGAGGGAATAACTCCTCCTCGACCACCGCCGGAACACCGTCGGACCACCGCCGGAATTCCGCCGGACGCCCAAGTGACGCTGGAATTCTTCCCAAGTAACGTCAGAGTTCTGCCTGACATCAGAATGACGCAGGACTTCTGCCGGACAACCGCATAAGGCCCAGACTTCTGTCGAAGTATTGCCCACTACTACTACGGTCCTTCTGACATCCCTCGCCAAGCAACGGTCCTTCTGACCTCCCTCGCCAAGCAACGGTCCTTCTGACCTCCATCGCCAGGCAACGGTCCTTCTGACCACGATCTCTGCCGACTACAATCCTTCTGACCTCCGTCGCCCGCCGACTACGATCCTTCTGACTCACGTCGCCCACTGACTACAGTCCTTCAGACCAAATGAACATGTCAATAATGACTTTTTGTATCCTCACCATGTAATGTACTCTATAAGATGTACTTCAAGATAAGGCATTCTCCCAAAGAAGGACCTCATTTGTAATCGACTACAAGTACTAGTGGATTCATTCATGCTGGGCCAGGCCCCGTGGTTTTTTCCCCTTTTTTAGAGGTTTTCCACGTAAAAATCTTGGTGTCTCTTATGTATGATGCACCCTCTCTCTTATCTGATTGTGTGCTGGATTTTCGTGCAACGCTAAGACGTAAATTTATATTTCTCTACCGCCGCGAATACTCCTTGACGCAACAATGGTGATATTAATTTTGGGAAACTGCATCTTGTTTCCTAGTTTAACACATGTAAACCTAAGGACCTAGGGGGTCTGGGTATTCCTGCTTGATCTGCTTTAACATATGCTTAAAATTGCTTCAATATCTGGCGCATCCTTATTTACGACGGGCTTCTTTTATAAATTGTGGAAAAATTAAAAATGTTACTTTGTGCAGACCGAGCGCCTCTAATGTTTCTCAGATCTAGAAGTCTTTTAGGATTGTTGCTAATGAGATTAGAAGATTTATATCTTTCTAAATAGGTTAATGCAGTAATATATCTTTTTTCTAGGGTCCATGCTATAACGGTAAATATTTAAATGAGAATTTTGACATTACTTCTCTTCCTCCTAGCTTGGACTTTAATGCACCTCCCTCGGCCATCATTTGCCAGGTCAATTGGCATTTCCCCACCGCTTCATGTGATATTATATCTGCAATGCTGATTTCTTATGAATTTGGGGACAATATTCTTTGATTGGGATCTCATAAAACCTCATTTCAGGCTTTTTGTTAATTCATATTTTTCCGATCTCCCCTTGGAGGCTTGTAGCAAATTTATATGGCACAAAAGGTACTCTTTGAGATATTTAGTTTTTTCTTAGTTAGCCATTGTTGGGGGATTGAAGACTGTTGATGCCTTAATCAGTTGAAATATTCCAATTAAGGTTAGATGCAATTTTCTGCATTCTCTGAACCTGAAAGCATAAGGCACTTGTTTTTTGAATGCGATTATCCTTTGGCATACTTTGCAACATTCTTCCTTTATTCTCCACCTTTCTGCTTATACCAAACATGCTTCAGTTGTTTTAATCTATTGCTGAGGTGCATGAGGCTTCTCGGGCTGTTAAAAATGTTAGATATCTTTTTATTTACTATGTGATATGTTATTTGCGGAGAGAAAGAAACAACAGGAGGTTTGAGAACTAAATTCAATGCCAATCAACCTTGTATCACCATATCAAGAAGGGCATTAATGCGAAAATTTTGAGCTAAAAAAATTATAAAAAAATCAGAGGGCTTGTATTATGATTGAAGGAATCAAAGGTGCAATATGAACGATGAGGAATAGGTGTTCTACCTATCCGTAACTTCGAGCATGCACTCCCTGAATGGCCTTTTAGGCAACCAGGGGTGCTATGGGCCAGCATCCGTCTTCTACATGATTGAATGGGTATGTTTTTACCGTTATAAGTCCATGAACCGTTATGAGTCCATGATTTGAAGTTTTGAAAATCTATTTTAGCATTTTCCTATTTCATTGTTATATTTTGAGCATTGCTAATTTTTGTTGCAGCTCATATGTTTCGTTGACACTCATTTTGAGTTGTATTTTGGGTGTATGCCTTTTTGTAATTATACTTTATAGTTAATAGAATGGCTTTGCCCTCAATTTTCTAACAATAACAACAACAACATCAAGTCTTTATCCCACTATGTTGGGTTGGCTAGATAAATCCTTTTTCTTCATTTTGTCCTCAATTTACCAAAAAAAAAACTTTTTGTTAAACACTTTTTTTTTAAACTGTGAAAACTCCCAGAAAATAATAGATTCCTTTGACATACGCCAAAATCATTTCAGTCCGTTGCTCATAATTTATCACTAGCTTTTATCTTTAAATTTCCCAAAAATAAAAAAGCTTTCTTAGCAGTAACCAAGCTATGTCTAGTGTAATCTAGAGGTATCAGGTTCTGAGCCAAATAAATAAACAAATAATATTTTTTATAAATATTGGAATAAGATTAAGTATATTAATGCATTCAAATCCTACATCAATAAGAGTTTCCTTATCCGGGTATGGATTTTTTCTTTCATCGTTTAAAGCATTTTCAAAATGCTCCATTTAGTTGTGTAACCACAGCTTTCTAATCAGACATTGCCAGTTCCAAATGGACGATTCAATTTGTCTCGTATTATCTTCATTTTCGTGATCTTCCAGTTATCGCCAAAGGGTTTACTTCTTATCAATAGCACATTTTTATTGAATCAAACAGCTTTAAGCATGTAAATTTAGTATCTTTGAGGGCTCTAGAAAATATAAAAAAGAAAATTAAGTTTTTTTGGCCAAAAAGTTATGTAGCCTAAGGCTGTAAATACCCTGTTTGAACTTTGAACTATAGATTGTGAAGAAATTTTTGTTGGTTTCTGTTGTATGGCAGTCTCAAAGACCAACTGACTGGAATACTATTTTTCTCGCTGCTACGCTTCTCTCAAACCACGTTGTTGTACAGTGGCTCTGCAACTTTGTGTTCAGACACTTTCTTTGTTCGGTCAAATCTGCCAGTTATGTCAGGTGCTGTTAGATTCTATTACGAGCACTTTTTTGATAGTATAGCCAGCAATTTATTACTGCTTACATGCTTTGATGACTAAACAATTATCATGGCTTTAGACTAAAATGCACTGTGCACGCTTCTGCCACTTTTTTACTGGATGTAATTGAAGTTTCATAGGAATAAAATGTTATCAGAAATGCTATACTATTAAAAAAATTATTAAAAATTTTAATCCTTATTACTTGAGTAGGTGGATCGTAACTTCTATAAATAAAAGTGTCAACTTAATTGATTTGTATATTAGAAAATGGGACTCCAACACTTTAGTAGTTGTGAAAAATGCTTTGTTGCCAAATTAATAGCCAAAAGAAGATTTGATTTGCTAGCACTTACATACTTTCTAGGAATCTAGGATGTGTGTGTGGGCTCTCCATGCAACAATAATAGCAACACCAACATCAAGCCTTTATCTCATTACATGGGGTCAGTTACATGAATTTTTTTTTCATTGTGTCATATTAAGAGTCAAATTCTTATTTAAATCTAACAAAAAATATAATTTATAATATTTTTCGGCCAAATCTTTTTAGGTCTACTTCTGCTTTTCTTAACATTGGTCAAATCTAGTACATCTACTCTCCTAATTGGGTCAGCAGAAGGCCGATTTTTTGCGTCCAAACCATCTAAGACGACTATCTCTATACATGCATTGAGTGTAAATGTTAGTAAGGTTTGGTGGGGTTGATTATTATCAGTCTCCGATGATGATAGTTTAACTAGGGAATGCCAAAATAATCTGCGCATCTGATGTACTTTGCAATCTTTTTTGTTTATAATAATGTTTATTTCTATTATTCAATCATTCGTATCAATGTCATAAAAGTTATTTATCAAATAACTATAATTCTTACAATAATCAGGCATTTCTATTATCAAACAATTTTGTCAAAGCAACACCTTAGGAGGTCCAACAGTACGAATACTACGGGCCAATACTCCTTTACCATTGAACATCGAAGATTTGTTTTGCTAATAATCTCTGGTATTTGTAGTGGCCTCTCTCTCTCTCTCTCTCTCTCTCTCTCTCTCTCTCTCTCTCTCTCTCTCTCTCTCTCTCTCCCCGTCTGATTTTTTCTCTCATAGTGGGCTACAACATGATTTCTTGAGAATGAGAAGTATGAAAATAGAAATATTAGTAAGATGGGGGATTTACATATATATCGTATAATTTTATATATTTACATATTTAATACTTAAATTTCTATATTTATTTTTATATAACACTTAAATTATTAAGTCATATAAAAAATATAAGTAATATTAAATTTTTAAAAAATGAATTATAGACATTAAAGTGTTAGATAATTAGATATGGAAATTTAGGTGTCACATATGTAAATATTAAAAAATTATGTGATGTGCATGTAAATGCCCCAAATAAGATTAGTGTAAAGTAATAACTCAGCGATATATTTGAGTTTTATGTAAACCATGTTAAGTTTGGGATATATTAACATAGGAAGAGGAGTCGTTGCCGTCCCCTGGCTCCCCTTTCAATCGTCTTTCCAAACTCTGACCCTACGTATTTTACCAAATGACCCTCTCAAGCTCAACGATACCCCAACTCCATTATTTCCATCACATCAACACTCTCTCTCCCACTTTAATCTGTAGATAAAAAAACACCCGCTAGAATATTTCGTTCCCTAACTCACATACACTGAAATTCTCCTCTTCTCCTCCTTTCTTCTTTCCAAGAACTTCCTCACTCTCCTCAATAATGCTGTTACTTCTATCTCCTTCCTTTCCCAAACTGATAATCCTTCATCTTCTTCTCTTTTCCATCAACTTCATCTCTTCCATATCTGCTACTACCATGGATAATTTTGAAAAAGAAGCTCTCTTCTCCATCATGGATTCCATGTCGCTTGATAGACACTGGAGATCCTACAGTAATCAAGATCCTTGCAATCCAAGCTCCTCATGGCCTGGCTTAGAGTGTAAACCTGGTTTAGACAACCATTTCCATGTAACTAAACTTGTCTTTGGAACTCATCCCAATCCAACTTGCAGGAGCTCTGCTACTTTCCCTTCTCAAATCTTTACTCTTCCATTTCTTCAATCTATTCATTTCCTCAACTGCTTCAAGACCAAGAAGACAACACTCTTCTTACCTCATTCAAACTTCTCTTCTCTTCAGCAGCTTAGTCTTAGAGCAAACCCAGCTCTCATTGGACCTATACCACCTCATATCTTCTCTCTTGAATCACTCCAAATCCTCACTCTTTCACAAAACAATCTCCAAGGTGAGATCCCAGAGACAATCTCTGCTTTGAGCTCTTTGATTCATCTTGACCTTAGTTATAACGCATTAACAGGCAAAATCCCAACCCAAATGGGGAAACTGAGCAGCCTTGTAGACCTTGATCTTAGCTATAACTCTCTTATTGGACCAATCCCAACATCTATTGGAGAATTGGTAATGCTCCAAAAACTGGACTTGAGTTCTAATTCACTCACTGGAAGCATTCCGCAGAGTGTTGAGAATCTAAAGCTATTAATTTTCCTTGCTTTAAGTGACAATAGGCTGAGCGGATATCCTAAGCCTCCCAATGGCTTTACCAATCTTCAGAGCCTTCAATACTTGTTCATGGATAGCAATCCGATGTTCGTTCCATTGCCACCGGAGCTTGGAAGGTTGCAAAGGCTGCAGGAGCTCAAGCTGGCGAACTCCGGATACTCAGGGCCAATTCCTGGGAGCTTCACCTTGCTGAGGAACTTGACTGCTTTGTCACTGGAGAACAATCATCTCAGTGGTGAGATACCTCCTGGGCTGTGTGGACTTAGTAGGATATATCACTTGAATCTTAGCAGGAATATGCTTGATGGAGTGGTTCCTTTCAATGCTGAATTCCTTAGTCGGCTTGGGAGGAACTTGGATTTGAGTGGGAATTCTGGCCTTTGTTTTAATAGTAGTTCTAATGTTTTCAGAGATAGTTTTGATGGAGTTGGTGTTTGTGAAAGTAGACCTTCTTCTTCTTCTTCTACTTCTAATGTTCTTCAGCCATTGGAGAGCTCCTCTGTGGCTTCTTCAACTTCCAGGTATCATTCCACTCAGATCTTGCATTGGGTGTTAGGATTCCTGAGTTTCAGTGCCATATACCTTTGTATTTGCCTTATTTAGGTAGGCCACTGCCCTCAGTTTTATATCGATTTCTTCTTGTTGCTTCAGTCTCTGAGTTTCTTGTCCATCTTGCTATAACCAAATAATAATTATGAGTTTGATCATTTCTATGAAAAATTGAAGAAAGTTTATATTTATATATTTTGGGTGTAATTGTTTTCTTTTTTTTGTGCTTTGTATAGCCCCTAGATGTAGAGAGATTATTACGTGTGGAGATCGGGCATAGAGAACTGTTTGGTTTTGTGATTGTGAATAGTAAAAGCGCAGTTACTGTTCACCACTGCGTTTTTACTGTTCACAGTCATAAAACCGAACGGTTCTTTGTGTCCGGACTCCGCACGTAATAATCTCCCTTAGATGTAACACTTAACGATGCACTATGATCATGTAAGGTTGATCAACCACATTAAGGTTATGAGACATTGTTCCTTGGGACATATGAGTGGTCAATCGTTCAAGATCTTTTCAAAATAACATTAGACTATATCAAATAATTTACGTAAACCACGTAAGTGTTTGTACCAAATACTTTAATCAGCAAAGGTCTTAAAAATTATTATCAATGGTTTATGGGTTGATTCAGATAAAAGTCTCTCAATCACTTGATTAGGAGAAATTATTACATGCAGTCATCAGAAGCCATCCGGAGGCGAGTCAGGACGCACCACGTCACCATTTGTTGTGTATCAGTGTGTGTATCAGGTGACGTGGCGCATCCTAATTCGTCTCCGGACGATCCGGTGACCGCACGTAATAATCTCTCCTTGATTAGACACTATAGCCATAAGATTTTTATGCTCCAAAATGATTTATTTATCAATCATGAGACTTCATTAAATTTTGGAAACGACCATGGGTCTAAATACAAGCATTCTATTGTTTGATTTATTGCAAAAATCACAATAAATGACTCAAATTATCATTAACACTAATTATTATGTTTTAGGGCTACATGCAAAGCTCTATCATCTAAGGGTTTACTTTTCAAGCATGGATTTTAGCAATATTGTGTATGACTCCACCTCTTGTAACCAATGGGAATACTAAAATGCCTTTATTTCTTGTAGTCATGAAGCGAGGTTATTTTATAGAGGAGCATGTTAATCGTCAAAATAGTAAGAGGAACATATTTATTAAAAAAATTAAAAAGGGCAATAGGCCAAATAAAGTAACTCATTAAAATACACAAACAAAAAAAGGATATTCTGAATGTGACATTTGAATTGGTGCATTCAACTCAATGAGAGATTATTCTGTGTGGACATCAGACGGTTCTTCCCGTCCGGTACCGCTCAAGTACCGAGTTCGGTATCGAGCGTGGTACCGAGCTCGGTACTGAGTGCGGTACATTTTTGGGTGACGTATCGCATTTTTATTGGCCTCCGGACACATCCGGTGTCCGCACAGAATAATTTGCCCAACTTCAAGGGAGACATATAAAGCGGCTAGAGAGAGAGAGAGAGAGAGAGATTAAAATAATTATCCATTGTTTTATTAAGATAACTTTTAAATTTATTAATTTTATTTTTAAGATAAGTATGATAGTTTTTTTTATTAATTTATCATATGTTATATTTATCTTAAAATAAATTTAATAATTATAAAATATATCTTAATTGAATCTAAGCAAAATATCCTGACTCAAAATTTTTTTAATTAATTAGTTATGCTTGTTGTAAATTTAGATAAGTGTATATGTGTGATTGTGTAATTAAATTAAAATAATTACTTACAAAAAATTTGCAAAAAAAAAAATTATTACAAAAAATTAAATATTAATTACAAAAAAAATAATTAGCAATTTTTATTAAATTAATATAGATACAATATTTAATATTAGTTGGCAATTAATATTATCTAATTTAATTTAAAATTATATATTTTATTAATTTAAATTACAAAAAAATTAAATATTAATAATTTTTTATTAAATTTAATTAGTAATTTGTATTAAATATTAAATAATAACTAGTAATTTTTTGCAAAAAAATTAATTATTAGATAAAATTATCTATTTTATTAAATCAAAATAGATATAAAATAGATAATTTTGTATCTCCTAAATTAGATTTTATTTAAAAGAATTCCATCATTATTTAATAAAAAATTACTAATATTACCTCTCTCTCTCATGCAGTTTCTCTCTCGCCCATCCAGTCGTTTCTCTCCCCCATTTCGTCGTTTCTCGCTCTCCCCGCCTCTCTCTCTCTCTCTCCAACCGCTTTCTTTCTCTCACTTGAGTTGAATGTGCCAATTCAGATGGCGCATTCAATATCCTATTTTTTTAGCGTATTTTAAATGAACTATTTTGTTTGACGCATTTGCTCTTTTTCAAACTTTTTAATAAACATGCTCCTCTAACTAATTTTAACTATTAGCGTGCTCCTCTATAAATAAACCCTCATGAAGCACCTTCCAATGTTTATTAAAATAGTTTTCTCTATATTAACGCTTAAACCCCTTAAAAGAATCTCTATCTCTCTATCTCTCTTTGTTAGTCTTTTGCCTACGAGAGACATCACCAACTTCAACATGGAATGATTGGCGTCATCTTCAATAAAGCAATAGAAGATTTAAGCTTCGTTTGGGGTAATTTTTTTACTACTTTATAGAAATTTTTAGCACGAAAATTTTAATTCAAAAAAAAATTGTATTAAAAAAAATTATCTCAAATGAAATCTTAATAGACGAAATTCTATACTTTCTATTGTCCAGGCTTGTTCAGTGGAAGATTATGAACACTCACTAAACTTACTGAGAGTCAATATTCCCATTATTATTCACATCATGAAATATCTCCAAAGGGGAGATTTTGGGTTTGATTCCTTCAAAGCAAAGTGAAAATAACTCAAATGTCATACAATTATTTAAGAAAGTGCATGATCCACCTCTCTTCTCTCTAAAATCAATAAATAATAATAATTAATTAGCTTAATTTGAGGTATTTTGGTGGGCAGGTTGATGACACCAATAAAAAAAGTAGAGATTTTTCAAAAAATTATTGATTTTAAGATCACTCTGATTTGTTGAATTTTATTATTTATAAATAAGATTTTGTTTTATATATTCAAATTCTTTGAATAAAATTTATTTTTTATTTGTGTAAATTGTGTTGAAAGATTGGTGATTTTTTTACTTTGTGGTTAAGTTTGGTGGCCGTTCTTCTAAGATTTTGGTGAGTTTTTTATTGTTTTCCTCGTCTACTCGTCTCTCCTAATATAATTTCTCTCTTCCCTAGTTAGACTCAACTAACCCCATATCATAGCCTTCCTTAACCGTAAGGCACCTCGAATTTTTTCAAAACTCTCCTCCACATTCTACCACATCCCCTATAATTTTCCGAGAAATCAACTCCCCCGTTAACCCAAAAGTAACCTAGCAAAAAATATGGGAAGTTAATTTCTTAGTGTGAGTAACAAGATCAAAAAATTTACACATCTTGAACTATTTTGATCCAAAGACCATAGAAATACTTTGATTAATTTTTTAATATCCTAAGTTTTTTATATGGAGTTCTTCACCATTTTCCTCCAAAAAAATATACCCTTTCAAAGCCTAATAATTCTATTCTCAAATGTCCAAAATTCAGTTCAAAATATTTTTAAACTAATCATTTAATAAAATAGTTTGACATATATGATTTTATAGAAATAAAATATTATAAATTTAAATTTAATTTTTAAAAATGAGATTTATGATGAGATAGTAAAATTTTATTTAAAATGGTTGTATTAAAATTTAAATTAAAATTGTGTTGTGTCAAATCTAAATTTAAAAATAATAATTGGAAGAGGTGATGGTATATTTTAAATATATTTGAATTCAAATTCAAAATTTAAAAATTCAAATTTTATTATATTTTATTGTCCAAATTGTTTGCAAATCAAAATGAATGGTATTGATTTGTAAAATGTGATTGTTAATTTTTCAATACATCTCAACTCATATGTAAAACTATGCTATATGGCAGGCACAAAATGTGCAAACTGTCACATTCAAATTCAATGCATATACCAAATGTGATTTTGATGAAAAGCCAAATCATCTTTTCAATGAAAGAATTCATTCATTAATTTTCTATGGAAATTATGCAAAAAGAGACATGAAAAAGTTAATTTTGCATTTGGAATATATATATATATATATATTCCAAAGACCATCCAGAGAGCAAATCAGAGGCGGCATAAACCGTTGATCACTGTCCAGTAGATGAGAAAACAAAGTTGACCATGTTGCCAAAACAATAGTAGAAATTGCCGAGTTAATGCTGAGTGAATTCAGGTGCGAAGTTTTAGATGAATAGCTTTCTTGACATAGCTAAAAACAATGGATAAGCTACTAGAATGCGTTCCAAATTTCCTGTTGTTACTTTCTTTCCAATTATAATAGATCACAACACAAATAGTGAAGAAGATGTTAGCTTAATGTGTTGAGGTAAATCCACTCGATCATCAATAAAATCTAAAATTTCTTGCAGGTTTGGCCGAAGCAAGAAGGATGTCACATAATACAGGAACCTACACAGCAAGTGAAAGGTAAAGTTGCATTCGAAAAACATGTGGTTAGAGCTTTCCAGAGAGTGGTTGCAAAGAGCACAGGTGGAAGGCACCTGAATATTTCTCTTGATAAGTGTCTTAGAAGTTCTTACACCATCATTTAAAGCAGCCAACCATATACATAGTAACGTAAAATTGCTTTTTATGCCAAAGCTGCTAAACCCAAACAGGAGAACAATCATCCAGTTACAACCGATGGTTAAAAATTTTGAATTCTAGAAATGGACACCCCACCCCAATCTAAAATCTCAGCATTACCAGTGCCAATGGGGATGTTAGAAATAGAATCTCTAATATAATGAGGTAGTAAAAGATAGGCATGTTTCAACCACCATTCACTACGTAATCAGAAACAGGAGTTCCAGTGGTAAAAGAGGAAGAAGTATGTACTTTAAATTGTTCATAGAGAACCCCATTGAACAAGTATATGTATAGGAAAAAAAAAGCCACTAATGAGGGAGCTCTAGTAGTAGTTCAAGGGAGTTCTCTTAATTGTCAAATCTTTCTCCTTTATTTGATCATCAGAGTCCAATCTTTTGCAGTCATTGAAGAGATTCAAAGTTGGCTGTTACCGCACTTTCTTTTTTTATTTTTTACCTTTAATGTCCACAACATGAATTCAAATCAAGAGTAGTTGATCAACAACAGAACTCTATTGATACCAATATCCACTTCTTCATGGCATGTATTAAATATATATCCCTTCCTGATTGACCATTGCTTATTTCACGTTGAGTTTTATTTTGTATGGTTAGACTCATAGTTGAGTGATTCTAGGTCCGTTAGGGATGACTGTAATTTTTTTATAGAGGCTATTATAAAGTTGTTTTGGAGAAAATAATTTTTTTTGAAACTACTGCAAAAAATGGCATCCTAACACAAAATTTCCTTAAATCGACGGAAAAATAAAGGCCAAACAAAAATTATAGGTGCAGTTTGAAAAACAAAACCATAAGAAAGCTATCGAAATTGTCCATCATTAAAAAAAAATTATTGCACCAATTTGACTAGTCTTGATAATACATTGATTATGCACATTAAAAGCATCTTATCATTTAGAGAAAAAAATGGTTGAATTCAAAAAGAGGAGAGTGAGGCGCCATTGAATTTGAGGTTTAGTGGTTCACAAGCTTCGGCTTCTAGGATTCGTTTGGAATAGTTTTTTTACTATTTTGTAAGATTATTATAGAGAAAGTAATACTTTAAAGTTGTTTTAGAAAGCAACTTTTTGACATTAAAATTTTATAAAATAACAAAAAATAGTGGTCAAATAGACATTATAGGTGCTATCTCAAAAGTAAAATAATAAGAAAGCTAACCCAAACAAAGGGCTTCGTTTGAGACGTCTTTCTTACTGCTTTCTAAAACAACCGTTTTGTACAAAATTTGTTTAACTAAAAATTTTGTACTAAAAATTTGCTTTAGAAAATAGTAATAAAATTGTCCAAAACAAAATCTTAATTTGCTAGTATTTTTCTACATAATAAAGTACTAATGAAATGAAAAAAAAAAGGGAATTTACATACATACCATTTTATTTCATGTTATTTACATATCTGACACTTAAAATTTTAATATTACATGCCTGCCACCCATAGAATAAATATGAATGTATGGAATGAAATATTAAAGTTTATAGGTGGCATGGGTAATAAGAATGAAATACACGAGTGTTATATTTGATATTAAAATTTTATATGAGTGATAAGAATGTAATATTAAAATTTTGAGTGTTAAATATGTAAATAGCATGAAATAAAATGGCATGTATGTAAATCCAAAAAAAAAAAGACATGTTCAAAACAACCCTTTCCTTGGAAACTTAGGCATCTATTTCAATTTTCAAATAGATAGGCATCTTTACCATAATACAAAACTTCATTACTTAAAAAAATCAACCAAGATGAACCGGTCGGTATCCCACAACAATTATTCCATCCAGATCCTCAACTATTGATATATTGCACGCAAAGCCTATAATAATTACATTTTACATCAAACTCTTTGACTCTGCAAAAAAAAATGATAAAAGCAATCCATGCTTGCATCCATCCATCCATCCGCCCGCAGATTCACACGACCTTCACAGCTGTACGGCGCAGATCGAATGTTAATAAAGAGGCCCTCGGCCGCGGCTGCCGTGGGGCACCGCCGATGGCATCCCTCGCCGCCGCCGCCGCCGGAGTCGGTGGCGAAAGCCTTTCGCACGTGTGAAACCACTTGGAGAGCATGTATTCTTGTTTCCTCCAAGGTGCCATATGCATTTTGTTCTCCTTCAGACAACGCTTGGCCGCCCGGCACATTATTTTCACCACCGATTTAAGCTTTTCTGTTTTTCCGACGAATATCTCCGGCAGCCGCGCCACCAGGGAGTTGTACTCCGGGCTGGCTCTCGCCATCTCGAATTCGGCTTTAAAGTTCGGCTCGATTACTATTCGGGTCGGGTCTTTGAGCCCGCTTCTCGACCCGATGAGCACGTCAACGTAGCTGTGTTCCCCTGCATTTATTTATTACCCACCTTTCATTATTAGTTTAAATTGAAATAAAAATTGAATTTTTATGGAAAATTTCAAATTAAGTAGTCTGATTAATGTAAGGCATGGCGCTGTATTTTTTTTATTAATGAAATTATAAAATATTTATTTAAAAATTTTGAAGTTAAGAAAAAATAAAATACAATGTTACCTATTTATTATTAGTTATTTTTTAAAAAAATTAAAATTTCTATCACATAAATCTAAGATAAACACTCATAAAATTAACATAATTTTAATTTACAACAAGTAGAAATGCAATTTTTTAATATTTATTAATGCAAATTTGATCCAAAATATTTTTGAGATGAATATAATATATGATCAATAAATTAAAATAAAATTATAATAATTTAAAATTGTATTTAATGGCTATAAATAAAATTTGAATATGATTTTTTATCAAATTATTTAATTTTTTATTAAAAATTTTAATGTTCTTGACCAAGTTGTTAACTACCAAGTTGACTCTGATCCTTTACATTTCTCCAACGTTATCTCCTATTTGTTTGATTTGGGAAAGCATAGAATTAACTTATCTGTAAGTTTGATTACATTTGTGCTAAGGATTATTATTTATTTTAAATGACCAAATAAAAAATTCCTAAACTTATCTTCTCATTTAATTTCTTCTATATTTAAATATAATTATGTAGTAGATCTGATAAGATCTTGAACCTACCTACCTATTGCATTCATTTTTTAATCCTTCAGAGTCCTATCAAAGATTAAGGCTTCGTTTGGATAGCTTTTTACTATTTTTAAATAATTTTTTAGTATAGAAATTTTAATTTTTTATAAAAAATTTATTTTAAGAAATAGTAATAAAGTCATCCCAAATAAAGTTAAATTTCATTTGGATGACTTTCTTATTGCTTCTTAAAGTAATTTTTTAATATAAAAATTAAATTTTTATAAAAAAAAAAAGTAATTTTCATCTCAAATAAAAGCTAAAACTTTGTAGAAAATAATGATTAATGGGGTGTGATATTTGGGCTAAGGCATTATCACTCGAGATTATTTTTTAATAAGTTGATTGCTCTGTAATTAATTGAATAATTGTGAATTTATGTAGATTGCTCACCAAAAGGCCAAAAGGAAAGGGAGATATTTTAAAAAGATAACTATTTTCAATTCAAAACTTCTGCAGTAAGAAAATTTTCAGTTGAAATAATAGCATTTTCAGCAATTTAAGAGAAATATAAATACATTATAAATAATTAAAAAAATAATAATTATTAAATTTAGATAAGAATAATGTTCTTATCAAAATAAAATTTTAGATAAGAATATTAGGATTAAATTATGATTATAATGAATATTTAAATTATTGAATTTGTTTTAATATAAATATAATGCATAAAAATCAATTAAATTTATAAAATATTCATATAAAACTAAATTTACCTGTTTTTAGCAGATATCTAATATATTAACACAATATTTTTATTTTCTTTTTATTATTTTACATTAAGCTATAGATAGGATAAAGTATATTCTAAATCACCTGAAGGAATATCCGGTGATCGTTGCCACTTAGACCTACAGACCGCGCTGTCATAGCCCTTCTCCCGGAGCCTCTCAGCGATACCCCTCAGCACGTAACCGCGGCTGCCCTCGCTACCGCCGCCGCCGGCCGATGCAGCGGCGGCGAAACCACCGCCGGAGAAATCACACAAGGTGGCGCCTTCCGCCATCAGTTTTCTTACCGCCTCCTCCACGTTTCCTCGAATCCTCGTTTCCGCTGACCCGGTTCTCATCAGCGCCTCCTATACCACACATCCCATCCATCAAAATCGCTCTTTTCTGACAAAGAATTAAAATTTTAAAAAATAATTTGGGAACTTACTTGGAGGAGCTGGTCTTGAGATTCCCAAAACGCCCTGGCCTCGGCGGCGCCTCCGCCGGACTCAGCTCCATCCCCTTCCCCGGCGCTAATCCAACCGTCGTCGCTTCCTGAACTTCCGGCGGCCCATTCCTCCTCGAAGAACCCCAAGATCATATCCGCTAGGCTCTCCGCCATCTCTTCTTCCCCCTCTCTCTATCTCTCTCTGCTGTCTCCGGCGAGTTCGAAGGGCTACGGTGCGGGCCTTATATTATATGCGGCGAACTGGTTGGCGTGGTGGGGCCCGCGTGCCGAGTGGATATGCTTAGGGAATGGGACAAAATTGGGTGGGGCCCGTGGTGGTCTCTGGATGAACGTGGACGCGGCGAACGAGAGAGGGAACGGAGAGGGGTTTGGCGGTTCGGATTGGGTCCCACAACCAGCGAGGATCCACGTCTGTTTTGATCGCCGCAGAGCAATTATTACTGTGGGCCCATTCTCATATCGGGTTTATCCGTTTTACGGAACCATTGGATTCCCAGCGCTTAAGTAGATGGAACTTTTAGATTATTATTTTGTTTTTTTTTTTAATTTATCAATTTTACATTTTAATATCTTTATTTATATATTTAACATCTAAAACTTATTATTTACTCATATAACACTCATTGATGCCCTTTCTATTAGCAAAATCCTATCATAACTTTTTCAACTCTTATTCATCTTTGGTAGTTTTGAGGCCACACATATTGTCAATCCTATTGATGACCTTCCCAACAAAATATTATTGCTGACTTTTTTCTCATTTTCATTTTGTAGTCCAGAGCTTCAGGCCTGTATAAATTGTCGATCTCGTCGATTTGCCTTTCTCCGATAAGATCTTATCATCACATCGTCTCATACTCTTTTGTAAGAGAGACGAGTTAATAGAATGATAGATTAAGTAAATCGTAAATTCTAGATGTTAAAAATGTAATCAAGGATGAGGGTGAGGTTTCAAATGAAGCCCCATGAGAGTTGTAAAAATATAGAGATAAAAAAGTAGCTCAAAACAGAGAAATCTAACTTTAAACCAATGATCAACCGCCACAAAAAGAATAAATGGTACAACAACAACAACAACAACATTAAGCTCCGAATGAGAAAAATAAAAGGTTGTATTAAATAGTCGATAAACAGTGTAAAAATCATCAAATAATCATGACAAAAGAGATAAATAGAGTTAAAGAAATTTAGTAGACAAAGCTCTCAACCAATAAAAATCAAAGTGAGCCGCATAATGCAATGTAATTCATTAATGAATATTAGAATGTAACTTATATTTAAAAATCGATTGATTTAACTATTTTTAATATACTATAAATTTTTGTCACTCGCTCGTTGCAATCCATCATTGCAACCACCAACTGTCGCCCATCGCCGCCGCTAGCTACTCACCCGCTCGCTATTGCCATCAACGTCATAAGCTTGTATGATCAAGCTTACGTTGATTTTATTTTACTTCAAATCATATACAAAAAAATAACCTCCGATATTTATTTTACACTCAATCAAACGGCTCCTAAGTAGCTAGTTTGTCTTCTTAATCAATTGATGAATTAATAAAATCTTGAATAATTTCGCGATAAAAACTCCATGAGCGGTTCACGAGTTTGTTTCTGCTACAAGTGTGATGGATTTAATTGGTGTAATTAGGTGAGATGTTGAATTTGAGACCCATCTATGTCATGAACATGCTTGATAGTGATATTCTTTTGGACCACCTAAAACACCTTTAATTCATGCTATTCATTTAAATAAAATAAAATAAAATAATAAAAAAAGATAAAAATAATAATTATCCAATGATGACTCATCCATGAGAGATTAATCATAAGTTGGGCATAATTTTTTCACAATTAAATATGCTAAAATCTAAAAATTATAAGAAAACTATTATATATATATATATATATATATATATATATATATATATATATATATATATATATAAAGATTTATTTGAGATGCTTGCAACTGTTTTTGTAATTAATTATATTTTCTTATATCTTTCACATTTGAACAAATTTAATTATGAAATATTTTTCATCACAAAAATAAAAATAAAATACTAATTAGAACTATTGTAGGACTATAATTTTATTTGGTATAGCTTTTTGACTGTTTTCCTACTAAAAAAATAGTTAATAAGAAAATAATAAGTGTTTGTAAGACAATTCTTTTCACTATTTTTTTCAAATTTTTGTCTTTAAAAAAATATTTTTTAAATCTGTGGCTGAGAAAGCTAAAGTTGGCCCAAACAAAGCCATAAATTTGATATTGCTGTGGTTTGTTATTGTGTGTTGTGTCATGCTATGCAAGTGATGAGAGAATAAAACGAGTAACTAACTAACTATCTGAAAAAGCTATTGTCTAAAATACTATAAAAATTACAATTATTTGATCAGAATTATTGTGACAATGGCCAAATAATTGAAATAAATAGATTATTATAAAGTTAATATCTATTTGATGAACTTATTGTCTTAGGCTTCGTTTGGGACAACTTTCTTACTGCTTTTCAAAAGCGGCGTTTCAAGTACAAAAATTATTAAAATTTTCTCAAAACAATTAAATCAAGTGCCAAAGAATTATTTATATTATAAAAAAAATAGTAATAAGCATAAATCATTATTGAATCTATTGGATTTAAATTTATCTGTGAGTGATACTTGAATCATATTAGCAAGACTTTGCAAGGCCTCAGCAGAAAGAAGAGTAAGCCCAAAAGAAACCCAAAACCTAGAGAGAGAAGCTCTGAAGCTTAATGTCGACATAAAATTTATCAGAAACTATATTTTCGAGGGGTTCTAAAATGATCCTCATACCTTGTAAACATATGGCTATTGGGTGCTACACAAAAAAGCTATAAAATTTCGACACTTTGTTGGATGGAATCACCAACTCATCGGACTAAGTTAATCGCTTCATAGAAAGAGTTGCCGACTTACTAGAAATCATCGAATTATATGAGGAAGCCGTTGATTCGGATGAAGTCGTCAACTCGTGTGAGAGAGAGGTGTCGACTAAATATAACCCTTGACTCCCTTATGAGTTATCAAGTTTCTCAGAAGCTTAGACTGTCGCTCTTTATTCGTCGACACATAAATTAACTCTTAATTGGTCAATAATCATGTGAATCAGTAAAGGATAACACTAAATCATAGTATATGAAAGAAAGTTCATCAGCCACCATCATATACAAGTCAGTCAATCTCTAGCTAACATTAGTAAAAAAATAATTTTTACTTATCCTCACATATACTATGTGATAATTAGAATTTCTTAAATAATTTTTTTTAAAATAAAAAAAATCAAAATTTCAGCATCGTCCCTTGTCGAAGAAGGAAGAGAATGAAGGGAAAAAAAAAGGAGAGAGAGAAAAAATAAAGAGAAAAGTTCATTTTAGCTACGGGATTGCTTCGTCATTTTTATGGAACTTGCTCAGATTGTAGTACGTGATTCTAATCATATCTCTATTTTTAAAGATTTTAATGTTGACTGTTGAATTCTCCTCAAAATTGATTTACTGTATTTTCTACAATTTTATTAAACTTTCATCGCACAAATTTATTTATGTTATCGTACTGATTATTCTAGATATTTTGACTGCAATATTATAACTTTCACTGGATAAAATAGAAGTTATTGAATTTTATATTTGTATGATTTATAATGTATAAAAATTGAGTATTTTATTTAAGCATATTATTAATACAAGCATTGAGAATGAAATTGAATATGTGATTGGGTAATGGTTGGTCACTATTGCTTTTATTGTAATACATATGAAAACAAGTAAAGATCAATTGACCTGTTGGTTGGAGATTGGTTGACCTATACATGATGGTGGGTCGATGTCTTTCATTTAAATACTTTGATTGGGTGTTATCCTCTACTGATACAATGATTGTGAGTTATAAAGAGTTATTACTATACTTACGAGCAAAAAAGTAACGGCTCTGTTTACTGAGCCAATGATTACTGATATTGAAAAACATCGTGATAGTCAGAATTTCTTACTTGTTTAGTCACTTTAGTATGAATATTGAAATATATATTATTGATATATTATTCTTATTACTATACGGATTTATTATTACTGTATAAATTTTCTATTACTGCATTATTTTATAGCTCCTGCCACTAATTTTACTGTTATCGATACGGATGTCGATGTTGTTACCAACGACACCATTTATTGATTTATTGTACTGTACCGATAATATCATTGATATTAATATTGATGCTACTACTGGTATACTATTATTATTACTGCTATTGCTATTGGTTTATTATATTATTTACTGATTAACTTATTATGTGATATACTGAGTATATGATTATGATATTGCATTGATATTGATATATAATGTGATTATTATTATTAGTTTACTGCATTAATATTATTGCTCCCGGTTGACTACATTGATAAGATTTACGATAGTCTTTACCGATGCTTTAGTTTTATCGATCTATATGATTCATTTATTGATTATCACTGATTGATAGTACAGATATGATGACTACTTTATGGCTTTGACACTTGTACTGGTTTACTAGGTTTCACACTATACTGTTTATTAGTTATCGTACCATACTATTTAACTATTTATTGACTTACTGTTCTGCATGTGAGCTTTATTATTTCTGCGCAGATTCATAATCATATTGACTGCTACTATTATAAGATGACTGATGGCATGCATACTGCTTCTTTATTGTGCTTTGAATTCAACTATATAATTTTAGTGATCTGCAAGGCTGTTCAACTTATTATATATAGTTTAAATGATTTCATAATAGAGCAGAGATTTACGAGTAAGAGGCTTATCAAATTTCTCCAGATTTACTATTAGTCATTTCTTTCTGTCTATTGTTATTCTTTTGTACTCAAGACTGAAATGATATATTGTATTTGTATGATTCATGAGCATTGTATATAATTTTAGATAAATAAATAGAGATGCATATGGATGTTTTGATTAATAGAATTTGCTTCCGCTGATATTTGATTTTATTACATATAAATGAAATTATATACCTCTGATTGTTGTCTAATAAAAGATAAAAGAAAGAATGCTTTCAAATTAGATTTATGGGTGTCACATATTATTCTCAAAGTATTATAATAGTAATAGCAACTAGCTACTATCCAATCAAATGCTCAAATTCTTTCACAATATGTATTATCAATATGCATGCTTGTATAAAAATATCAAAAATTCTATTATATGCAAATCATACAAAATAAAATAAGTTTTATTTTACCTGGTGAAATTATGAAATCAGCCACTCAAAATGTTTGGAATTATCAGTACTATGATATAAAAAAGGTTACATTGTAGAAGTTCACTAGATCCGGAGAAAATGCAATAATATCAATTTGGAAGAAATAGAATTGTCAAAATTAAAATCTTTGAAAGTAGGAATATAATAAAATTCACCTATCACAATCTGAGCAATTTACGTAAAAGTGGTGAAATGAATCAACGACAAAAATTCTAGTTTCCTCTTTCTCTCTCCTCTTTTTTTCCTCTTTTTTCTTTTTTCCTTCCACGACAAGTCGGATCTGGAGGAGGGTGAGGGATGCAACTGAGTAGAGAAATATATATAACATATTTTAGTGCTCAGCGCCACTATCAAGCGCCACAACACTATTTGACAAATTCAAAATTACTTTAGAACAAGCCTTCAATGTTGTGGCGGCAACTTCTGGCGTTGCTGCCCTCACTGGCCTAATGCCGCAGCATTCACAAGAGCAGCGCCGTAGTACTTCAATTCAAATAGAAATTTAGATTCTAACTTTTATTTTAATTTTCCAAGATTATCAGGTTGTCTTCTAAATATGATTAATTCACTTATAAATATAAAATTCAAATATCTTTCTTACATAACTTTACTTCGCAAAAATAGGGTGCGTGGATTATGGACCATGTGTTAGCCAAATTGTGGAGCGGTCGGACCAAACCAGAAAATGACTATGTGTAATATAATATCTAGGTGGACCCACCCCCCAAGTAATCAAGAACCGACAAGACGACAATGGAATAATGCTCTATTTAACCAACGGATGAGATCGACGTATTTTGTGGTCCCATTCCTATTAAGCAGCTCGGATATGAATTCTCCCTCCATTTTTTTTATATATTATTAATAAAACACAAATACTTATATATATATATATATATATATATATTATGAATTTGTAATATACTAGCATTAAGGTTTCATTTGAAATAATTTTTTTACTGATGTGAAGCTGCTGAAGAGAAATTAATTTTTTAGGTTTTGTTTGAGATTGCATTTTTACTGCTTCTTAAAGCAGTTTTTTAGTACAAAAATTTTAATTTTTGTTCTAGAAAACTGCTTTAAGAAGCAGTAAGAAAGCTATCCCAAACGAAGTCTTAAAACAATTGCAGAAAGTAAATTTTCAGTACAAAAATTTTTTGAAAGCACTGAAAAAGCAGTGACCAAATATAATTTATGATTGCGATCTGAAAAGTAAAATAATAAGAAAATTATCTCAAATAAAATATAAATTTGATATAAGTTTTTAGAAGGATGATAAAATTGAGCATTTTAAACAATTGGAATAAATGAAATAAGTTATTGCATGTGATAGATTAGAGATAAAGAGAGGGTTGTCATAGACATAGACATCACAATTGCAGCATCCAACAAATGCATATGACCATTTAAGCTCTATTTATGGTCCAAAGCTTAGGCACATGTCCATAATTAAGTGGCATGTGAAACTAAAATGAGAGTGTAAAGAAGCATGAAGAAAATTAAGGTGCTACTCAACTAACCAAAGGAGCAATGTCAAATTTCAGGCTTTGATTGAGACAGCTTTTTTCTTGCTTTTAAAAGCGCTTTTTAGTATAAACTAAAAATTTTTGTACTATAAAATTACTTTAAAAAGCAGTAAAAAGCTATCCCAAATGAAGCCTGTGTCAAGTTTTTTGGATAAGCATAAAATGGTCTTGCGTAAGTGATCTTAAAAAAAGCTTATGTACAAATTTAAAAAAAAAAGAAGATATGATATCTTAGTCACACATCGCACACATGATTTGCTAGTAGAAAAAAGGAAAGCACATTATCTCTATCATATTTCTGTCACTTATGTATTTCTATTATTGTCACTCATATAATAAGCCTTTATTTCTATTACTCGCATATCATGTGAGTAAAAAAAATATTTATTTTAATGTCAAAAACTAAAATTGTATAGCTCAAGCTCTAAAGTGGCACCCAAAACTCTCCATACTTCTTTGCCATTCATGCAAATGGGTACTCCATAACTTTTTTGCAAACTTATGAGCAAATTAAATGCAAACACATACATACATTACATATACAAGCTTAGAACATAATATCTCTTAAGTTGGGAGAGATTATTACGTGCAAACCATCGACGAACGCTTCCGAAGGCCAATCAGGAGCCGCCACGTCACGCAATCCATTGTGCGTTGGGTGAAAGACAAAGAAAATCTGAAAAATTGCGACAAGACCTTGCTGGTAAAAGGTATCCGTAAGATCAACAACGTGTGAAGGAGAAGAAAAGGCAACGGAAATGGCAACGAGATTTTGCTAATGAAGTACAATTGGACTAGTGGGATGCAAGTGAAAGAGTAAGAGTTTAATGATGATATTATAATTGAGAGAGTGAGGAAGGTATTACTTTTTATATTATTTAAATTTTATTTGTTATGTGAATAAATAATAAATTTTATATGCTAAATATATAAATATAATAATTTTAAATGCTATAATGTAAATCTCTCAAGAATAAAATATTTAGCTTTTCATTTCTTTACTCATAAGACATAGAGGATTAGATTATTATTTGAATTTGATTATTGATATTTATTATAGCATAACATCTTTAACACTTAAATACTGGACATCACATGTGAGTAAATAAAATATAAATAAATAAATAGCTAGTGTTTCTTTACTTTTTTATGGCAATTAAATAGAGGAAGAATAAAATAAAGAGGGCCATAGAACTAAATCCAAGCTTTGGTGATGGGCCATTGTCTAAGAATATAAATTTGTTTTCCCATGTGAACTTTCCAGATAATATTCCAAAAAAAAAAAATTTAGGGTCCTTTTAAAACATTTGGAAGTATTGTAAGAAAATTATAATTTATAAAAATAGATGTGATATTTTTTTAAAAAAATCTTTTTGGCAAAATTTTTTATTAATTTTTTTATAATTATCAAATTCTAATATATCTAATATGAAAAGCATCTTTTTTTAAAAAAATTACCAATAATAAGAAAAAAATACTTAAACTGATTGTAGCTAAATTTGATGTAGATTTTGAAGAAAATAAATCCATTTAAGATTTTTTTTGGGATAACTTTCTTACTGCTCTATTTTTCAGGCGTAAATTACAGTTTTTGTTTGACTACTGCTTTTTCATTGCTTTTAAGAAATTTCTCTGCAAGTAAGCTGTTTTTTATAACAACTTTCAAAAAGCTATTTTTCCCACAATTCTCTGCACAATCACAACTTTCAGGCCTAAATTACAGTTTTTGTTTGACTACTATTTTTTCATTGATTTCAAGAAATTTCTCTGCAAGTAAGCTATTTTTTACAACAACTTTCAAAAAGCTATTTTTCCCACAATCACTGCACAATCACCTTTATAAAAAACTACAATCACACATCAAATAGACCCCAAGTTTTCAATGAGAATAATCTAGAGAAAAAAAATTGATATACTAACATATTTTTCATGGTGATATTTTTTAAATAATAACGCATGATATTACTCTTGTATTTATGAAAAATCAATTACATTTTCATTTTATTTATGATCATATTTCATATAAAAAGAAAAAGAAAAATACCTCCCAAGAAGCATATTCAAAATCTCAAAATCACTTTTCATCAAGCTTAAATATTTGAAATCCAAGGTATCATTATGTAAATCCTTTAGCAGATTATTCTCACTAATTGGGCAACTTTTGTTACACATTCTACAGCAGCAAGATAACAATTTCAAAATAGAAATAATGTATCAAATTAAAGCATGACGTCCATCTGATATGCCTATTAGTTATAAAAATAAGTAGGCATGTGTTTGTTTGTAGGAAATAAGCTTAGTAGATGAAATCTATTGGCTAACATAGAAATAATGATAAGGACACAAATATGATAAATGAAATTGGCATGATTGATAATGAAATATTATATTCATAGGTTATGATGCATGATGGTATATCCAAGGAGGCAATAATGGATGCTTGAGGGCAACACTAATGGTAGGCTAAATTATAGGGTCCCAATTAGGATTCATATGGGACTGAAATGACGGTAATTTTTTATAAAAGTGATTATAAAATTATTATAGAAAGCAGTTTCATAACATGAAAATTTATTAAAAGCAGTTAAAGAGCAGTGACCAAATAAAAATTATGATTGTAATTTGAAAAGCAAAATAATAACAAAGTTGTCCCAAACGAAACTATGCTGATCATGTTGAGCCCAAAGGTAAGAGATGTGGAAGGTATTGGCATGCTTATAAACTCTTTACTAAATCAAATTTCCTTATGTAGATTGCTATTTGATAGAAGAATAACAAGATGAGATTGAGGCTTCATTTTAAAATTTTTAATTTTGACACTAAAAAAAACTATCTTAAGAAGCATTAAAAAAACTGTCCCAAATAAAATTTGAATGGAGCTGCCTAAGCCACACAGGTTGAGCCAGTTGTATTTCAACTAGACAATTATTAGATAATCAGAAGGCATAATGGGTCATCCCTAACCCTTCGATGGTTCTTAGCCCGCCTCTCGGCTCAACTCTACAAGTAGGATTTTGAAAACCTTGGTTGAAAGATTAATGTTTTTAAGATTTCGTTTGGAATAATTTTCTTAGTATTTTTATAAATAATTTTTTAGTACAAAAATTTTTTAAATAATCTAACAAGTTTATATACATTATTGCATGGTATTTCCATTTGTCATGTTGAGCTTTTCATAATTTATCTCTAGTAAATATCAATTGGGTTATCATCAAAACATCTGTAACAAAGCTGTTTAAAGTGGATCTGTAGATCCTTTGTAGATAATTTAATTGTTAAAATATATTACAAACTTTGATTAATTATTGGTTTTACTTGTAATAAAAAGTTATTAAGATCAAATGAACTTGTAAGAAAATTTACTAAGAGTTGGTAGTAAAATAATCATTCATAAACATATAATCATCCTTCTAAAAGTTCTCTTACAAAAACAAAAACATAAGAATGTATTAATTCAATAATAATAAAAGGAAGCTCGTCTCCTCCAAATGATCATCTTGATGACTTTTGATGATACATCAATAGATAAGGGCGTCTCCAACCAAACGTCATTAGGGGGTTTGCAGTTCACGCGAGCGTCCAATAGAGCGGCATTTGAAAAGGAGTTTTCACATTTTGAACATTTCAACGACAATATTGGCGTCCTATTGTTCACAAACTCATTTTTTTAGATGAAAAGAAGATGAAGAATGAATATACACATATTATTATTTTTTAATGTTAGAAATGAAATTCTAATGGAGATAAATTACTGTTTGATATGTCCCTACTGCATTTTGGAGTGAAAAATGAGTTGTTCGTTGGAGATGCCCTAAAATAAGAGAAATAATTATGTGCGAAGATCGAACGACAAGAACTGTTCGAATTTGCTGGGCTTTAAATACTTTTTTGCCGCACTTTTGCAAATACTCAGCAAAAGAGCAATAAATATGCATTCATAATTGTATATTTGCTACCCTTTTGCTGAGTATTTGCAAAAAGGCAGCTAAAGTGCAGGAAATATCTTACTAATTGAAAATTTGCTCCGCTTTTGTAAATATTCAGCAAAAGTGCATTCATAATTACATATTTGTTACCCTTTTGTTGAATATTTGCAAAATTGTAACAAAATGTCAGCAAATCTGGACGGTTCTCGTCGTCCGGTCTCCGCACATAATTATTTTTGTGTTCTTCTCATTCATAATCATGTATGAAATTGTTTGATATTTATATTATTAAGTTATCACACAGCTCATCTTGGTTAGTTAGTTGGGAGCTTAGGTAACCAACTAAGAGGTCTTGAGTTCGAGTTTTGTGTATGCGATGTGTGTATGAATTTGCCTTAATTGACCTACATGTCCCCCAAAAAAAATATTATTAAGTTATCCATCAAATTATTAAGAATTGGTTGATAAATATAAAAATTATCTTCCTTTTTTTTTCTCTCTCTAAGAGTGGCCTTACCAACTTTCTTTCTTCACCGGAGAGGAGCTATCGTTGGTCTTCCCGCCAATGGTAGCCAGCAGCGGAGGAATGCTAACGAAGAAGCTAGAGCTCCTCCTCCACCCCAACCTCTCGATCTCCCTCACTGCCTTCGTTTCTTCCTCCGAGATCAAAGCCACTCACGCACACTTCATCGTCACCGGGCGCACCACCAACACCTTCGCCACCTCCCGCCTCCTCGCCGCCGCCGCAATCCCTTTTCCCAGAGACCTCAAGCATGTTCGCTCCCTCTTCGCCTCCCTCCCATCACCCACACTCTTCTCCTACAACACGATGATCCGCGCTTCTTCCCAAAGCCCAGAACCTATTCATTCCCTCCACCTATACCTCCACATGCTTCGCTCCGGCCTCTCGCCTAACCACCTCACTCTCCCATTCCTCCTCCGCTCCTGTGCCTCCCTTCGCCTTCTCAACCCCGGCACTTCCCTACACTGCCACGCAACAAAGCTCGGCCTCGACGGCGACATATTTGTCATCAACAACACCATCACTATGTACTCATCTCTCCCTGACATGGCTTCAGCCCAAAGGATTTTCGATGAACATATCGAAACCACAGACGTTGTCTCCTGGACGGCTCTAATCACCGGATACTCCAACACCGAAGAAATTGACGCCGCGCGGTCACTCTTCAACCTTTCCCCGAGCCGGAATCTCGTGACGTATAACGCAATGCTGGGCGGCTACGCGCGGACTAAGCGAACATCAGATGCACGCCACCTATTCGACGAAATGACCGAACGAAACGCTGCCTCCTGGAGCTCCTTGATTTCCGGCTTCGTCCAGGCTGGCCTCACCAAGACGGCGCTCGCCATCTTTCACAAGATGGCGCGGCAAGGCGTCGAACCCAACGAACCTCTGCTCGTAAGCGCTGTATCGGCTTGCTCGCAACTCCGAGCACTGGAGCATGGCCGTTCTGTCCACCGCTACATAGAAACCCTAGGCATCCATACAGGCGTCATTCTCGGCTCCGCCTTAGTCGACATGTACGGCAAGTGCGGCGGAATAAAAGAAGCCATACAAGTTTTCAACACAATGCCAGAGAGAAACATCTATACCTGGAACTCAATAATCACCGGTCTCGCCATGAACGGCGCCGGAAGCCAGGTTTTAACGCTCTTCTACAAAATGAGGCTCGCCGGAGTATTACCTAACTCCATAACATTCATTGATCTGCTCAGCGCTTGTAGCCATAACGGGCTTGTCGAGGAAGGCCGAATGCTGTTCGACGAAATGACAAGGGTGTATAACATAATCCCTGAAGAGGAGCATTATGGTTGCATGGTGGATTTGTTGGGCCGTGCTGGATTGATAAAAGAGGCTTTGGTTTTCATTGAGAAGATGCCGATTGAGCCACATCCGGGAGTGTGGGGAGCCCTGGCTGGAGCTTGTAGGATCCATGGTGAGATGGAGCTTGGTGAAGAAATTAGCAGATGGTTGATCGACCTTGAGCCATGCCATGGTGGAAGATACATCCATCTGTCTAATATATATGGGGATGGGAGAAGGTGGAATGAGATGGCAGTGGTGAGGCGGCTATTAAAAGAGAGACAGGCGGTGAAGCCTTCTGGAAGCAGCTCAGTTGATGCACAAGTTAATTTTTTAAATATATGATCCTTGATTTTTTTAAATATCATTTATATACATAGCATTCAAGGTATATTTTGTTTACATAACAAGGGCATCTCTAACTGAACATCATTCGCCCGTTTGCAGCTCTGACAAGCGCCCACTCGAACGGCAAATAGAAATATATTTTTGTGTTTTATCTCAGTATGAATAGCACTATTCAAAATGACATGAACAGCACTATTCAAAATGTCATTTACCCGTTTGCCACTTCACAACAAAAATGAGAAAGAACATACGCTCTTTTTTTTTGTTTTAGAAATAGAGTTATGTTGAAGATGAATTACTGTTTGATATGACTGTTACTTTATTTTGAAGTGAAAAAATAAATTTTCGGTTGGAGAAGCCATAAGTAGCTAAATTTTAGCATTTATTCACCTAACATCTAAAACTTCAAATAATATTAAAAATAATACTCTTCTCATCCTCTTTGTTATTAGTTTGTTGTCGCCGCCAATCTTATCGCCCTTCGCTGGTTCATATGCTTGAACCCTCTTCTCTAACCTTATCCTGATGTTAATCTTAAGATTTTTTTTTTTTGTTGTTGATTTTTTCAACATGATGTGATTTTCTTTGACTTGTAATTGATTGTGCATATGCAAATACATTAATTTGTTTGTGATTGTGAATCACACTCTTAACATCAGAGAATTGTACAATCTTTCTCCTAAGAACCTAAGCATTTGTAATTGTTATATTAGAGCATCATTCATGAAAAAATAAAAAGGGGTCATATTGAATCCAATTTAATATGTAATGCATATTGATCCTTGAAGGAAAATTTTCATTTTATATTTATTCTATAAGATGGTGGTGAGACCTGCAATGCTTTATGGTGCTGAATGTTGGCCATTAAAAGAGAAGCATAATTCTAAGTTAAGTGTTGCAGAGATGAGGATGCTCAGGTGGATGAGTGGCTTTACCCTTAGAGATAGGATACGAAATGAGCATATTCGTGAAAAGGTTGGAGTAGCTCCAGTGGAAGATAAGATTAGAGAGAGTCGCCTTAGATGGTTTGGTCACGTAAAACGGCGGCCTCCCGATGACCCGGTTAGGAAAGTAGAGGTCTTAGATTTGACTTATGTTAAGAAAGGTAGAGGTAGACCTAAAAAGACTTGGTTAGAAAATATTAGAAATGATCTTTCTTTATTAGATTTAAACGAGAATTTGACTTTTAATAGGACACAATGGAGAAAAAGGATTCGTGTAGCCGACCCCACGTAGTGGGATAAAGGCTTGATGTTGTTGTTGTTGTTGTTGTTGTGTGCTAAGAAAAGACATTTGAGATTCAACCACCTCAAATTATGAATGTGGCATCAAAAGAAAAATTTGGTAAAATAAATTGTTGAAAAAGGTCATTTGTGAGTTGGTAGTTGTTATAAGTGGTTAAGACTTGAACATCAATAATATGCATTTAAGTGCATCAATAATATATATATATATAAGACTTGTGCTCTTGGGACACCTTCCAAAGTAAGCAACACCTGAGCAGAGAATCCATCGCTAGTGGAGGTGGAGAAGGCAAGGACCCCTAAGTCGCTTCAACTTGAGTCGTAGAAGGTTCTTGAGCTAAAGACGATGCCATTAGCACTTCAACATCGCCACACTCGGATAACTCAAAAACCTTCACCACAACCTTTTGCCTCCACTATAAATGGCACTTGCTACTCCATAGTACGCTAACATGGGAGCTCCTCCTATGATAAATAATGAAGGATCAACAACAAAAACTCCTTGCCTAAAAGTTTTAAAGGAACTGCGAATATGTAGATGCCAAGCCGAGCTCCCATTGTGCCAAAGCCAAGGCTTCAAATTCACTTGGTTGGAGTCCCAAAACTCATTTGATGTTAAGCATACCCTTAGCTCGCAAGTGGATAATGGTTAGGGGTGTCAAGTTTTGACACGACACGAAAACCCGACTCGAACCCGACCCGGAATTTTCGGGTTTGACCCGACCCGTTTCTCAAACGGGTCGGGTTCGGGTTGCGAAAATTGACCCGTTTGAAAAACGGGTCGGGTTCGGGTTGACCCGGCGGGTTGCCGGGTCAACCCGATAACCCGTTTAATTTAAAAAAAAAAATTCCCGCTTCCCGCCCGCTGCCCGCTACCCGCTGCCCGCGCGCCCGCTGCCCCGCTGCCCCGCCCGATCGAGCCCGCTGCCCCGCGCCGACGCACGCGCCGCGTGTCCGCTGCGCCGCTGCCCCGCACTCGCTGCCCCGCGCGGCCGCGCCCACGCCTGCTGCCCCGCTGCCCGCAGCCCGCGCCCCCGCGCTGCCCCGCTGCCCCGCTGCCGCGTGTCCGCCCCGCGCTGCCCCGCTGCCGCGTGTCCGCTCCGCGCTGCCCCGCCGGCGACCGCCTCCGCCTCGCGCTGCCCCGCCGGCGACCGCCTCCGCCCCGCCTTTCTCGTGTCGGGTCGGGTCAACCCGGCAACCCGCCGGGTCGGGTTCGGGTTCGGATTTCCGACCCGTTTTTCTACCCGGGTCGGGTTAGGGTCGACCCGTTTGTAACGCGGGTCATTCCGGGTTCGACCCGAACCCGACCCGTGACCCGAAATTGACACCCCTAATAATGGTGCTCTCTCCCACACAACACTCGCTTAAGATTTTGGAAATACTTCTCCTTACCTTCACCTAGGCCCATAGCAATCTCGGCCACTACAGGAGTATGTGTTATCTCAACAGAAGCCAGCACTTTAGCAGTCGTGCTCACAGCTAATTGTTTAATAAAAGGTCACCTCACAACCAAGGGGACATCATCCTAATTCGAAGATAGAACTACTTTCTATGTGCATCCCCCAATTGGCGGCATGCTACTCGCCTCCACCTTGTATGCCTCCTTTAGCACAGGTGGCCCTAGCTCATTCACCCCTTGGCCAAAAAAACTCACTAACCTCTACAGCCACCACCTACTTCTTAATCACAATAGAAATAGATTTCTTCACCTCATCTTCTTCTAGTTACATGTGCGCATGACAACCTCCTTCTGCCTCTTAAGGCTCAACTCGACCAACTTAGCAAGGTCAAAATCATCCTTCTTGAGTGAGTCATAATTACGAAAAGGAGGAGGAGGCAATGTAGCAACATTGCACCCTCAATCAACTGTCTATAAATAACGATAGTGTGTGGGGTGAAATCAAAGTCGTAACAAGAAATCTACATTTACAATGCTACAATAGATACAATGCAAAAAACTTCTATTTAGTCTCACTTTATACTGACGATAGCATCAACTACTTGTCTTTGATTCACTTATTAATTTAATAACTCACCCTTTTACTCTCTGAGGTTGAAATCTAAGCTGAAGTAGACTCAATGTCACATCCAAAGAACTCTCTTTCACGTAATCATTCATACACAAAAGCCCAACGAATCACACTCTACACTTGCCCGTGAGGGCTCGTTAAGAGGACTTGGTCAGAGACCAGGAGATATATTATAGATAGAGATCCACATAAGTGCTAATTTGTTGAGCCACATATCCATAATAACCTATAATGAGCCATATCATCTGTTATACATTATACTTATTTTATTTTTAAGCATAATCTTTTCTATAGAAAAGACATTCTTTTTAACTCTTTTGAGTCTTTTCAAATCTTCTTGACACTTTGAAGACTAAAGTTCTCTTATTTTTCAATTCTCTCACTTCTAGATTCCATATTATTCTCTTATAAGGACCGCTATACTCACTAAAAGATTAATTTGCCCCCTCAGCTTTTATCTCATAATTACTTGCTAGTAAAATAATACATGATATCTACGAACAAATTTAAATCCAACAATACAAACTCGTGTTAGCTTCTAGAAAAATATGCTTTCCTCGTAAAAAAAAAAAAAAGTTTATAGAATGCTAGCCACAAAAGGGACCTAGCTAATGTGATCATCAACTCTATTTGATGCTAGATTAGCCAATTCAAAGCTCTCCAGAGCTTAGTAATTTTGTTCAGGCCTTCAATGTGAAAAACGAGGTCTGAAGTACAAGTGTTTGCTCTAAACTCAAAGCATTCATCAGCATTAACGAGGACTTATCAAAAATAATCTTAGAACAATGAGATCCTCCGGATTAAATCAGATTACAGCATTGATAGAGATTACCGACAGGCTTGCTGGCACTTCTGGTGCTTGTTTACTGTGGCAGTTGCGACAATTTAAGATCGACGGTACAAATGGTTCAAAATTGTGAGAGGTGGTGGGGAAGGAGATGAGGAACTATCCGGAGTTGACAGGCCGATTTTGTCCTTATGTCACTCATCATGCAAAAATTTACACTTGTATGGAAGACCTGAAAAAAGTTCTTTAAAGAAGTTCAAAATTCAGAGGCTGTTAAATATATCATCCAACTGATTCGGTTTTCTGACGAGTCTCTTCCTGCAAAAACAAGAATTTATCATCTGAAATTTGTTGAAAAGCATAGTCATGTAATTTGTTCAGTGAATAGCCGTAAGAACAATTTTAGAGCTGGAGCTCTTCAGTGCTATCATGGAAGATGAAGTAATCAGGAACAGAAAATCAACAAAAAAACTAAAAACATCAAAGGGTATAGTACTAATCGAAATCCTACCCCAGAATGTTAGCTTAAACAGCGTAAATTTGACATGCAAATTATACTCTAGCTGGCGAAGTAATTTAGCATGTGGAGTATATTAAGCTGTAAAGCCTAACTTCTATCTAAGTACATAACACAGTAATCAGTTGTATAGTCGCAAGTAGACCTTTGTGATAAGTCATTGTGGGAGCTCGGGGTTCAGGGGCAAAGCATTGAGAGGGATCTGTTATTCATGGGATATTTCATTAAGGAGGTTTTGAGATTTTTAATGTATTTTCAGCTGGCTCGATTTTTGTTATAAAGAGAAGGGAGTCTGTCTTCGAGCTGTACTTGTGAAATTAAAATTGTAATTCTCCACAACTAAAATTGTAGTAAAATCTACAGTGACAGTAACCGGATATAGCCATAAATTTAGTAAACATGGAGGAAATTTTGTATTTGTTTAAACTTTTTTTTTTATTTCGTTCTTTCGTTCTCATTATTTAAATTAGGTTTCGCCTATTTCCCAACAGTGTTAGTGCTTAGAGCAGTATAATCAATAGCAAAGCATGCGGGCAAAAACTAAAATGCTTAAAAGAAAGCAGAAAGAGCCCACGTCACTTCATTTTTATGTGAAGGAAAGATATAATACAGATGCAAACGCATAAGCTGCACTTTCCAGTGTCTCCAATTAGTATAGAACTTGAAGCCACAGTTGTATGGTCAATATACCGAATTGTAATATAAGCAATTACCTAACCAACAAACCAAAAAACAAAAACAAAAAACTAAATACAAACTAAGATACAAAATTAAAATTCACAGACTGACTCGGCAAATATAAAATAACATTATATCAAGGAAGTCAGATGTAAACATTCAATTTTTATCGTAAGGAAGATCAAGCATCATTCAATCATATGCCCATAGCACCCAAACCTAAGCAAATCACATTCCTGACATACCCTGCTCGACATTAATCAGGAATGTTGAAATCACTAGGCGGGAACAGAGAATGATAATAACATGCGATGAAAACACAAGCCTCCCACATAGCAGTTCCTTCATAAAATAGCAACCAAGGACTAATTATGCTGCTAAAATTAGAAAGTTATCGTACCAAATCAGAAACATTGTAGCTGCTGCATGAGGAGGGATCTGAATGCAATTCTCAGAACCATGCAACCAAGGACAAGTTAGAAAGGCAAAAGCAGAGTACTAAACTTTGGTTTTTATAATGCCACTATGTCATGAAGGATAATCTCAAAGTTTATCAGTAGCCTGTCAACCCAAAAAAGACACTATGAAAGGAATTTCAATGCGCAAAAGAAATTGCATTTAGTAGACTAGGCCAAGTTAGAAAGGTAACAGCAGTGTACAAAACTTTGGTTCTTATAATGCCACTATGCCATGAAGAATAATCTTAAAGTTAATTTAGCAGCCTGTAAACCAAAAAAAGACAGCATGAAAAAATTTCAATGCGCAATGCATAAGAAATTCAAAGCACAAAACTCTCAACATCAGTGGTGGTAGTCTGCCAAAAGACGAAAACTACTGTAAAATAATGATTAAAAAACTTTTAAAATACCAACTTACAGAATATTTCATCTGCTGCCGGTGGAACATAAATATTGAAGCGAGTACTCATTGGAGGAACATACATCCATCAGATCCTGATGCAATTTTGTGATTGACTTCTGTAATGATCTTAGGGCAGGAAGCAAGGTTCTGGAATTTTGTCTAATGAAATGTCCATGGCGCTTGCAGAGCTCCTGCACCAAATTACTGATTTAAATAAGTGCAAAGAAGTCAAGTCTAAACTATTTCTCTTAGGTGCCCAAAACAGAATAGCATACCTGGCACCACTGAAGAATAAATTCCAGATGCGGACAGCTTTCAAGGAGATCAGAAAACACTTCCATTAGTCTCTGCAAATATTTGACGGGTATAGATGAAGCAATGGAGGGTATATCTGATGTCTTCACAAAAAATATGCATTTCTTAATTAAGGATTCTTCATTTAGACGAAGACTAAGCAACAATGCCCTCTGATGCTGAGCCTCTGAAAGAGCAGAATCTACAGCCTATGAAAAACAGAATCTCTATATAAGGATTTGCCTGATGAAATCATAAATTCATAATCATAGGCATTCTGGCGCTAGGAACAACAACATTTATGCAGCTAAGAAAGACATTGTTTAATTAAGAAATTACTGAGCAGGCAGTATCACACTTCAGCAGCCATTGTGATCACAGAATATCTAATAATGGCATTGTGTCATTGTACGGAGGTTATGGATTAAAAAACTACTTGCAGATATGACTGAACAGTAAGTCCATGGCATACTAAATATAAGTAATGGCATGATAAACTGAACAAAAGAAAATATAATAAATCACCTATGAAATATAAAAGAAAACAAACTTAACGAGCAAACTAAATGGCAACAAGGGCTTCAAAACGATATAAAGAAACAAACCGGAGCAATTGAGTCATGCTGCAATGTCAAGGTAGTAGTTCTAAAACTCAATAAGCAGGGAAATTTAAGAGTCAAGTAATTTTTAAATCATACAAGAAAACCAAAGCCCAGTCCTTTTTTGCTTTCAATGCCCTTTATTCGACAGATATATATTCCCTCAATAAAAGAACCGGTAAAAGTGTAACAAAGAAGATCAGCAAAGATAGTTACATTTAGTCAGAAGAACATCCAGCTAACACATAAGCAAATTCTTAATCAAAAACAAACTTCTTGCCAGCATTTAAATTAACTCCCCTAAAATTACAAACATTTTTAAAAGTAAAGATAAACACGAGCAATAACATCACCGTTATTATCGACATACCCAACACGGAATCGGAGGAGCTGCTAACTATGACGAATGTACTAACTATGTATATGACGCCGAAAATAGACCAATTTGATATCACCCTTTAATTCGAATTAGTAAAAGCAATGTCTCCTTGCATAATATGGATTCCAAATGATTATATTGTAGACATGATAGAATAAGAACTCAACAGGGCCTTACCCCGCTGAGTTCTTACTCTTAGATTGCGGCTCAAGAGGTAGTTCGAGAGGAGCCGTTAGGCCACTTGAGCAAGGCAACATATTTTACCTACAATCCATCGAAGTGATATAGACCTTTTTTGTGGTGATAAATGACCTACTTAACCTAGTGGTTAGAGTATTGCTTTCATACGGCAGGTGACAAAGGTAGAGTGTTGGAGTCTTTCTATTGATCGGTCATGTCATATAGGCCCGACTCAGGCATCAAATTGCTTCGATTAGAATTATCCGAAGGATACCTTCTATACATCAAACTGAAAAACTTATTCTTCTTTTCTTTCGACATATCTTGTATTTCATCACATCCTAACTATATTTTTTTTTCATCAACCTTACACATTATCACCTATTTATTTACTTCATTATTTATTTGAGCTATTTATTGTATTCACTTCTAAATTTTTTCCAAGTACAAGAGTATTTTTAATTAGTCTCCTCTATCTTAATAGTGAAACAGACCCCTAATTTGATGATTTTAACTTTGACTTGACAACATTTACACTTTATTTATAACTTATGCTCATTTAAGTTTGCTCCATAATACAGATTTATTGTAATAATGATATTTCAATATAAATATAAGTTACATAACAAAACTTGTATTAATTTGATTATATTTTGTGTGTTACATTAATAAGACTAGTTGAAAATGGTAAAACCTTATATTTAAGTATGGGAATTCTAATTTTAAATATTTTTTTTAATTTGATAATATCATAATATATTTTATTTTATATATAAAAAAGATGAATCTTATTTTTTAATGCTTATGCTCCATTCCAGATAGGGATTAAATAATTTACTTAACATTTTCACTTTTTAAAGCATTGTTCTTTTAAAAACCTCTTAAATTTTCCTTTGCTTGCAAGCTTCTTCTCATTGAATTCACCCTTATAGAAAAAAAGGATGAATTATGCTTGGGAACATGGTGTTCGTGGAGGAAGTGATGAAGAAACTAGTTCATGGGTATCACTGAGCATGTATTGATGCAGGACTACAATGCATTAATTGTATGAGTTAAGAATTTTGCACGAATTGAAAGAAGTAAGAGCAATTATTTTATTTGCTAATCCAAACGACAAAATAAAACATAAGAGCGGTCACTTCCACTTAGGCCAAATCACATTAAAGAGCTTGAACTATTACAAGTAATACAGAAATTTAACGACATGCAAATTAAGTAAACTTTCAACAAAATTCCTACACTAACAATAAGATTAGTACATAGAAAGGAAACTCAAATCCTACGTTTACTAAGCAACGGCATTTAGCGAAGCACGATTCTTTATGATTCCATCAACACCTACAAGGTTAGTGAATTTAAAGATAAATGAATAAGGGTCGATGTTCACCCTTATTGAGAATTGGAGGTGATGTACCACTATGCGTTGCCCAGCTGTTCGTCAATGGCTTCAACAAGAGAATTCAGGATGCGCTCCACGTATTCTTCAACCGTGTGATCGATATTCGGGTTGACATCAAAGAAGGTGGAGTGGAGAATGTGGACGAAATCTTGCTTGTCGTAGACGTAGCCGAAGTCAACTTCTGGATCCATGCATCGGTCTTGCTTGGTTGAGATGAGGAGGAAATGTTCTTCTTGCTGTCTTTGTGGTTCCCTTGAGAAGAGAGGTCTTTTTCTTCAAAATCCAAGTATGAGAGGGGGTGAGAGGAGGGCCGGCCACGAGGGGGAGTAGGGGTTTATTTTAATTCAGATTTTCAAGAGCTAGGTTGGAGGGAAAATGACTTTTAAATCCTCTAATTAATTCCCGACTTTGGAATTAATTAAATAGGGAAAGGGATGAGGTGAGGTGGCGGGTAGGAGAGAGGGAAGGGGCCTTGAATTAATTCCAATGGGGGGAGCTTTATTTTTGGAAAGGAAATTAATAGGTGGGGCATGGGGGGTTCGGCCAAGAGAGAGAGGGAGGGGGATGTGGCTAGATTCAATGTATCTAGGTTAAGGCAATAATTAATCAATCAAATCACATTTTGAATTAATTGATTTAAATTAAAGACCTTTCCAAAAATAGGATTGATGAAATAGGAAAGGGTTTTAATCAATTAATTCAGATTTGGCTTAATTGATTCAATTAGGAATCTTTCCAAAAATAAGATCAAGCATTAGGAAAGATTTGGGGAATAGATTTTGAATTATTCCCAATTCAAATTCTTTCCCAAGATGGGTTGGGATCAATTAGGAAAGTGGGAATTTAGGAAATAATTCAAGAGGGACAAGAGGGGGAGAAACCGGCGGCTTGGTGGGGAGGTTGGGCCGGCGGGTGTGGTGATGGTGGTGGGGGATGCCGATGGGAAGAGGAAGGGAACGGGTGGGGAGGAGGGGCCGGCGGGTTAGGTGAGGTGGAGCTTGGGCTGTGGGAATAGTGGGGAAAAGTTGGGGGGCCGGTGGTGATGGAGGGGAAGAATGGGAGAGCGAAAGATAACAAAATAACCACGAACCCGACGTATCAAGGTTGGTGGGTGATGCGCGATTCTCCCTCTCCTAGGGATCCTTCTCCTTAGCTCTCAACTCTCACAAAGAAGTAGAATGTAGAAATTTTTTTGATAATCATTCATTAACCATCATAAGAGAACAATAAGGCTATTTATAGCCTCATAAAAAGGACTCAAAGGTAAAATACGATAATGCCCTCTTGGACTTACATACGATCTCCCTTAAGGGTAAAAGCGGAAACAAAAACTAATAAAGCAAATAACAAAACAAATACATGATAATACTCAAAAATACATCAACTCAATCGTGGCCATAGATCGCTTGCCACGTCGTTGATAAACCTTCCATGATCTGATGTCCCCATCATGTATAGTCTGACACAAATGTATAATATGGTGACTTAGAATCCAACATTTCCATATATCATACCACTTTGTTTAATAAATACCATGAAATGAGATTCTATAATCCAATGGAGAGGTGGCAATGGTAACACAACCTTAACCAAGATGTCTATTAAGAAAGCATAGAACAATAATATAAAGTTTTGGTACATTTATATATGGTGAAGAATTTGACAGCAATTAAAGAATTTGCATATAAACATTTTTCTTGAGTTCAGATTCAATGATAGACACAGGCTCGATCTCAAATCTAGGACTGATTATAATAATTAAATATAATATAACTTTATAATCATATTAAAAACCACAAATTAATCACTAATTAGCCTTAATATGTAATTAATGATAAATTACTTAATTACTTTATAATTATTAATAGCTATTATAGAAATAATTATCAAAATTAAACACCATTAAACATTAATGACCTAATTATAACAAAATAATCCCTAATTAGGCTAATTAGTTTCTCAAAATCTCATTTAATCTAATAAATCACATGATAAGTGTATGAATTCGAATGCTCATGATTCCAAGTAATTTTTTTCAAGTAGCTAAACCTTACTTCCCTTACAAGTCAAAGGCAACAACATTAAGCTACACCCGAGGGATCATTAAAACAATACTTGTCATATGAAAAATTCAGAGATTATGTTTTAAATGCATTAATCTATCTTCACAGTAAACTCTTTATTTTAATGAAATATTTTATACGGATTATAGTTAGGATTAGGGTTTTGAATTTTTGCATGAGAACCTGGTGGAAGGCTGTGTCCGGTAATAAAATGTTTTGGGTGGGATAGGGGAGTCAAGTGCAGTAGGCAATGGATTTTCTGAAAAGAAACAGCTTTTAGTGGGTGGGCATTTATAGGAGAATGTTAGGTGGAGGGTAGATACTTTGTGGTTAATTATTATGTTTTTGGATGTAGATAAGAGGCATTTGGGAGCAATAGGGAATATGGAGATCAAGGTTTAGGGTTTATATGTCCATACATTCAAAAAATTCACCTATAATAAAAAAATAATCTTCTCACCCCAATATCTCAAATTTGCCTTTGATTGCAAGATTTATCTTCTTAAATTTACCCTTAGTAGTTTTTGTTTGCTCGCATGCATTTTCAAAATGCAAAGTACATAAATATAGCAAATTCTGATTTTTAGAGATATTTGGTTGCCTGTAAATTAAATGCAGGAAAACAATTTATCATGTTTGGTTGTGCAAAGTTTATAGCTTGATATGCTGACCTCCCTTGCCACCGATTGCCACCACAACCACCAACCACTACTGCCACCCACCAACCCCTGTCAGGCACTACTGCCACTACTGGCCATCAACCACCACAATCTTTGGACTTAACACTGCATTCATTTTACTTCAAGTCAAAAAAATAAAATTAATCACCTACATTTACTTTTCACTCATTTAAACATCTTCAAAGTATTTCAAATACAATACATTTCTTTTACACTATATTACTTTTACATTGCATTCATTTCTCAGCCAACTAAACATCCCCTTAATTCATATTGGGTCTATTTTGAATTCACCCAAATCGGGTAGATTCCAAATACATGTCATGACTACCCTCTATGTGACAAATGCAACCTTTGTGACATTAACAAAAGACCATGGCAAGGCATCTCTCCGCCTCCGCACCCAACACCAGCAACTTTCACCTCCATCTTCACCTCCACACGCTATGTCGCTCACTTGATTGTTACACATTGTGCATACACTGCTTATTTCCCCTATTTTTTATATTTAAATTCATTGTAATTCAAAATAAATACAAAAAAGTAATCTCTTGTATTTGTTTTTTAGTTAACCATAACTCAAAATAATTCAAATACATTGCATTTGAATTACACAATATTTAAAATTCTTCTGAATTCTAAATACTATCAAATAGAAAGCCCCTTAAAGGAATTGTTTTTCTAGAAATCATAATAGAAATTGCCTCAGTTTAATTTGATGTTTCTGATACTCATTCACTTGGATTTCTATTTACAAATGAAAAAGAAAAACATGTTTATTTAGCTACTGCATGCTTCCTTCTTTTGCAATAGGTTGTTTAGCATACATAATGTGGAGTAGGTTTAAATATCTAATTTCATACTTGCGGGTTATGAATAAAATAGCCAGTCAAATAGAATGCAATCACTCTTTAATTGCTAAAAACTAATGATGCTTCAGCATTCAACATATCTATAGGAAGGTTTTCTAGTATTTTTAGTTCCATTCTAGTAGAAGATTCTTTTTCTTCCACCAGTTGTACAAACTGACTTATGTAATTTGGTTCAGTTTAAAAAAACATTGAAAAAATGCAGGTATAATGTAACTGAATGTGAGAAGAAAGTAAGAATTGAATGCATTTTTCCCAATAATGATTCATCTTTTTAATTTTTTTCTACATTGCTTTTCTTAAGTCTTTCACAACAGAAAACTTATTGTTAAATATGTTGTTTATAAACTATCGCTTCATATCAGCATAAGAAAGTGTAAATTTGCATAAATCTCTCCAAAACCTTTATTTTAATTGCTCTTAGTCATACGTACATACATATTGAAGAGAAAGGGAAAGGAAGAAGGAACTAGGTCTATTTTAATTGTAAAGAAGGTTATAACAAAATATGTGGTTATAGCTGCAAGTTAACTATTGCAAGAGAGACAAATGTAACAGTGTCATGTTCAAAATTATCTTTTAGTAATTTACCTCATTAAATGTTTTAAAATTAAATGAAAAGCATAATTTCCATACCGCAGGAGTTACGTCAATGTCAAGGCCTGTTGGATCAAAAATGAATGACTCATCAATAGAGTAATTGCTAAAAACTAATGATACTTCAGCACTAAACATATCTATAGGAAGCTTTTCTAGTATTTTCAGTTCCATTCTAGTAGAAGATTCTTTTTCTTCCACCAGTTCTACAAACTGACTTATGTAAGTTGGTTCAGTTTAAAAAAACATTGAAAAAATGGAGGTATTATGTAACTAAATGTGAGAAGAAAGTAAGAATTGAATGGATTTTTCCCAATAATGATTCAACTTTTTTATTTTTTCCTACGTTGCTATTCTTTATAGTCTTTCACAACAGAAAACTTATTGTTAAATTTGTTGTTTATAAACTATCGCTTCATATCAGCATAAGAAAGTGTAAATTTGCATAAATCTCTCCAAAATCTTTATTTTAATTGCTCTTAGTCATACGTACATAAATATTGAAGAGAAAGGGAGAGAAAGAAGGAACTAAGTCTATTTTAATTGTAAAGAAGGTTATAACAAAATATGTGGTTATGGCTGAAACTTCCACGTAACTATTGCAAGAGAGATAAATGTAACAGTGTCATGTTCAAAATTATATTTTAGTAATTTACCTCATTAAATGTTTTAAAATTAAATGAAAAGCATAATTTCCTCACCTCAGGAGTTACGTCAATGTCAAGGTCTGTCGGATCAAAAATGAATGACTCATCAATAGAGTACATCAGCACACCCTCAGTAGTAGCAGCAGCCCAACTCCTTCCAGTTGGAGAAATTTTCAAACATTTCGTACGAGCAATAGGACGACCAAGATTAGTAATCGCTCCAGGCAAGCCTTGCCCTAAATTTCCTCGCCTTTGTTGATCAATGCCTACCTCCACGTCACTATTCTCATCATCAATTAAATCTAATGGGCCATCATCTGTCATTCTTTTAGAATTCAAAAAGTCGAGAACACCATCCAAAGAGAGATTGCGAGTTATTTGAAACCTCCTCAATAGAACCTGGCATGAATTGAAACGTGAAATTATTGAGTTTTCAATGACGTTGCAAGAATTATTTCAAAAGGACTTAACATATTTGTATTTTAATGAAGATAACCAAGAGCAAAATGAAATATAAGAGCGCATAGTCTGACCTGATCTGCAACATCATACATGCAAATGTACTTGCTACTTCCACCTGCTAAAATATAGCTTCCATCAGCAGAATAGCACAATGTAGTGAAGTACTTTCCTGAAGTTGAATTGGCAAAAGACCTCCTGTCTGTCATGAGACGCCCACCAGCAATGTCCCTTCGACCTTCAATTGTATACATAAGTATTCCATCTATAGGATCCCAAAAGGTTATTTGACCATCCAATGTGCTGCAAGCAAGTTGCTTTCCATCTGGACGATAACTAACTGTGAGAACATCATGATTATGTTGAAAAGTTTCAACAGCGCCCTTTCCTTCAAAAACATCCCAAATTCGAACAGTTTTGTCCCAAGAAGATGAAGCAAGAACACCCTATGTTAATGATAAAATTGAATCTTTTGATCAGAACAAAACAACCATCAAGAGAGGTGTGATTAAGAGCTCGCGTTAAAACATTAATCTGTATATAGAACAACGTAAATGCAGATGAGCTTTGATGCTTCCACTAAACAAATTGGTTCTAACATTCTATCCATGGCTCAAAAAAGAAATTTCCTTTTGTATGATAAGCATCCTAAAAGCCTATAAACCTCATTACATTTCTCCATTGTTCATCGTGTTCTTAGTTTGATGCATCTTTTAATAAGCCTATTCACAAACATCATATTGATGTAAAACTATAAATTGACAAACTAAGAAATATAAAGCAATAGCTAATTTTCATAGAAGAAAGCAACTAACTGAGGATGACTTTGTCCTTGTTTAAATTCGATTATAACGCTTTCCACCGCATACATTTAAAAAGCTCCATGCATGAACATGTGGTCTTAAAAATTAGGTTCTAATACAATTTTTTTTATTTGCCACCCAATTTAAACTTAACTCGCATTATTTAAATTTAAATCTAAAAAACTAATTAAGATTTTTTCAAGCTATTAATACCTTCAATTTTAAAAAGTGGAGCTTATACTGCTGCAATTAATGTTGATGTCCATGATCTTCTATCTACCACCACAGATGCTTAAAAATGTGATGTCGAGCAAAATAATCATTCCTGAAATCACTATAAGTGCTTCAAGAAATACACATACTTGGCTTGCTATAAAAACTATCTCCAGGTGAAAATTCTTAGATCATACAAAAAAAACTAATCAAGATAGAGCCTCATCTTCTTGAAGATTACAATAATTTTGACTCTCTGGAGGCAAGTTCTTTAAGGCCCAATGAAGATGTGCAGTACAAGGCCCTCAATAAACTAGGGCAATCCCAAATATTATACTCAATTTTTAATCCTACCACATTCAAACCATGCTAGCCACTGATTTCTATGGCATTATAATTCTTATTTCAAGATTAGTGTGAAAACTAAGAATTGGAATTATCCTTGCCCTTTATATATATATATCCATCTAATCGGAATGAATTATCCCTTTCATGTGGATATTATTTTAAATTTAAATCTATTTGCATTTATTAATCTAACACTATTTTCCACTAATTGGGAGACAAAGCTCAAGCAGTTATCCCCTAGAATTGAATCTAAAGTTAAATCCCTCTTTACCCCCTTTCTCTCTCCTCTACCCTCTCTTGATTTCCTCTTTGTATGTTGAAAATCTGAGGTTTTAATGCTTCTCCTCTCGGTTTCACCTCATGGCCAATCTCCACCCTATTCCCTCTAAAGATTTCTTTATCCATGCACTTAATCAATCCTATTATCCTCAGGAGTGTTGAATCAAAAAGAAAATAGTCTATCAAAAACAATTAATAGAAGGAAGAAAAAAATTTAAGAGCATTGAAGATTCATCAAGGAGTCGTTATGTTTAGTTGTAGCACATTTTAATCCTGACTAAAAAAAGAGAGTTTTTTTGCTCATTGCAAATAACTTGAAAAAAAAAAGCAATTATGCTAAAAGTTTTAAAACACATTACGGTGCATGTTTATTAGCATGAATAGTAAAGGAACAAGTATTTCTCAATTGTAAAAGACAATATTAGAGAAATAACTTCCCAAAAACTATTAAATTGTAGATTATAGTTTCAATCACAATTAACATTTTTGGTAGTGCAAAATTGAACCTATCTTTTAAGAAAATTACACTTACCAACTACTAAGTACTTAGGAAGATTCATTTGAGGTGAGCAACCAAAAATTCCATTCCTCCCACTTTAACCTACAAAAGTGGTTTTTGCACATAGCTCAAAAACATTCAAAAGTGCCCCATTTCTACCACTTACAATTTAAGGTTCAATTACAGAAAGCCAGAAGCAGGCATAGATATTTCAACTTAAACCCTTGGAACAAAAGAAACTTAAAATTTTTAATGGCCTTCTTGCTTACCTATGTGAATCAATGATTAATGTATTCCAATGACAACCCTTAGAAAAAACCTTATAATTCCCAATTTTAGAACAATTTTAATAAAAAATCTTATTAAAATACAATTTACGAATTTACATGAATGTATATTTGCATTGCATCTCTACTTGTGTTTTTCCTATGGCACACGCATCTATAAGTGTAATGAAATGACAAACCCACATGTAATACAAAGCAACATATGAAAATTTAGCGATAAATAAGACATGTGCTAACTGTGCAAGTCTTCGTTGGAAAAAAAAATGAAGGCATGCAGTTATTTCCAAAAACATCAAACAAAATGTCCACAATAGTCACAAAATATTTCTTTTGCGTGGTAGAGAAAAAGACAATGCCAAAACTCACATTCGTAGGTGAGAACATTAAACCATGGACAGGTCCCTGATGACCACTGAGAATATCAAGCAAACGACTAGTCTTCATTGACCAAACAAAAATCTGAAATAACATTTTTAAACATTTACAAAGCATTAGCAACACTTAAATGCATAGAAATTAGATGCCGAAGCACTTACACTGAATAAAATTACCTCAAATGAGTCAATAGTCCCAGCACAAATTACTTCCCCACTTTGATCTACAGCCAAAGAAACAAATTGCCTGGGTGAAGGAGTGGTGAATGTTCTAAAGTTCCGATAGCGAAATAAATCCCAAGCTCGAACTGTTCCATCAAGAGAAGCACTAAGAAGACAATGATTATTATCCATAAAAGTTACTGCAGTAACTGCATTAGTGTGTTCAGAGAACGTTATGAAACAGAAGCCTGATGAAACTGTCCAAACCTGGAGAAAAGGCAAGCATAAGCATAAGAGATTAGACGACTGTCAATTGTTAACAAGGTAAAAAGTGCTAACTAATATTCAAATACTTCAAATTTCAGATTAACATAACTTCAAAAACATTAAAGTATGAATTTTGCATCAGTGAAAAGGGGCCATTATCTTGTGCTATTCACCTTGACTTTGTTATCATCAGCACCAGTGGCCAACATTTGTGAATCAGGCGAGTACGCTAGGCAATTGACATCAAAATAGTGCCCTTGTTGCTTCAGAATATAGCTCTCAGAGCGCCATTCCCATACAAGCAGCTGCCCAAGCTTTGCACAGCCAAATGTTAACCAATTACCAAGTTTGTTAAAGACTGCTGTTGTGATCTTCTCCCTTGATATGGAAAGTAAGTGAATGCAGACAAAATCTGGCATTTGATACAAACCGAAAACCCCGTTGGAAAATCCAACAACCACCATATCAAGCTCCCTATGGTAATCGCAGGTTGTCAATCTTGCAGGAGCTTGCATGAAGAAATCCTTCTTCAATAACTCCCATTTCATTCTATGCAAAGGAATTCCCGATGTATCTGCATCAACATCATCCAAACACTCCCTTTTCCTTTTCCGATCCACAATGGCCGTGCCAATTTCATCCGCAATGACCTTGTTATTATCATCAGATTCTCCTCCTTCACAATTCCTTTGTTTAGGAGGATTGCAAATGCTCCCTCCAGAATTATCCTCAGAACTGCTAATTTCATCTAAATTCCACGTGAAAATTGCCCCGTCCCTAGAAATAGTGTAAACTCTACATACTCTAGCCGTCTTCTTCTCGGTACTAAAGAAAACACCGACAACCGGCTCTCTATGGCCTAGAAACAGGAAAGGTCTAGTCCGAACCTTCGTTTTCTTGAGACAGAACAACCGAACCGCCAAATCTTTTGATCCAACGAGAATATAATCAGAGTTAGGGCTCCAGTCTAGCGAAGTAATTGCAGCAGCACAATCTGAGAATGTGCGAACAAGCTTGAAAGGAAAGAACTCCTTGCGGAAGCTGGGGGATCGCCAGATCTGGAGGAGCTTGCCAAGGCCAACGGCAATGAGAGAGCCATCCGAGCTGAAGCGGAGTGCAGTGACTCGCTTCTTAAAGGTAATATGATGTAGGACCGTACGGCGTCGAAGATTGACAAAGAGGGCGCGGGATGAATCGTCTACGGTCAGAAGGAAGTCCCCATCGGGCGAGACAGCGATGCGAGAGACATTTGACTTGGCCTCAAATGGGAGTGTCAAAGTATGGGACTTACTGAGATCGGTTACGGAAATGCGGTTGCCTACTGGAGAGAGAAGGCTATCCCCGGATATCACCACGTTGCCGCCACGATAAGCAGCGCCGAGGAGGTTTTGGAAGCGAAAGTTCATATCTGCCAAAGCGCATAAACACTATGCTTCCAATCAAAATGTCGTAACTTCCGATCCGACAAGAAAAGGGAACGGCGTCGAAGGAGCGAAGTCGAACAGCGGCGAAGTTACAAAGGAGCCGAAGAAAGCCACTCGTGCAATCTTACACCTCCTGCGAAGCAAGGATGCCAAACAGCGACGACGAAAAAAAAAAGAAAAGCAAACCCTAGACGTCTGTAAGTTAACTTTAATTAATATAATTTAAAAATAAAAAAATTTAATATTATTTAAAATATTAATAATTAAGTAAATTAATTAAATAATTAATATTATAATTATTGCATAAATTAATTATCTAATTTAACTTAAGTAAATAATTAGTGATATAATTAGTAAGTAAAAATAATATAATTAGCTTAATAATATAATTTAAATAGAAATTATGAAATATATAATTAATAGTGTAAATAATAATTAAATAATATTATTATTCTCATTGATTTTCTATTGATTTTTCACAATATTATTCTTGCTATAAATTATCATACATGACTAGTTGAATAATTAAGTGTCTAATGAGATAACTAAAAATACAGTTAATTATTTTAAAAAATTAAATAACAATTAAAAAATTAATGAAATTTTAACTAGGTGTATTGGTTAAAAGATTATAATGATATAACTTATCATTACAATTTATTAATGTTAATAAGGTTAGAAATTAATAATTTAATCTTACTTAAGATAAAATTAAAAATAAAACAAAATATATTTAATTTTATAATGAACTAACCGCCTTAAAGCATGAATTGCATTGTCAAAAAGTTTCGCAAGATTTAACACGACTTATCACTTAAGTTGCCAAGCAGTTTTTAGGATTTAACAACCCCGTGATTTATTAAATTCAGAATTTATAAGATTTACTAAATCCAAAGTAGCTAAATCCTATTGGTTGCCAAACAGCCCCTAAGTCCTCAGCGGATTTACGTTATTTGCCCAAAGAAGCATGCCAGAGGGGAGAAATAACGTGATCTTTGCAACCAACTCTTGTTGTGTTTTCCCATCCGACAGGAAAAAAGTTGGAGGAGGACACGAAGAAGCTTCCTACGATATTTTGTCACTTTCAACACTCGAAACAGGCGAAAGTGCAATGGAGAAAAGGAAAAGCAAACCCTAGACAACGTAGACGAAAGAGGAGGAATTCTCGAAATAGCTAGGGATTGCAAAGAAGAATACCTTTGACAAGCTCTCTATTGCCTTGATCTACAACAACAACAATATCAAGCCATTATCCCACTATGTGTGGTCGGCTACATGAATCCCACTATGTGCGTTGCTCTATATTATTAAAAATATAATATAATTAATAAATAAATATTTTGTTAAGTGAACTGATAATTAAATTATTCTTTTTAAAAATTATTTAAAACTATTAATTATAATTTAAATTAATAATTAACTCACGAACTATTAAAAATATTATCAATAGTTTTCTCACTTCTTTCTAAAACAACTATTTAGAAGAATTTTTTTTTTTAATTAAAATTTTTTTTGCTAAAAATTAGTAATAAAACTGTTCCAAACGAAGACTTAATTTTAGTCACTCTCCGTATGTTATACTTAAAAACATAAATTATATTTAAAGTAAATTAAACTCTTAAAATGTATTGTCAAATAATATCATGGAAATTACTAAGACTTACCATCTTTTTTGTCAAATAATTTTAAGAATTTAACACCCTCAAATTTAATAAATTTGATTTTATATGAAACAGCCCCTAAGGATTTATGCAAAACTTCACTATTGATACATCACCAAAAATCACCTTGATTTGGCACAAATCTCGATGCATATTTGAATTAGAAATATTCAAAATTCAATTTACAATCATCCAAACACTGATCTCAACAAATTTATAGTCAAACTAAACATTTTGACAAGACGAGCTAGATGACACCAAAATCAGTCCAATTCGAGTCCTAATGGATTCAAATCACGGAGTTGAAAGATACATCGAAGCTTAAAATCATTAATTTAGGAACCAATTGATTTTAAAATATGACATATTTATAGTCAAATTGAGCGGCTTGATGAGACAAATCCAATGAGCCAATATCACTTAATTATAACATCATTGAGGCATTTAAATATTTGATGAAAGCTCTATGATCAAAGAAATCAATATGGACAGTCTGATGGAGCACTCCTAATTTGTCCTAGATTTTCTCTATATTTACGGAGCATACTACTCCCGAAAAAACTATAAGTAGACCCTCAGTCTTCGCATGAGAGGGGAGGAAAAAAGATGAGAACTAGTGAGAGATCTCTTGCATTTTCCAACAATCACCGCCAACGACTACTACCAGCTATTGTCACCAATAACCACCATCCTCTTCAACGACCAGCTTCAATAGTCATCACTTTCTCAAGAATATTAAGAAGATTTAACCCCGTTGTTTGGGTATATTTGTCTGCTTATGGACATTAATTTTCTTAAATCCCTTTTAGAAAAATTAAGCCTTGTTGTTGGGCATAGATTGTCCATATGTGAACATTTGATCTTTGTATTTTTCCTCTTCTTCAACAGTGAAGAAATGGGGATCTTTGTATCACTTACTATATAGTTAATTTTGCAACTCAACCAGGCCTCTTGGTTTTTTCCCTTTCAAGGTTTCCCACATAAAAAAATTTTCCGGTCTTCTCATTTTTATCTGTTTGTGTTAAATCTTTGCATAGTACTAAGACATGAGATATAAATTTTACGGGCTCAATTTTTTTTGCACACAACAGTTTGACATCGTTTGTGGGAAACAATTCTTAGCTAGAGGGCAACATTTATTACAACCTCGAAAGTTCGTTTACATCAATGACCTGGGCACAGTTGATGCAAGATAGTTTCTTTGTCATGATCTATTATCAGGTCCTAATGAAGTCCTTCAATATTTAAGGCAATCTTATGTATTATTCTATAACCTCTCAAGCATCAACCACTAATGCATAAATTTTATGGGACTCAAATTTGGATTGGGGTGCAACTTTGCCTGCAAGACTGTAACTTCAAATGTGATTCTGGCCCAAAAAAATTCCTTCAATATTTTTCAATGTTATAAAAATGTCCGTGCCAACCATTTTTTATAAAGCTCTCAACAAATGCACTGACACTTCGATTAGATTTCAAGCTATCTATAATCTTGAGTTGAACTTCTACTCCTTGAACAAGGTATTAATCTTGACCTCAAAAAGTAGAGGTGTCAATATTTGACCCAAAATGAAACCCGACCCAGGAATAAGACCTGAAAATTTTTGGGTTTGGGTCAACCAGTTTGCCATACGGGTCGGGTTCGAGTTTGTGATTTTGACCCAATTATAAAATGGGTCGGGTTTAGGGTGACCTGAAAATCCTAAATCAACCCAGGTTGACCTAAAAACATGTCTGTAACCACACCCGACACTCCTTACAAGTCACATATCGAACCCGAACTCTGTTAATATGCACCTCGCACGGGGCACAACGGCACCGAAGCGTGACCCCCTCTTCCACATCCGGACGGACCGCAGTCGCACCCAAGCATAAGGCGGTCGCCTAAAACCTAGTCCGTGCAGTCCCGTACCCACAATTGGGCATCCCACACCCGCGACTCGACCACATCACCCACATCCAAGCATCCCGCAATCGTGGCTCAATTGCATCACCCTTAACTATCGGCCACCCTCCCATATCGTGCATTCTCTTTCAATTGGGCCAGGCCTCTTGATTTCAAAGAGTTTTTTTTTTCACTCGATATGGTATAACTTTATAAATCTAGTTTTAGGGTTTAAGGTTTCATGTATAAAGAGCTTTATGTTTGTTTATTTTGATATACTGCCAAATTTCTTAGGGCTTAGGATTTATTTAAGAAATTTTGAATATATATTAAAGGATCGATTTTGATGCTCATGGGTTTGTTCTTTTAAGGCATTTGGTTTAGCCATAAGTTTGTTGAAATCATTGTTCAAATATAGAGAGAGAGTAAAAGAGCGAGCATTCGAGAGAGAGGGAGAGAAAGAGAGAGCGTGCGTGAGCATGTGAAATAGAGAGAAAGGAAGATGGAGTAAGAAGAGAGATACAAGAAAAGAGGAGAGGGGAGAGTTCAATAGAGAGTAAGCGAGAGAGTAAGAGTGAGGTAGAGAAAGAAAGTTAGAGATAAAAATAGAGAGATAGAGATGGATGGAGGGAGGGATAAGAGGGAGAGAAAAAGGAAGTGATAAGAATGGAGAGAAGTTGAGATAGTGTAATAGAGGGGGAGATAAAGAGGCTGGGAGGAAGTGCGAGAGAGCAAAATAGAGAGAGATAGAGAGAGAGAGAGACGTTGAGAGATGTATTTTTATTGGGCTAAATTGATTTTTGATAATTTATATATTTGGAGTTGCATAACAAAATTAATTAACTTTTATATATTTATTTTATTTTAGAATTATTAATTCAACATTTGTATGACTATTCAAGAGGAGAGATATTGGATGTATAACAAATTATTATCGGGATAAAAATCATTGACAGATGAATTTATTGAGGGAGTTTATAATTTTATTTATGTTGCATATCGACTACCTTTGTTTAAGTCCGATGAAATATTTAGATGTCTATGCTCGAAGTATAAAAATCAAGCTTTATTTAAGCCTGATGATATTAAAGTTGATTTATATCATAGGGGATTTATTCCAAAATATTAGTTTTGGACCTCACATGACAAGTATAAGTCACATAGAGATACTCATGCCAATTTATCCACAACTTCTAAAATAATGAACGAAGATCAAATTAATAGACCCTATGAAGAACTTATTTTTTGATGCAGCAGGTTTGAATTTAGGAGCCCACATGGAAGGGCCACCATACCCATAAATAAAGAAAAATTTTGAATTACTATATGCGTCTCAAAAATTACTTTGGGATGATCACATAGCTCATTCGAAATTATCTGTTGTCATTAGGATGCTCGGCATCAAAACTAAATATAAAATCTCATGAGAGTGCTTCAATGATTTCGTTTATCTTCCCAAGAAAACAAATTCAATAGCCAATTTAATCCCCTAATATTTATATCGAACAAATAAATTAGTATCAAAGTTGGGTTTAATCGTTAAAAAATTGATTGTTATATGAATAGTCGTATGTTATACTATAAGGATGACTCGATAGAAATTTGTTATCAAACCTGCAATGCGCCGTGGTTCAAACCTAACTCAAGGAAATAACATAATTTGTCCATATTCTCGATTGTTTTATTTATCAATTATTCTAAAACTTCAGCACCTCTACACATCAATGAGTTCATCTAGTCGTATGAGATGACATAAGAAAAAATTAGCTCATAGTGGTATTCTTTCTCATCTATCAAGTGTTGAAGCATGAAAACACTTTGATCGGACACATGCTTTATTCGTTGTCGAGCAACAAAACATATGATTGGGATTATGTGCTGATAGTTTCTCTCCACACAATCATGCAGCTTCACCTTACTCTTGTTGGTTAGTTATATTAACGTTATATAACCTTCCACCAGTGATGTGCATGACTACCTCGTATATGTTATTGACATTTATAATATCAGGATCATATAATCCAAAAGCAAATTTTTTTTTTGCAATCATTAACTAATGATCTCAAGCTCTCATGGGAAGAAGGTGTCGTCGCATATGACATCTCAACCAAACAGAATTTTATCCTTAAAGTTGCATTGCTATGGACCATTGGTGATTTTCCAGCTTATGATGTGTTATCGAGTTGGAATACAAAAGAAAAATTAGCTTGTCCTTATTGTATATAGAATACCAAATCTTTCACCCTAAAACATGGAGGAAGAAATACTTAATTTGATTATCACCATATGTTATTGCCTTCTGATCATCCATTTAGAAGAAACAATGATGCATTTTTCAGAAACTGATTTGAAAGGTCGCCTCCTCCACCCATATTAAATGATTATGACATACTATAAATATTTTGAGTAATTCAGCAATTATTGATTTCTCAACGTTATCGGAGTGTAAAGTTCATGGATATGACGTTCAACATAATTGAATTAAAAAAATATTTTCTGGACATTACTATATAGAAGTACAAATTTGATAAGATATAATTTGGATGCTATGCACATTGAGAAGAACATATTTGATAATATTTTTTAATAGATCATGGATGTTAAATGCAAGACTTAGGATAATATAAATGATAGAATGAATATTAAAGAGTAGTGTAGGAGAAAAATATAGAGCTGGAAGCAAATAATGATGGAATAATACGTTAGTCTTTATAAGTCATGAAAAGGTCAGTGAAAAATGTGTTACAAGATTAATGTTTAAGTTATTGTAGTTGTTTGGAGAACTTATTGTTAGTCTATCTTATCCTAAAAATTTAATGTTTTAAAGTTGTTTATGTTAAATGATTGCATTTTGTTTTTGTTAAACTTATATTTTGAACTGTTTTCTTATGTTTTGAGTTTCAATATTATATGATGATGAACTTTGTTGTGTGTTCGTTCATTAACTGCAGCAGGTTTGTAAAATGAATAAGTTTGTCAAAAAAATTTTACTCATGCCACAAGTTTTTGGCAGCCTTCTAGCAGCCAAAACCGTTGAAAAACTTTGATACGAGACGACGAGTCAAAAAGCAGGGGCAAAGGCCACTGGTAATCCTGCCAAAATTTTCTGGTGACGATTGTCCGCGCCCATTGCTCTTCTTGTCGGTGACACCTTGACACAAATTGGTCAAAAATTCACCGGAAAGTTTTAACGGCGAAAAAGCTATTGTCGAATTTTCTTTCCTACGCGATTTTTACCGGCGAAAATTTTTCCGCCAGACAGCCACTGGAAATGGAAAAATCCGTCGATAATAAGAGTTTTTGTTGTAGTGCATCAAAAGAAAGAAGTAAGTTTATAACGGTTTAAATAATTAATATTAGTTAATTTTAAGAATTTTTAAGTTATAATGTTATTTTTTTATTAGAGATGATTGAATTATATTTTTTATATTTAATTAGTTTATAAATCACCAAGTCATGATTAAATATGATATTATTTTATCTTATTTATAATCAAGTAAATAAAATAAAGATACATTAATTAAAAATTTAAATCAAGCTTAATAATTAATTTTAGTTAATTAAAATATTAAGATATTATTTTAAGTAAATTGGTAATATTTTTTTATTTGACTAAATAGAAGTTATTATCCAGGAATCTCAAATAATTATTAATTTATAATTATTAATGATGTTCTCATATGCTAATTATAATTAACTTTATCATATTAATATTGATATATGTAAACTTAATATAATATAATATCATATAAATTTTTTAAAATTTAAATAAATTATTGATTGAATTACTTGAAACTAATAAAATTTTAACATTTTCAAAAATTAATCCACATAAGATTCAATAAACTCAAATTTATGGGATTTACTATTCTTCTTTAAAATATACCTGTAGCCCAACAACCCCTTGTGAATATGTGTGTGCGCCCAACTAATAAAAATTTTAACATTTTCAAAAATTAATCCACATAAGGTATGTGTCATTATATGATAGGTTATTAATTTATGTAATTCTCCCCCTTTTAGCTCATCTTTCAGTTTGGGAACAACTCCCTTTATTAAGTGCTGGTGATCGAGTTAAGGAAGACGAGTCCTTTAGGTTGATTGAGTTAGACAAGTCTATGGACGATGGTGACGAGTCAATTTCATCACATTGGCGACCTCCTTAACCAAGTTCACAAGCCATTTCAATGTGAAAGATAAGTCCACTTAAGTAGCATGGTTGCAAACTCATGAATGGCTGAGTATGAGTAGGCGCATTTGTGTCTTCCTTTGGGTAAACCATCCCTGTGACTATATTAAAGAATGCCAACAAGCATCTATGGGAGAGCAACTTCTATTGAGGAGGAGAATTTAAAAGGCTTGTAGGATTCAACGTGAACTCTTACAATTTTCCTTGAGGATGATCTTCTTGTTTTTCCTAGCTAAATTAAGTCAACGCTTTCAGTTGTCTGATGCTTCTATATTAGGGCGCCCATTCGTGGTTGAGCCTTCATTACTAGGGTCCACTAAGTCCGGGTTTGTTGACCTCATTTTTGTATGAGGTCAGTAGGACCCATCCAGACTCTAAATCAATCCTAACCCTAGATCAATATAATTTAAGATCAATCCAGACTCTAGGATTTTCCTAGATTTCCATCCCTAGGATCTGTTCTAGACTCTAGGATCTCTTCAAATTAATCTTAACCTTAGGATCAATCTAATCCTAGATCAATCCAGATTTAAATCAACCCTGATCTCAAGATCAATCTAGACCCTAGGATCTTCCTAGAAATCAAACTTTAGGATCCACTCTAGATCCTAAGATCCTTCTAGATCTTAAATCTTAGGATTCATAGATCTTAGGATTCTTCTAGATTATAGGATTCTTCCAGACCCCAGATCCTAGGATTTTCCTAGGATTTCTAGATTCTAGGATTTTCCCAGACTCCAGTCCCTAGGATCTATTCTAGACCATAGGATCCCTTTAGATCCTTCTAGATCTTAGGATCATTCTAGACTTTAGGATCCTCCTAGAATCTGGGCTTTAGGATCTATTCTAAACCCTAGGATCAATTCAGGTTCTAGATCAATCTACCTTCCATATTACTCTAGATCTTAAGATTCTCCTAGATCTACAGCTTAAGACTTCCCCAGACCCTAGGATTCTCTTAGACTCCAGGTTCTTAGATCTACCTAGATTCTAGGATCAGCATAGACCTTAGATCAATCTAGATCTAGGATTAATCCAAACCTTCATTCAATTCAAGCATCAATCAATCCAGACTCTAATCCATATCCTTAATTCAAACCTTGATCAAAATCCAGTTCAAAACCAGATTTCTAAACTCAAATCCAAGGCCAAAGGGTTAAGTCCTGAAAGCCTTTTTCAGTAAATCTTTGAACATTTCAAAACCCTATCAAATGACCTCTGATTCAAGATCTATCAGTTCCACACTGATATGACATGTATCTAGAGGCAACCCTCCAAATTTGAGCTCATTCTGAGATCTCTAACCCCAGAATCTGAATTGAAATCCAAAGGCTGTAAAACCTTCAAATATTTACAGTCTATGCCACTGGACCTATCACCCAGTGGATTTTGATCTTGGAGCTTTCTCCAAAGCCTCCAATCACCTCCAGACCCTTGATTATGACTCATTGAACAATGAACTGCATTTTTTTGGGCTCAATTTGACCCCTAGTTGACCAGGGGCCAAAATGACTAAAATACCCCTATGGGGTGTGAATAGTCATTTTGGTCAAATGAGCTCCAAATCAAATACAGTCACCTCCAACAAATTTCAAATGTCAAACCAAACCCATTGGACCCACTTCCAGCCCCTGGGTCAACCTAGTTGACCAAGTCAACCTAGTTTGACCAAACAGGCCTTTATGGGTCAAAACAGGTCATTTTTATCAAATGACCTCTTCTGACCTTGGGACCACCTCCATTGGTCTCCAAATGTCATTTCAAATCTGTTGAGCCTATTTCCAGGCCCTGGACCCACCTGGTTGACCAGGTCAACCAGGGTTGACCTAAAAGGCCCATTAAGGGCCCAAATAGGTCATTTTGACCAAACAACCTCCCCAGACTTTGAAACCACCACCAGTAGACTCAGAATGTCATTCTGAACTGGTCGGACCCATTCTCTGACCCTGGGTCAACCTGGTTGACCAAGTCAACATAATTGACCCATTAGGCCCATTAAGGGCCTAAACAGGTCATTTGACCTAGATGACCCATTTAAACCCTGAAACCACCTCCATTAGACCCCATTCATCATTTCAAACCATTCCAGTTCAAACCCTAACCCTGGGTCAATTTGGTTGACCAAGTCAACCCAATTGACCCATTAAGCCCATTAAGGGTTCAAATAGGTGGTTTGACCCAAATAGCCTATTCAAACCCTCAAATTACTTCTACCAGACCCTATTCATCATTTCAAACTTGTTGAGCTCAACCTATGACCCTGGGTCAACCTGGTTGACCAAGTCAACCTAGGTTGACCAGATTAACCCTTAAGCTTTTACACTTTGAATCAAGCCTTAATTGCATTCAAAATTTTCTCAAATTTTTATGATCATCCCCCCTAGTGATGTGGACTTGACTGGACATCTTGTCCTAGTCATCAGTTGACTTGGTCAACTAGATCCATACCTGGTCAAACCTAATCAACTTAAACTACATTCACCATATTTATTAAAATCTCATTCAAGTAAACTATTGAACCTTCAAATACACTTAATAATATATATTGAATCCATTCAAACCTAACTTGAAACACCTCCATATGAGGTTTGACCAAGTCAATATCTTGGAGTTGGTTAAATGTGTGGATCTTAGTCAAATCCACCCATACATCCAATTGAATTCCCATTAAGCTTCTAACCCAATTTCATAACATGGCTTGAATATGTCTAAGCTCATTATGTCCCAAGTTGTTGTTGATTTGACCAAGTCAACCTACTATGATTTGGTCAAACCTTCCCTAATTCATGAATATGCACTCAAGTCCTAGCCTCTCAATATCAAATCCCTTGAAGTGCACCCTATTAGCTCAAACAACTCTCCAATCTCCACCTCATCAAGCCTTGACCTGTTGACTGGTCAAACCAGTCAACAAATGGTCAAAGAATGCATTAAATAGTTTAAATCCTTAATGACATGGCATTCTTTTCAATCCCTTTTCATTCCAGGTGTTCAAATAGTTTCTGGAATATTCCTAAAACTATTTTAGGCCTTTAGATTAAGATCTAATGGTCTAAATCAATTCCACATGCTTACTAGAGGACAAATAGCCCTTTCCACCTAGGCGTCCTTGGGTTGTCCTTTCTCCTGCTCCCAACCACCCTATGGACACTTGGCAACATCATAGAGCTCAAACAAACCCATCCCAGCCATCCATTCAATCTGGAATGGATTGAATAGGGCAAAACATTGTTTAGAGCCTCCATTCGAACCCTAGCCCCTCTCTCACTTTCCCATCTCCTCCAGATCAAGCCTCCAGTTCCCCTGAGCCTTAATCCTCTCTCACATCCATTCTAGCTCAAATCCGACCGGTCAAACCTCGCCGGTGACCGGATTCCGGCGAGTTAAGTTCAAATCCATCCAAGGAGTTATAGGGTTCGATCTAGACCTTATCAGTTCGCGAAGTCTTCAGCAATATTAAGCGTGGACAAACTACAAATTCAGAGAATCCAAGATCATTCCAATCCAACGGTTAGTTTGCTTAAAATCCCTAACCCTAGCTTAATTTACTTAGGATAATTTAGCTTTTTGATAAACGATCCTAATCCGGTTTAATCACTTCCACAGTACTTCTGTTCATAAGCTTAACTTAGGTTTAAAATTTTATTTGATTTCATTCGGCGGTTTGAGAGAACGAGTCGAATATTTGGTTCTAGGCCTAGGTTCGTTAATGCATGAACTGGGCGTTATTTGAGCCGTTGATTTTGAAATCAACGGCTCTGATCAAGCCCTCCCGCGGAACCTCCAAACCGCGTGGCCTGATCCGCTATTACGATTCCCGTCCAGCGTAATCGTGGCCGTCAATCTCAAACCGCGGGACATCCAATGGCCAGGAATAACGGCTGACGTGGATTAGTGAACCGCGTGTGCGGTTAATCATTTTCCAATGATTGCCGGCGGCGCAATCATTGCGCCGCCGGCTAATCATTGCCGCGCGGTTTTGACCAGCCAACCAAATGCTGCCACGTAGCCTCCCGCCGCCGGTTTATTAGTTAATTAAAGTTTAATTAATTTTAAATCTATTTTAAACCTTAAAAACTTCAAAAAAATATTAAAAATTCATTTTAATTCCAAATATTTCATATAATATGTCAAAATGCTCAGAAAATTAAACCCTTTAATTTAAAATTAATATTAATTTAAAATATTCTATATATTTTAAATTATTTAAAATATTAAATATCTAATATTTTAAACTTATATTTAATTGAAAATATTTGGAATATTTTTCAAAAGTTAAAAAAAAATTACATTTTAAATTTTTTTTAATAAATTATTAAACATATTTTAATATTTCAGAAGTTAAAAGAATTTTTAATTTAATTCATTTTAATTAATTTGAATTATTATAATTATATTTTAAGATATAATTAAATATTATATTGAATATTTTCAAAATTAAATTTTTTTTTTTTATATATATAAATTTTGGAAAATCAGAAGATCTCTCAAGATATTTTAAATTATTTTGATGATTTTTTTTTTATTTATTTAATTTAATTTTAAAATTCATATATTTATATATAGATATATGTGTATTTATATATTTTAAAGTATATTTTAAAATTACATTTTCTTAAATCTTTAATTATTGAGAGATCTTATAAAATTTAAAACATAGGTTAAGCTATTTGAGTAACATTAATGTGGAGTGGTGATTATTCAATGAATAATTAATTAAGTTAATTACTCATTAAATAATCTTTTAATTAACTAAGTCATTTTGATCTTTGCATGCTTAAGGTGCACACACACACCTAAGGCTCTCCTAGATTTAGGTGTTGAATATGTTTATGTATTCATGCATGTTTATATTCATATGTTAATCAAGGGTTAGTATAAACTTTGATTCAAGCCTATTAAACCTAGTGTCATTAAGGACAATAATCAAGGACTCATTTAGAGAACTTAGAAAGTCTCCAATAATTAGGATACACTTCAAATTGATTTGAAACTTTGAACATTTGAACTTAGTGATACTCTCAGCTCATAGGAAATTTTCCACTGAATTTTGAAATCATTAAGTCCCTTAATTAACCTAATCAAATTTGAACCTTAATTAAGCCTTTAAGCCTTTCAAAAATTCTAATAAATCAAATTTAAATCCAAAAAATACAATCAACCCCTCTAACTGACCAGAATTAAACCCTTAATCAATGAAAAATAAAAGTCCCTTTACTGGACTTCAAAATTGAGTTTAATTTAAGTTTAATTGAAATTCAATATTTAATTAATTTAATTAATTAAAAATAATTAAAAATTCCAGAAAATTTCCAAACACTTGGAAATCACTCCTTAGGTCATTCCTGACCTTTGGAGTTGATTTCAAGAAGTTTGGAGATCATTTGGATCCAAATCACAAAAAGGGTCTCTAATTAAACAATTTTAATAATTCATTAAATACTCAAAACTTCAAAAATTCATAACTAATTCAAATGAACTCCAAATTGAGCAAACTCAAAGGCATACAACTCATCTTAAGGTCTAATATTTATTAAAAATGTTAAGTTTCCAGAAATCAATCAATTTTGAAAAAGTCAACTTTTGGTCAAATTTAGTTCAAATTCAAGTCAAAACTTCAAACCTTCATAATAAAATATAGAAAAATCCAATTTCAGTGTACTTACTGTCTAACTGATCGTATTAAGGTCTAGTATTTTAATAAAATATTAACTTTCCAGAAAACACTTTAAATCAAAAAGTCAAATTTTGACCCTTTAATTAAATCATTAAAATAATCCAGAAAATTCTAAAATTCAATAAATCATTCGAAATTCCAGAAAACATTAATTCAACATTAAAACCAGCAACCAACTAAATTTAATTAAAATTAATCAACCTTTAAACCTTAATCAAACTCAAATCATTTAATTATATCGGGTACCACTGGGTAACCCAGGCCTACGAGGCTATTAAATTAGCCCCAAGGAAGGTGAAATAAACTTCACGGCCTCGGTGTGAAACAAAGGTGATATCCAACAAACAATTAAAATCAAATTTAAAAATCAATTTCAAGTCACTAAGATTTAAATTCAAATTAAATCTTCCCTTAAGCCTTCAACCAACTAGAACTTTAAACAACTTCAATCAAATCATCCTATTTAGGACATATTAAAGCCACACAGCCTACTTCACACACTTTAGATGGTTTGCTAGGACAACCAACTTTAGTCTTAGGTTAGGCCGGTGTTTACTTTTCTGCTACTTGCGTGTGCCGGGTTTTCCGTGGTTTTCATTGCATGCTGGTTGCTAGATTTAGGTAATTAATGTTGATGTGATTGTTTATTTATTTACTGCACTCTGAGTTGATTGATTGTACGTTAGATCTACCCTTAGGTTAGGAATGATTTGTACTAATTTAATCTTATGCAGGTGGCCATGCTCATACATGGCATAAATTAAAGGGGGCAAAAATCATAATTATTAAATTGCACAGGTGCTCCAGAAAATTGCTTAAGTCCCCCTTTAAATCAAAAAGAGCATGGCCAAGCGTGGCTGTGATTGAGCATTTTTAAATTTCAAATATATAACTGCTTGGGATGTCAAATATAAACTGCTGATTATTAGGATAACCCTGCAGGTTGTTGAGTCTAGATTTTTAATTTTTAATTGATGTAATTTGAATATAAATTGAGTTGTAAATTTAAAGTACTTTGAGATTGAGATGTTTAATCATCCAATTTGGAATCCAAAGAGGAAGGAACATCCCTTAGGGGAGAGTTCCTATCCATTTGGAGATCCAAATTAGGATGAAGTTCAAGTATCCAAAGAGAAAAGATAACACCCCTATTCAGGGGGAGTTTCTTTTCATTTGGATATCCAGACCCGACGATCCAAGGAGTTCTAAGGAGACGAAGAAGTGAAGAACGAGAAGAATCTCAAATCTCAAAGTCACTTGAGTCTTAGGAGTAGAATCCGGGTTGTAGTCAGTGGTACCCGGCCACTTTACTTTACTGCAGTCCCTGGGTTGTATTATTAAGGGCACTTGCCTATGGACTTTCAGTTTGAGCATTTATTTAATTAATTTAATTAAATGTTGATTTGATTAATTGATGTTGATTGCGATTAAGGACCCACATGCTTTTAGTAGTTTTTTTTGGCGCTTATTGCATGTCGTATTTGATTTAGCCTGGAACCCGATCGGAGGCTCGTGAGGGTACGGTCATAAACTTCTTCTACTTAAACAAAACTTAAAAATTTTTAAGCTCAGATAGAAACTCTAACGCTCTTAAGAAGTAAGTCCGGACTCGCCGGGAGTTTTTCATGCATTCATATTAACTTTTCTCTACCTTGTTAGGCACCTCCCCGCCTGCGGGTTTTGGCAGACCACCTGACCTATTAGGGTGCAGTTCTGTCCAAGGGGATGTTGTGCAATCTCTAGGATAAAACCTATTTTTAAGCCTATTTTAAAACTGCTTCATATTGATTTAAGCATTTCATCGAGTCAACTAGCACGCATTGCATTAGATACAAATTAAAAATCGAGTCTAAATCTTAATTGCATTTTATTTAGACATTTAACCCAACATATGTTAAGGGGTCAATTAGGATCTGCTCTAGATGTCGACCCCAATTCTTTAAATCAATCTTAATCAATGTCCTTAACCACTCTACATTTAAAGACTTTGACTCATGGTTTTAAAAGCGTTTAGGTGGTTTAGCTGGCTCCCCAATCCAGGCCGGGGTAAGTCCAGATTGCATTGCATTAGCTAGGATTCGGATCACTGATTTTCAGTACCCAATTTTAGACTTAGGTTCTGAGGCATGTCTTCAAACTTAAGACCTCAATCTTCTGGGAATCTGACTCCCACTTTCTGATAAAATTGATCATTCAAATTAAAATATCTTTCAATCAAATTCAAACCCAACACTTAGGACAGGTTGAGGTGTTTCTGAAGTAATTTAGAATCTCAAGACACCTCCTACTCTTCTTCCTTTGACTCCAGAAAGAACTGTTCAACATTGAACCATTCCCGGTTGAAAATTCCAGTCCCTACCTTCTTTGATATCAATCTTTGAATTCTTAAATGAAATTCGTATTGCTATTTTAATCGAGAGTATTCGTAGGAGATTTTCTGGTTTCCTACGATGTAATTAACTACGAGGGCTTGCGCTCGTAGGAGATTTAGAAACCCAGACCTGATTTCAAAATCAAGCTTTTTCAAAACCCTTAATTAATTATCTTTGGGAAATTCAAACCTAATGATCATTATCGTCATATTTAAACTATCGATAGTGATTGATATCTTCTTTCTCCGGATGGATATATCAATTACAATCGTAATTCTAATTATGAAATTAATGATCTCTTATCTGAATTATTATAGTTAAACAATGGATTAAACATCATTCTGATTCTTCAGAATCATATGTTGTTTCTCCTTGAGTTTGACTACGATAATCAGGATAAATCAAGATTTGTAATCGGAACCTATTAGGGAACGATATGTTCACCTTCCGAGGTGATATATCATTCATAATAAGTGTTCGATTATAAAATTTAAATTCCAGAAATTTAACATTTCCCAAAGAAAATTAAACACTTTTACAAAACTATATTTTTTTAATCAAACAAAAAATGGCGACTCCGCTGGGGAAAATCTTTCTCTCCATCTTTAATAGCGATACAAATTTTGTTACATCGGTAGTTTTGACTACCTTTCTTCCGTTGGTCCCTCTACCCATTTCTCCCTTGAGTGAGTGCGGCCAACTCAATTAAGACATATGAACAGAGAGGTGAGTGTAGAAAATCTCTCTCAAAGTCTGGCTTTGACATTTTGCCTCCGAGTTCATTGGTAGAGCGAAAGAGTCAAGCTGAGCTTTTTAAAAAGTCTTTCTGTACATGTTGCAAACTTGCATGCAAATAAATCATAGCGTGCTAAGTTTCACGATTTACAGAAGATTTCTCTAACTTCAAAGTCATAATTTCAAATGCTTAGCAAAATTCCATTGCCTTCAAATCTCAATCAATTCCTGTATCTTATCATTATATATAGGATTGTAATTCCTATAATTCAATATGTGTGATAGGATATAGATTCCTCTTCCAAATTTTAGTCTAAAAGTTTGAAATTTTCTGGTTAATCTAATCTTCGACATTTCAATCCCGCATCACTAGTCGAAATGAAAGAGTCGGGTTAGCTTATAACATCCCCCCTATTTTTGTAGACCGTTATGTTGAACATACGTTCAACACTTCGAGTTTCAAAATAAGGGGAGATGCTGCCGAAATTTCAAAATTTTCAAACATCTATTTTCAAATCAGAATAATCATTGCAACTATATATTCTACAATAATTATTGTAGTTGTATATAGTTGATGTACTTTCAACTTCTCCAGTTGTTTCAGTCCTTGACATTTCATTCTGAACCATTCATCAGAATGAAAGAGTCAGGTTGATTTCTTAGAATCTCCCTCTTATAGGTTTGTAAACCGTTTTGTCGAACATATGTTCAACACTTCGAGTTTCAAAAGTAAGGGGAGATGCCGCCGGAAATTCAAAATTTCAGAAATACCAGTTCAATTCTCTTCAAGTTTTAATCGTCACATGTCGAATGTTCTTCTACAATACTTCTTGTAGATGAACATTGATAATTCAAATTCAACGTTCATTTTCAGTATCTTTCAAATTTTGAACTCTGACATTTGATCTTTGATAAGATATAAAGAGTCGAGTTCCTTCCTGTAAAGTTTTCCCTAATGTTTGTAAACTGTCTTGTTGAATGCAAATTCAACACCTCAAGTTTCAAAAATAAGGGGAGATGCTGCCGGATTTTTGAGTCGTTCAAATTCCCTTTCAATTCAAAATCAATTTTCATTGTCACATGTACTACTACAAAATTCTCTTGTAGTATAACATGTACTATTTCCAGATTCAAATTTAATCATCTAGTCTTTTCATTAAGTCAAATCTCTGACATCTTATCCCTAGCCTGACCAGTGGGATAAGAGAGTCGAGTCAAAACTCCTTGATTTTCTGTGATATTTTGTTAACTATTAAGTTGAAATCAAATCCGACTTATTGGTTTCAAATAGTCAAAGAAAATCTTTCAATTTTCAAAATTTCAAATCCCCGTCAAATTCTCTCAAATCAAATCCAGACCATTGTTGTTATACGTTCTCTACAACATTCTCTTGTAGTTGAACATATACAATAAAAATTCAAATTTTCTTCAAGTCAAAATTGATATCTATACTTTATCACTATATATCGGATTATAGTTCCCATAATTCGATTTATGTGATAAAATATAGAAAATTTCTTGTCAAAATTCAAATTCAAAAGTTTGATTCAAATCTTCTCTTTCAAATTTCAGACAATCAAATCTCTTGCAATGGCTGGGAAACTTCTGTTCTCTGTTGACCGAGACCTCCAAGTCGAAGAGTTAATTCATAACAGTGCGATTCAGTTTGGGATGGGTTTCAAGACTCTGAAACTGTCTGTTAATGGTGGAACAATCATCAATCTCGCTGCTGAGGGCGAGAATGGTCCAGTAGTGGAACTAACTGTGGGAGCTACGAGTGACCTTCCCCCAGTGTTGGAACTGGCAGCAGGTGCTACCCTTACACCTTCTGCACCCTCAGTCCAGAGTGAGGACAAGAAAATTGAAATAAAATCTACTGTTGAAAAAGGGTCTTCTAGTTCTGCAGCACTGTTTGGCACTAAGAGTGCTAGGAAGAACTACCTGAGAAGGATAAGGAAGAAAATTACTAAATCAAGGAAGATAGCTGAACAGAAAGCCTTGAGTTTAGTTGAGCCTGAGGCTGCTGAGGAGCTGCCTATCCCTGCCTCTTCTCCACTCCTGAAAGGGAGTCGTTTTCACCCCCTCGCAGCTGCTGCAGGGGAGGAGAGAGTCACACGGATTGCTAGCTCTCCACCTAGCCCGGTCGACTACACTGTTAAGAGAACCACCAAGGAGAAGAACACTTTGAGAACTAGGATGTTAAGGAACATCATTCATACTTGTGCTGCTGAGATAGGTCAGACCAAAGAACAATATGTGAGACACCTGAAGGGGGTGATTTCACATAAGCTTGAGAAAGAAGTTCTGAAAGAAGAAAAATCTGAAGCAAGAAACCTGACTCCTCAGCCAGTGAGGAGAAACAAAAAGTTCATTAAACAACCAGTTGCCTCAGTGTTAGTAGATGGATATCATTGGGTGCCTCGTCTCCCAACTGCCAAAACTGAGGAGATAGTTTTAACTGGGTCTGGCAGGAGTCACCCTCTCAGCGGTAGACCTCCAGTTCCCCCTTCAAGACTCTCAAAGTTGGCCCCTGTGATAGCCAAATCAAAAGAGATCGTCAAAGATTTACCACCAGTTGATGTTAAGGGCAAGAGGCCCATACCTTTGGATGAACCTTATGTACCAATGAAGATAAGTAGAACTGTTGGGATTCAGATTAGAGAGACACCAGTTCAATCATCAGCTCAGTTACCATTCCAGTCACCTGTTAAGGTCCCCCGACTCTTTATTCAGGGATGTGAGGATTCTCCTCAGATTGATGTTGGAGTTCCTACAAGTCAAACTCCTTCGTCACCTGTTAAGTTAGATATCCCTCACCCTATTGAGGATGTCACCCTCACGACTACCGACCCCGGGACAGTCGGAGGGGAGGGGACAGAACTTGAGGATGATCAAGAGATGTTAGATCAGTTGGTGGCAGAACCTACTGCTGACGATTTGAAAATCCAAGAGGTTCTCACCCAGTTCGGAGATGAGGAATTTGAAGAGATGATTAACTATAAAGGGTACCTACCAATCGATCTCGAGTCAATTGAGGGTAGACCGGTCGATGAGGTGGTACAAGAAATAAGGGACATACTCAAAAACAAAGCAATTGAAGCCTTTGATCCAGAAGCAGATGATCTGATGGAAGAAGATTCAGCTGGGAACATTTGTATGGTTGAGACCAGAGCATCAAATAAAGATGCTGAGCCTTCAAGACACCGATCTGGTAAAGAAGAAGCCTCTGCAGCAGTAGATTCAGACTCTGATGGATCAATTAAATTGAATGAAAAAGATGAATACATCAAGAGTCTGGAGAGCAAAATTGAACAGATGATGCTTAGAATGGAACAGATGCAAAATCAGATGATCAAGGTACAGCAATCTCAATCCGAGCAGTTGCAACCTACAACACACACAGTGGGTGAGCACAGCAGGAAAACAGAATCAAGTCCTAGAACTCCAGAGGTTGCTTCCCCAACCTCTCCAGTCGACAAAGATATCCGCCAGATGATTGAAACTCAGGTAAGGGAGGCCTTAGCCCATTCTCAAGGGACTGTATCCATTCCAAAGGGTAGACCCTACCCTGAAGAATATGATTCGGTTTCTTATCCTAAAGGCTTTGTGCCACCTTTATTTAAAGTTTTTAGTGGGTTAGAAAACCCAAGACAGCACCTGGCCCACTTCCGAGCGAGTTGTTGCAACGCAGGAGGGTCAGATGCTCTACTCTTTCGCCAGTTTGTGAGTAGTCTATCCGGTATTGCTTTTGAGTGGTACGCAGATTTACCTAATGGTTCAGTGAAAACATTCACAGAGCTCGAGAGTCTATTCTTAAAGAGATTCTCAGGAGCTCAGCAGCGTGTAACCGTTGGTGATCTCGTCATCGAAAAATAAAAACCGGGAGAGTCTTTGGTTGAGTACATCTTGAGATGGCGAAATCTCTCGATGAAGTGTGAACCCCAGTTGCAAGAGCAACATGCAGTGGAGATTCTTTTAAAGAACATCCACGGGCCTATTGCTTTTCTCCTGAAGGGTTTCACTATCAAAACCTTCGAAAAACTTTTGAATAAGGCTAGTAATCTACAGGAAGAGGCTTCTAAAATGCCATTCCTGAAGGATTCTACCGAGGAAAAGAAGGCTAGCAAACCATTGAAATCCTTTGAAAAGAGAACAGCAATGGTTTCAGCTGTTGATAAGGGGAAGAAACCCATGAATGTTCAGTCCGGTAATTCTCCAACACAACAAATTCAAAAATCTCCACCTTTTCAGGTAACTTCTCAACCCACAAGAGATTCTCACCCGATTTCTTTTAAAGAGAGATTGGCTCGTACATATCCATTTAAAAGGGAGTCAGTGAGAAAGATCTTTAAAAGTCTTCAGAAGAAGCCAGATTTTCGATTGCCGGAGGCCAAGAAGCCGGAAGAGGCAAATAAGAAGGATGATCCAACTTTTTGCCCCTACCATCGCATGTTAGGCCACACAATCGAAGACTGCATTGTCTTCAAAGATTGGCTAGAAAAGAACTTCCGTCAAGGTAATATTATAATTCCAAAGGAGTACCTGGTCGATCCGGATCAGGGGTCTGTCAAATCTATCTCAGGTATGAATTCTAACTCTTCTCTGTCCATTGAAGATGGTTGGGATATAGCACTATCCCGGGCATTTAAAAAGTCGATTAATAAATCTTTTCGTCTTTCTCAACAGTTACCGACGAGAGCCCGGGACCCGATCTGGGAGGTTGACCTCGAGGCTTCGCAGGAGGACGTTGGGACAGTTTCCTCTCCAGTAGTCTTAGGAACTACTGTACTGAATAAAAATGAAAAGAGTGAACTTTCTGTAGAGAGGAAATTTGTTGATGAGAGATCTGTACAAGTGGTTGATGGTGGCTCAAAACCTCTGTCACCACTGAAATTATCTGACTTTTACTTTGCCCCATCAAAGGCAAAGGGTCGAAAATTAAATAAAAAGTCTGATCCTTCTGCCCATATTTTGATGATTAATGTTGAGAATCAAGATGTTAATGACTCTTCTGTTGAAAATAATCAAGAACAAGTTGAGATCAATCAAGAAATTCAAACACTCAACTCTCCAGATTTGACTCTTCAAGAGAGAAACAAATCTGATGTCTTATCAGATAGTGAAACCCCTGAAATTAACTTTCAAGGGAGTCCTGTCGTGATAGACTTTTCAGATTCAGACTCTCGCTCAGATAACGACAATCAATCACCTAAGGAGAGCGTAGACTCCCCTGTAGTTTGTTCTTCCGATGAAGTCGTGCAAGTACAACTACGTGGTGGGAAGGTCTTACCCCCTAGGCTACCTCCTCAAGATAAAGGAAAACAAGTTGTTTCTGATGATCAAATTCAAATCCCCGCTCAACAATCAACTCCAATTCTTTCAAATCCACCGGGTCCCAACGTTAATGTTCCAAGTGTTGATTACAATGTCTTAGCTCACCTTAGAAAGTTGCCCGCCAAATTGAGTATTTATGATGCCCTTGTCCTTTCAAAAGAGATGAGGGAGACTCTAATTAAAGCGCTTCTCGACCCAGAGATTTGCTTAGCTCAATTAGCCTCAACTTCCGAGGAAGAAGCTTTGTACTTTAAGGAAATCCCTGGGGTTACCTTCTCGGATGAAGATTTACTCCTTGGAACTGCCGACCACAATCGTCCACTTTACATCACAGTGAATGTGGGCAAGTTTAAGTTATCAAGAGTTCTAGTTGACCCGGGTGCATCGGTCAACGTGATGAACATAAAGACTCTCGCATACCTTAGAATTGATACTAGCAAGCTCTCAACTGACAAGTTAGTGCTTCGTGGGTTCAATGAAAAGGGCGAGAAGGCTTTAGGTTCAGTTACCCTTCTTCTGGAGATAGGAGAATTGAAAACTGAAGCGAAATTTCATATAATTGATTCGGCAACGTCCTTTAACGCGCTCCTAGGAAGGCCCTGGATCCATGAATATAGGATGGTTCCTTCTACCCTACATCAATGCATCAAGTACCAACGAGATGGCATTGAGTTTGAAATTAAGGGTGATCTGCAACCATTCTCTATTCACGAGATCGGGATCTACGAGGATGCGGCGTACTACGTACCTAAAGGGTCTACTACTTGTTCTAAGGTAGAGATCAACGTCAAGGAGGAAAAAGCAGAAAATCAAAGTTCAAAAGCAATTCAAAGATTGAGAAAAGAAAAAGTTAAGAATCAAAAGAGACAAAACTCAAGTAGTGAAGATGACGTCGAGCGGGTAATCTTCAGGCCTCCAAACATTATACCTCAAAGAGGTGGGAGGATGGCCCAAAGAGCACGCGGTCGAGGTCGCCCTTCAATTGAAAAAAGAAACTCCCCGATCTATGTCGAACTTGAAACAAGTTCTGATGAAGATTCAAGAAAAAGGGGTGCCATATTTGCTTTTGACTATACAAAAATCAATCCTCCTCCGAAGTTTGATCTCACTTTAGAATCGGATAGCGACCAGGAGGATACAAAATTAAATATTCAAAATGACGAGCCTGAATTAAGTTTATATGAAAAGCTTAATAGAACGGTTGAATCCTTAACCTTAACCCCACTGTCTGCTGACAGGGTCTCAGGGTTAGTAATTAAGGATGCTCCGAACTTAGATGGAGAAGTAAGGAAAGCCAAGAAGTTCTTCCCTGGCTCTTCCTCTTCAAGGAATGAAGATGATGTAATCCTTGAAGAGGCAAATTTTAATGAATTAATGGAATTACCTTTTGGCTACTTTCCTGCTGGTGTTAAGTCTCTTATTTCTAAAGGTTTTGCTCCGAGTCAATGGACTAAGGGTCAGGCTAGATACCACGAAAGTCTTTGGAATTCAAAATTTAATAAACATTGGACTAGTGGTATCGGCTTTAGTACCGTTAGATCATTTGACGATGATGAATTTTGTCTAATGATAACTAGTCGTCCTGAATTTAAAAATGTCCCTACTGAAGTCATTGATTCATTCGATGGACTTTGTTTGGAGACTTTTGATGATTCTGACGAACTTCAGGTTCGGGATGCACCCCCCGAATTCGAAGAAGAAATTAAATCAACAGTCGATGAACTTAAAGAAATCAATCTTGGAACAGAGGATGACCCTCGCCCCACTTTCATAAGTTCTTTGTTGAGTGAGGATGAGTCTAAAGATCTAATTCAACTTCTATCCGAGTTTAAAGATTGCTTCGCCTGGACATACGACGAAATGCCGGGGTTGTCCGCTGACGTAGCAGTCCATAAACTTGGAATCCGGCATGATGCCATTCCTGTCAAGCAAGCTCCACGACGTATGCGTCTGGAGATCGAACAACAAGTCGTTTCTGAAGTCAAGAAGTTGGCAGAGGCTGGATTTATTCGAGAAGAACAATATCCTTCTTGGGTAGCCAGCGTCGTGCCAGTCCGAAAGAAAAATGGTCAAATCCGGGTCTGTGTTGACTATAGAGACTTGAACAAGGCATGTCCTAAGGATGAATTTCCTTTACCAATCCCAGAACTCATGGTGGACATTGCCTCTTCGCATGTTATTTTCTCCTTTATGGATGGCTCGTCTGGTTATAATCAAATCAAGATGGCCCCAGAAGATGAGAGAAACACTGCATTCAGAAGTCCTATAGGGATCTTTTGTTATAAAGTGATGCCCTTTGGCCTCAAAAATGCTGGTGCAACCTACCAGCGGGCCATGACTCATATCTTTGATGACTTAATACATAATCAAGTCGAATGTTACATCGACGATTTAGTTGTCAAGAGTAGAGTAAAAGAGGCTCATCTTTATGATTTAAGAACCGTTTTCGAGCGGTTGCGCCACTACGACCTTAAAATGAATCCCTTGAAGTGCGCTTTCGGCGTCACGTCAGGGAAATTCTTAGGTTTCGTAGTCAGGCACCGTGGAATCGAAATTGATCCTGCCAAAATTGAAGCTATCTTAAATATGCCGCCTCCTAAGAGTCTCACTCAACTGAGATCCCTCCAGGGCAGGCTGGCGTATATAAGAAGATTCATTTCTAATCTTTCTGGAAGATGTCAACCATTCTCTGTCCTAGCTAAAAAGGACGCCAAATTCATTTGGGACGAAAAATGTCAAAATGCTTTCGAAAATATCAAACAATACCTGACAAATCCGCCAGTTTTGGCAGCCCCCATTCCGGGAAGACCTTTAATCCTTTACACTGCAGCCCTTGACGAGTCTCTCGGGGCTCTTCTAGCTCAAATCAATGACGATGGGAAAGAGAACGCCCTCTACTACCTGAGTCGGAGATTACTTCCAACGGAAATTCGATACCCTGCAATTGAGAAACATTGCCTAGCCTTAGTCTTTGCAGCACAAAAACTAAGACATTACATGCTTTCTCATCAGGTCAGTCTGATTTCCAGTGTCAACCCCCTACAATATCTTATGACCCGGCCCACGTTGTCAGGACGTCTGGCTCGTTGGTCTATGATATTGTTACAATTTGAAATCACTTTCATTCCCCTGCGTGCTGTGAAAGGGCAGGCCGTCGCCGACTTCCTTGCGGCACACCCGCTACCGGCGGAATCTCCTCTAAATGATGATTTACCCGACGAGCAAATCATGAGTTTCGAGGAATCCAATGTTCAAACTTGGGAAATGTATTTTGATGGTGCAGCGTCCTCTCAAAGGGGCAAAACACCTCAATCTACTATTCCTGGGAAAGCCGGAGTCGGTCTGGTTTTCATAACACCGGATAAGGGAATGATGCACTTTTCCTACCATTTATCAGAACCTTGTACGAACAACGAAGCTGAGTACGAAGCTTTGATAACTGGTCTGGAACTTGCAATCCTAATGGAGATTAAAGAGATTAAGATCTATGGTGACTCTCAACTGGTGATCAACCAAGTTGCAGGGACCTATAAGGTTTTGAATCCTAAACTCCTGAAATATCACCAATACACAATGCACCTACTCGAGAAAATTCCCATTGTAACTATGTATAGGGTTCCTCGTGGAAGCAATTCCTCGGCGGATGCCCTAACAAAGCTTGCAAAGGAATTTGCATGCCCAGAAGAAGACTTCATCCCTATAGAAGTTCAAGGTCGTCAAGTCCTGTCCCCTATAGACATGGAATACCTCAACAATCAATCTTCCCAGGTCCTCTCTACATCTTCAGCAGTCGATGAAGAACAAGATTGGAGACAACCAATAATCAAATATTTGTAAGAAGGCAAGCTTCCTCACGACAGATCTCTTGCCAATCAAATTAAGAAACGTGCCCTATCATATGCACTAGTCAACGATACGTTGTACCGACGATCGTTCGGTCAGATGTGGCTCCGTTGTTTAGACAAACGAGAGGCCCTGAAGATCGTTAACGAAGTCCATGCTGGACTGTGCGGTGCTCATCAATCGGGTCCTAAGATGAAAATGAAAATCAAAAGACTTGGTTATTATTGGCCTACGATGATTGACGATTGCATGAAAATTGCAAAATGTTGTCATCAATGCCAAGTTCATGGTGTGGTTTTACATCAGCCGCCTAATGTGTTGCATCCTACGATAGCCTCGTGGCCCTTCGAAAGTTGGGGCACGGATATCGTCGGGCCAATTGACCCTCCTTCTTCAAGGGGTCATCGCTTCATTTTAGCAGCGACTGATTACTTTTCAAAGTGGGCAGAAGCAGTACCACTAAGAAATGTAACATCACATCATGTAATGAAATTCTTTCGTGACCATATCGTATATCGATTCGGCGTGCCTCGCAGAATCATATCCGATAATGGGTCCGCTTTCAAGTCTACAAAAATCAATAACTTTGCAAGTCGCCACGGTATTGATTGGAGATACTCAACAATCTATTACCCACGGGCTAATGGACTGGCTGAGGCCTTCAACAAAACCCTGGTACAAATCATCAAAAAGACCCTGGATGACAATAAACGTCAGTGGGATGAGAGGTTGGTGGAAGCTTTGTGGGCCTATAGGACCACATATCGAACCCCGACCCAATCCACACCGTTTGCACTAGTGTATGGGTCCGAGGCCGTACTCCCTCTGGAAATTCAAATCCCTTCACTCAGAACTGCAGTCCAGAATCAGATCACAACAGAACAGAATGCACAACTTCGACTTGAAGAACTTGAGGGTCTTGAAGAACGTCGTCTCCAAGCCCAGCAGAATCTAGAACTCTATAAAGCCAGAATGGTTCAAGCTCATGATAAGTTAGTGCGACCTAGAACCTTCCGAGTAGGCGACTTGGTCTTGGTTCTTCGGAGGCCTATCTTAGCCCACCGAAAGCTCGGTGGAAAGTTTGAACCAACCTGGGAAGGACCCTTCGTAGTGGAAACAGTTTACGAAGGAGGCTCGTATCAGCTAGTGGATTGTAAAGGAGATCACCCAATGCTTCCTGTAAACGGGCGATTCCTGAAAAAATACTATGCTTGATGTAGCTCGAATTTTGAATCAATAAAATCTTCAAATTTTGAATCTATTCAGCTCGATTTTGTCCAAGTTTTTCAAAATCCAAAATCAAAATTCAAAATTCAAAATCAAATTCAAAATGAATCAAAATCAATCAAATTTCAAGTTCAAAATTTTCAAATTCAAAATCAATTCAAATCAAATTCAAAACGCATCCCAGATTTAAAACCCTTCAAATTCAAAATCGTCAAATCAAATTTCAAATTCAAACATCTTTAAATTCAAGTTCAAACATCATTCAAATTTCAAATTCCAGAATTCAAATCCGATCCACTATATAGAGCAAGTTTCCTCTATATACGATCACCCTGACTCGATCCTCTGCATAGAGCAAGTTTCCTCTATACATGATCACTCCAGACACGATCCCCTATGTGAAGCAAGTTTCCTTCACATATGATCATTCCAGACCTGATCCTCTATATAGAGCAAGTTTCCTCTATATACGATTAATCCAGACCCGATCCTCTATACATAGCAAGTTTCCTCTGTATATGATCATTCCAGACTCGATCCTCTATGTGAAGCAAGTTTCCTTCACATATGATCATTCCAGACCTGATCCTCTATATAGAGTAAGTTTCCTCTATATACGATCATCCTGACTCGATCTTCTATGTAAAGCAAGTTTCCTTTACATACGATCATTTCCAGACCTGATTCTGTGCGAAGCAATGCTTCCTTCTCACGGGATCATCCAGTTTTCTTTTCCTTAAGGTTAGATGTGAGTCTTCGTGCTTTCTTTCCTTAGGATTAGATCTTCTAGTGGTGGAGCACGCCCTCTGTGGCACCATCCTAGGTTCAAAATCCAGATCTGACCTTTTATGGGAAGCAATGCCTCTTTCCCTCAGGGTCCTCCAGTCTTCTTTTCCTTAAGGACAGATGTGAGTCATCGTGCTTTCTTTCCTTAGGATTAGATCTACTAGTGATGGATAACGCCCTCTGCGGCACCATTCTAGTTTCAAAATTCAAAACTTTAAGTCTGATCTCCTATAGGAAGCAATACTATCTTCCTATGAGGTCATCTAGTTTTCTTTTCCTTAGAGTAAGTATTCTCTTTCTCTTAGGATTAGATTACCCAGTGATGGAATAAGTCCCTTGTGGCCCCGTCCTGGATTCAATTTCAACTCCAAATTCAAACTTTCTTCTCCTCAAGGTCAGGCTTTTCTCCTTCCTTTAGGATTAGACTCCCCAGAGATGGAATAAGTTCTCTATGGCACCGTCCTGGGTTTAATTTCAAAATCTAGTTCTCTCTTCCTTAGGGTAGGTTCTTCTTCCTTCCCTTAGGATTAGACTCCCCAGAGATGGAATAAGTTCTCTATGGCACCGTCCTGGGTTTAATTTCAAAATCTAGTTCTCTCTTCCTTAGGGTAGGTTCTTCTTCCTTCCCTTGGGATTAGACTTCCTAGTGATGGAGTAAGTCCTCTATGGCACCGTCCTGGAATCAATCTCAATCAAGCTTTCTTTTCTTTAGGGATAGGTTTTCTCCCTTCCCGTAGGATTAGATCTACTAGTGGTAGAGTACGCCCTTTGTGGCATTGCCCTAGTATCAAAATTCAAACTCGATCTTCGGTAGTTAGGAATTCTTTCTTTCTACAGAGTCATCCAGACCCTCCTTTCCTTAGGCTTAGATGTTTCTTCCCTTAGGACTAGATATACTAGTGGTAGAGTACGCCCCTCATGGCACTACCCTAGTATTGAATTTCAATTTGATCCTCAGTAGTTAATAATTCTTCCTTTCTATATGATCATCCAGACCTTCTTTTCCTTTAGGGTAGGACTTCCCTTCCTTTAGGATTAGATCTACTAGTGATAGAGTACGCTACCTCAGCACTACCCTAGTATCATTTCAAATTCAATCTTCTAGGGCCAGGATCTCCTTCCCTTAGATTTATTTCAAATTTAATCTTCTGAGGTTGGATTTTCCTTTTCCTTAGAATCAAATCTGAATTCAATCCTTTGTAGTTAGGACAAGATCCACTAGTGGTAGAATACGCTTTTCCTAGCATTACCCTAGTATCTATTCAAACTCTGATTCCCCAGGGATAGACTTTTCATTCCTTTAGGATCAAAACTCTAGACTTGACCATTCTATTCGGTCAACGCCAATATGTGTAATAGAACTACATTCTATCACACATATTGGGGGTCCATTTGTTGACCTCATTTTTGTATGAGGTCAGTAGGACCCATCCAGACTCTAAATCAATCCTAACCCTAGATCAATATAATTTAAGATCAATCCAGACTCTAGGATTTTCCTAGATTTCCATCCCTAGGATCTGTTCTAGACTCTAGGATCTCTTCAAATTAATCTTAACCTTAGGATCAATCTAATCCTAGATCAATCCAGATTTAAATCAACCCTGATCTCAAGATCAATCTAGACCCTAGCATCTTCCTAGAAATCAAACTTTAGGATCCACTCTAGATCCTAAGATCCTTCTAGATCTTAAATCTTAGGATTCATAGATCTTAGGATTCTTCTAGATTATAGGATTCTTCCAGACCCCAGATCCTAGGATTTTCCTAGGATTTCTAGATTCTAGGATTTTCCCAGACTCCAGTCCCTAGGATCTATTCTAGACCATAGGATCCCTTTAGATCCTTCTAGATCTTAGGATCATTCTAGACTTTAGGATCCTCCTAGAATCTGGGCTTTAGGATCTATTCTAAACCATAGGATCAATTCAGGTTCTAGATCAATCTACCTTCCATATTACTCTAGATCTTAAGATTCTCCTAGATCTACAGCTTAAGACTTCCCCAGACCCTAGGATTCTCTTAGACTCCAGGTTCTTAGATCTACCTAGATTCTAAGATCAGCATAGACCTTAGATCAATCTAGATCTAGGATTAATCCAAACCTTCATTCAATTCAAGCATCAATCAATCCAGACTCTAATCCATATCCTTAATTCAAACCTTGATCAAAATCCAGTTCAAAACCAGATTTCTAAACTCAAATCCAAGGCCAAAGGGTTAAGTCCTGAAAGCCTTTTTCAGTAAATCTTTGAACATTTCAAAACCCTATCAAATGACCTCTGATTCAAGATCTATCAGTTCCACACTGATATGACATGTATCTAGAGGCAACCCTCCAAATTTGAGCTCATTCTGAGATCTCTAACCCCAGAATCTGAATTGAAATCCAAAGGCTGTAAAACCTTCAAATATTTACAGTCTATGCCACTGGACCTATCACCCAGTGGATTTTGATCTTGGAGCTTTCTCCAAAGCCTCCAATCACCTCCAGACCCTTGATTATGACTCATTGAACAATGAACTGCATTTTGTTGGGCTCAATTTGACCCCTAGTTGACCAGGGGCCAAAATGACTAAAATACCCCTATGGGGTGTGAATAGTCATTTTGGTCAAATGAGCTCCAAATCAAATACAGTCACCTCCAACAAATTTCAAATGTCAAACCAAACCCATTGGACCCACTTCCAGCCCCTGGGTCAACCTAGTTGACCAAGTCAACCTAGTTTGACCAAACAGGCCTTTATGGGTCAAAACAGGTCATTTTTATCAAATGACCTCTTCTGACCTTGGCACCACCTCCATTGGTCTCCAAATGTCATTTCAAATCTGTTGAGCCTATTTCCAGGCCCTGGACCCACCTGGTTGACCAGGTCAACCAGGGTTGACCTAAAAGGCCCATTAAGGGCCCAAATAGGTCATTTTGACCAAACAACCTCCCCAGACTTTGAAACCACCACCAGTAGACTCAGAATGTCATTCTGAACTGGTCGGACCCATTCCCTGACCCTGGGTCAACCTGGTTGACCAAGTCAACATAATTGACCCATTAGGCCCATTAAGGGCCTAAACAGGTCATTTGACCTAGATGACCCATTTAAACCCTGAAACCACCTCCATTAGACCCCATTCATCATTTCAAACCATTCCAGTTCAAACCCTAACCCTGGGTCAATTTGGTTGACCAAGTCAACCCAATTGACCCATTAAGCCCATTAAGGGTTCAAATAGGTTGTTTGACCCAAATAGCCTATTCAAACCCTCAAATTACTTCTACCAGACCCTATTCATCATTTCAAACTTGTTGAGCTCAACCTATGACCCTGGGTCAACCTGGTTGACCAAGTCAACCTAGGTTGACCAGATTAACCCTTAAGCTTTTACACTTTGAATCAAGCCTTAATTGCATTCAAAATTTTCTCAAATTTTTATGATCATCCCCCCTAGTGATGTGGACTTGACTGGACATCTTGTCCTAGTCATCAGTTGACTTGGTCAACTAGATCCATACCTGGTCAAACCTAATCAACTTAAACTACATTCACCATATTTATTAAAATCTCATTCAAGTAAACTATTGAACCTTCAAATACACTTAATAATATATATTGAATCCATTCAAACCTAACTTGAAACACCTCCATATGAGGTTTGACCAAGTCAATATCTTGGAGTTGGTTAAATGTGTGGATCTTAGTCAAATCCACCCATACATCCAATTGAATTCCCATTAAGCTTCTAACCCAATTTCATAACATGGCTTGAATATGTCTAAGCTCATTATGTCCCAAGTTGTTGTTGATTTGACCAAGTCAACCTACTATGATTTGGTCAAACCTTCCCTAATTCATGAATATGCACTCAAGTCCTAGCCTCTCAATATCAAATCCCTTGAAGTGCACCCTATTAGCTCAAACAACTCTCCAATCTCCACCTCATCAAGCCTTGACCTGTTGACTGGTCAAACCAGTCAACAAATGGTCAAAGAATGCATTAAATAGTTTAAATCCTTAATGACATGGCATTCTTTTCAATCCCTTTTCATTCCAGGTGTTCAAATAGTTTCTGGAATATTCCTAAAACTATTTTAGGCCTTTAGATTAAGATCTAATGGTCTAAATCAATTCCACATGCTTACTAGAGGACAAATAGCCCTTTCCACCTAGGCGTCCTTGGGTTGTCCTTTCTCCTGCTCCCAACCACCCTATGGACACTTGGCAACATCATAGAGCTCAAACAAACCCATCCCAGCCATCCATTCAATCTGGAATGGATTGAATAGGGCAAAACATTGTTTAGAGCCTCCATTCGAACCCTAGCCCCTCTCTCACTTTCCCATCTCCTCCAGATCAAGCCTCCAGTTCCCCTGAGCCTTAATCCTCTCTCACATCCATTCTAGCTCAAATCCGACCGGTCAAACCTCGCCGGCGACCGGATTCCGGCGAGTTAAGTTCAAATCCATCCAAGGAGTTATAGGGTTCGATCTAGACCTTATCAGTTCGCGAAGTCTTCAGCAATATTAAGCGTGGACAAACTACAAATTCAGAGAATCCAAGATCATTCCAATCCAACGGTTAGTTTGCTTAAAATCCCTAACCCTAGCTTAATTTACTTAGGATAATTTAGCTTTTTGATAAACGATCCTAATCCGGTTTAATCACTTCCACAGTACTTCTGTTCATAAGCTTAACTTAGGTTTAAAATTTTATTTGATTTCATTCGGCGGTTTGAGAGAACGAGTCGAATATTTGGTTCTAGGCCTAGGTTCGTTAATGCATGAACTGGGCGTTATTTGAGCCGTTGATTTTGAAATCAACGGCTCTGATCAAGCCCTCCCGCGGAACCTCCAAACCGCGTGGCCTGATCCGCTATTACGATTCCCGTCCAGCGTAATCGTGGCCGTCAATCTCAAACCGCGGGACATCCAATGGCCAGGAATAACGGCTGACGTGGATTAGTGAACCGCGTGTGCGGTTAATCATTTTCCAATGATTGCCGGCGGCGCAATCATTGCGCCGCCGGCTAATCATTGCCGCGCGGTTTTGACCAGCCAACCAAATGCTGCCACGTAGCCTCCCGCCGCCGGTTTATTAGTTAATTAAAGTTTAATTAATTTTAAATCTATTTTAAACCTTAAAAACTTCAAAAAAATATTAAAAATTCATTTTAATTCCAAATATTTCATATAATATGTCAAAATGCTCAGAAAATTAAACCCTTTAATTTAAAATTAATATTAATTTAAAATATTCTATATATTTTAAATTATTTAAAATATTAAATATCTAATATTTTAAACTTATATTTAATTGAAAATATTTGGAATATTTTTCAAAAGTTAAAAAAAAATTACATTTTAAATTTTTTTTAATAAATTATTAAACATATTTTAATATTTCAGAAGTTAAAAGAATTTTTAATTTAATTCATTTTAATTAATTTGAATTATTATAATTATATTTTAAGATATAATTAAATATTATATTGAATATTTTCAAAATTAAATTTTTTTTTTTTATATATATAAATTTTGGAAAATCAGAAGATCTCTCAAGATATTTTAAATTATTTTGATGATTTTTTTTTATTTATTTAATTTAATTTTAAAATTCATATATTTATATATAGATATATGTGTATTTATATATTTTAAAGTATATTTTAAAATTACATTTTCTTAAATCTTTAATTATTGAGAGATCTTATAAAATTTAAAACATAGGTTAAGCTATTTGAGTAACATTAATGTGGAGTGGTGATTATTCAATGAATAATTAATTAAGTTAATTACTCATTAAATAATCTTTTAATTAACTAAGTCATTTTGATCTTTGCATGCTTAAGGTGCACACACACACCTAAGGCTCTCCTAGATTTAGGTGTTGAATATGTTTATGTATTCATGCATGTTTATATTCATATGTTAATCAAGGGTTAGTATAAACTTTGATTCAAGCCTATTAAACCTAGTGTCATTAAGGACAATAATCAAGGACTCATTTAGAGAACTTAGAAAGTCTCCAATAATTAGGATACACTTCAAATTGATTTGAAACTTTGAACATTTGAACTTAGTGATACTCTCAGCTCATAGGAAATTTTCCACTGAATTTTGAAATCATTAAGTCCCTTAATTAACCTAATCAAATTTGAACCTTAATTAAGCCTTTAAGCCTTTCAAAAATTCTAATAAATCAAATTTAAATCCAAAAAATACAATCAACCCCTCTAACTGACCAGAATTAAACCCTTAATCAATGAAAAATAAAAGCCCCTTTACTGGACTTCAAAATTGAGTTTAATTTAAGTTTAATTGAAATTCAATATTTAATTAATTTAATTAATTAAAAATAATTAAAAATTCCAGAAAATTTCCAAACACTTGGAAATCACTCCTTAGGTCATTCCTGACCTTTGGAGTTGATTTCAAGAAGTTTGGAGATCATTTGGATCCAAATCACAAAAAGGGTCTCTAATTAAACAATTTTAATAATTCATTAAATACTCAAAACTTCAAAAATTCATAACTAATTCAAATGAACTCTAAATTGAGCAAACTCAAAGGCATACAACTCATCTTAAGGTCTAATATTTATTAAAAATGTTAAGTTTCCAGAAATCAATCAATTTTGAAAAAGTCAACTTTTGGTCAAATTTAGTTCAAATTCAAGTCAAAACTTCAAACCTTCATAATAAAATATAGAAAAATCCAATTTCAGTGTACTTACTGTCTAACTGATCGTATTAAGGTCTAGTATTTTAATAAAATATTAACTTTCCAGAAAACACTTTAAATCAAAAAGTCAAATTTTGACCCTTTAATTAAATCATTAAAATAATCCAGAAAATTCTAAAATTCAATAAATCATTCGAAATTCCAGAAAACATTAATTCAACATTAAAACCAGCAACCAACTAAATTTAATTAAAATTAATCAACCTTTAAACCTTAATCAAACTCAAATCATTTAATTATATCGGGTACCACTGGGTAACCCAGGCCTACGAGGCTATTAAATTAGCCCCAAGGAAGGTGAAATAAACTTCACGGCCTCGGTGTGAAACAAAGGTGATATCCAACAAACAATTAAAATCAAATTTAAAAATCAATTTCAAGTCACTAAGATTTAAATTCAAATTAAATCTTCCCTTAAGCCTTCAACCAACTAGAACTTTAAACAACTTCAATCAAATCATCCTATTTAGGACATATCAAAGCCACACAGCCTACTTCACACACTTTAGATGGTTTGCTAGGACAACCAACTTTAGTCTTAGGTTAGGCCGGTGTTTACTTTTCTGCTACTTGCGTGTGCCGGGTTTTCCGTGGTTTTCATTGCATGCTGGTTGCTAGATTTAGGTAATTAATGTTGATGTGATTGTTTATTTATTTACTGCACTCTGAGTTGATTGATTGTACGTTAGATCTACCCTTAGGTTAGGAATGATTTGTACTAATTTAATCTTATGCAGGTGGCCATGCTCATACATGGCATAAATTAAAGGGGGCAAAAATCATAATTATTAAATTGCACAGGTGCTCCAGAAAATTGCTTAAGTCCCCCTTTAAATCAAAAAGAGCATGGCCAAGCGTGGCTGTGATTGAGCATTTTTAAATTTCAAATATATAACTGCTTGGGATGTCAAATATAAACTGCTGATTATTAGGATAACCCTGCAGGTTGTTGAGTCTAGATTTTTAATTTTTAATTGATATAATTTGAATATAAATTGAGTTGTAAATTTAAAGTACTTTGAGATTGAGATGTTTAATCATCCAATTTGGAATCCAAAGAGGAAGGAACATCCCTTAGGGGAGAGTTCCTATCCATTTGGAGATCCAAATTAGGATGAAGTTCAAGTATCCAAAGAGAAAAGATAACACCCCTATTCAGGGGGAGTTTCTTTTCATTTGGATATCCAGACCCGACGATCCAAGGAGTTCTAAGGAGACGAAGAAGTGAAGAACGAGAAGAATCTCAAATCTCAAAGTCACTTGAGTCTTAGGAGTAGAATCCGGGTTGTAGTCAGTGGTACCCGGCCACTTTACTTTACTGCAGTCCCTGGGTTGTATTATTAAGGGCACTTGCCTATGGACTTTCAGTTTGAGCATTTATTTAATTAATTTAATTAAATGTTGATTTGATTAATTGATGTTGATTGCGATTAAGGACCCACATGCTTTTAGTAGTTTTTTTTGGCGCTTATTGCATGTCGTATTTGATTTAGCCTGGAACCCGATCGGAGGCTCGTGAGGGTACGGTCATAAACTTCTTCTACTTAAACAAAACTTAAAAATTTTTAAGCTCAGATAGAAACTCTAACGCTCTTAAGAAGTAAGCCCGGACTCGCCGGGAGTTTTTCATGCATTCATATTAACTTTTCTCTACCTTGTTAGGCACCTCCCCGCCTGCGGGTTTTGGCAGACCACCTGACCTATTAGGGTGCAGTTCTGTCCAAGGGGATGTTGTGCAATCTCTAGGATAAAACCTATTTTTAAGCCTATTTTAAAACTGCTTCATATTGATTTAAGCATTTCATCGAGTCAACTAGCACGCATTGCATTAGATACAAATTAAAAATCGAGTCTAAATCTTAATTGCATTTTATTTAGACATTTAACCCAACATATGTTAAGGGGTCAATTAGGATCTGCTCTAGATGTCGACCCCAATTCTTTAAATCAATCTTAATCAATGTCCTTAACCACTCTACATTTAAAGACTTTGACTCATGGTTTTAAAAGCGTTTAGGTGGTTTAGCTGGCTCCCCAATCCAGGCCGGGGTAAGTCCAGATTGCATTGCATTAGCTAGGATTCGGGTCACTGATTTTCAGTACCCAATTTTAGACTTAGGTTCTGAGGCATGTCTTCAAACTTAAGACCTCAATCTTCTGGGAATCTGACTCCCACTTTCTGATAAAATTGATCATTCAAATTAAAATATCTTTCAATCAAATTCAAGCCCAACACTTAGGACAGGTTGAGGTGTTTCTGAAGTAATTTAGAATCTCAAGACACCTCCTACTCTTCTTCCTTTGACTCCAGAAAGAACTGTTCAACATTGAACCATTCCCGGTTGAAAATTCCAGTCCCTACCTTCTTTGATATCAATCTTTGAATTCTTAAATGAAATTCGTATTGCTATTTTAATCGAGAGTATTCATAGGAGATTTTCTGGTTTCCTACGATGTAATTAACTACGAGGGCTTGCGCTCGTAGGAGATTTAGAAACCCAGACCTGATTTCAAAATCAAGCTTTTTCAAAACCCTTAATTAATTATCTTTGGGAAATTCAAACCTAATGATCATTATCGTCATATTTAAACTATCGATAGTGATTGATATCTTCTTTCTCCGGATGGATATATCAATTACAATCGTAATTCTAATTATGAAATTAATGATCTCTTATCTGAATTATTATAGTTAAACAATGGATTAAACATCATTCTGATTCTTCAGAATCATATGTTGTTTCTCCTTGAGTTTGACTACGATAATCAGGATAAATCAAGATTTGTAATCGGAACCTATTAGGGAACGATATGTTCACCTTCCGAGGTGATATATCATTCATAATAAGTGTTCGATTATAAAATTTAAATTCCAGAAATTTAACATTTCCCAAAGAAAATTAAACACTTTTACAAAACTATATTTTTTTAATCAAACAGGGTTCTCCTGCTGAAACGTATTAAGCACATTTAAAGCACCTAATAAGGAATGTACGAGCATATATGGAGCAAGTATTTCTTTTGTTCAAGAAAGATACTTTTTCGAATGTCTAAAGCTTAGTTAGGTGTTAATAATCAATTCATGATCACGAGAGCTTTACAATGGTTCTCTTCTTACCAACCATGTTCCCTACAAAATAAAGTGTTATGTTGTAAGACCCAAAAATTCAGATATGAAAAATAAAATGAAATGAAAATTTATTTAATTATAATAAAAAAGGTGTATTTAAAGTTAATATTAACTTTTATGTTAAATTTTTTTAACTGTTACGTTATTGTTTAATAAATAGGATAAGTATTAATACTTATCTTAACTAACAAATTTAAGTTAGAATGGATAAGTATGTAATGCCTGAATTGATGCTTTCAAAAGGTGTGTTGTTGGCAGTTAAGTGGTGGGCCTCACTTTCCCTCATCACTCACGTATACAACCAAACAAAAAAAGGGTATTGGTTGTGCGAGTAACAAAAGGATAGAATCAACATTTTTAATGCAAACAGGAGTACAATCACTGTGTGGAAATCGGTACAGGGTTGTGGGCAGAGTTTCGGTATAGTGCTAATAATAAAGGTAGATAATAAAGGAATCGGCAGAGTGCTTTGCTGATTTCCTTGTTCGGCACAATACATAGAAACCTATAGCAAGAGGGTTTGGCGGCATAGTGAGAATTCGGCTGTAGGAAGAAGAAATTGTTGTATAAATGAAAATTTTGGATAAAGTGAGAGCAATTGAATAGCAGCCATATGAAGCAAGTGAAAGGCACAGTGCATTGAGAAGGAATTCGACACTGAAGGGAACAACATTTCCAGTAAAGAAGAGCTCAGCTGAAGGTAATTTTGGGTAACTGTAGCGAAGATTTGAATTTATTAATTGGTTTCATGTAATGAATTGTACTTTGATGAGAATGTACATAGTAGTTGAAGAATTAACGAATTAGTGTAACTAATTTTGAAACAGTGAACAATAGTGCTTGGAAGGATTTGGAATAAAAATCAAAAGAAAGAGTAGAGATATAAAAAAAGAAAGGGAATTTTTTGGGAAGAAAGATTTATACTGATGCAGAGAGGAGAATCTGAATTAGTTTATCAAAGGAGAAAGTCACGGAGTGTTGACTTAGAAAGGTCAATTCGTCAAGGAGGTAAGCAATGCAATTATATTTCAAATATGATGACTTTTATTTATAAGCATGAAAGTTAATTTGGAATACATTAGAGTAAATGATATTAATTTTGCTTAATGTATAGAAAGGTTTTTATATCCAAGTTTTCAAGTATGAAGAACCACTCATAAAAATTCAGCACGTGAGTTTAAAATAATGCTTAATATGTTCATCTAAATGTTTTCCTAATTGATGATGTTTTAGAAAGATGTCAATTCAATTGTATATTGTATACATATATTTTGTATACAAATGACAACAGAATTATCATTATAGAAGCATGTGAAAAGTATGGAATATGAAAATATAAAGTATATTGATATTAATTTAAAGTAAAGTTTGGCTATATATATGATGTATGAATTACAAATATAGTTGGGACAAAAGGGTTCCCAACATAAGACTACATTGTAAGTGGGGCAAAAGGGACCCCAAAGAAATGAAACCTGCTTAGCAGGCGGGGCAAAAGGGACCCTCAAAGAGGCAAAAGGGACCTCTATGTAATTCAATAGCGATAATGTCAGGTTTACCTAGGCTCCATTGAATATGTTTATGAAAGAGTAGCCAAATCTTTTAATGAGTAAAATTGATATTCATTATGGATTTAAGAGAAAATAAAGGTTAATGCCCAACGGGATTTTATGATGTCTTCTCAAATTTGTTTAACTTTCATTTATGTTTTCAATGTTATGAATTTTATAATCATGCATATATAAATGTTATTTAAAGTTGCATAACTTATGGAGCCTCATAGCTCACCAGTATACTTCTTACTGGCTGTTGTTATAGGAAAAGGAAAAGAAAAGATCGATGCTGACTAAGTCGCAAGTATTTTAATTTTATATACTAGTTTTTAAATCTGTGTGTAAGACTAAACTTAAGGTATGGAAACATTCCAATGAGGGATTTATTTGGCTTTCCTTTGTGGCTCTGTAACTATGTTTTTGTTAAAATTTTAAATTATTAGATGCTTCCGTTTGAAGAGTGTTGGATATTTTATAAAGACCTCCAAATGTTTCAAAAGTATCATATGATATCTTAATTGATTTATTAAAATATTATGTTGATGTTAATAATACTCCATGTACTGTTAAGGGGTACTGTGAGGTGTTACAAAAGTGGTATAAGAGCAAAGATTTAAGGTTCTGAGGATTTAATGACGGAAGCTTAAGCAAATTGAGAGATTGGATTTGATGAAAGTATTACAGAGCTTAGGAGATAGATATATTTTAAGTTAGTAATAATAAGTCTAACTTCAATCTGACTTGTGTGTAAGTATAGGAAAATAACATCGAAATAGGAGTACATGGTTATATAAATGAATAATTCATGATATAATATATTAAAGATATAATGGCTAAAAGAATACCTGAAGGGGATGAGGGTCAATCACCCTAGCCTATTAGGATCTATGAGGATCCTGAAAATGTACACCAATAGGAGGTAGTGCACCCAGAGCAGATCATACACTAGTAAGACCTGATGTTGTTAATGTAATGTCATGGAATTTAATGCAAATGTAAATGATGAATATGATGATGCAGATGATGGAAAATATGCAGTATATTATGGGATCTGCAACACCTAATGTTTCACCTATTGTTACACTAGTCACCCCTACCACTCCTGGTAGTAGTGCAAGTATTGAGGCAGACAATCTTATGGGAGTCAAAATGGATAAACATCTGGAGCTTTTCCAGAGTTTAAAACCTCCATTATTTAAAGGAGTTGATGCCAGAAGTACTGAAGACTGGATCATCAGGATAGCGAAGATTTTAAATGAAATGAGATGTCGTGAAAATCGACGTGTATATCTGGCAATCTTTATGCTAGAAGGTGAAGCGGAAAGATGGTGGAGGGGACAACAACTGAAGAAATTTAGAGGTAGATCAGAGGAACAAATTATGTGGGAAGAATTTGAGCAAGCCTTCAGAGAGTGGTATGTTCCTCCATCAGCAAGGTAGATAATGCATGAAAGTTTTGCAAATCTTAAGCAAGGAGCAAAGAATATTCAAGGAGGCACAAAATTTAGAGGCAGTCAGCGGACAGATCAATACAGAAGTGTCAGGCCACAGATGCATCAACCAACTTTATAGATAAAAAGAGAGACCTCAGGTGAAGCAGTTAGATCAGCCCTAGTTCGAGTAATCGCATTAACTTCATAAGAGGTCAAGGAATCTTCTGAGATGGTGACAGGTATTTTAAATATCTCAGATCTACCTACTAGAATTCTTTTTGATTCTGGTAGAAAGTTGCAAGAAAAAAGTTAGATTTGATTTGTCTGGGGAAGAAGTTTTTTTTACTTTTAGTATGAAAGAGGAGTAATTTCTTCATTGATTGCTTCTAGTCAAATGTATAAAAGTCTAAGAGAGGGTGATTTTGTTTTCTTAGCAAAATTAGAAGCAATTAAAGAAGGGAGTGAGGATATAAATTTTATTCCTCTAGTGAATGAATTTATAGATATTCTCAATGCGGAATGAAATGATTTGTCTCCAGAAACAGAGGTTGAATTTTCAATAAATTTGCAACTTTGCTCCAATCCAATTGTAAAAGCATCTTACAGAATGACAACTAAGGAATTACAAGAGTTGAAAAGTCAGTTGACTGAACTGGTTGAAAAGGGTTTTATCAGACCTAGTTCATCTCCTTTGAGTGCACTAGTACTATTTGACAAGAATAAAGATGGTTCAATGAGACTCTGTATTGATTATAGAGAATTAAATAAGATGACAATTAAAAATAAGTATCCTATTCCTAGAATTGATGATCTATTTAATCAGTTAGCAGGTGCTTCGGTGTTCTTCAGAATTGATTTGAGATCAGGTTATCATCAGGTTAGGGTGAAAGAATGTGATATTGAAAAGACTGCTTTTGGTACCAAATATGGACACTACGAATTTTTTTGTCATGCCATTTGGATTAACCAATGCTCCTGCTGTATTCATGAATATGATGAACATAATTTTTCAAATCTTATCTGGATCAATTTGTAATTGTGTTATTGATGACATTTTAATCTATTCCAAGGAGGATAAGGATCATGCAGATCACTTGCAGATTGTGCTAGAACTACTGAGACAACATAAATTGTTTGCCAAATATTCAAATGTGAGTTCTAGTTGAAAAAAAAAAATTTATTTTTGGGACATATTGTCAGTGGAGAATGAATATCAGTAGATCCAGAAAAGATAAAAGCAGTAGTTGATTGGTCAAGGCCAACAAATGTAACCGAGGTCAAAAGTTTCTTGGGATTGGTAGGTTCCTATAGAAGATTTGTTAAAGGTTTTTCTCAAATTGCTTTGCTTTTATCTAAATTGATCAGGAAGGATAGTAAATTTGAATGGACTGATAATTGTGAGCAAAATTTTCAAGAATTAAAATAATTTTTGACAACTGCACCAGTACAATTCCATCTGGAACTAAAGGATTTTAGTTGTTCAGTGATGCTTCCCTGAAAGGATTAGGTTGTGTATTGATGCAAAATAAAAAGGTGATTGTATATGCTTCCAGACAGCTTAAGCCTCATGAAAAGCATTACCTAACCCATGATCTAGAGTTGGCTGCAGTGGTATTTACATTAAAAATTTGGAGACACTACTTGTATGGGGTAAGATGTGAAATCTTTACGGATCATAAGAGTTTGAAATATATTTTCACTCAGAAGGAATTAAATCTGAGACAGAGGAGAAAGATAGAATTAATAAAAGATTATGATCTAGACATCAGTATTGGCCAAACAAAACTAATGTAGTAGCTGATGCATTGAGCAGAACGACCCGAACACAGTTGAATTATATGTTGACTAGTGAAGAAGAATTAAACAAAGAAAGGAAAGCTTTATAATTAGGAGTCAGGGTGAAAGGAGATCAAAATTTAATTGGCATTACTCAGATAACAGTTCATCCTTCGTTGGAGGAAAGAATCAAAGAAGTTCAGAAAAATAGTACTGAATATCAGAAGTTTATGGAGCAAGTATAATCATGATCAAGAAAAGGATCTCAGTGTGGATGAACAGGGTAGGATCTGGAGCAACATGCATTTGTGGATACCAAGGGAATCAGATTTGATTCAGGAAATTTTATATGAAGCACATAATACAGGTTATTCAATTCACCATAGAAGTATAAAAATATATAAAGATGTAAAGACTTTATTTTGGTGGCTATGAATGAAAAGAGATATAACAGAATTGTTGCAAATCTGGTTTTGATGATGACAAACATGTTTCCAGTGTGTTTTGCTTGGCTAATCTGTTTCAGGCACAAAAGACCGCGAGCCACTCAAGCCAACTCAAGATCGGGTCCAAGTGTGTCAAATGTATGTTTTTTCCTTTTATTGAGTCAATTATAATGTAACTGATTCCCTAGCTAAGTAACCTTGCACACACACACTCAGGGAGAGAGATTGAGTGAATTAGAGTTTCTGTTATAATTTTGTTCAAATCGTCCATGACGATTTTCACATCGTCCTGGACGATCCAGCCAAAACAGAAACCCTAATTAGGGCGACTAAGTTAAGAGGGTCTGATTAAGCAGATCGTCCTGGACGATCTACGGATCGTACGTGACGATATGCCCAAATCGAAAATTCTCAGCCGCCAGATTAAGTTAGGCAAGTTTTATTTTAAGTATTTTGGTCTGATCGTCCCGGACGATACGTGTATCGTCCTGGACGATTCACTACAATCATGCTTAAATTAGTCTGGTAATTAAGGAAAGCAATTAATGTTTAATTGATATGATCACATCGTCCTAGACGATCGCAGGATCGTCCCGGACGATCGTGATCGTCTTGTGCATTTCAGCTGTACGACCCGAACTGTGTTCAGGACGATTTTGGGCCTTTTTGAACTAATCGTACAGGACGATGTCCCAATCGTCCTGGACGATCAAGTCATTTTTTGGTCGTCCAGCACAGATTTCTCTGGACGACCCGAACTGTCTTCTGGACGATTTTCCTCAATTTGCACTAATCGTCCCGGACGATCGCAGTATCGTACGGGACGATATGAACAACTTTTTCTACTGATCATCCAGAAGAGCCTAATCGTCCAGACTGAATCAGCTGAATTTGAACTGATCGTACATGACGATATACCGATCGTCCTGGACGATCTTGGCCGACAAGTTGAGATTTAGGGTAAATTTTAAGCCCTCCTTTAAAAGAACTTTTTCCAATTTTTGGAAAAATCTTTTGCTACCTTCCTTCCCTAAGAAACCCTAGAGAGAAGAGAGAGTTGGGAGAGAGAGAAGAGATCTTGTGAGGGGGAGTTTGTGAGGGATTCACTAAGGTTGCTCCAAGCACGGATCAGAGTCGTCTTCTCCGCTCATCGTCTGTCGTCTAGTCGGTGTTCTTCGTGGGAGGATCGTTCGCAAGAAGATCCGGGGTTCTCTGCCCGCTTCAGGTGGAAGCAAAAGGAGTTCGAAGGTTCTCTGTCTGCTTCAGGAGGAAGCGAAAGGAGGTCAGGCTCTCTGCCTCACCGTGTGGTGAAAAAGAGGTGTTTTGTACAGGCTTCTCCACCTTGCTGTGGGAGCAAAAGGAGAGACACTTTTGTTTAGTGCAATACCCGGAGGGGAGGCTCCGGGGAGTGGACGTAGGTCAAGTTGACCGAACCACTATAAAATTTGGTTTGCTTTTCTGATTCAGTTTTGCACTTTACTTTTCAATATAAACTGCTTGGGTGAATATCTTTGGTTGATCTTTTCGTTCTTGTTTACTTGTTTCTGCTGCTAAGTATCGAAAATATTTTCATTGTTATCGTGAAATTTTTAAATAACCAATTCACCCCCCCTCTTGGTTAGCCTCGGGACTAGTTCACTAGGGCTTAACATCCCTTTCGAACTTTCAAGAATATGCGGCTAAGTGTAAAAAAAAAGTCAAGTTGTTAAGGCTGAACATCAGAAACCTAGTGGCATGTTGTAATCTATGCCAATCCTAGAATGGAAGTGGGAGAAAATAGCTATGGACTTTGTTACAGGATTTCCTAGGTCAAGGCAAAGATACGATAGTATTTAGGTTGTGATCGACAGACTAACAAAGTCAGCCCGTTTTATACCTATCTGTCAAACTGATTTTGTTGAGAATTGTCCAAGTTATTTTTGAAGGAAATCATCCGATTGCATGGAATTCCTAAAGTTATTGTATCAGATTGAGATGGACGTTTTACATCCAAGCTATGGAAGAATATTCATAGAAGTTTGGGCACTAAATTGAAGTTTAGTACGACTTTTCATCCACAGACGGATGGTCAATCAGAAAGACTGATTCAGGTGCTAGAAGATTTGTTAAGATTATGTATTCGAGATTTTGGAGGTAGCTGGGAAGATCATATTCTCTTAATAGAATTCACTTATAATAATACCTACCAATCCAGTATCAAGATGACTCCGTGTGAAGTTTTATATGGCAGAAAATGCAGAACTCCTCTGAGTTGGGTTAAAGTGGGTGAAAGACAATTGTTGGGTCCGTAGTTGGTAGAATTTGAAGCAGGAGAATTTGTGTTCTTGAAAGTGAGACCAATAAAAGGTGTTTCTAGATTTGGCCAAGGTGGAAAACTCGGTCCTAGATATGTTGGTCCATTTGAGATTATTGAAAGAGTGAGATAAGTAGCTTATGGATTAGCTCTACCTACAGATATGTCCAATATACATAATATTTTCCATGTATTAATGCTCAGAAAGTGGGTTACAGATGAAGGTCAAAGGGTTCCTCAAAAAGATATTGAACTTCAGAAAGATTTGACTTATATTGAAGAGCCTGAAATGATATTGGAAAGAGATGTTCGTAGATTGAGGAGCAGAATGATTCATTTTGTCAAAGTTAAGTGGAAGCACAAGCCACTAAACAGGCTACATGGGAAAAAGGGGCTGATTTGAGACAGAATTTCCTAAGTTATTTGGAGGTGTATGAAAGTTGAATTTCGTGGGCGAAATTTTATTTAGGAGGGAAGATTTGTAAGACCCAAAAATTCAAATATGAAAAATAAAATGAAATGAAAATTTATTTAATTATAATAAAAAAATGTGTATTTAAAGTTAATATTAACTTTTATGTTAAATTTTTTTAACTGTTACGTTATTGTTTAATAAATAGGATAAGTATTAATACTTATCTTAACTAACTGATTTAAGTTAGAATGGATAAGTATGTAATGCCTGAATTGATGCTTTCAAAAGGTGTGTTGTTGGCAGTTAAGTGGTGGGCCTCACTTTCCCTCATCACTCACGTATGCAACCAAACAAAAAAAAGGGTATTGGTTATGCAAGTAACAAAAGGATAGAATCAACAGTTTTAATGCAAACAGGAGTACAGTCACTGTGTGGAAATCGGTATAGGGTTGTGGGTAGAGTTTCAGTATAGTGCTGATAATAAAGGTAGATAATAAAGGAATCGACAGAGTGCTTTGCTGATTTCCTTGTTCGGCACAATACAGAGAAACCTGTAGCAAGAGGGTTTGGCGGTACAATGAGAATTCGGCTGTAGGAAGAAGAAATTGTTGTATAAATGAAAATTTTGGATAAAGTGAGAGTAATTGAATAACAGCCATATGAAGTAAGTGAAAGGCACAGTGCATTGAGAAGGAATTCAGCACTGAAGGGAACAACATTTCCAGTAAAGAAGAGCTCAGTTGAAGGTAATTTTGGGTAACTGTAGCGAAGATTTGAATTTATTAATTGATTTCATGTAATGAATTGTACTTTGATGAGAATGTAGAGAGTAGTTGAAGGATTAACGAATTAGTGTAACTAATTTTGAAACAGTGAACAATAGTGCTTGGAAGGATTTGGAATAAAAATCAAAAGAAAGAGTAGAGATATAATAGAAGAAATGGAATTTTTTGGGAAGAAAGATTTATACTGATGCAGAGAGGAGAATCTGAATTAGTTTATCAAAGGAGAAAGTCACGGAGTGTTGACTTAGAAAGGTCAATTCGTCAAGGAGGTAAGCAATGCAATTATATTTCAAATATGATGACTTTTATTTATAAGCATGAAAGTTAATTTGGAATACATTAGAGTAAATGATATTAATTTTGCTTAATGTATATAAAGGTTTTATATCCAAGTTTTCAAGTATGAAGAACCACTCATAAAAATTCAGCACGTGAGTTTAAACTAATGCTTAATATGTTCATCTAAATGTTTTCCTAATTGATGATGTTTTAGAAAGATGTCAATTCAATTACATATTGTATACATATACTTTCTATACAAATGATAACAGAATTATCATTATGGAAGCATGTGAAAAGTATGGAATATGAAAATATAAAGTATATTGAATATTAATTTAAAGTAAAGTTTGGCTATATATATGATGTATGACTTACAAATGTAGTTGGGACAAAAGGGTTCCCAACATAAGACTACATTGTAAGTGGGGCAAAAGGGACCCCAAAGAAATGAGACCTGCTTAGCAGGCGGGGCAAAAGGGACCCCTAAAGAGGCAAAAGAGACCTCTATGTAATTCAATGACGATAATGTCAGGTTTACCTGGGCTCCATTGAATATGTTTATGAAAGAGTAGCCAAATCTTTTAATGAGTGAAATTGATATTCAGTATGGATTTAAGAGAAAATAAAGGTTAATGCCCAACGGGATTTTATGATGTCTTCTCAAATTTGTTTAACTTTCATTTATGTTTTCAATGTTATGAATTTTATAATCATGCATATATAAATGTTATTTAAAGTTGCATAACTTATGGAGCCTCATAGCTCACCAGTATACTTCTTACTGGCTATTGTTACAGGAAAAGGAAAAGAAAAGATCGATGCTGACTAAGTCGCAAATATTTTAATTTTATATGCTAGTTTTTAAATCTGTGTGTAAGACTAAACTTAAGGTATGGAAACATTCCAATGAGGGATTTATTTGGTTTTCCTTAGTGGTTCTGTAACTATATTTTTGTTGAAATTTTAAATTATTAGATGCTTCCGTTTGAAGAGTGTTAGATATTTTATAAAGACCTCCAAATGTTTCAAAAGTATCATATGATATCTTAATTGATTTATTAAAATATTATGTTAATGTTAATAATACTCCATGTACTGTTAAGGGGTACTGTGAGGTGTTACATTTGTGAATGTCTTCATATGACCTATACTGTAATTATAATAATAATTTATTGTTCTACTCATATTAAATCTTAATCTTTCATTATATTTAATTTAATTATTTCAATATTATCCTTGCATTATATAATGTGAGAATAGTCTCTTTGCCTCTTGAATCAACCCCAATATGCTTAAAGTTTATTTAATCGTATTCCCAAAACTCTAGGGTTTAGGGAATACTTTGCCTACCTCAATTAAAGTTTATTTAATCGTATTCCCAAAGCTTTCAGCTATACACACCATTGCTTATGCAAAAAAACTTTATGCCTCCCTAAAATTGAAAGGCAAAGGAGATGGACAAATGCAAAATTATTATAATCTCTTGCATATAAGTTCTTTTGAATTGAATTAATTCTTCTTCTCATCTTTTATCCACGTTTATGATATTTTCATTTGGTAAACTTGTTTGTTAAATTTTTGATTTTTCACATAAACAAATTACTATTGACTATTGTTGATTTCTATAAGTTGTTGATTTAGGCTCCGTTTGAGACAACTTTCTTTCTTACTCTTTTTGAATCAACTTTTTAGCACAAAAATTTTATGTTTAAAAATTTTTTATACCAAAAAATTGCTTTACAAAACAGTGAAACGATGTCCCAAACAAAGCCTTAATTGTTAACTTTCATCGATAGAAATTTAAATATAAATTTATTTGTTCTTAACCCCATATAAAAAAAAGTTAAGTCATTAAGGATATGTATGTAAGAGCTGTTAGTTGTGTTCAGGCACAAAGTGGTTTGACCAAGTATTTTCCTATTTCAGCTTGATTACATCAAGGATCAACCTTAAGCTCATATCTTTTTGTTTTAGTCATGGATGTTTTCACTAGACATTTGCAAGAGGTTGTACCCTGTTGCATGCTTTTTGCTAATGATATTATTCTTGTTGAGGTCAATTTCAAGTAAAGAAAAATTATTACGTGCGGTGTCTGGATTTGTCCGGAGGCGAATCCTGACGCGCCACATCATCCGGAGCCAGATGCATTTCGGTGATGTGGCGCGTCTGGATTCGCCTCCGGACGATTTGGACGTCACACGTAATAATCTCTCCAATCTCAGAGTCTAAAGGCATTCCTGTGTTATGAATTTAATTACATGTTAAGTATAAATTACTTATTAAATTAATTTTAATTATAGTTAACAAATTATAATGGTAAATAATTTAATTAGAAATTAGCTTAATTATTAAATAATTTAATCACTAATTATAGTATTATTTATTAAATTACTTGTTTAGGTGTTAATTTAATAACTATTTGATATCTAATTACATGAATAATTATCTAATTAATTAATTAAATTTTTAAATAACTAATTATTTAACTAATACTCCCACTAATGATTTAATTAATTTTAAAATATTATTTAATTAGTTTTAATTATTCATTATATTTTTAATTATCTCATTAATCATTTAAATATTCTATTACTAATAAATTATGTAATTATTATTTATAATAATATATAATAATTATTCTATTTAAAATTATATTTAATCCTACTAATTATTTTGAAATTACTAATTATTTAACTAATAATCCTACTATTAATTTAATTAATTATTTAAGTATTATTTTGTTATTTTTAATTATAAATTATATTATTAATTATCTCATTATCACTTAAGAATTATACTACTCATTAATTATTTAATTATTATTTACACTATTAATTATATGTTTAATAATCTATATTTTAAATTATACTAATTAAGCTAATTGTATTATTTTTTAATTATTAATTATATTACTAACTATTTAATTAAGTTAAATTAGATAATTAATTTATGCACTAATTATACTATTAATTATTTAATTAATTTACTAAATTATTAATATTTTAAATATATTAGTTAAGTTAACCAATAATGGCTGAGGCGTCTAGGGTTTGCTTTTCATCTTCTCTTGTTTGTCGTTGCTGTTCGGCTTCGTTGCTTCGCAGGAGCTGTAGAGATTGCACGAGTGGTTTCTTCGGCGCCTTCGTTGATGTTCGACTTCGCTCCTTCGACGGCGTTCCCTTCCTGTCGGATCGGACGTTACAACATTTTGATCGGAAGCAACGACGGGAGCTCGCTCGCTGTGAAGGTAACTTTCTCCCTTTCGCGCACTTCTTCGGCTAAATTCCGTAAATCCGCCGAACTACAGGATTTAGTAAATCCAGGATTTACGGCAAAAAGAGGGAAACGGACGATTTATTCTGCCGTGAGATATACGGGGCGCTCAAATCCCGTTTGGCAGGATTTAGCATAAATCCCGTTGCCAAACAGCCCCTAAGGTTTTCTTTTCCTCGTCGCAGTTTCTTCCTAGCTGCTTCGGCTTCGCAGGATTGTGTGGAGTAATGTTTTGAAGGCGTCTCTAAGTGGCTGTTTGGTAGCACCCAAGATTTCATTTAATCCGGATTTCATAAATCCTCTAAATCCGGATTTCATAAATCCTCTAAATCCGGATTTATGAAATCTTGAGGGGCTGTTTGGCAACAAGTGAGATTTAACTTTAGTGGGATTTAATAAATCCTGTAAATCCGGATTTAGTAATCCGAAATGTGTTAAATCCTGAAAACTGTTTGGTATGCCAAATGTTAAATTCTGTTAAATCTTGGGAAACTGTTTGGTAACATATATAAGGATTTATAGCGGTTAGGGATTCAAATTTAAAGGAGATATTTATGAAATCAAGAACGAAAATTCAATAAAAAGCAAATTATAAAATAACATTGACCAAAATGACAAAATGACAGATGAAGTATTAAATAAGCTAATTATATTAATAATTAGTAAATTAAATTAAATTAGATAATTAATTCATGCACTAATTATACTATTAATTATTTAATTAATTAACTTAACTATTAATTGTTTAAATTATATTAATTAAGTTAATCAATAATAACTTTGAGGCGTCTAGGGTTTGTCTTTCATCTTTTCTTTTCGTCGTTGCTGTTCAGCTTCGTTGCTTCGTTGCTTCGCAGGAGGTGTAGAGATTGCGCGCGTCGCTACTTCGGCTCCTTCGTGGCTGTTCGACTTTGCTCCTTCGACGACTTTCCCTTCCTGTCAGGTCGGAAGTTACGACATTTTGATCGGAAGCAATAACGGGAGCTTGCTGGCTGTGAAGGTTCTCCCTTTCGTGCGCTTCTTTTCTTCCGTCACTCTTTAAATCCCGTTAAATCCACCGAACCGAGGGATTTAGTAAATCCGGGATTTAAGCCGTAAATCCGTAAATCCGGGATTTATTGAATCCCGGGATTTAACGCGCGCTATAAAACCGTTTGGCTGGATTTAGCGTAAATCCGACCTTAAATCCGATACCAAACAGCCCCTGAGGGGGTTAAATCTGAAAACTATTTGACAATATTTATGATAAATCCTATGTGACTGTTTGGCTATTCAATTCAGGATTTAAGGCACTTAAAAGATTTGACATGCATTTCTTGGATAATTAAAGCATTTAATGTGGTTAAAAAGATTCTAGTAGATCTGTTGAGACAAAAGCCAAAAGTAGCGATTGAATTCTCCCCTCGTTCGTGGTAGATTTGCTGAGAGAAGTTTGAGTTACTTAGCATTGTGTCTTTAGTAGAGGATTGAAAGCATGGAAAGGAGCCAAAAGAATTATGCTTTATGAGCCTTTTTCTGTTAAACTAGAATATATTTTGATCCATTATTTTTTTTTCTAGCATTTTAATATAGAAGTCTTTATTTGAGATAATTAGAATGCTTCCATGCTTTGAAATGATAACAACAATGATATCTTGCTTCAAGATGGGAACTAGTTTAAAAAATAGCTAACCAATAATAGAAAATAGGAAATTGAAATTCAAAAGGCATCCTTGGCCTACTAATGTGATCAGCTATGCTTGGTTGGCTAGGGTGTTTCTTGAAATTCTCCATTCCAATTTTCATTCCCCTGTTTTAAGAAATCAAATTTGAATCCTTCACCATAGTATGGGTCCCCTTTTTGATGATTTGGAATTTGACTTGATACACTTGATGTGGAATATTCTGCGCTTAACTATTAGAAAATTATGGGAGCCTCTTGGGAATCATGGGAACTCTCTGAATGTTTCTAGAATAAGCTGGAAGTTTCTAGAAAATACTTAAATTTTGAGACTCTCAGGTTCTTTTGGATATCCAGTGACCGGTCCCATATTTACAGCATTTTAGTTGAACGGTTAGCTCTTTATTTTTTTTCCCTTTCTTCCTTCTCTCACAGGACTTGTTATCCTAGGTTTAATCTAGTGGAAATTTCTTTTGTTAAAAAAAATTGTTCTATATCTTGTGTTCTTATCTTCTTTTTGGATTGTACTCTACTTCTGTTTCAGGCTTTGCAAATCTCCTTAAAAGGGTAAGCTTTTATTGTCTCCATTGGTGTTCCCGTTACTGTTAACAAATTAATTAGGCTCTTTCCTTATCTTTGATTTGTTTTTCTTCCATCATTAGCTTCGTCTTTACTTGTGTTAGAAAAAATTACAGTGATTGTGATGAGGACATCGCTCAGAGATTCCGACACGTGTACCGGCGACGGAATCGTAGATCGATGGCTACGATTCAGAGTCTTTACTTTTGATGTATTTTATTTTACTTTTCAGTTTTTCGAGTTTACCCATATGGGGATGTTTTCTTATTATAGCCTTAAGGGCATTTTGTGTACTTTGCTTTTGTTGGAGGCCTATATATAGTGGCCTCACCCTCCTTTTCTCCTCTCTGAACCGATCCCTCCACCTTTCCCACACCAAGCTGTCGCCCTTGACCCTCCCGGCCGCCGGCCGCCGGCCTCCTCCCAGCCGCCGCCCCTTCCCCTAGCCCAACCCGCCGGCCCCATCCCCCTAACCAAAATTTGAAATCAAAACCCCTTTGGCTATTATCCACTTTCCTAAAATAGGTTCTAGCTAATTAGGAAAGTTATTTAATTGGATTTCAAATTTAAAATTTGAAATTCAAATACTTTCTTAATCCTAAAACTTAAATTTGAAAACATCCTTATTTAATTAAATCTGAGATTAAGATCATATTTGATTTAAATCCCTAATTATTCTTTGGGGCTCACCTACTTAAAGCAAAACTCCCTCTCTCCCCTCTCTACATGACCGGCCCCCTTCCCCCTTGGTTTTCTCTCTCCAATTCAAGTTAAATCACAATTAAAGCTCCCCAATTCCCTCCCTTAACCGCCCCCTCCCCTAGCCCATTAATGGATTAATTTGAAATTCAAATTAATTCCCTCCCTCCCATCATGTAAATCTGAAATTAATTTCAGGTTTTCCAAAATTACTCCCTCCTCTTTTCTCCTAAACCCTTTCCCCTTCTCTAACCCTAGCCTTACCCGCCCCTCTTCCTCTCCACCCACCTCCTCACGTTGCCGCCCTTCTTTACCCCTTCCAACCGGCGGATTCCTCAACGCACCGCCACCAAGAGAGCTTCAATGGTTATGGATGGCCGATCCTGAGATCGACCACAGATTCGCCTACAACAACTAAGGAGAAGTTGATATTCTATTATCTACTTTCTTTGATCCAAATTGGAAGCACGATGATTCGGTAGAAGACTATGTTGACCGCATACTTTTTCAACTCACCAAGATGATTGACGAGGAAAGACCAAAGGAACATTGGCTCATCGCCGGCCGAACACCTTCCTCCACTTCTTTGGCTACCTCTCCGGCAGACAAGGCCTTACGCGTCACTTGTCTCGTGGTGGCATCACTTGGATTGCTTCTTCCCCTTCTCCGCTAAATCTACTATCAATCAAGAGAGAGGGAACTCAAGGTGAAAACGTCTTGATGTTACGCCGTGGATTTTTGTGTTATCGCCATTAGCTTACTTTTTAATTTTTGTTAATTACTTGCAAGTGCTTCGTTAATTTCCATTGTAACTGATTGCTCTTACTTAATCTTTTAACGACAAATTCCAACATCTTCAATTGGTGAAACATAAGTTTTAAATTAGCAAAACTAAAGTTCACATCTTTATTAATTTCCAAGTCAATTATTGTTCACTTGTATGTTTCACATCAGATTGAGCCTGTATTAGCTGATGAAAACTGAGAGTTCGCTGGTTATTGCTGATTTAAACGCATATGTTAGAAAAAATGTATCCAGTCATTTGAGTTCTTACCTTTTTAAAGTTTTTTTCTTTTTTTTTTTGCAGGTTTTATCGAGTGATATAGCTGCTTTAGAACCTTCAGGCTAGTATGGATGTAAGTTTAAGGTTTATTGTGATATTGAAAACTTTGTATGGAAAGGCACCAATTTCTTTTTTAATCTTTGATGTTTGGTAGAGTCCTTGTATTTATTTTTGGTTGCCAGTAGCAACTAATTCTTTATGTTCATGCAGCCAAAAGTTCATGCTGTTGATGTTAATAGGACGGCTGATGTTTTGGCACCCGATACTGGTGTTAAAGGAGGACTGAGCTTGCCAAATAAGGAACGGTTGCTGTTCAAGATCCCAGAGAAAAAATCAGTCCTGGGTACAGCTTTCTTTGACTATTATATTTTGGTCTCTTTTGTATATAGTCAGTTTATCATTAAAAAAATTTCAAATCAATGGAAAGAAATATTCCCCTTCATTATGGGATTTATTAGAAGTCACTAATAAACAACTCTTATAAATGATGCTCCTATTTCATCTCATCCTTGTGAATCTCACATTCTTTGATGAAGGACAAACTACCTTATCTTTAGGCATATCAGTTTATTTTGTCCATTTACATCACTTTCAGTTGGCCCTCGATTGCCACATTTTTAATTTTTTATGTGGTGGGTGTTTCATTTCTTTCCAATTTTCCTTCTATAAATGTGAAAGCAGCTTCTAACATTAGAGTTTCTATTTGTTGTAAAATTTTTACAAGTTTTGGCTAATTCATTCCCATGCTTGAAGGTTCGTTTCTCCTGCTAAATTGTGTGTTTGGTACTTGGTAGCTTAGCTTGTGTGTCCAGAAGCCTTTGGCTGTGTCCTATTTTTTTTATTAATTTTTAAAGTTTTAGTGAATTTCGGTTGCTCTTCACTGTTTCCTACAACTGTTGTTCTCATATCTATCCATTTTGCCTCTGTTCTCATCTTCTCCCAACCTGTTTGTTCTGGGCTAGTCCCACTCCGCTACAAGAGGTGATTTCACATTCATCTCTCTGCTTATGCTGCTTCATTCGCTCCATGTTTGATCACTATGTATCTCATAGTATATTTTTTATGTTCATTATTGAATCTACTTAGGTAGTCATGTCTTTTAGCATGCCATTCCACCCAATCCTTTCAAACTTGTCTAACCAATTCCCGCAGTTCTTATCGGCCACTATGGTTTTTCACTTTTCAGTTTATTGGTTAACCCTTGGTTGTAACATGACTAATTGAACATTTTGAATATGCTGATGATATATTCGCTTGCAAGAGATGCTGGAACCTAATTTTTGATCTTTAATTAGTGCTAAAGCACCATTATTCTATTAATTATTTTGAATTTGTGTTGTTGTTGATGAAGTTTTAAAGCCAGACACAGTTTATTGGCATTTTGTTATATAAATTTGCTCATTTTCTTTGCTCCCTTCTATCCTGCTATCCTCAATACTCCTCTTTTTTTTTTTTTTTTTCATTTTCAAGTCGTTTACTGCATCAATGGACATTCTAACACCGATTCCAAAAGAAGGGATGATAGACAACTGAGGAAAAACAATATAGTTGTTTTCAAATGGATTATAAAGACAAAAGAAGATGGTATGCAAGTATTATAAATGACACTGAAGCTCAAAACAAAAGAAAAGAACAAGAAACCCAATAAAGTTGACTCCCAGCAAAAGTCTTCAAGCATAGTATAGATGACTCGGCCAAGGTTCTAGCCCCTGTGAATTGTCATTTATCTATTATTTTAGCCTGCATGTTATTTGTATCAAAAAAGGTAGGCAGCTTATTCGAAAACAAGCATAAAACCAATCCTATTTTGTAGCAGGAATAAAAAAAAGGCACTCTAAACGGCTAATATAAACCTTGACACAAAATATCTTAATCAGCATGAAGACAGTAGTTTTCATCATGAACTTGTTACTATTCTTGGAAATTTGATTCTGGCAAGACTCGAGTTGTTGATGAGGACATCAACAGAAGATTCCGACGCATCTATCAGAGGAAGCATCGGAGATCGACGACCATGATGGAGAGCATTTATTTTTGATGAATTTTATGTATTATGTATGTTTTTATTTCAGTTTTTCCGTTTTCACCCTTAGGGGTAGCTTGTTGTTATTGTAGCCCAAGGGGCATTTTAGTCATTTGCTTTCTTTTTATCATTGTGAGGCCTATATATAAGGCCCCTCTCTATTGTATTTGGTTAATGAATTATTGAATGAAAATTTGCTCTACTAGCTTGATCTCTTAGTGAGTTCATTAGAGGAGAGAGATCTCTTTGTGAGTTCTAGGCTTCTTGTCCAAGATTTCTTTGTGGGATTTGGAGTGGGATCAAATTGAGGCCAAGCCCTTCCCCCTTGTCCAAAGCCGGCGGCATCCTTGGGCTTCAAGCCGCCGGCCACCTCCTTTCCACCCTCCCCCACATCAAGCCGCCGCCCCTACCCCCTCCAGCCGCCAGCCGCCAGCCGCCTGCTCCACCGCCGGCCTCCTCCCAGCCGCCACCCCTCCCTAGCCTAACCCGCCGGCCACCCCTCTTTCCCTAGCCCAAATCCAAAATCAAATCCCTTTGGCCATTAACCACTTTCCTAAAATAAGTTTAGTCAATTAGGAAAGTCATTTAATTGGATTTCAAATTCAAATTCGAAATTCAAATACTTTCCTAATCCTAAAACTTAAATTTGGTAACATCCTTATTTAATTAAATCTGAGATTAAAATCAGATTTGATTTAAATCTCTAATTAGTCTTTGGGGCCCACCTATTTAAAGCAAATCTCCCTCTCTCCCCTCCCTACATGGCCGGCCCCCCTTCCCCTTTGAGTTTCTCTCTCCAATCCCCTCCCAATAGCCATTAATACCCCATTAATCTCCTCCTAAAATCAGCCGCCCCTAGCCCTTTTGGAATTAATTTGAAATTCAAAATTAATTCCCTCCCAGGCTCCCACCTATTAGAAAAATCTGAAATTAATTTCAATTTTCCTAAAACTTTCCCTCCTCCCTCTCCCAAACCCTCACCTAGCCCTACCCGCCCCTATCCCCTCTCTTTCTTGCCGCCACCCACACCTCTCCACCCCTCTCATCTTCCAACCGGTGGATTCCCCAAGGCACTACTACGTAGAGAACTACTCCGCTATTCCGGCTACTTCTCCAAGAACGACGATCCTAGGTTCCTTCTTCCTTGGAGTGATCTCAATTCTTACGTGGAGACTCTTCTTCCGCTAAAGCCTAGACTAGTTGAGTGAAAAGGTTTCAAAGGTAAAAGCTCTCGTTATTAAATCTTGGATTCTTGTTTGCCGTTGTAGTTTTACAATTACTCTTTGCGTTTACTTAGATTGCTTGGTTAATCTTCATCGCTCTTCTTTGCCTAAGCAAGTTGAAAGCTACGATTTCCTAGAACTATTCTTTGTTATAAGTAATACTTTTACTTTGGAGTGCTTTGGTTAATTCTCTTTCTTTAATTTCTTAATGTAACTCCGATTGTATCACATCATATTTGGTATCAGAGCATGGTTAGCATGCCTTGCATGTTCTAGAAGTCCTAGGAGTCTAGTTAATCATTTTGGTAACTCGTTTGCATGCATACCATTGCCTACTTATCTTAAATTCCCTGTTTTACATTGCTGTCCAGTAAAATTCTGCATGTTTTCATCATATTGAACCACCCTATATCATTGTCTAAGTGCTGTCCTTGTCACTACAACTCCCCAATTACTTAGGATGCTTTACTAAACTATAAAACCTGCTGTCCAGAAAATTCCTGCACCAACATTTGGCTTTTAGGAGAGTTTAGGCAAGTGTCAAGCTGCTGTCCACACCTTAAAACCCACCCATAACGCTTAGACAACTTAGGCCCTTGTTGTAGATTGCTGTCCACAACATTTCAGCAACATTTAGTGGCATTAGGAGCATATTACCCTAGTGTCTAGGTGCTGTCCACCACCCCGGTACTTCCCCTAGCAACCTCTAGCTTCCACCCATGGACCCGGAACATATTGAAGCAACTCTAGACCTCATAGTGGGCCAACTTGGAACAGTTACACAGCAGATCCGAAACACCCAGACGGACTTAGCCGACTTTAGGCGTCAAACAAGTGATCGACTAGATAACATCGAGCGTATAGGGAACCCCGCTATTTATACCCCTTCAAAGCCATACTCACCCTATGGTGATGACAACCGGACCGATCATGGCCATCCATGTGATCACTACCGTCATAACCCTAGACCCAATCAGGATACCGTAGGAATTGAACCCACTTGGAGAGATAACGACGCTCAGTTATTAAAGAACATCCGTATCGATGCTCCTTCCTACGATGGTACCCTTGACCCTCAAATCTTCTTAGATTGGATTAAAGGAATGGATAGTTACTTCAAATGGTATAGTATCTCTGAGGAACAGAAAGTTAGGTTCGCAGAGATGAAACTGACGGGCCGAGCTAGCCACTACTGGATGAATTTGGAGAACATGCGTGAAGCTCGAGGAGAACACCCCATCACTGATTGGAGAACGATGAAAGCTCAAGCGAAAATATCTTCCCACTTCTTACTACCCTAAGCTCTTAGATCATGTGAAGGATTATATCTCTGCCTTTGATGACTACTTGATTCGTTGCAGTGGTGAGGAGACCACTACCCAGCCCAAATCCTTTCAATGTTTAGAGTCGGCTTAAGAGAGGACCTCCGACATGAACTTTTCGCGAGAGGGATTGACACTTTAGAAGCAGCTTGTAGTTTAGTGCTTGACCTTGAAGAGTCCAAGACCCATTCTCATTCTAGACACCCAGAGTCCCGCCCAATTCCATATAGAACTTCGTCCAATCAACCTCCAACTTGACCTGCTGGTCCTGTGATTAACCGACCAACTGCGAGTCATCCTCGATCCCGTCCAGACTTTAAAGGAAAGACCCCCGAGCGTGACACTCCCAAAACCACTTCTGGAACCAAGTGTTATAGGTGCCACGGTTATGGACACATCGCTTCGCAGTGTTCTAGCCCGTACAAGGTCACCATAATTGAAGAAGTTGAGGAAGAAGAGGAGGAACCCGAAACGGACTTGGTTCATCACGTTGACGATGAAGAAGATTTCTTCCACGAAGAAGACCCCATTGACCTTCAAGTCATTAGGTGTGCCCTCTCCCAACCTAAGCTGAGTGACAACTGGCGTAAAACTTCCATTTTTCACACCTACACTAAAATTGGGGATAAGAATTGTAAAGTCATTATCGATAGTGGAAGTTGTATCAACGCTGTCTCTTCCGTGATGATATTCAAGCTTAACTTAAAGATGACTCCCCACTCGAACCCTTATAAGGTTGCCTGGATCAACTCAACATCCATGGAGATAAAAAATAGGAGCCTTATTCCCCTGGAGTTTGTTGGATACCAAGAGAAGATTTGGTGTGATGTACTGATAATGGACGTGGGTCAAATCATTCTTGGACGTCCTTGGTTGTTCGACAATGATGTCCATATTTATGGGAGGACAAACACCTGCGTGTTTGAGCATAATGGCAAGAAAATCAAACTAGTTCCCTCCCAACCTAAGCCCAACAACACTGAGATTAAACATGTTCCCGTTAAACCTAGCAAAGGGTTGAACCTCCTAACTGCTAAAGAACTAGACGTTGAACTCAACCAAGGTTCTCCCATGTATGCGTTAGTGGCCCGAGAAGTTAATGGCGCAATCGAAGAAGTCATTCCCGAAGTAGTTCGACCCCTCCTCGAAACCTACACTGATGTGTTCCCTGAAGACCTCTCAGACCATCTTCCTCCCTTAAGGGACATCCAACACATTATTGATTTAGTGCCTGGAGCATCCTTACCAAACCTACCTCATTACCGCATGAACCCTACGGAACATGCAGAACTTAAGAAATAAGTGGATGAATTACTTCAACGAGGATTCATTAAAGAAAGTCTTAGCCCGTGTGCTGTACCTGCCTTATTGACACCCAAGAAAGATGGATCGTGGAGAATGTGTGTCGATAGTAGGACAATCAATAAAATCACTGTGAAGTACCGCTTCCCCATCCCTCGCTTAGACGATATGTTAGACATGATGATTGGGGCAACTCTATTTTTGAAGATTGATCTTAAAAGCGGATATCATCAAATCAGAATCCGCCCTGGTGATGAATGGAAGACGACCTTCAAAACAAAAGATGGGTTATATGAATGGATGGTTATGTCGTTTGGTCTTAGTAATGCTCCTAGCACCTTCATGAGGGTTATGACCCAAGTTTTGCGCCCATTCTTAGGAAAATTCGTGGTCGTCTATTTTGATGATATTTTGATCTACAGCAATTCAGTAGATCAACATTTGGACCACTTGAAACAAGTCTGTGAGACTTTGAGGAAAGAGCAATTATACGCAAACCCTAAGAAATGTACGTTCCTCACAGATAATATCACTTTTCTTGGATTTATTATTTCATCTCAAGGAATATCTGCTGACCTTGAGAAAGTAAGAGCAATTAACGAGTGGCCCGAACCAAAGAATATCAGGGACGTTCGGAGTTTTCATGGACTGGCCACTTTCTATCGGAGGTTTATTCGAAATTTTAGTACTATAGTGGCTCCCATAACAGACTGTCTCAAGAAGGGAGAATTCCATTGGACTCCGTCGGCCTCTAAAGCCTTTGACGAAATAAAAAGGAGAATGGTTGAAGCACCTGTTATGGGGTTACCGGACTTTTCCAAGGTGTTTGAGGTTACGTGTGATGCTTATGGTATAGGCATTGGTGGAGTCCTCTCCCAAGAAGGACATCCCGTAGCGTACTTCAGTGAGAAGCTTAATGACATCCGGCAACGATACTCGACCTATGATAAGGAATTTTACGCCATTATTCAATCCCTTAGGTATTAGAGATACTATTTACTTCCCCAAGAGTTTGTCATCTTCTCTGACCACGAAGTTCTACGATACATAAATTCCCAAAAGAAACTCAATGCCCGACATGACCTTTGGGTTGAATTTCTGCAAGAGTATACCTACACTATCCGACACAAGGCCGGAGCAGAAAACAAAGCGGCCGATGCCCTAAGCCGCCGCATGTTGGTGACCCAAGAAATGAGAATTGAAGTGATTGGATTTGAACGCCGTAAAGAAGACTATAAGGATTGTCCTGACTTTGGCGAGACCTACTCTCTTTTGATGTCGGGGAATCATCGTACAATTAATGATTTCATAATCGAGAATGGATACCTATTCAAGGCCCAAAAACTCTGCATTCCCCAAACCTCTCTTCGTGAATACCTTGTCTGGGAGCTACATGCCGGAGGGCTAGCTGGTCACTTCGGGCTATCTAAAACTATTGCCGCGTTAGAAAATCGCTTCTATTGGCCTAGCCTTAAGCGTGATATTAGTAAACTTCTTAAGAGATGTCACACTTGCCAGCTCGCCAAGCAACGCAAGCAAAATACGGGACTCTACACTCCTCTTCCTGTACCCAGTCGCTCCTGGCAAGATGTAAGCATGGATTTTGTTCTTGGTTTACCCAAGACTGTTAGGAAGCATGACTCCGTTTGCGTGGTTGTTGACCGATTCTCAAAAATGGCCCATTTTCTCCCCTGTTCCAAAACTTTTGACGCCTCCCGAATTGCCAAACTTTATTTTGATGAAATAGTTAGACTCAATGGCCTGCCCAAAACCATTGTGTCCGATAGGGATGTTAAATTTACAAGTTACTTTTGAAAAACTCTATGGCACAAGGTGGGAACGAAACTCCAGTTTTCGACAGCCTTTCACCCTCAAACCGATGGACAAACCGAGGTCGTCAATAGGAGCCTAGGAAACCTCTTAAGGACATTGATAGGAGAAAACATTAGGGACTGGGATTCTAAACTTCCTATAGCGGAATTTGCCTACAACAACTCCGTCAATAGAACCACTGGCCTAAGCCCCGCAGAGATTGTGTATGGGTTCCAACCCAATCAGCCCATTGATTTAATACCCATGAGTCCTAGGGGTAGAACATCTGAGTCTGCATCTGCATTTGCATCTCACCTTCAGGAGTTACACACGGAAATTAAAAAGAAAATTGAACAAAGTAATACCAATTATAAAACTATTGCTGATAACAAAAGAAGGTTCAAGGAATTCAAAGTTGGAGACTTCGTGATGGTACGGATCCGCCCGGAGCGTTTTCCTCCTGGCTCCATAAAGAAGCTGCTTGCAAGAAGCGCCGGGCCGTTTAAGATAATCTCAAAGGTTAATAGTAATGCCTATGTACTGGACCTCCATAGAGGTTTTAACATGAATCCGACATTTAATATAGAAGATTTAGTAGCCTTTGAAGGGCCTGAATTTAACCCCCAAAATCCACTCCATAATCAGCCTTGTGTGACCCCACCTGGTGAGATCCCCAACCTAGCTCCACTCCCCAATTTACCTTACTCACCCCATAGCGGAGAAGATCGAAGCAATACTAGATGATGAGATCATTTCCACGAAGCAAGGTGGGCGCCAAAGATACTTTGTTCATTGGAAAGGGACACCGGAGACAGAGGATACTTGGATTGACAGGGACGAGCTACACAGTCTAGACCCAGATCTCCTAGAGTTGTATGAGGGCTCCAGAGATATCTACTCGACGGGGTCGAGTTCTCTCCCACCCGGGGAGAATGATGAGGACAACAACAGAAGATTCCGACGCGTCTATCAGAGGAAGCATCGGAGATCGACGACCATGATGGAGAGCATTTATTTTTGATGAATTTTATGTATTATGTATGTTTTTATTTCAGTTTTTCCGTTTTCACCCTTAGGGGTAGCTTGTTGTTATTGTAGCCCAATGGGCATTTTAGTCATTTGCTTTCTTTTTATCATTGTGAGGTCTATATATAAGGCCCCTCTCTATTGTATTTGGTTAATGAATTATTGAATGAAAATTTGCTCTACTAGCTTGATCTCTTAGTGAGTTCATTAGAGGAGAGAGATCTCTTTGTGAGTTCTAGGCTTCTTATCCAAGATTTCTTTGTGGGATTTGGAGTGGGATCAAATTGAGGCCAAGCCCTTCCCCCTTGTCCAAAGCCGGCGGCATCCTTGGGCTTCAAGCCGCCGGCCACCTCCTTTCCACCCTCCCCCACATCAAGCCGCCGCCCCTACCCCCTCCAGCTGCCGGCCGCCTGCTCCACCGCCGGCCTCCTCCCAGCCGCCACCCCTCCCTAGCCTAACCTGCCGGCCACCCCTCTTTCCCTAGCCCAAAATCCAAAATCAAATTCCTTTGGCCATTAACCACTTTCCTAAAATAAGTTTAGTCAATTAGGAAAGTCATTTAATTGGATTTCAAATTCAAATTCGAAATTCAAATACTTTTCTACTCATAAAACTTAAATTTGGTAACATCCTTATTTAATTAAATCTGAGATTAAAATCAGATTTGATTTAAATCTCTAATTAGTCTTTGGGGCCCACCTATTTAAAGCAAATCTCCCTCTCTCCCCTCCCTACATGGCCGGCCCCCCTTCCCCTTTGAGTTTCTCTCTCCAATCCCCTCCCAATAGCCATTAATACCCCATTAATCCCCTCCTAAAATCAGCCGCCCTAGCCCTTTTGGAATTAATTTGAAATTCAAAATTAATTCCCTCCCAGGCTCCCACCTATTAGAAAAATCTGAAATTAATTTCAGTTTTCCTAAAACTTTCCCTCCTCCCTCTCCCAAACCCTCACCTAGCCCTACCCGCTCCTATCCCCTCTCTTTCTTGCCGCCACCCACACCTCTCCACCCCTCTCTCATCTTCCAACTGGTGGATTCCCCAAGGCACTACTACGTAGAGAACTACGCTACTCCAGCTACTTCTCCAAGAACGACGATCCTAGGTTCCTTCTTCCTTGGAGTGATCTCAATTCTAACGTGGAGACTCTTCTTCCGCTAAAGCCTGGACTAGTTGAGTGAAAAGGTTTCAAAGGTAAAAGCTCTCGTTATTAAATCTTGGATTCTTGTTTGCCGTTGTAGCTTTACAATTACTCTTTGCATTTACTTAGATTGCTTGGTTAATCTTCATCGCTCTTCTTTGCCTAAGCAAGTTGAAAGCTACGATTTCCTAGAACTATTCTTTGTTATAAGTAATACTTTTACTTTAGAGTGCTTTGGTTAATTCTCTTTCTTTAATTTCTTAATGTAACTCCGATTGTATCACATCAGTTGTGCTGGACTCCCAGCTTTTGTTTTCCAAGAAAACTTGCTTGACTGCAATTTTCAGCAACTGAAAATTGTCAAAAGAAGAGGACGAACCGGGAGAATAACTTGTTTTGTAGTGTGTCTTGAGTGGAGTTTCTAGATGTCGATCTGATGCTATTCAACTAGAAACTATTGCACCTAGAACTACTGTTGAGTATTTTTCCTCCAGCATCTTACTGAACTTTTAGGGAATTCAATTTGATGCTAATTTGGAACTTGTAATGGGCTGATTTTAGGCTGCAAGAATCACGGTTTTCCCATGTCATACCCTGAAAATTCTCCAAGATCTGAGGACTGGCAATTAGATTGGTTATGGCAGTTGGAAGGCTGCAGAACTCGTTTAGCTTTAGTTTCTTGGGCCTGAAATTTTTACCAAACTTGCATCTGGCTTCAGCTGAGAAGACGGATAGGAAAGGGGCAGCTGAAAAGGAAGGCTAAGGACCTAGGTAAACCAATTTTGACAAGGTCTTGGATCCTGTTATGTTTTCCTTCCACCTTAGAAGTGAAAGTCTGTCCGCCCGCTCCTTTTCATTCATAGCGGGACCTGCTGCCCATTAAGATTGGGGGACTCACCCCGTACCTTTACACTTAGCTCTTCACCTGCTCGTTCCGACAGTCCAATTGAAGTAGGGGAGTCCAGTTCAGTTGTTTTAGTCGAAGAACGTGAAAGGTTCTAACTCATCTAATGCCGTGATGGACAAGTCCAGTTCTTGTAGAATATCTACAGCTGGTTCCTCTCTGCCTTGTTTGAGCTGCTACGAATTGAGCTCTTTCGCTTCCTTGGAGGACCTTCCCAAAACCACCCCCCCCCCCCCCCCCGCGCCCCCCCGCCCTCACACACACACACAAAAAAACAATAAACCTGGAATTTTCAAGCAACCATAAGGCAAAAGTGGGCAATAAATTACTACACTGCCTTTATGTAAAAAAAGAAGGGAAAAAGGACATTAAAAAATTAAAATTAAAAGGAAAATAAAACACCTAACTAACTAATTAACTAATTAAGAAGGTTTAAAAAGCTAACAAACATAAAAGGCCTTTAGATCTTCTTTTCATTTACTGTATATGCTATGTTTTGTATGCTAATAGTTTTAGGCATGATGGTTTGAACAGGTTTGGATGTATTAGCTAGCGCTAAAAGGGCATCCAAAGGTGATGAAGAATTCAAAGCTCCTTCAGAAAGAACAATATCAGCAGTTACATATATGGATGAGGATGAGAAGTCTGGTTCCTATGGATCAGAGGATTTTGGAAGTAAATTGTCCCTTAGCGGCCACTCTCATGCTTCTCGTCACTACCGTGGGACCGTAGGTGAAGAGAAGTTACAAACAAGTCAGTTACTTTGTTTGTTTGATACATAGTATTATGAATTATTTGGTTTTTGCTATTTTGGATTAATGTTCACCAATTTTATCTTTTCTTCCATTGGTAAAGTAGTTAATGACACTTCATACTGATTAACCTTCTCACATGCTTAAGGCTTTTTTTAATATGAAAACCTGCTAAAATTGTCCAAACGTTTACAGTGGTGGGAAATTTGTTACTTGAGTTATCTGCCTTTTAAGAAAATTTGAGTGGTTATAGGTGGGGAAAACTATTTTCTATGTCTGTCAATGTTTAGCAGCTTGGCACTTTGTTTTGTTTTGCTGTTTTGCATCAGTTGGCTTTACTTGATTCATGAATGAATTTTATGTTTTAGAACTCATCTCTAAATTTAACATGGTTTTCCTCAAGGCATTTTCTGAATTTTTATTTGGTCATGTCTTGCCATTTGCAGGTCTTCTTTAGGTTTTCTCAATACAGTGAAATGTTAGGGCAACTGCTTGATGAAGCAATTTGGATGTGGGTGCTAATTGATTTATTTGAGAAGATTTATTTCAACAGTAAATATGTTTTAATTGGAATTTGATGGACAATGTCCAAATAGTAATCTTATCAAAGAAGTGTTCACGTAGGAAATATTCTGAATGGGGATGGGATGTCAACATGTCCTAAAGCGTAATTTGAATTTTGACTAACCTTGTTTTGGTCTTGATCATTTACATACTTATTTTACAGTTGCTTCTTAGGCTGAAGAAGTGCATTGATAGCTGGCCCCACAACTATATATACATCGCCAAAGAACGAGCAACTGTCTAGTTTGAGAAAAGTAGAAGTTTTAGTCATATAAACATATAATGAGGTTCTTGCATATATAATGAGCAACTGTCTAGTTTGAGAAAATTAGAAGCTTTAGTCATATCAACTGATAATGAGTAGTCATATCAACTGATAATGAGTTTCTTGCCATATAATCTGTTCATATGAATAAGGGACATATTTGCTAGCGCGCTCAATGCCGCTTGAGATATCTTGATTTTGTTGTAATTTCGCTTGAATGATTCTAAAATGAATTAATTGGTCTCACTACAGAATCTGAGTTGATTGATGAAGGTATAGGAGGCTATGAATCTCGCATGGACGTCTCCATTGAATCTACAAGTCGGGATGTAAGTTTTCTGTTTGTTCTAGTGTTACATTTATAATATTGTACCACACGAACTGTTGAATTTTGTTCTCTATAATTCTTGTTGTTCAAAGAAGTGCTTCTTGTATGTGTCATATTTGGAAATTTGATTATGCTTGGCAGAAACTTAAAATTTTAGAAGCATTTTAGAAAAATATAATTTGATTGCCATGTTGTAAAGGGATTAAAAATATTTTGAATAGCCGGCAAGCTCTGGTGGTAGGTTCATTGGACTCATCTTTAATTTATTATGCCTCGGATAATGTGAGAATTTTTGTTATATCATATACAAATTAGTGTTACTGAAGTTGCAATGATTGTTGAAGAAAATTTTGCAAAACTCTAGCTTTATATATTGTGTAATGAGGAGAGCGCTTGAGTCCTGTGGATCACAAAATGTTTCTCGATTACAGGAGGGTTTGGTCATGGACGTGGGTTCTTTTAAACCTTACCTTTTAAGTTTGTCCTATACTTTATAGTAGTAATTATCAAAGTTTTACGTTTACAGCAAATAAAAGGTATATGAAGATGAATTTTTTTTTACAGGATATGTATCTTGTTTTGTTGCAGTGATATTCTTGTAGAGGACTGAGGTTGTGCTCTTACTTTGTTGAGGTATCCAGAGGCTTGGATGTATACATGAATAACATTGGGAAAGAATTTCATAGATTATGATAGACATTTTTTTTTCGTGATGTGGCTGTTTTTTATCATGCTATCAATTAATGAGTTTGCAATATTCACGAGCTAGGATTTTCAATTTTGAGCAAATCCTTACGTAGTTACGTAGATTTATTACATGACTAGATTAATGCAAATATGATGGAATTGGCAATTCAAATGTTATTCTTAATGTTCCCAAAATACTCTTTTGACTTAGTTGAAGTTCATTGAAGACGCAGCATGAGGACGGCTTTGTTGGACATGCTATTGTGTAGGTTGTATCAGATTAGATTAGGGCAATCATTTTGTTGCTTTGATTAGTGCATCCGATTCCCCAGTTTGGCAGATATTCTTCATGGAGGAATACCTACAACCCTTACAGAATACCACAAGTAGATAATATAATCATGCTGCCAATCATGATGGCATTTGCAGGTCCTTCAGATGGTTAGGAAGAGATGCACTTGCTACTCTTTCTTTTGTCATAATGACAACTTAAGGTCCCTTTCTGCTCCCTTTAAGTCTTCTCCAATTGTCCAGAGGAAGCGCTTGAGATTATTGGATGACCAATCATAGTCGCTATACCTGTTTCTAAAGATATTGGGTGTTGTTGTTGTTTGAAGGCACTTTATAAATGTTCTAAATCAATGCATGCTTCTTCATATTCCTCTCCAAGAACTAAGAGTCTCTACTTATGTTGTATGTAGGTGTTGAAAATATGCGGCCATCTTGATTAAGGATTGATGCTCTCTCTGATGGAAAAGAAGCCATGACAACATTCCACCTTTATCACTTGACTTCAGGCATTCATTCAGAGGCAATTGGCCTCGACCATCACTCATTGTTGTTGGTTTGCTACTGCCTTTAAAGAAGAGAGGTGGTTGAGTTCTACATTCCCACCACATAAAGCTGCTTTATGGCTGCCTATCAGTACTCTTTAGCACTTAAAATAGCAGGAACTGGTTCCTTGTCTATTTTGAATTCCTTGGACATTAAGGGAAACTTAATGGCTGATTGCTTGTTATGTTTGAATCTGTAAAGGACAGTCCAACTTGACATGGGGATTTATTTATCCCATATAGTTCCCGTCATTCAATTTGTCACTTTGTGGGTCATGCTTATCATGCAATTATCCTTTTACAAAATTGGAGGATGAAGTGGCAATCCATTAAGGCCTTATTTTAGGTGAGGGGTGCATCCAACATCGCCTCTTCTACATGTTATTCCCAGGCAGCATGGTGCTACACACTACTTTAAATCAAGACTCTTACTGGGTAGCCCTAACATGTTTAAAGATCTCATGAGTCAATTGTGTTTGCAGCATGACTGTAGGAGTTAATGTGACATATCATGGTTATTAGATCGACATCTTGGACAACTACCACGTTAAAATCCAAAATGCTCTCTGCTGAAGTAAGTAATGGGACCTCATGTGAGCAGTTCACTTATTTTGAACATCAAATCAATTTTGTGTTAAGCTGGTCTAAACTAAGAGTAAGGAAGTAAGGGGACGCTAAGAGTTTTCCCTCCAAACATAGCTTGACTTGAAACTTTTGAACCCCGTAGGTAATTTTAGTGTCATGGACTCCCCCATGCGCAACCATCACCATGATAATATTATGTCTACTTCTTGTTATATAGTTTACATGATACAACTTTGAGCAATATGAGTATATTACTTTGACTATCTATTATATAATAGTTTGTTGGCTTTTATGGGAAGTTTCCCATGTGATGTGGATTAATATTTGATGGCCCTTTTTGCTTGACATGTTATAAAATAAGGGCATATAACATGTTTCAGAAAGATGCGGATGCATTAATCACCTTGCCATTTGGTTGTGAAACATTTTTAGAAGAGTTACCATCTAGGGGAAAGAAAACAATCTTTTGAGTGACTTTGATGAGAGAACCCCCTTTATCAATAATGTCTTTTCACAACCCTATTGTTAGATACAGAATGAGTACAATGGAGCGTTATGGTTGGTCAACGAACATAAATGACCTTGTAATTGTTTTTTGACAACCACTTGGATAGAATGGTCTACTTCCTTTATAGCTTATCATTTTTGCTTTACGACTCTCAATGTTTAGTTAAGGAATTGATTCATCTCACTCCCTTGCAACTTTGCTGGTTGTTTTGATGAGCTGGCTCAGCAATACTTCTGCTAGTTCATCTTAAATCCTTAGATTGATTACCATCTTAGGATTCCCAATGATAGGGCAAAGTCACTTTGAAATTTCTTTAAGTGAGTTTCTAATGGGATTAATGAATTATTCTTTATTGGCCTTTACTACGTCTTTTCATTGGTCATTGATGTCTGAGATCACACAACATTACATTGATGTCATATGTTGGATCGAGGATCAATTTCTTGCTAAGTAGACATTAAGGGCTCATAAATGATTGTTTAAACACTTTACTATGAATGAATACTCATAGTTTAACTTAACCTAAGACCTATTAAATAGCACAAGGAGTAAAAGCTCCAACTACCGGTCATTGTAGCTGCCGACATCATGATAGGAAGTGGATACAATTTCCTCAAAATCAGCATGAAATTAAGAAGAGGAACACACCAAAACTCTTTTTATTGCAAGATATATGAAAGAAAATAATAAGATATAGTTGGATCTTCAATTGGAGAAGAAGATCCGACTCTCCCAAATCCCTACGCGGTGGCTAGAGCCCTCACAACCTAAGAAATTCTAATTTCAGCAAACTCAAAACATAATCCTGAAATCACCCTATTGTTAGCCTTTAATAGGCTCCCCTAATGTCACACCCCATTTTGACTCCCTTTTAATCAACCTGGAGTGTAATAGGAGAATCTGGAGAGACATATCTCTTACTAACATCCATCCTGAAATACTTCCATCAGGATCAAATGAATAGGAAATAGCCCATCCAGACTATCCCAACACATCAAAAATTTCAAGTCTTAAGATTCTATTTCACTAATTTATAGCTGGAATCAATATTTCATAACTGGAAGCATATTTAAAATACATCAAATAAAATATAGAGCTTATTGAACTTTCGAATATCATTTACATTCTCAAAAGTTTGACTGTACAGCTTCCAACTTTGGCTTCTATGCACAACCAAAACGTACGTATACAAAAGTGCAGTCAACCTCTTTCCTAGAGCCCTACTGGCTCTTTCCCCTTTCATGTAGTACAACCACAGCTAATGAGCTAAAGCTCAATAAAATACACAACGATAGTATAAGAAATATGAAACATAATATTTTACATTCAATTATAAATGATATCTGAATTTCTGTATGAATCATAAAATGATATAAATAACCAATTCATAACAATGTTAATCACTGTAAATATTCTTTAACCTTCCACATATTCCCTGGTCTATTTATTTTTCATTACTTTAGGCAAGTCATATGATGACTATAGATTTGTGTACACTTACAACTCTCACCTTCAATGTTGGGTCTGAATTCTCAACTTTAGAAGTAAGAGCTCTCTCATTTAAAGTTGGGTCCAAATTCTTAACTTCTAGAAGTGAGAGAGTCGAGTACCTTCTATATGGTCTTTAAGGTTTATCTCGTTAAGTCTTTTGCCTTTACTTGTGCGGGCCTATCCCCATATATGACTTATCTCATTTTCCTTTTCATTTAACTTTTATGAAGCTTCACATTTTTCATAACGTACACATAAATATGCCGTAACTTAGCTAATAAATCAATAAATAAATATATGATGAAACTGGAATTAATGTTATCACAATCATATAAAAATGCTGTAACAATTACATAAAATGTTACTATTTCATATACCACAGTTTGGGCATCTCACTTCGTTCTCTAAGGTAGTTGGGTAAAGTTGTTCACCTGAAATACCCCAGCCTCTTTTCCTTTTGTATACAACCTAAAACATAAATTTCTTCATTTATACATGCATTAAAATAAAATAAAACAAGCAATATAAAAATCTTGCAAATTTATCTCAATTACACTCTTTCTCATTCAACCCAAAATTTCTTTTCCTCTCCTAAACCTCTTTCACCTTACTGCCCTTCCTTTCTTTTCCCTTATTTTCCTTCCTTTCTTTCCTCTTTTACTTCCCCTTATTTTCCCTTACCTGCTTTTTGGAACTAGCCGCAGCAACCTTGTTTCCGCCTCCTAGCTCCTCTGCTTGTGGCCAGCCACTCGAACTTTAGAGAACAATTAGCGGGTTGGGAGAAATGAATGGGAGAAATGCTAGTGCTTAAAGTAACTTAATATTATAACATTACTAATACTCCACTACAACATTCCACTAGCCCTATTCGCCCTTTTCTGCCACACGATGCCATCCGCCCCTTGCATGCTTAGGTAAGTTGGTGGGATTAGCTACAATACAACAACGACAACATTAAACCTTTATCCCATCATGTGGTGTCGACTACATGAATCCTTTTTTCTCCATTGTGGCCTGTTAATAGTTAAATTCTTAGTTAAATTTAATAAAAAAAGGTCCTTTCTAATATTTTCTAACCAAGTCTTTTTAAGTCTACCTCTATCTTTCTTAATATAAGTCAAATTTAATACATCTATTTTCCTAAGAGGGTCATCAGAAGGCTGTCGTTTTATGTGACCAAACCATCTAAGGCGACTCTCTCTAATCTTATCTTCCAATGGAGCTACTCCAACCTGTTCATGTATGCTCATTTCATATCCTGTCTCTAAAAGTAAAGCCACTCATCCACTTGAGCATCCTCATCTCTGTAACACTTAACTTAATATTATGCTTCTCTTTTAATGGCCAACATTTTGCACAATAAAGCATTAAAGGTCTAACCACCATCTTATAGACTTTTTCTTAAGTTTGAGGGGAACTTTTTTATCACACAACAAGCCTGATGCATTCCTCCACTTCAACCATCCAACTTGAATTCTAATAATAATATCCCCATCTATTTCACCATCACCTTGAACAATAGACCCAAGATATCTAAAATGTGTACTCTTATTAATGACTTGATCACCCAAAGTCATAATCCCCCCCCCAAAGAACTACAACAACAACAACAACATCAAGCCTTTATCCCACTACGTGGGGTCGGCTACATGAATCCTTTTTCTCCATTGTGTCCTGTTAAAAGTCAAATTCTCGTTTAAATCTAATAAAGAAAGATCATTTTTAATATTTTCTAACCAAGTCTTTTTAGGTCTACCTCTACCTTTCTTAACATAAGTCAAATCTAAGACCTCTACTTTCCTAACCGGGTCATCGGGAGGCCGCCGTTTTACGTGACCAAACCATCTAAGGCGACTCTCTCTAATCTTATCTTCCACTGGAGCTACTCCAACCTTTTCACGAATATGCTCATTTCGTATCCTATCTCTAATGGTAAAGCCACTCATCCACCTGAGCATCCTCATCTCTGCAACACTTAACTTAGAATTATGCTTCTCTTTTAATGGCCAACATTCGGCACCATAAAGCATTGCAGGTCTCACCACCATCTTATAGAATTTTCCCTTAAGTTTGAGAGGTACTTTTCTATCACACAATAAGCCTGATGCATTCCTCCACTTCAACCATCCAACTTGGATTATGCTGATAATATCCCCATCTATATCACCATCACTCTGAACAATAGATCCAAGATATCTAAAACGTGTACTCTTATTAATGACTTGATCGGCCAAAGTCACAATGCCCTCACTAGGTCTATTATTACTAAAATTACACTCCATATATTCCGTTTTAGATCTACTCAAGCGAAAACCTTTAGACTCTAAAGTTGACCTCCACAATTCTAGTTTACCTTCAACTCCCTCTCTAGTCTTATCAACAAGAAGAATATCATCAGCAAAAAGCATACACTAGGGTACATCCTCTTGCAAATGTCTAGTGAGAACATCCATGTCTAAAGCAAAAAGTTATGGGCTTAAGGTTGATCCTTGATGTAATCCAACTGAAATAGGAAAATACTTGGTCAAACCATCTTGTGTCTGAACACAAGTTACAACTCATGCATACATATCCTTAATGACTTGAATATAAGCATTATTAACCCCTTTCTTTTCTAGAACTCTCTATAACACTTCTCTTAGAATTTTATCATATGCTTTCTCTAAATCAATAAATATCATATGTAGATCCTCCTTATTCTCTCTATACTTCTTCATCAAACCTCTCAATAAATGTATAGCTTCCATAGTAGACCTATTCGTCATGAATCCAAATTAATTTTGAGAAACATTAGTATCACGTCGCAACCTATGCTCCATAACTCTATCACATAGTTTTAAAGTATGACACATTAACTTAATTCCTCTATAATGCGCACCATCTTGTGCATCACCTTTATTATTAAGAATAAGAATCAACACATTCATTCTCGACTCATTTGGCATCCTTTTTTATCTTCAAAATAATATTAAGAAGTTTAGTAAGCCAAGAAATTCCTTCATCTCCTAAGCATTTTCACACCTCTATTGGAATATCATAAGGTACAACGACTTTTTCACACTTCATTTTATTTAAAGCCTCTCTAACTTCGGTTTTACTAATACATCGAGAAAAACAAAAAAAAATTCCTTTCATTTATGGTGCTAAGATCACTAGAGTCAATCACATTCTCATAATCTTCATTGAAGTGTTTATAAAAATATCTCATTCACCTTTGTTGAATGTCCTCTTCTAATAAAAGCACTTTTTAATCCTTATCCTTGATACACTTCACTTGAACTAAATCCTTATTACTCTTATTTCTATGTTTGGCTAACTTATACATATATCTGTCATCCTTTTTAGTATGTAATCTATTATATAAATCATTAAAGCTAAAATCTTTGCATCGCATATTGCTTTCTTTAACTTCTTATAGGCCTCTTTATATCTTTTCCAATTATCAGAATTTTTATATCTAAACTAATTTTTATAACAAATCTTCTTATTTTTTATCTTTTCTTGTACATTTTGATTCCACAACTAATTATTTTTATTATTAGGAGTTTTTCTCTTTGATACTCCAAGCATATTTTTTGCAATATTTTTAAAATCACTTGCTACTTTTTAATTAAATGAATTATCTGTTTGCATGCTACAATACTTAACAATTAATAATCCATTACAAGTTAAATTAATTGAATGTTAATCAACTATTAATTAATTTAATTATTAAATGAATATATCTATATGTACACTTATATATCAAAATATTGAAAATTAAAAATAAAATTTAATGAAAAGAACTTTGACGTTTTACGGGGGAATGATAAAATGGGTATATTTTGAGAAAAATTTCATGCCAAAATTATGCTTATATTTTTGAATTTTTTTTTTTATTATATCTAATTCCCTTCCAAATCAGCCCATTTTCCCTAAATAATTTCCTCTCATATTTGAATTCAAATCAAATCTCTTGCCCTAAATAATTCCTTGTAATTAAAATTTTTCTAAACAATTCCCCTTGATTCCTCCTTGTTTTCCCGAAATAATTCCCTCTTAGATTTTGAATTCAAATTAGATCTCTTGCCCTAAATAATTCACTCTCATATGTAATTAAAACTTTTCTAAATAATTCCCCTTAGATTAAGAACCTTTTGAAACAACTCCCTCTTGATTAGGAAACTTCCTAATTCCCTCCCAATCAAATTGGTGGGTCCATCACATCACTTTATGAAAAATAGTTGGTTGTGAGCCCTTTCGCCTTGCCTTTGAACCTAATATATGGCAGTTTGCTCGGAATCACGAGGATGTTGAATTGATATGAGTCTGGTGTTTGGTTTCTCATTGCTATTAACGTCAGGCCCTTTTCTCTAAGGGGACCCAATCATTAAGGAGGGGCAACCCAAACTCCTGCTCTCCTCTGGTGCTTCAGACTCCCCAAAGATGAAATAACAATTTTAGGTATAGATGGTGCAAACTTTAATTGTCAATTATTAAATTTGCTTTCTCATGTGCTGTACCCACTACATCTACTTATTTATGCTTTCCAATAATTGAATCAAACTACATGAATCTCAAGGGAGGGGTAAATTTGTCATTGCCATTGATTCAAAATCAAGCAGCTATGATACTAACTTGATTTGGAAGTCTGATGTGAAGGATTTTCAAATTGTTAAATTGTAGATTCTAGGGTTTCTTGCAAGAATAAAAAATAAAACTTGGGTTTGGCTGTTAGGGTTTCTAATAATGGAGACTTCGGGTTTCCCTAATTTTCTTACATAGTAGCTTTTATGCATTTTGACAACAAGGGTTTGAAGTCATGCCATATTTAAGGTTTCTCTTATGGGATTTAATCAAGTATCTATGGAGATGCAATCAAGAAATTAGTGATCCTTATCTTTCAAGAATTCTTATGAAACCCTAATTAAGGTTTCCACCATGCAAAGCTTCTCATATAATTTCCTGGCTAGTGCGAGATGCCAAAACTTGTTTGCTACTAGGGAGGTGTCATATGGCCCACGAGAGGGAGGAGATAGCGCCCAGAGGGAGGGAGGGAGTTTTTTATATGCCTTAAGTTTTCTATTAATGGATTTCAGGTTTCTCAACCCTAGATTAGTATATAAGGTTGGCATGAAATTAGGTCCCGTGCAATTTATCAGACTCAAATTCAAATTTTGAATGCCCAATGAAGTATAAAAAACCCATGCATGACTTGTTTTTGTAGTAGTAGTGTTGATCCTGTAGCCCCCAATGTGAAATGAAGCCATGAAAACTTGTAATGATAGGCTAGTTGCTATAGGAAATGATGAGGGTTGGTGGTGTAGTTTAGATCGCCGATGTGATCCATTGGTGGATGATGGACTCTTCTAAGATTATTAGAAGAATAGGGCTCAACTGGGCGGAGTTAACTTAAGTTAACTTAAGTAGGGGGTCAAGTTTATAGAATTAGGATGGTAGGCCAACACTCATTGTTGTCTATCCAAAATTGGAAACACAATCTTCTATCTAATGGTATTTTCTCTCAAGAACTCTAAATCAAGTGACCTTGTACTTGATTTGTAGGTGGGGATATCTACTTTAATTTTGGAGAGTATGTTTAGTAATGAAAATGATTTGGTAGGTATAATGTGCTTTGGAAGTAGTGACACATCTTGGAAGTAAAAACAACAAACAAGAGAGAAGAAAAATATAGGAAGACAAAGATAATGAGTGTTTTTTTTGGATTTCTTCTTCAAATGCAAGCAAGATGCAATTGATATACTATTCGAGAGATAGATCAGCTTTCCCACAAACCCTAGCCGCCGTAAGGAGACTCACTAAATAAAACTACAACAAATACAAATTCTGCATAATTAAAATAAAACTACCTAATTACCCTTAAATAAATCATAATATTTCCCTCCCAAATTTGAATTCAAATACTCCCCTTTTCCCTAAATAAAACCTTTCCAATTCCCTCCCAAATCTGAATTCAAATCAGCATTCTTTTTTTTAAATAAATCATTCCTAATTCCCTCCCAAATTTGAATTCAAATCAGCCATCTTTCCTTATATAAACCTTCCCTAATTTCCTCTGCAATCTAAAATTCAAATCAGCCATCTTTTTCTAAATAAAATTTTCTAATTATTTCTCCCCTGATTTATCCTCCTTACATGATGAATATTAACTCCCCTGGGCCCCACCAGGTGGGCCCCTTGACATAGTGTTTGTTAGTTTTGTCCAGAACATGCCGATGTTGAGAATTTAGCTGTGATTTTCTATGGATCAGGTGGAATTCAAAAATTTCACTTGGAATAGTTCAAGGACTTTCCCAATATGATATCTAGAAGGTTTGAGATATTTTTGTGGAGTTTTATTTTTATTTTTGTTGACTGGAAGCTAGTTATAGGACTAGAGCATCAAATAAGAAATAAGGCTAGGGCTGAATTGTTTTCAGAATTTTGATTGGAACAACCCCAAATAAATTTAGAATTATTGAAGTATAGCATAGGTACTAAAGATCTTGAGATTTTGGTGGAGTTTTATGGGGCTAGGTTGGTTAAATGCTTGCAAGAGTGAAATTGGTTCAGGAGATTCGGAAAATTTGGCGAACCCTCACAATGGGGGTTTGACTTGGATTTTTCTAAGATGGAGTATAAACAATGAAATACAATTACAAAGTGAAGTCCTTTTGCATGACATAACTTGAAAGTCATATGCATTTGCTTTGTTGTTTGTGAATCTTACTTTGCATTCAACAAAGTAGAAGATAGCTTCTCATACAGGACATGGATTGTCCATTTGCTCAGTTTCTTATGGTGTTATGTATTGGTCCAACAGAATTTAATGTAACTGATTTTGTGATCAGAGAGGAAGTTGATATTTCAGCAATGGAAAGAATTCCCCTTTGTTTTTGAATAAATATGTTATAATCCTAGTGATAAGAGACAAACTTATGTGTATAATATTAATAATAAATTATAAGAGAATACTTTTTCTTGTTGTCAAATTCTCTAAAATTTACTGAATATCTTTTTAATTTACTCCAAGAAAAATTTCTCAGCATTATGAATTAGTGCTGTGTGAAACCATGTAAGCTGCAAGCAGATTCTGCCATAGTAGAAAATCCAGTGTAATCTATTCACATTTTATTGGTTAATATTACTTCTAATGCGGTGAAAAATCACGAGGAAAATATTAATTAGTGTAGTATGCCATTGCCATAATTATATTGTAGTTAGGAATGTGTGTAGGCTAAAGAGATTTTGTTAGTAGAAAAAAGTGTCATTATTTTTTAATACATTTCATATATATTGTCTTTATATGTTATGGTTAAATCTAGTTTGTGTTTAAATAACCTTTCAAGTTTTGCACCCATGATTTCTAATTTTGATGAGTATCTCTTTTTCATGTTCATTTTGTCTCTCAGGCATCCACTTCGGGAAGTTCTAGTAGTTTTCTCACTCATGGTCGTATATACCATAAGATGGTGGATGAACGAAGAAGCAAGGATGACAAAGAACATTATCGAGAAAGAACGGGCAATAGGAACTCTACACGTGAGAAGTTTGCAATTGATAACGAAAAGAAACGCAAAAGACATGAACATCCTCCAAGGACGCCAGGTCTTCTAAAGCTAACCTACTGTTTTATTCACATATTGAATTAATTTGTGTAATTTAGGATTTGAACGTATTTCTATCTATGCCTTCTAAACAAGTTGCCTCTGTTTGATTTTTGCAGTTAGATTTGACTGGGATGATAAAAGAAATGATTGGGAGGATACACCTCGTCGAGAAAGTAGAGAGAGATATTCTGTCTCTCATAGGCCACGACATGCATCCCGATCTCCAATGCTAGCTGGTGCTTCTCCCGATGCACGTTTGGTTTCTCCTTATTTGGGTGGTCAAACGCCCCGATTTGCAGGTATGGAATATTAGAGTTAGCAAAGTTTAATCTCAATTAAAAAATTTTGTTCCTATGTTTAACCGTCTCTGTCTATTCTTTCTAACTAAATCATTGATTAAGTTGCAGCTTCTCCTTGGGATTCTGTTGCACCATCCCCGGAGCCCATCCGAGCCTCTGGTGGTTTCTCAAAAAGAGCTTCAGGCTCTCGCCAAGTTGGAAGGTCGCATCAGCTTTCCTTTTCAGTTGCATCAAATTCAGAGGTAGTTTTCCAACTAAGTTTGCATTCTAATTTCAAGCTGCATATGTAAGCATGAATAATGCTATCTTTTTTTTTTTTCCCTTTTTATAAAAGATATGGCTTCATTTTGTTCATTGATGTTGAAGAATAATGTTCTTTTGTAGTTGTGATATCTTTAAGTGATTAACATAATGCCATTTGTTTCCCGTAGGTATTCACAATTTTTTAGGTTGCCGTATTGTTTCATTTATTTATTTTTTGTACAAATTAATCCATTTAAAAGTTTCATTCATATCCATATTGATGAAAGCAAATTTTGTTATGTGATGCCAACATAGTTGGGTTAAGAAATTGATGATTAAATACTAATGTCATTAATTTAGTAATTTATATGAATTTTTTGATTTAATTTTTAGCACAAAAGTGGGCAACTCATGCTATATGTCTGAACTGTAAAATGATCCTTTGGGCTTCAGAATATTAGGATTTCCATACCATTTATTTGTTTTTTTTGGGCCTTATTAAAGTTGCTCGGAAGATGCATGCGAATGATTGCATGCAAGACTTGTGCACATAATACCACCACATATGATACACACAATTTTGTAATGATGGTAATTTCTTTTTTTGAAGGAGAATGACCCTTTTGTATTAAAGGATTCATGTTATGATTGTTCGACAAATTTTATGCTGGCTCTTGACTGCTTAACGAAATTGATGCAGCCAACTAGATAGAAAAAACCAAAACGGAGAACACAATGGCTAGTAGAACTTTTCTCAATTCAACTTTTAGAAAACCAACACCAAACAAACCTTAAAACAAACAGAAGTTAGACAAGAAACGGAACTAAAATAAAAATAAAAGAAACTACCTTCAGAACAACCAACTAGTGGTCACCTCACATGCATCGTAATAGTAGGTAAGATAATAAGTGCTTAAAGACATGCAAACCAAAGGTCCACCTAAGCAACTTTGGGCCAACGTTCACCACAAGACTCCTCCAGCAAATGCTACCAAACCGGCCAACAACACTTTCAAGAGTTTGAGAAAAAAGATAAAAGTGAGATGGAAACTTGTGGAGAGAAGAAGTAGATAAGAAGCCCAAGAAGAAATCAAAGAGAGGAGAAGAGGAGTGGAAAAAGCTCGCAAGCTTTCCAAGAAGAAACCCTCAGGTTTTTAGATAGTTTCACTCACCAAATCTGCTCCCCAATGTCACAAATCAGCCACAATATGTAGGAGAGGAGAAGGAGCCAAATAGCCCAAACAGCCGCCCAACAAACCAATCAGAAAAGGGGAGGCAAAAGGCAGCATTTAACTCACGTTGGAAGCCCAAGAGAAAAAGAAATCAGCCATAAATACTTACAGGAACCGAACAGACAGCAGCCAGGGATCGGAACAGGCACCAGGGAGGGGGAAAGCATCGGGACAGGCAGAGGAAACAAAGGGCCAAAACAGGGAAATGAACCTGGACATCAATAATGAGCTGAAAAAGGCAACAGAAGTCAGCAACCACTAATTCAAAGCAGCAAAACCCGAAACAACCAAGCCCAACCCAAGGAACCAAGTCAGCCGAAAAGCCAAGGCACCCAAGAAACTAGCACACCCAAGGCAATGCATGTCCAAAAGCATAACCTACACATGATCATAAGTTGCCTTCCATCATAGGGTAGAAAAACAAAATAAACTTAAAATTCCAATTACAATATAGTTCAATAAAAATTCAAAAATTGAAATTTGCATGCATCAGAAACCCTCCACTTTTCTTATCCAGGGCTTGAGACTCGGCAATGACAGTGTTAAATGAGAATTTGTTTCTTAATAGTACACAGTGGAGAAAAATGATTCATGTTGTTGACCCCTTGTAGTGGGATAAAGGCTTGTTGTTGTTGTAAGGAGAACGACTCTTTCCCTCTGACATTTTTATCTTTACATATATATCGTAAGGTTAAAAGGATTGCTACATTTTTTCATCTGTGCCATGAAAATTGCTTATGAATATAATTTCATAGATTTTGTAATCATTAAAGTGCCCATCAAGCATTCTGTGAAAATGAAAATGAGACATGTCCTGACGTGTAATCCAAACCAGCCCTTAAAACTTTTAAAAGCATCTAATGGATGATTAGTTGATCTTATGATTGCATGAATTGGACATGTTCCTAGTTTTAATAATATTGATAAGGATTAATAATCTTGCTTTGAAGGTTGAAAGACATGTCCTGACGCTTATGCTTTGAAAGTTAAATGTTTGGAGAATTGTCATTCTCCTCTTACAACGAGCAAGCTATAATGAATGCATATATATGTATAGGGAGGGAGGGAGGGAGGGAGATCACGAGTAGTCCTTGTATCAAAATTTAGGTCTTTTGGCTCACTGTGCTATCAAATCCTCTATCAAGGCATTTTTTTGCTTCCAATGAATGATCCAGTGATATTCTAATTCCAAGTATATGAGATCATACATGCCACTAGTTTACATGATGTTGAAGAGGGGACGAGAATGGTTGCAATATTTTACGAATGTTTCTACTTCCGGTAAAATCAATAAATAGAAAGTAGGAAGTATTATTTCTTGACTGCCAACCAAACAATTTTCTCATGTACTTATCTAAATTTCAGTTTCTATAGAAGGAAGTGTTATGAATATGCATGCAAGTGAGGTGGAATACAACGATTACCTGGCTGAACACATTCAAATAGTTTACTTGCATTCTGATAGCAAGGTGCCGCTGTTGAAGGGGCAGTGCTTCTTAGATTCAAGGACAGACAACTCCTCTCTCTGACTGTTCTTGTCACACCATGGTCCTTTTTTTATGTTTCACTTATCGATCTTTCTTGATCATCTTAGTATGGCTTTTAGCAATCAAAGCCAATTCGATACTTGTAATCTGCTTTTGGATTCAATCTGATTAGATGTGGAGATTTGGACGAAGCGCTTTACTTATTCCATTTTTCTGACTTTTATTGCGGCCTTGTTTTATTTTTTTAATTTTTAATTTCTAGTTTTGCTTAATGATTTTCTTGTGTCATGCTAGGTTAATGATAATGAGAGAAGTTCTTCAGCTACAGACCAAAATTATGAGATCACAGAGGAAATGTTGCACGAGATGGATTACAATGCTGACCGTGCATGGTATCTAGTCCAATTTAATGTGGAATTTATTTCTCATCTCCTCTTCTTTTGTTTTTATTATGATCCTATACTTATTTTCAATGAAGTCACGTATTTCTAACATTTCTAGATATAAATTTTCTTGTTTTAGTATATACTTATTTGCAATGCTTTACATATTCCATGAAAGTTGAAAATTTTATTTGGAGATAGTATTAAATGAAAGTTTAAAGAAGAAATTAGATTTTACAACGAATAAAATAATGATGTATATTATATATTGCTCTAAAAAAATGAAGTAGAGTTGGCTTTGAAAAATATGCATAATTGTAAAGATTTTGATTTCTATGAGATATTTATTGAGATTTAGAGAATTATGGAGGTCAACCTTAGAGTCTAAAGGTTTTCGTTTGAGTAGATCTAAAACTGAATTTATGGAGTGTAATTTTAGTAATAATGGATCTAGTGGGGGGATTGTGACTTTGGGTGATCAAGTCATAAATAAGAGTACATATTTTAGATATCTTGGGTCTAGTGTTCAAAGTGATGGTGAAATAGATGGGGATATTATTAGTAGAATTCAAGTTGGATGGTTGAAGTGGAGGAATGCATCAGGCTTGTTGTATGGTAGAAAAGTCCCTCTCAAACTTAAGGGAAAATCCTATAAGATGGTAGTGAGACCTGCAATGCTTTATGTTGCAGAATGTTGGCCATTAAAAGAAATGCATGCTAATAACTTAAGTGTTGCAGAGATGAGGATGCTCAGGTGGATGAGTGGCTTTACTCTTAGAGATATGATATGAAATGAGCATATACTTGAAATTTGAAAAGGTTGGAGTAGCTCCAGTGGAAGATAAGATTAGAGAGTCACCTTAGATGGTTTGGTCACATAAAACGACAGCCTTCCGATAACCCGATTAGGAAAGTAGATGTATTAGATTTGACTTATGTTAAGAAAGGTAGAGGTAGACCTAAAAAGACTTGGTTAGAAAATATTAGAAATGACCTTTCTTTATTAGATTTAGATGAGAATTTGACTCTTAACAGGACACAATGGCGAAAAAGAATTCATGTAGCTGACCTCACATAGTGGGATAAAGGCTTCTTGTTGTAGAGAATTATAAATGATATTGCAATGATTTGATTAATAAATCTTTTTAATGAAATTTAGAATATTTAGTGAATGCCAAATGATTGGAGGAGCAGTTTGGTATGCATATTTAAGATCAAAGGGGATGTTTAAGATTTTGTTAATTATATTGGAATTAAATTTTTTAATCATATAATGTAGTTATGGGAGTGATTACTGGAAGATAGTTTTAAAAAAATTATGTCAGTTTCAGAGAGCCAATTTGGTTTCATCCTAGGTAAATCTTTTGTGTAAGTAGTTTTGGTGTTAAAACAATTAATGAAAAGTGAAAGATCTTGAGAATGAAAATTATTACGTACCATTAGAATTAATTTGTAGTGCATTAAGGAAGAAATGTGCTTTAGTTATGTTGAAGTTATTAAAGATAAGCATTGTGAAGCACTGATTAACGTTAGTAGTAGTTGTGGGGTGATCGAAGAGTTTTTAACTATAGCAGGATTACATCAAATATGAACATTGAATTCATATTTTTTATATTTGTTTTTTTCATGCTTAAAAAATAATGTTCAAAGTGAGGCGCCTTGGTTCATACCTTTTGCAGATGACAGTTATGTTCATTGAGACACAAGGTTTAAAATTGCGCCATTTGGTATTGATGCGTTTTCAGTCTGTGAAGCGAGGCGTAGCCTCAAAATCCCAAAATTGCGTAAAGTCAAAATGAAGTTTTTTTTGTATAATAATCAAACAATATATTAAGGGATGTCATAAGAAATAAATTGACATATATATGAAACACAAAAATGCATAAGACATGAAGTGACAAGCAATAAATTGTGTGAAATTGATGCAAACAAAAATTAGGACAAACCCCTAATTTTTGCAAATAAAAACAAAGTCTTAGTAGATAATAAAAAAGATACTCAAAATACCCAAAATGACACTTTTTATAGAATAAAGACTCTTACAAACTTTGACTCAAACAAACTTATGAAATAAAAATCCTAAACTTGCATTCCATTTGCTTTTAGAAGAAGGATACAGGTGGGGTGGACACTTGCGTAGAGAAGAAGGGGTTAGAAGCCGAGAAGAAAGGAGGAGAAGCTCGCAAGCTTTCCTAGAAGGGAAGGAGAAGAAGTGGACAAAGCTCGCAAGCTTTTCCAAGAAACCCGCAGGTTTACAATTTCCAAAAATCACATTATCACTCTCTTTTTTCCTTACAAAACACCCCAAATATATAGCCAAGAGAGAGGAAACCCAACAGCCAAAATACCTCCAAATAGACCAATGAAAAGAGGGGAAAAGGAATGCCAAAAGTCTCCAACAGCAGCCATAAAAGTTCAGCACAGGAAACAGGGCAAAAGTCCACAGCAACCAGCCAAAAAAGGCACGGAACCAGCCAGCTGGGAAGGAACCGAAGGGGCAGACCAGCAACCAAGGCAGCAGGCCACGGAACCAGCCAGCTGGGAAGGAACCGAAGGGGCAGACCAGCAACCAAGACAGCAGGCCACGGAATCCAGCAAACCCTTATGGGGAAACAGAAGTAAAACCACCAAAACCGAAGGGTTAAGAGGAGGAATCGAGGAGGCAGCAAGGGGAAACCAACCAGCAGCCATGGGAAGAGCAAACAGCCACCAAAACCGAGAGGGAAGGGAGAAACCGAGGAGACACAAGGGAAGGGAAAGAGACACAAGCCAAGCCCCAAAATTATTAACTTGTGTTGACCCCCCCCTTTGCCTACATCAGACTCCCCTTCTTGAAATTTCTCAGCTCCTGATGAGATTGCTGAAGGACTTTACTGACGAGTCGAAGGCGCTTTGCGTTGGTACCCCTATTACAACCATGACTCACATACAAGACTCACATAAGACACATACGACAACCTAGGATAAGAACTTGCTCTGATACCAATTTGATGCAAACAAAAATTAGGACAAACCCCTAATTTTTGCAAATAAAAACAAAGTCTTAGTAGATAATAAAAAAGATACTCAAAATACCCAAAATGACACTTTTTATAGAATAAAGACTCTTACAAACTTTGACTCAAACAAACTTATGAAATAAAAATCCTAAACTTGCATTCCATTTGCTTTTAGAAGAAGGATACAGGTGGGGTGGACACTTGCGTAGAGAAGAAGGGGTTAGAAGCCGAGAAGAAAGGAGGAGAAGCTCGCAAGCTTTCCTAGAAGGGAAGGAGAAGAAGTGGACAAAGCTCGCAAGCTTTTCCAAGAAACCCGCAGGTTTACAATTTCCAAAAATCACATTATCACTCTCTTTTTTCCTTACAAAACACCCCAAATATATAGCCAAGAGAGAGGAAACCCAACAGCCAAAATACCTCCAAATAGACCAATGAAAAGAGGGGAAAAGGAATGCCAAAAGTCTCCAACAGCAGCCATAAAAGTTCAGCACAGGAAACAGGGCAAAAGTCCACAGCAACCAGCCAAAAAAGGCACGGAACCAGCCAGCTGGGAAGGAACCGAAGGGGCAGACCAGCAACCAAGGCAGCAGGCCACGGAACCAGCCAGCTGGGAAGGAACCGAAGGGGCAGACCAGCAACCAAGACAGCAGGCCACGGAATCCAGCAAACCCTTATGGGGAAACAGAAGTAAAACCACCAAAACCGAAGGGTTAAGAGGAGGAATCGAGGAGGCAGCAAGGGGAAACCAACCAGCAGCCATGGGAAGAGCAAACAGCCACCAAAACCGAGAGGGAAGGGAGAAACCGAGGAGACACAAGGGAAGGGAAAGAGACACAAGCCAAGCCCCAAAATTATTAACTTGTGTTGACCCCCCCTTTGCCTACATCAGAAATATAATTGAAATTCAAACATCACACTAATAAAACAACATAAAATATAGTTCAACTCAAAATTTTATATTCCCCAATTCTTTGCTCATTGACATTTAATTCCAAAAAGAAATAATAATGGTATAACAACTCAAAAGTTATCAGCACTGTCATTACTGAGGGGATCTTCATTTGAATCATCGTCATAACGAATTGTTCTCTCCCTTGCCTCATCACCTGTGGAGTCCAATGACTCTTAATCTGCTTCTTCTTCCTCAATATCAGTTATCTTCCTCTTGCTAAATATTTTTCATCAACATAAAGTTGAGTAATACTTCAAAATAAATAAGCTTAAACAAAATAATTTTTTATATGTTTTTTTTTTGTTTTGTTCTTTTTGTGCTTGGGTGGTGGTGGATACAGATATTCTATTTTTATAATTATCAAAGCAATCAACATTTGCTCTGTCAGTTGAATTAGCTATAAGTCTATCAATGCAATGGTATAATCCTAATTTAATCTCATGATTTATTGACCTGTTTTCTGTATATTGATATTGCGGGTTTTGATAACAACCTGCTGCATGTAAGTGCCGATGAAGCTGTAGCTCCCACTTTTCATTAATGATATTCCATATTTCTCTATAGCTATCATTTTATCCTCCTAAGTCATAGGAAATTATTTCTTTTGATTCATTTATAGCATTATATATAAAGCCCATAACATGCTTATTCTCAACATCCACCAATCTCATTTATGTTTTGATCTCCTCCTTTACTGTATCAGGTACTTTGGGAGATTGTGTGACATTTTTGTGCGATGCTGATAGGTGCTCCTTCATTCTAGTAACACCACATTTCACCACTTTATCACAATAGTTACATTTCAAATATACGTACGACTTATCGCTGCCTCTTACGTCAACTTGACTGCTTTGTTTCTACGCCGGGTCCTTCCGATGACCCGATGTGATTTTATCCTTGCTTCTGACCATCCTCTACAAAACCCTGCAGTAACAAGTTAAGAACAAAAAAATTGAAACTCATAAAAATGCATGCATGCATGCTTTGACGATCATCACATGAGCAATGAATTTGATTCAAATATGCCAAATAGAAATAAATAATATATTAAAAAAATATTAGTAATGATATGATTTAAAAGCATACACAAAGATAGACCATTGAGATGCATAAAAAAAAACAACTCTATCATTCTTTAGAATGATGATTAGCAAAATGATCTAAATATAATTTAGAGAAGATAAATATAATAAACCATGTGAATAATTGAATGCATACTTCAATAACAACAACAACAACAACAAGCCTTTATCCCACTATGTGGGGAATATATACTTCAGGAAACTCGTTAAAAATTTAAAATATGATGTTGGCCATATGATTAAAAAAAACTATGCCAAGAATATGCATCATTGTTTACATAATCATATGCGGCTGATTGTTAGCAATGTTCACCTAATAACATTGAAATTAGTTTCCTTAAAGTTTAAGAGAGGTCAAATCACATTAGACCCATACTTTTCTATTTCTGGCCAAGCAAATGTGATCAAATAGAAATCAATACATAGTCCTTCTCCATAATGAAACTGCTCAAACAACTTTATAGGAACTCAATCACCTTTTACAATATAATTTACAACAACAACAACATCAAGCCTTTATCCCACTACGTGGGGTCGGCTACATGAATCCTTTTTCTCCATTGTGTCCTGTTAAAAGTCAAATTCTCGTTTAAATCTAATAAAGAAAGATCATTTTTAATATTTTCTAACCAAGTCTTTTTAGGTCTACCTCTACCTTTCTTAACATAAGTCAAATCTAAGACCTCTACTTTCCTAACCGGGTCATCGGGAGGCCGCCGTGTTACGTGACCAAACCATCTAAGGCGACTCTCTCTAATCTTATCTTCCACTGGAGCTACTCCAACCTTTTCACGAATATGCTCATTTCGTATCCTATCTCTAAGGGTAAAGCCACTCATCCACCTGAGCATCCTCATCTCTGCAACACTTAACTTAGAATTATGCTTCTCTTTTAATGGCCAACATTCGACACCATAAAGCATTGCAGGTCTCACCACCATCTTATAGAATTTTCCCTTAAGTTTGAGAGGTACTTTTCTATCACACAATAAGCCTGATGCATTCCTCCACTTCAACCATCCAACTTGGATTATGCTGATAATATCCCCATCTATATCACCATCACTCTGAACAATAGATCCAAGATATCTAAAACGTGTACTCTTATTAATGACTTGATCGGCCAAAGTCACAATGCCCTCACTAGGTCTATTATTACTAAAATTACACTCCATATATTCCGTTTTAGATCTACTCAAGCGAAAACCTTTAGACTCTAAAGTTGACCTCCACAATTCTAGTTTACCTTCAACTCCCTCTCTAGTCTTATCAACAAGAAGAATATCATCAGCAAAAAGCATACACCAAGGTACATCCTCTTGCAAATGTCTAGTGAGAACATCCATGACTAAAGCAAAAAGATATGGGCTTAAGGCTGATCCTTGATGTAATCCAACCGAAATAGGGAAATACTTGGTCAAACCACCTTGTGTTTGAACACAAGTAATAGCTCCTGCATACATATCTTTAATGATTTGAATATAAGCGTTATTAACTCTTTTCTTTTCAAGAACTCTCCATAGCACTTCTCTTGGAACTTTATCATATGCTTTTTCTAAATCAATAAATATCATATGTAAATCCTCCTTATTCTCTCTATATTTCTCCATCAAACCTCTTAATAAATGTATGGCTTCCATAGTAGACCTACCCGGCATGAATCCAAATTGATTTTGAGAAACATTAGTATCACGCCGCAACCTATGCTCCATAACTCGTTCCCATAGTTTTAAAGTATGACACATTAACTTAATTCCTCTATAATTTGCACAATCTTGTGCATCACCTTTATTCTTAAAAATAGGGATTAACACACTCATTCTCCACTCATCTGGCATCTTTTTAGTCTTCAAAACAGTATTAAAAAGTTTAGTAAGCCAAGAAATTCCTTCATCTCCTAAGCATTTCCACACCTCTATTGGAATATCATCAGGTCCAACAGCTTTTCCACCCTTCATTTTCTTCAAAGCCTCTCTAACTTCGGTTTTACTAATACGCCTATAAAAACATAAATCTTTATTTTCATTTAGGGTGCTAAGATCACTACAGTCAATTTTATTTTCACATTCTTCATTAAAAAGTTTAGCAAAATATCTCATCCACCTTTGTTGAATATCATCTTCTAAAAAAAGTACTTTTTGATCTTCATCCTTAATACACTTCACTTGAACTAAATCCTTACTACTCCTATCTCTTTGTTTGGCTAGCTTATACATATATCTTTCTCCCTCCTTAGTATCTAATCTATTATATAAATCACTAAAAGCTAAACTCTTTGCATCGCATATTGCTTTCTTAGATTCCTTACGTGCCTCTTTATATATTTTCCAATTATCAGAATTTTTACAATTAAACCAATTTTTATAACAAATCTTCTTATTTTTAATCACTAATAGATCATTGATAATCACTAATAAAAACAAAAAATGATCATTCTTTAGAATGATGGTTAGCAAAGTGATCAACATAGAATTTGAAGTAGATTATCATAACATACCAAATGAATCATTTCGCTTATACTTCAATAAATTCATCAAAAAATAAAATATTATGTTGGTATTCTAATAAGAAAATATGCCAAAATTGTGCATCACTATGTACTGAACCATGTCATTTATAAATAGAAACGATTCCCCAAAAAATAACGAAGTTATTTTCTTTACAGGTTAGGTCAATAGAGGCACCAGACCCCTATTCTTCTCTTTAGGCTAAGTAAATCCAACAAGATAAAAATCAATACAAACAATTTTTAAAGTTTTACAAATTGATATCAAGCACTCACAAAGAAATATCTTTGTTTAACAAAGTTTGAAGTAATAGTTTTGGAAACACCCATTTATCTCTGTACCTTACATGAGGTAGTCAAAGTCGAATAGCGACGGACAAGTCGAAGGAGGTGAAGAAGATACCTACTGGTTCAAGCAGGCAAAGTCAAACAACATTCGGGCAACGATGAAGCACATGAAAGGGGAGAAAGATTGCTATTGTTGCAACGAGCAAAGTTCTAGTTGTTACTTCCGATCCAACAAGAAGAACGTCGTCGAACTGTTCTGACTTCTGATTCGATAGGAAGGGAACATTGTCGAAGAAGGTGAAGAAGCTTTTAGTGAATCGTTCAAAACTCTACCTTATGTGAAGCAGACGAAGTCGAACAACATGATGGAATGAGGTTTAAAAACTTGCTTTCGACTTAGATTTAGGTTTTTAAAAAAATACTTGTTATTTTGAGGCGTGAGCCTCACAAAAATGAGGCGATGCGTGCCTTGGTCAAATGAAGGCATGCAACTCACGAAACCTGCACAAGGCAGACGCCTTAACACGTTTTGAGGGGGAATTTCACTTAGGCGCACCTCTAATTGCGCAATTTTAAACAGTGTTTAGACATGCTAAAATAAGTGAAAAGTTTGACTAATGGGGAAAATATTTTGGTGATAGATGTCTTGAAACTAGTAGAATGTTTGAGTATGCAGTGTATAATTTTATTAGGTGTGATGTTAGTAGTTATCAATCAATAGCATCATAGGAAAAAATAATTTCTTGGTGTGTTAGGTTTAAGTATCTCGGATCTATTTATTAAAGAATGAGGTAGGGGAAAGGATATACTTTCTAGGGTTAAGATTAGGCGGTTAAAATGGAAAGTGCTTTAGGATTTATATACAATAAAATGATATCATGGAGACTTGTGGTAAATTGTATAAAAGTGAAATTAGGGTGACAATTTTATACTGGTTTAAGTGTTAGATAGTAACAAAGTCATTGATGGATAAGATGAGCATGATTAAAATAATAATGTTTTGATGGATATTTGACAAAGCTAGAAAGGATAAGTTAAAGAATGATTATATTCTAGAGTGACTTCTATTGAAGATAATTGCAATCAAACTTGGGTGATTTGGATGTACAATTAAGGATAGATAATGCACTTATTAGATGTGTATATAAAATAAGTAATGGAGAATTAGGAAGTAGAATTTTAGACCTAAGTTAACGTAAAAGGAATTGTTAAAAATATGTTTAACATCTTATAGTTAGGATACGGCTTGTGATGATGATGATGCTAATATTTTTTTGGCAGGACTTCTATGTTATTTTTAGTCTAATCCCTTTTCTTCATAATACTTTTGTATTAATTTTATCAAACATTTTATTTTGGCATCTTCTATCCTTCATCGTAAATACCAAGCCATCTAAGCGTATATCTATGAACCTTAACTTCACTTGGTGTTACTTCTATACTTTATTTTATATAATCATATTTAAATCCGTCATTCATAATTTTGCGACACATTCATTCTAATATTCTCATGTTATCATACTTTTGGCTATTTATGACTTCTTTATTGCCCAATAATATAGTCTTAATGTTAGAGGTGTTGAAGTCACATGTCTAATATTTTCTTAATTTTGCCAAACAGTTTAGTCTTAATGTTTTAAGTGGCCGATTTGATCATAGTTTTTAAAATACACCTTTATGTTTCCATTATATTCTTTTGCATATTTTAATTATACATATTTGAGTATATTTATTCTATCAAGTTAATTAAGTGCGTATCATATCAATCATTATTAAATCAAATTAGGTGGATTAATTATATTATCAAAACGTAACAATGGCAGATCCAAGGTTTTGGTTTTCCCTTTAATATAGAATACATATGTTTATTTTACAATCTACAATTAACATTGCCATCATAGTCAAACTTCGTGCTACAATCAAGTTAAGTAGGGTTGATGATCTAGCAAAGTCTTTCTTCTTATCATAATCAAAATTTCTTGTCTCCAATTAGTAAGGGTCACGTTTTAGCAAATTTTTGTCTATTTTTCACCACAATCAAGTTAGGAATGACATCTCTTCTGGCGATTGTTTTATCTCTAGCAAACTTTATATTGGAATTTATTCCATGAATTTTGGCATTAATTTTAGGATTGGCTATTGACCTAACAAAAATTAAAATAGTGGCTGAATGAGGATTTTCTATATCATTTACGCAAACTAAATATTTAGCATTCAATTTAGAAGAAAACTAAAATGCAAATATTTATATAACTACGAACAAATAAATGAAACCTTATAATTCAGAAGATTGAAAGGTTTGAAGAAAGTCTTAATGTTAGAAGTGTTGAGGTCACAAAAGATCAGATCTTAATACTGAGTGTTAAGGACACAAAATATTTGATCATTCATACTTTATTATTCTTTGTAGAGCTTGCTTATTGACAATGTCCAATCACATGTCTAAATTGAGAACATAATGAAAAAAACACGAGAGAACATAGAAGATGGAATGTATCAGAAGTTGTATTAAATGAAAGGTAAAATAGACGGACCAAATCAGCTTGGTGCAATCCTCTGTTTCTCTTAAGCTTCACAGTTGAATTATGAATGCACATCCATTATAAAGTTAATGTCATTCATCTAAGAATTATTGTTCTCCGGAAAAATTGGGAAAAGAAAACAACCCTTATATTTGCATGTTGAAGTGTTGAACCCCTTAGATAAAGGGCTTCCACTATTGAGTTCAATCATCCTGAATTGCTAGGACCTAATGATGCAGTCAAAGCTAGTTTTTTTTTATATATTATCTTTATGTTGAATTTGTGGGTTGAATTTGTGGCTAAATGGGTATTTAATTTTGGGTTTGTTTTTTTCTTATTGGGCTTGGCCCATTACTTTCCATGCTGGCTAGCTACTTGGTGTTTCCCATGCTGATTTCAGATTCATGCTGTTGATTTGCTTTGGAATTCCTGCTGTTGGTTTCCCCATGCAAATTTTGGATTTCCCTGGGCTTTGGTTTCCTGCTGCTGGTCGTTCCCCTTCCGTCTTTGCTGATTCCTAGTCTAGTGTTTTATCTTCTCAAATAGTGGTTGGCTTGATTCGTTTCTATTGGCTATTTGGGTGGCACATTTATATGAGCAATTGGGCCTTCTTCTCCTATAATAAGTGGATGATTTTCTTTAAAAGAGAGAGGAGATTGGTGATGAATTGTTGGAATGTGAAACCTGTGGGTTTTTACCTTGCAAGCTATCCTCTTCTACCTTCCCTCTACTAATTCGTCTTGGACTTCTATCTACTTCTTCTCACCATGGTATTCATTCCACCTGTATCTGTCTTCTCAAAACTTCGATAAGTTGTAAGGTGTCGTTGCGTTGTATTTTATTTTAAGTTCTAAGGTGTTATGTTCTTTCTATTAGAAGTTGTAAGCGTTGTTGTGTTTATTTTTGTTTTATTAAAAGGAAGTCTTTTGATTGCAATCTTAGTTATTTTTAAGTTGCATCACCTAAGTTGTATTCGATGTAATATGCCTTCTAATGAGCATGCGATCAACCTTATTTTGACTCAATCTACATTTCGTAGTTTTGAAGTCTGTGAGATAGAGCTTATTATTTTTCAGCTAAGTTACATGAAAAACTCCAACGTCATTTGAAATAGAACAAATAATACATCGTATTTCTAATAATAGTTTGTCATTGTTTTGGTGAAATCGGATCTTTTTTATCTGAAATGTGCAACATCATTTAAATATTCTCAAATACAAAGGAGAAATATTATGATAATCCTTCAGATCACTGAAAATATCAAATAGCTTTCTATTTAGAAAACTAGCTTTCTTTCTTATGATGATTATAGATCTAGAGCTCCACGTCACTGGAATGCTGATTCATCTTGAAATCATATTCATGCTGAAAGTCACAGTGAATTTTATGCAATTTTCTGCAGATGCTCTCCATAATTTAAAATTTCAAAATTCATTGTTTTAGAAGGGGCATGTTACTTTCTGTTTGAATTTTTGTTTTGTTTAGGTTCTGCCAAAGCCTGTTCTCTTACTGATGTAGTTTTGTAAAATAATATTGGCTCATTGTTTATACTTTGTTCATGCCCTATAGAAGCTGGAAACTCTGCAATTGCATCTCCTAATCATCAAATTCTTGTCAGATTTTTACCCAGACATCTAATCTACTCTTTTTTGTACTTATGTAGGTATGACAGGGAAGAACATAACACAATGTTTGATTCTTATAACTCATCATTATTCCAGGGAGATGATTTTTCTTTTCAAAAGAAAGAGGCAGAGTTGGCGAAAAGGCTGGTAAACATTCTGTTGTCTTGTGTTATTTGATTAATTGTGTGGTAAACATTAATTTACATTTGATAGAAAACTTACTGATATCATTGTATGATAGTCTTCTTTGTAAACTTACGAACTATCCTTGATAGTGATTTAATATTACTGTGAGTTTCTTCATGTATGTACAAATGTCAAGCCACAATATTAATCAAATTTAAGGAGCTTAACTATATATGGTTCATGCTATTAAGATAGAGTGTAAGCTTAATGTGGTTTATGACTCCATTTGATGAATTGATAGAAGATAGAGTTGTGCGGAATTTTTTTTGAAAATATGAGAAGGGTAACTGATAGTTAGGGAGTGGAGGGGAAGGACATTTATTTAAAATAATACAATAAATTTAATTAAAAAGATAAATATTTAAAAATAAAATCTAGGAATTTCTAATCTACCTTGATATTTGATGTTATATTGATTTTAATGATGGAAAGGCTCAATGGTCTCTAGCTACTCTCTTGGGGTGAAACCTTTTGATGAGGACATCAAGATATGGAAGATTTATTAGAGGCATGGCCGTCGATATACGGCCACGATTTCGCCGCTCTACTTTTGATTTTCGTATTTATTATTGATGTATTAGTTTTTATTTATGAAACTTTATTATGCTTTTTCCTTTTTTACCTTTACTTAAGGGCTTAGGTATGTGTAAGCCCTAGGGGCATTGTAGTACTTTTATTTTCTCATTGTATGGGCTATTTAAAGTCTCCCTCTTCTTCTTTGAGGCTTAATGAATGATGATCAAAGAATTTATGCATTCTACTTTCTTGTGAAAGTTTGAGAGTTAAGTAGACGGATCCCTAGGAGAGGGAGAAACATGCATCACCCACCAACCTTGGAGACGGCCGGGTTCGTGGTTACTTCAGCTCTTAATCTTTATTCCTACTTCCCCTTCCCCACGGTCAAATCTTCCCCACCCTCACCGAACCCTCCTCCTCTTCACCCAACCGGACCCGACCCAACCACTACCAAGGCCTACAGCCACCTCCACCCTAGCCGCCGCCCCTTGGTCCTCCCTCCTCTCTTTTTCCTTTTCTTACTTCCTAATATGGATTGAGTATATTTAAGATTGAATTTGAATTTAAATCTAAGTGATTTGAAATTCAAAATCTTTCCTAAAATATGAAATCTATTTTAGGAAAGTCTTTAAATCTCATCCAAATCAATTTATAATTGAATGGGATTTAAATTTTCCTTTCCTATTTTACAATTCCCAATCTAGCAATCATTAAACACTTGCCTAAAGCCCACTTCCCCAATATTGCCGCCGGCCCCCCTTTAGGATTGGAATAGGAAATCTTTCCTAAACCCAATTCTTCACTTTGGAAATAATTCCAAATCCCATATTCCCTTCTTCCCCATGCTCCCTTAGATTTAATTTCTTTCCAAAAGGAAATCTCTCCTTATGGAATTAAATTAAGCCTCTTCCCCCTCCCTTTGCCGCCACCCCCTCTTGCCTTTTCTCTCTACCTTTAATTATTCTCAACTAAGAGAGCACTTAGGAAGGTTGAACTAAAATTCTCCCAAAATCTGAACCGAATTTCCCAAACCTTTTCCTCTTGGCCGGCCACCTCCTCCTACCTCCTCCCACTTGGATTTTGAAGAGAGAGACCTCTCTTCTCTCAAGAGAACCAACAAGGACAGCAAGAAGAACATTCTCATCCCAACTAAGCAAGATCGATGCATGGATCCCGAAGTTTACTTCGGCTACGCCTACGACGAGCAAGGTTTCGTCCACATTCTCTACTCCACCTTCTTTGACGTCAATCCGAGTATCGATCACACGGTTGAAGAATACGTAGAGCGCATCCTGGATTCTCTTGTTGAAGCCATTGAAGAACAGCTGGGCAACGCACAGTGGTACATCACCTCCGGTTCTCAATAAGGGTGAACCTCTACCTCTTATTCATTTATCTTTTAGTTCACTAACCTTGTAGGTGTTGATGGAATCATAAAGAATCGTGCTCCGCTAAATGTCGTTGCTTAGTAAACGTAAGATCTGAGTTTCACTTTCTATGTACTAATCTTATTGTTAGTGTAGGAATTTTGTTAAAAATTTACTTAATTCGCATGACATTGAATTTTTATATTACTTGTAATAGTTCAAGTTCTTTCATGTGATTTGGCCTAAACGAAAGTGACCGCTCTTATGTTTTATTTTGTCGTTTGGATTAGCAAATAAAAATAATTGCTCTTGTTCTTTTCAATTCGTGCAAAATTCTTATCACATACACTCAATGCATTGTAGTTCTGCATCACCTTTCCTCTAGAGGCTTTACTTCGTGATATTCCTCAAGAAGATTGGGTGGAACATGAACAAGCTCCTATGTCATCCTAGTATCATTTATTGGTGGTCTACCTTGATAATGAATAAATTGGAAATAGGTGGTCCAACTATAATCTCATCAGTAGCAATCAAAGATATCTCATGTTGGTTATGAGCTAATGATAGGACTAGATTGGTTATGAGCTAATGATAGGACTAGTACATGTTTAATTGCAATAAATGAGATACTCCATCTGAATTAGGGAATATGGACTGCTCGAATATAACTTGAAGTGGAAGTATATCTTCTGCATTGTAATTAAGATTAATATGCATTTAGATGGCCAATCAAGCATATGAGTATTACGATCAAGCTTTCTATTTATATTGTAACGTTCATAAGCTCTAGTGGGTAGATTTTTATTAGTGGAGTGCAGTAATCAATCAAGGCATATATAAAAGAAGACAATATCTCATTTTTTCACCAACATAATGACGAACAATTATAAGAACTTTCAAACTTTCATCATGTATGTCAAATTCATTTCTGTAGTTAGCATGCAATTTATGAGTATTAGCAAATAATAATGCAACATAAAATGCATGCTTTTGTGATGCAATAAAATACGGAAGTTTAAAATATAGGTTATGAGCTTGTCTATGCAATTGAATATGCTTAGTTCTTCCTATAAATCAATAATTCAAGGAATTGAGAACTCCTAGTTGAATGTCTTGCAAAGAAAAAAAAGGTTTGTTTTTTGGGTGAACTATTAGCTACTATGTTTAAAAAATAGTTCTCAATGCACCTCGAACTGAGGCGCACAATGAGTACCTCGAGGCTTAAATCCTCATTGGAACCTCATCTCAAGGCATTTTGAGGTTGTACCTCATGCTAGTTAAATTTTATAAATTTTTATTATATATTATTATTAATAATATATATTTATTCTATTATATAAAGAGATGGAATTAATTAGCTATAGGACGAATGAACAAAGTTGAATGGTTTTATTGTGTTTAATTAAAAATTGAAAGATAAACACCTCAAATTATAAAAACAAATAACTGGTGATGATGAAATGAATCCTTTGATTGTTGATGATATATTATCTAATGATGAATAAATAATAGCAAAAAAATAGTGAAAGATTTAAAGTTGAAGATGGAGGAATGCTTTTGATAATGAGGAGAATGAAGATATCAATGCTAATGTTAAAACGACTACTGAATTGATAATTGCTTCTACGTTACAGTCATTTCAAAAAAACTAGCATAGTGGGGTTTGAGCTTCAAAAAAATTAAATGGTGATTTAAATATAATGTATTACTTTGTTGTGTTATTAATTTTTTGCTTTATTTTATATTACATTGAATCTAATGTTAATTGATATATGGAGTAAAAAATATTGTAATTAAAGAAGGTTTTGAGGATGATAATGATATAGAATTCAATGATGTTATAATTATTACATGCGAGGGCTATTATAAAGAATATGAAAGTGTGAATGAGACTGTTATGGATCTTGATCCTCATGGTGCATTTAAGTTTTCAGGTGAGTGTTTACCTTGAATCTTGTTTCAAACTTCCATTTTATAATAATATTTAATATTGAGATTTATAGTTTTTTTATGATGCTGAATTAAGTAAATGTGTTGATATTTTATTTTATTTTTGTCATTTTTATGAATTATTTGGAAGTTCATGAGGTTTTTTTATTTTTCTGTTTTGAGGCTTACACCTCGAGGCTTACGCCTTGAGGCTTACATCTTGCCTTGCTAAGGCAAAATGTCTAGATTTCTGATTTCACCTTTTAAAACCTTGGTAGCTTCAACAGGAAGTTCATTGGATATTTTTTGAATTGTTGGGTGGTGAATTCATATAATTATCCAATAAAATTTTAAATAAATTTTTTTGAGGTGATTCAAAAGTTGGATATCAAGTTAAAAGGAAATCTCACTCAGGCTATGTGTTGGGTGGAATTTTTAATTGAATACCTTAGCATCCATAACTATCACTGGCACAATATATCTTGATGTATGAAGTAGGAATCCATTTTTCATTGGTTGAGCAAAATGTATTATTTCCTTGAGTTTGCACTATTTGTTTTTCTCATATTTCTCATACTTTTGTCAAGGAATTTGTTCTATGATTAACGCTTGCTATGAAACATTATTTAGAAGCATTTTCGGATGGTAATAACGAAGATTCTAATTTTCAATGGCATACTGACTCCAGTTGCTTGTTGCAGACTCGAAAGGATGGAAGCTTGATGACTTTTGCACAGAGTAAGAAGCTGTCACAATTAACTGCTGATAATGCTCAGTGGGAGGACCGCCAGCTTTTGAGGTCTGGAGCAGTAAGAGGAACGGAAGTTCAAATGGAGTTTGAAGATGAGGATGAGCGGAAGGTTATTCTTCTTGTTCATGGTAAGTTTCATTTTTATGATGACCTATTTACTGTCAGTGCAATTAAATTTGTATAAGTATGTTCGAAAGTTTTTTATCATTTAATAGGCATGAAGCTTAGGGGAAAGATGAATCAAATTTTAGATTTTGTTTAAACGGGTAGAAATGATTGTCAAACTTCATGGCACTTCTAATAATTTTACTTGGAATGAAATTTGATAAAATGAAACCATGCATAAGTTATTAAGATAAGTATTAATAAAGTATTTATTTTAAAATTAGAACTATTGATCTTTTATTCAAATATTAAGGCGGTTATACACAAGTTTTTATTCTAATAGGATGTCTTCCTTGTCGCTCTTTTTATGTGTATATATACTCTTATATGCATAATCATATTTATGCATATATGTATGTCTATGCATGTGTGTGCGCATGCATGGCGGGTGAAAGGGCACACATGCGTGCATGTATATATATTCAAGATAATATATTTATCCTTTTATATGAAAAAAGGGTAAATCTTTGTTTTAGATATTTGTTAGGTACCTTATTAACATAGTAGTGATCAACTGGTGGGACATTTTTTTCTAAAATGAGTGAAGGTAGAATAATGAATACAAATTTTAGAAGATAAGATGTTTATAATTAATAGAACAAAAATAAGTATATTATGTAGGTTTAGTGACTTTTAACTAGAGAGTTATGAGTCAATATTACTAAAAGATCAAGTAATACCTCAATGGGATAGGTTTAAGTGTTTTGAATACTTTGTAAAACAAGTGTGGATCTCACTAAGGACATAACTTAAAGAGTTAATGCTAAGTAGTTGAAATATTTAATTGCTTTAAGAGTATTATGTGGAAGAGAATATTGTGAAAATTTAAAAGAGATTTTTATAAAATTGAAATTATGCTTTCTTTTTTATGTATGTTTAAATATTAGGCAATAAAGAAGTGGATGTCGTGTTTAAGATGGACGGTGTGATAAAAGTATGAACAATGAAGCGAAAAATGGTTATTTGCAATTGGTGAGAGTAGTACTTATTAGAGATAAAGTAATAAAAATTTGTCTTAAGTGGTTTTGGCTCTTAAACATATGGTAGAAGATGCTCTAGGGTTGGTAGAATTAATGTGGAAGAGTATGTAGGAAAGGTTAGATTTAAAGTAACATCAATAGAAGTTGCGTATAAAGATTTTTGCAAATTATATTTAAGCATTTAATATGAGTGAATGGAGCATAAAAATTCATAAAGTATGCACCAAATAGTTGAGCAGGGCTAATAATGATGATGATGTCTTCATTCTTTACGAAGTGTTTGGTGTTATTATTTACAGATATAATCCCAAGATCATTGATGTTGATATACAACTTAAGAAGAACTTATTGATATAATTTTATCACTTTTTATGAATAATTGACTTATAATGCTTCTCATTAGAAGTACTTTTATATAAATTTTAAAAGTTAAATTCATTAAAATTGTTATAAATGGTGCTATTATGCATATCAAAAAGTTCATTTGATTTGAGTACTATTAATGTAGATTATGTTAGGGTGTTTTTTTTTTTAAATTTCAGCTTTATTATGAGATGCAAAATCATATAACACTTGCATTACGTCACAGGATAAAAACTCTTAAATTTTAATTGCTATTCATTGCTTTCAATGAAAATTGAAAAAAAAAACCCAATTTGGATGGTAATCCAATAGCCTTCTACAAGAAATAGTGTGTGGGAATTCAGAGCTATGAAAGCATGCTGCAAACGCTTGTTGAAAATCGGATTGTATAAGGTTTGATTTAAATAAATCAGACTATTAACCCAATAATGAAATTTTGAGGAAGGCATAAAAAATAGAAATAAATTTAGTTACCAAAATCATGTCATCAAGCTCCTTACTTATTAAAGGAGATAATCTATCCAAAAAGTTTTTAAATCTCCCACTTCATTTAAAAGTTATCTTAGAAGTAAAAAGAATAACAAATCTAACTATACTTTTGTTTAGTATTGAATTGATTGACTTTTCTAAATGTATAACACACCTGTTATTAAAGCAACTGATACGCCTTGGTATCTAAGAATTGCCAACGAACCATTACAAATTCAATAAACATCAGGTTTTTATTGTTAAATAAGGAAATGTGCAAAAGCAAGATACAATGGTCCTCTTTCGAGAGGAGGATCATCTCTCCCAAACCCTAGATGCAACTAGGATCCCTCACAAATAGGAAACAACAATTACTTGCAAAATTCTCCATACCAAACATAATATAAACCCTACTACTTATAGCAAATAATAAACAACAAATTCTAAAACAACCCTCCCCCCAATTCTCTCTCAAATCTACCCCCAAATATGCCTTCGATTGGGAAATATTTCCTAATTAATCCCCTCTAAATTAGCCCTCAAATATGCTCTATTCAATTAGGAGACATCTCCTAATTAATCTCCTTTGATTTAGAACCTTCCTAAACAACTCTCTCTCGATTAGGAAACTTCCTAATTCCCTCCAAATCAAATCGTTCGGTCCATCAATAGTCCCCTCTCAAAGTGCCACATTGTCCTCAAGGTGGAATGAAGGAAAAACTGCTGCTGAAGCACTGGACTGAAAAATGATCGGTCACTGGGTCGAATAATCCTTGCCTCCAGCATCTCCCTGATCAATCTTTTGATCTCATCATTCTGGAGTTGGGGAGAATGATACGGACGAACACTGATATGTAAAACTCCTTTCTTCAAAATGATAGCATGCTCGTGTTCTCGTGGAGGAGGCAACCTCTGAACTGGCTAGAACATCTCTCGATGCTGCTGTGGGAGTGGTTGAACCATGTATGGTATCTTCTCCCCATCTTCTTCTCCTTCCAAACTCTATAGCTCCACAAAGAATCTTCCTCCTTCCCCTTATAGGGCTCGAACCATGGTTCTCAAAGAAATCATTGCTTTGGATAAGTTAGGGTCTCTCTTAATTATCCCCTTTCTTCCTTCCACCTGGATCTCCATGGCCAATGCCTTTCCAGTTTACCTTGGTCTCCCCCAAGGTTTGTAGCCATTTCATTCCCAAAATCAAATCAATACTTCTCAACTCTAATGGAAGGAAATCCTCCATAATGTATATCCCTTGTAGCTCTACCTCCAAATCCTGATATATCCCTCGGCTCTTCTCTACCTTTCATGTGCCCATCATTACTCCAAATCTTCCAGCGTCTATCAGTTTCAGCCCTAGTTTATCTACCACCTGATTCGATATGAAATTATGGGTAATCCCACTATCCACCAGAATCGCCACCGCCTCCTCCAACCTGTCTCCTCACTTTCATAATGTGATTCAGGGTGAATCTCACTACCGAGTTCAATGAAACTTCATCCACCTCCAAATGCACGGGCTCCTCTTCCTCTTCTACCTCCCTCATTGCCTCTGCCTCGTCCACCTCCTCCTCATCACACACAATGAGAACCTGCAAGGTTCGATTTTTACACCCATGCCTTAGTATAAATTTATCGTCGCATCTGAAACATAGCCCTTTAACTCTCTTGTCTTGCAGTTCAGTATTAGTCAACCTCTTGAAATCCCCTCCTTGTCGAACTCCCAAGCTGCCCTCCTTTGGAGTCTCCCTTCTAACTGGTATAGTCTGCATCCTAAGTGCCAGGAAGTGGTCGTCGTGTGGTAATAACCTCCTCCACTGACCCCTTTACTGCACTTCTGTTGTGATTTCTTGTTCTCAATCATCTGAGCCAACTCCATTGCCTCTCCCAAGTCATGGGGCCTTGCCATTCGCACTGCTGCCCTCAACTCTGGTTTGAGGTCTTTCATGAAATGTCTTTCCAACATTGTCTTTGACAACCTCCCTACTCGTCCTAACAGAAGCTCAAATTTTTTCCGACCTGTGTCAATGCAAAAAATTGCTCATAGTAATCCTCATCTTGTTGGGCTCGAAAGCGTTCCAAAAAACGCTCCTTGAACTCCTCCCATGAACGCATTGGGTACCTTGTCTCTCTCCATTGGTACCACGACAGTGCCTTTCCTTCAAGACATAGAGCAGCGGCAATCAGTCTCTCATCTTCTGTCAACCTGTTCACTGCAAAGTATCTCTCCATCCTATATATCCACCTATACGCGTCTTCCCCTTCAAATACATGCTTTTTTAGCTTCCTAATCTTCTGATCTCCCCCGCCCCAATGTTCCCTTCCGCCCCCATGCCTCCCATGAAGCGAGCATTGGGATCTCTCCACGTTCCCTCTCCTCCCTTCTCCGCTCATATTCCCTCATTCCTCCAAATTCAAGCCGCCTGTTCTCTTCTTTCCATTCCCTCATACCTGCATATTCCCTACCCGTCTTCCTCTCCGTAGAGGCTCCAGGTGGGGTATTTCCTCCTTCCCTCCTAAAATTTCCCCCTCCATCTTTCCTCGGCATGTCATATTCATGATCTCTCTTTGCTTTCGGCGGGCTGTTTTAGTATAAAGCTCCAACATCCGCTTCATCATCTCCTCCATATTCCCAAACCTTCCTTCCAATGCTGAAATATGTTCATTCACATCCGCTTGTAGTTGCCCTATTTCCCGCTCCCACTTTTCTTCCAACACCTCAACTCTTTTTCAGGCCATCGGTATCCAGATCAAGGTTTTCGCAGCGAAAAGTAGCAACTTTGACACAAATTTTTCCTCCAAACATAAAAAATCAGCAGATGGAAAGGAAAATCTCAGCAGAAATCAGCAACAAAAACTGAGATTTCGGTCCAGAAAGGTGCTCTGATACCAATTTGATGTGCCTTGGTATCAAAAACTGCTAACGAACCGATACAAATTCAGCAAACAGCAGGTTTTTATTGTTAAACAAGGAAATATGCAAAAATAAGATACAATATTCCTCTTTCGAGAGGACCGACTCCCAAACCGTAGACATTGCTAGGATTCCTCACAAAAACAATAGACAACAATCACTCACAAAATTCTCCATACAAAATATAACATAAACCATACTACTTATAGCAAACAATAAACAACAAATTCGAAAACAACCCTCCCCCAATTCCCTCTCAAATCAGCTCCCAAATATGTCCTCTTCAATTAGAAAATATTTCATAATTAATCCCCTCTAAATCAGCCCCAAAATATGCTATATTCAATTAGGAAACATCTCCTAATTAATCATCTTTGATTAAGAACCTTCATAAACTGCTCCCTCTTAATTAGAAAACTTCCTAATTCCCTCCCAATCAAATCGGCCGGTCCATCAACAACTTATAGGAGTTTCATACATTAGCTATTTTCAGTAGCAACAAATCTTAAAAAAAAAGTAGCAACAAATCTTGATAGTAAGGTAAAGCCCAGAATACCAGTCACAAGAATTGCCAACATAGCCATGCTGCAATAGCCACAAGTCTTGTAGATTGTAACTAATGTGGCAGTGTAAGCTGTAAGTCTCGGTATCACTATATAGATAGAGAAATCGTGATAGAAGGCAGTAAGAGAAGTTACTATAAAAGTCGCATACATCATTTACTAGAAGAAACAAAAAAAATCTTGATAGTAAAGGAAGTAGTAGAAAACCAGCTGTAGGAATCACCAAAGAAGTCCTACTGCAATAATTGCAAGCCCCACATATCGTAATTTAATCCAGTAAGGTAGGCCACCAATCTTTCAAGCCATAGTAGAGGTGGACATATCACAGCAGATCACATCAAAAGGAGAATCACACTGAATGATTATTGGAGCTGAAGAATTACACTGAAGGGTCACTAGAGAAGAATATTCATTGGAACAACTGATTAGGGATTACAGAAACCAAAGAACAGGGTTAATCTCAAATGACTTTGGCTGAGACGGTCATAGCAGGAACATCAGAGGAAGCTATCAAAGACGTTTCCTAATGAGGGAGGTGAGGAGTTGGGAGGGTGATTATTGAATAAGAGTCCGTCTCCATCACATACTTTGTATGATTATTGAATCATATTTTATTATGTAGACATTCATAAGGGAGTTATATTTTCATGTTTTGATGCATGTCTAAATCAACTTCAAATGCTTTAAAATTTGACATGCTACTTTGTTCTTAATGTAAATAAAGATGAATTATTTTCATTTGCTAATTAAATTATGTAACTTGCATGATTGAGAAACAAGTTAGTTGTTTATGCATTCTTTTGTGCACATGTATACTCATGCGCATGTGCATGTGCATGTTTGATGCATGACCAAATTATCTTCAAGGGCTATGACATTTGACATCTTTCTTATTTTCATGTTGTACATTAAGATGAATGATTTTGGTTTGCCCATTAAAATCTTGTATAATTTGGATATAAGTTGGGCTTGTGCATGCGTGTTTTTGTATGCATGTGCATATGCGTGTGTTGCTATATATGAGGACAACCAACTGAATAAGAGTGAAGGGCTTTTTTTTTATCCAGAGCAAAAAGACTTTTTAAATTACTATATTAGAAACATTTTGGTAACTTAGAGACCATTTTAGTACGTGTTTTAAGTCCAAATTCTCTATACTCAGATTATGATTACTACTCTTTTGAAGCCCTAAACAAATCCATTGTTGCTTTTCTTTAAAATCTTCTTTATTTTTTCTTCTTTTCTCTCTTTTTAACTTTAATTCTTCTACAACATAGGAAAAGAAAAAGCACTTATAAAGTAAATTGGCTTTCTTCTCTTCTGGCAACTGATTCTCTTTAAAACCCATCATATCTTTTCTCTAACTTGCTAAACTTTATTTCAAGTGCTATTGATCTTTTTCAACCTTTTCATGCATCTTCTTTACTTTATAAAATTCTTTCTAAAATCCTGTATTTCTCTTCATATTCCTTATATATGGAGTAGCAATTGTTTGCAGCTGAATAATTAATTAGTGGGTTAGATCTAGTAGACGGTCATTCATCTCTCTTATAATCACAATTTGGATGTCATATCATAGAAAATTTTGAGAGATCATATTTGTTAAAGTTTTAAAGGCTTTGCATCTAGAAAGTGTATTTTAAGAAGTGTGAAAAAACTGCAAATGAAAAGAATTTGAGCACCGTTGATTAAACGCTCCTATGTTCTCCAACAAAAACAAACATACAATCGAGCTTTGAAAATTTTGATACTGTTCTGTCTTATTGATCAAGGAAATAGTCTTTCTGGAAGTTAGGTATATGACTATGGACTACACATTAACTCCTTGATAGCCCTGCTTTAGCAGAAACTTGAGCTTGCTCTTTTTTATAATTTCATGATAAAATAAGAAGAGTTCTTTCTAATTGTTGAGATATATGGAAAAACACCTGCCATTGATAGTTTTGAATTTTGAAGTTCATGTTTTATAATTTTTTTTTATTCCGAGTTGTTAATTCATATGTTCTTGTTTAAAAAATAACTAAAGAGGGCTTTTTCAGATATGGATATGATTTGTTTTGTGAATTATTTGTTGACTTACTAGCGTCATGGTATATTTGTTTACCAAATTGTGGCTAGCAATACTTATGCTACTTATAGTTGTTCAGTAAAAATTAGGTATATATTTATCTGCACTTCTAAAATGCTAAATTGGAGGTTGAAGTCTTTTGTTTGAAGCCCTCCTATGTATTTCAATCTTTTATTTTTTTGTTTTATGTATGAATATAATGTTTCGTGAAGTATCTATTAATGCAGTTTTAGTGCTTGTTCATTATTTTAGTCAGGAACACAAAGTCTTGAATATCTTCTGAATTTCTTTTCTTTTATTTTTTTTCTTCTAGATACAAAGCCTCCATTTCTTGATGGTAGGGTGGTCTATACAAAACAGGCAGAGCCTGTAATGCCTATAAAAGATCCTACGTCAGATATGGCTATAATTTCACGCAAAGGATCTTCTTTGGTAAGGGAGATACACGAGAAGCAGAGCATGAACAAATCCCGACAACGATTTTGGGAGTTAGCTGGGTCAAAACTTGGTGATATCCTGGGAGTTCAAAAAACTGCTGAGCAGGTAATTATTCTAATCTCAGAAGAATTTATTCCATTTCACTATTCTCATGTAACTTTATAACTTAGATTTTCTAATGTTGTTTTAAATGTTCAGGTAGATGCAGATACTGCTGTTGTTGGAGAACTTGGTGAAGTTGACTTCAAAGAGGAGGCAAAGTTTTCTCAGCATTTGAAAGAGAAAGGTGAAGCCGTTAGTGATTTTGCCAAGACAAAATCAATTTCTCAACAGAGGCAATATCTTCCTATATATTCTGTTCGTGAGGAACTATTGCAGGTTGATATTTCTTCGTTAACATTTAATTCAATGTTCTCATAAACGATTGAAATGTTTTGTGCTCGCATTCTTTGTTTTCTCTATGATTGTGCTTATTGCATTTATATTTTACATCTCAAATCACCTAAATATGTTATCTTCCGTTGGTGGTACTGCATAGTTTTTCTCTATACAATTATTTTACAGTATATCCTTAGTTTTATCATACATTCATACAGAGGAGAAGATGTAGCAAGGAGAGGAGTTGGAGTTAATGTAAAATGAACAAAAAGGCTAGGCTTAGGGAAGGGTTGACTAATATAACTTGGTTAGAAGATATGTGAAAAGAATTTGCATAAATAAAGTAAACAGTAAATGTAACACTCAAAGCTCGAACCAAGAGCAATGGGTATTTTGCCTTCGTTGTGACTTAGAGGTCAATGTTCAGATCATAAAAACAACTTTTCTAATTTGGGAGTAAGGGTGCGCCCTTCCTTGACTTTGCAATTATGGGAGCCTCATGCACTTGGTACCTGACACACATCACATGCAACACTTTATGAACATATGTCGAAGAGAGAGATATTCATGAATCAACCCAAAATTGAGGGATAATGCTAATGATGATGATCGGGACTCATTTAATGTTCCAACTGGAAGTTTTTGATAAATAAGGAGTTTTTTGTTTATAACTCAAATTAGCATTTATCTTTCCCTCTTCAGGTATTGATGATATGTTTGTAACTACTTGCATTGTACTTAGAGTTTAAAAGGGAATATTAGTAGTTTTTTTGATAGCTTTCTATAAATTTTTATATAGGACACATTACACTTAGTTTCCATTGTTCTCATCTTTTAAAATTTCATGAAGTTCCCTCAGTTTACAATCTCCAACTTAGCACCTTAGTGGTGTTAGCCAATTGTTGTTAGTTCCAAGCATGCGATCATGCATGTGATTTGTAAGTGAATATCACACATTTTAGTTGATTATAATACCCTTTTTAGCTTCTTAGAATTTTGTATCCTTTGTTCTAGATAAAAAATCTAGTGGAAATAGGAAAGGTCACTTCTCAGTGGGTTAAACTAAAAGTTCTCGTTAAACAAAAATAACAAAACATTGTCAAAGCATGTAAGTCAAAATACCCTTGAGAAATGGGAGTTAGAGCCTTGTCATGAAACACTTGACAAATACATGCTAAAAATATGATGCATCTAGTTTTCTTAATTTCTATTTTGATGTAATATGAACAATTATAGTTGTGTTTTCCATTTTTGTTTTATGTTTGTTTTAAGCTATCCAATGATGGAAAGCATCCCGTGATCTATGCGTAGGAATTGTTTGGCTTGCTTCCCTTGGGTGTGCCGGCTTTGGGGTCCTTTGGGCTATTGCTGCTGTCGGTTTGGTCTTGGGCTGCTCTCGGTTTTGAGCTAATGTTGGAATTCTGGTTTGGGTGAGCTGAAGTTTAGCTCATTAATTCCTAAAGGCATGATGTAGAAGCTCATAAATGGGAAAAGGTACGTGGAGCGGCTTGTGTCTCTTTCCCTTCCCTTGTGTCTTCTCGGTTTCCTTCTTGCTCTCCTCGGTTTCTCCCTTACCCTCTCGGTTTTGGTGGCTTTTTGCTCTTCCCGTGCTTTGCTGGTTGGTTTCCCCTAGTTGCCTCTTCGGGTCCTTCTGTTGGTGGGTTTTCCCGTGACTTGCTGGATGGTTTCATTAGCTGGCTGTCTTGTTTTTTGGGCTGCCTCTTTGGATTCTTGGCTGGGAGGTTTTCCCATGGCTGTTTGGGGGAGGTTTGCCGTGGCTTTTGTGGTGATGTCTCTTGGGTTCCTGTACCAAATAATGGGGCTGCTGTTGGAGACTTTTGGCCTTCGTTTTCCCCTCTTTTCATTGGAATTTGAAGAGTTTTGGGGCTGTTTGGATTCTTCTCTCTTGCCTATAAATATGAGATGTTTTGGAGAGGAATGGGTTGTTGAAAATTGTTTGGCAAAGCCACTAAACCTGAGGGTTTTCTTCTTGGAAGAGCTTGAGAGCTTGTTCCATCTTCTTTCTCCTCTAGGAAAGCTTGCGAGCTTCTCCTCTTTCTTCTCGGCTTCTAACCCCTTCTTCTCTACGCAAGTTCCACTCCACCTGTATCCTTCTTCTTGTTCCGATTGGGGAAAGTTGTGGCTGTTGTTTGTGGTGAATCGTGGCTGTTTTAGTGGAGAAGTGGTGGCTGTTTTGAGGTGACATTTGTGGTCTGTTTTGGAGACATTTGCTGGAGGAGTTTGGTAGAACGTTGGCCCTTTGCCTTGGTGGACCCCTGGTTTGCAAGCTAAGCATTTTTCATTTTAATTTCCTACACCCGATGCATGTGAGGAGTCCGTTTGACGGATGTTCTGAGGATAGCGTTGTTTTATTTTAAATTTGTTCTTTGCTAACTTTCTTTTGTCTAAGGTTTATTGGACGTCGGTTTTCTTTCTAAGTTGAAGTGAAAGTCTTATTCTCTAGTCTATTTTGTTCTCCAATTGTGATTTTAAGTTGGAAGGTGAGTCTTGTTCTTTTCTTTTCGTAATATTTCTCCTCTCTTGATTTTTGTTTTCAAGTTGTCTACATCAAAATACTAAAATCAAAAAAAGATAATTGTTAGTGGATAAAATTGTGGAATTTTTTTTTAAAACACTGAACAAGAAGAACAAAATGTACTTAATTGATGCAAGCCAAGGGCTTACAAAGAAATCCAAGGGTTTACAAAGAAATCCTTGATAATGTGAGTTAGAGCTTCACCAAGAAACTCTTGACGGCACTGAAGCATTAAATTTAGGATAAGAATGATGTGAGTATTTGCCTTCTAGTTAATGTGGTTCTTCATTACTATAAGTATTTGATTTTGGCTCTCAGATTCATAGAAATTTATGAGTTATGAAAATCACCTTATACGAAGCACAGAAAGGGTGTGGGTGCTAAAAAACATTGTTTTATCTTAATGAAGGTCCCCAATTGAGCTTGCAATGTAAGGTATTTTAGGTATTAATAGAATTTTTAACAAAACAACATGATAGGGACCTGTATACGTCATTCAATCTCAAGGACTTGTGTCACTGTGTGTATTATACTTTTTTATACATGTTGATGGAAATTATGGATGCGGTTTTTAAACTATTGCTAAAAAAAAAGAAACTAAATCTGTAATGGGTTATAGCGATGCGATTTATTTCTCACCTTGGTTATATAAGTTCTTTGATGTCAACCTTTGTGGTGTTGTTTATGCCCCAAGTTTTTTCTCATCTTCTTTGTCACAAATTTTTTTATTTTTTGTGTGTTTTGTCAACATATGGCCTGAGCAAATTGTGTTTGATTTTATTTCTGTTGAAGATAATTAATTTAATCTGAGCCTTAAGCCCATATCTTTTTGCTTTAGTCATGGATGTTCTCACTAGACATTTGCAAGAGGATGTACCTTGGTGTATGCTTTTTGCTGATGATATTCTTCTTGTTGATAAGACTAGAGAGGGATTTGAAGGTAAACTTGAATTATGGAGGTCAACATTAGAGCCTAAAGGTTTTCTCTTGAGTAGATCTAAAACGGAATATATGGAGTGTAATTTTAGTAGTAACATACCTAGTGAGGGGATTGTGACTTTGGGCGATCAAGTTATTAATAAGAGTATACGTTTTAGATATATCTTGGATCAATTGTTCAGAGTGATGGTGAAATAGATGGGGATATCATCAACATAATTCAGGTTGGATGGTTGAAGTGGAGGAATGCATCGGGCTTGTTGTGTGATAGAAAAGTCCCCCTCAAACTTAAGGGAAAATTCTATAAGATGGTTGTGAGACCTGCAATGCTTTATGGTGCCGAATGTTGGCCATTAAAAGAGAAGCATAATACTAAGTTAAGTGTTGCAGAGATGAGGATGCTCAGGTGGATGAGTGGCTTTACCGTTAGAGATAGGATACGAAATGAGCATATACGTGAAAAAGTTGGAGTAGCTGCAGTGGAAGATAAGATTAGAGAGAGTCGCCTTAGATGATTTGGTCACATAAAACGGCGCCTTCCGATGACCCAATTAGGAAAGTAGAGGTTTTAGATTTGACTTACGTTAAGAAAAGTAGAGGTAGACCTAAAAAGACTTGGTTAGAAAATATTAGAAATGATCTTTCTTTATTAGATTTAAACGAGAATTTGACTTTAAACAGGACACAATGGCGGAAAAGGATTCATGTAACCAACTCCACGTAGTGGGACAAAGGCTTGATGTTGTTATTGTTGTTGTTGTTGTGGGCACTTAGATTTTACTTTGTTGAATATTTGAGGCATTGTGCTCATAAAAATGAAAGTTGTTTTGAAAGAGAGAATGAAATTGTGTTTGTATTATCTTTTAACCTCAACTACTAGATAATATTTTGACAAAATATTTCTTATAAGACTACATTTTTAGCTCTGTTTTTATTCTTGGGGTGCATATGTGCTGGAATGGTTTCCATAATTGTTGGCAAACTTTGAGTGCTGCATGTCTATTGAACCACTTTCCAGTTTGCATATAATCCTAATTCATAGAAGTAGAGACCATCTTGGATATTGGGCTTAGAAATTGTGAACATGCTTGCTTTATTTCTCTTCTGGTTTAAAACCTATTTTTTTTCACTCATTACTATTTCTACATGAAACTTTTACTCTCTTTATCATCGTACTTAGCAGGCTCTAATTTCTTCTTTTTGCTTTTTTGTCTAGCCTAAGATTTCTTGATGATTAGGGAAGTTGATGCGAGAATTATTTCATTTTATGGAACCTATGTATTTATTCTTTGCTTTTTGGTAGAGAAAGTGCATATATCTATATTTTTCTATATTTTATATTCAAGGAAACTTAGCTATTTATTTGCCTAGTCTTATTATATTTCATATAATCTTGGAAGGTGATACGAGAAAATCAGGTAGTGATTGTTGTTGGAGAAACGGGCTCAGGAAAAACAACACAATTGACACAGGTTTGTTTTAGTAACTTTGAATTTTATTGTTTATATTTATCTCATTGATTGTAACTAATCCTAAACAATCTTTTAGTATCTACATGAAGATGGATATACTACAAATGGGATTGTTGGATGTACTCAACCGAGACGTGTAGCTGCCATGAGTGTTGCAAAACGAGTTAGTGAGGAGATGGATACAGAATTAGGGGATAAAGTAGGGTATGCTATTCGATTCGAGGATGTCACTGGTCCGAACACAGTGATAAAGGTAGCATTTTTCCTTGTATTTTTCACTTTTTTAGAAATAATGAGATAAATTTTGTTTTATCACTTACATTATTTTAAGAGAAGGCTATTGTTAAATACTTGAAAGCCTTAATAGTTGCTTATGTGCCTACAAATCTATAATCTAATTTGTTTGTTTAGTTGCTTATCTTTGTAAGTCATCTATTGAGCATGCAAAGACTGAGCATCCCCCAACTTTATAAATTATTAGTTGATAGTTGAGTTAGACAATGCCATAATGCATGTCGAACATTCTCTCTTCATTTATCGAACTTAGAAATAGTAGATTATATTTTACTTGGTTGTTGGAAATTTTCTCAAAGAATAATCACTAGTTTGAACACAATGATAATGGTAGCGCTTTTCCGTATACCTTTCACTTCTTTGGAAATGATGAGATACATTTTATTTTATCAATTGCATTATTTTAAGAGAAGGCTATTGTTAAATACTTGAAAGCTTCAATAGTTTCTTATGTGCCAATGAAGCCAGAATCCTATCATCTGTTTAGTTGCTTATCTTTGTAAGTCATCTATCTAGCAGACACACACAAAGCCTCAGCTACCCCAACTTGCTAAATTAGTAGTTGATAGTTTTGAGTTATGAAAAGAATAAGTTCCCACTATGCCATTCAAATGTACTCTCTTCATTTATCGAAGTTAGAACTATTAGATTATGTTTTCTTGGTTGTGAGAATTTTTCTCGAAGGATAATCATTGGTTCAAACATAGTGATAAAGGTATCACAGTTCCTTGTATTTTTCACTTCTTAAGAAATGATGAGATACATTTTTGTTTTATCAATTGCATTATTATAAGTGAAGGCTATTATTAAATACTTGAAAGCCTTAATAGTTGCTTATGTGCAACAAATCCATCATCCGATCTTTTGTTTTGTTGCTTACCTTTTTAAGTCATCTATCGAACCGACACATACAAAGCATGAGCAGCCCCCAACTTTCTAAGTTAGTAGTTGATAATTTGAGTTATGAAAAGAATATTTTCCCACTATACCGTTAGACATATCAAATAACTCTCTTCATTTATCAAATTTAGAAATATTAGTTTATGTTTGGTTGTGGGAAATTTTCTCAAAGGATAATCTTTTCCTTCTACCTTATTTTTCTTTTATGTTCCCCCTTAATCATTACCATCTACTTTATTCTTTCACGAAATCTACTGGTAGATTAACACTAGTATCTAGTGTCGGAGTGATACCTTGCATTTTTTACAAACTCGTTTCCACTCATTGCTACTTGTCGAACTCTTATCTCCACATTCTTCTAATTTATTGCTCTCTAAAGATTAGATTTACCCTGAAATTTACCAACTATGCTATAGCTTAATGTAGCTTGCCACATTTGGTTTATTTTCAGTGTTTACGCTTTTACAAATAAATTTATCAAGCAATTCATGCTTATATTGAGAAATTTATCTTTACATGACCTATATCAAGAATGGAAGCAATGATTGTTAAGTAGATCTTAGATTTAAGTGTTCTTGTATACTAAATTATTTATATCCGTGTTTCAGTAATTAGTATAATATTTGAAACATATCTTAAAATTATGTAATTAGGTAAGCATTTTGTTTTAAAGTAAAAAATTGCTGCCAATTTTTTCAATTTATTCATTTTCTTTTTGTCTATCACTATTCAAGAATATCATTGTTATGATGTTTGAAATTATTCATCTTAACCACCACTAACCCTACCTCCCCTCCCCACCCAAAAAGAATCATCTGCCAATTGTTTTCATATTATTAAGTTGGTCTTTTGTTTTCTTATTTGAAATTTCTACTTAGCTCTTTTTTATATATAACAACAACAACAACATTAAGTCTTTATACCACTATGTGGGGTCGGTTATATGAATTTTTTTCTCCATTATGTCCTGTTAAGAGTAAAATTCACATTTAAATCTAATAAAGAAAGGTCATATTTCTAATATGGGAAAATGACCAAAATAGTTCATTGACTCCTTATGAAGGATCAAAATGATCCCCAACTATATTGAAAGACCATTTTGGTCACTCTAGTCTTTAACAATGATTCAAAATAGTCCCATGGTAGGACTATGTTGGTTCCTCTTGAAGGAGTTGATGGACTAAATTGATCCTTTAATTGTGAGAATTGGACTTAACCGGTTCAGCATAATCAGCTTATTATTGTAGCACAGAGCGGAACCGAGAGCAGAAACGCTATTTGAGCGGGCCGCGTGCGTGTATACGTCTATTGGACGGATCGTTTCACCGTTCTAAGTGGATAATTGCGTGAGGGAGTGAAAAAGAACGGCTTCTCATGCTAGATATCTTCATTTCGCTTCATCCAATTCGACAAATGAGCGAAAGAAATTGAGATAACATCGACCAAGAGGAAGAAGAAGGAGAAGAAAGGAAAAAGATAGAAAGGAAGAGTGAAGGGAGACGAAGCCTGCGAGCAAATCCAGAAAGAGATCGTGATTTTAGCGGCAAGTGTGGAAAGGCTAGCGACGAGTGAGCAATCGAGTGACGAGCACGGGTTAGAAAGTTAAGATTTTCTTTATATATATATGTATATAGTGAGCATATTTAAATTTATATATGAGATTTTAAATCAGATAAAGAATGAATTAAATTATATTATAATAGTAAATTTAATTTAAAAGAACAATAAATTTGTGAGCTAAGGATAAATGGCATAGAAAATAAGAGTATTCTTAAGTAATTAATTAAAGAAAGAAAATTTTAATTTAAAAATTAATAATAAAATAAGATAAAGTGATATTTAAAATGAAAGTTATGATATTTAAATAAAAATATGGATTTTAATTGAAAATGCTAATTAAGAGAATTGATTGTACAAATAATGAATTGAATGATTACTTATAAATGATATATTAGTAATAAAGAAAATATTGTATATATATATATATATATATATATATATATATATATATATATATATATATATATATATATAGAAAGATGGACTGTACTACCTGGAAGAGCTGGACAAATCTACTATTATCAATAATGGCTATTTTATGTTATTCCTATTTAATAAAAAAATCAACTATTTGGTTTCATCATTTTAGATTAGGACATTCATCTTTTGATGTCTTAAAAGACATGTATCCAAAAAATTTTTATGAGTTGGAAAATGAATCCTTTCATTGTGGAACCTTTAAGTTAGCTAAACATAAACGAGTTTATTTTCCAAACAAAAATAAGAGATATCATACTCCCTTCTATCTTATTTGTAGTGATATCTGGGGACCCTAAAAAATCTCTAATATTTTAGGGGCCCGATGGTTTGCATTCTTATTGACAATTGCCTTCGAGTCTCTTGTATCTTTTTCCTCAAAAATAAATTCGATGTTAGCACTATCCTCCCCACACACGATGATCTATAACCAATTATGGATAAAAATATGGAATTTTCGTTTTGACAATGCTAAAGATTACTTTGACTAAACCCTATCCTCCTACTTTCAAAAGGAATGTATCATTCATGAGCCTTTTTTGCATTCACATCCCACAACAAAATGAAATTGCAGAAAGAAAAAAATGGCCACCTTCTTGCCTCTACCAGTGCACTTCTATTCCACCACAATACAACAAAATCCTACTGTGGGAAACCCTTCTAACTGCCACAAATCTCATAAATCGACTACCTTAAAAAACCTTGGCCTTGGGACTAAAAACACCAATGAATATCTTATCATCTTTTTACCCTTAAGTTCGAACCCATAATAACCTCACACCTATAACATTCACATTCAAAATAGAGAGAAATTGGATCCAAGAGCACTCAAATGTATCATTGTAGTATATTCATCCACTTAGAGATGTTATAAGTGTTACCCATCTACCATGAAAATCCTTGTATCTGTTGACATCACTTTTGATGAATAAAAATCTAATTTCACCAAACCTCATCTTCCGGGGGAGACTGAAATTGAGGAAGATGAGGAAAATGAGCTTGCCCCTCTTGACCTTCTAGCTCCACCTCAAATCGATCCACCTAAACCTAAGGACAAATCTGTTGGAGAATTTTGTGTTCCTCTTAACGGATTGCATACTTTATGATTGAGCCCGGCATAAGAATGACGATATATTACCCCAAAGGGTAAAAATATCGTTTCCTTACGGACTCAATGACAAAATTTACAATTTAACAGAGAACGGAGTTTATTTATTCTGGGGTACAGATGCCCCATAGGGGGAAGCCCCTATGGTTAATTACATCTTTTGTTTTGGTACTTGAGAATACTTTTGATTAAACTAGTGGTTTTCTTGTTTTTTTTTTTAGAGTCATTTAAATTTTGATTAAAGTTTGATTTTGATTTTGAAAATCCATGAAAGTCTTGTTTAAAGGATTTTTGGTCCTAAGGTCACATGTTTCATGTAATGAGGTGTTTGGAGCATTGAGGTGCTCCAAACCATTATGCATGTGAAGGAAGGGGATACGCCGGAAAGCTTCTAATGTATGCTAGGGTTCATACAATCTAACACTTAGAGTTTTGAGAAAACTCCAAGCATCATGCATGGGGAAGGGAGGACTCCACAAGAGAAACCCCGACGTGTTGGGGAACTCCCTAATCATTTTTTGGCATGATTAGAAGATTTAAAATAATGCTTGTAGATTTGGTGTTCCCAAGCAAGGAGGTATGGACCTAGAATTTTAAAATCCTAAGTCAAGATTATTCGTACAATGAATGATTTGGAGCTTTGAGATGCTCCAAACTATCATGTACGGGAGAGGGGAGACTTATGGCATCATCTAGGGAACCTAAAGACATAGGATGGAAAATATCATTAAAACCCCTATGGATAGGTTCTAAGAATCAGTTTGCTACAGTCCAAGGAAGACCTAGGGATGAAAGCTTTAAATTTGTCTTTTTGAAAGCTTCACCATGTGCCTATGTTATGTGTCAACGCCCTTGATCCATAACTTGCAAATTTCATTAAACATGTCTAAGAAATTCCAACATGCGATGGGGTGTAATCTATAAACTCTTTAAAGCCATAGAACACTCCACCCTTGCTTTGCAAGCATCATTGGTTTGGTGGACATATTTATAATTTTGCAAATTATAGGCATAAAAGCGTCATAACCATTGACATAAACATGCATACATGTGAGATTCGAATAGGCAATCTATTCATGCGAATTATAATTAATCATTAAGAAATCAAAGCATATGGAAAAGAAAACACCTCACATCGCCTCCCTAAATTTAAAGAAGTTCAACAATGTTTTCCAATCAATCCATTAGTTGTAGGATTTACAATACGAAACAAGGATGCTCATAGAGAATCCTACAACTTCATAAAAATCATTGAAACACATGTTTGAACATCTAATGAATTTGGGAGAAATGGTAAATGTCATGGTGGTGCAAACCTAGTACACACATATGCTAGTTTTGTCATAACATAGGAGTCTAGTTGTCTAATAACGCATGTCACACCTAAAGAAGAGGTTATACGCCCTAATGCTTCATTCGACATTAAATGAAACCATTTAACCTATGATTTGGTCGTAGGTAAGGGTACTAAACATGACATGAATGCTATTTCATGCAAAAATAGGGACATTGAACACAAGTTTGATGTCCCTTCGCCTTGCCGCCATCTTTTTAACTCTCACATGAGAGCAACTCATAGGAAATCGCTTGATTTTCATGAGTGAAACAAGTGGACAGCGGATGAGGGGTGTTGGGAGAGAAAAAAATGAAGTTTCTAAGGACCTTTGGCTTGGGAACGTCAACCACACAAACATTGGCCTTGGGGGACCCTAGGTTTCACTAAGTTTTAGTGTTTTACCTCCCCTGGGTTGTCCTAGCGCTCCAATCCAAGCTCCGGATTGCTGTCCAAGCTCCGTCGAAGGTTCCAAACTGCTGTCCAAGCTCCGTCAAAGGTTCCAAACTGCTGTCCAAGCTCCGTCAAAGGTCCCAACTGCCGTCCAAGGCGTCTTGAAGGAGGAAAACTGCTGTCCAAGGGTTCCTAACAGCAGTTTTCACTATTTGGAAGTCTCCGGAGATGATTTGGAAGGAAATAGAGGCTTCCTTTGCTGTTTGGAAGCTTCCAACAGCCCTTACGACCACTATGAACTCGCCGGAGTTGAAGATAGAGGAAGTAGGAGCTTCTATCTTTGCCGACCTTTGATTGGCTTCTTTGGAATGAGAGAAAGCTCTCAAACCTCCAACTCCACCTCCTCTTTTCCGCCTAGAAGAGCCGCACGGCTGCGGCTTGGACTCGCGTAAGAACACCCGGTCCGCCTGGTAGAGCCGCACGCAAGGGGTCGTGGCTGCGTATGGTGGAGTCGCACGCAAGGCTGGTTCCGCCTCTCCTTTTCCCTCTCTAGCTCTCGCTCTTTCGCTCGCTATTTGCTCGGGACGGACCAAACGAAAACAACAGGGGGAGCCGAATGGCTCCCCCTCTCCCTCCCACGCTACTTGGAGACGCACGCACAGCAGGCTCACCGCCCACATCGCCCAATCTAGCATCCTTGAAGCGTGAATCGGGGGAAATTTCACTTGATTATATTCCCTGCATGATTGGACATAAAATTTGGGTGAGATTTGAGGGAAAATCTCAGCCCTAGGTTGAAAAATCTGATTTGAAAATTTGGTTTAGCCCAAATCAGTCAATTGGGGCTGAAATTGAGCCCAAATTGGACTCGACTCGAACCGATTTGGGTCGGTTTGGGTCCGAGCGGGTCCGATCGAGTCAATTTTGCGAAATTGAACTCGAATCGATGCCGATTTGCGTCGAATTGGGCTCGATGCGGCTCAATTGGGTTGATTTGATTTTAATTTAATTAAAATTTAATTTGATTTAATTGAATCGAATTTAATTTGGTAATATTAACATTTAATTTCGCCGAATTAGGGTCCAATCGGAATTATTTGACGCTCGACGAGTCTCGACTAAGTTGATCGAGCGTCATCGAGCCAAGTCAGGCTCGAATCGGCTCGATCCGAGCCGAGTCGGCACGAAAATGTACGTCAACAAAATCTATTATGGATAACATGAGGTTTGAAAAAGTATATTCCAGGCGTGCAAATTCAAACTATACTCCAGAGCAGATCCAAGAATCTAAACCGTCTCCTGAAATTGAGATAAATACAAGTTCACAAAAAAAAAAAAAAAACCCGTGTACCCCATAACTTTGTATCCTTCCATAATTTCTCACATTCTCATAAATTTTTTTTGGTCACACTTAATAATATTCATATTCCTAATAATATTTCGGAGGACTTATCTGATGAGAATTGAAAAAGTATCATGAAAGATGAAATGCAGGCTCTGGAGGAGAATAATACCTGAGAGATCACCGACCTATCAGTTGGAAAAAGACCAGTCAGCTGCAAACGAGTATTCTCTGTGAAATACAAAGCCGATGATACACTGAAACTCTGAAAGATACAAGGTAAGACTGGTAGCAAAAGGGTACACTCAGACGTACATCATTTACTACCAGGAAACTTTTGCACATGTGGCCAAGATGAACACTGTTAGGATCACACTCTCTCTAGCAGCTAATTATAACTGACATTTGGAACATCTGGATATTAAAAATGCATTCCTACATAGAGACGTGGAGGAAGAAATATTTATGGAGATTTCGTTAGGATTCAAGGAATTTCTGAGGGTGACAAAGTGTGTAAGTTAAAGAAGGCTCTATATAGGCTAAAGCAATCACCTAGAGTTTGGTTTGGAAGATTCTCAAAGGTCATGCTACTCAATGGATATCAACAGAGCCAAGAGGACCACACACTATTCTTCAAACCCTCAGACTCAAGGGGAGTCATAGTTTTGTTAGTTTATGTGGATGATATCATCTTGATTGAGAGTGATGAAAAAGGAGAAAGTGATTATAAGGAAATATTTTGCCAAGAAATTTAAGATCAAAGAACTTGGTAGATTTAAATATTTCCTAGAAATTGAAGTGACACACTTTAGCAGAGGAATCATCATTTCATAATAGAAATATATTGCTGATTTTTTTAAAGAAACAAGTAAATTAACTTGTAAATTGACACCAACACCAGTAGAACCAAATCTTAAATTGGGAGAAGTTAAAGAGGATCCATACATAAATAAGGAAGCTTACCAGAGACTTGTGGAAAAATTGATCTATTTTTTCCACACCAGACCAGATATAGCCTTTGCTGTAAGCATGGTCAGCCAGTCGTGCAGAATTCAAAGAAGACTCACATGTAAGCAATAGACAGAATACTGCACTACCTCAAGGGGAATCTAGGAAAAGGGATTCTCTTTAGAAGAAAATCTTGAATAGCCCCAGAAGCGTATATTGATGCAGATTATACATGATCACTAGTGGATAGACAATATACCTCGGGATACTACACACTCCTTGGAGGAGCAAGAAATAGAATGTAGTGGCAAGGTCTAGTGCAGAGATAGAGTTCAGAGCTATGGCCTCAGGTATATGTGAATTACTATGGATCAAGATGATTCTAGAAGACCTAAGGATCAAGTGGAAAGGAACCATGAAGCTACATTGTGACAATAAATCAACAATCATCATAGCTCACAATCCAGTTCAGCATGACAGAACCAAGCACATAAAAGTGGGTACACATTTCATAAAGGAGAAATTTGACAATGGGCTTATCTGCATTTATCTTATCTCATCAATAGATCAGCTTGCAGGCATTCTTACCAATGGACTTGATAACTGTTGACCTCTGTGTAATACCCGAAAGAAACGAAAAAAGAGCCATACCTCTGCCGAAATCCCGCCGATTCGGCGCCGTTGCAGGCGTACCTCGCGTACGAAGCCCGCCTCGGCACGACCCACCCCCTTGCCTTTTCGTCGTTAAATACCGAAAGGAGGAAGCCTTCTCGGCTCTGATTCATTCTTCCGAAATCCTCCCTGTCGCAGAACTCCCGTGCCCAACCTCCGCCTCTGTCCCGATCCCATAGTCCCGATCTCCTCCTCACCTAGCCGCAACCTCCAGCCTCTTCCTTCTCCGATCAAACCCGTTGCTGCCTCTGATCCACTGAAGCCGACGCCATTACCTCACGTCGACGCCGAGGCCGACTCCTACTCTTCCGATCCCGATCCCAAGCTCCGACGCCTACAACCCCAGCCGACCTACCTCCCTGTGCCGACGTCCCTCTGTTGCTGGACGACTCCACTCCTTCCATGACTTCCCTTCCAGTCGGATCGGGAGTTACACCATTTCGATCGGAAGTAACAACTGGACCTCACTGGCCGTGAGGGTAACTCTCTCCTTCCACGCACACCTTCGGCCAAATCCTGTTACCAAATAACCCTCTAATGCTTTTTTTGTATATATGTTTTTTTAATTATAATTAATTAGTTTTAATTATAAATTAGTAATAATTAATTAAATTTAATTGCATTTAATTATATTAATTATGAGTAATATTTAACTAATTATGGTTAACTAAGGTTAATTATATTTAGTTAGTGTTAATTATAATTATTGATTAATTAATTGTAAATTAATTTTAATTAATTAAATGTAATTATAATGAATTTTTTAATTGTAATTAATTATTATTAATTATAATCTAATCATAATTAATTTAATTTAATTATGATTAATTATCTTTAATTATATCTAATTATTAATTAATTTTAATTAATTGATTCTAATTATAATTGATTCTAATTAATTATAATAATAAAAAAAAGAGAAGAGAGAAATACAAGGAGGATTGCTCCTCCCTCCCTTGCCTCGATCCACGAGCTTGCACCGCCATCGACATGTAAAGGTATAATCCCTAAACCTAGATTTCCGTTCTCGTCGTTAGTGGCGAGCTAGCGAACCCCCTACGCGCTCACGTAGCGTAGTAGGGAGGAAAGCTAGCGCGACGCCTACGACGAGGCGGGCAATCGCCTTAAACCCCATCCTCGACGCTAGCGACGAGTCGGCAAACCCCCTACGCGCTCACGTAGCGTAGTAGGGCGGGAAACCGATACGACGCTCATGACGAGGTGGGTAATCTCCGGACCGCTCATGTAGCGCGAGGGGGACAAAAAAATAAGTAACCACATGTGGGGAAATCCTCCTGCTTTCTTTTCAACAGGTGCCCAAGACCCCTAAACGCTCATGTAGCGGGCGGGGATTGAAGAAAATTTTGCTGCCGCGGTGTCTACGGACATCTACCTGAAGCGCCCACGTGGCGTGGAGGGGAAGACAGCCTCTTGGTTTTTCCCCTAAACGGGGGAGACGCCGGGAGGCCGCCGAAATTTTCAGCAAAATTAGAGACTTGGATTTGAGCTTGGATACAAACAAAATCTAAGTGATTAATAAAGGATTGAACCCAAGTTAATCAAACCAAATTTGAATCAATTTTGGACTACATGGGACTCAAATTGAATGCATGAAACTTGAACTTGATTTGTGGACTTGGACTTGAAATGAGCAAACTATGGAGAACTAAAGTAACAACATGGAGCTTAACTTGTAAACTTGAACAGGGACTTGAATTAAACCCAATCAAGAAGAACTTAAATTGAGCATTTGAACTCAAGCTAATACTTGAGTTAGATCACAGGAGACTTGGACAAGAACTTGAACGCTTGGACAATAAAGAACTTGTAGAATTTGAACCTAAGCGAATGACAAACTCGAGCTGAATTCAAAACAATTTGAAACTTGGTTTGAATCAGATGACCAAAGGGGTTGAATTCAAACTTGATTTGAACAAATAAAGAAGTTCAAATCCAAAATGGCTAAGTGTAGTGAACATAAACACAAGCAAAGGACTTGCGCTTTGAACTCAAGTGAACCAGTTGAGGACCGGAGCTTGAACTTAAATGAACAACAGGGGACTACACTTAAACTCATGTTGAACAAGCAATTGAACTTGCAAGGCTACAGAGGACGTGGACTTGTATTCTAACATTGAACAAGAACTTGAACTCATGCTTTGAACTTGGACATTAACAATCGAATAAAAGACTTATGGATTTCAACATAACTTGCAACACATCTGGAAGCAAGACTCAAGTGAAACATAGCAGACTTGATTTCGAAGAACTTCTGGACATGATAATTGACTTGTAATGCTGAACAAGCCTCATCCTCAAATAATGAGTAGTATCAATCATCACCCCAATCGAATGACTACTATACAAGACTCCTAATAAGTGTTTTATTCGACTCATGAAGACTACAACAGCAGAAATGCAAGTTTCCAATGAACAAAAAAAACTAGCTCGTAGATGAATACAATAGGTATCTACGAACGCCGAGAGTTAACATACAATGAACCGGATGGTTTACCAACTGTTGCACACAAGGAATGCAGTGTCCTCTCTCTCGTCAGCAATAATTCAATTCCAAGAAGATACAACAACAAAGGAGATTAAATGCAAATGAATGTCAACAACCAAATAAAAGACTCTTGGTGGAGTTCTCAAAGCATAATCAATAGATTGGATTATGCAAACAAAGATCAATGAAGGGAGATTAATACCATCTGGATCTTGAATATGACAGATATGGAGTAATGCATTGAGCTTCTACAGCTTGCATGCTCTAGCTATTTGCAAGATAAAGAGATTCACAGATGATGAATACAATGACGAAATTAGCTCTTTTTGTCAACATCTGCCATCTTTCAACTATATGTAGCGACCCTTACGAATGCTAGAAGATATACAAGTAGCGTGAGAACGATGATGTGACATATTTAGAGGCATTCAAGTGAGCGCTAACACACTGCGGTGCGCCCACCGGAGTTAACGATCCATGTTTGGCAAATGTGCTGTTAAAGATTAATAATGGATAGCTGGCGAGAATCTCCTGGGAAACCTGACGAATCTTCCATCACTACAGTTGTCAGTTCAAAGTAGTGGCCATGGATCCATGTACGAGTTCTGAGAAAAGAAATCCAGATCAAATCATTATAGAATGAATCTCAGTTCAACCAGATTTTGAACACTGAGTTGGGTAAGATTATTGAAGCTCGCATGCTCTTCAAGGAACGGTGGTCGTGCACCCAACGTAGCATCCGCATGCGAATGCTGAAAGACTACAACAATCATGAACTTCTACAGGATGCTGTGAAAGACTCATTATACATGATGAATGTAGTAGGTCTACAAGCAAAGCAAGAGGAATGTGAAAACAACCACTGGATCGTTACGTATATAAAAGATCTGCAATACATACAATCTCTCTACGAGTACAGATGTATGTAAAACATATCACTCGTGGGTAGATGTAGAAAGACTTCAGTAAATGCAGTATCCTGAAGTCAATTCCAATCCATGAATGAAAACATATACCTGCCTACAAGCAGTAGTGGGGGAGATCATATAACGCCACGCCACCGGATCTGCAACCTTTATACAAGCAGACAGAAGGCGTCCATAAGCTACAACGCCACGCCACCTGATCTGCAACCTATATACAAGCAGACAGAAGGCGTCTACGAGCTTCCAAATCGAATGCTGCATTCAAACGAGGGTTTCCCTACACAATTGAGCAGCGTCAAATGTCTAAAATGTCCCTCGCACGTGCACCTTAATTTGTATACACATAGGAACACAAAAGGGACATGTGCAATTATACAACCCGCATGGGCCCCGACGAGCGTATTATTGGTACACACGTGACGTCTAGGGATGCTGCGCGGGTCAATAAGTGAATTCAAGTTCGAGCCCTATGCTTCCACTCAGGTAGATAGAAGTTGACACGGCTTGAACTATTAAACAAATGTACAGTCGCGGGGTCGACTGAGATATTTGTTTTATACGTTCATATTAGGCCTTCAAGGCCTATAATCAAGAGAATTCACTTACAAAGGCGCAAAGCCTATGAAACCCGATCCTCTGTCGGCAGCTCGACAGAGTCGAAAATATCACTAGGATCCATTCTCAAGCAATCTCCTGCCAGCAAGGACGTGGTACGAGTCCTCTAACCGGCAGTTTCGCCGCCAAATGGCACTGCAGGATAAACTGTTATGACTCGGGGCCCTCTGAACCAGGTGGTCGCCGCCAAATGGCACCATTATATTATGGTTATGGCCAGAGCCCGTATGCTCCCCAATGGCATCAAATCCTTGAGATATGAATCAATAGGATATAATCGATAGGGCACAAAGCCCTCTGTTAGCTAAGGTGGATTCAAATTTGTCCCCTTAGACAAACATCCATCCCAGGTCTACAAAGTTCCCTTGGACGAAGCAACCCATGGCTGCCGACAAGGATCCTTCTGTCAGGTTGGGTCGACTACCTCCTCTGACTAAGTAGACCAGGGACCACGATGGCCCGGGATGACGGAACCATGGGATCTTAATCGGGTCCATCATCCATTCCCCCACCATCCTCTTTAAGTGCAAGATGGTGAAATTTCTATTTTAAATATCAAATCTCCAAATCTCCCAATCTTCCAAATTCTCAAATTCTCCAGATTTTAACACCCTAAACCCATCGCTGCTACTATATCCCAGTTGACGTATTTCTACGTATCTGATTGACGACTAGCTTTAATCGAAAGTTCCCTCTCGTTATTGGGAGGGGTAATTAACTATAGGGGCTTGCGCCTATAGGAAACCAGAACTCAGATCATAAAGTCCTCGCAAAATGAGGGCGAAATCTCTGGGTAGTGTCTTATCTACAAACCCATCTGCCTTCCAAAATTTACCCCGGAACTTAATCCGTTAAAACTCCTCCCCGAAGAAAGCAAAAGTCGGGCGGAGGCCGGGGCCGAATTTTTGGAGCCCACAATAACTCTACCTTTATTGGACTAATTATCAAGTTGGGAATGACAAATTTATATTCCTCAGCTTGAGGAAGAGTGTTAAATCCCAGCCGTCCCTTGGCCCTTAATCCCATGGCCAACATGGGGATCAGTGGGAGGCTCACCTTGTTAAATCTCAGCCATCCCTTGGGTTCTCGATCCCATGGCTAGCATGGGGATTCGTAGGAGGCTCACCTGGATCACGGATTTGGGTTGCTGATTTCAGAAGGATTATATTAGGGCAATTATATATTATTTCGAAATTATTTGTTTCCTTATCAAGATATTTTATATAGATCTATAAATAGGGATAACTTTGTGCAATTAAAATAAGTCTTCCCTCTCCAATTCTCTGAATTTAACAAAAACAAGCAGTTCAAACTTGAGCACCTATGAGTTGAATAGACTCCCAAATTCGAGTAGATAATTGGTAATGTTTTTGAGCTTCTTGGTGGTAGTTACATGGTCATCACGCTTCACATTAGGGGCTCCTTAGGATCACACCAAGATAAATATATATTATAGTGGCTATATGTTTACAATTATTTTTTAGGATGCATTGGTAAAATAAAAGCTTTTGTAAACATTTACATATGTCAGCTTGCATCTACTAGAGTTTATTACTTGCATTATTCTATGGTTAATACCATATCAAATCTTGATGTGTTTTTGTTATTATACATTTACACTAATATTAATACGCTCATGTATATGCCACTCTCGTGTATTGTTTTGACTTGAAATATTTAGTAGCTTCTTCAACCATTTTTGTCTCAAGATATGATGAGTTTTTTTTATTATTCTTTTAGCAAAATTTGAAGGTTCTGCGAAATCTTCTTGCTAGGAGAACAATGTTGCGTGGATTGTTGGAAATTATAGAAGAAATAAAAAACTCTTTAAGTAATTCGAGAGTTGATTTTTGTTTCAACGAAAATATGAAAAGCATTGCTCTATTAGGAAATATTTGGTGATTTGCTTTACACAAAGATTGATTATGGATAACATTTGTTATAGGGTTTTTGGCAACACAAAGAGTTGTCTCTATGCACTCTGGTTTCCTTGGGTGGTGAGCAATCCATAGATTTGGTTACCATACAAAATTGTAATGCAATGTTGGTATCGATGGTTGGGAATTATGTTCTTCATGGAGCTGCCCCATCTTATAATCTCTCAAGTAGGTAGTGAGATGTGACCTAGTAAGAAGTACATGGAATTAAACAAGTAGCTGAAGTCTCTTTTAAAAATATACATATAGGCATGCCACTTTGGCAGCAGAAATAGGAACAAGTATTGATCATAAGTATTGTGGGTATTACATGATAGTTGTAGGGGTGAGAGAACAATTTGAAGAGTTCTTCTACCCTCCTTTAGCTTTAGTTGCTAAAAGATTAGTATGTGTGTATCTATGTGTTTATATATATAAGCTGGAACTCCTTGACGAGATTAGGGGTAATATCAGGGGTAAATATTCATATATTTATTATGCTATCTGGCTACAAACGAGCCAAGTTTTGTGGGAGGAACTGGTTAAGGTCACTTCTAAGCTAAGTTTGACCTTGTTTGAGGTATGTCTTTAGGGGTATTTGGAAATATGAACAGAGATATGGTTCTAAAACAAAATTTAATACTTCCGTTCTTATCTTTAGTTTTTATTTGTTATTTTTGGCATTTGGATGTTTTTTTTTTCTGCAAATAAATTAACTATGTTTCCTACAACAATCACATAGACTGATACTTTTATATACTTTAGAGTTTGTACATGCAAGTGTTTACTTTTTACTCATTAATAATTCTGATTTACATGATTTCATGATTCATCATTCATCATTCTATAGTTGTATGGAAATTGGATTTTGGTTTGAGTAGTGGATTGGTATCTTAAATATCATTTCTATGTTCAACGTCTCATATGCATGACATTCAGCCTTACTGATTAGATTTTCTTTTTTCTAGTATATGACAGATGGAGTGCTTCTGCGAGAAACTTTGAAAGACTCCGATCTTGACAAATACCAGTATGCATTCTTCTCATTTTCTTCTTTCAGCAAAATATTAGCTGTTTTTTTTTTTGCTCACATTTTTTTAATGATCTGTTTGTTATTTTTCATTCACCTACTTGTTTGCGTCTGTTTATTTGTCTATTTGTGCTGTTTTTTCATTCTTCTTATTCTGCGGTTGTTATTTCTAGGGGGGTAAACTATCCGAGATTGAGCGAGCTAACTATTTTTTTGGTGTTATTGTTGTTTGAATTTTTTGTGTTTGAAATCGGCTCTGTTAGAAATTATTTGTGAGAAATGTTCTCATTCTATTCAATTTATTTGAAACAAGCTTGTGTTCGGCTCAATTTGGTTTAAATGCTAAAAATTTAAAGATTCATATATTTTTTTAAAACTGATATATGCATATCGAAAAGAAATAAATATATAACAAATTACAACATTTTTTATTAAACAAATTTTGTAAGTACATCATCAAGTTTGAATGCAAATTTCATAAGTATGGAATTTCAGCGCATATTTCAGAACTAAAAAGTAGCTTTATTACGATCAATTCAATTAACTAATAAATAATAATTATATTACAAAATTACTATCTCCTTTGCATTCTAAAATTACTATCGACTTATTCAGAATTAAAAAAAATTTCAATGGACATGTTCTGAATCTCTCACGCTCCTCTCCCATTTATAACACTGATCAATAGCCAACTTGTTAAAACCTGTAATATTTATTTAAAATAAAAATATTACAAAATGTTAATGAAATTCTTTGAAATAATAAATGAATAAAATAAAAACCTATGCTTTGTTGTAAATGCTTTATCATGTGTATCGTAGTAATGAAACCCAATTAGCAGTGTGACTTGACAGTGAGAGAGACTTACCTATTATTTTTTCTTTTCTTTTTGTTGTTGAATTGGCAGCTAATCAAATTTACGTATTTTGGAAATCTACTGAAATATAATTATGAAGTTTTGTAGGTTTTGGACATTCTCAAGTTGTGTATTGAGAAAAATTGACATTCTCTTCATTGCCCATTTTTTTTAATGTTCTAGAATTTGTACAACATTTAGCTTGCATATCTCTTACGTTGGAAAATAACTCCAAATTGATAGGATAAAGACTAGATAATGACAGTGGAGATGATGGTGAATAGTTAAGGCATTCGTACTTGAAGTCCCCACAGTTCTTCAAACTTTCCCTAGCCCTTTTGACCATATCTTCAATTCTGAATTTCTTTTATTTGAAAACTTGTTCTCAGCACTATGGTATGCATTTCAATACTTATACTCAAGTTTACTTTCTCTATTGCTTTGGACAAGTTAGTTTAGGCATTGCTAGTTATTTTAAATTGAAATCAAAATTTCAGAATCACATCAATTTTAGTATCTTTTCTTATGGCTATTGATGATGATGATGGATCCTATGTTATTTGTTAGGGCCAGTAAGTATGGTTGGGCGTTAGATTGAGTTAAAGTGGGAATTATATTGTTTAATAGCTATAGCTTAAGCGATGTGAGTGTCTAATAGATTTTTAATGAGTGCTATGATATGTTGTAAGTTTTATATGTATTTTCTATTGGGGAGTATAGGCCATGCTAAATGAAAGAAAATGTGAAAACCTCTTCTTAGAGTGTAGGTTCTCTCCGCCCCTCATCCCTCATTCTACTAGGAGTTCTAGGCACAATACATTGCCCAAAGCTATCACCCATCTCTACCAAGAGCTATAGGCAAGCTAAAAATTTTCTAGTTAGCCTTTCTAATGCAATGTTTATGTTTTTTTTGTCCGTATTAACACTGTCGTGTTGCCAGGTCTCAAGTCCTGGATGAGCAAAGTGGAGGGTTGCGTTAGGTAGTCGATAGCCAACGTAAAATTTGTCGAATAATAATGACATGAATCCTTTTAAGAGTACACGTTTTAGATATCTTGGATCTATTGTTCAGAGTGATGGGGAAATAGATGGAAATATTATCAGCAGAATTCAAGTTGGATGGTTGAAGCGGAGGAATGCATCGGGCTTGTTGTGTGATAGAAAAGTCCCCCTCAAACTTAAGGGAAAATTCTATAAGATGGTGGTGAGACCTGCAATGCTTTATGGTGCTGAATGTTGGCCATTAAAAGAGAAGCATAATACTAAGTTAAGTGTTGCAGAGATGAGGATGCTCAGGTGGATGAGTGGCTTTACCCTTAGAGATAGGATACGAAATGAGCATATACGTGAAAAGGTTGGTGTAGCTCCAATGGAAGATAAGATTAGAGAGTCGCCTTAGATGGTTTGGCCACATAAAACGGCGGCCTTCCGATGACCCAGTTAGGAAAGTAGAGGTATTAGATTTAACTTATGTTAAGAAAGGTAGAGGTAAACCTAAAAAGACTTGGTTAGAAAACATTAGAAATGATCTTTCTTTATTAGATTTAAATGAGAATTTGATTTTTAACAGGACACAATGGAGAAAAAAGGATTCATGTAGCCGACCCCACGTAGTGAGATAAAGGCTTGATGTTGTTGTTGTTCGTATTTTTTTTATGATTTTCTGTTTTGGTTTGCATCATTATTGTTTGATATTTTTATGAATTTGTTTCTGCTAAATTGATATTAACCATTGTATTTCATAAAAACTCATCTATCAAAGAACATTTGATTGTTTTGTTTAAAAAAAAAATTTCCGTTTTGGCTAGCATAGAAACTGCTTGGTTTGGCAAGTAATCTTCTCAAACGCTTCATTGTTTGATATATTTATTTCCTGTTCAATATGATCATATATATTTATGTGGTGATGCATGTTTACTTCACTTTGGTACACCCTCATCTCTTGCATTCATTTTCCTCTGCGTGCAGCAACTATTTAGCTATAATTTTTTTTGCAGTGTAATAGTAATGGATGAAGCACATGAGAGGTCACTTAGCACAGATGTGTTGTTTGGCATACTGAAAAAGGTAGTTGCTCAGCGATGGGACTTGAAGCTCATCGTGACATCTGCGACGTTAAATGCACAAAAGTTTTCCAACTTCTTTGGAAGTGTTCCTATATTCCACATTCCTGGGAGGACATTCCCTGTGAACATTTTGTATAGTAAAACTCCTTGTGAAGATTATGTTGAGGCTGCTGTGAAGCAGGCCATGACCATCCACATAGCCAGCCCTCCAGGTGACATCCTCATCTTCATGACTGGGCAAGATGAAATAGAAGCAACCTGTTATGCTCTTGCTGAACGAATGGAGCAACTAACCACATCCACCACGAAGGCAGTTCCCAAGCTATCCATTCTACCTATCTACTCTCAGCTGCCTGCTGATCTGCAAGCCAAGATCTTCCAGAAGGCTGAAGATGGTGCAAGGAAATGCATTGTTGCCACCAACATTGCAGAGACCTCACTAACAGTGGATGGGATCTTTTATGTCATAGACACAGGCTACGGGAAGATGAAAGTGTACAACCCTAGGATGGGCATGGATGCTCTCCAAGTTTTTCCGGTGAGTCGAGCTGCTGCAGACCAACGAGCAGGGAGAGCAGGTAGGACAGGCCCTGGAACATGCTATCGCTTATATACAGAGTCTGCATACCAAAATGAGATGTTGGCCACCCCTGTGCCTGAAATCCAGAGAACCAATCTTGGTAATGTGGTGTTGCTGCTCAAGTCCCTGAAGGTTGAGAACCTTTTGGATTTTGACTTCATGGATCCGCCTCCACAGGAGAACATCCTCAATTCCATGTACCAGCTTTGGGTGTTGGGTGCTTTGAACAATGTTGGAAGCCTCACTGAAATAGGTTGGAAAATGGTGGAGTTCCCTTTGGATCCACCACTTGCAAAGATGCTGTTGATGGGTGAGGAATTAGAATGCCTCAATGAAGTCCTGACCATTGTTTCTATGCTTTCAGTGCCGTCCGTTTTCTTCAGGCCCAAGGATCGAGCTGAGGAAAGTGATGCTGCAAGAGAAAAGTTTTTTGTTCCTGAATCGGATCACCTAACACTTCTCAATGTATATCAGCAATGGAAAGCAAACCAGTATCGAGGAGACTGGTGCAACGACCACTTCTTGCAGGTGAAGGGGCTTCGGAAAGCTAGGGAAGTGAGGTCCCAACTACTAGACATACTGAAAACACTGAAGATTCCTCTTACTTCTTGTGGAATGGATTGGGACGTAGTGAGAAAGGCAATCTGTTCTGCATATTTCCATAATTCCGCAAGGTTGAAGGGTGTTGGGGAGTATGTTAATTGCAGAAATGGCATGCCTTGCCATCTGCATCCAAGTAGCGCTCTATATGGCCTTGGATACACTCCTGACTACGTGGTTTATCATGAACTGGTCCTGACTACTAAAGAATACATGCAATGTGCTACTGCAGTGGAGCCACAGTGGCTTGCAGAATTAGGACCAATGTTCTTCTCTATCAAAGAGTCCGATACTTCAATGCTTGAGCATAAGAAAAGGCAAAAGGAAGAAAAGACTGCAATGGAGGCAGAGATGGAGAATCTACGAAAGGAGCAAGCTGAGTTTCAGAAAACAAGCAAGGAGAAAGAGCGAGAGAAGAGGGCTAAGCACCAGCAGCAGGTGATAATGCCTGGCCTTAGGAAGGGTTCTTCAACATATCTCAGACCCAAAAAGTTGGGATTGTAAATTCAGATTTTGGTGTGTTGTATGCTAACATTCATGTACAGATTGATATTTAGTTTATGTTTTAACCATAGATGAATTATCACAGAATTAGATATAACAGTTATACGTTGGATGTAAAGCTTGTTAATAAACTCTTAGGATTCGTTTGTAGCGCTTCTTACTGCTTCTTAAAGCTACTTTTTATATAAAAAATTGCTCTAAGCAGCAGTAAGAAAGCCGCTCCTAACAAAGTCCTAGACCTGCTCAATGGTCATTCTTATCCTGGACAGTTCTGTTCCATTCTTATTAAATGAGGCAAACTGATCATTTTTAGATAAGAAATATTTTTTTACATCCGCTCAAATCAAACACGTGATCTACCAAATTTATATAATAAGGAGAAAAATTGTTGGCAGGACGTGTTTGAAAAGATTTTTTACATGTGAGTAGACTTGTTTTGACCATAGATTGGATTCAACCCAAACCCAATTTTTAACCCACTTGGTCAGTATAGCCAAGTAAAGTGGAAAAGATTTTAATCCCATGTGCTCAAGGATAGAGGACCTCTCTCTTTCTCTCTACTCTTACTCATACAATAACATCTTCTCTTCCTATTCATCTCTTGGATTCTGTCTATGAATTATCTTCATGAATTATAGCCAAGTCAAATCAGTGCTGATTGAAGCACGTCAACTCAAATCGATGCAATTCTGAGTGAAATTGAATCGGATCGAGTTCGATTTAAGCGACGCTAGCTCTGATTAACCCAAATTGATTCAACGCGAGCCAATTGAAATTGAATTCACATTAATCAAATTAAATAAATAGATTCAAATAAGTCTAAATTAAAATTTCAACTAATTTTGCTTAATTAATTTACTAATTTCATTAAATTAGTTTTATTTACCTATTTAAGTTAATTAATAAAGTTTGGGCATTAAAATATGTTAATTAGGAATAAAATGATTCATTTTCCCCACAATTTTAAGAAATTTCAAGTAGGGTAGGAAGTTTGTCCGTGGCGTCGATTCGAGCGATTCAAGCAAGATAAAGGGGGTTTGGTTAGAGAAATTATTCTGTATGGAGTTTGGACGTAGCTCTATGTCCCGACTCCAAGGCAGTTCGACATCTTCTTCTGACATCCGTCTCCTCCCTTCTAATCGTGTGCAAAGCCTGCTCAGAATCTTCGTGACTCCCTCTTCGCTTTACGTGAATCTGTTTAGACCCACTCCGCTAATTGCTAATGCCGTTCACACACGAACGAGCAAATTATTGCTCTGACTCGCTGCCATCCAGAAGAAGGGATCAACCATTTTTTTTAAAGTCAAACAAGAATAGTAAGGTTTGTTTTTTTTAACAGTTTTTTTTTTTTTGAAAAGGTAGATTACCTTACTCTTATGTCATTATTTCATCAACATCCATTTGGCTTCTAAAAGCAAATTTAAATTCTGAAAAAATAGACGAAAAAAAAAATCACTAGAAGGCAACTTCAGTCCTCACTTGTGGTCTTCTGCTAATATATATATAGATCTAGTTGTCACTATTTCCCCCAATTATTCTTAGGCTATTGGGACGGATCTACAAACTATAATTGCTAAGAGAATAATTGAAATAAAAGAATGTCATCCTGTTGTTTAAGGAATTCTTTTAGTTCAACTAAGTGATAGTTGTTGACCTGCAACGAGTCACCCACGCTCATCTCACCCACGCTCATCTCACAACCACCCACGATCTCCAACCGCTCCTCACGTTCGCTCCTCACAACACAAAATAACGAAAATCCCTTATTCACTCACACGCGCTCAGAACCGAAAAAAAAAGGCTCTCAGAAACGAAAACAGAGAAGGGGATTTAGAGAAAACTTACCTCTCGGCCTCCTACGATCGACGTCGTTCGTCTCCTCCGTCAGAGCCGGCTCCCGCTCCGAATCCAAAGTATAGCTGCAAACCTCCTCCAACCTCCTCCTCCTTCTCCATCTCTGGTTGCGACTCCAACCCGACCGCCGCCTACAACCGACGCCGCCAGCCGAACTCCTTCACCGACTACATCCCTCCGCCGGATCCAGCGCCTGCTCGGACTCGCCGGCCTGCCTCCTCCGACTCCGACCACCGCCGGCTGGCTTCGCCAACTCTCGCCGCTGCCGACAAGCCCGTCCGACTTTTGCCCCAGTTGCCTTACGCGTTCGACTCCGGCAAACCCCAACCCGACGAAGCCACTACCGGCCTGCCTCCGGCTGACCCGCCTCCGGCCGACCCGCCTCCGGCCGACCCGCCTCCAGCCGCCGGCGCCCTTCCTCGTGAGTGGCTCCGCCTTCGGCCATAGCCCGATCGGGCTCCTTCCCGATTCCCCTCTTTCCTTATCTATTATATATCTATAATATTATATATATTATATTATATATATTATAATATAATAATATACATATGTAATGTTATAATATATCTTAATAGTATGATATAACAGTATAATATAATAATAATATAGTGTTATATTATATTAATGTAACATTATAATATTATATTATATTATATTATAATAAATATATTATATTATAATATATATTATATTATGATTTAAAATATAATATATAATTATATATATATATATATATATATATATATATATATATAAAGCGAGAGATAGAGAGAAATGAGAGGATTTTCAAACAGGGAACTCGCAACAGATCTCCGACAACCAATCTTCGTCAATCAGAGCGTCTGAAGACTAATTCCCGGGCCCGACAACGTCCTGAAGCCCCCGGCCGTTGACTATCTTTCCGGCCGGGCGGATTTGAAAGGGCAAATGCCCTCCTTACCTCCCGGCGTCGGGGAGGGGACGCCGGGAGGCTGCCGAAATTTTCTAAAAAATCTGGGACTTAGCCAAAATTTTGAAAGATTGGAGAAACGTGCATTGATTTAATTTGGATTTAATTAATTAATTAAACATTAAATCAAAATTTAATTTTAATTAATTAATTTAATCAATTAATGTAAAGAAAGAGGAGGAAAATGATCTGCAATCGAACATCAGCAATCAACAGTCATCAACAAACCACCGGCAATCGACAATCGTCTGCAACCATTCGTCGTCAACTAAAGCTTCTGAAGACCATTCCGGGGCCCGACAACGCCCCGAAGCCCTCGGCCGTCGATTATCTTTCCGGCCGGGCGGACTTGAAAGGGCAAATGCCCTCCTTACCTCCCAGCGCCGGGGAGGGGACGCCGGAAGGCTGCCGAAATTTCCAGTGAACAACAGGGGATTTGGACAAAAAGTTAGAAATTGATTTGAATATAATTCAAACATAAAATCAATTGTAAATCAAATTTGATCAAATAATTTTGGACTCAAAATTGAACTCAAATTAATGAATAATTAGACCAGAATTGGAACATTATACAATGAGTATGCTATAATGTTTAAATTGAAATTATAAATTGCAAAATTATAAGGTCTAATTTAAATGCAAATGGATACTAATAGAAGAATTGTAACGATAGTTGGCTCACGATCAAAAGAACTTGTGATTTGAACAACATCAACATGCAATAGAGGTAATAGCTTGCCTACATACATGTATAAGGAGATTACAATAATGATGTCTATGAACAATAACAAATGACTATCATGATAAAGACCTCAAAAAGGGGGGGAGGAGCTTAGCTCTAATGATGAAAATATCGGGCGCCTTTCTAAGGCTTCTAATGATAATAAGATTGAGCAAGCTGATGTTGGAACAAGATTTGACGATGATTGTGTTAGTTTATAGCATGATGATGAGGCAACATCAACCAATGATTAGGTTAATGATGTACAAGGGATCCAATTGAATTCAATAGTGATACTTCTTTCCAGTGCTCTTTAGTAATAATTATCCTTCATTTTACTAAAAGAAGGCATATCACTAATGTTTGAGGAGAAGAAGCAATGAATTTGTAGTACACTTAATTGATCTATAGGAGATAAAAGAAGATTCATAGCAATCAATGTAGTTCATTTATAAGCAAGAACACGATCTTCTAATGTCTATTGGATAAACATCCCTTACAAGCTATAGTAGATGATATGACAAGCTTGAATAAATTAAACAACACGTCTTCTAGTAGTATAACTCAAACCTGATTTAGATTTAACGCCATCGGATCCGCAACATGTGTACAAGCGGACAGAAGGCGTTCGTAGGCCCTTTAAAAGAAATCTCGGCCTTTTCTAAATGATTCACTGACACAATGGATCATATTTAAATATTTTAAATTCTCACTTATGTATTAAATATGACTCCTTAAACTAAAGTGCAACAAATCCCTGCATGTGCTCCGGTCAACATTTTAAAGTTACAAACACAAATGTTCGAGAATGTTGCGCAGGGTCAAGTGCTATCACCCGCATGTGCTCCGATTGTTGCATCTGAATTCCAAATCTAATGATTCGAGAATGCTGCACGGGTCTAAATTCAAGTCTCATCCTCCTCCTCGAAAGGATTGGAGTCGACACGACTTAAATCATAAAATGCCTCTCAAAATCCTACGAAAACACTAGTGACTTTAACGTCACCCCGATGATGGCCGTGTTGACAAGAAATCTTAACCGGAGGGGTCAAATCTCAAAACTAATAAAAGACTAAATCTTGAAAACTTAAAACTAAAAAAAACACATCCACCTCCCGCAACAGTTTGTCGGGGGTGATAAATTTGAAATTAACCTCAGCTCACAAAGAGCGAATGCATGTCGGGTGTATCGCTACGATTCATCCTCAAATAGTCTTTTGCCAATAGGGACGTGGCATGTGCCATCTGATCGGGTGATTTTGCCACAAAATGGCACCATTATATTACGATCACGGCCAAAGCCCGTATGTTCCTTAAAAGCGTCAAACCCTTGAGTGATGAATCATAGGGTATAGTCGATAGGCACAAAGCCCTATGTCAGCTAAGGTGGATTCAGATATATCCCTTTAGACAAACACCAACCCAGGTCTACAAGGTACTCTTGGACGAAGCAACCCATGGTTGCCGACAAGGTGCCTTCTATCAGGTTGGGTCGACTACCTCCTCTGACTAAGTAGACCAGGGAACATGACAGCCCGGGACGACGGAACCATGGGATCTTGATCGGGCTCGTCTTCATTCCCCCCACCACCAGCTTTAAGTTCATTGTGACAAAATTTTAAATCATAAATCCAAAATTCAAACCCTAAAACTGTTGCTATTATATGTTGTATTTACAACCTATACAACCTCTTCAACGACTAGCCTTAATCGAAAGTTCTCTCTCGTTATCGGGAGGGGTAATTAACTATAGGGGCTTGCGCCTATAGGAAACCAAAACTCAGATCATAAAGTCCTCACAAAATGAGGGCGAAATCTCTGGGTAGTGTCTTATCTAAAACCCAATCTGCCTTCTGAAAATTCACCCGGAACCTAATCTAGTTAAAACTCTTCACCGTCATCGCCATCAAACAAGGAAAATATACTGATGACGGAGGAGAGGCCGGGAGTGCATCCTATGGAATTTTCGGAGCCCACAGATTTCTGGCGACTCCGCTGGGGACTGATTTCTCTTTCCATCTTTGGCTAGATATACATAAACTACAATAGCAACAAAAATGTTAAAATTCTAATAAATTTGTTAAAATCAGGGTTCTGAAATAATGCAATCAAATAAAATTTATTATATATATATATATATATATATATATATATATATATAAAATTTATTATTATATATATATATAATATTTCATTCTGTCTAGTCTCTGCACTTTGAAAGTGTGGGGTGATGTATCAATTTTTGACTACTAACCCTTACCTTTCTTTTGTGCAGAATGGAACTACAGAATACTCCATTTACCGTCCAACTGGGACGAGGCGCTAGCATCCAGCTAGCGAATGCCGTCATTAACACCGGAGACTCTGAAGCCACTATCCGATTTGGAAGTTTAGAGTTCTCTGCAGCTACTGCAATGGCTGTCGCCGTACCTATTCACGGCATGACTGTTCAAGGCCATTCTGCGAGGCCTGACTCTGCTGAAACTTATGCACGACGTGCCTATTCCGTGTAACAACCACGAGCTGTTAGAACTGCTACTGCTAAAGCAGTTCAACAAAACAGGATCTCTGTCTTCGAAAGACTATCGCAGCCCAAGGCCCCAACTATAGAGAGGGTCGTAACTGGAGGAAGAATATCTGTGGTACCTACTGGGGCCACCACTTTGCCAACCGGGTTATCTTCACCTGGAAAGGATGATGCTGAAGCCTCCTCATCTGGAGGAAGGCTCACAAGAAGGCAAAGGAGAAAGTTAAATGCCAAACTACGAGCTCAACAACCACTGCCAGTGCATCCATCAACACTCCCAGCCTTGGAACCAGAGGTTAACGTTCCCACCCATAACAAGTTTACAAATCTAAAATGGGTGAAGAGGAACAGCCCTACTGGCGAGTTGAAACAGTCATTTTGGGATCAGCAGCCCCAAACCCCTATTCCTCAAACGAAGAAGCATGAAACTCTGTCCGCTAGGGTACACAGAGTTTTGAAAGTTGCAAAAGAAAATGGCCTGATAAGGAAGAAATATCAAAGGCCATCGACATTTAAGAATAGGAGGATCCCACAAAGAGAGTTACCAACTGCCACGATAGCTCAGGAGAAATCGAGATCAACTCCACGCGGTGAACATTGGAGCGTGAATCCTAGACCTCGTGTTCAGGATTCCGCTATCAAAAGATCCCAGTGGAAGGGAAAAGAAATTTGGAGGCCGAGACCTCCTGAAAAAAGATCACTGCAAAAGAAAGTCAATATAGGCGTGACATCTGGTGCAGCCTCCCAGAGATCCGCCTTTAATAAGAATCGTCAACAATGGGTACCTAAGGAAAAGGTTCCTATTACTGACACTTGTAATAGTCGACACCTTGGAAAATTTTCCAAGGAATCCTATTGCCAGCTAACTTCAGCCTCTCAGAAGAAGGTCAATTTTGACCATACTCCTCCAATTGAAGAAGTTCATGTACAACATGTAGAGCCAGAGATCTACTGGAAGCGTCGCTCTGAGATTCGAGTACAAGAAAATGATAACGATGAAGATGAAGACACTATGGAGGTTGAGGTAGTCTACATGGTGGGACATGGTGATGAGCCACATCAAACACGTGGCTACCGACGACGTAATGAAGCAGGGCCCACTTCTTCTAAAACAACAACATCCCAAGAAGATCAAGCTCAGGACGAGCAATTAGAAGAAGAAGAAGTCCCCTCGGGCGATGGATAAAATGATGATCAAGACAAAGAAGTGCTTGATGAGACATTAGCACAAGCACAAAGGCGTTTGAAACTCCAGATGAAAGAAAAAGATAAGGAGATATCCGATCTGAATAGCAAGATGACAGAAATGATGGCACAGATGACTGCGATGATGCAGTTAATGCAGAAGAACATCATTACTACTCCTGCATTTCCTCAACCAACTGATCATCATACATCGGGTCAGCCCGTTAATCAGCAGATATCCAGTAGTGTTCCTACTAATTTGCCAACCGACCCAATACCTCAGGTGTCTGAAATTTGAATCACACCTGAAGGAGGAAATGAGGCTGATCGACTTGTTCATCTGCAAACTCACCACGATGTTGCAAATACATCTGAGCCAGTGATGACTCCGCAACTAGAATCAATAATCAATGAAAAGATTAAGGCTGTCATTGCCTCAGAGCAGGTAGAGAAGTTTGTGAGCAAGGGTCGCCCATATCCGGCCGAGTATGATCAGGTGCCCTACCCTAAAGGCTATTCAGTGCCTAAGTTTAATACTTTTAATGGCACCGGTAATCCTAAACAACACTTGGCTCACTTTAAAGCAACATGTGGAAATACTGGGGGCGTTGATGCTCTGCTCTTCCGCCAATTCATTAGTAGTTTGACTGCAACTGCTTTTGAATGGTACACTGAGCTGCCCAATGATTCTGTTAAGACATTTTTAGAACTAGAGAATATGTTTGTAAAAAGGTTCGCCAGTGCTACGGAGAAGACTACTATCGCTGACCTTGCCTTAGAGAAACGAAAAAAGGGTGAGTCAGTGACAAAGTACATCACTCGTTGGCGTAATATGAGTATGAAATGCGAACAACAGTTAGAAGAGGAGCATGCTGTTCAACTACTTTTGGGAAACATCGATGATAAGATGTTGCCATTTTTATGTATGGCCTCTATCAGCACTTATCAAGAGCTACTGGACAGAGTACCTAAGTTTGAAAAGTTGAACCTGTCCAAGTCTGAAAATTATTCAGATAGACCCCGAAGAAATAAAGTTGCAGATACTAGAAGGGATGAGATCTATTCTGCATCATCTTTAAGGATCGATAAAGAAAAACAATCTACTCCTAAAGATGATAAAGGAAGACAGTATTTTAAACCCCAGCCAAAACTAGTATTGGGAGGAAACGACAGGTCTCAAACTTTTCGTGATGGAGGAGAACGTTCGAAGCCAAGAACTGGTGATCGAATCACATCCCTTAAAGAGAAAATGAATAGAGAATATTCTTTTAAGAGGGAAAGTGTGGCAAAGTTATTCAAGCAAGCGCTTAATGCTGGTCTTGAATTACCTGAGTGTAAAAGACTAGAAGAAGCTGAGCAGAAAGATAATCCAAATTATTACCCGTATCACCGAGTTATCAGCCACCCTATTGAAGATTGTTATGTCTTCAAAGACTGGCTTGAAAAGAAATATAGAGATGGTGAGTTCACGCTATCAAATAGCGTTCTAGTTCACCCAAAGAAGGAATCTGTGAAGGTGATTGTGTCTTCTCCTATACCTCCAATGAAGGAAGGAGACAAAATGAAGGGAAAAATGATGCCAGAAAAAGATGAATGGCAGACTGCAATCTCCAAGAAGACAAGGAAGATGATTAAGAAACTAAAAGGAGTTCCTGGTGTAGAATGGAAATCCTCTACGGAACCAGTGCTTGAATTGAAAGGAAATCGAAATTCAGTTGCATCCACTTCCAGGTCATCAACTCGAAGACGTTCTAATACTAAGCGGTTCTATAAAACATCCTCTAAGAAGTCTGACAGCTCAAATAAGCGTAATAGGCTAAAGAAGAAGAGGACCGTGCTTCAAAAGATTATCAATAATTTGGAGGATTATCGTCAACCGTTGAGACGGCCCATAACACTTGCAGATTTTATGTCTGAGCTTCAAATAGATCAATCAAAAGCAGAAGATGATGAACAAGAAGATGAAGAATCACTCAATGTAGAAACATGTCGAGTCATCTCAATAGCATCGATTGCATGCCAAAGAGATTTTGTTAAAGATTACAATAGGAGTCATATAGCAATGTCTTCTACAAAAATGACTGATAAAGTGACATCTGAGTCATGTCTGATGGTACTGCAGATAAATGGTGACTCAGAAGAAGAGTTGTGTTTTCCAAGTGACGATGAGTCGGATCAACAAATAGCTTCACAAATGGAGCGTGTAAAGCTGAGTGAAGACTCTGAATATATAACAAAATCTTCATCAGATGAGACTAAGTTGAATGAAGTTGTTCAAGTACAGTTGAGAAGTGGTAAAGTGCTACCACCACCACTAAAAAAGGGATCATCAAGCAAAGACAAGGGAAAAGATATAATCATCAATGAAGAAATCGTCCCTAAAGATCATAAGAAGAAATATGATACAAATAAAAGGATAGAGTATAATATCATTTCCCATTTGAGAAAAATCCCAGCACAGCTCAGCATCTATGAAGCTCTCCTAATGTCAAAAGATCTTCGAGAAACCTTGATACAAGCTCTTAAGAATCCAGAGAGATATGAAGCATATTTCGCAGAAAGATGTTTGAGCAAAGTTCTTCATGCCAGAAATGAACCTGTTGTTACATTCTCTGAAGAAGATCTCATGATGGAGACTACAGAACATAATCGTCCTCTATATGTTACGGCAGAAAGTGATGGCATCATAATCAAGTGAATCTTGATTGACCCCGGGTCTTCAATAAATCTCATGAGCTTGCGCACACTAAGATCACTATCCCTAGATATTCAACATCTCGGGCCAGATAAACTTATGGTGCACGGTTTCAACGAGAAAGGGCAAAAAACTATCGGGTCATTTGTCCTTCCCCTTAAATTTGGAGAGCTATGCACAGAAGCCAAATTTCATATTATCGATGCAGACACTTCATTCAAGGCACTTTTGGGTAGACCTTGGCTTCATGAGAATGGTCTGGTTCCATCAACTATGCACCAATGTATGAAATATCTAAAGGATGGAGAAGAGTTTCGGATATCTGGAGATATACAACCCTTTGCAGTCCACGAAGTGAAAATTTATGATGATGCAAAATACTTCATTCCAAATGAAGTAAAGCCGATACAATCTCCAGAAGTTAAAGCATCGACCTCAAGGAGTACAAAACAATCCAAAGAAGTTGAAGAAAAGCAGACAGGAAGGAAGGGCGTGTCACCCAATTTTCCTAAAAAGACTAATACATTGCCTAAATCAAATAAAGTTGTACTTCATTTAGGAAGTGACACGGAGGAAGAGGATGGCATCTCTGAAACCTACAAGCCTTTGGTTAACGAAAAGCCAAAGGAAAATACTTTGTAGTTACATTAATCCCTCCACAACATTTCAGGGAAATCGTATCCCACGAGGTGCATAATATTGAAGAGCTTAAAACATTTTATGTACCTCCCATACACGGAAGTAGAGGACCAAGAAGCTTATTTTATAAATTTGGAGAATATCAAGAAGAGAATCTCAATGAGTATGAGAATTTTAATGAAGATGTAGAGATAATTCCTACAGAAATGCCCAGATATTGTCCCAAAAGAATTCAGCAGATGATACGGAAAGCTGGAATTCATAATATGGTTACTTGGCGACGAGCACGTTTCTTTCAAAGAATGTGGTGCCAAGAATTATCAAAGATGGGTAGTCGCGATACAAAAGGTCTTGGATTTATCGCAGCAGAACATACTCAGAAAAATGTATGTTATGCGATAATGGATAAATGTCTGGCTACTGAAGATACAGATACAAATAAAGAGAAAGATGTGGAAACTAAACTTGCACCAGAAGAACTTGAAGATGGTGGACAGGCTGCTACCATGGATGAGCTAAAAGAAATAAACTTGGGAACTGATGAAGACCCTCGCCCGACCTTCATCAGTGCTCTTCTCTCCAAGAATAAAGTTGAAAAGATGAAATTATTACTCAGTGAATTCAGGGACTGCTTTGCTTGGACATACGATGAAATGCCAGGCTTATCCCCTGATATAGTTGTTCATAAACTAGCCATTAAACCAGGTGCAGTACCTGTAAAGCAAGCTCCAAGGCGAATGAGGCTAGAAATCGAAGAGCAAAAGATTGCAGAAACTAAGAAGCTTATCGAAGCAGGTTTCATTCGAGAAGAGAAATATGCTGATTGGATAGCCAATATTGTCCCAGTGAAAAAGAAGAACGGACAAATTCGTATATGTATTGACTATCGAGACCTGAATAAGGCATGTCCAAAAGATGACTTTCCACTTCCAATATCAGAATTGCTGGTTGACAATACGTCCAACTACGACATATTCTCATTTATGGATGGATCGTCGGGCTACAACCAAATCAGAATGGCACCTGAAGATGAGAAACATACATCTTTTAGGACTCCCATCGGCATATTCTGCTACACAGTTATGCCCTTTGGCTTAAAAAATGCTGGAGCTACATACCAAAGAGCTATGACACATATATTTGACGACCTCATCCACCAGAAAGTTGAATGCTATGTGGATGATCTTGTTGTTAAAAGTATAGATCGAAAATATCATTTTGAAGATTTGAGAATTATATTCGAAAGGATCAGAAAATTCAATCTCAAAATGAACCCGCTCAAATGTGCATTCGGAGTTTCCTCAGGAAAGTTTCTTGGGTATGTGGTACGACATGGAGGGATTGAGGTTGATCCTAACAAAGTCAAGGCAATTATAGAAATGCCGCCTCCAAAAAGTCTTCGCCAACTCTGTTCTTTACAAGGACAACTTGCATTCATACGACGGTTTATCTCAAATCTATCCGGCAGATGTCAACCATTTGCAAAGCTAATGAAGAAAGATATTCATTTCAAATGGGATGATGAATGTCAAGAAGCTTTTAATAGTATCAAGAGATATTTGTTAAGCCCGCCTATTCTTGCATCACCAATTCCAGGGAAGCCTCTTATCCTATACACCGCAGCGTTGGAAGAGTCCCTTGGGGCATTGCTAGCTCAGCACAATGAAGAAGGTAAAGAAAATGCACTATACTACATCAGTCGAAGATTGATTGGAGCAGAGATACGTTACTCTCCAATTGAGAAACATTGTCTGGCGCTGATTTTCACAGTTCAAAAACTCCGCCACTATATGCCGTCTCATAAAATTACTCTGATATCAAAGATCGATCCGCTGAAGTTCTTGATGACAAGACCAGCGTTGACAGGTCGACTTGCCAGGTGGGCAGTGATACTTCTGCAGTTTGATATCACATATCTTCCACAAAAGGCAGTAAAAGGGCAAGTTTTAGCAGATTTTCTTGCCGTACATCCCGTTCTTGCAGATTCACCGCTCAATGATGATCTACCCGATGAACAAATTTTAATTGTCCAAGAAGGAGAGAAGTTTGTTGACCTCATTTTTATATGAGGTCATTAGAGCCTAATCCAGACTTCGAATCAATCCTGAACCTAAGTCAATCTAAACCTTGATTCAGTTCAGACCTCAATCAAAACCCAGACTTCAGCCAAGTCCAGGATTCAAACTCTAGTTCAAATCTTGATCCTGCCTTTGATCTAGTTCAAATCATTTCCAAACACTTATGATCACTCCAAATGATCATGAATGATTGAGATGATTCAAATCCAGATATTCAAACCCAAAATCTATATCAAATCCGGATTTCCAAATCCAGAATTCAAGGCCAAATACCTGAGTCCTAAAAGCCTTTTTCAGGGAATTTTCAAACATTTCAAACCCTAGTCAAATGACCTCCGATTCATGATCTGTCAGTTGCATACTGATTTGATACGTCTCTAGAGGCAAACCTCCAAGTTTGAGCCCATTTTGGAGTCTTTAACCCCAGAAACTAAATTTAAATCCCAAGGCTGTAAAACCTTCAAATATTTACGGCCTGTGCCACTGGACCCATTATTTTGGGAAATTTGACCTTGGAATTTCCCCCCAAACCCTCTAATCACGTCCATACCATTGATATTGATGTGTTTAACATTAATCTACATCTTTTTGGACCCACCTCGACCCAGGATTCATCCGGGGTCAAAATGACCAAAATACCCTTTAAAGGGGTTTTTTGACTTTTGACCAAAATTTAACATCGTTCAACATTTTAAACTTTTGAAACCCCTTCCAATGAATATTTTATGATATTTGAGACCCATTGAAATCAAACCCACCCCTTGGTTTGACTTGTTTGACCAAGTCAACTATGGTTGACCAAATCCACCTTTAACCCAACCATTGTTATTTTCAACATTTGAATCCATCTCAAACCAATCTAATGCTTCAAAATCATTTGTTTGGACACTCATGACATGTCCAAGGATCTCCAAGTCAATCCTCCCTAGGTTTGACTTGGTCAACCCATTTGGAGGGGTCAAAACCCTCTCCAATTTCATGTATTCACTTAAAGTCTCAACACCATGACCCCATGTCCCTTGATATTGACTCATACAGCACATTTGACTCCTCCCATGCACATCCTAGTCATCATTGACTAGTCAACAAGTCAATGGGTCAAGTTATGTTGAAATGAGGCAAAATCATGGGCTTTTGACCATGCCACATGGGCAAGCCCTTCCCCTCTCCCAAAACCTGCTCTAGACTGCTCAAAAGAGGTTAATTCCCCCTCCTAATTGACTTCTAATCCAGCCCCATTAACCAAGCCATGCCTTGGTTTAGCCAAATGGAGGAAAAGAGAGGTGGTCCCCCCCCTCTTGGCTCAAGGCAATCCCTCTCAACCTCAGCCCTTTCTCCTGGTTTTGAGCTGCCCATGGGACACTTGGCAACCATCTAAAGCACCTTTGATTAAATCCTAGCCATCCAATTCAAAAGCAATGGGTTAAGTGTAGGGATTTTGACCTAAGTGGGCAACTTACTCATTTTTCACCCTAAGTCCCAAACTCCAGCATCCCCAAGACTCTCCAGCAGCTCCCCACACTCTCCAGCACCTCCCAAGGCCATTCCAAGCCTTCCCCCACCATTTCCACCATTAAAACCCTCATTTTAGTGGAAAAGGAGAGAGAAAAGAGAGAAATACCTTCTCTCTTCGATATCTTCAAATCCAGCCGTCAAAATCTGTTGGGGTCTTCTGCAAACTTGAGCGTGGACAAACTACAAGTTCAGAGAGCCCAAGAACACAAAAATCCACGGGGTAGATTGTAAGATATCTCAACTTTTAGGTAGAATTTCAATTTGAAACTATATAAATTTTGCAATGCATGGAGCCTCCAAACTCCAGGCATTGCAAGATCATGTTGCCCCTAGCTACAGTTCAAATTTCGTCGAATTTCGTTGAGTATTTTGCCCAGAACCGGCCACGCCAGCCGGCTCGACCGCGCGCAGACCTGGGATTCGAACCCGGACGGCCTCCAAACCACGCGCGCATACGTGGCGCGATCTGGACCGTCCATTTTCCCGCTGTGGATCGGACGGTCCGATCTGCGTCCGACGTGTTTAAGTGGCGCGCCGTTGCGCGCCACGTGTCAAACACGTGTCAAAATGGCGCGGCGGCGGCGCAATCATTGCCGCCGCCGATCCAATGATTGGATTTGAGTCAAATTAATTCAAAAATGTCCAGAAACTTCCAAAATTCACAGAAAATTCATTTTTCCACCAAAATTGATGTTTTTGGGCTCGTTGGAAAGGTAATTAAGCGTAGTATTTATTAAAATTAAAATCAAGATATTTTGAGCCCTGGATTGTGGTAAAATTGCAATTATCTGATTTTAGTTCTTCTTAATTTTCTTGCAATCCAGTGATCAAATGGATCCCAAATTTTGGTGGAATGATCATGAGCATCTTAGGCATATCCTGTAATTTTTCTAGGGTCAGATGCTCTGTGGTTTTCTGTGATGTGAATTTTTAAGGTTATGGGTCCAATTTGGACCCAAAACTTTGAAAATTCATAACTCCCTTCCTGTGTAGAATTAGACTGCATGTTTTGTGCTGTGTGTGTGCATTTGGGTCAGGGTTAGTCACACCAAATTTCAAGCCCATTTGAACAATAGAAACACCTAGGGAAAATATTTGGTGAAAAGTCTAGAAAACTTAGAAATTTCATAGGGGATTGTACACACACCCAATAGAGGTGAAATTTGAACACATAAAACTTAGTGACATAATGAGCCTTAGGTCCAAATTTCACTGAATTTGGAGGTCATTAGGTCACAAAATTAATTACCCAAAGTTTCAGCCCATTTAAGGACCCAGAAAATTTAAAAAAATGTAATAAATCCAAATTAACTCCAAAAATTACAAATAATATCTCAAATTGACCAGAACTTAATCCTCTACCTAGGAAAAATAAAATACCCTTGACTGGACTTCTAATTTAACTTTAATTTGACTTTTAATGAAAATCAACAATTAATTATATTAATTAATTAAAAATTATTAAAAATCCAAAATAATTTCCAAACACTTGGAAACACTCCCATGGGTCATTACTGATCTTTGGGATTGATTCCATCCAGTTTGGGATGAGTTTGGATCAAAATGATCAAAACCTTCCTAATTAAGCAATTTTAAAAATTCAATAATTAAGGGAACTTTGAAAATGCATAACTAATTACAGAAAAATCTAAATTGAACAAACTTAGTGTCAATCAACTCCAATTAAGGTCTAGTATTTTCTAAAAATGTCAAATCTCCAAAATCTGGTCAAAGTCAAAAAGTCAACTTTTCAGTCAACCGTAGTTCAATACTAGGCTCGAACTTCGAAAAATCATAACTTTTCATAGAAAACTCCAAATTGAGTGTACTAACAGTCTAACAACTCGTCATAAGGTCTAATATTTATTAAAAATCTGAAACTTACAAAATTAATTTTAATTTGAAAAGTCAACTTTGGACCCCTTAATTAACTAATTAAAATAATCCATAAAATTCTAAAATTCAATAAATCATTCAAAATTCCAGAAAACATCAATTTTATTTTAAAACCAGCAACCAATCAGTTTAATTAAAAATTAATTAATCTTTAAACTTTAATCAAACTCAAATCACTTAATTATATCGGGTACCACTGGGTAACCCAGGCCTACGAGGCTATTAAATTAGCCCCAAGGAAGGTGAAATAAACTTCATGGCCTCGGTGTGCAACAAAGGTGGTATTCAATAAATAATTAAAATCAATTTTAAAATCAAATTTAAACCATTAAGACTTAAACTTCAATTAAAATCTCCTTTAAGCCTTTCAACCAATCAGGACATCAAACAACTTCAATCAATTACCCATCCTAGGAACTACCCCAGCCACACGACCTTCTACACACACTTTAGATGATTTGCTAGGACAACCAACTCTAGATTTAGGCTAGGCCGATATTTCCTTTTCTGCTGTGTGCCGAGTTTTTCGAGTTTTCATTGCATGTTATGATTGAAATTGATTGATGTGTTTGTTTACTTTCTTTACTGCACTCTGTGAATTAATGTGATGGGCAATTAGATTACCCTTAGGTTATGAACGATCTGGATGCTCACTAGATTTTCTGCAGGTGGCCACGCTCGTGCAGGGCAATAAAGGGGGCTAAATAAATCATAAATATAAATGCTACAGGTGCTTCAGCTGCTTAGCCCCCAAATAAAAAGAGCGTGGCCAAGTGTGTTTACTTTTCTGCACGTATATACATATAACTGCTTGGGAGGTATTCTAATATTTAAATGCTTAGGATAACCCTGCAGGAGAGTCTAGAATTTTTATTTTTATATTCATGTAATTTGTTTGAGTATTGAGTTGTGAAAGTGATACTTTGATTTTGGGATACATAGATCCAAAGGTTGGATTCCAAAGAGGAAAGGATACCCCTTCGGGGGATAGTCCTTATCCATTTGGAACTCCAAATTTGGATCACTTCACTACCCAAAGTGGAAAGAGTAACCTCCCCCTCAAGGGAAGAGTTCTCTTTTCCATTTGGGTATCCAACCACGAAGAATCTAAGGAGCTCGAGGAAGAGAAGACCGAGAAGTTGAAGACATAGAGTATCCAGATTTGGATAGCCTTTTTTAAAATTTCATGCATACCAGATTTGGATACTTTAACCAGCATGCATCGCATTAGAAACTTATTAAATTAAAATTTTAATTGCATTTTAGTCTAAGCATTCCACCCGACATAAGTCAAGGGGTCAATTAGGAATCTGCTCTAGATGTCGACCCCAACCTCTTAAACCAATCTTAAATAACGTCCCTGATCACTCTGCATCAAAAGACCGAACTCATGGTTTTGAAGCGTTTAGGTGGTTTAGCTGGCTCCCCAATCCAGGCCGGGGTAAGTCCAGATTTTGCACTGCATTAGTTAGGTTCGGACTACTGTGTTCTAGTGTCCAAATTTAGATCTAAGATCTGGGGCAGGTCTCTTTTTGAATCATAAGACCCCAACCTCCGGGAATACAATCCCAAATTTCTAATAAAATGCTCAACTCAAATTAAATATTCTTTTAATCCAAAATTTAAAGCCCAACACTTAGCTTAAATCGGGGCACTTCTAAATTTTTTCAGAATCCTAAAGTGTCCCCTACCCTTCCTCATTTGATTCCAAAATAATTGTTCAATCTTGCTCCAATCCCTTTTCAAAATCCAAATTCACATCTTTGGTATCACTCATAGAAATCTCTAAACAAAATTTCTGCCATTATTTTAATCGAAAGTTTTCGTAGGGGACTCCGGCCTCCCACGATGTAATTAACTACGAGGGTTTGCGCTCGTAGGAGATTTAGAACCCACATCTAATTTTTCAAAACTAATTTTTAAAAACTCGATTAGTTATCTTTGGGAAAAATCAAATCACTAATGATCGTTATCGTTATGTTCGAACGATTATTAACAAATGATATCTTCTCCCTTCAAGGAGATATATCTTTTGTTAAAATGAATTCGAATATAAAATTAACGATCGCTCCTCTTGATTATTGTAGCCCGATATTTGACTGAACCTTATTTTAACCCTTCAGGGGCCATATGAAGTTCTCTTTTGAATTTGGCTACGATATTCAAGATAGAATTCTTAATTCTAAATCTGAACCCCATCCTGAAATTTTATTTCCACCTCCCGAGGTGGTATAATATTTTTGATGGGATGTTTGATTTCAGAATTAAATTTTAATGCTAATTCTAAAATTCCCAAAGAAGACTAAATTTTTCAAAACCCGCTTTCAAACACCAACAAAAAAATGGCGACCACGGTGGGACTAAATCTCTCTTTCCATCTTTAATAATGGCAAAATTTTGTTGCATCGGTAGTTTTGACTATCTTTCTTCCGTTGGTCCCTCTACCCATTTCTCCCTTGGGTGAGTGTGGCCAACATAAAAGAGAAAAGACATGTCGAAAAGAGAGGTATAACCTCCATCAAAATATACATATATCAGACCCTGACCTTCTGCCCCCAAGTCAATTGGTGGAGCGATAGTGTCGGGTCTATCTCTTGAGAGCCTCACTCTCAAACTCTACGAATTTTGACTATTGAGTCTTCCATCAATATGTTGAGTTTTAAAGTAAAAAATAGCTCTCTCAACTCTCAAAACTTTTCAATCCTCCAAATTCTTAGCTTTGACCCTCTACCCCCAAGCAGATTGGTAATGTGGGGGAGTCAAGCAATCAAAGCCTTTTTGAATTTTCCTAATGATTTTGTGAGCTTCTAGGTTGAGTGAAAACTTGACTTGTTGAGTTTCAAAGTCTAAAGGAAATTCATCAATTCCTTAAAATTCTGTTACGCTCCTAAAATTCAATCTTGAATTAACACCGGCATATGCTACTTTATGACGCAATGTTGTAGTCTGGCATGTGTAGTGGGAATTTAAATCTTTTTTTTGTCATAACAAATCCTTATATTTTATTATCATACATCGGGTTATAGGTCCTATAGCTCGATATGTGATATGAAATATAGATTTTGTTATGATTCTCTCTCAAAAAATTTTCAATTTCGAGAAAATTCTAATTCCGATCCTTTTGCTTCAATTTCAGAAATTCAAACTCCACAACAATGGTTGGTAAGTTGATCTTTTCCTTCGACAAAGACCTTGTCTGTGAGCAGATTGACTTAGGAAGCAACATACTGTTTGGGGTAGGATTCAACACCCTTGAGCTGTCGATGGATGGACATAAGATACTTGATTTGGATGCTACTAAGAATAATCCCCCTGCAGTAGAGTTGATCATAGGGACAGGACCAGGTCCCCTTGTTTTCAGTGATGAGGAGAAAGAACCCAAGCTAACTGTTGAATCCCCCACTCCTGTCAAGTCTATTTTTGAGGAGGGATCGAGTTCAGGGATCCCATTTACTAGTAAGAATCAGAAAAAGAATTACCTGAGACGAGTAAGGAAGAAAATAGCCAAGTCAAGGAAGGCTGTGGGGGTCCAGACTTTGAGCCAAGTAGAGCCTGAGGCTGTCGAGGACCTGCCTATTCCTGCTTCCTCCCCACTCCTTAAAGGGAGTCGTTTTACCCCCTTTCTGCTGCAGAAGGGGAAGAGAGGGCAGTCAGGATAGCTAGCTCCCCGCCATGCCCGGTCGACTACTCAACCAAGAGAACCCTTAAAGAAAAGCATCTCCAAAGAACGAGGACATTGAGAAATATAATCCACACTTGTGCTGCTCAATCAGGGCAAACAAAAGAGGAGTACATGAAACAATTGAAAGGAGTTATCTCCCACCGTTTCCAGAAAGAAATCTTAAAAGAAGAGGCATCTGAAGCTAAGAATTTGACTCCTCAACCCATTAGGGGGAACAAGAAGTTTATCCGACAGCCTGCTACATCAGTATTAGTTGATGGTTATCATTGGGTGCCACGCCCTCCATCCTCTAAAATGGAGGGTATTGTACTTACCGGGTCCGAGAAAGGTCGCCATCCTACCAATAGGCCGCCGGTCCCTTCCCCAAAGTTTAAGAAGTTGGCCTCAGTGATAGTCAAGACCAAACAAGACCCTAAAATTAACAGAATAATTCATGTCAAAGGAAAGAGGCCTCAGTCTCCAGAAAAGAGATATACTCCTAAGAAGATCAGTAGAGTTGATGTTCCTCCTCCGTCAGCTAGATTACTCCAGTCCCCAGTCGAGTTACCACGATTTCCGACCAGTGCTACCCAGACCCCAGTTGGTTTGATTGCAAGTTCAGATATCTCAGTTGCGGATCCAGTTGATACCTTAGTTGATAGCTCCAAGTTCCTACCTGTTACCCCTGAGCTCCCTACTCGGAGGTCTGAGGACTCTACCCTACCTGATGTAGGAACTTTCACCCTCCAAACTCCTACACCATCTATTGAGGTAGATGTCTCTCACCTGGTAGAGGATGCCACCCTTCTGACTACCGACTCTAATACAGTCGAAGGGGAAGAACCAGTTCAAGATGAAGATCATGCGATGATTGAGCAGTTAATAGCTGAACCTCCAACAGCAAATGAGCTTAAGTTACAGGCCATTATCTCTAGCCTGCAGCAGGATGAGCTTTATGATATGGTAGAATACAAAGGTTACCTACCCATAGGCCCTGAGGAGATAGGAAGCCGGCCAGTCGATGAGGTGGTACAAGAAATTAAAGATATCTCGAAAAGAAAGGAACTTGAGGAAGCATTTGACCCAGAGTTCGATGATATGTTGATAGATGAGGATCTCCCTGTTAGTGATGTTTACATGGTTGAAACTAGAGGGTCCGTTAAAGAAACTGAACCAAGTAAACGCCGATCTGACAAAGATGAGGGTTCAACAGCTGTGGATTCAGATTCAGATGAGTCAGTGAGAGCTAGAGATGAGCAGCACATCAAGAACCTGGAAGCACAAGTGACAGAAATGTTGCTACAGGTTAAAGAAATGCAGCAACGATTGGACAAGTCGCATGAGACTTCTCTTGAGTTACAAAAATCTGCTTTGGAAGCCACCGACAGAGCAAGAAGGGCAGAAGCCAGTTATAAAATCCCAGAGTCTGCTTCAGTACTTCCACCTGTCCAGCAGCCAGTGTTACCGGATCCCCCAGTTCAGCCGACAGCCTCTTCAGTCCCTCCGGTCATTCCCCCAGCACCGGCTCAAAAAGATATTAAGCAACTAATTGAGGATCAGGTAAGGGAGGCCTTAGCCCAATCGCAAGGAATTACATATATTCCAAAGGGTAGACCTTACCCTGAGGAATATGATTTGGTTCCTTACCCTAAGGGCTTTGTGCCACCATCTTTTAAAATCTTTACTGGAATTGAAAACCCGAGACAGCATCTGGCCCACTTTCGTGCAAGCTGTTGCAATGCCGGGGGGTCAGATGCTCTACTATTTCGCCAATTTATTAGTAGTCTTTCCAGCATAGCTTTTGAATGGTACGCAGATTTGCCCAACGGTTCAGTAAGAACCTTTACTGAACTTGAAAATCTATTCTTAAAGAGATTTTCAGGAGCACAGCAGCGCACTACCGTGGGCGATCTGGTCGTTGAAAAACAAAAGCCGGGAGAGTCTCTGGTTGAGTACATCTTAAGGTGGCGAAACCTTTCGATGAAGTGTGAACCCCAGCTGCAAGAGCAACATGCAGTAGAAATTCTTTTGAAGAATATCCACGGCCCTGTTGCTTTTCTTCTGAAGGGTTTCACTATAAAAACTTTTGAAAAACTTCTAAACAAAGCTAGTAACCTGCAGGAAGAGGCTCCTAGGATGCCATTCTTGAAGGATCTTTCTGGAGAAAAGAAGGTTGATAAGCCGATTAAATCATTTGAAAAGAGAGCTACGGTTTCAGCAGTTGATAAGGGGAAACAACCAGTTGTTAGCCAGCCTAGTGTTCCTTCACCACAGTTAGCTCAGAAACAACCGTTTCAAGTGACCTCACAACCTACAAGAGATTCCTCTTTCATTCCCTTCAAAGAAAGGTTGACAAAACCTTACCTATTCAAGAGGGAAGTGATAGGAAAAATCTTTAAGAGTCTTTCGAAGAAGTCAGATTTTCAATTGCCAGAAGCGAGGCGGCCAGATGACATAAAGAGAAAGGATGATCCAAACTACTGTCCTTACCACCGTATGGTCAGCCACTCCATCGAGGACTGCATTGTTTTCAAAGATTGGCTTGAAAGGAATATCAAATAAGGTAATATTGTGCTTCCAAAAGAGTATTTGGTCAATCCGGAACAAGGGTTTGTCAAGATAATATCAGGTAATAATTCTAACCCTTCTCTTTCAATTGAAGATGGTTGGGATATTTCTTTATCCCGGGCACTTAAAAGGTCGATTAACAAGTCTTATCATCTTTCTCAACAGATGCCCACGACAGCCCAGGGCCCGATTTGGGAGGTTGACCTGGATGCTTCGCAGGAGGATGTTGAACTACTTTCCTCTCCAGTAGTCGTAGGAACTACTGTATTAAATGAAAAAGAAAAGAGAGATATTGCTGTAGAGAGGAAGTATGTTGATGAGAGATGTATTCGAACGGCCGATGGCGGCATTAAAGCCCCATCCCCACTCTTGTTATCTGACTTTTACTTTGCCCCATCAAAGGCAAAGGGTCATAAGTTTAATAAAAAATATCCTTCTACTTCAATTTTGATGATTAACCATGAAAATGAAATGCAAGTTGATAACTCTTCCAAAGAAGTTCAAAATTCTATTGAGATCGATCCAAAGCCTCAAAAATTTGATCTTCCAGATTTGACTTCTATAGGGGATGTCGAGCTTGAGATCTTATCAGATAGCGACCTCCCTGAAATTAATTTCACTGGGAAACCTATCGTGATAGAACTTTTAGATTCTGACTCCTCTTCAGATAGCGACGATGTGCAGCCTATGGAGAGTGTAGACTCCCCCACAGTTTGTCCTCCCGATTCAATCGTAGAGGTACAACTTCGTGGTGGCAAAGTCTTACCCCCTAGGCTTCCTCCTCAGGAAAAAGGCAAGCGAGTTGTCTCTAGCGATCCAATTCCAGATTGTCCTCATCATCCTGATTTTCCATTGATTCCATCGGGTTTTGAGTCTGTCGCTCCTAAGGTTGATTACAATGTCCTAGCCCATCTTAGAAAGTTGCCAGCCAAGTTGAGCATTTATGATGCCCTCATTTTGTCTAAGGAAATGAGAGTCTTTAATCAAGGCACTTCTCGACCCTGAGATTTGCCTTGCTCAACTGGCTTCAACCTCAAAAGATGAAGCCCTCTACTTCAAAGAAGTTCCAGGAGTAACATTCTCAGATGAAGACCTACTATTGGGAACTGCTGATCATAATCGTCCTCTCTACATTACCGTTGATGTAGGGAATTTTAAGTTATCAAGAGTCCTTGTTGATCCGGGTGCATCGGTCAACGTGATGAATGTGAAAACCCTCGCCTACCTTAGAGTTGATACCAGTAAGCTCGCCACTGATAGGTTGGTGCTACGTGGGTTCAACAAGAAAGGTGAGAGGGCTTTGGGTTCGATTACCCTCTTGTTAGAGATAGGAGAATTGAAAACCGAAGCAAAGTTTCATATTATTGATTCGGCAACGTCCTTTAATGCACTTCTAGGTAGGCCTTGGATTCATGAATACAGAATGGTTCCATCTACCCTACATCAATGCATCAAGTACCAACGAGATGGCATTGAACATGTAATTAGGGGTGATTTGCAACCATTCTCGATTCAAGAGATAGGGATCTACGAGGATGCTGCATATTTCATACCAAAAGGGTCCTCCCCTTATTCTAAAGTTGAGATCAAAATTGAGGAACAAAAAAGTGAGCAAAGCTCCAATCAAAATCAAGAATCAAAAGGAAAAGAAAAAGAAAAAGAAAAGGAAAAAGATCAAAAGATACAAGAATCTGATAGTGAAAGCGAGCTCGACATCGTTGTCCTTAGGCCTCCAAACATGTTACCTCAAAGAGGTGGGAGGATGGCTCAAAGGGCACGGGGTCGAGGCCGTGTTTCACTTGAAAGAAGAATAACCCCGGTGTATGTTAATCCGGAGTCAAGCTCCGATGAAGAGCTGGAAAAATGGGGGATTGAAATTCCTTTTGATTATCTAAATAAAAATGTTTATCCAAAGTTTGATCTCACTTTAGATCAGGATAGTGACCCCGAGGTTGATGTCCCAAAGATTGAAAGTGACGAGCCTGAATTGACAATGTATGAAAAGCTTAGTAGGAGAATTGAGGCCCTATCCTTGACCCCGCTGTCGGCTGGCAGAGTTGCAGGGTTAGAGATTAAAGAGGCCCCTAACCTAAACGGTGAGATAAGGAAAGCCCGAAAATTCTTCCATGGCTCCTCCTCCTCAAGGGATGAAGGTGATGTAACCCTCGAGGAGGCAGATTTCAATGAATTAATGGAATTACCTTTTGGCTACTTTCCTGTTTGTGTAAAGAACACTTTTTCTAAAGGTCCCGTACCGTATCGATGGACTAAGGGTCAAGCTAGATACCATGAAAATATTTGGAAAACAAAGATCAATAAAAATTCAACATGTGGTATTGGCTTTGGTACCATTAGTTCGTTTGATGATGACAAATACTGCTTAATGATAACTTATCATCTTGAATCTCAAAATGTCCATACTGAAGCCGTCAGTCCCCTCGACGGACTTTGTCTGGAGACTTTAGACGATCCCGATGAGCCTCAAGTTCGGGATGCACCCCCTGAATTTGAGGAAGAGATTAAATCGACAGTCGACGAGCTAAAAGAAATCAACCTAGGAACTGACAACGACCCTCGCCCTACTTTTATAAGCGCTTTATTGAGCGAGGATGAGTCTCAAGATCTGATACAACTCCTTTTTGAGTTTAGGGATTGCTTCGCCTGGACATACGATGAAATGCCGGGTTTGCCCGCCAAGGTAGCAGTTCATAAACTTGAAATCCGGCACGATGCCATTCCTGTTAAGCAGGCCCCTAGACGCATGCGTTTAGAGATCGAGCAACAAGTTGTTTCTGAAATTAAGAAACTGGCTGAGGCTGGCTTTATTCGAGAAGAACAATACCCTTCTTGGGTAGCTAGTGTCGTACCAGTTCGAAAGAAAAATGGTCAAATCCGGATTTGTGTCGACTATAGGGATCTGAATAAGGCGTGTCCCAAGGATGAATTTCCTCTACCCATACCCGAGCTTATGGTGGACATTGCCTCCTCGCATGCTGTTTTCTCCTTTATGGATGGCTTCTCGGGTTACAATCAAATCAGGATGGCCCCAGAAGATGAGAGAAACACTGCATTCAGGACCCCTATAGGCATCTTTTGTTATAAAGTGATGCCCTTTAGTCTTAAAAATGCCGGCGCAACCTACCAGCGGGCCATGACCTACATCTTTGACGACTTAATCCATAATCAAATCGAGTGCTACATTGATGATCTAGTTGTCAAGAGTAAAGTCAAAGAGTCTCACCTTTATGACTTGAGAGTTGTTTTCGAGCGGTTGCGCCGCTACGACCTCAAAATGAATCCCCTAAAGTGTGCTTTCGGTGTCACATCAGGGAAATTCTTAGGGTTCGTAGTGAGGCACCGTGGGATTGAGATTGATCCTTTAAAAATTGAAGCCATCTTAGATATGCCACCTCCTAAGAGCCTTACTCAATTAAGGTCTCTTCAAGGTAGGTTGGCATATATAAGAAGATTCATATCTAATCTCTCTGGGAGATGTCAACCTTTCTCGGCCCTTGCTAAGAAAGATGCCAAATTTATTTGGAATGAGAAGTGTCAAAGTGCTTTTGACAATATCAAGGAATACCTTACAAATCCACCAGTTTTGGCAGCCCCTATTCCGGGGAAACCTTTGATCCTCTACACTGCGGCCCTAGATGAGTCTTTAGGTGCCCTGTTAGCTCAGGTCAACGACGAAGGGAAGGAGAATGCTCTCTATTACCTTAGTCGGAGGCTTCTTCCTACAGAAATTCGATATCCTTCAATCGAGAAGCATTGCCTTGCTCTAGTTTTTGCAGCCCAAAAACTAAGACATTATATGCTATCTCATTCAATTTGTTTGATTTCTAAGGTCAACCCTTTACAATATCTTATGACCCGGCCAACGTTGTCAGGACGCTTGGCTCGCTGGTCCATAATATTGCTTCAATTTGAAATTACATTCGTTCCCCTGCGTGCAGTGAAAGGGCAGGCCGTGGCCGACTTCCTCGCAGCACACCCGCTGCCGGCGGATTCTCCTTTGAATGATGATTTACCGGACGAACAAATCATGAGTTTAAGGGAATCCAATGACCATGCTTGGGAGTTGTATTTTGATGGTGCGGCGTCTTCTCGACGGGATAAAACCCAAAAATCTACGATCCCCGGGAAAGCTGGCATTGGCCTAATTTTCATAACACCAGGAAAGGGGATGATGCACTTTTCCTACCATTTGTCAGAACCTTGCACAAATAATGAGGCTGAATATGAGGCTCTGATAACTGGCTTGGAACTTACAATCTTGATGGAGATTAAAGAGATTAAAATCTTTGGTGATTCCCAACTGGTGATCAACCAGGTCGCAGGAACCTATAAGGTTTTGAATCCTAATCTCCTCAAGTACCACCAATACACTAATCACCTACTCGAGCAGATCCCTGTAGTAACTTTGTATAGGGTTCCACGTGGAAGTAATTCTGCGGCGGATGCCCTAGCAAAGCTTGCAAAGGAATTTGCGTGCCCGGAAGAAGACTCAATTCCTATAGAGATTCAGGGTCGTAAGGTCCTATCTCCCATAGACTTAGAGCACATCAACAAACAATCATCTCAAGTCCTTTCTGCCTCTTCAGAGATTAAGGAAGAGGGCGATTGGAGACAACCATTAATCGACTATCTCGAAGGTGGCAAACTTCCCCAGGACAAGTCCCTCGCCAACCAGATCAAGAAACATGCCCTATCCTACACTTTAGTCAACAATGCGTTGTACCGCCGCTCATTCGATCAGATGTGGCTACGTTGTTTAGACAAGCAGGAAGCCCTGAAGGTCGTTAATGAGGTCCATTCTGGACTATGCGGTGCCCATCAATCGGGTCCAAAAATAAAGTTGAAGATTAAAAGACTTGGATACTACTGGCCTACGATGATTGACGATTGCATGAATGTTGCAAAATGTTGCCATCAATGCCAAGTTCATGGTGTGATCTTACATCAGCCGCCTAATGTATTGCACCCCACGATAGCTTCGTGGCCCTTCGAAAGTTGGGGCACGGATATTATCGGACCGATTGACCCTCCTTCTTCGAAGGGTCATCGCTTTATACTTGCCGCGACTGATTATTTTTCAAAATGGGCGGAAGCGATCCCCTTACGCAATGTAACATCACACCATGTCCTAAATTTCTTTCGTGACCATATCGTATATCGATTCGGCGTGCCCCACAGAATCATATCTGATAATGGGTCCGCATTCAAGTCTACAAAAATCAACAGTTTTGTAAGACGCCATAACATTGATTGGAGATACTCGACAATCTACTACCCTCGGGCTAATGGGTTGGCCGAGGCCTTCAACAAGACTTTGGTGCAAATTATTAAAAAGACCCTCGATGATAATAAGCGCCAATGAGATGAGAGGTTGGTGGAAGCTCTGTGGGCCTATCGGACCACTTATAGAACACCGACCCAATCCACACCATTTGCACTGGTGTATGGGTCCGAGGCCGTACTCCCTTTAGAAGTGCAAATTCCCTCGCTCAGAATTTCCATTCAAAATCAAATTACAACTGAGCAGAATGCGAAGCTTCGACTTGAAGAGCTTGAAGGCCTCGAGGAACGTCGTCTCCAAGCCCAACAAAATTTAGAGTTATATAAGGCCCGAATGGTTCAAGCCCATGATAAGTTAGTGCGACCTAGAACTTTCCAAGTAGGAGACTTGGTCTTGGTTCTTCGGAGGCCTATCTTAGCCCATCGAAAGATCGGTGGGAAGTTTGAACCAACCTGGGAAGGACCCTTCGTTATAGAGATAGTCTATGAAGGGGGCTCGTATCAGCTAGTCGATTGTAAGGGAAACCACCCGATGTTACCTGTTAACGGGCGTTTCCTTAAGAAGTACTATGCTTGATGTAGCTCGGACCCAATCAATAAAATATATGCCAGTTTGAATCAAGTGTGTTTTATGTCTATATATCTTTCAAATTTTACGCTTGCTCGCCTTCTCCTTTAGGATAGGATTCCTCCCTTCCTTAGGATCACGTCCACTAGTGGTGGATAACGCCCTTCATGGCACCATCCTAGTTTTAATCCAGTTCTGATCCTCTGTGTGGAGCAAGCTTCCTCCCCACATGATCATCTACTAGTGGTGGATAACGCCCTTCGTGGCACCATCCTAGTTTTAATCCAGTTCTGATCCTCTGTGTGGAGCAAGCTTCCTCCCCACATGATCATCTACTAGTGGTGGATAACGCCCTTCGTGGCACCATCCTAGTTTTAATCCAGTTCTGATCCTCTGTGTGGAGCAAGCTTCCTCCCCACATGATCATCTACTAGTGGTGGATAACGCCCTTCGTGGCACCATCCTAGTTTTAATCCAGTTCTGATCCTCTGTGTGGAGCAAGCTTCCTCCCCACATGATCATATACTAGTGGTGGATAACGCCCTTCGTGGCACCATCCTAGTTTTAATCCAGTTCTGATCCTCTGTGTGGAGCAAGCTTCCTCCCCACATGATCATCTACTAGTGGTGGATAACGCCCTTTGTGGCACCATTCTAGTTTTAATCCAGTTCTGATCCTCTGCGTGGAGAAAGCTTCCTCCCCATATGATCATCCGTTAGTGGTGGATAACGCCCTTTGTGGCACCATCCTAGTTCTACCTTTTCTTCTCTTCCTTTAGGATAGGTGCTGCCTTTCCTTAGGATTAGAATCACTAGTGTTGGAGAAGCCCTCCGTGGCACCATCCTAGTTCTACCTTCTACCTGGTCCTCTAAGGTTAAGGTTTCCCTCCTTTTCTTAGGATCAAAGTTCTAGACTTCACCTTTTAATTCGGTCAACGCCAATATGTGCAATAGAATTTCATTCTATCACACATATTGGGGGTCCATTTGTTGACCTCATTTTTATATGAGGTCATTAGAGCCTAATCCAGACTTCGAATCAATCCTGAACCTAAGTCAATCTAAACCTTGATTCAGTTCAGACCTCAATCAAAACCCAGACTTCAGCCAAGTCCAGGATTCAAACTCTAGTTCAAATCTTGATCCTGCCTTTGATCTAGTTCAAATCATTTCCAAACACTTATGATCACTCCAAATGATCATGAATGATTGAGATGATTCAAATCCAGATATTCAAACCCAAAATCTATATCAAATCCGGATTTCCAAATCCAGAATTCAAGGCCAAATACCTGAGTCCTAAAAGCCTTTTTCAGGGAATTTTCAAATATTTCAAACCCCAGTCAAATGACCTCCGATTCATGATCTGTCAGTTGCATACTGATTTGATACGTCTCTAGAGGCAAACCTCCAAGTTTGAGCCCATTTTGGAGTCTTTAACCCCAGAAACTAAATTTAAATCCCAAGGCTGTAAAACCTTCAAATATTTACGGCCTGTGCCACTGGACCCATTATTTTGGGAAATTTGACCTTGGAATTTCCCCCCAAACCCTCTAATCACGTCCATACCATTGATATTGATGTGTTTAACATTAATCTACATCTTTTTGGACCCACCTCGACCCAGGATTCATCCGGGGTCAAAATGACCAAAATACCCTTTAAAGGGGTTTTTTGACTTTTGACCAAAATTTAACATCGTTCAACATTTTAAACTTTTGAAACCCCTTCCAATGAATATTTTATGATATTTGAGACCCATTGAAATCAAACCCACCCCTTGGTTTGACTTGTTTGACCAAGTCAACTATGGTTGACCAAATCCACCTTTAACCCAACCATTGTTATTTTCAATATTTGAATCCATCTCAAACCAATCTAATGCTTCAAAATCATTTGTTTGGACACTCATGACATGTCCAAGGATCTCCAAGTCAATCCTCCCTAGGTTTGACTTGGTCAACCCATTTGGAGGGGTCAAAACCCTCTCCAATTTCATGTATTCACTTAAAGTCTCAACACCATGGCCCCATGTCCCTTGATATTGACTCATACAGCACATTTGACTCCTCCCATGCACATCCTAGTCATCATTGACTAGTCAACAGGTCAATGGGTCAAGTTATGTTGAAATGAGGCAAAATCATGGGCTTTTGACCATGCCACATGGGCAAGCCCTTCCCCTCTCCCAAAACCTGCTCTAGACTGCTCAAAAGAGGTTAATTCCCCCTCCTAATTGACTTCTAATCCAGCCCCATTAACCAAGCCATGCCTTGGTTTAGCCAAATGGAGGAAAAGAGAGGTGGTCCCCCCCCTCTTGGCTCAAGGCAATCCCTCTCAACCTCAGCCCTTTCTCCTGGTTTTGAGCTGCCCATGGGACACTTGGCAACCATCTAAAGCACCTTTGATTAAATCCTAGCCATCCAATTCAAAAGCAATGGGTTAAGTGTAGGGATTTTGACCTAAGTGGGCAACTTACTCATTTTTCACCCTAAGTCCCAAACTCCAGCATCCCCAAGGCTCTCCAGCAGCTCCCCACACTCTCCAGCACCTCCCAAGTCCATTCCAAGCCTTCCCCCACCATTTCCACCATTAAAACCCTCATTTTAGTGGAAAAGGAGAGAGAAAAGAGAGAAATACCTTCTCTCTTCGATATCTTCAAATCCAGCCGTCAAAATCTGTTGGGGTCTTCTGCAAACTTGAGCGTGGACAAACTACAAGTTTAGAGAGCCCAAGAACACAAAAATCCACCGGGTAGATTGTAAGATATCTCAACTTTTAGGTAGAATTTCAATTTGAAACTGTACAAATTTTGCAATGCATGGAGCCTCTAAACTCCAGGCATTGCAAGATCATGTTGCCCCCTAGCTATAGTTCAAATTTCGTCGAATTTCGTTGAGTATTTTGCAAGATATGGACGTTTGAATTTTTTTGGTTCAGGCGCGATCGGACGGCCCAGAACCGGCCACGCCAGCCGGCTCGACCGCGCGCAGACCTGGGATTCGAACCCGGACGGCCTCCAAACCACGCGCGCATACGTGGCGCGATCTGGACCGTCCATTTTCCCGCTGTGGATCAGACGGTCCGATCTGTGTCCGACTTGTTTAAGTGGCGCGCCGTTGCGCGCCACGTGTCAAACACGTGTCAAAATGGCGCGGCGGCGGCGCAATCATTGCCGCCGCCGATCCAATGATTGGATTTGAGTCAAATTAATTCAAAAATGTCCAGAAACTTCCAAAATTCACAGAAAATTCCACCAAAATTGATGTTTTTGGGCTCGTTGGAAAGGTAATTAAGCGTAGTATTTATTAAAATTAAAATCAAGATGTTTTGAGCCCTGGATTGTGGTAAAATTGCAATTATCTGATTTTAGTTTTTCTTAATTTTCTTGCAATCCAGTGATCAAATGGATCCCAAATTTTGGTGGAATGATCATGAGCATCTTAGGCATATCCTGTAATGTTTCTAGGGTCAGATGCTCTGTGGTTTTCTATGATATGAATTTTTAAGGTTATGGGTCCAATTTGGACCCAAAACTTTGAAAATTCATAACTCCCTTCCTGTGTAGAATTAGGCTGCATGTTTTGTGTTGTGTGTGTGCATTTGGGTCAGGGTTAGTCACACCAAATTTCAAGCCCATTTGAACAATAGAAACACCTAGGGAAAATATTTGGTGAAACGTCTAGAAAACTTAGAAATTTCATAGGGGATTGTACACACACCCAATAGAGGTGAAATTTGAACACAGAAAACTTAGTGACATAATGAGCCTTAGGTCCAAATTTCACTGAATTTGGAGGTCATTAGGTCACAAAATTAATTACCCAAAGTTTCAGCCCATTTAAGGACCCAGAAAATTTAAAAAAATGCAATAAATCTAAATTAACTCCAAAAATTACAAATAATATCTTAAATTGACCGGAACTTAATCCTCTACCTAGGAAAAATAAAAGACCCTTGACTGGACTCCTAATTTAACTTTAATTTGACTTTTAATGAAAATCAACAATTAATTATATTAATTAATTAAAAATTATTAAAAATCCAAAATAATTTCCAAACACTTGAAAACACTCCCATGGGTCATTCCTGATCTTTGGGATTGATTCCATCCAGTTTGGGATGAGTTTGGATCAAAATGATCAAAACCTTCCTAATTAAGCAATTTTAAAAATTCAATAATTAAGGGAACTTTGAAAATGCATAACTAATTACAGAAAAATCCAAATTGAACAAACTTAGTGTCAATCAACTCCAATTAAGGTCTAGTATTTTTTAAAAATGTCAAATCTCCAAAATCTGGTCAAAGTCAAAAAGTCAACTTTTCAGTCAACCGTAGTTCAAAACTAGGCTCGAACTTCGAAAAATCATAACTTTTCATAGAAAACTCCAAATTGAGTGTACTAACAGTCTAACAACTCGTCATAAGGTCTAATATTTATTAAAAATCTGAAACTTACAAAATTAATTTTAATTTGAAAAGTCAACTTTGGACCCCTTAATTAACTAATTAAAATAATCCATAAAATTCTAAAATTCAATAAATCATTCAAAATTCCAGAAAATATCAATTTTATTTTAAAACCAGCAACCAATCAGTTTAATTAAAAATTAATTAATCTTTAAACTTTAATCAAACTCAAATCACTTAATTATATCGGGTACCACTGGGTAACCCAAGCCTACGAGGCTATTAAATTAGCCCCAAGGAAGGTGAAATAAACTTCATGGCCTCGGTGTGCAACAAAGGTGGTATTCAATAAATAATTAAAATCAATTTTAAAATCAAATTTAAACCATTAAGACTTAAACTTCAATTAAAATCTCCTTTAAGCCTTTCAACCAATCAGGACATCAAACAACTTCAATCAATTACCCATCCTAGGAACTACCCCAGCCACACGACCTTCTACACACACTTTAGATGATTTGCTAGGACAACCAACTCTAGATTTAGGCTAGGCCGATATTTCCTTTTCTGCTGTGTGCCGAGTTTTTCGAGTTTTCATTGCATGTTATGATTGAAATTGATTGATGTGTTTGTTTACTTTCTTTACTGCACTCTGTGAATTAATGTGATGGGCGATTAGATTACCCTTAGGTTAGGAACGATCTGGATGCTCACTGGATTTTCTGCAGGTGGCCACGCTCGTGCAGGGCAATAAAGGGGGCTAAATAAATCATAAATATAAATGCTACAGGTGCTTCAGCTGCTTAGCCCCCAAATAAAAAGAGCGTGGCCAAGTGTGTTTACTTTTCTGCACGTATATACATATAACTGCTTGGGAGTTATTCTAATATTTAAATGCTTAGGATAACCCTGCAGGAGAGTCTAGAATTTTTATTTTTATATTCATGTAATTTGTTTGAGTATTGAGTTGTGAAAGTGATACTTTGATTTTGGGATACATAGATCCAAAGGTTGGATTCCAAAGAGGAAAGGATACCCCTTCGGGGGATAGTCCTTATCCATTTGGAACTCCAAATTTGGATCACTTCACTACCCAAAGTGGAAAGAGTAACCTCCCCCTCAAGGGAAGAGTTCTCTTTTCCATTTGGGTATCCAACCACGAAGAATCTAAGGAGCTCGAGGAAGAGAAGACCGAGAAGTTGAAGACATAGAGTATCCCACTCAAAGTCACTTGCGTCTGTATTAGGATTAGAATCCGGGTTGTTGTTAGTGGTGCCCGGCCACTTTTAATTTATGTAAATCTGGGTTGTAATAAGCAAGGCAATTTGCCTATGGACATTTACTTAATTAATTTGATTATTTAATGTGTTGTGATTTAATTTGATTGCGTATAGGATTGCCTGCTTTTCTTAGTTTTTTTTGGGCGATTGAATGTCGTTCTTTTTGTTTTAGCCTGAAATTCGTTAGGCTCTTTAAGGACCAAAAATATTTCTATTCATAACCTATATTTAAAATTTTAAGATTTAAATAACATAGAAATTTAACGACCTAGGGAATAGCCGGAATCGTCCGGGGTCGCATGCATATTACTGCATCTCTCTTCCTCCTTGCTATAAGACACTTCCCCACCCGTGGGTAGAGTCCAGATAATCCGACCTATGAGGATGAGGTGCTGGATCTGGGAAAGTCTAGTCTTTTCAAAAAAAAATTATTTTATAAGCCTTTTTTAAAATTTCATGCATACCAGATTTGGATACTTTAACCAGCATGCATCGCATTAGAAACTTATTAAATTAAAATTTTAATTGCATTTTAGTCTAAGCATTCCACCCGACATAAGTCAAGGGGTCAATTAGGAATCTGCTCTAGATGTCGACCCCAACTTCTTAAACCAATCTTAAATAACGTCCATGATCACTCTGCATCAAAAGACCGGACTCATGATTTTGAAGCGTTTAGGTGGTTTAGCTGGCTCCCCAATCCAGGCCGGGGTAAGTCCAGATTTTGCACTGCATTAGTTAGGTTCGGACTACTGTGTTCCAGTGTCCAAATTTAGATCTAAGATCTGGGGCAGGTCTCTTTTTGAATCATAAGACCCCAACCTCCGGGAATACAATCCCAAATTTCTAATAAAATGCTCAACTCAAATTAAATATTCTTTCAATCCAAAATTTAAAGCCCAACACTTAGCTTAAATCGGGGCACTTCTAAATTTTTTCAGAATCCTAAAGTGTCCCCTACCCTTCCTCATTTGATTCCAAAATAATTGTTCAATCTTGCTCCAATCCCTTTTCAAAATCCAAATTCACCTTTTTGGTATCACTCATAGAAATCTCTAAACAAAATTTCTGCCATTATTTTAATCGAAAGTTTTCGTAGGGGACTCCGGCCTCCCACGATGTAATTAACTACGAGGGCTTGCGCTCGTAGGAGATTTAGAACCCACATCTAATTTTTCAAAACTAATTTTTAAAAACTCGATTAGTTATCTTTGGGAAAAATCAAATCACTAATGATCGTTATCGTTATGTTCGAACGATTATTAACAAATGATATCTTCTCCCTTCAAGGAGATATATCTTTTGTTAAAATGAATTCGAATATAAAATTAACGATCGCTCCTCTTGATTATTGTAGCCCGATATTTGACTGAACCTTATTTTGACCCTTCAGGGGCCATATGAAGTTCTCTTTTGAATTTGGCTACGATATTCAAGATAGAATTCTTAATTCTAAATCTGAACCCCATCCTGAAATTTTATTTCCACCTCCCGAGGTGGTATAATATTTTTGATGGGATGTTTGATTTTAGAATTAAATTTTAATGCTAATTCTAAAATTCCCAAAGAAGACTAAAATTTTCAAAACCCGCTTTCAAACACCAACAAAGTTACAGATGTGGGAGATGTATTTTGATGGTGCATCGTCAATTAAACCTGCCCAACCTCCAAACCTCCCAAAAGCTCGAGCTGGTGTCGGTCTTATCTTCATAGCACCTAATGGAGGGATAATGAGATTTTCTTTTGGTTTAACTGAACCCAGAACTAACAACGAAGCAGAATATGAAGCTTTAATAGCGGGTCTCGAGATCGCTATTTCAATGAAAATTCAAAACCTCAAAATTTTTGGTGATTCTCAGCTCATTATAAATCAAGTACTGGGTATCTATAAAATCGGCAGAGTCGGGTTGATTTACTATCATAGACGGGTCCTTGAACTCATGAAGCAAATTACAAATGTTACATTGATTCAAGTATCTCGAGCTCATAATAGTAAAGCAGATTCTTTAGCAAAACTCGCTAAGGAAATGGCGAGCATGAATGACGAGCCGGTGCTGATCAATGTCAACACTCGTCGAGTACTGGAGCCAGCAATTCTATGTTCCCCGCAGGCAGAGGGGTCAACAAATTCAAGCCAGCAGGATACAACTTTGGTTGTTCCTCAACCTCCCCAACAAATTATTCTGGAAAATCAAATAGATAAACCTCCAATATTTACAGAAAGAAAATTTGGCAGAACCTCTAAATCCTGGCTTGAATGCCTAAAGGTTGAAGAGCAAAATGACTGGAGGCAGCCTTTCATTGACTACTTTAGAGAAGGCAAACTCCCGACAGATAAATCATTAGCTACACAGATCAAAAAGAGAGCGTTGCGATATGCATTTGTTAACAACACGCTATATCGAAGATCGTTCGATCAAATGTGGCTACGATGTTTAGGGAGAGATGAAGCTGATAAAGTTATCTCTGAAGTTCATGAAGGATTATGTGGAGCACATCAATCGGGTCCTAAAATGGCCATTAAAATTAAAAGAATGGGTTATTATTGGCCATCAATGGTAAAGGATTGTACCAATCATGCAGATATATGCCATGAATGTCAAATTCATGGTAATATTATACATCAACCGCCAAATCCTTTACATCCCACTATAGCATCCTGGCCATTTGAATGCTGGGGGACAGATGTAATAGGGCCAATTGATCCACCATCATCTGCTGGACACCGCTTTATATTAGCTGCAACAGATTATTTTTCTAAATGGGCTGAAGTGGTACCATTCAAAGAAGTCACTGCTCATCATGTGATCAACTTCTTTACTCATAATATCGTCTACAGATTTGGTGTACCACGCCGCATAATCTCAGACAACGGTCCAGCTTTCAAAAGTACAAAAATATACAAATTCATTGAGCGGCATAAAATTGATTGGCGATATTCATCGATCTATAATCCAAGAGCAAATGGATTGGCATAAGCCTTCAACAAGACGCTCGTAAAGCTGATCAAGAAAATCCTCACTAAAAATAAAAGGGAGTGGCATACTAAAATGACAGAAGCATTGTGGGCATATCGTACTACGTATAAGACACCAACAAAAGCAACTCCTTATGCGCTGGTATTTAGAGCTGAAGCAGTACTTCCACTCGAAGTTGAATTGCCGTCACTTCGAGTAGCTGTTCAGTACGACCTCACAGAAGAACAAAATGCTCGCCTACGAATGGAGGAGCTTGACGCACTGGATGAGGTCAGGCTCCAAGCTCAACAAAATTTAGAAACTTATCGAGCAAGAATGATAAAATCTTTTGATCGTATGGTACGCCCTCGAGCATTTCAAGAAGGAGATTTGGTCCTGGTGCTGAGAAGACCAATTATCCCACACCGAAGAATGGGTGGTAAATTCGAGCCAAACTGGGAAGGCCCTTTTGTCATCGAGAAGGTGTACCAGGGAGGAGCCTATCAACTCATTGATATGGAAGGTCGACGACCTATGCCTCCGATCAATGGGAGATATTTGAAGAAATATCATTCTTAAGAAAGCAAGCTGAAGATCATTCTCTCACAAAGAAAGAATATATTTCTAAGTTATCTTAGAAATTCTCCTGCAAGACAGGGGCATTTTTAAGTTTAAAAATGCCAAAGTCTGATGATAATTAAAATTTCTCATTAAGATAGGGGGCATTTTAAATATTTATTTGGGTTAACATTGATCCCCAAATAAATATTTAAAATCATTCGTGAAGCTACAACTATACAAATACAGGGCAGAAGCTAGTGCCTTCAAGCAAACAAATATGCGATCATTACAAAGTGAAGATTCATCTTCGAAGTTGCCAAAATCCTGAAGTTCAAATGAAGAGACTTTTTGGTCTGATAACTTTAGCAAATCAAATCATACAAGTATGGCATGTTATAGTACAAGTCCAGTGCTCAAATAGGTATAATATCAGTCTCAACAAGCCTATATACAGCCGAGTCACTGACAACTTTACCTACTCAATAAGCCATGATAAGAGGCCGTAGTAGGAAATCACCTGTTTTGTTAGCCCGATGACAAATACTACCAAGTTTGATATTTATCAAATTTAACAACTCAAAGCAATTCATATTCAGAAGATTTCTTCAGCTAACAAGGGGAGTGAGACAAAATACAGAAGAAGATTCTCAATCAACTCAAAGGCATCAAGCCACAATGAAAATTGCCAGCAAATTAGAGGCATTATTCCTTCAATAAATCTGTCAAACACAAAGCTATAATCGAAGGAGCTTCTCTTCTTCAACATGTCCGATAAAGCACAAAGTTCAGGACCGAACAAGTTTTCCCACAGTTCTTATAAAGCCATAGGCTGAACTAAGGGAATATTACTATCATCAAAGTCCGCCATGCACAAAGCCCTGGACATATGACTATTTACCATCGACCTAATACAAATCTAAAGAGTTTAGGTCATCAATATAGATTCTTCATCAATCCCATGAAAGCATAAAGCTAGGGCAGAAGAAATATTAATTCCTGACAAATTGAGAAGATAAATCAGGAACATCTAAAAGATCCTTTATGTGACATCTAAAATAATATTTTAAGAGATCCGTAGTGTCAAATAGCTTGCAACAAACATGATTTGCTACAAGGCGCATATCATATTTGTTGGGGGGCATTTGTTGACCTGCAACGAGTCACCCACACTCATCTCACCCAAGCTCATCTCACAACCACCCACGATCTCCAACCGCTCCTCACGTTCGCTCCTCACAACACAAAATAACGAAAATCCCTTATTCACTCACACGCGCTCAGAACCGAAAAAAAAAGGCTCTCAGAAATGAAAACAGAGAAGGGGATTTAGAGAAAACTTACCTCTCGGCCTCCTACGATCAACTTCGTTCGTCTCTTCCGTCAGAGCCGGCTCCCTCTCCGAATCCAAAGTATATCTGCAAACCTCCTCCAACCTCCTCCTCCTTCTCCATCTCTGGTTGCGACTCCAACCCGACCGCCGCCTACAACCGACGCCGCCAGCCGAACTCCTTCACCGACTACATCCCTCCGCCGGATCCAGCGCCTGCTCGGACTCGCCGGCCTGCCTCCTCCGACTCCGACCACCGCCGGCTGGCTTCGCCAACTCTCGCCGCTGCCGACAAGCCCGTCCGACTTGTGCCCCAGTTGCCTCACGCGTTCGACTCCGGCAAACCCCAACCCGACGAAGCCACTACCGGCCTGCCTCCGGCTGACCCGCCTCCGGCCGACCCGCCTCCAGCCGCCGGCGCCCTTCCTCGTGCGTAGCTCCGCCTTCGGCCCTAGCCCGATCGGGCTCCTTCCCGATTCCCCTCTTTCCTTCTCTATTATATATCTATAATATTATATATATTATATTATATATATTATAATATAATAATAAACATATGTAATGTTATAATATATCTTAATAGTATGATATAACAATATAATATAATAATAATATAGTGTTATATTATATTAATGTAACATTATAATATTATATTATATTATATTATAATAAATATATTATATTATAATATATATTATATTATGATTTAAAATATAATATATAATTATATATATATATATATAAAGAGAGAGATAGAGAGAAATGAGAGGATTTTCAAACAGGGAACTCGCAACAGATCTCCGACAACCAATCTTCGTCAATCAGAGCGTCTGAAGACTAATTCCCGGGCCCGACAACGCCCTGAAGCTCCCGGCCGTTGACTATCTTTCCGGCCGGGCGGATTTGAAAGGGCAAATGCCCTCCTTACCTCCCGGCGTCGGGGAGGGGACGCCGGGAGGCTGCCGAAATTTTCTAAAAATCTGGGACTTAGCCAAAATTTTGAAAGATTGGAGAAACGTGCATTGATTTAATTTGGATTTAATTAATTAATTAAACATTAAATCAAAATTCAATTTTAATTAATTCATTTAATCAATTAATGTAAAGAAAGAGGAGGAAAATGATCTGCAATCGAACATCGGCAATCAACAATCATCAACAAACCACCGGCAATCGACAATCGTCTGCAACCATTCGTCGTCAACTAAAGCTTCTGAAGACCATTCCGGGGCCCGACAACGCCCCGAAGCCCTCGGCCGTCGATTATCTTTCCGGCCGGACAGACTTGAAAGGGCAAATGCCCTCCTTACCTCCCGGCGCCGGGGAGGGGACGCCGGAAGGCTGCCGAAATTTCCAGTGAACAACAGGGGATTTGGACAGAAAGTTAGAAATTGATTTGAATATAATTCAAACATAAAATCAATTGTAAATCAAATTTGATCAAATAATTTTGGATTCAAAATTGAACTCAAATTAATGAATAATTAGACCAGAATTGGAACATTATACAATGAGTATGCTATAATGTTTAAATTGAAATTATAAATTGCAAAATTATAAGGTCTAATTTAAATGCAAATGGATACTAATAGAAGAATTGTAACGATAGTTGGCTCACGATCAAAAGAACTTGTGATTTGAACAACATCAACATGCAATAGAGGTAATAGCTTGCCTACATACATGTATAAGGAGATTGCAATAATGATGTCTATGAACAATAACAAATGACTATCATGATAAAGACCTCAAAAAGGGGGGGAGGAGCTTAGCTCTAATGATGAAAATATCGGGCGCCTTTCTAAGGCTTCTAATGATAATAAGATTGAGCAAGCTGATGTTGGAACAATATTTGACGATGATTGTGTTAGTTTATAGCATGATAATGAGGCAACATCAACCAATGATTAGGTTAATGATGTACAAGGGATCCAGTTGAATTCAATAGTGATACTTCTTTCCAGTGCTCTTTAGTAATAATTATCCTTCATTTTACTAAAAGAAGGCATATCACTAATGTATGAGGAGAAGAAGCAATGAATTTGTAGTACACTTAATTGATCTATAGGAGATAAAAGAAGATTCGTAGCAATCAATGTAGTTCATTTATAAGCAAGAACACGATCTTCTAATGTCTATTGGATAAACATCCCTTACAAGCTATAGTAGATGATATGACAAGCTTGAATAAATTAAACAACACGTCTTCTAGTAGTATAACTCAAACCTGATTTAGATTTAACGCCACCGGATCCGCAACATGTGTACAAGCGGACAGAAGGCGTTCGTATGCCCTTTAAAAGAAATCTCGGCCTTTTCTAAATGAATCACTGACACAATGGATCATATTTAAATATTTTAAATTCTCACTTATGTATTAAATATGACTCCTTAAACTAAAGTGCAACAAATCCCTGCATGTGCTTCGGTCAACATTTTAAAGTTACAAACACAAATGTTCGAGAATGCTGCGCAGGGTCAAGTGCTATCACCCGCATGTGCTCCGATTGTTGCATCTGAATTCCAAATCTAATGATTCGAGAATGTTGCACTGGTCTAAATTCAAGTCTCATCCTCCTCCTCGAAAGGACTGGAGTCGACACGACTTAAATCATAAAATGCCTCTCAAAATCCTACGAAAACACTAGTGACTTTAACGTCACCCCGATGATGACCGTGTTGACAAGAAATCTTAACCGGAGGGGTCAAATCTCAAAACTAATAAAAGACTAAATCTTGAAAACTTAAAACTAAAAAAAATACATCCACCTCCCGCAACAGTTTGTCGGGGGTGATAAATTTGAAATTAATCTCAGCTCACAAAGAGCGAATGCATGTCGGGTGTATCGCTACGATTCATCCTCAAATAGTCTTTTGCCAATAGGGACGTGGCATGTGCCCTCTGATCGGGTGATTTTGCCGCAAAATGGCACCATTATATTACGATCACGGCCAAAGCCCGTATGTTCCCTAAAAGCGTCAAACCCTTGAGTGATGAATCATAGGGTATAGTCGATAGGCACAAAGCCCTCTGTCAGCTAAGGTAGATTCAGATATATCCCTTTAGACAAACACCAACCCAGGTCTACAAGGTACTCTTGGACGAAGCAACCCATGGCTGCCGACAAGGTACCTTCTGTCAGGTTGGGTCGACTACCTCCTCTGACTAAGTAGACCAGGGAACATGACAGCCCGGGACGACGGAACCATGGGATCTTGATCGGGCTCGTCTTCATTCCCCCCACCACCAGTTTTAAGTTCATTGTGACAAAATTTTAAATCATAAATCCAAAATTCAAACCCTAAAACTGTTGCTATTATATGTTATATTTACAACCTATACAACCTCTTCAACGACTAGCCTTAATCGAAAGTTCTCTCTCGTTATCGGGAGGGGTAATTAACTATAGGGGCTTGCGCCTATAGGAAACCAAAACTCAGATCATAAAGTCCTCACAAAATGAGGGCGAAATCTCTGGGTAGTGTCTTATCTAAAACCCAATCTGCCTTCTGAAAATTCACCCGGAACCTAATCTAGTTAAAACTCTTCACCGTCATCGCCATCAAACAAGGAAAATATACTGATGACGGAGGAGAGGCCGGGAGTGCATCCTATGGAATTTTCGGAGCCCACAATAGTCATTTTGGTTTAAGGATCCTAACGTATTTCTTTTGAATTTGGTATGACTACGGCTTCCACCAAAATTTCCAGTTTATCATCATACAAGTCTTGCTTGGGTCATCATTATGTGATTTATAAGTAATTGGAGAAGTTTAAAATGATAAGTGTATGTTCAAAGTTATGTCATCAACGAGCTTTTTTGTTCTTGAGAGAATTTTATATGTCTATTGGTATTTGGACTTCAACGATACATGAAAATTCCATACAAACAAAGCACACCTATATTTCTCATGCTCGCGACCTTTAAATTCTTGTAGGCATGAATACTTTATAATATAAATATGCGGTGAATGGAAAGATTCTTGGTATGCTAATCAAAGATTCCTTCGTAAATTTCTATGGTGATCAAACAAGATCGTGATCTTGAATTTATGAGTATCTCTTCATATTTTAACGAGTCATGTATTAAACATACTACTCGTCAATAATATCTATGCAATATTTGCACACATTCTTGAATTTTGAAAGCTATGAATATGCTTGACATTAAGAAATGTAAAGGTTATGCTATGCAACTTTATCTGCTTTGTGTTTTAAATCACGGGTATACATATATTCAATGCAAAGGTGTATAGGCATTGATATTATTTTCTCTCCCTGCCCATTCTGCTTCTCTTTCTTTCCCCATTCTTCTATCATCTTTGGACAAGCTCCAAACTTGCAAACATCCTCTCCAAATTGAAAGCTCAAAAACAAACCCGCCAAAGTCAACTAAGAAGTCCAAAGAAAGTTGAGTACCTATTTCATTTTAAAATGAAAATTTACATTTATTACTTCCTAATTAAAACTTCTAACCACTATTTTACCTGTTTATATTGCATAAACTATGAGGAGCGGTGATGATTACACAAAGAAAGGAGACTTAAGGAGTTCAGTTGCCTCCATTACTTCCCAATAGAGGTGCTACGGGCAGATACCACCGGACACTGGCTTCAGTGTAGTGAGTATTCTAAAACTTACATAGCCTTATGTCTTTTAGCCCCATGATGTATTTTTGCACTATTCCAACTTTAGAGCCATGTAGAAACCCTTAATCTTTATTTTATTATGCAATTTAGAATTAAATTTAATTTGCAAGTCACTGTTGTTTTATTACTTATAACCAGAACCCACCGATTGCATGTTTGGCTCTTATGTTAGCTTTAGGGGCATTTTAGATATGATTTTCTAAACTTAGTGCACACCTCAAGATAGTTTGCAAATATAGGAGACTTTCATTATGTAGAGATTATTTAATTAATAATTTAAATCATGCAATAATAATTATAAATTCATATAAATCAAAATTTTCAAATAATAAATAAAGAACCTATATATATAATTAATTGAACTATAAGCCAATAAATATAATTAAATATGCAAGTTAAAAATCAAAATAAAAATAATATTAAAAAAAGAAATTATCTTAAAATATATAATTAAACAAACTAGAATACAATAATAATTAAAATACAATCACCTTAACATAATATTTAAACCAATTCAATTTAACCATATTTAATAAATAATAATTAATAATTATAATGAGAAATGTAATAAATAAAATAATAATAAATATATAAATAACCAAATCAAATTAGAAAATAAATTAAATATGTAACAAATTAAATACATTAAAAAAATAGTCAAAGATATCAAATAAAAATCAACAATCTCTTTAAATATCTAAAAATTTAATAATCAATCACCTTGATGAACAATAATAAAAACTAATCAAATATAAAAGGTAATTACTATTCTCTCAACGAAGTTTTTAGGCTGGTTTACATCGAGCTGTGGGGGCTACGTATCCTAAGTAGGCAGTGGGTACTCGTGCCCATTGTGATAATATCACGATTGAATTGACAGAGTGTAAATGTTAAATAATAAAACATATAAATCAGTAACCAATAATTAAACTTACAATTTTAAATAAATAGGTAAGGATTGAAATGGTTAATAAAAAAACTCTAAGCAACCAATTATTAATCAACTTCAACACTTGAAAGTCTATCCTAAAATAAACCCCAAAATATTAAAACTCTAAAACTTCTATTCAAACTAAAATCCCCTTTCTTTTAAACAAATAAAATTCAATAGGTAGAAAACTTCAAGTAGTAATAGAACCAGGACATACCTAAACAACCTATATTCTGTCACATACACTTAAAATTGTTTATTAGGACACCAACTATAGCTTTAGGTTAGGTCGGTGTTGCTTTCTGTACTTTTTTTTAGATGTAAATAACTTGCATGTGAACGAGTGCTGGTTGTTATAGTTTACTGTGATGGATTTTTGCGATGGCTATGTTTAGATGCTTATGATGTGATTTGTGATGGGTGTTTAGATTATCTTAGGATGGGAGAGTTCTGGATGTTTAATACTATTCAAAATTTTTTGTAGGTGGCCATGCTTATATAGAGCTATTATTATAGGGTGTTAAAATTAATCATAATTTAATGCTAATAAAATTTTCTGTAGGTGCTTTTACTGCTTAACCTCCCTAATAAAAAATAGCATGGCCAAGCTCACAAGTTGCTCTGTGATGGCTTGTTGTTGTTGTGATGAGTATAAACTACTTTTTCATGCTAACCATGCTTGAAGTTTAGAGTATTTTTCATTTTCAAATGTAATTCAAATAAAAGAGTTGCGAAAATTTTTAAAAAAATTGATTTGTTTATTCAAGGATAAAGAGACCAAAAGCAAACAAACCTCTTTTCTACTTAAGAGATTTCTTTCTTTTGAAAGCCTTTCTAAAGGATGACTGATGATAGAATAAATGAAGATTAATAAACAAATCAATTTGCCTTTGTAAAATGATTTGTGTCATTCATAGGTTAAGAAATCCAGATTGTTGTTGGTGGAGCTTGATCATCTTTACTTTCAGTAGACCTTGGGTTGTATATTAAGTGGCACTTATCATGTAGACTTTAGACATTATACTTTTCTTTGTGGTTGATTGATTGCTTGTTTATATTAGTTGCACAGTAGAAATTTTCTATTTTTATAGGTTTTTCCTTACATGTGTATGTTTCTAAATTTTATTTAGGCTATCAGGAATACAAAAAGACTTTTCTACTCATAATTAAAAATAAAATTTAGGGGTAACTAATATAGAATAATAAATGTTTTAAGAAAATAAACTGGAGATCATTCGGGGTAGCATGCATATTAAAGTATTTCTTCTATGCTTGTTTTAGACACTTTCCCGCCTGAGGGTAGAGTTCAAATAATCTGACCTATGAGAATGAGGTGCTAAACCTAGAGAAGACTAGTCTTCTAATTTAACAAATTATAATATTAATATCCATCTTCTTTGCTTACAAGCAAATGCTACAGTTATGTTATATAAGTTGTATCAATTTCTCTTTAATGTATGAAATGCTTAAGTCTATAAAATACAGGAATCTGTATATTAGTTTATATCTTCAAAAAAGCATAACTTTTATTTTACATAATAAAATTCAATAATATTATAGTCATATATATGAGAGATTAAATTCATTAAACTCAAAATCATTGAAAACCAGAGTGAGATTCGGGTTACTTATAATAATCATAAGACTTTTCTTAATTGAAGCAACGAACAAAAATGATCAAAACCCAGCTTTCTCTTTCTTCCCTCTCTCCTCTTCCTCGGCAAGCCGGTGCTGGTGGAGGCTTAGTGTTTAGATTTTAGAATTTAATATATATAAAAGCACTGTTAGAGGACTAGCGCCACAGCGCTCCAACTCGACACTACATCGATGCATGCTAAATTCAAAATTACTATATAAAATAGCCTCAAATGCCACGACGGTGATTTATGATGCCGTTGCGTTCGCAGGCACAGTGCCGCAGCGTTCACATGCTTAGTGTCACAGCGCTCCAATTTAAACAGAAATTTAAAATTTTTATTTAAAAATTATTTTCATAATTATGAGGTTGTTACATAATTGATCTCCCTTAGTAATTCCTTTGCAAGTATATCTGAGGATTTAAAGATAGAGTGTAAGAGTAAATAGGGATGCTTGAGGAGAAGAATTGTAAGGGAAACACATGAGGAACAAGATTTAAGAGAGATTCAACAATATTGCTAAAGAATTATAATGAACAACCCCCAAGCCAAACAAAATTTTAAAATATAATATATTTTTTAGTTTAATTCATTCCTTTGCAAATGCAAACCCTTATTTTAAAGCCATCCCGAAGCGACCAAATGACCTGTATGTACATCGCTAACTTCTTCAACCGAAGCAGCCACGGCTTCTTTCTCTCTTTCTCCATCCAACCCAATCCAGTCAGCACCCAGCTCCGGCGACTTCAATTACCGGTTTCCTTTCAAAGATCAAAGCGCAACATATTCGCCAAATCCGAGCTACAAGCTGCCGTAGCTTTCCCACCGGCGCCGGGGAAAGTCGAATCCCACCGAAAAGAGGACAAGCTAGCCGCATGGACCAGCATCGTTCAAGAACGATGGGAAGGTGAGCTCCAAGTAGAGGGCAACTTCCCTCTCTTGCTGCTACAGCACAATCCAAACGATCGATCCATTTATCCTTCTTTCCCCCTAAACTAATTTTTCATTATCGATCTCGTTTTCCTCTAATTATAAATTCCACAGAACGGCACATCCAAGGAACGGCCCAGGTATTTGGCACATCAACGATCACCAATTCTGCCTGAACCGACCTGAAAATTCAACCCGAACCCGACCCGAAAATTTTGGGTTTGGGTCAACTCGAAACCGAACAGGGTCGGGTCCGGGTTAGAATTTTCGACCTGTTTGCAAAACTGGGTCGGGTTTGGGTTGACCTGGAAACCCGAAATCAACCCGCTTTGACCCATTTTCAATTGATTTAGGAGGGTTTTATAAGATTATTATGAAATAAGTAAATGTTATTTTCAAAAAATAATAAATTATATTGCCTAAACGGAATTAAGCTTGATTTATTTTAAATTAATTGGAGTAAATCTTATTTTAATTTGATTTAGGTTTAAATAAATCAAATTAAATAAAAAAATTTAATAAAACATACCTGAAACGAGTCGTGTTCGGGTTGACCCATACCCGAAGCGGGTCGGGTTCGGGTCCGACAAACCGACCCGTTTGCAAAAATGGGTCGGGTTCGGATCGGGTCGAACAGTGCCGGGTCAGTTTTGGGTTGGATCCGAACCCGACCCATGACCCGATTTTGACAGCCCTAGAGGCTGGCACGGATGAGAGGAAGGTCATTAGACGGGTCAATTGTATGGGTGGGCCGGCACCGGGCTGTATTCATTCTTTTCCCGTTAATGAGAATTATTTGGTGGTCAAGCACGGTTGGGGACCCCATCCCGGATTCGAATCCCTCTATTATGGCCTCGCCTCTTCAGTGGGGCAAAACAAGTGTGGGCCTAATGCCGGTGGGTGGTCTCGCTAGGTTTTGCCGAGTGATTAGTTACACCGCCAAGTGCTTCCTTTAAAGTGACAGCGGGTAGATATCTCGTTCTATATAAAAAAATAAATTAGTTGGTGGTCCCGGAGATGATGCTTCGGTACAATATGCCTACTTTGCTGCAGGGGGAGCCTAAGCCGCTTAAATGGTACCCGGACTCCGCTAGCTACATGTCATGTGCAGGAAATTTTATTGGGTGTGGACACCGGACGTAGCTCTACGTCCGAACGCCAGTTAAATGATGCCATGTAGTGACCCGAAGACCCGCTGACCCGACTCGTCGAAAAGTCGCAACAAAGCACGTGTGTTTCTAATTATCACGCGGCCCGATGGTTCGACCTGGGTTAGACTCAAAAATTTAAAATAAACGTGCAATTTTTTTAGGTTTTATGAAATTGGCGGTCTTTTTTAGGATTTAGGGTTAGAAGAGAGGTGAGAACGAGTAGGGAGGGAAAGAACATGAAAATGGAATTCTATTTTGAAGACGTCAAAGAGTGCGAGTAGATGGAAGAGACTGAAAACGTTCAGGAAGAGTTGCTGCAGCTATGTACAGGAGATTACTCTGGAATATTATCGATAAGTTCTTAGCTACTAAGCGGTTTTAAAAGTTATAATTGGAGGTGTTAGAATTTATCATTTGAGAATGTAACTACGTGCGTACCTGTCTGTGTTGATTCTGTTGAGCAGTATCGCTTCGCGGTACCCATCATGATACCTAGAAGCAGTACCGATAATGGTACTGCTACCCAGTACCGCTTCTCGGTACCGATTCTCGGTACCACTCGTTATTGATTCCTGGTACCGAGAACAGCGCTTCTCGGTACCGCTACACTGTACCGCTTCTCAGTACCGATTCTCGGTACTTCTTGGTATTGATTCTAGGTACTGAGATAAGCGCTTCTCGGTACTGCTTCTCGGTATCGATTCTGGGTATCAAGAACAGCGCTTCTCGGTACTACAAATAGTTAGGGCTTTGTAGTAATATTTTTGCTCTGCCACCTTCATATATCAAAAGGTTAAATATGTTTGTATTGTGCACATGGTGTTTATAACTCTGAGAATGAAGCATACGATATGTAATGCGGTTATGCTCATAATTATGGTTTTAGTGTTTGGAAAGAACATCATTCTTATTGGCCTAATTCGAGGAAAATTAAATCTAAGGACTTTGTATGTTCGAAAGCTGGATTCAAGAAGGGCTTAGACTTAAATGCTAAATCAAAATATCGAAAATCAAACACCAGAACCGGGTGTTCAGCTATGATTAAATCTGTAGTGACTGAAGATGGAGTTTGGTCAGTGCAAAAATTTATTGAAAGGCATAATTACGAATTAGCTAGGCCGAAAGATCAACATTTGCTAAGATCTTGTAGGTACATTAGCGAAGAGAAAGCATCTATTCTTAAATCAATGTCAGAAGCTTGGATAAGAACAGTTGATGCATTTACCTACCTATCCGATGAAGTGGGAGGTGTAGGAAATATGGAATTTACTGAGGGATGCATACAACAACATTCAAAAAGAGAGAAGAGCCAAGATTTAAAATGGGGGCATGAATTCCCTAATTGAATTGTTTAAAGAATGACTAGTTCAAGACAATATGTTTGCATGGGATGTCCAAACAGATGAGGACGATAGGTTGTTGAATTTTTTTTTGAGTTGATGGGTTGGGGTGAATGGATTATGATTGCTTTGGGGATGACATAATTTTTGATACTAGCTATCAGCTTAACAAATATAATTTGGCTTGTGCACCGTTTGTGGGAGTTAATAATCATTGGCAGAATGTTCTGTTAGGGGTGGCTTTTTTATTTGAAAAGATAATTGATTCATTTACCTGGTTATTTAGAACTTTTTTATGAATAATGGGTGATAAACATCCCATAATGATATTTATTGATCAAGACCAGGTAATGGCTAGAGCAATAGAAATTGCATTACCTCAAACACGACATAGGCTATGCCAATGACATATATGCAAGAAGGCTCCTTCCAAGGTGTGTTGCTTCAATAGTAACAACAAAGTTCGAGGTCTATTTTATAGTTGTTTAAGCAAGTGTGATTCTGAGTCAGGCACAAGTGGTCAACAACCTTTAACAAAAATTGTTTCAACCTTGGCATTCTTTCTACACAACATAGTGAGTCAACTAATAATGTGTGCCATAGAATTCCAAACCCGACAAGTTGTTTAACTGATTATTTCCTGGGCTTGGAGAAGGTGATGAAGAGTTGGCATCAGAATGAACAGAATGAAGATTTTAGATGCAGCTAGTCTAACATACAACCTTTAATTAGAAGTAGCCCTATACTAAAGCAAGCGGCTAGATTTTATTCTCAGAAATTATATACATTTTTTGAAGAAGAGTTCTTGCAGAGCGTGGGTGGTATGTGCATAGATCACGCTTCACCTGACTCATCCATGTTTTCCATCAGGAATGTTGAAAAATATATTCAGTCGCAACATTGGACTGTTCATTTTGATGCTAAAGAGGGTACTATACACTACACTTGTGGGAAGTTCGAGATGATGAGTTTAATATGTTCTCACTGCTTGAGAGTTATGAGGTAGTTAGATATAGTTAATATTCCTTCAAAGTACTTAATGTTTTGATGGTCAGCCATAGCTAGAAAAGATTTTTATACTGGGCGGGCGATGATAGGTAGGGAAAAAATCCTAACTCATTCCAGCATGGGTCCAGTGGTATGATATTCAGAAATTACGTGACCAGATTTGCATATCAAATTAACATACGAGCATAAGAAAATGAGGATGCACAATAATATATGCTGACTGTAATGACTGACATGGCTGAAAATGTAGACTCCATCCTGATAGAAAAGAAAAATGAGCAGAAGTTTAGAGCAGGGGGTTGGCTTAAAAAATTAAAAGACCCGATGAAGTGCAGGCCTAAAAATCTCTAATGCCAGATTGAATGGTCACTGGGAGAAGAGGAAAAGAAAAAAAATGAAACCTACAGAGCAAAATCTACCTACAACAGAACAATATACACCCGGGGATCAAGTGAGCCAGACTTCCTTCAGGAACATACCTGAATGCTTGACAGATCAGTATATTCTCTGAAGACCAACAAGCCAGCCAATGGCAGAATATACAAGAATGATGATGAGAATAATTGATTCAAAGAAATTAGGATGAAATTTTTTTTCACAACAACTATATCTCGATACCGATCCGTACAGGTCGGTACCGATCGGTATTTCTGGGTATCGCTCGGTTCCTCTCGGTTCTCGATATTTCTGCGTACCCCTCGGTATCGCTATTTATTTATGGGTATCTCTCGGTATCGTCTGTAATAAGGTCTTGCATTAATGTCGATTTGTTGTTGTAGATAATTTTGTTATATTTAATGCTTCTGCGTGGTAGCTGTAACTTTAATGATAATTTAATAAGGTTTGGTGGTACTTTTAGGTTGAAACATTTATGTTAATAAATGTGTATGAACCACTGCCTTCTCTATATAATGGCGACTTGCAGAGTTATTCCACCTCATCTCCGCTTCGAAGCTCGAATGGTATTTTACTTTTCCATGAATCAAAGAGGCATTTTCGGTCTGCAAGCCACTGTCTTGTGTAATTGGATCTGCAAATGCCTTTGTGATTCATGGAAGGTAAATACCTCTCGTCCTTTCTAATTAAAGCCAACTGTTTTTAAGTCCTGTCGGGTTGGTGTTCTTCGATAATTTTAAGTTCTTTTTTTTGTCTACCCCAAATAATTTCGATTAGATTTATGTTGGGGCTTTTAATAAATATAGTTTCATTGTTTATTTCAGATAAAATAGTTTAATTTATTTAAAGCAACAAAAGTTTCATTTATTTCTCCATAAATGATTAAATATAAGTAATATTATTATGATCATTTTGTGTTTTAGTACCATGATTTGATTATATTGTATGATATAAAATACACAAATTAATATACATTCTTAATTTTAACATCTCATTTTTACATTTAAGTGTGTCTTTTTGTACAAAATGCAAAGAAATATTTTAGAAGATTCTAATTAAAATTAAAATTAAAAACAAAAATAAAAATAAAAAATTTTCTCATTTATAGATAAATCTACATGCAATGGTATTATTTTGTTTTTTAAAGTTGAATTAATTATATTTTAAAAAATTAATTATATATTTTGAAAAACTTAAGTCTAAATTCAAATATAAGATTTAAAATATATTAAGATATTCATGAAAACTATACTATTGTAACAAAAGTTGTTCACATTTATAAGAGAAAAAATTCTTTTTTTTTTTGGGGTAAATTGAGGGCATTGCCCATTCTATTAAAAAGAAGAAGGTATACAATAAGAAATTAGGGAATTAACCACAGAAAAAACAGTGGCTAACACACCCAATCCAAAAGAAATATATAAAAAACTGAAACAATAGGAAAGATCCAACAAAAGTGACAGTAACTATTGTCAAGCCTGGACTCAGAAAAATGAATATTCAATAGATAGTTCAGTTCAGTTCTCCTTTGGTTGCCAAAAGACCGTCCAAAAGGAGACCTCCTTTGGTTGCCCATAGACCGTCCAAAAGGAGGTAGGCAGACTTCATCATTGTCCAAGGCCCAAAAATTCTGCCTTTCAAAACGAAAAAGAGCGTCATATAATTCTCGTAAGGCAGCAAAAATTCCTCATCAGACAGTAGCAGATTCACGTATGTCAGGAGCAAACAGTTCAACACATCAGGATAGCCACGAGTAGATCCCATCAAAATACACAAAAGAAGAGTGATTATCACCAGCAAGCGATCAATCCAGCAAAGAGAAGTGTAGCACGTAACAAGGATCACATAATAACCATTAACTTAAGCCAGTCAACAGTAGCTCAAACTCAACTTTTCTAACATCTCCTTCCCATGTTTCCATGTGGCAATCCTTAAATAAATTGCTTTAGTAATCTTCTTTGTCACAGAGTTTACACAGTCAGCCTTTGAGTTAAACCTTCGATTATTCCTTTCAGCCCAAAGAAAGTAAACAGCAGCATGAAAGGTTAAAAGGATGCCATTTTTAATAATTTGTTTAACCTCTAAGCTGTCAATGTGATCAAGAGCTTGAGTAACAGTAGGTCTAAGTAAAAAATTCCTGAAATTTGGTATGAGTTTACTCAGCACATTAAATGAAAAATCACATTCAAACAGCAGGTGTGTGATAGTTTCAGGGTAAGTATGGCAGAGGGAACATAAATGATCTGCAATGAATATATTCCTATTGGTGAGAGCCTCAACAGTTTTTAATCCGCCTCTCAGAGCCTTCCAGGTGCAAGAAGAGTATCTCAATGAATGCTTGCTATGCCAGACTAAATGGTGCCAATCATAAGAGACATCATTCTCAAAAAAAGCTAGATAAAAGTCTTTATAGGAGTTACTATCAGTGTTATCCCAAGTAATGTGCTTGGTAGAGTTTGTACCAATAGGCAAGGACTGGATAGTGCTCTTCATCTGTTGACTAAGAGGTTGAGGTAAATTCCAAGCATTTTGATGCATCCAGTCCGCTAAAACAGAATTAAGATTGCAAACCAAATTAATCATAGCATCAGGAAATATAGAAGTGACCTTGTTATTTAAACACCAATGATCCCAATGAATAGCAGCAGTGCTATTCTGAAGAATTTGGAATTTCAATTTATGTTTAACCAATTCAGCAGTGTAACAGACGCTCTTCCAGAAGACAGTAGGATAGTGATGACAATTGTTCCATGGAGAGATGTATTTAGTTTTAAACCAGTTGGAGAGGGGGCTTTCATTGTTATAAATTCTAATTATAATTCCACAGTTGAAGGCGTTCCTCATAGCCAGAAAAGAGGCAATGCCAAGACCCCCTTTCAAATAAGGTTTGCAGGTATTAGCCCAAGAGATAAGATGCAGCCTTCTGGAATCAGTATTACCATAGTAGAGGAATTTAGAACAGATTTTGCCAATAGCCTTGAGAGTTGTTTTAGGTATGATAGATCCTCTAATCCAGTATGCCACCGTGTTTGTAATAGTGAATTTTAAAAATTGAATTCTACCTGCAAAAGAGAGCAATCTGGCTTTCCAACCAGAGAGAAGAGTGGTTAGCTTATCAATAAGAGGTGAATAGTCAGTAAGTTTTGTTCTGTCCAAGGAAATAGGAAGACCCAGATAGGAAATCTTGGTGGAGATATTTGGGATTTGAAGCGTATGAGAGATGTTGTGACAATTCGGGGCATGAGCAGAGAAGAGGAGTGAGCTTTTTTGCATGTTGAGGTGCAGGCCCGAATAATTGGAGAAGCTATGAAGAATGCATATGAGATTCTCACAATTCCTGTTGTTAGCTTTGCCAAATATCAATAAATCGTCAGCATAAAGAAGGTGTGAAGTATGGAAGTTGTTTAACTTGAAACCTTCAAAACTTTCAGAGCCATTTGGATTGTCTAGAAGACAGGAAAATGCGTCCATTATGATACAGAAAAGGTAAGGGCTTAGGGGACATCCCTGCCTGAGTCCAGAAGAGGAGCTGAAAAAACCTTCAAGACCACCATCAAAGCAAATGGAGAAGTGAGTGTCACTAATACAAGCCTTAACCCAGTTGATGAAGATTTGAGGAAATCCTTTTTGAGCCATTCTAGCAAAGAGGAAACCTCTAGACACAGTGTCGAAAGCTTTCCTAATGTCTAGTTTGGCACAAAAATATTGATTTTTAAAATTCTTCTTACAAACACTAAGGATTTCAGCCGCAAGGATAGGATTATCAGTAGATAATCTATTGGTGATAAAAGCAGCTTGGCTCTTGTCGATAATCGCCGGCATAATAGACTTCATACGGGCGGCAAGTATCTTGGCGATGATCTTATGAAATACATTGCAAAGAGCTATGGGTCTAAAATCATGCAGATTTTCAGCATGAGAATTTTTTGGAATCAAGGCAATAGCAGTTGCCTTGGCACACTTAGGCAGATAGGTTTTGGTAAAGAAGGATCTAACCGCCTTACAAACCAGCGGACCAGTAATAACCCACGTTTTTTTGTAAAAATCATAGTTGAAGCCATCGGGACCAGGAGCCGAGTTGGAACAGCCAGCAGAAATAGCAGAATAAATTTCCTCATTGGTGACAGGCAGTATCAAAGAATTCATATCGGCAAGTGAAGTCACATTTTCGGGAGGGATGATAGTCATATCAGAAAGAATAGGAGCAGGGGAGTTATAAAGGCTTTTGAAATGAGAGATAACATTTTGAATGCCTGCTTCCCGTGAGTCCTCAGAGCCAGAAATGGCGGCATTTAAAACACATCTATTGTGTGTTTTTCTCTTATGAAGCTTAGAATAGAGAAACTGTAAATCTTCTTCCCCTTTGGTCAACCACTTCAGTTTAGACCTTTGAATAGTCCAACTAGCCCAAAGTGAATTATAGAAAGCAATGTCAGCATTGATTTTTTTAAGTTTGCTACAGTTTTCCAAGTTCAGAGGTTCTTGGTCTATAAGCAGTTGGCAAGTTTGTTGTTGAGAGGATAGCTCAGCACACTTTTTTGCAATGAGGTTGGAGGAATCCCAATTTTTGGTTTTAATTTCCTCCTTCAGCTGTTTTAGTTTGTTGTAAAGGCAATAAATGGAATTGCCAGATATAGGAGTGGCAAATATGGATATGAGCGTGTCCCAGAACTCTGGAATTTTAGTCCAGTAGTTTTTATACATAAATCTCTTCTTGTGACTACTGTATGTATCCATCTTAACAATAAGCGGAGCATGATCTGAAATGAGCGAGTTCATCACATTATAATATGAATTAGGAAAACTCTGATTCCAAAATTCATTCATAAGCACACGGTCCAGTTTTATATGGATGGGGTTGTCAGCTCTTTGATTATACCAGGTAAAAAAGTGCCCGGTAGAAGGCATATCCAAGAGGTTTGTGTCAAACATGAGAGAGTTGAGAGGGACCAATCTAGACGCAGGAATATCCATTCCTCCAGACTTTTCATTTTGATATCGACAGCAATTAAAGTCTCCCAGAACTATCCACGGCGTGTTGCAAGACTGGTATATATTTCTAATCTCATCCCATAAAAAATTGCGCTCGTCATATGAGTTGGAGGCGTAAACAACCGAAAGTAGAAAAGGGGGCTGTGCTCCGAAGTTTACCATACCAGAGATCATTTGTTTTGAAGAGGAAGTAGGAGTAAAATTAAGTTTCCGCGAGTCCCACTTAATCCAGATACGTCCCGGAGTAGCAAGTTCAAAATTGTTATAACTACCTTCAAGATCAAAGATCTTATGATTTAAACAAAACCAAGGGTCTTTGAGGTTGGGAGGAAGGATCCTATTTTCAAGCAGACAAATCAATTCAAGGTTGCACTGACGAACAATGTTTTTGCAACAGAACACTTTATCAGGGCTGTTAAAACCCCTGATATTCCAAGCTGCCATAGATGGGTGGGTCATGGGATATTTTGTGGCGGATTTGGGCATTTCTTGGAGCCCTTTCCTCTGGTGTTTCGATGAGGTTGAGTAGCTGACTTGGTAGTGGCAGTTGAATTCCGGTTATTTGATACATTGTTGGCACTAGTACTTTGCTTGGATTGAGATTCATTAGAAATCTCAACAGGATCCTGGGGGGAAGAAGCTTCAAAATCAGCTTCTTGAAGCAAAGAAAATTTATTGGGCGTTATGATGTGAGGTGGGGTGGTTTTCGTGGGATTGGCTAGAGGTTTAAGAGAGGTGGTTTCTGTAAGAGGGTTCTGTGACTCAGAAGAAGCTGATGTCATGGATGTCGGTGAGTTTAAGTTAGTTAGGGAGGAGGGGGCATTCACATCCTTGTTCACAACCTTGTCCACAGGTTTTGCAGGTACAGTAGGTACAATAACTTCAGGCTCGAGGAGGGGAGCAGGGTTAGATTGTATGAAAGGTTCCTGTTGCGGTGAAGAAGGCAAAACAGAGGTAGATGGTCGGTCTTGTGGTGTTGAGAGAATACCTTTTGGATTATGAGAAGGGGGTCTGGGTCTTCGACTAGTGCTTCTACCTCTAGGCGGTTTGGAGGTAGGAGGGGGTTGTGGGTTTGGGTTGGAGGGGCATGAGGGTGTGAGGTGGTTCATAGATTTGCATAAAGAACAAAGTGTCGGACGCCATTCATATTGGATTTTCAGATTGAAAATCTTTCCTTCAACACATATAGGAACTATCTCAGGGTAAGAAGCAGAAGAGTCTACCTGCACACATACTCTGGCATACGTGAGTCTAGATTTTGAGGCAGTAAGGGCATCAACAGCTAGAGGCTGGCCAATTTTGGTGGCTATTTTAGATATACCAACCGGTGTCCAACAACACAAAGGCAAGTCATGAATCTTAAATCATATAGGGACAGAAGTAAATTCTTCCCTTTTAGGGCTGAAATGTGATGTCCACTTTTGAAAGATGAATGGTTTGCCAAGAACAAACCATGCACCCCTTGTCCAAACCATTTCATAGTCTTCAAAATTTGAAAACTTGAACAAGAAGAAACCGTCGCTCAAAGAGATGAGTTTAAGAGTACCTTTAAGCTTCCATAGTTTTCGAATGCCGTTCAACAAAGTTTCGTAAAAAGGCCTTCTCCCAAGAGAATAACCTACCAAAGCCAGATTCCATTCCTCCACCGCATCTGCAATGTCAACTGTAGGAAAATTAATGATTTCTTCAGGCGTCGGTAAGGTTGAGATGGAGAAGTCATAGCATTTAGATGTATCCGCGACAATACGGTCCCAGGGTAAGGGATTCGATGGTGCAGGAGGTGCAGGAGAGGTATTGGAGTTAGGCAGAGGAGGAAAAGAGGTGGAGTAGCAGGAGGGATCCATCGGATCCCTCTAGCGGCTGCGTAATGGCTCTCAAAGAGGCAGGAAGAAGAAAAGGGCTAACCCTAGCAGAGCTTCTATGACTAAAAAAAGATGCCTTAAAATAAGCTTTAATTATGACACAGAAAAAATTCTTATTTTCTTTATTTAGAACCTATCAAAGCTAATGTTTCATAGTGTATTTTGCCAATTGTATAATGAATAAGGTGGCTAGCGTGGAGGTGCTTCCCTTCATGACGTGTCACTTCATCAACGAGGAAGTTGATAAAGATGGCTGTGCAAACGGGTGAAATTATTCTGTTCGGACAACATACGTTCGGACATGTGATGTACATAATGTGTACAAAAATTTTATATACAATATGTACAAAATTTATACACACTGTGTACATCATAAATCCGGATGTTCGACATTCGGACGGAATAATTTCCCGTGCAACGGGCGAGGACAACGCTGATCTCACAACATTTATGTATGAGACGAGAATACTATAAAATTTTATTAATTATTTATGCATTATGAAGTCAAATAAATTTAAAAATTTTAAAAGTTATCATTATTTATTTTAATCAATATTTTCATCTATTTTTTCTTTCAAATAAATAGGCAACGTTAACTAAAAGATATTCTAAAGGGAAATTATTTATTTAAAATAAGAGAATAATTATGTCACACATGATAAGAAACAAACTAGCAAATTAAATATGCTTATCTTCATTTTTTTTAGAGAAAAATGAAGTAATTTGAATATTAACTTATGTGTAGTAGAATTTACATATTTTAAATAATTGAAATAATATTTTTTTTCAAAATACAATACTTAATTGATATGTCAGAATATTTATGACAGTAGAGAGAGAGAAAATTTATTATTTTATTATTTGTATGAAAATTCAACATAAATTAGATAAGAGAGAGGGGTACAAGATTTGCAATAGACATCAACATTTTTAGTGAGCTGCAAGAATGGCGAAGGATATGTAGTGATACTTGATGGCCCAAGCTTTGACGAGATAGCCTGTGCCAAGCTTCCTTATGGCCTTCCATATGGCTTCCATGGATGCTGGGTTCCTAGTAAATGCAGAAATAAACTGGGGCCTCACTGTACTGTAAGTTCGTCGGTTTCTATGGAATAATTAAGCTTTGTTCTCTTACCTGCAAATGAGAATATGTGGCCTTGTGAGATTTATTAGGCTTAACATGCATATTGTATGTTTGATTTGATTGACGAGTAATGCTAGCGTGGAACATCATAATTTAGTAAGCCAAGTTCTTCAATGTTAAATAGTTAAATAAGCAGTAGACATTAACCTGAAGCCTGAAGTGAACGAGAAGGATCAGAGTTGGAAGTGCCAGGCTAAGAATCATCAATCACTTCACCATTGAAATGTAGAATCGGGCTTTCTGAAGCTGAACACTTACAGTCATGGGGATTACACATGATTTCCTGAGCTAGATGTTCGCCCAATATGCCTGAATATTGAGCGAAATCTGGAACGCTGATATCGGATGTCAGCATGGACACCACCATCGACATTGGTGGCCTCCCAGCAGGTGATGAATTTGAGCACAACAAAGCTACCTTGATCATCCTTAGAGCTTCTTCTTTGTTGAATTCAAGCCCCAGCTTCTTGTCAACAAGCATCAGTAACTCCCCTTTCTCTCTTAGAATGTGCGCCTGCCATACCATGCAAAATTGATTTAAAACTGTTAAAACAGCTAACAGAGAAATTAAGCTTGCATACCCAATCCAAAAGGGGAATGTTTCCTTCGTTGGTCATCCTGGTGACACTCTTCCCAGTAACAATTTCCAATGCAACAATTCCAAAGCTGTATACATCTGCCTTCGGTGTCAAGTAGCCCCTTGTTGCATACTCAGGTGCCATATATCCCCTGAAAAAAAAAAAAAAAAAATAGAAACTTAGATCTTAAAATAATAATCAATAGTCAAATTTTTGTGGGAGGATATCAGAGAATTACTAAAGGAAAATAATTTTCCCAAATGTAATTGAGATGCCAAAGAGTTTGATCACACAGAAAGAAAAGGTTCGTCAGGGTAATTGCAGTTATAGGCAAATTTATAAAACAGTTGTATTGAAACAAAACTAAAGCAATAACAGTCTTTGGCCTGGCTAAAGCCACATGCAATAGCCATTACATTCTTGAGAAAGATAATATGGAGTCGGAAAAAGTGCTTTATCCAATATGTAAAAGATTACCCTGGTCAAAGTTAAATGAATGATGGCCAAAAATTACAACTTACATTACAAACTATGAGCAGTATTTTGATGTTGCATGAGAGACAACAGGATAAAAATTCAATGTGGCATTTCCATTAGATTAAAATGGCTCGTGGTTGAAAGTCCTCGTGGAATTTTCAAAAATTGCATTTTACACTACAATCCATTGGCCAACTCACATATTGTCTTTGGTTTGACAAAGAAAAAGAGAGAATAAATACATAAGGTGTGTGCCAAACGTGCAGTTCAAGGCTTATGTTTGCCAGATGCTTTGACAAAAGAATTGCCTTACATGGTTCCAGCTACTCTGGTGCTTATGTGGGTGTGTTCATGTTCATTGAGCTTAGCCAAGCCGAAATCTGATATCTTTGGATTCAGTTCCCTGTCTAGTAAAACATTGGAAGGTTTTATGTCTCTGTGAACAATTCTGAGCATCGACTCCTCGTGAAGATATGCCAAACCTCTAGCAATACCAACACATATCTTCTGCCTTGTTAACCAATCCAGTTTCAGTTGGTATTTCTCTGGGCCTAAACAATCATATACCCATAGGTCAGAATTTTCATTATCTAAGACAGGTGGGAGCAGACCAAAGAAGACTGGAATAAAATTATTTTATTTCTTTAGGAAAAAGGCATTTAAATTTGGACAAATGAGCTCATAGACTGATCCTCACCAAAAAGAGCATTGGCAAGGCTATTATTCTCCAAATACTCATATACAAGCAGTAATTGATTTTCTTCAACACAGCATCCGTAAAGCCTTACTAGATTTGGATGCTGTAGAGCAGAAATCATGCCTATCTCATTAAGAAATTCACGATTTCCTTGTGTTGACTTGGAAGAAAGCTGTTTCACAGCTATCATGGTACCATCTGACAATAAACCCTGAACTGAAAGCGTATTGTGAGAAAATCAAGTAAAATGTGTATATTCATTTTAAAACAAATAATCCATAAATCAATAAACTTGAATATACCCTGTAGACTGATCCAAAACCCCCTTCCCCAATCTTGTTAGAGGCACTGAAATTATTGGTAGCATCTTGTATTTGCCTTAGGCTGAAGGAAACAGTTTGCAGCTCTAACCACCTCTGATCTATCCAAGATATGCAAAAGACAAACTATGATGAAAGCAACTGCACTTGGCTTTTGCAGTAGTATTAGAAACAATGAGCACATATTTCAAGAAAAGGAAAAACACTAAAATACTTCTCAGAATAATCTATAACATTACAAAGTAATCAATATCTAATAAGGAAAGAAAAATTAACTTGTAGATATAATGAGGTACTTCCCTTGAATGCCTAATAGAAGATGATAGTTACATTAGCAGTGAAACAGGGGAGAAAAAATCAAGGGTAATGCATACCCTATGTTATGATGGATAGCCTTAGAAGGAGAGAAATTTACATATGTTCAGAGATTAGCGCGTAAGAGAAGGATTTTGGAACCTAAAAGTTGAGCCAAAATTAATGCGGATTAAAATACTTAAATAAATTAAGAAGACTGGAAACCAGAGGGTCTGAGAGAGTCTACAAGCCATTCCTATAGAAGAAGAGATTGGTAGTGGAGTTGGTGTTACAAAGAAATAAAATCAAAGAAATGTGCTTTAGAAAATGCATTTAGCAAATAATGATGAGATTTTCAATCAAAATTAAATAAGCTTAAAAAGTGAAAAAGTGAAGTGAGCTAAATCAAAACTGCAATTTCATTGCTTACATTATCGGTTGGTCTAAAGAAGGGGAAGAAGGAAATAATATAGATGTTTTACGTGATGCCAAACTAAAATTTCATAACACGAGAAGGAGAGGCAAAGCACGGCGTTCCAAAGAAATTTCTTTTCTTTATCAACAGCGACTGAGTTTCTGGCCTTAGTCTTGCATCCTGTTTTTTTAGCACTTATTCTAAGTTTAGCTTTCACAGATCGAAGGACATCTGAAAATCTACATTGTTCAGAAATGCAAATCATATTCGTTGATGATGCGGAGCATGTTAGCTTAAAACGTTCCTTAGACTATCTAATCTAGTTTGTTACAAGTTTCTCTAAAATATTCTATAGATGATTTATATATATATGCATTGTAGTAGGAAAAGGCATTGAATGAAATATATTACTCTTTTAAGCTTTGGAAGCTTGTGTTTGTTTGTTTCCCTGGATTGGGATTAAACCCATCAAGCATCATCTTCTTCCAAAGATCCAAACCACATCAGTTTGGTATCAGAGCCTGGAGCTTGCGAAGATCAATGGACTGCAGAAGAAGGTCGGCTGTCGACGACGATCGAAGCCGAAGAATAAGATTGGCGGTCGACGATGATCGATGCAGAGGAAGGTGGGCTGTCAACAATGATCGAAGCCGTATTGACTTCTATCAAGCTCAAGTGAAGGCATCACTTGATCGAGTAGATAGAAATCTTGATCGAATAGACAAAAATCTTCCATCCATAAGGAGAATGCGAATGCCATCGGCAACCATACCGGCGTCTTCGTGTTCGCTCCTTCCCTCCACTTTCTCACGCAATCGCAAACAGTTTCGCAATCAAATAGCCGAGGTTGATGACTACCCTTCGCTCGAACTCCCTCTCAGGTGGCGTGATCCCCCTCCGTTCCAACACTCAATCCCAGCGAGCAAGACCCTAATTCAGCCTCCAGATTCGCCTGCATTTCAAACGCTCTAGCGAAATGCAGCCATGGACGAGCAATCCCACGCCAAATCTCCGCCTATTGTCACAGAGATCACCGATTCTACTTCGTTTTGCGACCAGATAAGCACTCACGCTTTACCTACAACCCACGCTTCCAAATCTTCCTCCGACCATCTACTCGATTGCGACCCCAAACCCTCTCCCGCTTCCGTCCGGACCGCACTCCCGCTCCTGCTACTTCCCCCGCTCCCGCCCCCGCTCAGCTTCCGCGATCCCACGCCCGACTCCGCGCTCGAATCTACTGAGCCCCTGCAATCTTTCCCATATCCCAGTCCGACCGCCCATGGAGAGGTATTCATGGCGATGCTAAAGGATGGTTCAAGTTTCTCCATCAATCAGGAAATGTCAGAGAATGGCGATGAAGATGAGGGGAAGGATTTCCTGTGGTCACCAGATCCGGGAGGAACCACTCAGCTCCCGCGACTCCGATTCCACACAGATCTGCACACCCCCAGCACGCCCAATCCTGCTTCCGCCGTCAAATCTGCCCGTTGCTTTCCCTCACTCCAGCACGATTCCACTCTCACTTCCGCTCCGCTCCCTTGACCCCACATCAGAATGCCGAGCAAAATATGTAAAGGTATATCAAGGTGAGAGGCTGCCATTTGATATCAGTTTTTGTGGCAGTACCCTTCGGGCACCTCACCCATCTACAGTATATGGAGAATATGAATTCAATAGCATCTCTGATCATGGCAGTGATAGTGAATGAAGGAGAAGATGATGACAGTGATGAGACTAGGCAGAATCAACAGCAGCAGCAGAAAAGTATGAGGCTTTGGGGTCTTGCGGTTTGCCATAATGAGACCCGAAGGTTTGTTCCATTTCCATTAAGATTTGCCTGTGAATTTTTAATGCAAGTCTTTGCTATACATGTGAACAAAGAGTTTGAGCTGGAGAAGCGGATAAGGGAAAGGAACATCCTAAGAACCCAAATAATGTTGTGTGATATGCTTCTCAGAGAATCATTTCCTCTAGGAATTATCTCACAGAATCCTAACATTATGGATTTGGTCAAATGTGATGGCGTCGCACTTATTTACCAAAATAAGGTCCGGCGGCTTGGGATTACTCCAAGCGAGTCTCAAATTAGTAACATTGCTTATTGGCTCGATGAATGTCACATGGATTCTACAGGGTTGAGTACAGATAGCCTGCATCAAGATTGGTATTCTGGTGCTTTGTCTCTTAGTGATATGGTTTGTGGAATGGTTGCAGTTAGAATTACTTCCAAGGACACTTTTCTGGTTTGGTCACCCACAGCTACTGACATTAGATGGGCAAGTGCTAAGCATGACCCAGCTGGTGGGGTGAGAGAGGCAAAAGCAAATGTGGATGATAAAGACTTTACTATCCCACAAGGATACCTTATAGTGCCATTTCTATTAGTTATTCACTTGGATGAAGGAATATGTCCTGGAGCTTTACCATTCAACCCATGAGAAGATTGGCTGAAGAGAACAAGGAGAAAAGACATTGGAAAACTAGCCCATATTTTTCACCTTTTGGAGGAGGAGCTAGATTTTGCCCTGGTGCTGAAATTTCGCTTTTTCTTATTGCAGTTACACTGCAATTTCTTGGAAAGCCTGTTGAGAATGTTTCTTCTTCGCAAGATTGGCAACTTGCTGAAGAATCTAGCATATGCACAAGCCCTAAGGAAGGCTTTACTTACAGTGACTTGATTGTAGTCCAACAATTCCTACATATGACTTTTTCAAGTCTCCAACCTGATTGGTTTACCATTGGTAGCTTGCTTCTAGCTTTTACTCATCCAAATAAGTTTGCGGATATATATCAAAGCTGTAAAACCTTCGATCCAGGAGGGTTACTCATGATTATTACACCTATCTCCCTCCAGATGACACGCCTCGACGATGTCGAGTTCTTTTGACGCAAGGGGAGAATGATGCGGAGCATGTTAGCTTAAAATGTTCATTAGACTATCTAATCTAGTTTGTTACAAGTTTCTCTAGAATATTCTATAGATGGTTTATATATGTATGCATTGTAGTAGGAAAAGGCATTGAATGAAATATATTACTGTTTTAAGCTCTGGAAGCTTGTGTTTGTTTGTTTCCCTGGATTGGGATTAAATCCATCAAGCATTATCTTCTTCCAACGATCCAAACCACATCAGTTGAGACTAGGAAGTTGATGATCTTAGCAATGTTTTGCATTGATTTGCTTTTATTTGTTTATGTTTTATAGTTCTTGGATTTTCTTAGTTTATTTTGATGTAAAGATGCCTATAATGAGCCATCTTCTCTAAACATGAGCTAGTTTGATTGGGTCACTATTAGTTTTTTGCTGGTTCACTGTCACTATTAGTCCCGTGTTGTCGGATTGTACCACCTTTTGAATCCAAGTATGACACTTCCAAGCAATGAACTTGCTAAATAGGAAGTTAGGAAACATGATATAACATGAATGAAAGACGTGATTACCTTGGTGTTTTGAATCACTTTTCCTGAAATAACCTTTCTTCCAAATTGCATAAAAAAGAAAGATAATTAGACAAAGTACTGAAACGAGGATTCCCACTACCAGAATGACATGCTTTCTGCTTTTTCTTGGAGGCTTGAAATCTGCAAGAGAATTTTGATGTAAACAAAATAAGTGAAGCATAACTTTAACATTAGTTCACTACATGATTATATTAACTTAATTTCTAACACCTCAAATTTTATTCCGTTTACAGAAAGGAGCCTTTTTCACCAATAAATTTTCCCAATTTTGGGAAAAAGCACAAATGGGCAAGGCAACCACGATATAATTTTGATAATGCAACTTTTCAGAAACATATTATATCACAGTTTTTTTCCTATGCATGGAGTATCTAGCTTTAAGATATGTATGTACTCATCGAAGGTACTGTTTCAGATACCTCACATGTAATAATGTAATCTTATATTCTTGATAGCTAAGAAAGCCACTACAGTGCCACCACACAAAAAAAAGGCATGCTGATGTACAGATTCAAGAGGCTCAACTGGCAATCTCAAGGAAAAATATTCCAAAAAAAATACCCCAATAAACTATTTTAAATGAATATCAAATAAAGAATATCATCAACAGCTGCATGATCATCATTATTAGTCTTATCCCAACTACTTGGGTCGTCTTGAATATCAAATAAAGAAGAATGATGCTAAATGTTAGTCCTGATTTATCAACCCACAAGGAACCAATGTGGTTTAATTCAAATAAGCACCAACAGCTCTTAGAATAATACTGACTTACTGGGAGCCACAGATATAGCTGATATGAGAGGACCATAGGTTCCACTTGTAGGGATATTTGTTGTTCCTTTGCCAGCCCAATAGAAACGAATCTCCAACTTATTCTTTGTAACAATGGCATTAAACTTCTTCACAACTGCTTTGTCTGACCCATTAGCCTCAACTTTGATATTGAAGTCTTTCAAAACAAGTTCTCCCTGTAAAAAATAGTATAAATGAAGAATAAAAGATTATCTATGCAAAAAAGGATTAAATGACTTTGATCTCAGTCTGTACCTGTATATAAACATCAAATATTCTCCTACCAGGGCTGCTATATCCATTGTAATCAATGATTATTATCTCCGCAAAGTGCAGTTTAACACTATAGTTCCCATTTAATAAGCAAAGTCCATAATAACTAAGAGATAATGGTGAAACTCGTGCATTTGCGTACAATTCAGAATCAGGCATGGAAAGATTCTGTCTAGTTGTTGTTATAAAATTGTTATTATCACCCAAATCCAGAAAAGCGCCGGTGCTGCTAACTGCCCAGTTTGTACCCACACGAAATGTTGAGACACCATCAGATCCATCGTTATCTGACTCATATATCAGGTTATCATTAGTAGTCACCTGATCTCCTCCACAATTTATATTCAATGACCACTGATCTGAGAGAAAAAATAGAATTGTAAGATGAAAGCTTTCAGTTTGAGTAGCAGTGAGTCAATGAACTTAAATGGACAAAACAGATGACTGTATCTTAAAAATGGACTCCTTGCCTCATGGATTACTTTTGATCAGAAGAAAAAGAATTTCTACAAGTCACACAGTTTCCCATAAAACGTTACTTGAATTTTAGTAGTTTATCGACATTTATTTGCTTAATCAAATTAAGAACTAAATTACTATACACATGATAATAATAGTAAAAGGTTAATCTGATTGGTTAGATATATCAACCTAAATGTCCTCCAATACTTCTGCACTGCAACATCAAATTTTTATGAAAAAGAAATAGCAGCAATTAGCACAAGGAGGAAAAGAAATTATGATGGCTTTAGTTTTAAAATAGCAGTTCATTTTTTAGCTCAATTAAATGCTTACATCCAGCACAAGGAATTGCCTCCAAGCATGGCACTCGTTCATTCCTAGATAAACATAACGGAAGGAGAAGATTGATGCTTAGAAATATTAGCATGAAAAAAAAAAAACAATCTGATACCATTAAAAATGAAAATGTTAAACCTCTAAAGTGTTACTTGACCCAAGCAAGCTATATTATAATTTGCAGATGAGAAAAACTTACATATTATGAAATAAGTAGGAGCTTCCCAGCAAATTGCTGAATGAAACAAGTAGATATAAACAATTATGAAATATGCATCTGACAACTTCCAGGGCATTTAAGTTAGACTTAAACAATACTTACACTTTTCCCTCTTGACATGTTTGATCTTGAATATCCAATGTGAAATTATTATAAGAAAGATCACTGCAAAATATGTTTCATTAAGAGCTACCAAAGGAGATATAAAATATACTTAAATACATGCTAATGAAAGTTCAATTAAGAATCAAACCGTTGCAGCTGTTATTGAAGAAGAGAAATAATTATTTGACATGAAATGACCAAAAGAGCATTGTGTATTGGTATTTTGGTGTCACTGGAGGGTTTCACGTTCATAATAGTCATAACTTCAATTTAGTTGGGCTAGCCATCAATTAGCATGAAAACAAATCTATATTTAGTTGGGCAAATCAAGATGAAAAACAAGCTTATTTGATAGATAGTTCAAGGATATTTCCATTGCGCCATTTTTTTCCTTGTTGAAGTGGGTGCTACACAAAGTTGCTTCAAAAGAAGACATTTTGGCGTCTGCAAGTCGAAAATATTTTCTTGATAGCTTGTGATCAATTGTCATCCAATAAATTGGAGCGAAAAAGATATGAACAATTAATATTTATGATTTTCAGGTTTTCTAGGCTTTTATACTTCAATGGAGAAGCATGTGCTGAAAGCAGTTAGTCCATTTCCATCCCTACACACTTAAGACCTGACATACAGGAAATTGTTAGGTCGGTTCCAGCACCGACCCAGCTGCCTCCCACAAGCCTTTCCGCCTAGGTTGGCAAGGCCCACAACTCTAATTTAGGTTTGCCACCCAAGGTGGGGTCCACTAGTGGATTTAAAAATTAAATTAAATATATTTTGGGAGGAGAGAGGGACGGTTAGGGCTAGGAGAGCTTATAAATAGGGATGAGGGGGGAATGGTTAGGGCATGCTTAGTATTGTGATCTCTTAGAGTCTCTTGGGAGTTTTGGGGCTCTAGACCTAGTGTCTAGAGATTGAGAGAGTACGATCCTCCTCTCAAATAGAGGATCAATTGTATCTTTGTTTTATGTTTGCTTGCTTTGAGTTATTTAATAAAATTTACTGTTTTCTGAGTTGTTTCATTATCTTCTTGTGTCTTCTCGCTATTTTTACCAATTTTTTGTCAGGGTTGCTTGCGAACTCAAGTATATCTGATAGGATTACTTGTGAACTCAAGTATTTCCTATCAGAAATAAAGCATTGAATTGGCACAAGACACATAACATGAAATATAATGAGCAAATATTTTTTGGATATGTAGGAAAGAACGTTTTCTTTTAAGTGGTTATCATACATATATGTATATTTACCTAATCTAAATCGAAACAACAAAATATTAAAATCATTCAGAGAATTTCCATCACAAGCCTCTTTTGTCCCTAGGCAATGAAGTACGAACCTGACACACAATAAGGACATGATATATATATATATATATATATATATATATATAGCATACTCATGTATGAATATCAAAAGAGTTTGATGATGAAAGAATCTTAACAAGCAATGAACCACCAGAAGATATTCATGTACAATCTTCAAGTCATGGTTGAATGTTGATTCCTCGTTTATTGTAAATGGGGGTGAAGAAGAAATGGGCGCTAGACAAAGTTGCTTCACAAGAAGACATTTCAGCGTCTGTGCATCGAGAACATTTATTGATAGCTTGTGATTAATTTCCATACAATAAATTGGACCCAAAATGGTATGAAAATTTTACTATTCACCACTTCCAGCTTTTTCTAAGCTTCTACGTTTTGATGAGCAAACATGTGTTGAGATCAATTAGTCCATTTCCATGAATACCCACTTTAAGTCCTGACATGTAGGAAATAAAGCATGTAACTTAGACAAGACACGAACAAGATATGGAATATAGTGAGAAGACAGTTTCTTGATGTATAGAACAGAACATTATCTTTTCCGTGATTATTATACATATATGTATATTTATGTAATCTACAACCTAGAGCGCCAAACATTGAGACCATTCAGTTCATTTCCAAAACTGTTTTTGTCCTTGCTTACTGGAAACATAGTATGAATGTGACACACAATAAGGAGTTGGCACAAATATATACATACCTACATACATGTATATATACAAACACATTGATGTAGGATGAGCATTAGTCAATAGGACTCCAATTCAACATATTTCTTATATATTTTTATTTTGGAGTATCTCGTCTTATTCTCATATATATGAGCGCTAGGGCTCATAATGAATAAATGATGAATATGAAATTTACTGTGAGTTCATCATCCTCACTAGTGGTTGGTGCCAAAGAGTTTTCTCCACATAAGCAGATGTACACTGAGGGTCATGGGGGCACGAGCCACACTCAATTGTTTACAAATTGGGATAGTTAAAATTAGAAAATAATTATTTATTAAACTTAAACCTGTTCAAATTCCACCTTTGCTTCAGATCTGAATTTTTTTTGCCGAGTTGCCCGCTCGACTGCGCTTTAATTCCCTGTCATATTGCCTCTGTAGTCTGTTCCAGTCTTCTAGGTGCAATTTTTTTTTTTTGTCGAGGTGTCGCTCTCAATGTTGTTCTACAAATAGATGGATAGGATGATTTATTTGTCTAGGTAATCAATGCATAGAGTGATGCGGACATCCGACGATGAACGTTAATCAAAGGAAGAGACGAAGATCGACGGCCGAGATCACTCCATTTTTATCTTAGTTTATTAATTGTATTTTTTATTTTAATTATGCATTTTCCATTTTTACCCTTATTTAAGAGTCTTGTCTTATGTAAGCCCAATGGGTAAAGTTGTCTTTTTTAGTTTCTTTTATTTTAAGGCCTGTATATAGAGGCCCTTGCTCTTATATTAGGCATGATGAAATTTTAATAAAAATTTTTGTTCTGCACTTTTGTTCTTTTGGGAGGACGTTAGTGAGAATCCCTATGAAGGGAATTGTGGTTTCCACAAGCCGCAGGATGGGTCCGCGCTCGTGGCTTGAAGTCCCTTGGTGAAGGGCATCGTATCACCCGTTAGTCTTCGGAAGAGTCTAAGGCTCGTGGTTCTATCTTTTTGTTTCTTTGTTTTTGTGTCTCCTTGTTTTTCCTAATCGTCTTCTCCATCTTCTATCCAATCCGCCGACTTAATCCCCTTCACCTTCTTCCCACAAGCCGTCGGCCTCACCCTCAACCATCACTTTCCTCCTCCTTGAGCCGGCAACCCATCCACCCATCTCCTCCCCTACCCGCCGGCTACACCCTCCCCCACTACCTTAAGTCGTCGTCCCCTCCATCCCAAGACCCAGCCACTGGCCTCCCCATCACCTTCCCTTAGATCCCAAATTAAATCTCCCATCAACACCTTCCATATTTGGCCTCTTGCATTTTTGGAAAGAATTTGAATTCAAATTCAAAATAATTTGAATTCCAAAAGCTTTCTAATTAAAACAACTCTCATTTAGGAAAACCCCTCACATCACTCAAATCTGAAATTAAAATCAGATTTAATCTCTAATCACATTTATTACTTGGATCCACATACATTGTATGTGGACACTCCTCCTCCCTCCTCATATGCCCCCCCCCCCCCCCCCCCTTGGATCCACATACATTGTATGTGGACACTCCTCCTCCCTCCTCATATGCCCCCCCCCCTCTCTCTCTAATTAATGCCCCCCCATTAAAGCTCTCAATTAACCCTAATCAGCCCCATTTAGTCGCACCCCCACCCCCCCCCCCCCCCCCCCCTTATTCCCCATTAAGGATAATTTGAATTTCAAATTATTCCCTCCCTCCTTTTAGGAAATCTGAATTTAAATTCAGATTTCTTAATTTATTTCCCTCCTCTCTCTTGGCCAGCCCCCTTACCCTCTCTCCTATCTCATTAATTCCTCCAATCAATCAATCCACTTTAATTTGAATTTTAAATTTTGAAAGGCCCTTAAATCCTTTCCCAATTTAAGATTCCCATTAAAGAAGGCAATCAATGCTACAATCTTGACTCCCCCCCCCCCCCGCTCCTCCTTCCGTGCTACATCATAGAGTGTGGCGTATTTTCTCGGTAAGAATGAATGAAGGGATGTATAGTTATACAAATATCATAGTATACTCTAGATTTTTGTTAGACCAGAATTATTTGGCAACTATTTTTATTTTATCTAGATATCGTGCCATTGCAAGTCCCAAATAATAAGGCTTCATGTTATAATGAACTTCATGTTTGTATAAGATTAAATCAAAATTATATATATATATATATATATATATATATATATATATATATATATATATATATATATATATATATATATATAGAAAATCAAAATCTTTCTAATAGGAAATTCATGAAAGTGACGACAATAAATTGGAACCATACACGGTGCTGAGAGGATTATGATTTTTTATTCAAGTTGCAACATCATTATTATTTTTAACACATTTTAATGTAATTGAACTTCATGTTTGTAGAAGATTAAATCAAATATTTCATTATAATTTATTAATTCATCTTTCATTTAAATTAGATATGGAGAGATATTTTAAAAGAAAAAGTGAATTAGATGAACGTGGCATGATATGTGGTGATAACAATGCCCATTTCAAACAAACTCATGTAGAAATCAATTTTGATGACATTCTGTTTGACCCTAGATTAAAGAAGAAAATTTTTATTATCATCCAAATGAAAGGGAATGAGTGCTAAGATATTATTTGCAAAAAAGGACCATGTCAGCTTCGTGATCATAAATTTCCGTATACAAAAATTGAAAATAAATTACGTAGATTTAATCTTGCGTGATTCAAAGATTACAAAGGATGGCTAAACTATAGTATAACAAAGGATGCAACTTTATTATTATTATTATCATTTTAATATACCTGAAATAAGAGAACAAGCTAGTAGTGATAGTTTCAACATTAAGGGATTTAGAAATTGGAAAAAGAATGATAAATTGCATATTCATGTTGGTCAAGTTAACAGTGCTCATAATATTCCTTATCATTAAAGTATTTTACACTGATATACATGCAACTTCAAGAGGTTAACAATAAATTTGATGAAATAAATAAAAAGTTACTTATGTGTACGACATATTTAAATCTATGTGATTAATTTCAGCTTTTAATGAAGAACGATTGATATGTTTAGCCAAAATTTATCCATCAAAATTTTCAAATATAGATCTCATCATATTATAAAGCAAAATTGATATTTTTATCATTGATATGAGATCAAGTTATGCATTTACAAATTTAAAAGGAATTGAAGAGCTTGCTCAAAAATTAGTGAAGACAAAGAAGAATGGTATTTATCATTTGGTGTTCATGCTTACAAAGCTAACTTTAATATTGCCTATTGTTACAGCATCGGTCGAATGAGCATTCTCTACTATGAAGATTATAAAGAATCATCTACGCAATCGTATGGGAAAATCTTGGATGAATAACTATTTGATTGCTTATATTGAAAAAGATATTTATTAGAATTGATAATACAATAATTGTATAATAATTTCAAAATATTGGTTTGGTCACATAAAACGGCAGCCTTCCCGATGACCTGGTTAGGAAAATAGAGATATTAGATTTGACTTATGTTAAGAAAGGTAGAGGTAGACCTAAAAAGACTTTGTTATAATATATTAGAAATGATCTTTCTTTATTAGATTTAAACGAGAATTTGACTTTTAACAGGACACAATGGAGAAAAAGGATTCATGTAGCCGACCCCACGTAGTGGGACAAAGGCTTGATGCTGTTGTTGTTGTTGATAATTTGTGCCCACAAAAAAAAATCATAACTCCACTCCTGCACTCTCTATCGGTTAGTGTGAAGGGTCCTCCCCCCCCCCCCCCCCCCCCCGCCGATTTATGTTAGGTTCTCTATCTTTCATTATAGCTCTGTAACTAATGTAAGACCACTTGCACACAATCTTCACCAGAAAAATGAATTAATGGAGAAGGCACAACCACCAAACCAAAGGGTTCAACCGACCCCAAACTCATAGGTGCATTGAATCTAAATCTCACATGATTTAATCAACGGCCATGGTCAAATGCAGGTTCATAACCATTCAAATACCATAGCCAGCCAAAGGCATAACTTATTATGTCCTCCTAACAATCCATCATCACTCACTCCCCCCCACCCCCCACCCCCCAAAAAAAAGCCAATTATGCTTGCAGAGCTTCAAATCATGGAATTCCATTTGATGTAAGACCACTAGTGAAATTGGCTATTCCAAAAGCATGAACTAATAGAGAAGGAACAACCAATGTTCGACAGCTAAAGATTCAACAAATTCAAACCTACGGGACCAATTAATTCACACCCCTTAACTCAATCATCAACTATGGTCAAATACAAGTCCATCACACTGTCCATTGTAAACCACAGGCGACATGACAAATGTTATGTTGTCTAAACCATCTCTTATAGATATACATACAGAAATGCAATATAACATTTATACCACATATTAAAGAACATAATTACATGTAAGTTTGTCTAATTTGCAAAGTTTAGTATGCCTTTTTTTACCTCTTCATGGATATGAAGTTAAAGAAACTTTTTGGATGCCATGAGTTCAACTTAGTGGTGTTCATTTACATCATTTATGAATTATTTGCATGGGCAGGTGACAGATTTAATGAAAATGATACAAAGTAACTGGGAAAACATAATAATAAGATTGATTTGATATATGATCAATTTAGACTATCAATTCTGTCATATGTGCTTGTACAATATCTTCGAGGGCTGCTAAATTAATATGCACCTAAGAAGGAAGTTTTGACATTAACATAATCAACTAAAATTGACATAGTTATCTTCGTCTAAGGGCTCATTTGGTTTCTTAAAGTTAGAAACCATGCTTTGAAAAAGGTGAATTTATGGGGTTTTTTCATTGTAGAAATCATTATTGATTTTGAACTTTAAAAACTCCTTCAAAATTCCTCAAAAGTGATCATTTTATTTTCAGAATAAAAAAGAGTGAAAAACAAATCATCATTTTCAAAAACATATGAGCCCTAAGAAAGCATAGCCACTGCAAGTTGTGATAAGAGTACAATTGCCTGGTAATGAATGATAACCAGAAAAAAAAAATTGAGAAGCTCATTGTAAATATAAAAAAAAATTCCAACAATAATACATAATTTGGAAAGAGAATCACACATATTGTTTTTGCTCAAAAGCATCCAGTAGGGCACAAGACCAGATAGGTTATTGCCGGTAAGAAACCTGCACAAACATAATCAGTAAATAATATCAGAAAGGCTTACGTCAAGACAAAAATGTGCAACAGCTCTGAATCACTTACATCACATTAGTATGCAGCAGACTCTGAAATGTCGTTGAAATATTTCCAGATAACTTGTTGAAGCTTAAATCCCTAGTTTAAAAAAGAAGAAGAAAGATCAACACAAGTTCTCCTCAAATATACAACCATTGCATGCAAACCTTGTTGCTTTTGTTTGAAGTTTTCCTCTATATTATGTAGATGTATTTATGCTACATTAACAGTAGTAGATTTTATAGGAACAAGAAATGCAATAAGCATAAATTTGAATGCATATGCCTTTTTGTGCTGGTAAGAGAAAATTTCTTCTAGGCGAAGGAGAAGGAGAATTCCTTTTTTAACTTTTTGTTATGATGTCTAGTTTCATAAATAATTGCCAGACTAAGAGGAGAAACTCATCTCACAATCTATGATTCAAGAAACACGATGCCAAGAGATTTATGTTACGCCGGTTCCCATTGAACCGGCTCAAGCTCAACCGGCCCAAAGGGGGCCGGTCTTGTTTACCTACAGGAGGCGGAATGGGTCCGCCTCCTCTCCTATTACCGCCCAAACGGGTGGGTCCCACCCACTTAAGTAATTTGAAAATTACAAAGGAGGGGGCGGCTAGGGCTTTGGGAGGAAAATTAATTAGGAAAGCTTTTGTATTAGAAGGGGGGAGAGGATTATGGAGAGGTTATGTCATGTTTTGAGTGGAATTAGGGTTCTTGGAGGTGTGGGCTCTAGATATCTTTGTCTAGAGATTTTGGAGAGTAAATCTTCCTCTCGAATTGAAGATTATTGTATCTTGTCTTGTTTTTAGCCATCATCTAGTGGAATACTACGTCTGGCTTGAGTTTCCTAAAAGTTTCCTCTAAATTTCCACTGTTTTTGCTGATTTCCTGCGATTGGCAGCTCTCTCGCTGCGTTTGGATCTCCGATTTGGACTAGGTTTGCTTGCGAACTCAAGTATTCCCTTCGGGTTACTTGCGAACTCAAGTATTTCCTATTAAATTGGTATCAGAGCATCGTTTTTGGGACCATCGGCGGCTGAAATCCAGAAATTTCAGCAAACTTTTGGGCATCCGGAAGAGAAATCCTTGTGATTCGTGAATGAAAGATGGCCGGGAAGAAGGTGGAAGTATTGGAGGGCGAAATCGGACAATTGAAGTCAGATTTGGAGGGAAAATTTTTTGATTTTCAAAATCAAATCACTTCCAACAATGAAAGGTTGGAAGGAAAGTTTACCGTTGTGGAGGAGATGTTGAAGAAATTAATGGAGATGAAGACAAACCCGACGACATCGGAAGTAAGAGAGACCACCGAAGGCCATGGCGTAGGAGGAAATCTGAACCCGTCTCGGGGAAGGAAAAATCCGGAGGTGGAGATCCTTGAGGGGGAGGACGACATGCCGCCTCTAGAACCGTTTTCTAGAGAAGAGATGAGCCAGGGGTACGAACGAATGGGTGCTGATTTTGTAGGAAGGAGGGAAGAAGTGCATCGCAGGGGTGCTGATTTTGAAGGGAGAAGAGGGGAATACGAGGAAGGGTTTGGGTACAATTGTCGGAGGGACGATTGGGACACTTGGGGATCACCTCCTTTTCGAGGAGCGGGAGGTTACGGAGGATACCGAGGGTACGGGGGAGATCCGAAGGTGAGGAAACTGAAGATGCCCATCTTTGAGGGCGAGGATGGCCATGGCTGGATCTACAAGGTGGAGCGATATTTTGCCGTCAACGAATTGACGGAGGAGGAGAAACTCACAGCGGCGGGACTGTGCTTGGAAGGGAAGGCACTGGCGTGGTACCAGTGGAGAGACATGAGGCGACCCATTCGGAGCTGGAGGGAGTTCAAAGACTGTTTGTTAGAGCGTTTCCGAACCAGTATGGGAGGACACTTCTATGAGCAGTTCTTTGCTTTGACGCAGGAGGGGACAGTGGCAGAGTTCTGTGATCGATTTGAGTACCTAGCTAGCAGACTGGACCGCCTTTCTGAGACTGTGCTCGAGGGGAATTTCATGAAGGGGCTCAAACCCGAGATCAGAGCAGCTGTTAGAGTGATGAGACCACACGACCTAGGGGAGGCCATGGAGTTAGCACAGCTGGTCGAGAACCAGAAGCATCTGGAGAGGGGGGCTCGAGGCAGTACTTCCGGGGGGTCCTACAGGATGACGACTACCTTTTTAGCTCCCAAAGGAACAGTATCGGGGGGTTCACGAGATGTACCAAGGGAGAAGTCTGGAGGAGGAGGATCTGGGGGAAATTTTAAGAAACTGACTGAAAAGGAGGTACAGGAGAAGAGGGCCAAGGGGTTGTGTCTCCGGTGTGATGAGAAGTACATGCCAGGGCATAGTTGTAAGGACCGAACTCTTCAGGTTCTCACCGTCTGTGATGACGAGAAAACTGGAGAGGGAGGAGAGAGCGGGATAGTGGAGGACGACGAAGAGAAGCTGCATTTGGATCTAGCTGAGGTTTCCCTGAACTCAGTGGTCGGATTCACTACGAATCATACCATGAAGGTGAAGGGGGAGATAGAGGACAGAGCAGTAGTGGTGTTGATTGATAGTGGGGCCACCCACAATTTTATTTCCACTCAAGTCGTCGACCAACTGGGAGTGAAATTGGTGGATACTGGTAGTTACGTAGTGATGATGGGTACGGGAAAGGTGGAGAAAGGCCAGGAGATTTGCAGAGGAGTGCTACTAACCATCCAGGGGATTCAGGTGAGGGAAGATTTTCTTCCACTGGATCTTGGGAGTACGGATATCATCCTGGGGATGAAATGGTTGCAGACTTTGGGAGACACCAAGGTGAATTGGGGGGCACTCACGATGGAGTTGACGGTGGATGGAAGAAGGGTGGTGATTAAGGGAGATGCGGGGCTATCCAAATCCATGGTTTTTCTTAAAACTATGGTGAGGGACATACAGTTGGCGGGCGGAGGATACTTGGTGGAGCTACACAGTTTGGAGGGAGCTAGATTGGAAGAGGGAGGGGACATACCCCTCTCTGTACAGCCTTTGATTCAGCAGTTCCATGAGGTATTTCAGCCGCCTCAGGGGTTACCACCGCAGAGGGAGCAGGAGCACGCCATCATCATGAAGGAGGGAGTATCACCCATCAGCGTACGACCTTATCGCTACCCCCAGTTTCAGAAGGATGAGATTGAAAAGCTGATTAGAGAGATGTTGGAGGCCAGCATCATCAGACCGAGCGTCAGTCCTTTCTCTAGTCCAGTGCTATTGGTGAAGAAAAAAGACGGCAGTTGGCAATTCTGCGTGGACTATAGGGCACTCAACAAGGAAACTATACCGGATAAGTTTCCTATCCCCGTGATTGATGAGCTGTTGGATGAATTGAGTGGGACGGTGATCTTCAGCAAGATAGACTTGAAATCAGGATACCATCAGATCCGGATGAAGAAAGAGGATGTGCCTAAAACTGCTTTTCGAACTCATGAGGGACACTATGAGTTCCTGGTGATGCCCTTTGGCCTCACCAATGCTCCAGCCACTTTCCAGGCGCTGATGAATAAGGTTTTCAAACCTTATCTACGACGATTTGTACTAGTATTCTTCGACGATATTCTAGTCTACAGCAGGATGGAAGAAGAACATTGGGAACATCTAGCAAAGGTATTAGAAGTGCTGCAGGAGCACCAGTTGAGGGCCAACTTGAAGAAGTGTTGCTTTGCATAGGCCAGGGTAGAGTATTTGGGCCATGTTGTATCAAAGGAAGGAGTGACAGCATATCAGTCTAAAATTGAGGCCATGTTAAAGTGGCCAGTGCCAAGAAATCTAAGGGAGCTGAGGGGATTTCTAGGACTGACAGGTTACTACAGAAGGTTCGTCAAGGGATACAGCACCATAGCGTGGCCACTCACTGAGCAGTTAAAGAAGGATGGATTCCTATGGGGGGAGGCGGCCACATCAGCATTTGAGAGTTTGAAGAAGGCTATGACTACGGTGCCGGTCCTAGCCTTGCCAGATTTCACGTAGATCTTCATAGTGGAGACGGATGCATCCGGATACGGGTTGGGAGCCGTACTTATGCAGAGTCGTAGGCCCATTGCCTATTTCAGCCAGGTATTGACGGCCCGAGCCAGGCTGAAGTCAGTATATGAGAGGAAATTAATGGCCATCGTTTTGGCCATCCAGAAGTGGCGACCCTACCTACTTGGGAGACATTTCATAGTCAGCACAGATCAGCGGAGTTTAAAATATCTGCTGGAGCAGCAAATGGTGACAGAGGAACATCAGAGGTGGTTGTCCAAGTTATTGGGGTACGATTTTGAGATTCAGTATAGACCAGGAGTGGAGAATAAGGCAGCAGATGCCTTGTCTAGGTGTATGGGAGAGCTGCAAACAGTGACACTATCTGTTCCTTTGATGCTTGATTGGGAGGCTATCAGAGAAGAAAGTGCTAGAGATGAGGCTTTAGGGAAGATCAGGGCAGATCTGCTGAAGGAAGAGGGTAGCCACCCAGGGTACTCTTTGGAGGGGAACAGACTGCTATATCAGGGGAGGTTTGTGATGCCCCGATCCTCGATCCACATCCCGAACTTGCTCCAGGAGTTTCATGGAAGCGCTATAGGGGGCCATTCAGGAGTGCAGAAGACTTACAGGAGGCTAGCTTCGGAGCTGTACTGGAAGGGGATGCACAAGGATGTAGAGGAGATGGTAGCCAGATGCGAGGTCTGTCAGAGGAACAAATACATGGCTATGTCACCAGGAGGACTACTACAGCCGTTGGCTCTACCGGGACGCGTTTGGGAGGAGATATCCATGGACTTCATTGACGGCCTGCCCCGTTCAGAAGGTTTCACGGTGATCCTAGTGGTGGATAGATTGAGCAAGTACGCTCATTTCATCCCCCTCCGACACCCTTACACAGCGATGACAGTGGCGTCAGCTTTCATCAGAGAAGTGGTCAGATTGCATGGAGTACCAGAGGCGATAGTATCAGATAGAGATAAGGTGTTCCTCAGCCACTTTTGGAAAGAGTTGTTCAGGTTACAAGGGACAATTCTGAAGAGGAGCACAGCTTACCACCCACAGACAGATGGCCAAACGGAAGTAGTCAACAGGAGTTTGGAAACTTACTTGAGATGCTTTGTGTCAGAGACACCCAAGCTATGGATCAGGTGGCTATCATGGGCGGAGTACTGGTACAACACCTCGTTTCACTGGGCTTCCCAGATGACCCCATTCAAGGTATTGTATGGACGGGATCCTCCCCATCTGGTGCACTTTGGGAGTAGTAGTACTCCAGTTTCGTCAGTTGAAAAATATTTGGAGGAAAGGGATAGAGTGCTCAAGAAGTTGAAGAGACATCTACTGAGAGCTCAACAGATTATGAAGAAACAAGCTGACGGGCATAGGAAGGACATCCTATTTGAAGTGGGGGAGAGGGTATTCTTGAAGCTCCGACCCTACAGACAGAAGACAGTTGCTAACAGGAGAAACGAGAAGCTGGCTCCAAGGTACTTTGGGCCTTATGAAGTGCTGGAGAAGATTGGGGCAGTAGCATATCGGCTGAACTTACCACCCACGGCGACTATACATCCGGTTTTTTATGTATCACAGTTGAGAAAGGCCATTGGGGAATATACAACCAACCCCGAGTTACCGCCGACACTTACTGAGGATTTAGAGGTGGTTCTGGAACCCTTAGAACTGATGGGGGTTCGCCATAGAGAGGAGGGGACGAAGGAAGTGTTGATCAAGTGGAAGAATCTTCCGGACTACGAGGCCACGTGGGAGCCATACGAGAGGGTGAAACATCAGTTTCCAGACTTCCACCTTGAGGACAAGGTGATTCTTTGGGAGGGCGGTATTGTTACACCGGTTCCCATTGAACCGGCTCAAGCTCAACCGGCCCAAAGGGGGCTGGTCCTGTTTACCTACAGGAGGCGGAATGGGTCCGCCTGCTCTCCTATTACCGCCCAAACGGGTGGGTCCCACCCACTTAAGTAATTTGAAAATTACAAAGGAGGGGGCGGCTAGGGCTTTGGGAGGGAAATTAATTAGGAAAGCTTTTGTATTAGAAGGGGGGAGAGGATTAGAGAGAGGTTATGTCATGTTTTGAGTGGAATTAGGGTTCTTGGAGGTGTGGGCTCTAGATATCTTTGTCTAGAGATTTTGGAGAGTTAATCTTCCTCTCGAATTGAAGATTATTGTATCTTGTCTTGTTTTTAGCCATCATCTAGTGGAATACCACGTTTGGCTTGAGTTTCCTAAAAGTTTCCTCTAAATTTCCACTGTTTTCTTACTGTTTTTGCTTATTTCCTGCGATTGGCAGCTCTCTCGCTGCGTTTGGATCTCCGATTTGGACTAGGTTTGCTTGCGAACTCGAACTCAAGTATTTCCTATCAATTTACAGGAGTGAGAAGTATTGTTAGCTGAGGAGAAAGGTGGCCTTCAAGTGGAACTATTGGAAAGGGGTATTTTTAAATGGTTGATAAAGGTTTAAGGAAGCTATTAGAGGTTACTTTGGTTGAAGAGGATTCTGTGACGGTGGATTGTTTAAACTGGTGAAGAGGTAATTAAATAAGGAAAGAGATTAAGAGTAAGGAAATTGTGGTTGATTTATGAGGGTTAGGTGAGAGTGAGGGCTTCAACATGTAGTTAGGTGGCAGAAATGATGGAATAAGGTTATTAAAGGGTGTTGAGGTGTGTAAAAGTGGTGGAAAGGCAAGAGGACTAATTTTGGATAATTTTGAGGAAGCTTATAATGAAATAGAATTCTTTTGCACAGAGTTAAAGGAATTCCAAAATACAAGAGGAGATGAATGAACAAAAAGGGTAAAATTCTAATTCATTCAATGAAACTTGGCCCCAATAAATAGTGGTTTACAAAGGCTAAAAAAAAGGAAGAAATTAACTCATCCTAGCATTAGATGTTGTATGATATTTCTATGTAACTTTTATATTTTATGTCGTTATACTCTTATAATATTTGAACTTCAAATCTATTTCACGTAATTATCACTTGTCACTTTACATTTTATGTAATTTTATGTTTCATATGTATGCTAATTTGTTACTTCATAGTTCAATAAAAAATTAATATATAATTCATTAACATATTATTTGGGTATTATATAAACACTTATAACCTTTATTTTTTACTTTATGCAATTTTTGAATTTTGAGGCTTACGTCTCGCTTCACGAATGAAAAATACCTTAATACCCAATACGCAATTTAAAATCTTGACCCTCAGGGTAGCCGAGTTGAAAGTGAATCTCAATCGAAGAATATACTACATTTTTTTTTAAATACCTCTAAAACCCATTGCAAATACAAATATTTCAAAGTGAACTCAACATCACCCCAATGATAGCCACGTTGAAAGTGAATCTCAATCGGAAGAGACTGCTTAATTTTCAAAAATAACCTCCCAAAATTCCAAATTATCTATCCAGAACTTGAATTCCAATAAAAATTAATAAAATTCAATGTCCATCAAAATTTAAATATTTGAATGAAATTAAACACCAAAAACTCAAAGTAAAAATATATCCACCCTCCGCAATTAATTTTCTAGAACTATAAATTCGAGAATAACTTTAGCTCACAAAAAGTGAATGTTCAATTGTATATATCGCTAAAATTCATTTTCAAATAATCTCTCGCCAGTAAGGATGTAGCACGCATCCTCTAACCGATGGTTTTGCCCTCAAATGAAACCACAAATAAATGGTTATGACTAGGACCATTTGACAGGATAGTTTTGTCGCAAAATGGTACCACTAAATTACAATTACGACTAGAACTCATTTATTTGGCAATGGCTCTAAACCTTCAGACAACATCCACCCTAAGTCTATAAAGTACTTCTAGATGAAGCAACTCATGGCTTCCGACACGAATCTTTTGATCAGGTTAGGTCCATTACCTCATATGATTAAGTAAACTAGAGACTACAACGGTCCGAAGTGATGAATTCTGAAATCTTGATTGAGCTCATCATCTTCCCTCCTCCATCTGCTTTAAATATATGGTGATAAAAAAGCATAGAACCCCAAATTCAAACCCTGAAAACTATTGCTACTATATGTCGGGAACTTAGTACCTATCTAACAACTAACCTTAATCGAAAGTTTTCTCTTGTTGGTAGTAGGGATACTTAACTAAAAGATCTTGCACCTATAGAAAACTAGACCTTAGATCATAAAGTCTTTACAAAATGAGGATAAAATCTCTGAGTAATGTCTCATCTTAAATCTAAACTATCTTCTTAAAATTTATCCTAGAATATCATCCGTTAAAATTGTCCTCGTCAATAAAAAGGTGAGGAGAGGCCAAGACATGAATTTTCAGATCCCACATTTAACACATATTTTAGTTTGTATTCTGAGCAGAATGGAGTATCTACTATAATGTTGTCGTCATATGCAAGAGTTAGTATGAAAAACTAAAATAGCTTATATAGATGCTCACAAAAGAAGACAGTTTTCATTTAAAACAAATTAACCTTTCAAGTTGTTTAAAGTAAAAGTTTGGTCCTTCATTTGATAAGCACCAAAACCTAACAATTAATGAGAATAAATTTTAGTTTTCTAAGAGACACTCATACATGATGAAATCACATCCAATTCTTACGTGTTTGATCAAGAGAAAGTGAAGCATCTGAGACATAAATTGTACCAAATTTAAGGATTTTTTACTTACAGCCGTTTGAGATTTACAAAATTGTCCATAAATATGGGGATCACTCCGGATATACCACAATTCCTTAATGTCCTAGACAAGAAATCGATGTACTGACCTCAATACCAATCAATATCATTGAGAGGCACATTAACTGCAACAGAAGGAAGAGCATCAAACTTACAGATATTGCAGTTGTTCAATACCTTGCAACTGTGGAAAACCAGAGTTACCAATTATGTCACTGATTCTCCTGCCAACAAAAACAGATCACATGAAACTTGGCAACATTTCCTTCTGGGATAATCTGATAGAAGGTAGTTGATACAAAAATTAAGAATAGAAGTTTTTGCATACAAGTCATCCAATTTCTTCAAACGAGAAATTCCTGAAGGAATGGGCCCTTGAAGACCACTTGCTTGAAGGTCTCTACAATTAATAAATTTATATGTTAGAATTCAAAACTAGAATTATTCATCATAAAAAAAGGAAGCCATGAAAGCAGAAAAATGTAAGTTTCAGGAGGCCCTAATGCTCACAGTCTTAGAAGCTGCGTCCAGTTCTGGATAAACTGTGGTATCTTTCCATTGAAGTTGTTGCTGCGAATCAAACTGCACCACGACTGTATAATTAAAAATCAGCTTCTATGAATAAATGATGCAAATCCACATAAGGAATCGCCGAACACTTACAAGTATTTTAAATTGGTTAAATTAGCAAATGTATCCGGCAGCTCGCCAGAAAGAAAGTTCGACGATAATAGACTGCAAAACCAGAAAAAAAAAAGTGCATAAAGGGAACAAGTAACTGCATCTTTGAAACAATAAACAGGAGAATGGGAGGAAAAAGGTTAAAAAGAAACTCACAATAGCTCTAAGCTGTTGAGATGCCCAAGCTGCTCTGGAAGAGAACCCATAAGTTGATTTTCTTCTAGCACCCTATGGAGCAAATTAAGAGAGGTGGTGGGAGAAATTAGTGCTGACGAAGTAATAACCTTCTCTAAAGAATTGAAAACTGAAAGACGTAAAGAAAAAAAAAGGAGGAGGGATATTAGCCTACAGATTTCTAAGGTTTGTGAAGTTCCCAATCCATGAAGGGATTTGCCCTGAGATTCGATTGCCAAGAAGAGAACTACACCAACACAAATTCAAATTGTTACAAAAGCTTTGCAGTCATCTCTCAGCATGTGCATTTTCAAGCTAAGCAATCACGAAGCAACCTACAAATTCACAAGTGGCAGAACAGCCCACTCTTTTGGAATTGAACCATAGATATAGTTGCGGGTGAGGTCACTGTCAATTTTTGATTTTCTCATTAATTAAACAGCCAAAATCAATATTCGTCAGATCTTGCGACAATAAACTTATTAGGTGGCATACATTTCTTGGAGGAATGGAAACTTTGCCATTTCTGGTGGGAGCATTCCCACAAGGTTCTGAGATTTGAGGACTCTGCAAATAATAAATAGATCAAATGAAACAAACCACCCATATACTTGATTCATTGCTTGCACTTAACACACGAGACCTTACATGCTTGTCACATGGCAAACACTTCCATCCTCAGAGCAATTATTGCACCATACGCTGTTTTCATATCCAACAAGAGCATTAGGAGTGACCCAACTCAATTCTTGGCTACACGGATCCACACTAAAATCCCAACTGGTTTTATTTAATGCCCTAGCGATGCTTTTGAGGGCTTCAACTGATTAATTAAGAGAAACAACTCTCATTAGAGAATGATGATCCAAAATAATACACTTGAACTAAAGCATAGAATTCACGTAAAGTTCAAAGAATAAATCTCAAATTACTACAAACAGTTGGAATGAGGACAAAAATCTCGATGATCAAATTAAGAGAAAAAGATAGATGGTTTACTCTCTTCCGGAGGGAGACGCGTCTTAACGGACTGAAAAAGGAATCCAAAGGCTAGAAAAAGAAGGAACACTCCAGAATGCTTCACCATATCTCCACCTAAGTTTTGGCAGATTACAACTTCTTGGCTGCAGGTAATGGAGGAGATCTCATTTTGTAAAGCTGATGATTCCTCAATGTCAACATGCTCAACCTTGGAATGAGAAGAAAGAGATGCATTCTATAAGATCTAAAGGCCAACCTACCGTTCTCCGTGCCGACTTGGAATGAGATCTGTACACCGCCTTCTTGTTGGTCTCTACGACCAACGGCTCCAAACTGCAAACTTGGAACCGCAAGCTGGATTTTTTTTTACTTTAGAACATGAATCATGCAGGGGCAATCATACAAAGTACTAGTGAAGCACAGTGCCATTGACTCCATAGTCCAAACCTCGACTAATAGAGTATCGATTAGAACCGGCTACCAGATGGTTATTTTCTGCATGAAGGAATTAGAAGTATAAGAAATAAAAGTTAAAAAAAATCTCAGACGGCACCAATGGAGCTATGGAAGGATTGCGACTCGTTTGTCATATAAAATATCTGCTGGACAATGAGAGAATAAATAAATGCAATAAAAAATTTAAGTCAAACTGAAAATGTAAAAAAAATTCTGCATAGTAGAAAGCCACAAGCTAAATAGCTAATGCTCATTATTGCCATTTGGCTATCCGAGTAGGTGCGCCAAAGTTGAAGGCCTGATAATGATGAAACCAACATCAAAAAGTATAGGGAATAGGCTTTCATTATCATCCTTTGACAAAATGATTATTAAAATTATATGCAAAATTGGAAGCAAATAGTATAGGCATTTTGCAATTGTAGAAAATCGTCCCATATCATAAGGTTGGGATGAGAAGGAAGTTGGCCGCCTACTCAACGAATTTTTTAGACAATTTGAAGGCATATGAGCATTAAAAAAAAAGAGAGATGACTTTTCATTTCGAGATGAAGATTACAAAAGCAACATAGAGTTTGATCCTTAATGTTTAGATACTTAAAAGCATTTGCCGATTTGAGCCCTCTGACAAAGCATAACTATGTAAAAGATGAGTATCTTAAAACATAGTGTTTGTGACAAATGAAGGGATGTTATTGAACATTTCATAATGGCCAAATTATTAAAATGAGCTTATTACTCACGAAATTAAGCGGTAGAAGCACGGGGCCGAAAAAAATTTAAATAGGAGCTAATACGGATTAACAAATCCCGGTTTTTATAGAAACCGGATAAGAGAGTTTTGGTTTATTTAGAAACTAGAAATTATCCCTTCGCGTTCCAGCAATGAATTTCAGTTTTTCTATAATTACTCGGTTAATTAAACCGTTGATTTATTTGATCATTTTGCCCCGTATTCCCTCATGAAATTATTCGCCTGTGATCCCTCATCAACTTTTTTCTTTTCTTTTCCCCACAATTTCTCTTCAATCATGCAAATTTCCCTCAATTATTTGGTTGTCTATCCCCCACTAAGAGTTAATTGAGTCAATTAACTCAATAATGTTTGTCCCCCGCCAGCGACTTATTAAATATGAGGAGGGGTTGCAATGCAGCTGCTTGTTCTGCGATTGCGAAGAAGGCTCGAAGGAAATTTTTTTTTTCAAGATCTAGTTCAAAATTTTCATGTATTTTATTTTCTCTTTAGAATTTTTTTTAATGTAATATTTTATAGATAATGTAAAGTTTTATTATTTATGTTGATGAGGTATTTTTTTGTAGCAATTTTTGTTTGAGTTGGTATGTACTGAGCAAAATTTAAGCTGCAAATTTTGAGAATTTTTTTAAATTTAGTGGTTAAACTGTTATTCAAGATATAATAGTTGGTTTTGTTGAGAAGCTATCAACTTTGCTCAAATGACCACTATTATTCAAGATTTTTTTTCTAAGAAGAGAATTAAATTATTTGTTCTGTTTTCGAGTTAAATTATTTGTTATGTTTTCGAGTTAAATTATTTGTTCTGTTTTAGAGTTAAATTATTTGTTCTATTTTAGAAAAAATCAAAAGAGTAATGATTTAGATTTTATGTAACTGAAAAAAAATCATACAAAAATTCTTTTTAAACAAACTTTACACTGATAGATTGCATAGTTTGATTCAATGTTCTTATAATTAATAGGAATCTACATATCAATATATATATATATTATTAGTAATAAAATTATTTATCTAAATAAAATGCTTATGTTCTTCTTTCAAAAATCTATTGAGCTTATGAGCATATGCTCTTCTTAAATATGTTAAGCTTCAAAATCTAAATCTATTTAATACATCAAATATTATCTTAACCTTACTAATCAGTTCTAATTGTTAAGTTTTATGGAGATTAATTTCTCCATTATCTTTTCTCCTAAATGATTATAATAAATATAGTTATTTTTAAGTTTTTTGGAGATGAATTTCTTCTTTATAAGTTTTTTGGAGATTAATTTCTCATTTATTTAAAAATTTTTAATCTCACTTTTAAAGTAAAAAATTCCAATATCGTTATGTTTAATATTAATAAAATTAAATAATATTTAAATAATAATTTGTAAAAAATTTTATAAAAGATTTCAAATTTAAATTAAAATATAATTATTATTTAAATATTATATATATATATATATATATATATATATATATATATATATATATATATATATATATATATATATATATTAAAATGTGACAAATAAAATATTATATTAAAATAATAATTATATTTTTAAAAATTAAAATATTATTATTATATTTTTAAAATGTAATTATTATTTAAACATATTTATTTAATAAAATATTACATTATAATTTATGTAAACATTTTAATAAAATATTATATTATTTAAATAATAATTATACTTGAAATTTAATAAAAAATGTCACATTTAAATAATAATTACATTTTAAATAATATTTATTGATAAATTATTATTTAAATAAAATATAATAATTAAATGTAATATAATGTTCAGATAAATTCAGAATTATAAAATATAATGTTTAGTTTTATAAATTATTTAATTATATTAAATTTAAAATATAAATCTAGTATATTAAATCAAAATAATTTAGTATTATTTATTTTAGTCCTATAAAATATATTATTTAATTTAGTATTATAGAAATTGATTTTTGATTCAAGTATATTCTAAACATTATAATAAATTTAGTATTATAAAATATTGCATTACATAAATAATTAAAACTTTAAGTTAAATTTAATAGTATTTATATTAATGTTTTCGTAACATAACATTTAAGTTGTTGAAGTATGTTCTCTGAGTTTGAAAATTAAAGTACTTTCATAGTGTTTAGCTCATCCTAAAAACTATTAAAATCTAGAACTAAATTCTAAGAAAGAAAACTAATTGAACTCTTTGTTGTCCTGTATAGGGCCATCCCCATCCAACATCAATCTCCAAAATGTTACGCTTCATTATGTATTATGATGTTTATCTAAATATTACAGAGGAATTCATCTCTTCATACAACGATGGAAGAAATCGTCTCATTGAAATAAATGAGAATATTATACTTGAAGAGTTACATGCTAGAAGTCTCCAAGCATTGCGCCGTGATAGTTAAACATGCCGGGTTGACCTTGTTTGTCGTCTTCCAAATAACGGAGGTTATACAGCAATTCAAGTAACAGACGATGAGGTTTGCAAGTTCATACTTCATGAAGCTCGAAGGCGTATTTTAATTATTTATGTTTAAATTGAGCAAGTTAGTAGACGCGGCGTAAGTCCCAATTCTCATCATCATATATTTTATCAAGACTCGATAGTCTCTTACCAAGTAGAAAGGTTCGTACGCACCTAACATACAATCAATAAAACTCATATTCTATCTAGATTATTATATTTTAATTTAAGATTCACTATTACAAGTATTATGTGTTGCGGGCCCATTATAGTACCAACTATTATAGATGAAACTCGCTGCTTTAGTGTTAGTGAACGTTCAACACACTATGAACCAATAAGTGTAGGCTGCTTAAGTCTGAGTAAGCGTATGACATTGTTAGAAGCACATGCGAGAGGGCGTGCAAATGTCAGTGATTGGATAGCCTCAAGCGCACCGAGATTTCACCTCCACCAACAGAGTCAGCAGTTTGATCAAGGATATGATGGTGAAGGCACACCAGTTGTTGGAGGATATGAGACGATGGACAGCGTAATTTGTGAGAGCTCAAGTGGAACGCCCGTAGGGGATGAAATAAATCAAATTGCAGACAAATACGATGTATCATTGCCTAAGCATGAGTTGGTCCGTGAGCATACATTTCATCACTAGGGCGACTTAGATGATATGGAGGCAAATAATGATTACATCTAACTTCTACAATCATCATAGGCCTGTGATTGTATGGATGATATTGGTCCCACAACAACTAATTTTATTAGGGAATTGGACGGTATTATTCTCGAATAACTGTACGAGGAATGACTTTCATCAGTAAGGTTGCCCTTCAGTGTGCACTTAATGGATGGGCAATCATTAATAATGTATAATACATCAAAAGCATATCCAATAAGATAAGGCTTACTGCTAGATGCTCACAGCATGATAATCCATCATGTCCTTGCCTATGGCGTCTTCAAGCTGCAAAGAGCAAGCTACTTGGTGGAATATGAAAAATCTCATCCAGTGGTCCTTCACATACTTGCATGAATCATATAATGTCTGGTGGACATCGTAACTGTAACTCCAAGTTCATCTCTTACTACATCAACATCATTTTTCATCAATAAATAGACTTGAATGTGATGTATCAAGGTGGCTGCAGTTAATATCTGGCAGGGAATGACCACCATCTCTGTGACATTTCATCTTATGATCTCGCATCTATTAGAAATGAGGGCTAACAAAGTGACTGTTCTCTTTCCGGAACCTAATTTAAAGATATTTTCAACCGATGGCATTTAAGAAATCTCTTGTCCTTTAAAGTTTTACCCTTATTATATCAACATGCATACTCTAGAGGCAATCATCCTCATCTTCTAATCATTCACGGATATAACACCTAAAGATCTCATTTGCATTCATCTTTTGCTCCAATGGAGTATCACCGACTCGTACTATACAAGTATACATTCTTCAGTTTGTATCATCGAAATTTTCTTTGTTAGGGACACCTTTAAGCCTCTCCATATATGACCAAAATATTTTAAATAACTCAAGTAAAAAAATCTATAAATATATTTCATATGTATTATATGCACTCTTTAAATAGCATAGAGAGAACATATCCAACTATCACTTGCAACCAAAAAACACAATAAGATTTGAATGGACCTTACAACTTTACCGTCCATTTGATGTGATAGGCTATTGTAAGCTAACATGACATGTCAATGCACAATGAACGAAACGTTATAAAGATCAAGGTTGTGAAAACTGGACCAGACAATGAACCGGTAGAAGGAGTAGTTAACGGTTCGACCAGTCGAACTGGGGTCAAACCAGATGGCGTAATAAATAAAATTTAGATGAAATAAAAATTATATAATAATATAATTTTTAATTAAAAAATAAATTGAATTCACACATTATTAATATCTTATATAATTTTAAATTTAAATGTATTCAATCTTTAAATTTAATTCAAATTTAATAAAAATTTAACTTACATATCAGTTAATAAGTTTAATATAAATTTTTTAATTTATGTTATAAATTTATATATAATTTATAATTATAATTTATATATTAAATTCATATTATTATTTTACATTTATAAATTATTGCGGTTAGATTATATCATTTATTATAAATAAATAAATAAATAATTTTTATAATTCATAAAAAATAAATAAAAAATATAATTTATTTAATATTATTAATTAAAAATAAATATTATTTGTATCATAAAAAGTTTATTTAAAAAATTTATTTTAAAATAGATAGTATATGTTGTAAACTTAAGAGTTAAGAAGTAAGAGATAAGAGCTTTAACTTTTTTAGTCCCACATCACTTGGGAGACTTTCTCTTGGTAATGCTTTTACTTTATATTGGCTATTGAGCTAGAATGAAGTAATATCTCACATAAAGTGATGAAATTTTGTGAAATACTTAGTTGGAATTTAATAATTTTAAATTAAGCATTTCAAATTTAAAATTAAGTTATAAATATTACTTATTATTTAAAATATATATTAAGAACTAATTTATCTTAAAAATTCTTAATAAATATAAAAGATAAATTAAACAGTACTTATTTTTTAAATATAAATTTGTTTATATTATAATTTTATTAATTATTAATTAATTAATTTTTATTAATCATTAATTTATTATATTAATCAATTTATATATTAAATTACTCATTAATTATTAATTAATAGTTAAAGTACATTTTAAATATAAAATACAAATTAATTTTTAATTATTAATTAAACTTTTTAAATATAAAAAACTATATTTTAAATAAAAAAGATAAATTAACAATTATTTTTTAAAATGATTTTTAATTCTAATTTAAATACCGTTAAATAACGATATAAACTTTTTAAAAATTTAAATGATTTAAATTTAAAAAAATATATTTGAAAAAATGAAACCGGAACTTTAAATTCTGGTTTCTATAGAAATTGAAATTTTTTCATCCGGTTTCTATCAAACCGGATTGATATTTTCCAGTCATGTATATGTTACTTAATACTCCGTATTCATTCCTTTTTAAATTATTTTGATAATGTGCTTCTACCTTTTAATTTGGCCTAAAATGTGATCTTTTTATAATCTGGCCTTTCATAATTACCATAACAAGTATTTAAGAAATCCTTGAAAGAAAGATTAGTATTTCCAATCCAAAAGATACAATCACTATCACCACAAGAAAAGGGAATAGTGGGGATTATGTTGTGAATTGATGCATAAGCAAATCCCAACAATTTTGATTTACTATTGTTGATGATTAAACTAAGGCAGAATTGCAGAGGAAGGGGAGGTTGGACAAGGTTGCAGCGCCAAAGAGATCATCCAAGATATTGCCATGACAAAAGGGTTCCCAAAATAGGGAAAAGTTGCTGCCAATAGAGATATTATGAGAGAGCTTGTATTTGATGGAGTTTGCCAAATATTTGATTCCTTTCCAAAAGGGAGAGACATTGTAAAGGGTGGGTTAGAAGTAATATTTAAGTTTTCACCATTTGCATAGCTGATTGCGGGAAGTAAGAAATCTCCACAGCAAAAAGTGCTCGTAAGCGAGAATGAGGGCTGGAATGGAGGGAAGACTCATGTAACAACCCAAAATATGAAAAAATATTTTAAAATAAAAAATTTAAATTTTTGTTAGAACTGGAGCGCTTGGCATTGTGCTTAGTAGTGTTGCGGCGCTAGGGTTAAGAGTATAGCGGCGCCATAAATCGCCGTCACGACATTGGAGGCTCTACTCTATTTAATCATTATTTTATTATAATGATGGAAGAAAAATTTTGTATGTATAATTAGTATGCAAAACGATTCATAATCCCATCACATCAATATGATAAGATCCTACTAATCACAAATAAATAGTTGAAAAATAAGATATGATTTTCTTCAACAAATTTTGAAATTGAGTCAATATCCTTTCTCAATGTGAAAAATTATTAGTGATATGAATAAGAGGTTGTATATATATATATATATATATATATATATATTTGATACAAATTAAAATGTAGAGTTTTAGGCGCATAAAAACTCTAATATAAGAGACAATTTAGAGTGAGAATACATTTCTTATGACTCAGTGAAATAACGAGTATATCTAGTACCCTTCACGAACTTAGGATTCCCTTTAATTTTTTTCGGAGATAGATTGAGTTTAATATTTAACCAGATTTTCCCTGAGAGTGGTGTCAAGATTTATTTAGATTTGGGTTCTACTTCCTATAAGCGCAAGCCCTCATAGTTAATTACCCCTCCTAACGTATTAGAAGAGCACTCTCGATTAAGGATGAAATACACTTAGTTTAGTACAAGGAGTGTGATAATGTGTAACAGTGTTTTAGATTTTTAAATTTAGTTATGGGAGGATGAAGGTATACCTGATCAAGATCCCATGATTTCGTCGTCTCGAGTATACCGTGGGTTCAATCTACCAAAACTAACAATCATTGATTGTAGTGTCTAGGGAATTTGATTAGCAGCCATGTGTTGCCTCCTCTTAGGAATCCTGAGTAGACTAAAGTGGAGATATATTGATTTTTAGTTTAATTTAATTTGGATTGGGACTTATGGCTTCCTTAGAAGTTGCCAATTAATTTATTTAGTTTGGGGCTTACAGCTCCAATTAGGAGTTGCAAGTGTGATTGGGTTTGGGTTGGGACTTACGACTTTCATTTGAAAGTAGCCCAGATAGTGGATCTTACGGCCTCTATTAGAGGTGGCCTGAAAAATTTTTAATATAAGTGGGTCATACGACTTCTATAAGAAGTAGCCCGAATATTTTTTATTGGGTAGGTCTTATGGCTTCCTTAGAAGTTACCTAATGACGGGTCTTACGACCTAGCCCTCTAAGCTAAGTGGCCCATATAGTGGGTCTTACAACCTAGCCCTTATAGACTAGGATGCCCGTGTGAGAGGTCTAGGGTTATGTTACTATCAAAATATTTCTCTCAGAGGTCAGACTTACGGCTTCTATTAGAAGTGGCCAGTGTGTTAATTAAGAATTACGAGTTAGATCATTTTTGCTTAAAGATTTCCTCTAAAGTTAGACTTATAGCTTTCATTTGAAAGTTGTTGGTTAATGGGTCTTACAACCTAGCTCTTATAAACAAGGCTGCCCTTATTTGGAGTTTTGGATTTAGGGTTCTTCACTTAGAAATTTCCTAACGCGTGGGTCTTACTGCTTCACTTAGAAGTAGCCCAGGTGGTGAGTCTTACAACTTAGTCCTATAAGCTAAGATGCCTAAGGATTTAGGATTTTACACACTTCAGGGTTTTGATACCAACATCAATATTATTTTTGTGCTCATAGTGCTTTCCTACTATAGTAGTTTGTTGCTTTACTTATTTGCTAACATTGTTGCTCTACTAGTTTTCCAGTACTTTTCTCTACTACTAGTAGCTAGATTTACTTTTCATTTATAATTATACTGACTTTTCTGCTTAATTGCAGTACGTGATACTTGCAGCGGTTTAGAGAGCCCATAGGTAGTTACAGAGGCTATTATTGGGGGTCTTAAGTGAATTTGAGCTTGTTTGTAAGCTGTATGATGAGTTGTTTGGAGAGGACTATGTTTGTGAGCTGCTCAGAGAATTATTATGTGTGAGCCACTCAGTTGGAAAGCTGTCAGTTGATTAGTTTCAAAGCTTTGTTTTGAGGGCTACTCAGTTGGAGAGTTCTTAGAGAGCTTATACAATAAGGAACCTTTAATATATTTTTTATTTAAAAAAATTATATTTTTAATATTTTTCAATCAAATTTGTATTTCCATTACCAAAAATATGAATAATTTTATGTTGGTAAAACTTTCACCGCGTAACTTTTTATATGTTATGAAAATTGAGATTATGAATATTTTGTTGTAATGATTAAAATTTTATTAAGAAACTCTATCATTAAGCATGCTCATCTTGAAGAAATCATGGGATGGGTGACCTATTGGAAAGTTACACCAACAGGACAAAAGCGTAAGGCCCTTAGGCCAAAGTGAAAAATATCTAGATACTTAAGAGCTTGAGTGTTACAAATAGAACAGAGCAATACACCAGCCAAAAGATGGGAACTAAGTTTCATACAAGATAAAGTGCTATGCCACGAGAATCACTTCTTGAACCCTGTATGGGACAAAATGCTACATGGCTAGAGTCACCACTTGAATATAGGGGCTAACTCTATAATCCTATCTGCATTGTGGATAATTTTGGGATAAAGATACTGACAAGAACTTCAGTTACTTAAGTGGGAGAGATTTTAAAATCCCTTAAGTAAAAGAAGTTAACTCTTAAACATCGAGGTGCCTTTTTGGTATAATTGTTAGAATTTCATTAAGAAACTTTGTAGTTAAGCGCGCTCATTCTAGAGAAATCTTGATATGGGTGACCTCTTGGGAAGTTATATCAATAGGACAAAACCGTAAGGCCCTTAGGACAAAGCAAACAATATCTCGATAATTATGAGCTTAGGTTGTTACAATTTTGACCTTCATCATCCTACTATGATCCCTCTGACCTTAGACACCCAACAAAATATTCTCTTAAGAACAACACTCATGTCATTAGATCCTCCCAATTTCAACTATGTAATGTTCTCCACGTAATGTATATTTGCTATATTGAGCCAACACCTTCCCTAGGGGAAGTGCATCATTTGTAATCAACCACCAATGCTAATGGAATTATTTTGACTAGAAAAGGCTTCGTGGTTTTTTTCACTTTTTGAGATTTTTCACATAAAAATTATGGTGTCCTTATGAATGTTGCACATCTCTCTCTTATCTTTTGGCGTGCTGGATTTTCGTATAAGGCTAGGATGTTAAACTTTATATTTCTCTCTACTGTTGTGAATGTTCTAGGATGCAACAATTATATTATTTGGTGAATGTTCCAGGGGAAGGGCATCATTTGTAATCAACCACCAACACTAGTAGAACTATTTCGTCTTGATAAGGCTTCATGGTTTTTTCCCTTTTTGGGATTTTTCACATAAAAATTATGATGTCCTTATGAATGTTGCACATCTCTCTCTTATCTTTTTGTGTGCTGGATTATTGTAAGGCTAAGATGCTAAACTTTATATCTCTCTACTGTTGTGAATGATCTAAGATGCAACAATTATATTATCTGATGAATTTTAGTTCATTAATAAAATCCACGCACAAGATAATTTTAAAAAAAAATATATTTCCTATATATTTTACATTGAAAAATTTTATAATAATTTTGTGGTAGAAAATTTGCATCAATTTAAAAAAATGGCAGCTAAATGTTGCACCAAAAACTTATTTTTGCATTTATTTGTTGAAGATCACATATAATATGATATTAAAATAAAGAAGACATCATTAGTTATAATTAATATATTTTATCTAAGAAAAAATATTCTAAAAATTAAACAAGCAACATTTTTAAAAAAATCAAGTGATTTACAAAAAAATAATCAAAACAAAACGAAAAAATAATATCGATGATTTATACCCGCCTCTTTCTAAGTGGGACTATCCACGACACCACGTCACACTTACCTCGAGAAAAATATTGAGAATTTTGATATGTGGACTCACGCGTTTATTTTAATTATATATTTTATATTATCTTAATATTAAGCCTATTAATTTGTGATCAAATAATGATTAAATATTTATTGGCTTTAGAAGAATATTATTATTATTATTTCATAATTTGCATGGAGTTATTATGCGTAGGGATTGGGTAATTTATTTTATTATTAATGATGAGCTAAAAATAAAATAAGGGGTCATGGTCCCCAGTCGAAGGTGTTAGTTTTTATTTTACTCAGATCCCATCCCAAGTTAAAATTAGACTCTCTCTCTCTCTCTCTCTCTCTCTCTCTCTCTCTCTCGAACACCCCTCTAGATGTGGAAGACCAAAGATCCCACAATTCTTCCATGGAATCAGTTATGCTTCCGATCAAAATATTCTCGATGATTTGGCATGCGATCCAGAAACAAAATATTTTATTTTGTATCCTTTTGTTTTCAACAAAAAAAAAACCTAAGAGCAAACATATATTTAAATAAATATATCAAATACTTATATCTCTAACAAAAATACTAAAAAAAAGCATAAATCACATAAAAGAAATATGAAAACTTAAACTTCATAAGCAAAAGTTGAAGAAACCTACTGACACCATCTCAAATTAAAACTTCTACAAGGTAGAGAAGAAGTTTTTACCTTCATATCTATAGAGAAATTGAGCCAAAGTTAAATTGTCATCACAAAAACAATAACTCGAGCCTTGCTTCTTTTCCAATTCCTTTCCTCTAAGGAGCCTCTTTCCTTATGATGGACATAGACAACAACACCGAACCACTTAAAATATATATATTCTACTTATTTCTGCGTTTGTTGCTATACTCTACCTTAAACCAAACTTCTGTAAAGAAATAAACCTGCTTGAGAACTCAACTCTTTAGGGATAAAGAATTTGGCTTTTGCACTATCAAATGCTCCCTAAATTTTGGCTAAAAGATGAGTAATATGATACCATCTTGGAGAAATAATAGCCTAAAGTAGAACATGTTTAGACATTCAATAATTAGGAATATAATACAATGGTCTATTAACAAGAGGAATATTATCCACCGAGGTTTAGGGTGGTTGGTGGGCGACAGGGCGAGTACGGTTGGGAACCCTCCATCCCAGGTTCGAATCCTCTCTACTACGGCCTCGCCTCTTCAGTGGGGCAAAGCAAGTGTGGGCCGATGGCGGTGGGTGGCCTTGCTAGATTTTACCGAGGGATTAGTTACGCCGCCAAACGTTCCCTTTGGAGTGGCAACGGGTAGATACCCCCGTTCTAAAAAAACAAAAAACAAGAGAAATATCAAGTATCACATATTTTATAGAAGGATAAAAGATTCCACAACCTACGGCTTTCAAATATGGCACAATTTACATAAAGTTTTTACCTTTATTTTGTTATGAATTAAATGTTTGATGTATATTATTTGATCTAATTGAGTTGGATACTTTTTAATCGAATGAATTTGCGGGGTTAAAAAAAAAAAAAGATAAATTATTGAAAGCTATAGCTTGTTCGGCCAAAATTCCTTCGGTAAGCAAAGTAGGCACCCTTCCGCTTCCTCTTCCTCTTCCTCTTCCTCTTCCTCTTCCTCTTCCTCATCTTTCCTTGTTGGAGGTGAAGAAGTTACCAATTTCTTGTAGATTTTCTAAGCGGCTGCAAAGTATTCGTCGAAGCAGGAAACGTCCAACGCCTCTAGATCCGATTTTCGCCGTCGAGATCAATAATCTGATGGCAGATATGAACAAGCTATACCCTGAGATCGAAGTCCTGGATTTGAAGCAGAAGGAATCGCCAACGCCTGTGGCGGAGTACGTGTCTAGGGTTTCTACTGTCCTCGATGACGATAATAAGGTTTGCTTGTATGTTCCGATTATTGATGTACTTCAGCGATCTCTTATTTGCTTTACCTTTTGGTTGTTTTTTTTTTTTTTTGGTTTTGTTTTGATTGCAACTCTGTGGAGATTAGTGAGTTTTTCACCTGGGCTTTATCATTTATTTGAAGGAAGGGATTATCATTGTCACTGTGCTTATTGATTTGTTTTTTTTTTAATGTACCATGACAATCGCAAGAATGAGAGCTTGTGGTGTTCTTTGGGGCGAGCTTCATATTTTCACAGTAGCTGTAGTAAATTTCGATTTTTCTATTTTCCATCTCTAGTTGCCTTTTTTAATGATGAAAAAATATGGATTTGTTTCTATTTATCTATTTATTTGTTTCAGTTTTTTCCTTTTTAATTGACTATTTGTGATTTATGATTTGATGATTAGATACTGTGTGCAGCACTGTTTTTTGGTGTCAAAAAATGCTCTTTGAGCAACATCAATATCGAACTAAAAACATCTTTAATTATTTTGATATAATGTCTAACTTTTTTTTTTCGTTTGTTGTTGACCACTTGAAATTCAAATACAGGGCGCTCGGTTGCAGAAAGAAGATGAGAATTCATTCAGTGAAAGTGATGAGAATAATGGTTTTCTTCCTTTAGTTGATTATCTTTCTACCCGGCCAAACAACCATGCCTCAGAGTGCTTTAACCACGCCACCAATGCCTCTGAAAATCGGAAGTTAGGTAGATATTTCTACTATGATACACCATATAACGAGGATACTGGTGTTTGGATTCCTGTTTCGATACCACCCATGTCAGCTAGTGATCATGAGGAATTCAGCCAAGGTTTCTTGACCAATGGGGCATATTTTCCTGATGGAGATATTAGTTGGTCTCAGCTTGCTGGGGAACATAAGGAGATGACTATGTGGGATGTTGTGTCAGAGATTCTTCTTGCTAGCCGAGGAAAGGTGGCTTCCCTATCTATGGGTGAGTTACGAAGCAGTAAATTGCCTTGGATCCCAAATGAACTATTGGAGCATGCGTGGAATGAGATGGCACATACTCTTACAGAGACTAGCTTTGGAAATGCTAAGGAAATTCTTGATGCAGAGCCACCTAGGTGGCTAGCTGATAGTGCGGCAGCAGCTTGTATGCTTTGTAATGTGAAATTTCATCCGATTATGTGTTCTCGACATCACTGCCGTTTCTGTGGTGGGATATTTTGTAATGAATGTTCGAAGGGTAGGTGTTTGCTTCCCTCTAAATTCCGGATTTGGGACCCGCAAAGGGTTTGTGATGTCTGCTCTGTGCGTCTAGAATTTGTTCAGCCTTATCTTATGGATCAAGTTAGCCGGGCATCACAGTTGCCAACTCATGATCTGACAGATCTCAGCACATTACGATCATGGTTGAACTTTCCATGGTGCCAGTCTATGGAGTATGAGATCTATAAGGCAGCTAATACAGTTCGTGATTACAATAAGGTAATTATTTTGAAGTTATATATTGCATTTTTAGAATTTTATCTTGTAAAGTTTTTCTTTTTGCTAATCTCCTAGTTGCCTAGTTGTTAAGAAGTTGCTTGCTGAATAATGGTTCTAGCCTTCTAGGGTTTTGATCCAGTTAGTGTTAAAAGGATTGTATGTAAGCGATCGGTGAACTTCCTTGGCCTATGTGGTGGTTGGCCTTTTGCGGTCTTGTCTTTGCCTACTAGCCAATGGTCTTCAAAAATGGTTTCGGGAGCTCATTAGCTGGCTAACATGATCAAGATTTTTGTTCCTTTAATTTATATAACTTTTCTTTTGAGTCACCTCAGGATTTTTAATTGAAAATGATAGAAGCAAATTATTTGTTCTTCTTGTGAATACGAATGCTTCTCTTTGCGCTTTTATTAAATTTTAAACTAGTGTTTAAGATGAGATTTATGTTATCAGTTGAATAATTGTTCAGGTGGGTTCTTTGAAACCGGAAAAGTCCATTCCTGTTGCTATTCTTAGACAAGCGAAAGGCCTTGCCATACTAACTGTTGCAAAGGTTGGGATGATGGTTACGTATAATGTTGGGACTGGGTTGGTAATTGCTCGTCGTGATGATGGTTCCTGGTCACCGCCATCAGCTATTTCTACCTTTGGCATTGGGTGGGGAGCTCAGGCAAGCATCATACTGGCCAAGTGAAGAGTACCTCTTATGAATTTGACTTGTTTTACATGCTTATTAAAATTTAGTTTCTACAGGCTGGTGGGGAGTTAACTGATTTTATTATTGTTCTTAAAACAAAAGATGCTGTTAAGAACTTCAGTGGCAATGCTCATATTTCACTAGGTGCTGGCATCAGTGCAGCAGCTGGAATAGTTGGGAGAGCAGCTGAAGCTGATCTGCATGCTGGGGCTGGTGGATTTGCTGCTTGCTACACATACAGCAGAAGTAAAGGTAAAACTACAATATTTGTTACCTTTAGATGAATTGTAATTTTTAATTGCTGAAAGATAGATGATTAAATGTTGAATGCATTAGATACATTGTATTTGTGCTTTGAGAGTGATTAAAACGATAAAAAATTTAATGGTGTTATGATTGGCTGGGGAATGAATATAGTAAAACTCAAATTGATTATTTCCTTATAAGAAAAAAAGATTGTTTAGATTGCAAAGATTGTAAAGTTATTCCGAGTGAAATTTTATGTATCCAACATCGCTTATTAGTTTTGGACTTTAAGATGAAGGAGTGAAAAATAAAAAATAAAGTTAAATGTTGTTCTAGGATTAGATGGGGGTTAAAGAATATTAACAAAAATATTTTTGAGAATAAGATACTAGATCTTAAGATTTTGTTTGTGCATGAGGAAACTAATGTTATGTGAGAAAAAGTAGTTAGTGATATTAAGAATATTGCAAAAGATGTGCTTGGAGTATCAAAATGAAAAGCTTCTAATAGTAAAAATAGTTGGTGTTGGAATCAAAATGTACAAGAAAAGATAAAAAAATAAGAAGATTGTTTATAAAAATTGGGTTAGATTTAAAAATTTTGATAATTGGGAAAGATATAAAGAGGTCCATAAGGAGTCTAAGAAAGCAATATGCGATGCAAAGATTTTAACTTTTAATGATTTATATAATAGATTAGATACTAAGGAGGGCGGAAGATATATGTGTAAGTTAGCTAAACAATGAGATAAGAGTAGTAAAGATTTACTTCAAGTGAAGTGTATTAAAGATGAAAATCAAAAAGTGTTTTGATTAGAAGAGGATATTCAACAAAGGTGGATGAGATTTTTTTTCTAAACTTTTTAATGAAGACTATGAGTATGCGATTGACTTTAGTGACTTTAGCACCCTAAATGAAAATAAAGATTTTTGCTTTTATCAGCGTATTAGTAAAACCGAAGTTAGAGTGGCTTTAAAGAAAATGAAGTGTGGAAAAGCTTTTGGACTTGATGATATTCCAAAGGAGGTGTGAAAATGCTTAGGAGACTATGATGCACCGACACTTCTCCTCAAAGAGGTGTGCAATGTCCGACACGTATCCGACACAACACGCGTCCGACACTCCTTTGACACATGTCGGACACGCCGAAAACGTGTCTAATCAAAAAAATATTAAATACAAATTTGACACGCGTGTCCGACACGCATATCTTAAATATGTTATGAATTTTTTAAAATATAATTTCTTGTATTTAAAATTTTTACTTATTTAAAATATAAAAACTAAATTTCTTATTTCCTATCCACAATACCAAATCAATTACCCGCACTTAATACCCCATTCATCGAATATTCTCATTTTCATTTCTCTTTGGTTGGTTACAATTTTGATTTCACAACAATGCCTGATGTCATCTCAACATCGATGCCGGACGTCGTTACAACATCAACATTTCAAAATGATCTCCATATCAAAGTCCGACGTCGTCTTTACATTGATGCTCCATGCTAGCAATTTCTACACGCACAACTTGACATCTCATCTTTGTCCAACGCCTTCTCAACATCGATGAGCAACGCCCTATAAACATCGACGATAAACGCCTTCTTAATATTAACACCCAATATTTATTGCATAACATTAATGCCCGACTCTCGACAGAATTATCATCTTTTCTCTCAATGACTGATAAACGACATAAACACCCGACTCTCGACATCCTAATATTAATCATTTTAAGCATAAATTCTAATTAAATGACCTATTATTTCTAAATTATTTTTAAAATTATATTTATTCAATTTTTATACACTATTTTTAAAATATAAAAACTATAATACTGTGTCCAACCCGTGTTCGTGTCCTATATTTTCAATAATTGATGTGTCCCGTGTCCGTGTCGTGTCGTATCCGTGTCGCCGTGTCCGTGTCTGTGCATCATAGTTAGGAGATGAAGTAATTTCTTGGCTTACTAAAATTTTAAATATTTTTTTAAGACTAAAAAAGATGCCAGATGAGTGGAGAATTAGTGTGCTGATTCTATTTTTAAGAATAAAGGTGATGCACAAGATTGTGCGAATTATAGAGGAATTAAATTAATGTGTCATACTTTAAAACTATGGGAGAGAGTTATGGAGCATAGGTTGCAGCGTGATACTAATGTTTCTCAAATCATTTTGGATTCATGCTGGATAGGTCTACTATGGAAGCTATACATTTATTGAGAGGTTTGATGGAGAAGTATGGAGAGAACAAGGAGAATCTACATATGATATTTATTGATATAGAGAAAGCATATGATAAAGTTCCAAGAGAAGTGCTATAGAGAGTTCTAGAAAAGAAAGGGGTTAATAATGCTTATATTCAAGTCATTAAGGATATGCATGTAGGATCTATTACTCGTGTTCAAACACGAGATGGTTTGATCAAGTATTTTCCTATTTCAGTTGGATTACATCAAGGATTAGCCTTAAGCCCATATCTTTTTGCTTTAGTTATGGATGTTCTCACTAGACATTTGCAAGAGGTTGTACCCTGGTGTATGCTTTTTGTTGATGATATTGTTCTTGTTGATAAGACTAGAGAGAGAGTTGAAGATAAACTTGAATTATGGAGTCAACCTTAGAGTTTAAAGGCTTTCATTTGAGTAGATCTAAAACTGAATATATAGAGTGTAATTTTAGTAATAATAAATCTAGTGGGGGGATTATATCTTTGGGTGATCAAGTCATTAATAGGAGCACACATTTTCGATAACTTGGGTCTATTATTTAGAGTGATGGTGAAATAGATTGGGATATTATTAGTAGAATTCACGTTGGATGGTTGAAGTGGAGGAATGCATCGGGCTTGTTGTGTGATAGAAAAGTTCACCTCAAACTTAAGGGAAAATTCTATAAGATGGTGGTGAGACTTGTAATGCTTTATTGTGCAGAATGTTGGCCATTAAAAGAAAAGCATAATATTAAGTTAAGTGTTACAGAGATGAGGATGCTCAGGTGGATGAGTGGCTTTACTCTTAGAGACATGATATGAAATGAACATATATGTTAAAAAGGTTGGAGTAGCTCGAGCGGATGATAAGATTAGATAGTGTCGCCTTAGATGGTTTGTTCACATAAAACGCTGGCCTTCCGATGACCTGGTTAGGAAAGTAGATGTATTAGATTTGACTTATATTAAGAAAGGTAGAGGCAAACTTAAAAAGACTTGGTTATAAAATATTAGAAATGACCTTTCTTTATTAGATTTTAATGAGAATTTAACTCTTAATAAGACACGGTGGAGAAAAAAGATTCATGTAGCCGATCTCACATAGTGGGATAAAGGCTTGATGTTGTTGTTGTATGATTGACAGGGGAGGTATAAGTCCCCAATTAATATCAAATAGTTAGCTTGAGGTTAGTTTTATGATCATGCATTTGCTATATCACTTGAATTGATAGCATTTTTCTAAGGTCAATTGTGGGAGTTTTCTTTTCAAATTACTGTTGTAGTTACACTTCATTTAATGGCTTAAGTGTATACTTGGAGTTGGTGTTTATTTTTTGCCTTTTAGCATGCCCAACTTGTTTTCATGCACCCCCAAAATAACAGCATGGAATTCTACATTTCCCACAAATTTGGTGGCTTCTTGCTTTGGAGACTTATTTTTTGCCTCCTTGAGGTGTGGATCTTATGATTTTGTGTGTATAGAAATATTTTGACAATGCTTCTTCATTTATATCATATTAAGTTACACGACGTGTCAAGATCATGAAGGTCAGGTGTTATTGATTTTAATATCGGGTTCCGATTTTAAAAGGATGGTTAATTTGACCGTCCTCTTCAAAGAACCTTATAAGGAGAAGCTTAACTCATAGTTTAGGTATCAAATCATGACAAGGTTAGGAGGCCAAATTTGATGATTTTAGACCGTTCGATTTCTTGATGGAGAGTACCAAATGACAATGATAGTGATTCTCACATCACACCATAGAAAATAAAAAAAGTAGAGTTATCTTCAAGAGTTCACCGGTAAAGATAGATCATCAATAAGAAACTTTTTTTTTTTTTAAGAAACTTTATAATCATGGTAGGGAAGCAAGAAGTCAAGACAAGAAAGGGAGGGAAGAAGTCAAGACTGTTGGATCAAAATTCAGATTTAAGTAGAATAATGATGCTTTGAATTTTATACTTGTTTTGGCAAGTTTGTATTTGAATTTTAAATTATGAATTAGAATAAATTCTTCTATAATTATCTCTTAATTTGAAGTTATCTGGTTTTTATTTTTAGATAAGATTTCCTCTTTACTTGAGTTTGTCTGGGATGGATAAAGACTTATTTCTGCTGTAATGGCCTATAAATAGGCCAAATTCTTGGAATAAAATTCAATTCCAATTCCCCCAAACCCCTCTCGTCTTCTTCTCTCCTCTCCCTACAGCCAGTGGCCTCCCTTAGCGGTTATGACAGCCAACTACAGCACCTAGGTCACCCAATTTTGCTACCAGTGCTGTCTTGTTGCCTTCTGCAAGTGCCAGAAAACTCGTCCGCTGCCTGCCGGCACCTTCCAGACCTGCAGCTGCCTCCAGTAGGTCTTCAGGTGCTGTCCTGAACGGGCAGAGTAGGGAAATAGGGATCTTGCTTGTTGTCTACAACAAAACAAAGAAGAAATCATCACTTTGCTTCTGCTATATATCAGCAGAAAATGGCCAAATGTCACTCTGATCCAGAGTAAATTACAATAATATTATCTTGCTGTACGGCAAAGAAGATTCCTTTTTTTTTCAAGATGCAGATTAGGGCGAGAAAAGCAGAATCAGAGAGGGAAATTTGTGGTCTACAGCATGAACAAGGCAAAATAAAAAAGTAGAAGCTATATACAACAATAGGTTAAACATGGGGGTGCATTTATTTTGATTTATTGATCATCTGGGATTCTTCCTAAACATTTTCATATCTATTCAGCTTCTTCTTGTGAACTCACATCATAACGGTAAGAGGTTAGAATCACATCAAGTTTGTATCAAAATACTCATACTTGGTGTATGGTACAAACGAACAGAGTGTATCATGCAACCAAAGATTCTCTCATTGTTCTAGATTTACACCACAAGAAACACAGAAGCAAAACCTAGAAACAATGATTGAAAGAGTCCTCTCATGATCTAGCCGAATAAGTGGCTAATTTATCCAAACAAATATCTATGTCTCTACGAGGATAGAGTGGATGAAAATGTACTCCACTACCATCACATCGTATCATAGTTATCCTACTCACATTATTCCTTTTGATTCCATACCAATAATAAATGTTCTTCAACAAATGCTAGCAATATGGAAGACGCTAATGGGAATTAGGAAAAGGATGTCGCTCTGATAAATGAATGAATAAAACTTTTAAAGTAGAAAGTCAAAATGGTGATTCCCACTTATGATATGTGGATGGACCAATTAGAGACATAACTTCATTTTGTATGGGTAAGATGCTATTGAAATAATGGTGTTTGCTCGACTTAAATTAAGCCAACATGTTTTAAATATGTGGAACTTTCACTTAAAAGGAAATGGTCATTAGGAAATAACTTGTGAGTAGTTTAAGAGATTGATATATTGCAAGTCTCATCTGATATGTTATGTTGGTGATCAGTGAAAAAAATAACATAGTATAAGACAATGCCAAGGATAATTTGTGCATGGTTGCACAACAAAATTTAGAAGAAAAGCAGTCACTGTGAGAGTTAATCTTGAGGATGTATGAATTATATCATTGGTCTTTTCTCTTAAATCACTAATAAACTTTGTTTTCTTCCCATCTTAGACCTCAAACAGGGTAGTAACATGGCAATGTCCTAAGAACCTTTCTCCTATAGAAAGAAGGAAAAATGGACCAGTGATGGTTTTTCTTCTTACAACATCAATGTCTGGAAAATTTTGTGATCATTGCAAAGTAGTTTGTCTCATCAAATGAACATGCTAGAAATTTCCTCTTGGACTCTTTTATGATAAAATGAAAAAAAAAAAAAGGAAGGAAAGGTAACTATTTTTGTAATGCATACTATCATGTTGAGTCCAATGTACAAAGTAGACTCAAGGCAGATTTGGTCTATCTTTGATGGCATTAACAAAAGATATAATAGCGAGCTCATCCTCCAATAAGAATACATGAGAATTGTTGCACCTTGAGAATATAAGTTTATTAAGGTGGTAATCATTATCGACACTTGTAGCTAGAAGAATATTATTTTTGCTAATTTGGTGCAGAAATTAAGGTTGAACATCATATCCCTTCCTAATCCTTATAATTTGGGTTGGATTTAAAAGGGGCTACAGATAAATATTAATTGTTAGTGTCAGTTGAAGTTTGTAATAACGAAGGATTTCATTAGAGAAGGTATGTGAGATGCCTTCCTGATAGGTAGGTGGCACTGCATCCATGACCTTATCATTATCAGCTCATTAAGGAAAGACATTTATGCTATAAAAAGACTGTGTCGATGGCAAACATAATAACAAGACAAGCAGATAGATTTATCATTAACAACAACAACAACAACAACAACATCAAGCCTTTGTCCCACTACGTGGGGTCGGCTACATGAATCCTTTTTCTCCATTGTATCCTATTAAGAGTCAAATTCTCTTTTAAATCTAATAAAAAAATATCATTTCTAATATTTTCTAACCAAGTATTTTTAGGTCTACTTCTACCTTTCTTAACATAAGTCAAATCTAATTCCTCTAATTTTCTAACCGGTTCATCGGAAGGTCGCCGTTTTATGTGACCAAATCATCTAAGGCGACTCTCTCTAATCTTATCTTCCACTGGAGCTATTCCAACCTTTTCACGTATATGCTCATTTCGTATCCTATCTCTAAGGGTAAAGTCACTCATCCACCTGAGCATCCTCATCTCTGCAACACTTAACTTAATTTCATGCTTCTCTTTTAATGGCCAACATTTTATGCCATAAAGCATTGTAGGCCTCAGAACTATTTTATAAAAAAAAATTTTAAGTTTGAGGGGTACTTTTCTATCTCACAACAGGCCAACTCTATGCATTTAGTTTTAGATCTATTCAAATGAAATCCTTTAGGCTCTAAGATTGATCTGCATAATTCAAGTTTTCATGATCAACTCCCTCTCTAGTTTTATCAACAAGAAGAATATCATCAGCAAAAACATACACCAAAGTACATCCTCTTGCAAATGTCATGTGAGAACAACCATGACTAAAACAAAAAGATAAGAGCTTGAAGATAATCCTTGATATAATCCAATTGAAATAGGAAAATACTTGGTCAAACTACATTATGTTTGAACACAAGTAACAGCTCCTTATACATATTCTTAATGACTTGAATATATGCATTATTAATTCCTTTCTTTTCAAGAACTCTCCAAAGCACTTCTTTTGAAACTTTATCATATGTTTTTTTTTAAATCAATAAATATCATATGTAGAACTTCCTTACTCTCTTTATACTTCTTCATCATACCTCTCAACAAATGTATAGCTTCTATAATAGACTTACCCAGCATGAATCCAAACTAAGTTTGAGAAATATTAGTATCACTTCATAACCTATACTCAATTATTCTCTTCACAATTTTAATGTATAACACATTAACTTAATTTATCTATAATTCACACACTCTAGTGTATCATCATTGTTCTTAAAAATAAGAACCAACACACTCCTCCACTCATGTGGCATTCTTCAAAATAATATTAAAAATTTAGTAAGCCAAGAAATTCTTTGATATCCTAAAGATTTTCACATTTCAATTAGAATATCAGCAGGTCCTACTATTTTTCCACACTTCATTTTCTTTGAAGTCTCTCCAACTTAGATTTTACTAATATGATAAAAAAATAAAAAAAATTCTATTTTCATTTAAGATACTAAGGTCACTAAAGTCAATCGTATTCTCATAATCTTCATTAAAAAGTTTATCGACATATCTCATCAACACATGTTAGATATCCCTCTTCTAAGAAAGTATTTTTTTATCTTCCTTCATACACTTTACTTGAACTAAATTCTTACTTTTCATATCTCTTTACTTGGCTAACTTATACATATATTTTTTATCCTCCTTAGCAAATAAGATATTATATAAATCACTATAAGTTAAATTTATTGTATCACCTAAATGCTTTCTTAGACTCTCCCTACAAAACCCTCTATGCCTTTCCCAATTTTCTTAGTTTTTAAATGTAAATCGATTTGTATTACAAAGCTTCTTATTTTTTATTTTTATCTTGCATATTTTGATTCAACAACTAACTATTTTTACTCTTAAGAGATTTTCTTTTTTATTCTTCCAGCACAGACTTTGTAATATTCTCAATATCATAAATTATTTTTTCTCACATAGCATTAGCTTCCTCATAAACAATCTAAATCTTAAGACCTTGAATCTTAATCTTAAAAATATTTTTATTAACATTCTTTAAATACTCACATCTAATCCTAGAATAATATTTTATATTATGTTTCATTTTTCACCTCTTAAACTTAAAATCCAAAGCTAATAAACGATGTTGGGTATATAAACCTTCACTCAGAATGACTTTACAATCTTTGTGATCTAAATGATTTATTTTTTTTATAAAAAATAATCAATCTGGGTTTTACTATATCATTCTTATAAGTGATGAGATATTTTGATCTCTTTTCTTAAATAAAAATATTAGCATCGACACTTGTAGCTAGAAGAATATTATTTTTGCTAATTTGGTGCAGAAATTAAGGTTGAACATCATATCCCTTCCTAATCCTTATAATTTGGGTTGGATTTAGAAGGGGATACAGATAAATATTAATTGTTAGTGTCAGTTGAAGTTTGTAATAACGAAGGATTTCATTAGAGAAGGTATGTGAGATGTTACCACTATTTACCTAGTCATTTTTTATGGTCCATGCCTTCCTGATAGGTAGGTGGCACTGCATCCATGACCTTATCATTATCAGCTCATTAAGGAAAGACATTTATGCTATAAAAAGACTGTCGATGGCAAACAACAAGACAAGCAGATAGATTTATCATTGTAGGTCATAAATTCTTGTTGATGTTGGTCTATCTTGATGAAAAATAAAGAAAAAGCGTGCTCAATTGTCTTGAACGAGGAGGTGGCATGCAGTTTAAGAAGCTGATTGAGGGGTATGTATCACTCTTCGTGGAGGCACAACTATTGCCACCAAAAAGATTTTGATTTGACATTCACAATGAAGAGATAAAAATGCAACCTTGAGATGAGTAGATAATATTGATGTTTTAGCTAAGGTTAAATGGATAGAAGTTATCAAAGTGATCTGTAAAGAATATGTTTAATGCATCAAATAACACTTGGTAGTAATGACTGAAATCTGAGGACTCGTAAAACCGATTGATGATGATGATATCATGTAATATCTAAAACAACTTTCATGTTTATATTATATATATATCATTGATAATAGTAGTATCCTAAGTGAAGGACAGTATCCTACATTCATTTTTTATCCTTCTTTTCTTTAAATTCAATTTTTTGTGATACAATTATAAATTTAAGATCAAGGTCTTTCACCTTGATCCACAACATACAAAATCCAGGGATCAATCTGATCAACTTTTATGAAGGTGTTTAACCTTGTTTTAAGTTTTTTCCAAGCATCTATCATAAAATTTCTTTTAACCTTCTCCATATTTCTATCTTGTTCATATCCCATGTCGATGTCTAAGCTTCATAGTTGGCAGGTTTGCAGTTGATTACATTCTGGATGCAAATGCGCATTGTTTTGATCTAACTATTTAAAGCATGCAAATGCAAAGCTTTTAGTACTAGACAACACTTGCTCCTGTGTATAAGCCGTAATGAGGTTCCTTTGTATATTCCCTACAGGTGCATTCTTGGGTTGCTCACTCGAAGGCAGTATGCTAACCACAAGAACATTGGAAAATTGCCGCTTCTATGGTTCTTCAACAATTAATGCTTCGGATATCCTTCTAGGCACATTGCCCAGGCCTCCTGCAGCCGCCCTTCTTTACAATGCTCTTTCTGATTTATTCCAGAAGCTGAAAACCTGATCAATCAGTTAAGCTTCATTAGCTCCTTATATGCCACTGAATATTTGACTCTCTCATCTTTCATGGATCAGTGTTTGATTTTGCTTTTCCATTTCATCACAATTCTTTGGTTTTCTGTAAATATGCAGGCTTCTTGTGCATGTACAGTTAAATAACGAATAAAAGTTTAATTTTTCTGTAAGTGGTTTCGGTTGGATTACACCAAGGATCAGCCTTAAGCCCATATCTTTTTGCTTTAGTCATCGATGTTCTCACTAGACATTTGCAAGAGGATGTATCTTGGTGTATGCTTTTTGCGGATGATATTCTTCTTGTTGATAAGACTAGAGAGGGAGTTGAAGGTAAACTAGAATTGTGGAGGTCAACCTTAGAGTCTAAAGGTTTTCGCTTGAGTAGATCTAAAACGGAATATATGGAGTGTAATTTTAGTAATAATAGACCTAGTGAGGGCATTGTGACTTTGGCCGATCAAGTCATTAATAAGAGTACACGTTTTAGATATCTTGGATCTATTGTTCAGAGTGATGGTGATATAGATGGGGATATTATCAGCAGAATCCAAGTTGGATGGTTAAAGTGGAGGAATGCATCGGGCTTATTGTGTGATAGAAAAGTACCCCTCAAACTTAAGGGAAAATTCTATAAGATGGTGGTGAGACCTGCAATGCTTTATGGTGCTGAATGTTGGCCATTAAAAGAGAAGCATAATTCTAAGTTAAGTGTTGCAGAGATGAGGATGCTCAGGTGGATGAGTGGCTTTACCTTTAGAGATAGGATACGAAATGAGCATATTCGCGAAAAGGTTGGAGTAGCTCCAGTGGAAGATAAGATTAGAGAGAGTCGCCTTAGATGGTTTGGTCACGTAAAACGGCGGCCTCCCGATGACCCGGTTAGGAAAGTAGAGGTCTTAGATTTGACTTATGTTAAGAAAGGTAGAGGTAGACCTAAAAAGACTTGGTTAGAAAATATTAGAAATGATCTTTCTTTATTAGATTTAAACGAGAATTTGACTTTTAATAGGACACAATGGAGAAAAAGGATTCATGTAGCCGACCCCACGTAGTGGGATAAAGGCTTGATGTTGTTGTTGTTGTTGTTGGTTATAATCATCAACTATTGCCCTGCGAGTTGCTCCCTATTTGTAAGTAGAAATAGCTCTCGTGTGGCAGATTTCTTTTTAGCGTTTGTTGCTGTGGCAAGAATTTCAGAGCATCTGCTTTGGATACCCTAAAATTTATGGAAAAAAATTATGGAAGAATATCCTATTACAATTTATGTTAGAATGGACTTAAGAGTTCTGATTTTATGTTGAAATTAATGCTGATATATAACATTATGAATTGTATTAATCTTAGGCTTCATTTGGGATAATTTTTTTATTGTTTTGTAAAGTTATTTTTTAGTATAAAAAATTCTTAAAAGTAGAAAAAAAATAGTGATATAAAATTATCTTAAATGAAGCCTTAGTATAAATTTAATAGCTCTTAAGGTCATTCTGGTATAAATTGTATCAAGATATTTCAAGATATTTTTATATAATTTATTTTTAATTTAAAATATTATATTCTTTTAAATATAAATGAATCTAGCTGATTTTTAACTAAAATAGCTAGAGTTGTCATTGGCAAATGAGGAATGCTACTTTTATTATTGAGGTTTTGACAATTTGATTGAGGTTTTATGTGGGATGGTTTTTTTATTATTTCTTGAAGTAAATTTTTATCATAAAAGTTAAATTTTTTATACTAAAAAATTACTTTAAGAAACAGTAAGAAAGTTATCCCAAATGAAACTTGAAACTCATGTGGTAATATTCTTCAATTTTTTAACATGTTTTTATTATGGCCATTAGTTTTTTTTTTATTTGCATATTTTTTTTAACAAATTGTCCAGTTTGATGTTTCTGTTCATAATATCTTTTTCTGATCCATTGATGGCAGTATTGGACTAGGAGGTAAGAGTTCAAACCCTAGAAATGCATAACTATAAAAAATGAAGGACTTGCATGCCAACCTCTTGGGAATTTTTTTATTTTTTATTTTTTTGGAAGTTAGACTTCATGAGCTTGGATGTGGACTCCATTGCTCAACCCTTGAATGAGCAAATAGAGGTGATAACAAGGGTTTATTTGCTATTGAATAAATACTATGCTATGTATTTTTTATGCTTAATACTAATTTTCTATGTTGGTGTTAATGTTAGGGGGTGATAAGTCACCAAAAAATCGACTTGATGCAGCACAAATCTCAAGACATATACAAGTTAAAAGCTTTCAAAATTAAATTTGTGACTATCTAAACTCCGATTTCAGCAAACTTATAATCAAAATGAACATCTTAAAGAGACGAATCCAACGACACCAAAATCGGCTTGATCCGAGCCCGAATGGGTCCGAATCAAGAGTCCAAAGAGTATTCAGAAGGTTCAAAGCATTAATTGGATGACAAAACGATATCCAAATATGGCATGCTTATAGTCGAATCGAATGGCTCGACGAGATTAATCCAACGAGCCTAAGATCGTTGAATTCCGACATCGTTAAGGCACTTATACATTTGAAAAACTCTCTATGATCGGGGGAATCAATGCGAGCCATCCGATGGAGCACTCCGAACTTGCCTTGAATCTTCTCTATTTTTATGGGGTGTGACACTAACAACAATCTATAAATAGGCCCCACTCTCTACATGAGAGGGACCTTTGGCTGGAGATTGGAAAGAGTTCCGAGACTTCAAGAGCTCTAGCACCATTGCCTGTGAACCTCCATCGACTATCATCGGACCACCACCTAGTCGCCGACCACTGTCGGACTTCCGCCTGATGATCGTCTAACAACCGCCTGGCCACCGACCACAGCCTGACTTTCACCCGGCCGCCGACCATCGCCGTACTTTAGCTCGACGATCGTCGAACCACTGCTTGGCCGCCGACTGCCGTTGGACTTCCAATAGGCCGCTGATAGCCGTCGAATCTCCACGCGGCTGCCGACCACCACCGGAATTCTGTCCAACCATCGTCGAACTAACTGTCCGGCCGCCGACCACCGTCGGACTTCCACCAAGCCGCCCACTGACGCCAGACTTCCACCCGACCATCGTCGGACCACCGCTCGGCTTCGAACTTCCACCCTACCACCGACTGTCGTCGGACTCCTACCCGACCTTTATCGGATCACCGCTTGTTCGTTAGACTTCCACCTGGATGCCGTCAGATTTTCGCCCGACCGCCTCCGAACATTTGTCCAACTCTCCAAATTATTGTAATCCCACTGTCTCTAAGTCAATGGACTGATCAACCTTTTTAATTTACTCAAATTTAGTAGAATCTTTTCACTTGAGCGAGACCCCATAGTTTTTCCCTCTTTGGGTTTTTCACGTAAAAAAAAATCTAGTATTTTACTGCTCTCTCTCTCTCTCTCTCACACACACACACAAATCACATGTTTATGTGCTATATATCCGTACATCGTTAAGATGAAAAATTCACTCACTCTACCGCCGCGAATATTCTAGCCAGCAGTAGGAGGTTCCTTGGAAGCGACGCGCTATATAATCTAAATATAATGAAAAGTGTGCGAGGGCCGCTATATTGGCACACCGATGTAGTGTTAAATAAGCATGGTTTTCATATTATGGATAGATGCAAGCAAAAAAGTTAGTTCATGAAACTAGAATTAGGATATAAACTTGAAATAAGACATATTATTGGAATTAATATATATTATGATTTATAGGAAGATAAATATTTTATGTATTTAGAAAACTAAATGGGTTTGGAAAAAAATTAAAGAGATTGATAGATTATAATTTAAACTATAATATTTATGCGGGAGTCGTACTAGAAATGATATATGTGTGATAATAAATAAGTTTGAAAAATAATATTGTATAAATTAGTAAAATTGGAGATAGAAAAAATAACTTTAAAGATTGATACGTCACCAAAAATTGCTTTGATCGAGCACGAATCTTGGGGCATATTCAAGTTGAAAACTTTCAAAATTAAATTCGGGATCATTTGAGTTCCGATTTCAGCAAACTTATAGTCAAACTGAACATCTCAAAGAGATGAACCTAACGACATAAAAATCGATCCAACCCAAGCCCAAATGGGTCCAAATCGGGGGCCCATACCACATTTGGAAGGGTCAAATCATTATTTGGATGACAAATTGATATCCAAATATGGCATGCTTATAATCAAATCGAGCGGCTCATTGAGACAAATCCAACGAGCCCAAGATCGTTGAATTCTGATATCATTAAGACACTTAAACAGTTGAAAAACACTCTATGATGGGGGGAATTAATACGAGCCATCCGATGGGGCACTCCGAACCTACCCTGGATCTTCTCTATATTTACGGGGTGTGCCACTCATAAAAATCTATAAATAGACCCCCACTCTCTACATGAAGGGGACCTTTTGCTGGAGATTGGAGAGAGCTCTAAGGCTTCCGGAGCTCCAGCGTCACGGCCGGCGAACCCCCGACCTTCATCAGTGCCACCACTGGCGAACCCCCGTCGGACCAACGCCTCGCCGCCGACTGCCGCCGGACTAACACCCGGCCGCCAACTGCCGTCAGACTTCCACCCGGCCACCGACCGCCACCGGACTTCAGCCCGACCTTCGTCGGACCACTGCCCGGCCGCCGACCGCCGCCGGACTTCAGCCCGACTTTCGTCGGACCCCCACCCGGCTGCCAACCACCACCAGACTTTCACCCGGCCGCCGACCGCCACCGAACTTCGGCCCGACCTTTGTTAGACCATCACCCGGCCGCCGACCGCCGCCGGACTACCACCTAGCCGTCGACCGCCGCCGGACTTCAGCCCGATCTTTTGTCGGACCACCGCCCGACCGCCGACCTTCCACTGGGCCACTGACTGCCACCGTACTTCCGCCCGACCTTTGTCGGATCATTTCTCGTCAGCTGAACTTCTGTCCGGACGCCGTCGGACTTTCACCCGAACATCATCAGATTTTGCTCTAACTCTCCAAGCCACTGTAATTTGACCACCTCTAAGTTGAGGGACGGGTCAACCCTTGTAATTCAGTCAAATTTAGTGGAATCTTTTCATCTGGATGAGGCCGCATAGTTTTTCCCTCTTCGGGCTTTCCACGTAAAAAAGATCGGGTGTTTTACTTCTTTCTTTTTGTTTGTATGCTGGATATTCGTGCATCGCTAAGATGAAAACTTTACTCACTCTACCGTCCCAAATCTTCTAGCCCGCAACAGTTTGACGCCGTCTGTGGGAACCAGGTTCCCGACTAAGGGGTAATTTTTGCTCCAAACTCAAAAGGCCGTTCGTGTCAAAATTCTGGCATCAGCTATTATTGCATCAATTTCATAGGAGGTAAAAACAGATTGGGGGGGCAATCTTGATTACAATCGTGGTTAAGATGATTCCTCCAACTCTTCTAGTATATGAGATGATATATTGGATAATAAAGCTTCTAGCAAATGCAACGATGCTTCCAACAAATTTCAAGCTTTATATAGTTCATATCTGGACTTCTACTCTTTGGGCAAGGTCTTAATCTCGACCTCAAAAAGATAGTAACGGTCTAAAAATAGCCCACTCTTCACTTTTTATTTGGGATACACGCGGCATTCGCCCCCTCCCAATCAAAATATAATCGATCCCAGGGGGATTTGATTCGACCTTTTCCGCACAAGTTAACGTCATCGAGTAAAGGCTCTGACATACAACCTCAGATAAGTCATACATCCTTGGTGGATTCTTCCGAACTCTTCCATATAGGTTAAACGTCATCGAGCAATGTCCTGACATACAACCTCAGATAGGTTATACATCCTTGATGGATTCTCCCGAACTCTTCCATATAGGTTAACGTTATCAAGCAGGGCTCTGACATACAATCTCAGATAGGTCATACATCCTTGGTGGATACTCTCGACCTCTTTCATATAGGTTAACATATATCATCGAGCAGGGCTCCGGCATACAACCTCGGATAGGTCACACATCCTTGGTGGATTCTCTCGACCTCTTCCCTATAGGTTAACGTCATCGAGCAGGGCTCTTACATACAACCTCATATAGGTCACACATCCTTGGTAGATTCTCTCAATCTCTTTCATATAAGTTAATGTCATCAAGAAGCCTTCGACGCTGAACTTCCTGCCACCACTGGACTTCTGGTCGTCGCGGAACTTTCGTCAGACTTCTACCCAATGCCAAACTTCCTCCCGTTACTGGACTTCTACCCGTCGCGGGACTTTTTTTCGGACTTCTACCCAACGCTAAACTTCCTCCCTTCGTCGAACTTTTGCCCGTCGCAGGACTCTCGTCGAACTTCTACCCGACACCAAATTTTCACCTGTAACGGACTTTTGCCCGTCGCCAGACTTTTGTCGGGCTTCTACCCGATAGAATTTTTACTCGTCATCGAACTACTACCCATCACTGGACTCTCGACAGACTTCTACCCGTCGTAAGACTTTCATCGGGCTTCTACCCGACATTGAATTTTTACTCGTTGTCGGACTATTGCCCGTCACCAGACTCTCGACGGACTTCTGCCCGTCGCAAGACTTTCATCAAGCTCTACCCGACGTAAATTTCCACCCATCTCTTGACTTCTTCCTAGCATCGGACTTCCATCCATTGCCAGACTTCCACTAACTAACATCGGACCTCCGTCGGATCTCTAAAAGAAGAAGGGAGAAAGAATATACCTGGAAGATCCTCTTGGTTCATTGAAACTATCCTCCTATTCGGTGAGCCAGCACCACCTTTTTGTGTACTACTCGGGGCACCCTCACCACTAGCGGACGACATTCGCCTCCCAACAGGAGAAAATTATAACCACCGGATTTTGATCTCCTCCGTCGCCGGTATTTAGACTCTTGTCAAATAATTTTTCCCCCAACGGGAGTGAACTGGAGCCTGCGTAAGATTATCGGGTCTTGATCGCCTTCGCCGCCAGTATTTATACTCTTGTCGGATAGTTTTTCCCCCAACAGGAGTGAACTAGAGCCTGCGTAAGAGTACCGAGTCTTGATCGTCTTCGCCGCCGGTATTTAGACTCTTGCCGGACAGTTTTCTCCCAACGGGAGTGAACTGGAGCCTGAGTAAAAGTACCGGGTCTTGATCGCCTCCGCCACTGGTATTTAGACTCTTGTCAGACAAATTTTTCCCCACAAGGAGTGAACTGGAGCCTACGTAAGAGTACCGGGCTTTGATCACCGCCACTAGTATTTAAACTCTTGTCGAACAGTTTTTCCCCTAATAGGAGTGAACTGGAGCCTGCGTAAGAGTACTAGGCTTTGATCGCCGCCATCGGTATTTAGACTCTTGCCGGACAGTTTTTCCCCCAACGGGAGTGAACTGGAGCATGTGTAAGAGTACCGGGTCTTGATCGCCTCTGCTGCCGGTATTTATACTCTTGCCGGATAATTTTTCCCCCAACGGGAGTGAACTGGAGCCTGCGTAAGAGTACTGGGTCTTGATCGTCTCCGCCGCTGGTATTTAGACTCTTGCCGGACAGTTTTTCCCCTAACGGGAATGAACTGAAGCCTGCATAAGAGTACCGGGTCTTGATCACCTCCGCCGCCAGTATTTAGACTCTTGCTGGACAGTTTTCCCCCACCAGGAGTGAATTGGAGCCTGCGTAAGAGTACCGGGCTTTGATCGCCGCCACTAGTATTTAAACTCTTGCCGGACAGTTTTTTCCCCAATGGGAGTGAACTGGAGCCTACATAAGAGTACCGGGCTTTGATCGCCGCTTCTGATATTTAAACTCTTGCCGGACAGTTTTTTCCCCGCTGGGAGTGAACTGGAGCCTGCGTAAGAGTACCAGGTCTTGATCGCCGCCGCCAAAAAAAAATTAAAATTTTTGTCAGTCCGATTTCTCCTTTGTAGGAGAAATTTTAGGACCAGCTGAAGAGAGGTGGTGCCTTTTTCCTAGCTCCTAAGAGGTATATTTATAGTTCTTCAAAGGAGGTTTGAAGAGCAATTTTCTGATTTTTTATTTAATTTTTGAAATTTTTTAATGCTAAAAAATTAAATAATTTCCTATTATTGAAAAAATGAAATAAGAAATAAATTAAGAGAAATTTTATTTAAAAATAAAATAAATATACAGGAAATTAATTGTTTCCTTTCAAGAAAAAATCTTATATTTTTTCAAGATTTTTTTGAAATATTTTCAGAATTTTTTGAGCCAAAAAATAAATTTTTTCCTTCTTTAAATGGTTTAAAAAGGAAATTGTTAAAAAAATAATAATAATCTCTCACCGCCTCATTAAGGAAGCTACAGTACCAGTTTTCCTTTTTGGCGTTATATACTTATATGTGTAATAAGATTATTATAATAAAGATATATTCAAGTTATATATATTGATTATTGATATATCATCGAAAAATTATCTTGATCGGACACGAATCTCGAGGCAAAAATCATGTTGGAAACTTCAAAAATTAATTCAGAGACCATCTGAACTCCGATTTCAGCAAACTTATAGTCGAACTGAACGTCTCGAAAATACGAACCCAACAACACCAAGTTCAACTAAATCCGAGCCCAAATGAGTCCAAATCAAGGACCCAAAGCGCTGTTGGAAACCTCGAACAACAATTTGAGTTACCAAACGGTCTCCGATTTTGACGAGCTTATAGTCAAATCGAGCGGCTCGACGAGACAAATCCAACGAGCCCAAGATCGTTGAATTCTGATACCATTAAGACCTTAAAATGCTCAATAAACGGTTCATGATCAAGGGATTCAATATCGGCCGTTCATTCGGATCACTCCTTATTTGCCCATGATCCCTCATCTATTTACGGGCTATGCCACTCCAGAAAAACTATAAATATCCCCTCATTTCTCTTAAGAGGGGACCGAAGCCAAGAAGAGAAGAGGAGAAGAGAAGTATAGGAGGGAATAACTCCTCCTCGACCACCGCCGGAACATCGCCGGAACTCCGCCGGATCACCGCTGGGCGCCCGAGGGACGCCGGAGCTCTGCCCAACGCCCAAGTGATACCAAAATTCTGCCCGACGCCGGAATTCTCCCAAACTTTGGAACAATGCCGGAATTCTTCCCGACCTCCAAAGGACGCCAACATTCCGTCTGATCCCCAAATGACGCCGGAATTCTGCCGGACCACTACCTAATGCCCATACATCTACCTGGTCAGACAACGATCTTTCTGACCTCCAACGTCGGCCGACTACGGCCCTTTAGAACTCCGTCGCCAGACCAACTAAGGTCCTCCTGACCTCTGTCACCAGACTACGGTCTTTCTGACCTCCAACGCCAGCCGACTACGGTCCTTCTGACCTCCCTCTCTAGGCAACAATCTTTATGATCATGATCTCTGCCGACTACGGTCCTTCTGACCTCCCTCGCCAAGCAATGGTCCTTCTGACCTCCATCGCCAGGCAACGGTCCTTCTGACCACGATCTCTGCCGACTACGATCCTTCTGACTCACGTCGCCCACTGACTACAGTCCTTCAGACCAAATGAACATGTCAATAATGACTTTTTGTATCCTCACCATGTAATGTACTCTATAAGATGTACTTCAAGATAAGGCCTTCTCCCCAAGAAGGACCTCATTTGTAATCGACTACAAGTACTAGTGGATTCATTCATGTTGGGCCAGACCCCGTGGTTTTTCCCCTTTTTTTTAGGGGTTTTCCATGTAAAAATCTTGGTGTCTCTTATGTATGCTGCACCATCTCTCTTATCTGATTGTGTGCTGGATTTTCGTGCAACGCTAAGACGTAAATTTATATTTCTCTACCGTCGCGAATACTCCTGGACGCAACAATTATAATAGATATTTCTTAATTAAATAATGTTAAATAATATTAATTATTTAGTTAGTAACTAAGAAATTTTTCGGATATATATATATATATATATATATATATATATAAATTTGTCTCGCGAAATCCGTTTTGTACATTTTTTTTGTGGTATATGGAATTATTTTTCGATATTTCGGATTCAAGTTTAATATTTTTGAGGCTCAAAAGAGTCTCTATGATAAGCCTTGGGGCTATTTGAAAAGTTTTATAGTAAACTTTTTTGACATTTTTTGCTCCGATTAACACTCTGATTTTGCAGAATACTAAGATCACAGATGTATTTTTGGACTCTAACAAATTCAACGTCCAAAAATAGGGGGGCAACTGATACGTCACCAAAAATTGCTTTGATCGAGCACGAATCTCGGGGCATATTCAAGATGGAAACTTTCAAAATTAAATTCGGGATCATCTGAGTTCCGATTTCAGCAAACTTATAGTCAAACTGAACATCTCAAAGAGATGAACCTAACGACATAAAAATCAATCCAACCCAAGCCCAAATGGGTCCAAATCGGGGGCCTGGACCACATTTGGAAGGGTCAAATCATTATTTGGATGACAAATTGATATCCAAATATGGCATGCTTATAGTCAAATCGAGCGGCTCGGTGAGACGAATCCAACGAGCCTAAGATCATCGAATTCTGATATCATTAAGACACTTAAACAGTTGAAAAACTCTCTATGATGGGGGGAATCAATACGAGCCATCCGATGGGGCACTCCGAACCTACCCCGGATCTTCTCTATATTTATGGGGTATGCCACTCATGAAAATCTATAAATAGACCCCCACACTCTACATGAAGGGGACCTTTTGCTGGAGATTTGAGAGAGCTCTAAGGCTTCCATAGCTCCAGTGCCACGACCGGCGAACCCCCGACCTTTGTCAGCGCCACCGCCGGCGAACCCCTGTCAGACCACCGCCTGGCCGCCGACCGCTGCCGGACTTCCACCTGGCCGCCGACCACCACCGGACTTCAGCCCGACCTTCGTTAGACCACCGCCGGACTTCAGCCCTACTTTTGTCGGACCACCGCCCGGCCGCCGACCGCCGCCAGACTTCCACCCGGCCGCCGAACTTCGGCCCGACCTTCATCAGACCACCACCCGACCGCCGCCGGACTACCACCTGGCCGTCGACCGCCGCCGGACTTCAGCCCGACCTTTGTCAGACTACCGCGCGGCTGCCGACTGCCGCCGGACTTCGGCTTGACCTTCGTCAGACCACCGCCCGGCTGCCGACCACCACTGGACTACCCCCGGCCGCTGACCGCCACCGGACTTCAGACCGACCTTCGTCGGACCACCGCCTGGCCGCCGGCCTTCCACTCGGCCACTGACCGCCACCGTACTTCCGTACGACCTTTGTCGGATCATTTCTCGTCAGCTGAACTTCTGTCCGGACACCGTCGGACTTTCGCCTGAACATCGCCAAATTTTTCTCTAACTCTCCAAGCCACTGTAATTTGACCGCCTTTAAGTTGAGGGACGGGTCAACCCTTGTAATTCACTCAAATTTAGTGGAATCTTTTCAACTGGGCGAGGCCCCGTGGTTTTTCCCTCTTCGGGCTTTTCACGTAAAAAAGATCGGGTGTTTTACTTCTTTCTTTTTATTTGTGTGCTGGATATTCGTGCATCGCTAAGACGAAAACTTTACTCACTCTACCGTCGTGAATCTTCTAGCCGGCAACAAAGATTATTATTGATGCTAAGATTATTAAAGTTATAAGTCTTGCTCATCAAGTATATTTGGATATGTGTTCAAAAATAAAATTTTAGAATGACTTAGAATAATTAATACAAATGATATCTTTTGAATAAGAGGTTTTGTTGGAGGCAATTTAATTGAACATGTTGGTAGAGTGGTAGAAAGTTCTAAAAAAATCATGGTGGCTATGAGTTTGAAATGACTAATGAAAGTGGTAGAATCATAGGTAGATTTTAGTGTAACTTGTGATTTTTTTAATTGCTAATATTTTTATTTAAGAAAAGAGAAGAATATCTCCACTTATAAGAATGATATAGTTAAACCCAGATTGATTATTTTTAATAAGAAAAATAGATCGTTTAAATTGCAAAGATTGTAAAGTCATTCTGAGTGAAAATTTATGTACCCAACATTGTTTATTAGTTTTTGATTTTAAGTTTAAGGGGTGAAAAATAAAAAATAATGTAAAATATTATTCTAGGATTAAATGTGGGTATTTAAAGAATGTTAATAAAAATATTTTTGAGATTAAGATTCAAAGTCTTAAGATTTGGATTGTTAATGAGGAAGCTAATGTTATGTGGGAAAAAATAATTAGTGATATTAAGAATGTTACAAAGTCTGTGCTTGAAGAATAAAAAAGAAAATCTCTTAAGAGTAAAAATAGTTAGTGTTTGAATCAAAATATGCAAGATAAAGATAAAAATTAAAAATCTTTGTTATACAAATTGATTTATATCTAAAAACTAAGAAAATTGGGAAAGATATAGAGGGGTTTGTAGGGAGAGTCTAAGAAAGCAATTAGGTGATACACTAAATTTAACATTTAGTAATTTATATAATATTTTATTTGCTAAAGAGGATGAAAAATATATGTATAAGTTAGCCAAGCAAAGAGATGCGAGCAATAAGAATTTAGTTTAAGTGAAGCGTATGAAGGATGAAGATAAAAAAAATTACTTTTCTTAGAAGAGGATATCTAACATGTGTGGATGAGATATGTTGATAAACTTTTTAATAAAGATTATGAAAATATGATTGACTTTAATGACTTTAGTATCTTAAATGAAAACATAAATTTTTTATTTTATTGTCATATTAGTAAAGTCTAAGTTGGAGAGACTTTAAAGAAAATGAAGTGTGAAAAAATAGTAGGACTTGATGATACTCTAATTGAAATATGAAAATCTTTAGGATATCAAAGAATTTCTTGGCTAAATAAAATTTTTAATATTATTTTGGAGAATGCCACATGAGTGGAGGAGTGTGTTGGTTCTTATTTTTAAGAATAATGATGATACACTAGATTGTGTGAATTATAGAAAAATTAAGTTAATGTGTTATACATTAAAATTGTGAAGAGAATAATTGAATATAGGTTACGATGTGATATTAATATTTCTCAAACTTAGTTTGGATTCATGCTGGATAATTCTACTATGGAAGCTATACATTTGTTGAGAGGTATGATAAAAAAGCATATAGAGAGTAAGGAAGTTCTACATATGATATTTATTGATTTAGAGAAAGCATATGATAAAGTTTCAAAAGTACTTTGGAGAGTTCTTGAAAAGAAAGGAGTTAATAATGCATATATTCAAGTCATTAAGAATATGTATAAGGAGCTGTTACTTGTGTTCAAACATAATGTAGTTTGGCCAAGTATTTTCCTATTTCTATTGGATTACATCAAGGATTAGCTTCAAGCACTTATCTTTTTGTTTTAGTCAAGGATGTTCTCACTTGACATTTGCAAGAGGATGTACTTTGGTGTATGTTTTTGCTGATGATATTCTTCTTGTTGATAAAATTAGAGAGGGAGTTGATGAAAACTTGAATTATGCAGAACAACCTTAGAGCCTAAAGGATTTCATTTGAATAGATCTAAAACCAAATGCATAGAGTGGGCCTGTTGTGAGATAGAAAAGTACCCCTCAAACTTAAGAAATTTTTTTTTTTAAATAGTGGTGAGGCCTGCAATGCTTTATGGTGTAGAATGTTGGCCATTAAAATAGAAGCATAAAATTAAGTTAAATGTTACAGAGATGAGGATGCTCAGGTGGATGAGTGGCTTTACTCTTAGAGGTAGAATGCAAAATGAGCATATACGTGAAAAAGGTTGGAGTAGCTCTAATGGCTACTAAGATTAGAGAGTCACTTTAGATGGTTTGCTTACATAAAACCTCAACCTTCCAATGACCCTATTAGCATAACAGATATATTAGATCTTGACTATATTAAGAAAGATAGAGATATATCTAAAAAATTTGGTTAGTATTAAAATAATATTTTTTTATTAGATATAAATAAGAATTTGACTCTTAATATGATACAATAGAGAAATAATATAGATTATATTAAGAAAGGTAGCGACAAACCTAAAAATCTTGGTTACATTAAAACAATCTTTTTTTTATTATATTTAAATAAGAATTTGACTTTTAATAGAATACAATGGAGAAAAAAAATTCATGTAGCTGATTCCACGAAGTGGGATAAAGGCCTCTGGTTGTTGTTGTCGTCTTAATTTCCAATTTTTCATCTTAGATCTGAGAAGTAAAGATGCAAATATTGAGATAGTCATAGAGTGCATAGCAAAGTATTATGCATAAATTACTTTAAAGGGTGAGCCATTACTTCTAGGCTTAAATCTCCAAACTACTTCATATTCTGATGAGCTTGTTCGTCCAGAGAGAATATCAACTGAAAGGCTAAAACCTTTATACAATTTCAAGTCGAAATAGCCTAAAGAAACTCTTCCAAACAGTTCCTGACAAAGAATGGATGCCAGCAAATAGCGTAAGCAGCCTCTTGTAATGCTCGTCAAGCCTTTTATCAGTCTTTTGGTCCTGTGGATCAAACAAATTACTAGCCGGTTACATATACAGAAGAAGATAAGCCACCAATTGAGAGCAGATTTAGGCTTCGTTTGGGGCAGCTTTTTAGTATAAAATTTTTTTGAATTAGAAAACTTTGTATTACAAAGCTGCTTTAAAAAACACTAAAAACAACTATTCCAAATGAAGCCTTAATATTTCTCTTTGATAATATATCTAGTTTTGCATTACATCTCGATCAGAATAACCTAGTTTACGCTATCTGCTGGAAATTTGAAAAAAAATTAATGGTCATGTACGCTTAAGTCATCAATGAACGAAGGTGGTACTATTCCTCATGATCGAAGAAACTTCGATGATGATAGCGGATGAAGAAAGCAGAAGTTGAAATGTTAGGACGTCTTAGCTCTCATATGAAAATATGATATTTTAATCCGAACAAAACTTTTAGTACGACGATGATAGCAAATGAATAAATCCAAATTCCAAAGTGTTTAGATCTCGATGCCGTCCCTATATTTCAAGATACGAGTATAACATAGTGATATTTTAGTGTAAGATGTATTTTAAAAAAAATAAAATATAATATTTTAGAACATATAAAGTCATATTTCTCAATTATAATGTCCAATTCTCAGAAATAACTTTCTCTTCTTCTCTATTTTGAATGTTAAGAAACCAGCTAATTAAGAATTCATTTGAGACATTTTTTTACTATATTTTTAAATAATTTTTTACAATTTTTTTTTTTAATAAGAAGCATAAATACTTCAATAAAAAGTTTAAATTCACGTGGCTTTATCCCAGCCTTTTAACGCAAAGCACCCAATCCAATAATAATAATTAAAAACTCTAATTCTTGTGGTTCCTTCGAACTTCCACGTTACCTTCTGATTCTTCTTCTTCTTCTTCCCGGTCTTCTTCTCCCACTAGTCAAAGAAAAAGCTCGGCTTTTCCTTCCAGCTTTCTAGAAATCTTGCCCTTCTGCGAAGTAGGGGAATGTTCTCGTTCAGAATATTTGTCAATGATGATATTTCTCTCACTGCTTCACCATCGGGGAAAAAATTTGACAAAAAAATTGAAATCGACGATAAAAACGCGCGGCTTTTCCTTCCCGCGTTTCGCTGATCCCTTATTCCCGAAGCTTCTTTTGTTTTTACTAGGGTTTTTACATCAGCGATAAAGCCTCCTAATAAATCTCAAGTTAAATGCCGAAAGATTTCAGTGGCAGCGGCGATTGATTTCCATTTGGTTGGAGACTGATTTCCGTGGATAAGGTGGTGCAGATTTGGGAGCTCGTATTGAAGAAATGGAAAGCTCTCATGGAGGTTCGAGTTCTCCAGCTCCTTTTCTTACCAAGACTTATGACATGTTGGATGATCCATCGACGAATTCCATCGTTTCATGGAGCACATCAGGTAGCAGCTTCATCGTTTGGAATCCTTTGGATTTCGCTAGGGATTTGCTCCCCGTATACTTTAAGCACAATAATTTCTCCAGTTTCATTCGGCAGCTGAACACCTATGTAAGTGGTTCGTTTTTTTGCCTGCTAATTCACGAACTTCAAGCATAGGAAAAGCTCTGTTTTTCAGTTGGTTAGCAGTTAAAATTAGCTACTTGGTCTGATAATTCTTTGGAGAAGTATGAATTGAACTGCTTGCTTTTATTTAAATTAGGTCATTTACCTCATTCTCCATGCTTTCTTACAGCGTTTCATTCTAAAAAAAGATATAAATAAAAAATAATGTTACGTGTCTAAGCGGAGAAAATATATAATTATACCGAAAAAAATATCTTTACCAGTTGTTAACTCATAGTAATGTTAAAATATATAGTTGAGTCGATTCTTAAAGATGCTCCATGTATTTTAGCTTGTTAAGCTCGTTGATGTAGACGACTACATGACAGTTGATTATAGAAGGTTGCCTTTTACTTTTGTTTGTTTCATAAATGCTGTGCACTGGTGTGATTGTTGCTTTACCTGTGTTATGTGACTTAATTGTTGCAATCCTTCTTGCTTTTAATGAATTTGCGAGTTCTGCCATCCATTTGTTCAGTGTATGATATCGTGTTGCAATGGCAGTTCTTATTTGTAAAGTCAAGAGTTCTAAAAACCCATTTCTTGTTATATAAGCTGAATGAGTAGAACACGATTTAGCTGACTGATACCTCTCCAATCCCCATCTTAACACTCTTTCCTTAGGTTCTCCAATAAATTAGCAACTAGCATTCGCCCATTTAAAGATTTATTGATTAAATGTGCTAAAACTCACTTCTTTCTTATTAGAGAACAATTCAGCCCATTTAATGGAAATATGGTAAGCAGAAAGCACTATTGTAAATGTTGGGTTTTGTAGGAAATAATAGCATGGATTTGCACTGAATTAAGCTTTTTAGATATAACAGGTATTAGGTAAATTTAATTTTAAATTTGCAAAGAGGTATGATGAGGAGCACTGGATGACCTGGTCTGATTGAGTTTTCTTGTTTGTAAAAGGTATAGATTTATTGGTTACAATGTTTTGAATCCACATGTTTTTTTTTTTTTTTTAAAACTTGCATAGATTTCTTCTTGGTCCATTTTTGGACTGCAAGATAACCTTCATAGAGTGCAACTGAATTGAAGGAACTTGTTCTTCATAGCAATCATTTCTTGAACATGAACGTGGTAACATTTGTTAGGGATTAATCCAAGATATGTACTGGGGAAACTATATTTGCAAGATTATATTTTTTGAGATATATCAACTGCAAAATACTGCATCTTTAGTTAAGTACCTTTTTTTATTAATTTCTTGGGTTGTAGTTTGACACCAAACTATATTGGGCATTAGATTTATGCTGGTTCTTGGAGCATACATTTCTCCAGCCTTACCATCTCTTGCGACATGGAAACGACTAGTTTATGCTGCTTACATATTTGATTAGAAGATATAATTACTAGGTAAGGATCGATGATATTGAGCGAAGAAGAGAAGTCCAGGGAGAAATGGAATAATGCAAATTCAATAATAAGACTATTCTTCTTGGTTTTCTCTTTACAATACTTGGATCACTTGGATTTGGGTGTTCCAGTTACTTTTTTTGGGTGTTTCTCTCCTACTTGTTTTTTTCAAGATCGCATAGTGTGCTAAAGGGGCCCAAAGTCATTCTTATATTCTTACGAGAGGAATTTATAGGCTTGCATATTGCTACTGGACATGAAAATGACAATTAACAGAGGGTTTGGATGATTCTTTCAATAATTACTTTAGCTACTTCACCTTTCTATTTTTACTAGACTGGAAAAAGGCAGAGTTGTGCTTACTTATTGTTAATTATGAAGGAATAGGGGGGAAATGGCCATTTAGTGATAAATAACATTTGTCAGGGTTAAAAAAAAATTGTCAGGCTAGGATGGTTGTCAATTGGCTACTATTGTGGTTTTATAGAGGGGAACAATAGTCATTATACTTCATCTCTGTGAAGACCTTTAAGGAGGAGCGGCCGCATGTTGGCTACTAAGAAGCATATATGTAGGTCATGACTTATAGGAAGTGTTGATGGGCTGCCTATGCAAAGACTTTAGGGTGTAGGAAAGCCCTTCAAAAGGAAGTTGGTTGCTATCCTTCTTTGTCGGGTCTTTAATCATTCAATTAAACGTAATTTTTTGGTTATCGTAGGTCCTGAATCCTCAATGTTATTAGTGATATGTTGCTAGTACTCTCATGCTTATATATATATATATATATATATATATATATATATATATATATATATATATATATATATTGTTTCTCATTTCAAAGGTATCAAGCTTTAGTTGACTTAGCTAAACAGTATGTTTATGGTCACAACACTCCACTTGATTGATTCATTCAAAGATTCATGTGAATACAATGAAACGATAATTCATGCATCTTATAAAGGGGTGCAAATTTACAATCCGTATAAGTTTCTCTTATTTTTTAAGCCAATTTGTGTTTTCAAAATAAAGCATAAAAGCAAGCAAGGCATTTATAAAACTTGAGTTGTGTTTGATCCTCCTGTTGCAATAGACTGAAAATCTGCTAAGTATGAACGTGATAATTAAATTGGCCAAGAGGAAAAAAAATGGGTTTTCAATAATTCTCTAAGTTTAAAAAGTTCTAATGTCATCTTTTGTCTCTTATTATCCCTGGGCTTCCATTAGGGTTAGATTTTATCTACTTCTTTCTCATGATCCTTGAAATTTTAATGGACTACTAATCAATTCTTAGACTATTATAATTATTTTTTAATTTTTCTGCTTACTCATCAACCCATTGACTATTATAATTATTATTCTTTGATTTAGTATATTTCTATGAGATGCTCTCATGGGATTTTATAAATATTAGAATGAAATATTCAATAAATCACTCCGATTCGTATAAATAATAATTACAAATAATGTATAAATGATAAGACTATCAAATGTAAAAACCATTTTATGGTTCATAAAAATGAATATGCAAAATGTTGATTATTTCATTCAAACGCCAAAACATCAACTCACATGCATACTACATTTATATTTACATAAAGGACTGAATAGTTATTATCATAATTTTTTATATTTTTATACTCATAGTCGGCACTGAAGATATCCTTAATCTGGAAGATTTTCACCAACTTATGAAAATCCAATGACTCTCGAAAGATTTGTCGCTTTGAAGACCTGATGACTTTATTTGCCTATCAAAAAGAGCTCTACTAACAATACATTGATAGGAAACACTTGAAGATCTCAAGAATTTCTATCAATCTTTAGAAAACAGCAAAAATTCTCCGCAAGACTCCACACAAAAACCAAAAAAACAGTAGATAATTTGTATTATTTGATGAAATAGAAAGGAAAAATTACCAAGATACAATTGATCCTCTATTCGAGAGGATCTACCTCTCCCAAATCTCTAGACGCCGCTAGAGCCCAAAAACCTAAGAGATCTCAAATTTCAGCCAAATTCAAGATGTCCTAACCCTAGAAAAACAAACTATTTAATGCATACAATCAAGAAGGAAATCTCTAAACAATTCCTACTTTCAAATTTCCCTCTAACTCTCTCAAAAACCTTCCAAAATTGCTCTGTTTGAACCTACGGTTCAGGCGGCGTACAGGAGTGGCGGAGGAGTTTCGCCTCTGTTTCGCACGGGCTGGTCCCGTAGGACCGGCTGGACCGATCCAATGGACCGGTCTAACAATACTCCCCTTCCAAAGACCCACCTTGTCCTCAAGATGGAAGGATGGGACACTATTGATAACTTTCTTCAGCTACTCTATTAGTGGCCATGCTATTATTCACTTGAACCAAGCCAAAGCTTTCCCTTCTAAACATAGGGCCGCTTCCGTCAGTCTCTCCTCCTCTGTCACCCCATTCACCATGAGATACATCTCCACCTAGTGCACCCACCCATAAGCATCCTCCCTTTCAAATATTGGCATCCCCAACTTCCTCACCCTAGGATCACTACCACCCCAATAGCTGCTTCCTCCTCCTGTGTAGCAGTTGTTGTGATCCCTCCATATTTCCCCCATGTATCGTGGGTGGGAATCCCACCTTCCTTCCCTTTGCCTCACATGACCCGATCCTCATGGTTCGGCCCATCCCCCTCCTTCGATCGTCCACTTTTCTTGCCCAAAAGACCTCCCATAGGGGTCGGCCACCCCACCACCTTCAACACGATATACCCTTCCTGCTGTCCCCCATCCAATAACCCAATTCCGCCCCATATCGGAGTCGTAGGAGGTGGCTCTTGACCCCTTCCTTCTCCGATGAGTGGCTCCCATTACCCAAATGAAAGAAACTCCCCTCATCAAACTACTCTTATCCCCCATCCAATAACCCAATTCCGCCCCATATCGGAGTCGTAGGAGGTGGCTCTTGACCCCCTCCTTCTCCGATGAGTGGCTCCCATTACCCAAAAAGCCTCTCATAATGGTCGGCCGCCCTACCGCCTACATCAAAAGATTTCATCTTTATTGTCCCCTCATCCAGAAACCCTGATCCACCCCCTATCGGAGCCAAAGGAGGTGGCTCTCGATGAAAGAAACTCCCCTCATCAAACTTTTCTTATCTGATCTCCTTTCCCTTCAATTCAGCTAAGGGAATCCCGGTCAAATCTTGGTTAGGGTTAGCCATCGAAACCACTTTTTAAGTTTTTGTTTGCATCTCTAAGAGCCTTCTTAACATCTCCTCAATGATCTCCACATTATTTTCCTTCGAATTTTAGAATTTGTATTTCTTCCTCCCGGTCCCCTTGCCTCCGATGCCGCCGTTTGATTTTGATTATCCAATATCTTCTTCATGATTTCATCTTCATCATTTCATGAAGATTGGAAACATTGTCTTCCAAGGATAAAACCTTTTCTTCTACGGATAAAATTCTATCTTACACCGTTGCTTTTATTTGGCTCATCTCCCATTCAAATATCTCTTCCAACACATCCACTTTCTTGGCCGCCATCAATCCCCTAATTTTTGTAGATTCAAAAATCTGGATTTTGCCCTCAAAAATAGCAATTTCCTCCTTTACCGACCCAAAAACAACCGCTGAAATTCACAAAAACAGCCCACCAACGGTCCCAAGATTCGCTCTGATATCAATTTGATAGGAAATACTTGAATATTTCAAGTAAACCCTAACAAGATTGATAAAAAACAGCGAGAAAATCTTAATATCTCCAATGAAAATAATCCAAAATAGTAGATTGTATTATAGGAATCAAACCAAAATCAAGAACAAAGCAAAAATACAATAGATCCTCAATTCGAGAGGAGGATCGTTCTATCCCAATCTGTAGACGATGAATCTATAGCCCAAAACACTCAAGAGAACTCCAAGATAATACAATAATAAACATAACCCTAACATCTTATGCCTATTTAATACATTAACTTTCTAATTCAAAACTCTCTCCCATGGATTAGCCCCCCCCCCCCCCCCCCCCCCCCAAAAACCCGTTGCTATTTTTAGATTAATTCAAATCGTGGGCCCCATGGTTTGGGCGGCATTAGTCCGCCTTCTATAGAACCGAACCGGCCCTTGTTGGGCCGGTTCCACTTGAACCGGCCTAATAATACCATTGAAATTCCAGAAAAAAAAACAGCCACAAGGGTCCAGGAACTGCTCTGATACCAATTTGATATGAAACACTTGAAGATCTCAAGAATTTTCTATCAATCTTTGGAAAACAGCAAAAATTCTCCGCAAGACTCCACACAAAAACCAAAAAACATTAGATAATTTGTATTATTTGATGAAATAGAAAAGGAAAAATACCAAGATACGATTGATCCTCTATTCGAGAGGAGGATCTATCTCTCTCAAATCTCTAGACGTCGCTAGAGCCAAAAAACCTAAGAGATCTCAAATTTCAACCGAATTCAAGTTTCCCTAACCCTGGGAAAACAAACTATTTAATGCATACAATTAAAAAGGAAATCTCTAAGCAGTCCCTACTTTCAAATTTCCCTCCTAACTCCCTCAAAAACCTTCCAAAATTACTCTGTTCGAAACCTGCGGTTCGGGTGGCGTACAGGAGAGGCGGAGGAGTTCCGCCTCTGTTTCGCATGGGCCAGTCCCATAGGACCGACTGGACCAGTCTAACATACATCTATCATGCACACTACTAGCATACATAATATAAATTTAGGGTAAACATCAAAATATTCCCCCAACTATTCGTATATGCATGACCAATTCAGCCCTAGAGTATCATGTTGCTCCAATTAGTCCCTCTACTATGCAAAATTAAGTCCAATTTAGTCCCAAAGGGATCAATTTGGATCAATTTTTTCTAGTCGAGGGACTAAATTAGAGTAACGTATTATTCTGGGATTAAATTGGCCACATTAGAATAGTCTGGGAACTATTCTTGGATTTTTCTTTATAAATTTGTATTATAACAAATATTCCATGATGAAGATGTTATAATCATTATGTTTAAAATTTATTACATATCCATATAGTTTATGATTAGCATGGCAATAGTTATTTCTCTGTAACAAAAATACTGTTAATAAATTTTGTAGAAATTTGTGCAACAAGTAACATGATAAAACTAACTTTTACATCATGCGTCAATTGCTATGAATGAATAAGCATGTTTCTCAATATTATATATTAAATAAAGCTTACAACAAAAGCCAATAAAAATGCATATAACGAGAAATTGTATGTTTATTGCTTTATCAATAGAGTCATCTACCTGATGGAGATCACAATCAGTTAAATATATTAGCCATGACTTCAATCTAATACCACTAAAGCATATTGCTTCATATATTTGAACTTAAGAAAACCTATATCAAACACGCACTCAATACATGCATCATAAAGGCTAAATAACCAAAACAATTAATTTAAGTATATTCTTATAATAAACTCTTTCTAAGAATTCATCTAATTTATGTTCCATAATTGACCCAAAATTATCAAAAATTATTTTATATTTTTTATAAAGTATTATTAATATTAAGTTTATAAAATATAACACTTTCGAGATGCCAAATAAGTGTAGAGAGAGAAGTACAGAGAGAATAAGGAGGATATTCCTATGATATTTGTTGATTTAGAGAAAGCATATGATAAAGTTTCAAGAGAAGTGCTTGGAAAAGTTGTAGAAAAGAATGGAGTTAATAATGCTTAAGTTTATAAAGTATTATTAATATTAAGTTTATAAAATCGGATTTCTTTTTCTTTTCTTCTCTGTTTCCTACAGCCAAGCCTCCCAGCTTCTTTGTTTCAGCCTAGCTGAAGGCCTACGGGATAGAAAATGAGAGGAAAATGCTTTAGGTATTAAGTATTATATAAATGTATAAAATAATACCCCATTTAAAAATCATCCCATTATTCTGATCCGCCGTTGCATGTGGAGAAAAGTTGATTTGGAAAAAAAGGCTACATGGCATTAATTCGCTTGAATAGTGAATTAATCATATGAACAGTAAAATTAAAAACTTTTAGGAATTCTACTTAATAGATAAATTAATTTTATTAGCTGATATAATTGCTTTATGATCGTAATAAAATGCAAAATATTATAAAATAATGTAGATAATTTTTAGAATGTGTAAAAAATGAGAATAATTTTCTGGTGTAAAATTTTATCTCGCTTATTTAAAAATTTTGATATTATAAGGTCTTGAGTCTTCTCTCAGATCTGTATCAATGTATCCCTATAATTTCAGGTTAGCCCTGAATTTTATTTAGTGATTAATTATACTTTTCTGATAGTGTAAGATCCATTTTATAGTCTCTTATTGTTCCATTCTTGGATTTAACATATATCAACTAACAATTCCATTACATCTACAATGTATGGTCATGTGCAAACCATTACATACATTAAAACTACTGAAGCATATGGGACTTTAGCCATATAATCTTTCTCTTTATTCATTTTGATAATGTTCTTTAGATTAAAGTGACTGGTAAGTACTAAGTAGTGTTATTATTATTTTTTGCTTTCATCTTATTGAACCTAACGCTTTTTCCATGTATTGAAATTGTTGTGATAGGTTCAAAATACCTATAGCTTCATCACATTTATTCTCATTTTAAGAATCTTATTAGCTTCCCCCATGTCCTTGTTGAATTTTTTGACAACTATTTTGTAAGATTATTTATATTCTCGGTGGTGGCTCTTACAATCAATATATAAAAGCAAGATGATAGTCTTTTTCAGTGCCTTTGTATAGCAACAATGATCATCATTGCATTTATTGAAGTGAATCTTGTGCATGAATTTATCAGATTTCTGATACCATCAGTGCGGAGCTTGCTTCAAAACACATAGGATTTTGTGGAGCTTATAGTCTAGATTTTATTATCTGTATACAACAAAACATTCAGGTTGGACCATATAGATGTCTTTTTTAGATTGTCATAGGGAAATCAATCTTAACATTCATCTACTTTAGGTAGAAGTCTTTTGCAGCTACAATACGTAGAACTAACTGTATAGTTATTGTTTTAACCTCATGAGATAAAATTTTAGTGAAGTTAATATATACCTTTTGTTAAAAGCCTTTCACTTTCAACCTCTTATTGTACCTTTTGCAGCCATTCTATTCCTCTTTAATTTATAGATTCTTTTATTTTGTAAAACTCTCTTTGCTTTGGTTGCTTAGTCAATGTCCATGTGTTATATTTGTAACCCTTGACATAAATGAATGGAGGATTCTCAAAGCCCAATCTAAATATCTGAGCTAAGGTGAATGATGAAGATGACTTTGAATGCTCATGTCATTGGTTTTTTATTTCATATATATATATATATATATATTCTCCTAGAATTTGCATTTTTCTATTATTAGCAACTTTAATAATTTATATTTTATTCTCTGGACTTTTCAGGGCTTCAGAAAAATAGATCCCGAACGATGGGAATTTGCAAATGACGAATTTATAAGAGGGCAAAAACATCTCTTAAAAAATATTCACAGACGCAAGCCGATACATAGCCATTCAACACCTCCCCTGGGAACCAATGTTTCCATGCCACTTGCAGAATCAGAAAGACAGGAGCTTAAGGATGAGATTGGGAGGCTGGAGCATGATAAAGGCACTCTAATTATAGAGCTTCAGAAGCACACACAGAATCAGCTGGGCATGGATCTACAGATGAAAGATTTAGAGGAAAGATTGCAGGGCATGGTGTTTCGACAACGAAATCTTGTCTCTTTCCTGGACCAAGTTATACAGAAGCCTGGGTTTCTCTCTAGTCTCATCCAGCAGTCTGATCTCCACACCAAGAAGAGACGATTGCCCAAGCATGATTATTTTATGGATGATGCCAGTTTGCAGGATGAAAAGAATAATTCTTTCCTTGGTTTGACCAGGGAGAGGTTTGATGGTTCATTCACCTCTTTATTGGACATTGAACCATTTGAAAAGATGGAATCTTCCTTAAATTCATTAGAAACTTTCTTTCAAGAAGTAGGACAGGCTTCTGGTGAAGATGCGTTCTTCGAGGAACGACTGCCTTGCTTAACTTCTGCTGTTGCTGCTACAGATATGCATGCTTCTTCAGGAGAAACTGATATTGATAGGCAATCACCAACCCACCATTCAGGTCCATCTTCAAGTTGTCCCGAAGACATTAATTTATATTCAGATTTACCAGATTCTCCTAGTCAAGCACAAAGCCCAATCATTCCTGTAGTAGATTTTCATTCACTTCAAACTGGTACAAAGGGCAAGGTGTCTGATATAGATATGAACTCCGAGCCTGCAGCTCATTCAAGAGATCAAGGGATTGAGATTCCAGCTACTACAATGGCCTCAGGAGTTAATGATACATTCTGGGAGCAGTTCCTTACTGAGAATCCTTGTTATTCTGATGCACAGGAATCCCAATCAGAAAAAAGTGATGTAGATGATGGTAGAAGAGCTGAGGAAGCCGTGACAGAGCAGGGAAGTGCATGGTGGAATAGGAAGAGTGTTGATAATTTAACAGAAAGAATGGGGCATCTTACCTCAACCGAGAGAACTGATAACTGATTTCTGCTGTTTTGCAGTGAAATATGTTCATTATAAGATAGGAAAATGTAGTTGCTCCTTTTTGATGTTTTTGCTTGCAAATTTTTGTGGTCAACAGATCTGTATTTGTATGTAAACTTACAGTAGAATGTCATTTTAGCCTTTTTTTATATAATTGTTTGTGATTTTTCATATATATATAATATCAAAATATAAAAATTTAAAATGGAAAGTGATCTTAAAGATCATTTAGGTTCATTTTTTTAATTTTATTTTATTTATATTTTAACATGAAATAAAATATATTTGATATAATAAATAATTTATCCTCCTTTCTTATCAGTTTTAGGCTATGTTGCACCGATACGGATACGGTGACACGGATACGACACGATACGGATACGGGACACGTCAATTCTTAAAAATACAGGATACGGGTACGGCGCGGATACGACATTATAATATATAAATCATACATAAAAATAAAGAAAGTAATTAAAGTGTGATATTTGAAATGACAAAAAAAATGGAAGCAACATCATTTGTAGCATTGTATCTTATAATATCAAAATAAAAGTAAGCATTAAATATTTAAATGTCTAGTACAACAACAAAAATAAAAACATAAATTGTCTAGCACATGAAGTTTCAACTATTCAATAGAAGGAATGATATGATTAGCTTCTTCAGTGGTTTGTCTTTGAACTTCTATATCATCTTCAATAAATATCATAGCTTCCAATTCAGGCTCATCAAGTGAAAGATTAGCAATTTCTAATATTCCCATCTCCTCAAGAGATTCAAATCCATCTCCAGCAACATCCCACATCTTGTTGTCTCCTTCCATATAAGTTGGAGTTTTCCTTGAGAGAAGTCGAAGGTTTGTATGCACATAAACTAAATCTTCAGCCCGTTGTGGAGTAATTTTATTTCTCTTCATTGATTGGATGAACGAGTATGTGCTCCAATTTCTTTCACAACAGGATGAAGATGATACTTGGCCAAGTAATTTTATGGCGATTGTTTGAAGTAGAGGTGCTGAAGCTCCATGTATAATCCACCACATTTTTGGATCAATTCTCCACCTATCACGCAATGACTCTTGGTCACCAAAGTCCTCTAAATAACCAAAAAATTTAGCAAGCTCAATATTGACACTTCTTCTCTCCTCCTCATTAGGAAAATAACGCTTCAAACATGTCTTCCTCATATTTGAAATTTTTAAATCTTTCTGTGGAGAAACTCTTTGAGGATCCTCTTGAAGCCATTCTTTACTTGAATATCTTCAAATAACATTAAAAGCAAATAATAAAAAAATATTGAAATTAATAAACAACAAATTGTGAATTAATAATGAAAAAATGTTCAAATTTACCTGGGATTTAGTGAGTGAGACAAACAATGTAAAGGTGTATTACTTTTGCTCCACCTATCTTCTAAAATAGCATAAATAACATCCCAAAAGCTTGAGTTTTCATGAAGCGCCTTCCTCTCATGTCTATATATAATTTCTTTTACTTTGGCTAACATTGAATCCCACATCTCATAAATGAGATGTAAACAAGACTTATCCGTATCAGCTACTCTCAACATCTCATAAATTGGATCTGTGAAATTTAAGATATATTCAATCTGATCCCACTATAAATCATCTAAAAGCTTCTCCTTTACATACCTAGCTTTTCCAACATCATCTTCCCTATAACAAGACCATTTGTCACTGATCACCATAGCTTGAAGAGCATTTTTTATTTTTTTGAATCTTCTCAACATCACAATAATTGAGGCAAATCGAGTTTCAGCAACTGCAAGCATATTCAAATTAGAGAAATCATTGAACATAGAGAGTCTCATGGAGTGATTCATAATAAAATTCCTAATTACAACTGTATCTCCAGCAATCACTGTGATCCAATGACATTCATTGTAGGTGATTTCGTTTGACTCGGTATTCTTAGCTGCACAAATGTTCTTCAAGGCAAGATTAAGTGTATGCACAACACATGATGTCCAAAAAATATGAGAATAGGCTTGAGTAGACCTGCAGCTCTACCGAGTACCAGTACCTAGCGGTACCGAGCATTGATACCGAGTACCGGTACCTAGCGGTACCGAGCATTGATACCGAGTATCGGTACCTAGCAGTACCGAGCATTGATACCGAGTACCGGTACCGAGCGGTACCGAGTACCGGTACAGAGCAACACGAGTTCAAGTACCGAGCAATGCGAGTTACGGTACTGAGCCTACGATAAATAAAACGAAGAAAACAAACCTTCACTGCTCGCGTCGCCTTCACCGTTCGCGTCGTCGAGCTGCTCTGTCGACGAAGGATGATCCTGTCGGCTTTAATGCTTGCGTCGTCGAGCCTCTTCGTCGACGAAGGATGATCCTGTCCGCTTCTATGCTTGTGTCGTCGATCCGCTCCTTCGACTACCACGAAGAAGACGAACGCCTGTGCGGAAACGAAAAGTCTAGCTCGCAGAAATGTTTCAGCCGCAAAAATGAATAGAGATATTGAGCAGCTAGCCGAAATGAATAGGGCAAATTGTGACTCCAGTTTTTTTTTTTTTTTTCATTTTTTAACCGGACACGCGTATCCGATACGCGTGTCATGTCAATTTTAAATAATATTTAAATTGGACACGGCAAAGCCGTATCCGACACGTATCCGTGCCGTATCGGAGGCGTATCCGTATCCGACACGTGTCCGATACAGCATGCCTCGTAAATAGGAGTATCGGTGCAACATAGGTTTTAGGAGAAGCCAAGTCATCTTTAGAGATTTGGTTTTCTATCTCTGAAAATAGAATAAAAAAGAATGATGTATAGGAAGTTCTCAATTATTACTGGAACAAAAATTGATTTCGTACCTAGTCTTTTACAAACATAGATCCTTCTTTATCAAGTTCAACTCTAAGGAAATTCTTTACCTCTTTTTTAGTAGAGATTTTATAAGGTTTAAAGAATTTTTTTGTTATAGGCTTTGTTTGGAATAGCTTATTTACTGTTTTATTTTTTAAATAATAATCATAATTTTTAGTAGGTCATTATTTTTTTACTGTTTTTAATAAATTTTTGTAATAAGAAGCTCCTCTCTATAGCATATTTTTTTTATAGAAACGGGGGTATTTATCCATTGCCACTCCAAAGGGAGTGTATGGCGGCGTAATTAATCCCTCGGCGGAACCTAGCGAGGTCACCAACCGGCCTTGGGCCCACACTTGCTTTGCCCTACTGAAGAGGCGAGGCCGTAGTAGAGGGGATTCGAACTCGGGATGGGGGGATTCCCAACCGTGCTCGCCTACCAACTATCCTAAGCAACAACCATCCTAAACCTCGGTGGGTTCTATAGCATTTTTTAATAAGTTACTTCCTCTACTATAATTTTACAATCATCTTTATGAAAAATTGGATCTATCTCAAGCAGACTCATAGTAAAGAAGTGCAATAGAACATACATGCATCTCAGTAAAATAAGTTACTTGAATTGGACTTTTGTGGCCTTCCTTTTTCTTATTGTAATTGATAAGCTTTGGAGACGTTTGTTTGTTTTAAATTTTATGAAATTTATTTGTATGGATAAGTTCATATGCACACCATTATTAATAATATTCATTTGGAGGATAAAGTTCCTATTCTTGTTGATGATATTAATCAAATATCCAAAGAGCAAAAGAAGGAAAATTGCTCCAGTCAACGATGTAGCTAGAGAGAAAGAAGGACATTCATGGCAGAAAAAGAAAACAGTAGAACTGAAAGATATCGAAAATGAAGCAATCATGCAGCTCCCCTTGATTTGTTGGTTAGGAGTTTTGGCTACCAATCAAGAGGTCTTAGGTTCGAGTCTTACTTATATGATGTGTGTGTAAATTTATCTTAATTGACCTAAATGTCCAAAAAAAAAAGTGCAGTCAGTAAGCTTGGATTCTCGAAATAAATTTAAGACATTTGGCTAAGAGGATTACTAATTAATTTGTGTATTTTGTGAAGTTCTAAGAATCTCATAACTATATCTTATGATATATAGTATGATTTCATTAACATTAACTGCAAAGGACCCAAAGTATGATAAGAAGTTATAACTTTTTCAAAGTTAGGCCCTATTTATGTCATCATAGAATTGTGACCTAGTCATTTTGTTGGATGAGTCAAATGGTTTAAGATACTTATAATTTCTAAGTTAATTACAATTTTCTTATTTGCTATAAAGCACCTCATATTGGCAATATTATTAGCATAATCTAATTTTTAGTGTAAATCACTTGATTTGTATGTTAGTTAGAGCATCAATATAAAACTTATAGCTTGTTTAAGGATTCTATAGTTCTAGTTGACATCATTATCCTCTTCTATGAAACCTAAAGAGTTAAGTCAGAACGCTTATTGTGTGAAGACAGTGTATATAAGTAGTTATGTGTTTAAATTATGAAAAAGTTATGTCCTATTAATTTGATTGACATCAAATAAACAATACTTCAAGTTAACATATTTCATATAAACATATGACTACTGTGACCAAGATGAAATATAATGATATTGAATTTCTAAGTAAAGAAATTGCACATAGCTAAGATATTTCATTAAAACTTATTTGGATACATTACTTAAGCTATGATAAACATTTTACCTATTGATAACTTATCAACTTAATGATTCGACTATCGTAAAATCATGATCCTTGAAAGTGATTATGCTAAGCAATCTAAGCCTTCAAACCTTACAATAGTAAGAAAGATAATGAATAGTCCAGATTAAACTAACAATGATAAAGTTTAATAACAAGAGTGAAGCAAATATAACTAAAATTGACTTAAAAAATAGCCCTTCATTGTGCCTATCTTCTTTTTTTTCTTAGAAGTCCTACAAGAAATGCATACTTACATGCTCAATAAGTATTTCTTTTGGGTGAAAACATAAAAAGAACACACTCTAAGTGCAAGGAAATTTTTAACATTTCATTTAGTAAAAGATAGATTCATACTTGACATGAGAAGGAGGTGTGTAGAATGATAATAAGTAAATCCAAAATCCATGAACAGGAGGGCAGTAACCTATACTTGTAAATGGAGAGAAATAAATATTTGTGAATTTTAAAGGCTCTTTATAATCAAAAGGTTCAAAGGGTTTATATGAGATCTTTATGGTCATAAACATAAAACCACCAGCATATACACATATAATGAAAATGACAAAAAGGACAACAATATTATAATAAAAAATGTATCAACAATGAAAAATTACAATATTTAGCACTTGATAAAAATATTAAATGATATTCTACAATCCACAATTAAACATAATTTCTCTAGCAAAAGTCCGCCCATTTAGGCTTCATTTGAGATAGATTTCTTACTGCTTCTTAAAGTAGCTTTCTAATTTTTATACTAGAAAGCTGCTTTACGAAGCAGTAAGAAAGTCTTCCCAAATGAAGCCTTAACCTTACAATTAAATTCCAGATTTCACAAAAGTCCATCCGTTCCATGATGACATCATTGTCCTGTATCAAAATTTTAAACAACTGACTCAAAATTATTCAATCAAGAGGCATGCTTTATTATTATTATTATTTTATAATGAGGAGGTGGCTACTAACCCTTCATGCGAACGACCCACAACAAACATATATAGAAGCCCGCACAAACATGATAACCAATTCTTTTTTTTTTTTTTTTTACAATGTACTTGCTCTTCTCTCATCCTCATAAACAATCATAAAACACATTATAATATACATAGCAAAACTAATTAATCAAAGAATTATTTCCATCATCATCATCATCATCATCATCAACATGAGAGCATGTGCCTTCCATGAACCTCAACCCTTTCAAACCTCTCAGCCACCTCATACCTAACTAAGATTCCCACATTAACTATTTCAACAAATTAATAAAAATATATTATTAACTGTAGTCCTAAACAAACCACAATCATCATCAGTCCTTTTTCCTAAAAGAAAGAAATAAAAAAGCCCACCCAACACAGTTCACCAAACATTATTCCCTGAGTCTGAGCAATTCTTATGAGCAAAACAAGTCGGCATGAAAGCTCAGTTGATTAGCTCGGCACGTCTTGGCTTCTTAATCAGTTGATTAGCTCACCAATTAAGTTGTTAATTTAAGCTAAAGATAAATTAATTATGATACAATTGGAGATTAGTTGGTTATGCAAGTAATTTGATTGATGGTTATTTAGTTGGATTAGACTAATTGTATTAATTAATGTTTAACTATAATATATAGACTAATGATTTTTTTAATGATTTTAATAGGGCAAACAATGGGCCTCATGAGTAGCGAAGTTTTTGTCATTGTATTGTGAAGGCCATGGTAGGGGTGTGAAGGAGCTAGATCGTCTCGTAATCTAGTTTGGGCTAGGCTTCATAAATGACTCGTGAGTTGAATTTGATGAGGTTAAAAGATAAATTTTATCAAGCTATGACTCAGCAAGTTACTTTGAGAGCGAACTTATTTAAAAAAATATTGATGTAAAATACTATTGAAATATATTATAATTTAAAATTTTAAATACAATTTATCAAAATTTTTTAAATTTTATATCTCACTTCCTTGTATATATAATATCTTTTTCATTTTGTTATTTATTAATATAGCTACTTGAATCAAGATAATTTTATCTATTTCATATTAAATAAGCCAATTTGAACTCGTAGAATTAAGTTTGAGTTCGAGCTCAAACTCAATTAATTAATCAAGCTCCAGCTCCAGCTCAAGCCAAGGGCAGCTTAAGCTCGACTTGACTTGTTTACATCTCTAGATCATAAAAATAGCCACTTTGGAATTCAAATTAGGCCACTTGTACATCTCTCAAAATTTGCTAGGCAGTGTGAAACTATTAGTGGATCGAAGTTAGGGCAAGTATATCAACGACTAAATATATTTTTAATAAAAAATATAAATATATGAGTTAGAATTAATCATTTAATATTTTTAATTATTTTATGTAAAATTACATTACTCGAAGACTCATTTGCCTTGAAAAATTATTATCAATGAATTAGAGAGCAATTCATAAATAATATACATGCGCTCACATTTTATTTGAAAAAAAAAATTAGGTAAATATATCATAAATAGTTTTTAATTAAAATAAAATTCAAATTTATTAAATTTATTTTAAAATAAATATAATATAAATATTAATGAATTATATTTATATATTATAACTATCTCAAAATAAATCTAATAATTTTAAAATTCATGATTGATTGGTCTCCTAGTTTTTCTCCCTTCCATTTCCACCTCACAGTAAGTGTTCTCATGAGTCATGACATTGGCTGATTTGATAAATGCTAACATCATGGGTTCATTTGAGGCAAATAAATTAATATAATTTTATTAGAATAATTTTTTATTATTTCTCATAAATAATTAAATATCTATAATGAGAAGTATATTTTTTACAATTAGATATATTAAAATGTAATAATTATTTAAAAATTAATATTTAATTAAAAAAATTATCGATCATATGCACATTAACTTTTGAAAAAATTATTTTTAACAAAAATTATATAAATTATTAAAATAAATTAAAAAATTAATATAATATAAAATTTGTATGTAAATACTAATCTCAAATAAATTTAACCTCACACTAAAATAATTTACTAAAAAATATATTGACATAAAATTTTATTAATTTCTTCTCACAATAAGACCAAAATTTGAACCCACGGAACGCGGGCTGGGATTGCCGCCTCGCCACCGGATCTCTTACGGTTCGCGAATTTCGTCGACCGGTATTGAAACCGGCGCCACGGGGAGTGAGCGTGGCGGTGGAGGTGGCGGATAGCCGGCGTGGTAGATGCCTGGACGGCGAAGATGATTACTACGATAATGCGAGAAACGGCAAATATGTATCGACCAGAATCTGTATTGAATGCTCCTACAGAAGTTCTATAGCACTTTTTTTTAATCTTCAGAAAGCTTTTAGTAAAAAACCAGAATAAAGATTCACATTAATGTTCTCAGAGAACTCGCTTGAATACACGGATCGTTATTCATCACCTCGAAGGAAACCTGGCGAAAACATAGGCAATGGCGCCGTGGTGCTCCTCAGCGTCGTGCGACAAATAGCAAGCCGGCAAATCCTCCAAATCTTCAAATCTCATTCTCACTTGTAATCTCCTCATCGAAGCCCTCAAGGGAGATCTTCGTCATCTCATCTCTGTTTGGGAGAGCTTCGGTTGGTGGGATGCTGAACGAAAATGAGGAATATGAGAGATGGTCGGAGGCAGAGAATCTGGTGCCGAGGAGGCGGTCGAGGGTGCGCGGAGAGTATGAGATACAAGGAGAGATTAGGGCTGGCGAGGCACTGACGGTGAAGTGGGCGACGGGAGCCGGAGCTGTTCGATTGGGGATGACTGAAGGGGGAGAGATAGGTTCAGGGTTGATGTGGCTTTGATGATGGCGTTTCGATCTTGAGTTAAAGAAGGGGGAAAGCAGATCGAGTAGGATGAAGAAGCAGGAGCATGAAGAGTTTTTCTTCTTCTCTGGCGTTGCTTTGATTTTGTTCTGTGTACTTTCCTGCTTCATCTTGCTCTTCTCCTTCGCTTCAGTGAAAGGGGCTAGGGTTTTGGGGGAAATTTCAGTGGAGAATAGCAGATTTATATTGTTGGAAGGAACGATGGAGCTTAGAGAGGAATCCTGATTTATTGCTGTTTAAGCTTCGGAGTAGAGAGAAGTTAATTAAGTTATGAAAAATATGTTCGTTTTCCAATTTTGAAAAATACGATTTTTAGGCGAAATTTACGGAGAGAAAATTACTGTTCATCATTTACGAGAATTGTTTTACTTTCCAAAACAATTTGCTCGATTTTTATTTTTATCAAAGTAAAATGCATCAATAAAAAATATGAATATTACTTTTATTAAAATATAGGATGATTATATTTTTATAAGTTTATAATCAAAGCGATTTTATTTAACAAATTAAAATTTAATGTTTTGGAAAATATAATTAAATATTTACAGCAAAAAAAAATCCACCTCAATTAAAATTTTGTTCATGATAAAGTTTGGGGGATTTTCATACCGTAGAATTCTTAAATATTTAGATATAATGTCTAAATTTTAATATTTTTAAATCACTTTAATATATATATATATATATATATATATATATATATATATATATATATACTAAAAGATATAATTCACTTTAGATAAGTTAATATTAGTATTAGTTTTTATATGATTTAGAGAATATGATATTATATAAATAAATATAAAAATTTAGGTATTAGATATGTAAATTTATATAAGAATTGCGTGATATATATATGTAAATGTGTCAAAAAAATTTTAGCAAAATTTTTAATATATATTTTTAAATAATCCACGCATATTGATTTTCATACCATTAATTACTATGATCTTTAGGAAAAAAAAATTTAAAAAATAATTTTTGACCCCACTTTACTATGCGAGCCAGTAAATTTTGAGAATACTATCTAATTTTGTTTAGAAAGATTTTTTATTGGTCATAACAACCTTGTGGGAAATTAAATTTTCTATAAACCTACTATGAATCCATATATCACAAATGTACACCCATGAATACCTATGCAAGCAATTGTTCACAGGTATCTTACATGTTACGTTCGGGTCGAGCAATAGGAGGACATACTCTACCATTGAAATAACTCGTTCGAGGGACTCGCTCAAGAGCTGAAAGGAGCTCAACACTAGAGCACAACAGACTGGGACTGGTCATATCTTCGAGGCAATCATCCCCCATACGGGAAGACGACCTCAGTAGTTTTTTTTTTCTCTCTCTTACTCTCTTAGCCAGACAAATCTTTGTTCATCTAAGTCGGGATGAAGATTCTCATGCTTAACACAACAAAGAGACTATGATATACATTATTCCTCTCAGAGATTTCTATCTCACACCAATCTAAGATTCACATTTAGATAGTACTCGCCCTTCCTCTTCAATGGGCGACTAAAACAGTCCAATTAGTTTTTATCAACAACAGTCGAGTAACACTCGCCCTATTCCACCTCAACGGGGGTGACTACTGATTATCCCTGATCCTATCCGACTCAACTCCTCCAGTCGTCGACTAGCTCAGCATTAGACAAACTATTACTACCAGATGTGGGACAGCTACATAGTAAGCAATAACTCCCTACATCCTTCTGAACTCTATAAACGGGAGAGGAGGATGGAGAAGAAAATATTCTAAGACTCGGAGAGACCAAGACTCCAAGATCCTCCCCTCTCTTCTTCCAAAACTTCTTGAACTCTCTTGCAACCATAGGAGAGAACATGAAGAGCACAGTTAAAAAAGGAAAAAAAAATATATGTAATTCTTAATGTATTGTACATTTCTCTTACAAAGCTCAAGCTCCATTGTATCAAGCTCATACTTCTACTACTTTTGTATTTCGGGCTTGAATAATAAAGATTTCATCTAAGTTCCTCTATATTATCTCTCATTTTTCTGTATTCGGATTTCATTACATTCTCCTCACGGGTTCCTAAGGCTATAGTTGGTGAAAAGTACGACCCGACATCACTCCACCGAATAAAATATGATCAAACAACAAACCATCCCGTTAATAGTGCATTAGGTGCAAAATATTGCATGTTGTATTCACCAACTATTCTGGTGCTAGTGAGTATGCATGAAAGGAATTCTCCATCATCTCCTACCACATGTTCACACTCCTTTTGTCATAAAGGGGACTAAATTATTCACATTCACATGTTGATTCAAACATTCTTTCGGTCTGTGACCAAGTTAAAACAGCGAAAACATTTCGATAGCCCGAACCAGTGATAGATGCTATCATGATTGGCTCTAATTTTGTTTATTGCTTTGATCTCAGCATGACCAGGGGGTAGTCTTATTTGCTTTGCTGCTATCCTATGGTTGCTCTCCAAAGTTTTTGTGACATGTTTTACTCTTTGGTGTGCATGATTGATGCAAAATGGCATTATAGGCTAAGCTCACAACCTAGGATATTGACCGCACTATGGGGCTGTTTGGTTTGCTGTCAAAGGGACATTCCAAATGCATGGAGATATTGGTATTTGATTTGAAGTAAAAGGAATACAAAGTAAAATTTTGAAGTAAAAGTAATTCACTCTCTAGTTCAAATCCAGTATATCTAGAATTCTTCCAGTTCACCGAAAACTCACGGCCGACCGCCACCTTGCTGGCCCCAGACTCTGGCAGCTGCTGCTCGCCGCTGGCCACTGGCCACTGTCAGCCGCTACCAACTACTGCTAGTTTGAGCTTTACATTACATTCAATTTACTTTAAGCCAAATAAAAAAAAAAGTTAAAACTTGCATTTATTTTTCGCTCATCCAAATAATTTTAAAGTATTTCAAATACATTGCATTACTTTTATACTTCATTTCTTTTTCATCAACCAAATATTCATTTCCATCTAATCTTGGATGGACTCTTTCAATTTGCATGAGGACTTCCAGTTGCAGATGTTGTCGCCACTGGGTTCTTGAAGAAGTCCACCATGGCCCCCCCCATTCCAAAATGGCATAGCCACACAAGAAATAAGAGAAACAGAATAATTTTATTTTGGAATTAAGGAATGCCGTATTCAAAAAAAGCAAACAATCCATCAAAGCTACCACTATTTCACTAGTACAAGGGGGCTCAAGCGGAAGGCTTCGTTTGGGATGATTTTCTTATTATTTTCTAAAATAAATTTTTAGTGCAAAAAAATTTTTAGTTCAAAAAAATTTGTACTAGAAATCTATTTTAAAAATCAATAATAAAGTGGTTCCAAACAAAGCCTTGAGCTAATTAGCTGTTATACTAGTTCTGTATAATCTATACTTCTATACTATTATTATTAAAATGATTTGTGATTCTTCCCATAAGAGTAAATTCTTAATTTTATGTTTCAAACTCAGCATACCAGTTCTATCGATTGTTTGGCTAGAGTCAAAGAATTACTAAAATCCCTAAATTAAAAGCTTCATCACGACCGTTTGATCAAATAAAGTCTTACACTTGCGTTTAAAATCTTCAGCTCTGGCTATTTATTTGTCGCTAGCAAGATGTCGCCATAGAAACGATGCTTTCCATAGTCATCAAATAAAGTGTCTTGAAAGCTTCTTCGTCTCCTGCAAAGTCTTATTTCCACTGCTTGCATTTCTTAGTCTCTTGGTTGTGCAGCTGGAGCTGTGTTCTACAGTAACATGAAGGCGATATCAATTATAAGTTATAACTTTAAAGGAAAGTTCTAAAAAATTATGCATTATATATACTTTTGGGTACCTCAAATGTTGTTTCTTTCACGTAAAAGAAATTTGTATTAAAAAGTTGCTTTAAAAAGCAATAAAAAAATTGTCCCAAACGAAAAGCTTCCTTTGAAACTTGGAAGATGATAGGAATAGCTGGAAAATGATGAATAATATCTATTTTTTAGCTTGAAATTGACTTTGGATTGATATTGTACAATTTATATCAGTTGTGATTTGTTGTAGAAAGCAATGAAAGAAACTAAGGCAAAACAATAGAGGAGATTCAGTGCATAAACTTTTTTAAAATCATGAGAGAGATAGCGGAAGAGAAATCAAGATTTATATGTGGGCTATAGTGTACAATCAAATATCTAGAAAATTGGGTTCATACAAAGTAAGTCCGATTCAAGCTAAGGTTTCGTTTGGGATGGCTTTCTTACTGCTTTTTAAAACAGCTTTTTAGTATAAAAATTTTAATTTTTATACTAAAAAGTTGCTTTAAGAAGCAGTAAAAAAGCAGCTCCAAACAAAGCCTAAGTCGACTCGGTTCAATTTAAAGCAACTTAATATCAGCTCAAAAAAAGCTTACCAAGTCTACAAACGAACTCGACTAAGCATGCAACTATGATCTATATATGAACTCATCCCATGCAGCCAGTGTGGTCTATTAAGTCAGCTCTAGTAACTACTCAAGTGGACGACTTCATTCATTTGAGAAGTTATTAGTTGTCTGTTTGCCTATTCATCCACATACACACACCAAGTTGGTGGCTTCTTATTAGCTTGGCAGATGACATCTATGAGCCAGACATCCTGATTGGGCTAGTATTTTTCTCTTATTTTCAATATAATCATGTATGTAGTCAATCATGTAACACTTAAGCTCCAACTCAAATCTATAAATAGGGGGATGGGGGAGTTTTCAAGGGATGAGCTTACTTTATGTAATTTTCTATATTCAAGCTTATTTTATCAAAATTTCAGAGCTTCTCACACTCGAATTCTTCTTTCTATCTCTATTTATCTACTCTCTTTTGCTATGATTCACGACAAATCCTGGATTCAATATATAGATTAGTCTAAAGCCTTCAAAAAATAACTCAATTACAAAATTTGAAGAGCTTCAAAGAGCATTTGACACAATTACAAATGTAATATTTCTTTATTTTTTTATATTATTTGAACTTTAATACACAAGAATGAGTATTTATTCATTTTATGCTTACATGTTTAAGTTTCCTTTTTTTGGCCCTTTAAGAAGGAAAATGATATTCATATAACTTAAACTCCTCATCATTTTTCTTTGCTGGCATAGTATTTCAAAATTTTGAACTATTCTTCATGCATATTATGATTTGGTTTGGGATAGCTTTCTTATTATTTTTTAAAGAAGTTTTTTAATACAAAATTTTCTTTCTTAAAAAATTTGTGCACTAAAATTTGCTTTATAAAATAGTACAAAAGCTGTCCTAAACGCAGCCTAAGGCTCCATTTGGGGCGGCTTTTTTACTACTTCTTAAAGTAGCTTTCTAGTGTAAAAATTTTTAATTTTGTACTAAAAAGCTATTTTAAGAAGCAGTAAGAAAGCTGTCCCAAATAAAATCTAAATCACTTCAGTTTGATTTCATTTGAAGTTGTAATGATATATAGTTTTCTGTATTAGTTTAATTCAAGCCATACTTGTTATCCATTTATTTATTTATTTTGTATTGACATGCATTTTGAGTTTGTGAATAAAATGAAGCCTCGCCTTAAACTACACGCATCAACTTAAGCTTGCGCAAGAATTGAAAATTATTACTACACTGACTTAATTTAATTATTGCATCTTATTTTTTTCATATCATTTTTTATAATAAGGGCCATTTGATTTGTTGAAAAATAAATGCAGAATAAAATGGAATGGAAGATTGCAATATAATTAAAATATTTTGGATTATTTGAATGGGTATAAAATAAATACATATGATTTTTCGTTTGTTTGAGTTGAAGTAAAATAAATGTAGTTTAACATCTAGAAGCGATAATGACTGGTGGCTGGTGGTGAGCGTAGTTGTCGATAGCTGTGTTGGTAGCAGACGAACAATGACTGGTGCAGGTGATGGCTACTAGTGTTATGTGGTGGTGGCCACATTTGGAGGTGGGATGAGGCCATTAATGGAGGCTAGCGAAGACCTACAACTGGAGAGAATTTAGAGTATATTTAAAAATAAATTAAATTTAAAAATTTTTAAATACATTAAATTAAATTAGATGATAAATTTCAATAGTTTTAAATATTATTCTGTATTTTTTTTACTTTACCTTTTTTTTTGAAATAAATAGCACTAGGTGCAGCTGAGTTATATTTATATATATCAATTTTTATAAATTGCCAGAGCGTCTGGGTGGCAGTGGCACCGTGGCAGAATTTGAAGCTTTGGTGATAAATTGAAAAAGCTTTTATTGTTTTCCGATTGGAATGCAATTTGAGGTGAAGTACAGCAGGCCGGCGATGCGGAGGTTTCTCTGTGTATATCTGCTCGTTGCCTTCTCTATCTCCACCGCGGCCGCTGCACGCAAATACACCCTTTTACCAAGAGAGGAATGGGCGGAGGAGCTCCTCCATGATTTTATTTCTGGAGAAAGCTGCCCTTCTCCGGATCCCGCACTCTATTACCAGCCGGTGATCGGTATCGTCACTCACCCTGGAGATGGCGCCAGCGGGAGGCTCAGTAACTCGACCGACGCCTCCAACATCCCGGCCTCCTACGTCAAATTTGTTGAGTCGGCTGGCGCTCGGGTCATTCCTCTCATTTACAACGAGCCTTGGGATGCCATCTCCGAAGTGAGCCTCTCCCCTCTCTCTCTCCTCTCTTCCCTTGCACGCACGATTCGATTCCTCCATCTGATTAGTTCAAATTTCAATTAGAAGTTTGTTTTCATAAGTGAGCTCGTGTACGGGCTTATGATGTATTTTCTGGCATTATTTGTTTGATGTTGAATAATTTGTCTTACTTACATATTTGCTGTAGAAACTCAAGCTGGTGAATGGCGTCCTGTTTACAGGTGGGTGGGCTAAAGAGGGCTTGTACTTTGAGACAATAAAGAAAGTTTTTGAGGTAATTTTACGAAACATTTTCTTTTGATAATTGTCCAAGAAAGAAATAAGTCATTTTTGAAGAGTATTTTCTGGAATGTCTTGATCATCTATAGTTTGCGCTAATAATCATGCTCATATGCTGTCAACGCTCTTCGCAAAATTTTGCTGTGCTAGTACTTGACACTTTGTACTGGTCTGTATTAAGAAAAAACATATGCTGGCATGCTTCATTTGCTTTCTTATTCAGCATAATACTTGCATGTTAAAGAGTTAAGCAGTGAAGATGCCCATAGTATTTAATTAATTTCTGCATCATCTTGTTAACAAAACTACTGGTATCGCTTCTGAAAGGATTGATATTAGGCTCACATAGAATTGAAATATCTGTGCAAATTTTATGTATTTGATCCGAATTAGATGTTTTTTCTTAGTGCTAGGCATTCTCAAAAGAGGCAGTACGACCTAACCAATTTATAATAGAGGTGGGTAAGAATTTTCCAGGTTGTCACTAGAGAAGTGACTCTTCACAACTTCATTTGATTATGATTAGAAATAGGTAAAAGTTGGGTAGTATGTTTCTTACGAGTGACTTCATTGGTTAATCCAATTGTAGAGAAAAATTGATCACTTTTTTACCACGCCTAAAACTAAAATTATATTTTCTATATAAAATTTGTAGACAATGCTTATAAAAGCAAATAAATGTCACATATTTACAAGAAATCAAATAGAAAGTGGAAAGTCAAGAGGCATTAGTTATGTTTATAAGCTATTCTATGCTGGGAAGGTTAATAATGTGAATGGAGTAGGATAATAGTGGATGGGGAGTGTAAAGATAAAATTATTGAAGTAAATAAAGTTAATGATTGATTGCTATAAAGCTAACAATTAGTGAGGACATAGACATAATAAGTGTTTATTCTTCTCAATTTTGCTTGCAAGAAAGTGTAAAAAATCAATTTTGCAAGAGGTTATTGAACTATTATATATATAATGAAGAAAGGATAATTATTATTGGTAAATTAAATAATCATTGAGTTATGGTGGACTGGGCTCGAGAATATTCATGATTTTTTTGGAATAGGAGATAGCAGGAAAAGTTTTGCTTGATTTGATAGTAATAGATCATCTTGCAATAGCAAATATGTAATTTATGAAATAAGAATAATACTTTATTGCTTCCAAAAGTGACGTTTCTAAATCAATAACAGATTGTTTTCTTACTTAAGTAATGAAAAGTTCTTTTTCTAGAGATTGTAATTGTTTTTTCCTAGTAGGAAGTTTGACAAGACAACCTACACTTGTAGTTATATTCGTAATTATAGAGTTATAACAGTAATCAAAAGAACTAGGATCCAACCAACAAGTTTGATAGAATTATAAAAAACCTACATCTTTATTTGAATGAATTTATTGCTAGCACAAACATTCCTATATAATGGCAAAAGAAAAGGGCAAAAATGAAAGTATAAAAAGGAGAATATTCTCCGGCTTCAAAATATGTTGTAATAATTAATATTATAGATTTTTAATAGAGTTAAAGCACATGTAATAATATTAGTATGGTAACTTAATAATTCTTATTCTAGCACTCTCTTACATACTCATTATACTTCAACAAGGGGCATTGAGAATTGACAACTTTATGAAATTGTCAATATGAGCCAATCTACACTGAATGAGATGTTCTCTTTGAGAACAATCGAAAGATTAACACACTGGGCCAACCATTGTCAAGATCGAAGGTGACTGAATTGTCATGAGAGACAAGATCCTTCTGGTATGTTCACGAGATCCGCAGATCTTCATAGGATCCTTACAGGATCATTAAACAAAATCTAAGATGAATTATAATTTGTCAAACCAAGAAATGGCTATTGCGAACCCTATAATCAGTTAGAGATGAAAATTATAAATGAGCGAAGATGCCACGTGCTAAGTGCGAGTGACATCACACGTGCTGGTAGCAAGTAACAATATAGGAGCGAAGTGAATGAGAGCATCAAGGTGAATGGGGGAAAGTTACAGTGTGGAGTGAGTGAAGATTGAATCCCCACAAAGGCTTTAACTTCGATGTGATCTATTTAGCTTGTAAATGTGTGGGAGTGAGCAATCTAGCTTCAGCATGATCTGGCTATATCATAATTTGAATCTCCATATGGGCACAGTCAGGAACAGGATAGTGGGATCACTCAAGATTGGACAATCTAGCTAGCTGGGTGATCTGGTGTTGGGGGATGAGATGAGGAGTAAACACTACAATGACGAAACAGGCAAGAAAGTAAAACCAGCGGAAAAGTAAAGGACTCCAAGATTTAACATGGAAAAATCCAAAATAGGAAAAAAATCACGGAGCCACACCACACCAAGAAATCTACTATGAAAATTTGGAGAAATAATTACAGATCTCTCTTCTCTCTCTCTCTTTTTGCTTCTCTTCTCACATGCACCATTTTCAATGTCTACACACTCAAAATACAAGAGAGGGATGCAACCCTTCAGAAAACGAGAAAGAAAATCATCCAGTCCATCTCGCAGCGCTAGTTTGGGGCGCTGCGATACGATGCTTAAGCCTCTGTCTTGCACCACTGCAGCGCCGTATCTATATAGTTGCGGGGCTCTGCTCTCTGTCGTTCAGCATTGAGGCGCTCGGGAACACAGCCCCAGGGCGCTTGGGTACGCAGCGCTTGGGAGCGCTCGATCGTTGTACGAATTTTTTTTCCATTGTAAAGCACCCAAACCCAAGCAGGGGGTAAACCCCCCGCACCTCCAATGAACACGATAAGCTTTGAGGTCCAAGACAATAAAATAACCAGATTGATCAACACAATCAGATCCACACATAACATCTGGATGGCTGGCAATGGCTTCAGTTTTGGCGTGGTGGGATTGCGTGAAAGCACGAGCATTGAGGCGAGCGATTGATAATGCATATGAGCTAGAGGATGAAGGCTACGGTGAAGGCATGCTAGTCATGACTTTCTTCAATTGCTCAAAAGCTTGTGTACACAATTAGGGGACCTTGACTGTCTCTGAGTCTCGGACCTCCTCTAGGCTCTGCAGCTCTACCAAGTAGCCTAACCCTGCTCCCTATATTGCCTTGACCATGGTTTTAAGTGAAACCATGGTTCTGCATAGGCTGGCATCTCCTCCCAGCACCACCTTCTTCCCCTCCGCCTGAATCTCCATAGTCCACCTTCGTCTCCCCGATTGTTTGTAACCACTTTATCCCTAAGATTACATCAGTGCTCCCCAAATCTAAGGGAAGAAAATCCTCCACTATCTGTATGCCAAGAAGTGTCAACACCAGCCCCTACATATCCCCCTACTCCTCTCCACCTTTTTTGTTCCCATCATAACTCCAAAGCTCCCTATATCCACCAATTTCAATCCAACTGGTCCACGACCCAATTTGAGATGAAGTTATGAGTAGCTTTGCTGTAAAGCCTCATAATTAAAGTTGGAAGAATAATTTATTTCATCTTCTTAATTAATCAATCGGAGCTTCTATTAATCATCACAATAATAAATCTATATCAAGTGAAAGCAACTAACAATCACATATTTCAAAATATTGCACTATTTTTATTCTCCTAAAATTAATATACAATAGCTAGAAGATTAGTATAATTAATACTCTATCAGAAACTCCTTACTACAAAAGATAAGGAAAAATATAAACAAAATTAAAAGGAAATTTGAAGATCTCTATCAACCTCACTCCAATAGGTCCTGACCCATTCCCTGACTTGAAATAATAAAAATTCACATAATGAGCTAAAAAGTCAGCAAATAATCAAAACTCTATCACTATTTTTAATGCAAAGCAAAATGATCAATATATATGTTCAGTTCTAGTCAATATCAATTATCACTTAATACGAGCAAAATTAATAATAAAATTAATATGATCAATAAAGTCAAAAGAGATCTATCAACTATCAAACTATAAGAAAAATCAATAAAGATGATTATCACCCAATGAATCATGTCAGTATGCTATGATATGTTGTATCAATATTAATGCCGGTACAATTTCAATTATACTATCAATCAATTCAATGTACTACCATGTAAATATAATTATGAATATAATTATAAAAAGCAAAGCATAACATTCAGCTTTAATGTAGTATTTTCTTCCTGGCATATGTTATCTGTCATAGCTATCCATCATCTTATCTTTTATTTATTTTTATTAATTATTTATTTTCACTGGAGGCTTTCAATAATCATTTAAGAGTTGTCATCCTTTATCCGTCGACGTAATTCAATCAATCATTTACAGGCTACAATTAGGATTACACTATCAACTTTTTATATAAAAGAAAGCCCATTGACCCATCCTATTACACAGGGTATTATATTTTAAGAGTCAACCCGTATTCATTATAGTATTAACAGCTAGCCTTTTCTTACATGCAAATGCTATCTTTTCTATGCAATGTAAGTCAATATCATTTATGAAATACATAAATTTATAAATACAGAAAATTTCTTACTTCAAAAAATCACAACTTTCTATTTAACCTGTGAAAATTCAATATGTTTAAGTCAAAATACTCATATTGACAATATCTATCACATACCAAAAGTTATGCGGTAAAAGTTTTACCAATACAAAATTATCCTTATTTTTCAGTAATGTAAATATAAATTTGATAAAAAAATATCAAAAATACAAAATTATTGAAATCAGAAATAGGATAATAGTTATTTATAGTGAGACGAGCAAATTTTTCAACAGGTCCGACTGACGAAAATCGCACCACGGCCTCCAAATTTTTAATTTTCTTTTCTTTCTCCTCAAATTTCTTTCTATATTTCCCTAACAGATCTTTGTTTGTCGAATGGAGGAGAAAAAATGATTTAATGGAATATGAAGGTGGATTATGATATTTATATTTAAATAATAATATAATATTATGTAACTAAATTAATTTTCAATATAAAATTCATATAATTTTTTTTTGGGGCTTCAAAAATTATAGAAAAATATTTATAAAATAACTCATTTTATTTAGAAAATACTGATAAAATCGGTTTGCAAAGTGGACACCTGACTGTCCCAAAATTTTTACTTATATCGACAGGTGTCAATTTCTTAAGGATTTGCAGCAGTGCCCAAAAATTATGAAAATATTATTATAATTAAAACACAATAATATATATTTTATGGCGAAGACAATTTTCAAAATTGGCTTATAATGACTCCTAAAAAAATATTTGGTTGGGTCAAATACTAGCTATTATACCTGCTATCAACCAAGACCACTGCTGACTGCTCCCTGATCTGCCCCCTCACCTTCATGGTGGACTTGGAGTAAATCCCACCACTGAATTTAGGAATACTTCTGCTACATCCAGGTGTAAGTGCTCCTTTCCTTATGTTTTCTCCACTAGATCCTCACTATCAGTCTCCTCCTCACAAGCCATAAGGACCTGGAGTGTGCGGTCCTTGCATCGATGGCCTGGGTATACTTCTCATCACAACGAAAGCACAGACCTTTCGCTCTCTTGTCCTGCACCTCTACTTCTGTGAGGCGCTTGAAGTTGGCTCCAGGGCAAACTCCCCCACTCTTCTCCCTCGGTGCCTCCCGCTAAAATGATACCATCTAGGTCCTTGGTGCCAATGAAGTCACGGTATTTTCGTAAGAGCCTCCCGCAACTCCACTCTTACTGCTCCTCTCCATCTGTCTCCAATCCTCCACCATCTGGACTAGCTTCATCATCTCCTTTAACCCTCTCGACCTCATCAAACAGAGGTCAGCTAGCATGTTAGGCTTAAGGCCCTTTATGAAATTTCTCTCCAACACTGTCTTCGAAATTCCCCTCAACCTCTCTGACAACAACTTGAATCTCTCCCTATACTCCATGATAGATCCCTTCGAATGGCTCGAAAACGTTCCAACAAGCAATCTTTAAACTCTTCCCATGAACGAATCTGATATCTCGCCTCCCTTGACTGGAACCAAGTGAGGGCTGTTTCCCTCCAGACATAATCCTGCAGCTGTAAGCTTCTCCTCCTCTCTCAACCCATTCAACACAAAATACCTCTTCACTCGGTATAACCACCCATGGGCATCCTCGCCTTCGAACACCGGTATCTTCAACTTTCTCACCTTTACTTCTCCACCCTAACTTCCTTTCCCGATGGTTCCCCTCGTGTATTGAGGGTGGGAATCCCACCTTTCTTCCATCCGCCTCCCATTACCCGATCCCCATGGCTTAGTTCATCCACCTCCTTGTTCGGTTGTTCGCTCCCCTTGCCCACATGACCTCCTATTGTGGTCGGTTATCCTACCACCTCCACCATAAAACCCACTATAAAACTCCCTTCCCTCTGCCCCCCCATCCGACAACCTTATTTCGCCCCTTATTGAAGTCCTAGGAGGTGGCTCTTGATGAAAGGAACTCTCTTTGTCAAACTCTTCCCATCTGATCTCTTTCCCTATTTAGCTAAATGAATCTTGATCGAATCGTGCTGAGGGTTAGCCATCAGAATTGTCGGTGGATTTTTTGGATTGTATCTCAATGAGCTTCATCATCATCTCCTCCAACCCTCCAAATCGGCTCTCCATCCGATTCTCCATGGTTGAAGATCTTCATTCAATGGTTTGAGAATTTCTCCTCCATCCCGAATTTGAATTGCTCCATTTTGCCTTCCAACACATCCGCCTTCTTTGCTGCTATTGTCTCCAAAACCTTGCTCTGATATCAATTTGATGCGTTTTGGAAGTAAAAACAACAAGGTAACAAGTAGAAAGCTGTAGGAATTTGAAGAAAGGGACTGATTTTTTATTAATACTTAAATAATAATGAAAGATACAATTAATATACTATCCGAGAGGTAGATCGGCTCTCCGACAAATCCTAGATGCCGCTGGAAAACTTACAAAGAAAAAAATGACAGCAAAAACAAATTGCATAATCATGAATTAACATCATAGTTAGGTTTAAATATGGTCCCCTAATTTCCTCCTAAATCAGCCTCTTTTCCTAAATGGTTTCCTCTCCAATTTGAATTCATTTTGGATCTCTTTCCTTATATAATTCCCTCCCAAATTTAATGAAAATATTCCTAAATATCTCCCCCTTTATTCCTCCTTATAAATTAAATTACATATTTCCTAAGCCCCACAGAGGGGGCTGAAACCTCCCCTAGTTCCGCCCAGCACCTGGGCTGGTTCGGTTCTTGCTGAACCGGGCTGCTCACCTCTTCGCCCCTCCTTTTGCCGTAACAAATTTGTGCATAAAATGATTATTATTAGGATATCGAGAGTTGAGCGTCGATGTTGTGTTTCAAGTGTCGAGAGGGGAGATGACAATGCAATCAAGACTCAGACATAGAGCGTTGATGTCAAAATAGCGTTGGTTGTCTATGTTGAGATAATGTTGGTCAAATATGAGATGTCTAGATGACACGAGGGCGTGATTGTGTGGGTAGAAATTACTAGCGTCAAATTTGGATTTTCAAATGGTTTTGAAGCATTGATGTTGTGAAGATGTAGGACATTGATGTTGCAATGACATCATGCGTTATTGTGAAACCCTAACTATGATCTGCAGATAAAAATGAAGATGGTATGTTCGGGGCCTGGGGTATTGAGTGTGGACAATTGATTTGAGGCTGTTGAGAGTAAGTAAATAATTAAGCTTTTTATTTTTTTTAATGAGTAAAAGCTCAAAATAGTCCCCTGACTATTGCTAAATATTCAATTTAGTCTCAAAGTTTTACGTTGCCCCATTTTAGTTCTTTAACTATTAGAAATTGTTCAATTTGATCCCTCGATTAAATTTTTCGTTCAAATTAACAAAAAATGCTCGCAAGCGTATGGTTCTTTGGGGTATTTAAGGAAAATACTTCTTTACCTAATCCCTCACCTTCCCACTATAATTTTCTGGAGATGGAATTGAAGATCGAATGGTGCGAGGGGTAAGACCTGCAACTGCGAGTAAGGTGACGTGCTGCAACATATAAGGACCGCGAGCATGACGACCGACTGTTGTAAGCAAGACGTCGCACCTCGAGACGACACACACATGCTACGAGCGTGATGCGAGAGGTCGTGAGGGCCGTACTGCGAGTGGGACAATGAGCAACCACAAGTGATAGCTTGAGAAGGAGACAGAGTGCAATTTGTATCTTATGATAGCTAGAGACAAAGACCGCGAGTAGGGGTGTAAGTGAGCCGAGCCGGCTTGTGAGTCGACTCAAGCTCGACTCATTTCTGGGCTCGCGAGCTGAGCTTATCAAGCTCATGAGTCGAGCTCGAACTCAAACTCGAGCTCGTTTATTAAACGAGCTTGAGTTTGAGCTTGATGAGGCTCAACTTGTGAGCTCGCGAGCTGACTCGAATCACTATTAATATTTTTTAAATAATTTTTATTTTATTTATTAAATGCGAATATTATTAAAAATTAATAATAAATATATTTTTAATCCCTCATAAGCCTAACTTCGAATCAAATCCTGCTCGAATTCGCAACAACGCATGGCTTGAAGCAGACGACCTGCACGAGGCGGACCACACTGGGCTCAAGGTGGAACGCGGTTACGCGTGCGGACTGCAGGACTCAGACGACGTTGAGGCGGACGACTCACTTGGTCACGGAAGGCGAACGACGTGGAAGGCAACCCGGACCGTCAAGGCTCGCGAGCCGGCTCGAGCTCGTTTACAGCGGGACGAGCTTGAGTTTAAGCCGGCTTTCTGACTGATGAGCCGAGCTCGATATGGCCATTACTCGACTCAACTCGTTTACACCCTTAACCGCGAGCAATAGCCAGAGATGGAGACTGCTGCGAGCTACCTCGAGCGTTCACCATGCTATTTGACACCCAAAGATGGAGACGATGAGCAATTTGCGACATCCATAGAGACAATTAATGTTAGGTTTGCTTAGCTTATTAATATCCCCCATTCATACGATTAATGTTAGGAATTATTTATTCATAGTTGTATTATTTGTGCTGTATGTATTTATTTGCTTAGTTATTTGAATGAGTTCAAAAATTTTATTTAACTTTTGTTGGGTTTTCTTCTTAGAATTTATTGCAATAATTAAGCATCAAGATTTCTTCTTTTTTTGTTGATGAGAAAGTAAATTTTATTTCATTGTGAACAGAGAACATATGAGACAGCGAAGAACATATAAACTTTCATTCTCATTAGTAAAATGTGATCAATAGCTGCTTTGAAGATAATGTAAATGAAAGAATTATAGAGTGATTATTGAGGTTTATTTAAAAAGTATTAAAAAATATTTCATTTTTTATTAAAATATATTAAAGAAAAGCAATATTAAATTTTGCTTTAAAAAATATAATCTTTTTTCACTATTTATTCAACCTCATTATGTGGTAGATTAAATATATACACTAATTTATTAAATGATAAAATAGAGTAATATAAGCAATGTAATATCATATTCACTTTAATACTTAAAATACTCTTCATGTTTTACTTTGGAGTTAACTTTAACTCTTATTTTAGGCTATAGGACTAAATTGACTCAATTCTAATAGTCTAAGCAATAAAATGGGGCAATGCAAAACTCTGGGACTAAATTAAATATTTATCAACAGCCAGGAGATTATTTTGAGCTTTTACTCATTTTTTAATAAAAATTGAAATATAAGAAATTATATTTAAAAAATTTCATAAAATATTTAAGATACGCGTGCTCAATTTATTTTTAATATTTTTTTAGTTGGACATGTCTTCGACGTGTCCGATATGTATCGGAAGCATGTCGGACATTGCATAATTCATTAAGGGAAAGTGTTGGTGCATCATTGATAAACATGAATGGAGAAGGCAATGCTCCCTTGAATATGCTCTGTCATTTGCTCCAACTTCAAATAGTTTCTCTTCTAGAACTCTCGCTTTCTCCCTTGAATCACTGATTCTCATCTTTTAAATAAAATGACAGTAAGCCTATGAATACAATACAGCATTACTTCATACAGACAGGGAATGTTGGTTACATTGAAATAATAGAAAAATGAATATCGTATTTAAAAGAAATTATGACTTTAATTGTGGAAGGTATGAGGAGGCTGCCCTAGCTGCGGCATTGTCGACTTTGGATATTGCTAGCACCAATCTGGTATTGTAACTGCTCAGTAACAATCTTCTTGTTCGAGGAGTTACTTGGCTCTCAGGCTAACATCTTTTCAAGATATTTTCTGAGCTGCTCTCCACCTAGCTAATTTTCTCAGCTTTGAAAGATTCATCTAGACAACATTGTAAACCTCTCGAAAATCCTATTCTTATCTTCCAAATCCACTCATCGTGTCCTTCTCATGCCTTCTCATTGAATCGAGCTTAAGGACTGGGAATAAGTTATTTCTTTATCCCATGTATATCATTTTACGTTGGAAGCAACTTGCCCTTTCTTTTTGATTTGATAAAGAACCTTAGTTCGTTTGTAGGTTTTTGTTGTTCTTTTCTTTATTAATTGATCCCTTCGCCTAGTGCTAGGATGTATGAAGAGGTGGGACTTCCTTCAGTTCATCTAGCATCGAAGGTTCGAATGGTTTTAGATTTTCAACATTTACTAGAAAATAGACCTCCATATAGGCAGGCAGAGCCAACTAGGATGTGTTTTCCCCATTTCTTTTTCAAAATCTTGAATGAACCATATCTAATTAGTTTGATTTGCACCACACGAATCTTCTTGCTCAAATTTCTCTACTCGATCTTAATCATGTTGACACGTATAGCACTGTTGAGGCTTGGCGAGTTGTGTGCCTACCTCAGTTTTTTTTTTTATTTTTATATTTACTCTAGGAATCTCTGCGCCCTCTAGAGTCCTTAATCTATGTTCTCAAGGGTTGTTGATTCTATCAAGAAGTCATATTTAAAAAGGATTTTGAGGCAAGTATTCCATGCATGTCTTGAATGGAGCTTAATTAATATTATTTTGAATGACCATATTGAATGCAAGCTAGATATACAATAAGATTTCATCCCATGTCTTTGGGTGCCGTGAGATGAATCCTCTTAGTTAGAGGCACAACATTTTTAATGAGGAATGTTGACGTTTATTTTCGCAATTGAGTGTAAATCAGCACGGTCAAAGTTGAGTCGATGTGAAAAAATACGGCAATAAAAGGACCCCAATATATGTGGTGAACGAATAGAAGTACGCCACACATATTGGCGTTGACCAACAATAGTCAAACAAGATCTTCCAAATCAAATAGAGTATGATTTGAAAAGAAAAGAAAGATCTATGAAAGCCTAAACTTGAATTTAGTTTGGTTGTTAATTTATGAGTGGAATGTTGTACTTCTCTTTAGAGTAGTGTTATCATTGCCCACAATTACTTTCAAAGATTGCAAAGTGGGAGTTTGTCTGAGATGATTGAGCTTTGTAAACCATAATGTTCCCAAACATGTTTTGAAGAAGAGACATGCTGATTCTTCTACCATGATGTTCCGTTGACACTTAATGAGTACTGTCATCTTTAGGAACCCATCCACCACAACAAAAAACATAATGATGGCCACTACAGGTCTTTGGAGGTCCTTCTAGGCTAGCAATGTAATTACTTGATACAGTCTTCTCGATCATGGAGTTAATTATCAGGCTAGCATTTTCCCTAGACTTTTTATGAGCTTCTTCCAGCTAGTCAGTTCTTCTCAATTTTATTGCATTTCTGTCTGCGACATGCTATCCCTCTCGGGATTTCTCCTGGGAGCATTAAAAACCTCTTGGAAGTCTAATTCTTAGATTCCAAGTCCTCTCAACTTGTTCTTCTGCGTCCTTTTCTCGAGTCATTGACCTCTTGATTGGGGGTGTAGGCGTACACTTAAGAGTTCTTTTGCAAAATTTATCTAATGCAATCTCACATAATAAGTGCATGGGATGATTAGCACTTTGAGCATAATTATTTAATTTCCACTCTAAGAAATTCAGCACAATCACAATTACAAAATGATTCACCAATCTTACATTTAAGGCTCATGTACTTGATTAAATCAAGCATAAGAATATAAATTTAAGCTATAGAGTAAATTAGTTGTTATCGATGTTTACATGGCTCAAACACCCAACCAGCCTACATCCGCATCTAAGCCCTTCACCGACTTAGGATTCCTATAATCCCGAAGTTGGCACCATATGTCCACTCCTTTGCTAGCAGAGAAGCAGTCTCTTTCTGTGCAAATGCAACCTAATCTTCTAATCCTTACATTTAGGCTACCCAATCAACAAACGAGAAATAGCCAAACCAAAGTTTTCTTGAACTTTGGAGGTAAACTAATGACTAATATACATGAATTAAGTCTAAGGGGCTGTTTGATTGCTAAAAAAGGAATGCAGAGTAAAGGGAATGTAGGGGATTTTAAAATTTGTGTGTTTGGTTTGATAAAAAAGGAAGGCATTGTAAAATTTTAGTGAAAGTTGTTTTTTGAAGTACTGCTAACCCACTCAATTTTGGCCAAATTCCCTTTTCATCACAAGTTGACTACATTGTCGTCGCTCGTTACCTGCCATCGGCCACCGCCGCCTGTTGCCGACTGCTGGTCGCTACCACTGGCCACCGTCGGTCTTTGCCCGCCGTTGCCTCAACCACTGTCTCTCGTCATCGTCGGCCACTGCTGCTTGCCAATGATCGCAGTTGCTGTCACCGCTATCGTTGCTGCCGGTGCAATAGTTTGCCGCTGTTGCCAAACACCATAATCATATTACTTTACATTGCATTCATTTTACTTTAAAAAAAAAATCTGCATTTATTTTATACTCATTCAAGTAACTTCAAAAATTTCAAATACACTATATTTTTTTTACACCGTATTCTTTTAACTCTGCATTCCTTTTTAGTAAACCAAACAACCCCTAAAAAAATATTACGTTCAAAGACCATATCTCTATTATATTTCGACTCAAAATAGTTCTAACCGCTCCTAGTTTAAAAGTTGAGTGGTTTGACCACCTCGTTTTATGATTTGATCTTAGGTCTCTTCGAATTTAGCTTTTAAATTTGTTCAAATTGGTTTGAGGGCCGATTCACCATCTGTCTAGTTCAACTGCCCAATTTAATTCGATTTCACAACCATGAAAAGATTACAAACTCATTTTTTTACTCTCAAATGTGAGTTATACGTAATCCCTAATATCTCTTAATTTATAATTCAAAATAATCAAAACCTCCAAGATATTTTACCAAATATCTTTACAATAGCTCACAAAACATCCCTACAATAGCTAGTAAGTGAGGAAATAAATAATGTTTTAAAAAATAATAATAATTTTATTTTTAATGGAAAGTATATTATATAATATATGAAATCACATTTAAATAGCTCAGTGAATTTAATGATATAGAAATTAAGCCCAAATTATTAAGTATAACATACATGCTTCATTAGCGTCATTTATTACATAATTATCTTAAAGTTTTAAATATATTAAAAGGAATTGCAAAATTTTGAATTTTTTTGTGTACAAACTGAGATTAGTTAGTTATTTATCATAAAAATTTAAAACAAAAAATTCTAAACCTATTAAAAAATTTCTTAAGATATAAACTAATTATTCTTATCATAATTAAGCACTTACATCACATAAATTTTCTAATAATATTAGTTATTAATTCCAATATGAAATGAATTTTAACAGATGATTTGTAATTATTTTAATTTATATAAATAATAAATTCCAATAAATTAAATAAATAGAAAATAAATCCAAATAAGTTTACAAAAGTTATAGATAAATCTATAATGGTATAAAAAATAATTTGAATTAATCTTATCATTTATTAATCATCCTTGAGGCTTTTGGTAAAACCAAACTCAACCAAATATATTTAATATAAGTACAACTCACTCACTAGGTTACTTTTACCCTTGGAGCTTGAGAACTTCTCCTAAGTCTTCTTATCTTCTACACCGCTCTTCGAAAAGTGACAAACCCTCCAAGTTGCCTAGTGAAACATGAACTTCATCCTGATACTTGCTTGAGCATTATTTAACCTCTAAGCAAACGCTTCATAAATCATTAGATAACAGTTTGCATGATTTGTACTAATCAAATGAATGGCGAGACGCATAATTGCTACTTTTCTATTTGTCTCATCATCTGAATATAATATTATGCTTTTATTAAAAAATTCATCAATTGTAATCTTCTTTTTCTCTCTGACTGTCCAGTTTACTTTAGCAAGAAATGATGCCGGGGACCATTTTCCTTTATTTGCTATCTGTTTAGGATTTGAGCTACTCAGCATGATTATCAGTCAGGTAAACATATATTTCAGCAATGAAAATAACAACATTCATATTTATATTGGATTTAGTATCATTTGGCTTTATACTTATCTTCAAGTCTAGCGTATCTTCGCTCAACTTTTTTCTTGTAATTGTTCAGTTACATCTTTCTTAATGTTTGTCCTGTGATTGTATATATATTTATTTCTTTGGCATAAGCCAAGGAAGTTGACTTATTATAATAGAGGTACCCACCCCTTGCGGATAAAAGAGAAAGCAGTGGAACGTAGTTTAATGTTTATGTAGATCATTGAGAAATAATGCACTGTTTTATCCCTTTGGGTACGCAAGCTCTGTTTATAATAAAGGGAATTGCACTTCTTTTATTCCCATGGTTTACATACTTTGTTTGGGAAATCGTAGGAAACTTGCCACTCAATTAATGAAGCTAAAAAAATAACAATTTGATTGTGGGCTCCGAAAATTCGGCCCCGGCCTCCGCCCGCATTTTGCTTTTCGAGGGGGGAGTTTTAACGAGCTAAGTTCCGAGGTAAATTTTGGAAGGCAGATGGGTTTGTAGATAAGACACTACCCAGAGATTTCGCCCTCATTTTGCGAGGACTTTATGATCTGAGTTCTGGTTTCCTATAGGCGCAAGCCCCTATAGTTAATTACCCCTCCCGATAGCGAGAGAGAACTTTCGATTAAGGCTAGTCGTCAATCAGATACGTAGAGATACGCGGATCTGGCGTATAGTAGCAGCATGGGTTCAGAAATTGGAGAGTTTGGAAGGTTTGATATTTAAAAATAGAAATTTCACCATCTTGCACTTAAAGCAGATAGTGGGGGAATGGATGATGGACCCGATCAAGATCCCATGGTTCCGTCGTCCCGGGCCATCGTGGTCCCTGGTCTACTTAGTCAGAGGAGGTAGTCGACCCAACCTGACAGAAGGATCCTTGTCGGCAGCCATGGGTTACTTCGTCCAAGGGGACCTTGTAGACTTGGGATGGGTATTTGCCTGAGGGGACAAATTTGAATCCACCTTAGCTAACAGAGGGCTTTGTGCCCTATCGATCATATCCTATTGATTCATATCTCAAGGATTTGATGCCATTGGGGAGCATACGGGCTCTGGCCATAACCATAATATAATGGTGTCATTTGGCGGCGACCACCTGGTTCAGACAGCCCCGAGTCATAACCGTTTATCCTGCAGTGCCATTTGGCGGCGAAACTGCCGGTTAGAGGACTCGTGCCACGTCCTTGCTGGCAGGAGATTGTTTGAGAATGGATCCTAGTGATATTTTCAACCAGGCATTAGCTCTTTGTGAGCTGCAGTTATTTTTCAATTTGTCCACCTCGGCAAACTATTGCGGAGGGTGGATAGATTTTGCTTTAAGTGGTTGATGATTGGATTTCAATTTTAAATATTTTTGGAATTTTGGGATTGTCTTTTGGAGATTTGGATTTTGGTAATAGTTTGGGAGACATTTTGAAATGTTTGGAATGGACCCCTCCGGTTGATATATGCATTCAACACGGCCATCATTGGGGTGACTTTGAAGTCACTTGAAAATATCTGAGGTTTGAGGGCATTTTGAGATATTTGAAATTAACCCCTCCGGTTGAGATCTGCATTCAACGCAGCCATCATCGGGGTCTGGGGTCATTCATATTTTTGTGTTTTGAACCTTGTCGACTCTGTCTAGTGATTGACAGAGGATCGAATTTCGTAGGCTTTATGCCCTTATTAGTGAATTCTCTTGATTATAGGCCTTGAAGGCCTAATATGAACTATAAAATAAATATCCCGGTCGATCTCGCTATCGCATATTTATTTAATGGTTCGAGTCGTGTCGACTCCTATCTACCCGTATAGGAGGATCGGGCTCGAACTGGAATTCACTTATTGACTCGCGCAGCATCCCTAGACGTCACGTGTGTACCAATAACACGCTCGCCGGGGCCCATGCGGGTGTGATTGTATTTACCCCCTTTTAGTGTACCTATGTGTATACAAATTAAAGTGCACATGTGCAGGGGTATTCTTGAAATATTTGTAAACGCCTTCTGTCTGCTTTTACGAAGGTTGCAGATCCGGTGGCGTGGCGTCGTATGATCTCCACAACTGTTGCTGGTAGGCAGGTAGATGTTTTCATTCATAGATTGGAATTGACTTCAGGATACTGGATTTACTGAAGTCTTCCTGCATCTACCTACGTATGACATATGATGCATACATCTGTATTCGTAGGAGACTGGTATGTATTGCAGATCTTCTAGTGCTAACCACGGGCATCTACATTGGTTGTAGTCATTCGTCAATTTATTCATGAACATTTCGTATGTATAACAGGTCTCATACAACAGTTCATAGGAACTTGTATACTCATATTCCTTCATTACATTTGTTGTAGTCTGCAGTACTTTCGCTGTTATCCATGGATAATCTTCTAGTGAACTCCTGTTATAACGGCCTGTAAATACTTTGTATGTGGTGCTTATCATCCGCCTTTGCTTATAGTGGATTAGTACACCTTCCTGATGATTATTTAATATTTGTTGCAAAGATGACCCAATATCCTTTGCACATTGTTCGTCACTATCTGCGAGCGGACGATAATCCTTCTATGACCACTTGTGGGAAATCTGTAGCGTCTTACAACATCTGTGACCCTTCACAACTATTCTCAAATGGATGTGGTGGGGACTGCTGTCTTTTCGCAGGACTTCTACGAAGAATGTCATTGACCATGGAATTGAATGTATCCATTTGTGCTTTGAATCTGGTCATGAAGCACCATTATATTTGATGTATTTTGGCTTTGTGTCATAGAAGACTAGTGCATTCGCAATATCCATTGAAATTGATTGAAGGGAAATTATCACATTCATCTTATGCTGCACTGTGTGTATTTGCTTATGATTTTGTCCTTTATAAATGAGTCAATACACTCGTCTATACACTGATGTTTGGCCTCTAGATGAATTGCATTCATTGCATGTTTTCTTCATATGACAGATGGTGTTTTCATTTGTGAACCATAAGATGTTGAGTGAAAGAAGGTTGCTACACTCGTTGCTTGTTTACAGTTGTCATATTGAATTCCTTCATTTGTAGACAACACAGTGTAGTTGTGTGAAGGAGCCATCGTATCCGCTGTGTATCTTCCATAATTGAGATGAATTGTTTGTGGATGAGATAGGATTGCATGCTCCTCGTCTTCAAAGATGATTCTCCATACACATGATGAATTTGATGCCATACTTCTCAATATTTCATTCCAATTATGATGATCATTACATAGGAGAAATCCCATGTTAAAGCACAAGTATTTTTATTTGCTTGCATGTCGTTGTAGTCTCTATTTATTCTTTGTCGGCGATCGCTTGCAAGTCCCTCTTGAAGCTTCGGTCACTACAAGCATCGTATTCATTTTTAGGTATTCATTTGAATGCATTTGGAATTGATTTGTCATGAAACCTTGATCGCTTGCAAGTAGACTCCACTTGCAACTTCTTGATCTCCAATAATGACTTGTATTGTATGAGATGAACTTGATTCATTTAATGATTGGAATTTGCATTTCAATTGACATGATTACTTCCTGGGTTTCAAGTTCTATACTGAGTTGGAGTAGAAGTTCAAATCTTTAATATTTGATTCAAGTTCTGTTGACATCCGCTATGTTTGAGTCAAATCAAATTCAAGTTCACAAGTCCTTGCAAGTTCTTTTTCTTGTGTTCAAATAGTTTGACTTGAATTTACATGTTCAAGTTCAAGTTCATAAGCTTTGCTTGAGTCCAAATCAAGTCCACTGTTGTTACTTATTGGAGTTCAGATCATATTGAGTTCATGCTTAAGTCAAGCTCTTTGTAGTCAAATTGCAAGTCCTTACTTGCTTTCAAATTGTGTTCACTTGATATTCGAATTGAACTAGAGTTCCTTTCATTTGTTTAAATCTTCTATGAATGTTCAAACCGGTTCCCTGCTGTCCAAGAGTCCACAAGTTCGAATTCAAGTCCCAAATCTTGTCCAAATATGAGTTCAATTCGACATCGTTTAATTGACTTTGATTTAGGTTAGATTTTATATTCATTTGAGTTTAGTTCATCCTTCAAATTGAGTCCTTTGTTTGTGCAGATTTTGTTCAAGTCCTCAAAATCTTCAAATAAAATTTCGGCAGCCTCCCGGCGTCTCCCCTGTTTAGGGGAAAAACTAAGAGGCTGCCTTCCCCTCCACGCGACGTGCGCGCTTCAGGTAGATGTCCGTAGACACCACGGCAGCAAATTTTCTTCAATCCCCGCCCGCTACATGAGCGTTTAGGGGTCTTGGGCACCTGTTGCAAGGAAAGCAGGAGGATTTTTCCACGTATGGGTACTTAATTTTGTCCCCCTCGCGCTACATGAGCGGTCCGGGGATTACCCACCTCGTCGCAAGCGCCGTGTCGGTTTCCCTCCCTACTACGCTACGTGAGCGCGTAGGGGGTTTGCTGACTCGCCGCTAGCGTTGAGGATAGGATTCTTTTTTATGATTACCCGCCTCATTATTGGCGTCGCACCGATTTCCCTCCCTACTACGCTACGTAAGCGCGGTCTCTTTTTGCATTTAAAAAAAAAAAATAAATTAATTATCATAACTAACTAATAATAATAAAAAATAATCAAATATAATTAGTCATAATTAATAATAATTAATTAAAATTTAAAATATTTAATTATGATTAATAATGATTAATCATAATTAACTACACTTAATTATAATTAATTGTTATTAACTAAAATAAATTATAATCAATTATAATCATTATAACTAATTATAATTAATTCTGATAATGAATTAAAATGCAGGATTTGGAATAAGATTAACAGGATTTAAGCTGGATTTAGGTAGGATCAACAGAGAATTAAACTCTCTGTGTAACAGAGAGTTTAATTCTTTATTTTAAGGGACTTAGCCGAAGAAGCGTGTGAAAGGAGAAAATCACATTCATAACTGTAAGCTCCCGTCGTTCCTTCCAATCAAAATGTCGTAACTTCCGAACCGACTGGAAGGGGGGGAGTCGTTGCAGGAGGCGTCAGCACATGAGCGAAGTCGAACGGCCACCAAGGAGCCGAGGAAGTGCCAGAAAGGGAAGAAGATTCCTTCACAGCGGCGAGCTCCCCTGTCGCTTCCGATCAAAATGCGTAACTTCCAATCCAATAGGGAGAAACGTCGGAGGAGAAGCGAAGCCGGTCAGCAATGAAGAGAGGTAGGGATCCCTCTCTCTCTCTATCTCTCTTTCTCTGGGTCAGAAGAAGTCGGACGTCGGCTAGGGTTCGGCTGGAGGATGCTTCGGCCGAGAGGAGGGAGTCGGGTGAGGTGGAACTTGACGGGAGCTAGGGCAGAGGCGACGGGAGTGCTGGTCGTGGGTTGAAGTCGCAGAGAGAGCAAGCCCCGAAGTGTTCATTTGGCTGTGTATTTATCGACGTTGAAGAGCAGCAATCGAGGGGTTCCGGACAGGAATCGTGGAGAAGCGACGTTAACTGCGCCGAATAACAGAGATGGCTACTGTAGCTACGTCTGTTCAGCGGGTTTTGCGCAAGATTTCAACGGAGGTATGGCCCCTTTTCTCGTTTCTTTCAGGTATTGCACAGAGGTCAACAAATGCCCCCCAACAAATGTGGTTCGCGTCTAGAGCGAATCACGTTTGTTGTATGTTGATTGACTCTATAGATCTCTAGGTATTTTCTCTAGACGTCACATAAAGGTCTTTGCTTAGCGGATCTCCAAGAATTTGCTTGGATGTCACACTAACATTTTCATTCTGTAGATCTTCAAGAGTCTATCTCTGTGTCTTTATAGATCTTTTAGATGCACTTGTAGTCAATAATGATTGACATGTTGGCTCTTGTGATTTCTGTGATTGTACTCTATGTTGTAGATGATTTTAAATATTTATTTGGGGATCTCGGCACGCAGCGCGATGTCGACCCAAATAAATATTTAAAATGCCCCCTGTCTCTAGGGACATTTGTAGATGTCATTCGGGATACCTCTTTTTGTAGCTTTAATTTCCCTGAGATTCTAGTTCCTTCTGTCCTGTGCTTTGTGCTGCGGACATTGATGGAGAATTGCCTGATTTGTCTTTGTTGACTTGTCAGGTGATTTTGTACCTTCTGCCCTTTGCTTCTAGCTTTGGCGGGCTTGATGAAGGAGTGGTCGCTGGTAACCAAAACCCTTAGGTTTGTAATAGGTCGATGGCGAGAAGTCATCGGTCCAGAGCTTTGTGCATAGCGGACTTGTTGATGACGGAATCCTCTTAGTTCAGCTTTAAGCTTTTCATGAACTTTGGGATAATTTCTTCGGTCCTTTGCTTTGTGCTTTGGTAGACTTGCTGAAGAATTTGCAGGTTTTGGATTCGGTTGATAGTACCAAAATTGGGTAGTATCTTGATCCTTAACCACTTGAGGAGACTTTAATCTGAGTTATTTGAGTTCATCAGATTGGGCGAGCTGGGATTTGACAGCTCTTCGTCCTCTGGTTGCTGAGATGGGGGTTCCTCTACTGCGGCCTTTCTTATGGCGTGTTGAGTAGATGGAGCTGCCAGCGATCCGGCCATATTTGGGCTTGTTGGATCCGACCTCTTACACCCATTCAGGCTTCAGACTTGAGCTAGGGGAAATGTGCTTCCCAATGCTGATTTTGTTGAAGTTGGTAGATTTGGAGTTCTCCTTTGTGGTTGAAGATTTGGAGCCTACGCACATTCGGTAGTTGCTCGAGATTTCTCCTTCCCACTGGAACCTTGATTCTCCGGTCATTAGGAGAATTTAGTAGACTACGATCACTTGAACTTGTCGAGTCAAATTTGCCTTCGTACTTCCTACAGTCCCTACTGACGGGTTGACGAAGTGGGGGTTCCGCTACTACGGCCTTTCTTATGGCGTGTTGAGTAGACGGAGCTGCCAGCGATCCGGCCATATTTGGGCGTGTTGGATCCGACCTCTTACACCCACTCGAACCTTAAGCTTCAGGCTGCTGAAAGACTTCAGGTTGTTCTGACTCAATTTGTTAGAGTGTGTAGTTGTAAAAATCTCTTTCTGACCTTTGAAATCTTGGTACGTTGGAGAAGGTGGTGTCTCGATCTTTTGAAGCTCACCTGCACATACTTTGAAAAGAATTTATTGTATTCTTCAGTATAAAAGAATATTTGCGTTGGTTATTTTAAATATTTATTCAGGGATCTCGGCATGCAGCGCGATGTCGACCCGAATAAATATTTAAAATGCCCCTGTCTCACAGGGACATTTCAGAATAGAATAAATTTGAAACTTTGTGATTTTAAATATTTATTTGGGGATCTCGGCACGTAGCACGATGTCAACCCAAATAAATATTTAAAATGCCCCATGTCCTGCAGGGTGATTTTGAAATGCATTCTAGCGACACAAGAGAATTTCAAAAATGTAGAGTGTATAGTGTATATAAAAATACATGAAATACACAATACATTAAATATAACATTTCCTTGAGCAATCTTATGCATGGTACTTCTTCAGATGTCGACCGTTGATCGGTGGCATGGGCCTCTGACCGTGCAGATCGATGAGTTGGTAGGCTCCTCCTTGATACACTTTTTCGATAACGAAGGGACCCTCCCAATTGGATACGAATTTACCACCAATTTTTCGGTGAGGGATGATTGGCCTTCTCAGCACCAGGACCAACTCCCCTTCTTGAAAGGATCGAGGGCGCACCATCCGATCAAATGATTTTGTCATTCTTCCTTGGTAGATCTCTAGATTTTGTTGGGCTTGCAGTCTGACTTCATCGAGTGCATCGAGCTCCTCCATTCTTAGGCGAGCATTCTGCTCTTGAGTAAGCTCATTCTGGATAGCGACCCGAAGAGATGGTAGTTCAACTTCTAGTGGCAAGACGGCTTCAGCTCCGAACACTAGTGAGTAGGGAGTGGCTTTGGTTGGTGTTTTGTAGGTCGTACAATACGCCCATAATGCCTCTGCCATCTTCGTATGCCATTCTCTTTTGTTCTTGGTGAGGATCTTCTTCAACAACTTTACCAGCGTCTTGTTGAAGGCCTCAGCCAAACCATTGGCTCTTGGGTTATATATAGACGAGTACCGCCAGTCAATCTTATGACGATCTACAAACTTATAGATTTTTGTACTCTTGAATGCTGTGCCGTTATCCGAGATCACTCGGCGTGGTACACCGAATCTGTAGACGACATTGTGGGTAAAGAAATTGATCACGGCTCGGACTTGACTTCCCTGAATGGTGCCGCTTCCGCCCATTTTGAAAAGTAGTCTGTTGCTGCAAGAATGAAGCGATGTCCGGCCGATGACGGCGGATCTATCGGTCCAATTATATATGTGCCCCAACATTCAAATGGCCAGGATGCAATTGTTGGGTGTAGTGGATTTGGTGGTTGATGAATAACATCACCATGAATCTGACACTCGTGGCACCTCTTAGCGTGGTTGATACAATCTCTCACCATCGTAGGCCAGTAATAACCCATTCTTTTGATTTTAGTAGCTATCTTGGGACCTGACTGGTGTGCTCCGCAGAGTCCTTCATGAACTTCTGCTACCACTTTATCAGCTTCCTTGGTCCCTAGGCACCTTAGCCACATTTGATCAAAAGCTCGTCGGTACAACGTGTCATTGACAAACGCGTATCGTAATGCTCTTTTTCTAATTTGTGCGGCCAGAGATTTATCTGTTGGAAGTTTGCTTTCTTTGAAGTAGTCGACGAATGGTTGCCTCCAATCGTCTTCGACTTCAACATCTAGGCAATCCAACCACGACTCTGAGAATCTACCTGTTCTTCGTCTTTTTACTGCTGGACGTTCCCCTGGTTGATTTTTAATAGTGATTTGTTGGGGAGGTTGAGGATCAACCGGGGCTGCATCCTGTTGGCTTGAACCTGGTATTCCCTCTGCCTGCGGGAATTGTAGGGTTGCTGGCTCTAAGACTCGGCGGTTTTCAACCGCAATGAATATAGGTGGCCTCTTATCCTCATTTGCAAGCTCCTTGGCTAGTTTTGCTAGACAATCTGCTTTTGCATTCTGTCATCGAGGAACTTGAGTTATCTTGACATTCGATATTTATTTTAGAAGCTCGAGAGCTCGTCGGTGGTAGTGGGCCAATTCAAGTTTGTAAATCTTGTAAATGCCCAGAACTTGATTTATCACAAGTTGAGAATCACCGAAAATTTGGAGATCTGTGATTTGGACATCAATTGCAATCTCCAGTCCCGCTATTAGAGCTTCATATTCGGCTTCATTATTCGTCTGAGGTTCGGTTAAACTGAAAGAGAATCTCATTATACCTCCCTCGGGTTCTATGAAGACAAGACCGATGCCAACTTGGGCCTTTGCAAGATTTGGAGGTTTGGGAGACTTGATAGATGATGCCCCATCAAAGTACATCTCCCAAAATGGTAGCTTTTCTTCTTCATCAACCTGCATGATTTGTTCATCTGGCAAATCATCATTCAACGGTGAATCTGCAGGAATTGGATGTGCGGCGAGGAAATCTGCCAAAGCTTGTCCCTTTACTGCCTTTTGTGGCATATACACTATATCAAATTGCAGTAATAGCACTGCCCACCTTGCCAGACGACCTGTCAACGCTGGTCTTGTCATTAAGAACTTCAGCGGATCGATCTTTGATATCAAGGTGATTTTGTGGGAGAGCATATAGTGGCGGAGTTTCTGAACTGCGAAAATCAGCGCTAGACAATGCTTTTCAATGGGAGAATAACGTATCTCTGCTCTGATTAATCTCCGACTGATATAATAAAGTGTATTTTCTCTGCCCTCTTCATTATGCTGGGCCAATAATGCTCTGAGAGACTCTTCTAGTGCTGCCGTATACAGAATAAGTGGCTTCCCCGGAATTGGCGCTGCGAGAATGGGCGGATTTAACAGATATCTTTTGATGCTGTCAAACGCTTCCTGGCATTCTGCATCCCATTTGAAGCGGACATCTTTCTTCATCAACTTCGAAAATGGCTGGCACCTACCCAATAGATTCGATATGAATCGTCGAATGAAAGCCAGCTGTCCTTGTAACGAGCGAAGCTGACGGAGGTTTTTAGGCGGCGGCATCTCTATGATCGCCTTAATCTTATTGGAGTCAACTTCTATGCCTCGGTGGCGAACGACGTACCCAAGGAATTTACCGGAGGAGACCCCGAAAGCACATTTGAGAGGATTCATTTTCAGATCAAACTTTCTGATTCTTTCAAATACAATCCTCAGGTCATCCAGATGATCTTTTCGGTCCATGCTCTTGACAATAAGGTCATCCACATAGCACTCTACCTTTCGGTGTATCAGCTCATCAAAAATATGGGTCATTGCCCGCTGGTAGGTGGCACCAGCGTTCTTCAAGCCAAAGGGCATGACCGTATAGCAGAAAATACCGATGGGCATTCTGAATGATGTATGCTTTTCATCTTCGGGCGCCATCTTGATCTGGTTGTATCCTGACGATCCATCCATAAACGAGAACATGTCATAATTTGACGTATTGTTTACCAGGAGTTCGGATACGGGCAGTGGAAAATCATCTTTTGGACACGCCTTGTTGAGGTCCCGAAAGTCAATACAGATACGAATCTGTCGATTCTTCTTCTTCACCGGGACGATATTGGCGATCCAATCGGCGTATTTTTCTTCTCGGATGAAGCCTGCTTCTATGAGTTTTTTCATCTCTGCGATCACCTGCTCTTCAATCTCCAATCTCATTCTCCTTGGAGCTTGTTTAACGGGTGCCGCATCTGGTCTGATTGCTAGTCTATGAACTGCTACATCAGGGGATAAGCCAGGCATTTCAGCATATGTCCAGGCAAAGCAATCCCTGAATTCATAGAGAAGTTCTTTAATTTCTTCCACTTGGTCTTCTGGTAGAAGGGAACTAATGAAGGTTGGGCGAGGGTCCTCCTCGGTTCCCAAATTGACTTCTTTCAGTTCGTCCATAGTGGCTGCCTGTCCACCATCTTCAAGCTCTTCCGGTGCAGGCTTGGCCTCTAGAGGCTGATCATCGTAATCATCAGCTTCATAGACTTCTTCATCTGAAACGTCATTGGATTTAACTTCCCTGCAGGTGATGGCTCGGCAAGTCTCCTTTCGGATGCATTTTCGCCTGACGAATCCAATACCTTTATATGCATTCATATCCTTCCTTCGTAAGGGACGCGGTCTCCTTCCGTACCAGAGGCATAGGCATGTACGGAGCTGTCGCTTGGAGGTGGGAATATTAATGTGTTTTCGCAACATTCTTTGAATACCTTTGATATTAAACCTAGGTAATCTCGTAGGTAATAATTCTTCAGAATTGATGAAGACATGATCCCAATCATGATTCACTTCTTCATCCTTTCCTATGGAATAGAATATATTCCCTGACTCAATCCCCTTTCTGATTGGAGGCAGATAACGGGTCACGAGTTCTTCAACTTTATGCACATCTATTTCTTTGAAATACTGTAGGGGAACGCGAGTGACTACGAGCACGCTGTCTGAGATTGACAGGCTATCTATCCTTCTAGAGAATACCTCTTGCACCGTGTTCATGTAGATAGAGTCGTAGTCATAATCATCATTTGAATATGCGACCTCCCTACTCCATTCGTCCATCGAATGACATACCCTCTGGGATTTCGTAGAGGTGACCTCATCTTCATCTGTGTCGCTCCCAAGGTGAGGTACACGTTTCCTTTCTTTAGAAGTGGAAGTGGTAGCTTCTTTGGGAAGAGTCGGCGTTGCCTTCTTTCTCCCCACCTGCTTTTTCTCACTTTTTTGTTCAGGTCGCTTTGCACTCTCTAGGTATGATGCTTGAGCCTTCAGAGAGTTTGACAGTCTTTGCTTCTTTGGCACGAAATACTGTGCATCTTCATAGACTGTTGCTTCATGGGCTGTAAAGGGCTGGATGTCGCTAGAGATCCTGAACTTTTCTCCATCCCTGAGATACTTCATGCACTGATGTAGTGTTGACGGGACAACGCCATATTCGTGCAGCCAGGGGCGACCTAGTAGCGCCTTGAATGAAGTGTCCGCGTCAATTACATGGAACTTGGCTTCTGTATGAAATTCTCCAAAGACAAGAGGGAGCATAAACGATCCAAGGGTTTTCTGCCCTTTCTCGTTAAAACTATGTACCATAAGCTTATCTGGCCCGAGGTGCTCCACGTTAAGGCACAACGACCTTAGTGCTTTTAAGCTCATAAGGTTGATAGAGGACCCAGGGTCGATCAGAATTCGACTGATTACCAAATCATCACTCTCTGCAGTAACATACAGAGGTCGGTTGTGGTCTGCAGTCCCGAGCATCATGTCATCCTCTGTGAAAGTGATGAATGGTTCGTTACGAGCTTGTAGGACCTCAGTCAGGTTGCGCTCGGCGAAGTAAGCCTCATATCTTTCGGGGTCTTTGAGAGCCTGAAGCGAAGTCTCCCGAAGATCTTTAGACATTACCAGAGCGTCGTATATGCTGAGCTGGGCAGGGATCTTCCTCAGATGGGATAAGATATTATAATCTATTCCCTTAACTGGAGTATGTTTCTTCTTGGGATCCTCGGAGATAATGTCCTCGTTGATAACTATTTCTTTTCCCTTATCTTTGTTGGAGGTCTGCTTCTTTGGCGGAGACGACAGTATCTTGCCACTTCTCAACTGCACTTGAGCGATCTCTTCTGGCTCAGACTCATTTAATGAAATTTCTTCTTCAGAGTCAGCCATTATTGTGTCTAGAGATTCATCCGTTGATCCAGAGTCATCTTCTAGATTTACATGTCCTATCTGGGATGCTATATCGGGATCTGATTCATCTGTCTTTGGAAAATGCAGATCCTCCTCCGAGCTATAGTCCATTGACGATGTTGCCAGACAGGTTTCAACGATCATCTCTCTGACATATTTTTCTTTTGTCGGAGTTATTGGCGTTACTTAAATGACTCGACAAACTTCTATGGGAAGATGGTCCTCATCAGCTTCCTCTGCTTCGTCAATCTTGAGCTCTGACATAAAGTCAACAAGCTTAATAGGACGCCTCGCGGTCTGGTAGTATTCATCCAGACTATCTATAACCTTTTGGGTTGCTGTTTTCTTCTCTTTGGGCTTCTTCAGTTTTGTCTTCCTCTTGGAGGGCTTCACCTTTCCAGATTTTGAAGTTCCAGCTTGGTTGAGAAACTGTTTAGAAGCAGATGCCTGTGCCACAGGTAATGCCTTCAGATTTAACACTGGCTCCGTAGGAGATTTCCATTTTACACCCGGAACTCCTTCAAGCTGTTTCAGCATTTTCACAGTTTTCTTGGAGACCGCAGTCTTCCACTGCTCTTCTTAAGCTGGCTTCTTTTCATTTTTCCTTTCTTCAACCGGGGGTACGGAGGAAGTCGTAACTACCCGAGTTGACTCTTTTCTGGGGTGAGTCAGCACGTTGTCGGACAATGTGAGCTTTCCTCTTCGATATTTTCTTTCAAGCCAATCTTTGAAAACATAGCAATCTTCAATTGGATGACTCATTACCCGATGATATGGGCAGTAGTTTGGGTCGCCACTATGTTTTGACTCCTCGGGTCTTTTGTACTCTGGCAGTTCTAACCCGCTTTCAACGCCTGTCGAAATAATTTGGCAACACTTTCCCTTTTAAATGAATATTCTTTATTCATTTTATCTTTGAGGGAGGGGAACGTTCGATCACCAGTTCCCGTTGTTTGCCTCGGGCGTTCTCCACCGCCCTGATAATTTCGTGGTTTATCATTACCCCCGAGTATCAGCTTTGGCTGGGGGTTAGGGTTGTAGACTTGCTTAGGCTTTTCCTGATATTGCATTGGCTGCTTGCCTTTGTCTACATTATACGTCATCTGTTTCTCCTTATCAGCTCTGGAGAAAAATATGGAGTCAGCATCACCTCTTCTAGCACCTGAGGCTTTAGTTTTCTTAGGCTTATCAGAATAATTCTCTGATTTTGATAAATTCAATTTCTCAAATTTTGCCACTCTGTCCAGTAGATCCTGAAATGTGGTAATAGTAGCCATGCACAGGAAGGGTTGCATTTTGTCATCAATATTTCCCATTAACAACTGTACGGCATGTTCTTCTTCGAGCTGCTGCTCACATTTCATGCTCAAGTTACGCCAGCGAGTGATGTATTTGGTCACTGATTCTTCTTTCTTTCTCTTATTCAGAGCAAGGTCAGCGATCGTTATTTTCTCGGTCGCACTGGCGAACCTCTTCACGAACATATTTTCTAACTCTGCAAATGTCTTTACAGAGTCATTTGGTAATTCAGCGTACCATTCGAAAGCAGCTGCTGTCAAACTGCTAACGAATTGTCGGAAGAGTAGAGCATCATTCCCTCCAGTATTCCCGCAGGTGGCTTTGAACTGCGCCAGGTGCTGTCTGGGATTTTTGTTGCCATCAAAAGTATTGAATTTTGGCACAGAATATCCCTTCGGGTATGGCACCTGATCATACTCTGCTGGGTACGGGCGACCTTTACCCACCAATTTCTCTGCCTGGTTAATAGCTATAATAGCCCTGATCCTCTCGGTGATAATCCCTTCAAGCTGCGCAGCAGTCACAGGCTCGGAGGTACTTGCAATATTCTGCGGAGTGGGTTGGCGAGTGATATTCTGAGCCTCATGACCACCTTCAGGAGTGTCCCGTACTCCTGAGACTTGCGGTACTTGAAAGTTTGGAGGATCAGGGGGAGGATTGGGCATAGAACCAACTGCAGCATTTCTCTGCATAATCTGCATCATTGCCGTCATTTGGGTCATCATCTCTGTCATTTTCTCATGCAATTGAGAGATTTCCCTATCCTTTGCCCTCATTTGACGTTTCATTTGTCTCTGCATTTCTGCGAGCGTGACGTTCTCGTCAGCAAAGGGATTCTTCTCAGCCTCTTCTCGCTCTTCTTGGGAATGGACACCTCTGCCAGTGGTGGACCCATCTTCACGGCGGCGCCGGTATACTTGTCTAGGCGGTGGTTGCCAACGATCGTCATCTTCATCATCGTCGTAGTAGGCCTCCTCTTCGACATTGATGTGTCTCACCATGTAGACCACTTCCATGTCCAAGGTGTTATTTACCTCTTCCAAGTTTTCTTCTATGAATTCTTCCATATTTTCTTCTAGATTTCCTTCCATGTATTCTTCAATATTTTCTTCTAAATTTTCTCTTAGATTTCCTTCCATGTATTCTTCAATATTTTCTTCTCCTATATCTTCTTCTTCTTCTTCTAGTACTCGGATCTTCGAGCGGCGGCGCCACTGGATCTCCGGTTCTTGGTTAGGCAGGAAGATCTCTTCAACCCGTGGGCTACGGTCGAAGTTGGTCGTCTCTTCCTTGGAAGGAGTTGGTGAGCGACGGGATCCCTTGGAGGATTCTCCAAGCTGTCTACCGTTGGGAGGAGCGTCATCATGGGTCTTCTTTTGGACCCACTTCTGATATTGTTTACTGATGGGGGCGGATCTCCGGGAAGCTGTACCAGATGTCACGCCCGAATCAGTTCTTTTTTTTTTATCTTCTTCTCTGCGAGGCTTTGGCCTCCAGATTTGTTTTCCCTTCCACCGGGACCTTTCGGCGGTGGATCCCTGAACGCGTGGTTCAGGTGTCACACCCCGATGTTCACCGCGTGGGACTTGTTTTCTTCTTCTTTCGGCTATCAAATCATAAGACAACCTTTCTCTCGGAGGGGTCCTTCTGGTCTCAATAACCAATGGCCTTTGGAACTTCTTTTTCTTCAGACCCTTCTCCTTTACAGTCTTTAGTACCCTGTACACCCGAGCTGACAGGGTTTCAGGTTCTTTCCTCTTCTGAGGAGCTGAGATTTCACATCGTCGATCCCAAAAAGACTTCTTCAGCTCACCAGTAGAGCTATTCCTCTTAACCCATCTCAGGTCAGTAAACTTGTTCCGGGTAGGAACGTTGGATATATGCTCTGGAGCAGGCATGTTCGAGGGGTGCACTGGCACTAGTAGCTGCTGAGCTCAGAGTTCAGCATTCATCTTCCTTCTATGCCTCCTGGTGGGCCTTCCTCCAGATGAGGAAGCTTCAGTATTGTTCCTCCCAGGTACAGATGACCCTATTGGCAGCGTAGTGGTCCTGGTAGGTACCACTGAGATTCTCCCATCAGTCACTATCCTTCTGGTGGCTGGGACCTCAGATTGAGAAAGTCGTTCAAACACAGAGATCCTCCTTTGAGGGTCTTTGACAGCAGGTCGTGGCGCTGACAAATGCACACGACGGCTAGCAGTTTTAGTGGAGTGGGGCCTCCTAGCATGCCCTTCAGATTCAATGCCGCATGGAGGGATACCAGCAGCTCTTGCGGTAGTAGCTGGAAAGTCGATACTGCCAAACTGGATAGTAGCTCCAGTATTTCCAGTTTCAATAATGGCATTTGCCAGTTGGATCCTGGCTCCTTGTCCCAGCTGGACAGTCATTGGTGTGTTCTGTAGATCCATCTGCATAAATGAAAGGTAAGGGTTAGTGATCAAAATTTGATACATCACTCCACACTTTCAAAAATGCAGAGACTTGCACAGAATAGAAAACAAAAATAAATAACATTAGCGAGCAAATTCAAATAATACAAATTTAAAATACTGTTAAATATGTTATTTTAATAAATTTGTTTGAACGATCATTTTGAAAGATTCAAAATTTAAATTCTTTAAACGATCATTTTAGAAAATTCAAAATTTTGAATCTGGGTTGAAAATAGCTGCTACTATGGCACTGAGACGACTAGCCAAAGATGGAAAGAGAAACCAATCCCCAGCGGAGTCGCCAAAAATCTGTGGGCTCCGAAAATTCGGCCCCGGCCTCCGCCCGCGTTTTGCTTTTCGAGGGGGGAGTTCTAACGAGCTAAGTTTCGAGGTAAATTTTGGAAGGCAGATGAGTTTGTAGATAAGACACTACCCAGAGATTTCGCCCTCATTTTGCGAGGACTTTATGATCTGAGTTCTGGTTTCCTATAGGCGCAAGCCCCTATAGTTAATTACCCCTCCCGGTAGCGAGAGAGAACTTTCGATTAAGGCTAGTCGTTAATCAGATATGTAGAGATATGCGGATCTGGCGTATAGTAGCAGCATGGGTTCAGAAATTGGAGAGTTTGGAAGGTTTGATATTTAAAAATAGAAATTTCACCATCTTGCACTTAAAGCAGATAGTGGGGGAATGGATGATGGACCCGATCAAGATCCCATGGTTCCGTCGTCCCGGGCCATCGTGGTCCCTGGTCTACTTAGTTAGAGGAGGTAGTCGACCCAACCTGATAGAAGGATCCTTGTCGGCAGCCATGGGTTGCTTCGCCCAAGGGGACCTTGTAGACCTGGGATGGGTATTTGCCTGAGGGGACAAATTTGAATCCACTTTAGCTAACAGAGGGCTTTGTGCCCTATCGATCATATCCTATTGATTCATATCTTAAGGATTTGATGCCATTGGGGAGCATACGGGCTCTGGCCATAACCATAATATAATGGTGCCATTTGGCGGCGACCACCTGGTTCAGAGGGCCCCGAGTCATAACCGTTTATCCTGCAGTGCCATTTGGCGGCGAAACTGCCGGTTAGAGGACTCGTGCCACGTCCTTGCTGGCAGGAGATTGTTTGAGAATAGATCCTAGTGATATTTTCAACCAGGCATTAGCTCTTTGTGAGCTGCAGTTATTTTTCAATTTGTCCACCTCGGCAAACTATTGCGGAGGGTGGATAGATTTTGCTTTAAGTGGTTGATGATTGAATTTCAATTTTAAATATTTTTGGAATTTTGGGATTGTCTTTTGTAGATTTGGATTTTGGTAATAGTTTGGGAGACATTTTGAAATGTTTGGAATGGACTCCTCCGGTTGATATATGCATTCAACACGGTCATCGTCGGGGTGACTTTGAAGTCACTTGAAAATATCTGAGGTTTGAGGGCATTTTGAGATATTTGAAATTAACCCCTTCGGTTGAGATCTGCATTCAACGCAGCCATCATCGGGATGTGGGGTCATTCATATTTTTGTGTTTTGAACCTTGTCGACTCTGTCTAGTGATTGACAGAGGATCGGGTTTCGTAGGCTTTATGCCCTTATTAGTGAATTCTCTTGATTATAGGCCTTGAAGGCCTAATATGAACTATAAAATAAATATCCCGGTCGATCTCGCTATCGCATATTTATATAATGGTTCGAGCCGTGTCGACTCCTATCTACCCGTATAGGAGGATCGGGCTCGAACTGGAATTCACTTATTGACTCGCGCAGCATCCCTAGACGTCACGTGTGTACCAATAACACGCTCGCCGGGGCCCATGCGGGTGTGATTGTATTTACCCCCTTTTAGTGTACCTATGTGTATACAAATTAAAGTGCACATGTGCAGGGGTATTCTTGAAATATTTGTAAACGCCTTCTGTCTGCTTTTACGAAGGTTGCAGATCCGGTGGCGTGGCGTCGTATGATCTCCACAACTGTTACTGGTAGGCAGGTAGATGTTTTCATTCATAGATTGGAATTGACTTCAGGATACTGCATTTACTGAAGTCTTCCTGCATCTACCTACGTATGACATATGATGCATACATTTGTATTCGTAGGAGACTGGTATGTATTGCAGATCTTCTAGTGCTAACCACGGGCATTTACATTGGTTGTAGTCATTCGTCAATTTATTCATGAACATTTCGTATGTATAACAGGTCTCATACAACAGTTCATAGGAACTTGTATACTCATATTCCTTCATTACATTTGTTGTAGTCTGCAGTACTTTCGCTGTTATCCATGGATAATCTTCTAGTGAACTCCTGTTATAATGGCCTGTAAATACTTTGTATGTGGTGCTTATCATCCGCCTTTGCTTATAGTGGATTAGTACACCTTCCTGATGATTATTTAATATTTGTTGCAAAGATGACCCAATATCCTTTGCACATTGTTCGTCACTATCTGCGAGCGGACGATAATCCTTCTACGACCACTTGTGGGAAATCTGTAGCGTCTTACAGATGGTGTTTTCATTTGTGAACCATAAGATGTTGAGTGAAAGAAGGTTGCTACACTCGTTGCTTGTTTACAGTTGTCATATTGAATTCCTTCATTTGTAGACAACACAGTGTAGTTGTGTGAAGGAGCCATCGTATCCGCTGTGTATCTTCCATAATTGAGATGAATTGTTTGTGGATGAGATAGGATTGCATGCTCCTCGTCTTCAAAGATGATTCTCCATACACATGATGAATTTGATGCCATACTTCTCAATATTTCATTCCAATTATGATGATCATTACATAGGAGAAATCCCATGTTAAAGCACAAGTATTTTTATTTGCTTGCATGTCGTTGTAGTCTCTATTTATTCTTTGTCGGCGATCGCTTGCAAGTCCCTCTTGAAGCTTCGGTCACTACAAGCATCGTATTCATTTTTAGGTATTCATTTGAATGCATTTGGAATTGATTTGTCATGAAACCTTGATCGCTTGCAAGTAGACTCCACTTGCAACTTCTTGATCTCCAATAATGACTTGTATTGTATGAGATGAACTTGATTCATTTACTGATTGGAATTTGCATTTCAATTGACATGATTACTTCCTGGGTTTCAAGTTCTATACTGAGTTGGAGTAGAAGTTCAAATCTTTAATATTTGATTCAAGTTCTGTTGACATCCGCTATGTTTGAGTCAAATCAAATTCAAGTTCACAAGTCCTTGCAAGTTCTTTTTCTTGTGTTCAAATAGTTTGACTTGAATTTACATGTTCAAGTTCAAGTTCATAAGCTTTGCTTGAGTCCAAATCAAGTCCACTGTTGTTACTTATTGGAGTTCAGATCATATTGAGTTCATGCTTAAGTCAAGCTCTTTGTAGTCAAATTGCAAGTCCTTACTTGCTTTCAAATTGTGTTCACTTGATATTCGAATTGAACTAGAGTTCCTTTCATTTGTTTAAATCTTCTATGAATGTTCAAACCGGTTCCCTGCTGTCCAAGAGTCCACAAGTTCGAATTCAAGTCCCAAATCTTGTCCAAATATGAGTTCAATTCGACATCGTTTAATTGACTTTGATTTAGGTTAGATTTTATATTCATTTGAGTTTAGTTCATCCTTCAAATTGAGTCCTTTGTTTGTGCAGATTTTGTTCAAGTTCTCAAAATCTTCAAATAAAATTTCGGCAGCCTCCCGGCGTCTCCCCTGTTTAGGGGAAAAACCAAGAGGCTGCCTTCCCCTCCACGCGATGTGCGCGCTTCAGGTAGATGTCCGTAGATACCACGGCAGCAAATTTTCTTCAATCCCCGCTCGCTACATGAGCGTTTAGGGGTCTTGGGCACCTGTTGCAAGAAAGCAGGAGGATTTCCCCACGTATGGGTACTTAATTTTGTCCCCCTCGCGCTACATGAGCGGTCCGGGGATTACCCAACTCGTCGCAAGCGCCGTGTCGGTTTCCCTCCCTACTACGCTACGTGAGCGCGTAGGGGGTTTGCCGACTCGCCGCTAGCGTTGAGGATAGGATTCTTTTTTATGATTACCCGCCTCATTATTGGCGTCGCACCGATTTCCCTCCCTACTATGCTACGTGAGCGCGTAGGGGGTTTGTCAGTTCGCCGCAAACAACGAGAAAGGGAATCTAAGTTTAGAAATTATACCTTCGCATAGGTGGACCGACGGTGGAGGCTCGCAAAACGAGGTGAGAGACATAAGAGAGAAGGGTCTCTTTTTGCATTTTTTAAAAAAAAATAAATTAATTATCATAACTAACTAATAATAATAAAAAATAATCAAATATAATTAGTCATAATTAATAATAATTAATTAAAATTTAAAATATTTAATTATGATTAATAATGATTAATCATAATTAACTACACTTAATTATAATTAATTGTTATTAACTAAAAAAAATTATAATCAATTATAATCATTATAACTAATTATAATTAATTCTGATAATGAATTAAAATGCAGGATTTGGAATAAGATTAATAGGATTTAAGCCGGATTTAGGTAGGATCAACAGAGAATTAAACTCTCTGTTTAACAGAGAGTTTAATTCTTTATTTTAAGGGACTTAGCCGAAGAAGCGTGTGAAGGGAGAAAATCACATTCATAACTGTAAGCTCCCGTCGTTCCTTCCAATCAAAATGTCGTAACTTCCGAACCGACTGGAAGGGGGGGAGTCGTTGCAGGAGGCGTCGGCATAGGAGCGAAGTCGAACGGCCACCAAGGAGCCGAGGAAGTGCCAGAAAGGGAAGAAGATTCCTTCACAGCGGCGAGCTCCCCTGTCGCTTCCGATCAAAATGCGTAACTTCCGATCCAATAGGGAGAAACGTCGGAGGAGAAGCGAAGCCGGTCAGCAATGAAGAGAGGTAGGGATCCCTCTCTCTCTCTATCTCTCTTTCTCTGGGTCAGAAGAAGTCGGACGTCGGCTAGGGTTCGGCTGGAGGATGCTTCGGCCGAGAGGAGGGAGTCGGGTGAGGTGGAACTTGACGGGAGCTAGGGCAGAGGCGACGGGAGTGCTGGTCATGGGTTGAAGTCGCAGAGAGAGCAAGCCCCGAAGTGTTCATTTGGCTGTGTATTTATCGACGTTGAAGAGCAGCAATCGAGGGGTTCCGGACAGGAATCGTGGAGAAGCGACGTTAACGGCGCCGAATAACAGAGATGGCTACTGTAGCTACGTCCTGTTCAGCGGGTTTTGCGCAAGATTTCAACGGAGGTATGGCCCCTTTTCTCGTTTCTTTCGGGTATTGCACAGAGGTCAACATTGATATAGTTTGAATTTGATTAGTTCCATGTTTCAAACATTTCTACTCTAAATTGTTCAACTTTAAAGATCAAAGGCGATGCCACTCAATTAAATGGTTGGTGTTTCATTTTGGTTATTAAGGATAAATAGGTCTCTGACATAGATAAGGTGAGGTTGATATCATTTTATGAATAAGGCTGCTTGTCATCTTAGAAGATAATTTCATTCATAGATTTTGAAAAGCTCTCTTGTTTCTGCTGAAGGAAACACACTCTCTTTTGTTGTGGGATGGGGCGATATTTTGGTTAGATCTAATATGCCTTTGTTTGTCTGACTGGGATCTCTTTTTTTGGTATCCATTTCCCCGTGTTTACAGCGGAGTAATCATTTTATGCCAATAGCATTACATTTTTTTGAGGACTTTGAATTCAGGGGTTTAAAGTGCTATGGTGTTTGAGCTTGGATTTTACAGTTCTTTGATCTTAGTTTATTTTAGATTAGAATGCGGATGTTCAAGAAGAAAAAATTGATGCTCAAAGCCAAACTTTCTATAAAATTAGCCTTTGTAGCCGAGATAACTTTGAATCCTCATATGCATTGAAGGCTTGGGAACTAGAGAAAATGCAGCATCTCGTTGAACAGTTGGTGAATATCTTAAGGCATTAAATTTAGGCAAAATTTACAACTGGTTATTTTATGTTGGAAGCTAGAAACGACATAAAAAACCATATTGAGAGCAATGATGGTGGTGAGTCCCTCATGGAGGGGATGTTTTCTTCTTCAAGAGCTGATATTCAAGAAGTAATGGTTGACGAAGCAAGATATAAGATTGAGAAGTTGCTGGATCTGATATGGAGAAATAAGAAAGCTGAAGGTGGAGTTGTTAAAGGAGTTTGAAATGAAAGATTTGGGTTCAACAAAAAAAATAAAATTCTTGGTATGAGAATTAGTTGGGATTGAAGTACAGGTATATTGAAGTTGTTTCAAGCTGAGTATGTTGAAAATGTGCTGTAGAGATTTAACATGAGTGTCCCTTGGTAGTCACTTTCAGCTATCTAAGGAATAATCGTCTAAAACTTAAGTAGAGCAAGAACAGATGGAGAGGACTCTGTATGCTTCAGCAGTTAGAAGTTTGATGTATGCTATGATCCGTACAAGATCAGATATAGCATATGTGTTGGGAGTAGTCAACATATTTATGAGTAACCCAGACAAATTTTATTGAGAGGTGGTTAATTGGATTGTCAGGTACTTGAGAGGATCAGTTGACAAAGCTTTTTTTGCTTTGGAGATGCAGAGATTTATCTAAAGGGGTTTGTAGATTTTGATCTTGTTGGAGATCTTAATGGTAGGAGAAGCAGAACTAATTATATCTTCACTTTGAAAAAGACTGCAGTGAGTTGGGTTTTCAAATTACAGAAGATTGTTGTGCTCTCAACCAATAAAGCTGAGTATATTGCTATTACTGAGGCTAGCAAGGAGATAGTATGGTTGCAAAGTTTCATGATTGAACTTGGCTTGGGGCAAAGGAATGAGAAGTTGCATAGTGACAACATGAATGCTATTCATCTAGCAAAGAATACTCAATTCCATGCTAGGACGAAGCAAATCCAGCTTTAGTATCATTTCATCATATCACTTTTAGAAGATGATCAGTCATCTTTGTAGAAGATTCGCATGATCAAGAATCTTGCGGACATGCTGACAAAGACGGTGACAATTGATAAACTGAAGCTATGTATAGCTTCAGTTGGTCTTCACGAAGGATTAGAGCAGGGGTGAGCCACACTACAAGTACTATGGTTTGTGCTATAGATCGGGAAAAGGATTTATCACAATCAATTTCTAAGTGAGAGATTGTTAGTTTTGTGTGGAATCTGATTGTGTTGATCAATCGGGTTGTACTATTGGCTTGAACCTCAATTCCAACAATAAAGCTCGTAGGGGGTCCTCTCCACTAAGAAAATTTTTTTACGTACAACCATACAGTGCTGTGGGGTTGTGTACCCGAGTGCTGAGGCACTATATAGTTTTCTTGGAGACAGATAGAGAGTGGAGCGCTGCGGCGTTGTGTATCCGAGTGCTGCGATGCTATATAATTTTCTTGGAGATAGGTAGAGAGTGGAGCGTTGCGGCGCTCCAAATCCCGGAGCTGCGGCGCTATCTAATAGTGCTGGGGTGCTTTAGACCCCATTATTATGGTGCTGTTAGGCAGATTGGATATAGAGAGTGGGGCGCAGTGGTGCTGTGAGGCGTGCTGGTAGTGTTCTTACTCGTTTTTCATGAAGGGTTGCGTCCCTTGGTGGATTTAATGTATCTCTTTGTTAGTTCTATTGAGAGAACTGTGCAATGGTGAAGAAAGACAAGGAGAGAGCAAGAGAGAAGAGAGATCTGTGCTATTTTCTCCCAAAATTTCATAGTGAATTTCTTGGTGTGGTGTGGCTCTGTGGTTTTTTTCCAGTTCCGAGTTTTTCCACGTTAAATCCTGGTGTTCTTTATTTCCGTTGCAATTTTCTATTTCTTATTTGTTTTCATAGCGTGTTTTACTTCCCCAACAAATCAAGCCCTTTCAAACATGTATTTCTTGTTTATTTCATTATTATTATTATTATTATTATTATTATTAGACTTTATGAAACTACGATTTCAGTGGATTACGTATTTTCCGAAAAATTTTTCTTGATAATGCAAGATATAGTTTTCTTGTTCTTATTTACATATTAAAATTTCTGTTTGCAAAAATATTTCCAACATTCTTAGAGCAGAAGAGAAGCAAATCTTCGTAAGCAAGGGAAAACTAAAGCACCGGCGTATGTCACTACGCATTTTCCATTTCTCAAGCCATTTTAAGTGAGGAAGTATAGTTGTAGCTTTTATATTATTTTGTCCATTCTACCTTTGATTTTTCCTAATCCTTTTAAATAAATAAATAAAAACATGGATAAATATGCTCGCTGTTTACTGTGTTTATCTACTTTGTTACTTGCGATTTCTGGCAATGATCTGTTTGTTTACTTAAGTAGGACCATGATATATGCGAGCATTTTATGGCACAAAATCAAGCGTCTACTCTTCAATTTACAAACATTTCAGAAATTCAAGGATCTGTTTTTGAAAGGTATACCATCTGTTGCTCCTCTTTTTTCCCTTAAATTTCTTAATTTAATCCTGAAGGAAGGACAACTTCGTTTTTTACTTAGTGCATAAAAGCGCATGTTTTAAAAAAAGTACGGATTGGTAAGGTTGTTCATCACTCTACAAAGTAGGCATCCACCATAAAACACTATTTAAATGGTGAAACAATCTTTATTGTCAATTTTTAGAGCATGCGAACCTTGCGTTTCACTCAATCACTCAATCAAAAAGGGCGATCGTTTAAGCGATGAGTTAATATTGTGTGTTGCTCTTCATACTTCGTTTGTGTTATATTATATTGCTTAGTAGTTGGTTAAATTTCTTAATTTTGATTTGTCTGATAATTGTTAAATAATATAATACAAGGTAATAATTTTAATTAATTGAAGCATTCGCTTTGTTTATGCTTCGTACTTTAAAGCGAAGTACATTTCCTTGCACTTCGCATTGACCTTTGCGCATGACAACCTTGGTTAATTTTTTTTGGGCTAAGATTTTCAAATAAATTGGTTTTTTTGGTTTTGTTTTGTTTACACAAACCAGCCAATGAATCCTCTCAAATATAATTGAGGTGAATGATGATCAACACAACTACTATCAACATTCATCACGTGAGTTGAATGCATATGCATACACATGAATTTATGTTAGTAGTGGCATTTATTGTCGTCGACATGACAATCTTCGCAGATGGCATGTATGTGCACATGCATCATGTGCATGCATGCACCCATGTTAGTGGGTTGGTGGATGTTTGCAATCCTTAGCTTCTAGTTAGTACGCATGGATGTGTCCCATGATGAAGGTTTTTTTTTTTTTTTTTTTGAGAATGAGTGAATTTAATTGTAACTTCACCCACACCCGCATGGATAAGGCCTCAAATCCATGACCTTTGTAGTGGGAGCTCAAGTGATCAACTTAGTGACAATTTGATCGATATATTTGAAATGAGCCTAAAAATAAACCCTTAAGGATGCTTGTAATTGTTTGTAAAAATAGTTGTAGAACTATTACGGGGTAATTAGTTTTTTTGAAAACCATATGAGTATTATAAAATTTTCTCTTTTGATGAAGTTGGATAACGGTTTTTTACAACTATAACATTCTAGCAGATTTGGTCAAAAAAGTTGCTTATCACAATAGAAATTTTAGAAAAGAAATAAGAAAACAGTAGCTGAATAATAGTGTGGTGGCAATATGAAAAGAAAAGCAGTAAAAAACTTGCCCTAAATGGACCTTTAGGGGCTGTTTGGATACATGATTTATGCTGGATTTGAGCAGGATTTAAGCTAAGTTCTGCCAAACAGGATTTAGGGAGCTGTTAAATCTCACAGCAGGTTAAATCCTTCATTTCCCTCATTTTGTCGTAAATCCTGGATTTACTAAATCCAAGAGTTTGACGAATTTATGGGATTTGGCCGAAGAAGCGCGCGAATTGTTATGTGTGGAATCTGATTTTGTTGATCAATCTAGTAATTCTATTGTCTCGGACCTCAAAGTTTGTCGTGTTTGTTGGGGGGTGCGGGGGGTTTACCCCTTGCTTGGGTTTGGGTGCTTTGCACGGTGCTGTGTACCCGAGCGTCCAGGTGCTACGTACTCTAGCGCCCCGATGTTGTGTTCCCGAGCGCTCAAGCGCTGAAGGACAGAGAGTAGAGCGCCGTAGAGGTATAGATACAGCATAGTAGCAGTGCAAGACAGAGGCTTCAGCGCCGCAGTGCCCCAAATTGGCGCCATAGTGCTGTGAGACGGACTGGACGGTTTTCTTTCTCATTTTTTTGAAAGGGTTGTGTCCCTTGGGATTATTTTACTTAGCTTTCTCTTGTATTTTGAGTGAGTAGACATTGAGAACGGTGCATGCGAGAAGAGAAGCAAGGAGATAGCGAGAGAGAAGAGAGATATGTACTTTTTTCTCCCAATTTTTTTGGTGTGGTGTGGCTCCGTGGTTTTTTTCCCTATTTTGGCTTTTTTTTCATGTTAAATTCTAGTGTCATTTATTTTCACTGCTTTTACTTTCTTGCTTCTTTCGTCATTGTGGTGTTTACTCCTCATCTCCCCAACACGAAAGGAAGAAGGATCGCTACCTTCGTATCGAGCATGCTTCCGTCATCTTTGTTCCTTTCGATCCAACTGAAGAACGGCGAGGAGGTGTGACTTCGGATCCTATAGGAAGGAACGTCGTCGAAGGAGGTGAAGAAGTTATTTAGCGACTCGTTCAAAACTACCTTTCACGCGAAGCAGGCGAAGTCGAATAGCAACGAACAACCTGAGAAGAGGAAAAGCAACCCTAGCAAACCTGCGGCTATAAAAGGCAGTGATGAACAGGTACTATTAGGAATAAATTAATTTACTTTAACTATATTAATTAAAATTAATTAAGAGTATAATGTTAATTAATAAATAATTAATGACTTAAATTAATTGATAATTAGCTTAAATTCTAATTGTATTATTTATAATGATTAGTTAGCAATGATAATTAAAATTAAAATTAGTAATTAACATGTTAAATCCTAATAAAATTATAATCAAAGTTAAAATTAATAAATTATTTCATAATTAAATTATTTTTATAATTATAATTTAATGACAATAATTAATGTTATAATTAATATGTAACTTGTACTTAAAATGCAAATTAAAATTACAACATAAATTAAATGAATTTTTTAATGAACTAACCGTCTTAAATCTTGGATTACATTGTCAAACGGTTGTACATGATTTAACAGGATTGAACATTTATTTTGCCAAATAGTTTTCAGGATTTAACTTTAGCAGGATTTAATAAATTTGGATTTACAGGATTTACTAAAACCTACTAAAGTTAAATCCTACTTGTTGCCAAACAGCCCCTTAGTATGTACCAACTTGCCTTCCATATCAGCTAGGCCGCAAGCAGAGCTCTCCTCAAGTGTGTTATCCAAAATGAGCATCTGCACCTTCACACCCTGATTTTCTGTGTGCGCGTGTTGCGTACATATTATCTTCTATGTATTGCATTCCAGCTTGAAAAGAATTTACTGCTTTTTTAGTAGTTTATTATCTTTTTTGTTGTTTATTCTAACCTGAAAAGAATGCTCTGTTTTATAATTAGCATTACTCAAATCACGTCCTATTGTGATGTAGGTTTCCGTCAGAATTACTCAGGAAGTTGAGCGCCGAGTGCATTGTGATGCAAAACCATAGAGTACGTTTTCTAGGGGCGCAATATTAAGTTATGAGGTTTCTATTTAGATTTTTATAATTCAATGTCTGCTTCATTTCCTTTTTCAATAGTTTTTTTCTCTGATATTTTTTGTGATGCATATGAGTAGCATACATAAAAATGCAAATGCAACTTAATGTAAACCACAACAACAACAACAACAACAACATCAAGCCTTTATCCCACTACGTGGGGTCGGCTACATGAATCCTTTTTCTCCATTGTGTCCTATTAAAAGTCAAATTCTCGTTTAAATCTAATAAAGAAAGATCATTTCTAATATTTTCTAACCAAGTCTTTTTAGGTCTACCTCTGCCTTTCTTAACATAAGTCAAATCTAAGACCTCTACTTTCCTAACCGGGTCATCGGGAGGCCGCTGTTTTACGTGACCAAACCATCTAAGGCGACTCTCTCTAATCTTATCTTCCACTGGAGCTACTCCAACCTTTTCACGAATATGCTCATTTCGTATCCTATCTCTAAGGGTAAAGCCACTCATCCACCTGAGCATCCTCATCTCTGCAACACTTAACTTAGAATTATGCTTCTCTTTTAATGGCCAACATTCAGCACCATAAAGCATTGCAGGTCTCACCACCATCTTATAGAATTTTCCCTTAAGTTTGAGGGGTACTTTTCTATCACACAATAAGCCCGATGCATTCCTCCACTTCAACCATCCAACTTGGATTCTGCTGATAATATCCCCATCTATATCACCATCACTCTGAACAATAGATTCAAGATATCTAAAACGTGTACTCTTATTAATGACTTGATCGGCCAAAGTCACAATGCCCTCACTAGGTCTATTATTACTAAAATTACACTCCATATATTCCGTTTTAGATCTACTCAAGCAAAAACCTTTAGACTCTAAGGTTGACCTCCACAATTCTAGTTTACCTTCAACTCCCTCTCTAGTCTTATCAACAAGAAGAATATCATCAGCAAAAAGCATACACCAAGGTACATCCTCTTGGAAATGTCTAGTGAGAACATCGATGACTAAAGCAAAAAGATATGGGCTTAAGGCTGATCCTTGGTGTAATCCAACCGAAATAGGAAAATACTTGGTCAAACCACCTTGTGTTTGAACACAAGTAATAGCTCCTGCATACATATCTTTAATGATTTGAATATAAGCGTTATTAACTTCTTTCTTTTCAAGAACTCTCCATAGCACTTCTCTTGGAACTTTATCATATGCTTTTTCTAAATCAATAAATATCATATGTAAATCCTCCTTATTCTCTCTATATTTCTCCATCAAACCTCTTAATAAATGTATGGCTTCCATAGTAGACCTACCCGGCATAAATCCAAATTGATTTTGAGAAACATTAGTATCACGCCGCAACCTATGCTCCATAACTCGTTCCTATAGTTTTAAAGTATGACACATTAACTTAATTCCTCTATAATTCGCACAATCTTGTGCATCACCTTTATTCTTAAAAATAGGGATTAACACACTCATTCTCCACTCATCTGGCATCCTTTTAGTCTTCAAAACAGTATTAAAAAGTTTAGTAAGCCAAGAAATTCCTTCATCTCCTAAGCATTTCCACACCTCTATTGGAATATCATCAGGTCCAACAGTTTTTCCACCCTTCATTTTCTTTAAAGCCTCTCTTACTTCGGTTTTACTAATACGCCGATAAAAACAGAAATCTTTATTATCATTTAAGGTGCTAAGGTCACTACAGTCAATTTTATTTTCACATTCTTCATTAAAAAGTTTAGCAAAATATCTCATCCACCTTTGCTGAATATCATCTTCTAAAAAAAGTACTTTTTGATCTTCATCCTTAATACACTTCACTTGAACTAAATCCTTACTACTATCTCTTTGTTTGGCTAGCTTATACATATATCTTTCTCCCTCCTTAGTATCTAATATATTATATAAATCACTAAAAGCTAAACTCTTTGCATCACATATTGCTTTCTTAGACTCCTTACGTGCCTCTTTATAAAATTTCCAATTATCAGAATTTTTACAATTAAACCAATTTTTATAACAAATCTTCTTATTTTTAATCTTTTCTTGCACATTTGGATTCCACCACCAACTATTTTTACTATTAGGAGCTTTTCCCTTTGAAACTCCAAGCACATCTTTTGCAATATTCTTAATATTACTAGCCACTTTTTCCCACATAACATTAGCATCCTCATGCACAGACAAAATCTTAAGATCTAAAATCTTACTCTCAAAAATATTTTTGTTAATATTCTTTAAATGCCCCCATCTAATCCTAGGAAAACGTTTTACTTTATTTTTTAATTTCTTCCCCATTATCTTCAAGTCCAAAACTAATAAACGATGTTGGGTACATAAGTTTTCACTCGGAATAACTTTATAATCTTTGCAATCTAAACGATCTAATATCCTTATAAGAAAATAATCAATCTGAGTTGTACTATATCCATTTTTATAAGTAATGAGATGCTCATTCCTTTTCTTAAATAATGTATTAGCAATTAAAAAATCATAAGCTAAACAAAAATCTAATATGGACTTACCACCTTCATTTGTCGTTCCAAACCCATGGCCACCATGAATGCTTTTAAAATCATCTACCTCTCTACCAACATGTCCATTTAAATCTCCTCCAACGATCAACATTTTTTTAGCATACAAGTAGCAGCTCTTTTTACCTATAACCTAACATCGCTTACTTGATGTCTTAACAAAATTTGATAAAAAGGAAGGCCTTTCACCAAGAAGGTTGCAAGCGAATGATGCACTCTCAAGTTTCTTTAAGATATTAACAACCAGCACAGATGAAAATAATGAGGTATGATGGTGATTGAAGACATTCTTGACTATCGGCTTTTTTTTATTCTTTTTTCTACAGTTACTTTTTCGTATCTGAGGTATTTTTTTCATGATATTTCTCTTTTTTTCTAGGTGTACATTTCAACTGCACAGGCCTATAAGTACCCGATTACTTGTTTCCAGTGGCATCCTGAGGTATTCATTAATCATAAATCAGTATCCCGTAGAACCCTTTGAAGATTTCATGTTGTTGCTGTTTGCATGGGGAAACTTACTCTCTTTCAAAGGCAATCTTGTTATTTGTGATCCATCCTTGTACGATAAACTGGAATAAAACATGGTGTAAAATTGCCATAAGCTTTAGTCTACGCCAGCCCTCGGAAATGTTTACACTGGATTTGCTACAAAAATCATGTTGTATTACCAATTCTATAATACTTGTTTGATGGTACATATTATTGGTATTTCAACAGCAACCAAATACAACTTTAATATCATATTACGGAGATTTTTTACTTACAATCCTTTTCGTTTGTGCGTTTATTTTGTTAATATTATCTCCACTTAGGTTTTGCAAAAGCCACATTTTTTTTATAACTGGAAGCCAGCTTGTTCCTGGTCAGATTATTCTAGTTTTAGGATTAAATCATCATTTTGAAAAAGACTTTCAACAGTTGAAACAGAAAGTGGGACTATTTTGATTCATGTTTAAAGACGAGAGGGATCAAAATAGTCCTTTAATATAATTGGGATCATTTTAATCCTTCATAAAGAATCAAGGGACTATTTTGACTATTTTCTCTTTTTTTTTTATATGACCAGGTATCTAGCATTTAACGGAGAACTTTCCTGTAACATTTGACTTAGAGGTGGAAGCAATATTAAGAGCATTGCCTATCTTTTCTCCTTTTCTAATTCTTTGAGAAGATGTTTTCTTCCTTGAATGATTCTGATGCCTTCTCTTTCTTGGCTTTATTCATGCACTTTATGATCATTGCCATCATATGACGTGACTGAGATCGGTGATTGGAAACAAGCTTTGTTCATTTGTAAAATGTGAATATCAACTTTTGTTTACTTCCCCAAGATTTACTCCCAAAGTGATTGTCTGACGTTGGATTTTCATGGTGTACTGTTGCACATGTTGCTCTTATCATTGTCTCAAATTGTGTCAATTTTCTACCGATCTTCTATATATCCCATATGATAGAATTCTTAGCATCTTGTTTACTTGAACATCCCCTGGGTCATCTTTTGATGGCCATTCTATAATAGCCCAAATTTTTAACTATCGAGATATTGTCCATTTTGGCCTAAGGGCCTCACGATTTTGTCATGTTAGTGTAACTTCTCAGGAGGTCACTTATCCGATGATTTCTCCGAGATGTGCACGCTTAACTATGGAGTTTCTTTATAAAATTCCAACAATTACACCCAAAGATGCCTCAATATTTAAGAGTTTAGTTTCTTTTACTTAAGGGGTTTCACAATCTCATCAACTTAAGTAACTGATGTCTTCGTCAGTATCCTTATCCCATAATAATCCACCAGGTAGATAGGATTCTAAAGATGGCCCCTACAAGTTCAAGTGATGACTCCCTCCACGTAGCACTTTGTCCCATACATGGTTCAAGAGGTGGCTCCCATGCAGTAGAACTTTGCTTTGTATGGCACATAGTTCTCATCTTCCAGCTAGTGTATTGCTCTGATACCATTTGTAACAGCCCAAACTTTTAACTATCAATATATTCTCTGCTTTGACCTAAGGGCCTCACGGTTTTGTCCTGTTAGTGTAACTTCCCAGGAGGTCACCCATCCCAGGATTTCTCCAAGATGAGCACGTTTAACTGTAGAGTTTCTTAATAAAATTCCAATAATTACATCAAAAGATGCCTCGATATTTAAAATTTTAGCTTCTTTTTATTTAAAGGGGTTTCACATTCATCTTTAGATGGACATTCCACCATGTTGAGGCATAATGAGTAAGCTTCATGCTGGCAAAAACAACCTTTCATGAGTGCTATACCCTTACAAGATAAACTTTGTCTCTAATTGATTGATCTATGCATCCATCTTCTAGACATCAATCATCCCATCATTTGTAGGAATATCCTTTTTGACTTTCACTTTGAATGGTTGCATCTTTCATGAGTAGTTAGCATATCCTCATCTTTGTACTATCCAACCATGTTTGGATTTGACATGATAGGAAGAATACGACTTGGCTCACTAGTCACAACATTAGTGTCTCACTAGTCACTACATTATGTTGGTCATCTTTTCCTTCGATTTGGCACCTTGTCGGTCAGTTTTGGGATAAAATCATTGTTAGTCATTGATTGATTTTCATTCTCTCTTCGTGCTGTTGTTTCTTTTTTTACTTTTGATGGAACTCTAAATCAAGAAGTAGCTTTCTATTATTTTTATGTTCCTTCTTTGTTTGTACCATGTATAAAAGAATGGTGCTCTCTCTCTCTCTCTCTCTCTCTCTCTCTCTCTCTCTCTCTCTATATATATATATATATATATATATATATATATATATATATATATATATAAAATGACTTGTTCTTCTGCGAGACATCTAGCTGCTGTACCAACTCCAATATCCTGTAAAAACAGTAAAACAGTGGCTGTTTTCCTGAGTTGAGAGTGGTTGCAGCCATGGAAATCAATGGGGGCAGCAGGGAAGCACACAGCGGCTTCAGCAGAGAGCAAAACAGCAGCAGCAAGCAAGGCAGTGGCGGCTTCGGTGGGCAAACTAGCCACTGGCAGCGCAGTTTCAGTTGGCAAAAGCAGAGGCTGCAGTGACCAAAACAACGGCTTGCAAAACAGGGATCAAAAGCAGTGGCCGCAATGGGTCTTGCATCCTTCAGTGGGCAAAAGCAGAGCCAGTAAAGCAAAACAGTGTTGACTAAATAAATAAATAATAAAAAAAGAGGAGAAGAAAACAGAAAATCGAATAGATGTGATGTTTCACGATGCAATATATACATTCGGCGTAATACGGTCATTCGATCAATAAATACACGGCCAACCGATCGGAAATAAAAGAAACAGGGAATAGAAAACTCATACTCTCGGTTGCCCTGTTCCCTTTGTCATTCTGCTTCTCAGTCCGATCCCTAGTCCGAGCACTCCGAACGCATAGCCGCCCCGCCTTCACGTGCGTGTGTGTGCTGTTCCAACCCGCACACGAACACTCCTTTCTCTCCGGCTGAACCCATGCACTGTCTGCCTCCAACCCGACATCCTGCCTACCTGCTCGAACTAGAAACCCCCTCTGTTCGCACGTCTGGTGCGATCCATGGCACCCCTGTCCGCTCCGGCCCCAACTCGTGCACATGGGACCTCCACCCGAGCGCACACGAGCATGCATCCGTTCGATCCGTGCAGCACACCTATGCGGGTGTGCACTAAAGCCTGCGACCACCTTCCACCCGCACTCCTGTCTCCACTTCACACACAAGCTGAGAGCCAATTCAAATTTCTTGTCTAGCTTCTACCGCTCGTGTGCATAAAGTGAAATAGTGGGTTTTGCCTTGTGCTTTGGTTTTTAGTTGCTTTAATCCAAGAACTATGTATATTTTCCTTGTGCATGCACAACCACTCCAAATGACTGTATTAGTTTAAGTCCATTGTTGTAATTAAATAAATTCTTTATGTTAGCAATAAACAGGCAGGGATTTGAAGAAGACCTGCGCTGCTCTTAGATCCGGCCAGAAATGCGCAAATTGAAGACCTTGTGTCGTCGATCTTAAATTTGTCAAATTAAAGACCTTGCCTGGTGATCTTAGATACTGCCAGGAAGAATCAGCGGTAAATGCCGTCCCAACCTCCCCTCACGGGAGGGGACACCAGGAGGCTACCGAATTCTCTTATGGGAGAAATTGGAGAGCGACACCTAATTGATCTACTAAATAATAATAAAAATAATTTAAAAAATTAATTAATTAATTAATCAATATAAATTGAATAATAAAATTAAAACCTCATTAATTTAATTAATTAAATCAATTTAAAAAATCAAATAATAAAATTTAAAACCTAATAAATTAATTAATTAATCAATTTGAATCAAATAATAAAAATTAAAACTTTATTAATTAATTAATCAATTTAAAATACAATTAATTAATTAATCAATTTAAAATATTAATTAAAACTTCAATTAACTAATTAATAAAATTAAATTTTTAATTAATTAATTAATGAAATCAAATAAAAAAATGATAATAAAAGGAAAACATAAATAAATGTTTATACTAAACATCCTAATATAAACACTAACTCTCAACACCGTCAAACAAAAAAAAATCAAAACTCTCACCAAAACTATGAACATGACTACAGACTCTACAAACAAAACTTTGAACTACAAACTGTGAACAAACTGCCAAGTAGCTCCTTTCTGTGCAAGCTCCAAAGTAGTGCGAGCTTCGAATACCCGCAAACAAATAAACAAAAGTCAACACAGTACTGTAAACAAAACTACAGTGCAAGAAAGAAAAAAAAGTGTTGTAGCAAAAGCTGCAGTGCTAAAAAGAGAAAGTACTGAAATAAGAAAAACACTGAAGTAAAAACACTAAGTGCTGGGGCAGTAGAGAAATGCAAACTAAGTAACTCCTATCCGATCTACTCTAAATTAAAATTAATAGACTACTTCTAAGAGAAGTCGTAAGACTTATCCAAACAAAATTAACAAACAACTTCTAAGGGAAGTCGTAAGATCTATCCAAACTACAGACAACTCTCAATGAAAGTTATAAGACATGTCCAAAAACTAAACCTATAGGAAACTTCCTAGGGAAGTTGTAAGACCTGCTATTTGGGAAAACTTCTAAGAGAAGTGTTAAACTGTCAAACGCAAACTAATAGACAACTTTTAAGAAAACCTCGTAAGACCTATCCAAACAAAACTAACAAGTTACTTCAAATGGAAGCTATAAGACCTACTTCAAATTAAACATATAGGCAACTTTCAATGAAAGTAGTAAGTTCTACCCTAAATCAAACAAACGGGCAACTCCCAAATGGAGCCGTAAGCCCCGGACCTAAATCAAACATATGGGCAACTCCTAAGTGGAGCCGTAAGCACTGACCTAAACCAAAATATCGGGCAACTTCTAAGGGAAGCTGTAAGTCCTGACCAGATTCAAACCTACGGGCAACTCCTATTTGGAGCCGTAAGCCCCGACCTGAACTAAATAGCGGGCAACTTCCTAGGGAAGCTGTAAGTCCCGACCAAATTCAAACATACTAACAACTCCTAAGTGGAGCTGTAAGCACCGACCTAAACTAAATATCGGGCAACTTCCAAGGGAAGCTATAAGCCCCGACCAAATTCAAACCTACATGCAACTTCTAAGGGAAGCCGTAAGCCCCGACCTAAATTAAAATATAGGGATACTATTAAATGAAGTCGAAAGCCCAATTTCAAATCCAAATCTCGGGCCACTCTTAAAGGGAGCCGTAAGCCCCATACTAAATTAAATTTATTGGGCATTTGAACAGATATAAGCCCAAACCACAATAAAATCAAAATCTACATCTAACCATCTTAGTTTATTCGGGATCCCTGAGAGGAGGTAACCCATAGCTGCTAATCAGATTCCTTGGACATTTCGATCAATGATTGTTAGTGTTGGTAGACTAAAACCTACAATATTTCTGAGACGACGAAACCATGTGATCTTGATCGGGTCTCCTCTATCCCCCAATAAACGAGACTAAAAAATTTTGAAGGCAATTCATTGTTAATCGTGAGTTTTCTCTTATGTAGTAGGAGGGGTAATTAACTATGAGGGCTTGTGTTCATAGGAAGTAAGCTCCCATATCTAAATAAACTCTGATACAATCTTCAGGGGAAATCTAGTTAATTAAACTACAATTTATTTAAGGAGAATGGAATCCTAAATCTGAAAAGTGAGATTCATGCAGAAGTGTCATTTTTCTTGAGCAAACAAACAGTAGCAAGCAAAGTAGAGGCAGCACGGATGGATCTTGCACCCTTTGGCTCCTGCTACCGAAAACCTAGCCTAACCCCTTCACGGGTTGAGGGAGAATGGAAGAGATAAAAGAGGAGGAAGGAGAAAGAACTGGGAGATTTTTTATTGAATTTGCTGCAGAATACAAATCTTTAAATAGGTAATTACAGCAGGGACATTTCTAATCCACTCTCTTACACAAACTCCTCATATAATGGAAAATTCTCTATAGAAATAACAAATTAGATAAGTTTAAACTAAAAGATATTTCGTACATAAATTATACTAATGCTGAATTATAATTTATAAATAAGCTCATGCAAACTAGTTCAAAATCTTAAGCTAATCCTTATCATGTTATTATTTGAATTATAATTTGATGGTCCAACGTCCAGGTTCTTATTCTCCCCTGGATGATGTCCTGTGACGATCTATTGTAGCTTCAGATTCCTGATGACCTATTCTTTGATCTCGATAATGTGATCAGATAATCACCACAATCAACAATCTTGATCAAGAAATTTGATGCTCCTGAATTAATTGATCCCATTCCCTAATTCCTTCACATCCGATACACAAATTATGATGATACTTATAATCTTTTTTGAAGTGAATGATCAGATTGACTGTTCTTTTGATTGGATCCCCAAATCACTAGAGGGCATCATGTTGCTTGCGTTGCATTGTACATATTATTCATGGCTTATGAGGATCATAACCTATTGGTTTACTTTTAAAATTTATGTCTTTCTATCATTAATCCTTCTGCAATAAAAGGGGTAGAGTAGAAGACTATGACACACGGTATAAACTGAGTTGACAGCAAAGCTTATTGGTACTGCAGAAAAATGCCTTTGAGTGGGGATCATCCTTGATTCCACATTCTGAAGATGCAGTTCGAGTTACTCAACTGGTGGCAAACTACTTCATAAGGTATGGAGCGTTTTTAAGTTTCTCTAATATTGTATGGCTTTATTACACTTTTCTTTTTCAGTTCTTCATTGTATAATTCACTTAAGAAGAGCTTTGTTTGTTTGTTCCATTGAATTGTCCAGCTTCTGCCCATTGCCCTGATAAGCATAAAAATTCCAATCGTCACATAAGATTATAGCGAAACAAGTAAACAAAATTCTAAATATGGTCATTGTTTTTCGTCTCTCAAATTATAGAGCAGAGCAAGTTGTGAGAGAACTATTTTGCTTTTTTTTCTCCTTCCTGATAAGATTCTGAAATCTGAAAAAAAGAAGGCACGTTATCTTGACCCTACTATCGCCTATCAGCATGACCTTTTCTTTTCATTGGATGCATTCTTGTTATTTAATCATGTTAACAAAAAAAAAAAAGAAGAAACGGACCAAAAGAAAATCGAACCGAAACATCTCCTCGCTGCCTCCGCCGGTCCCACTTCGCCAAACGACGTATCTCTTCGACACAATAACTGCCGACCGACGATCCAAAGCGATAAAAGGAAGGAATTCGGGAAAGAAAAAAAAAAAAACGGACGCTCGTTTGCCTCGCTTCTTCGACTCCAACGTCGCTGTTCGACTTCGTTGCTTTGTAAAAAGGCGTCTAGGGCTCGCCTTTCATCTTCTCTGTTCGTCGGTGCTGTTCGGCTTCGTTGCTTCGCCAGAGGTGCGGAGATTGCACGGGTCGCTTCTCCGGCTCCCTTGGTGCCGTCCGACTTCGCTCCTTCGCGGGTGGAAGAGACCGCACAAGTCGCTCCTTCGACTCCTCGTTGTTGTTCGACTTCGTTGCTTTGCAGGAGCATCTAGGGTTTGCCCTTCATCTTCTCTTTTTGACGTTGCTGTTCGGCCTCGTTGCTTCGCAGGAGGCAGAGGGATTGCACGAGTCGCTCTTCGGCTCCTTCGTTGCTGCCCGACTTCATTGCTTAGCAGGAGGTAGAGACTACACGAGTCGTTTATTCGACTCCTTTGTTACTGTTCGATTACGCCCTTTTGACGACTACCTGGCCGAACCCGACCCATGTCCGATCTCTTTATTGTTTTATATATTATATGTTATATATTATAATATGATAATATAATATTATATTATATATTATATTATATTAAAAATAATATAATATTGTTAAAAAAAAGAAGAGAAAGAAAAAAAAAAGATTTAAAAAAAAAATGTTGAAGACCCGCGCCGTGATCTTAGATCCGGGCGGATGGTTTAAAATTGAAGATCCCACGCAGTCGATCTTAGATCCTGGTGGGATGATTTTTTTATTCGAAGACCCCACGCAGTCGATCTTAGAACCTGGTGGGATGGTTTTAATTTGAAGACCCTACGCCGTCGACCTTAGGTCTGGGTAGGAAGAAATTAGGGCAAGTGCCCTCCCTTACCTCCCGGCGCCGGGGAGGGGACGCCGGGAGGGTGCCGAAATTTCTCAGAAATTACAGCACTTTTTGGAGCGATTGAAAAGCAAATTAATTTCATTGAATTGATCAATTGATTAATCTAATTGATTAATTATAATTGATTGATTGAGGTTAATTAATTATTTAAAATTAATTAATTAAGGTTAATTAATTTAAACTAAGTAATTAGTTAAAATTAATTAATTAAAAAATAATTAATTAGTTAGCATTAATTAATCAAAATTAATTAGTTGATTAAAATTAATTAATTAAAATTAATTAATTAAAATTAATTAATGAGTCAAAATTAATTAATTAATTAAGTTTGATTAATTTCAAAGTACGAGAGTATTTCAAATGAAATTCTTTTAAAATACGAGAGCTTCAAATTTTGAGTGTTTTAAATCTAAGAGCTTTTTAAAATTCAAGAGCATTGTAATTGAGAAATTGGAGAAATTAAATAAAAAAAAATCAAATCAAATGAAATTCAAAGAATGTTCACACTAATTGACTCTGTATAACTCACACTAAAACTCAACTTCTAAGAAAGCTAAGCAAAACACAAAACTGAAAGAAAGTCTCCAAAAATCCTAATCTAAACCCTGCCCCTGGTGGGCTTCGGTCCCAGCTCCTGGTAAAAGCTCCTAGCAAGCTCTAATCCCTGCAACTGTATCACCTCTAGCTGCAGGTTCCTGCTATTATAGCTACTTGCTACGAACTCTAGATCAGCACGTATCTGCACACAAAATAAAGAAATATTAGTACATCATAAATAAAATAAAAAATCATTAAAATGCTGGAGAGTGATAAATCTAACTGCTAGTAAAACAAAAATACTGGGAAGCAGGAAAAACTAAGTACTGAAAAGCTAGCAGAGCCACAGTGTAGTAGGAAAAAGACTACGAGCACAAAATTAAAACACTGACGCCAGTGTCAAAACCCCAAAGTGTTAGAAGAACAAACTCAAACAAACTCATAAATCTCTCAATCTCTCTGAGTGACGAACCCTAAATAATTGACATCCTCTCAACAAACACACAATTAAAACCCTTCTGGGCAGCCTTGTTTATAAGAACTTGGTTGTAAGATCCAGTACCCGGCAGCTTTCATAGGAAAGACGTAAGCCCGACCCTAGGAGAAAGTTTTAGGTAAAATCAACCTAAACCCTAACTCCAAATTAAAACATCCAGCAACTTCTAATAGAAGCCGTAAGTCAATCTCTGAGGAAAATGTTTAGGCAATAACACAATCCTAGACCCCTCACTCGGGCATCCAAGTCTATAGAGCTTGGCTGTAAGACCCACAACTCGGGCCACTTAGCCTACAGGGCTAGGTCATAAGACCCATCATTAGGCAGCTTCTTAGGAAGCCATAAGACCTACCCAACCAAAATCTTCGGGCTACTTTCTAATGAAAGCTATAAGTCCCTACCCAAATCTAACAATGCGGACATCTCTTGCTTTAAGAGAGAATGTCATCTTTAAATAATGCTTTGAAATACAATAATTATGTTACTAATCCCATGTTGAAAGCATGTGGAATTTCTAAGATTTTTTACAAAACATATAAATCCCTGGGCATCCTAGTTTATAGGACTAGGTTATAAGTCCCGCTTTCAGGCAATTTCCTAAGGGAAAAATAAGACCTACCCAAACAATTAAACCCTTCTGGGCAGCCTTGCTGTAGAGTTAGGCTGTAAGACCCATCTTTGGGCAACTCATAAATAGAGGCGTAAGCCCCACTCCAAATTAAACATACGGGCTACTTGCTATGAAAGTCGCAAGTTCTGACCCAATCAAATTTCTGTGTAACTTCTAAACGAAGTTACAAATTTCTAAATTAAATCAACTTCTGGGCATTCTAATGGATGTAAGCCCCCAAAACCCAAATAAAATTAAAACACAAACCTAACCACCTCAATCTACTCGGGATCCCTGAGAGGAGGCAACCCATGACTGCTAATCAGATTCCCTGGACATTACGGTCAATGATTGTAGTGTTGGTAGACTGAGACCTACGGTATACCCGGGACGACGGAACCATGGGATCTTGATCGGGTTTACCTCCGTTTGCCCCATAATTGAGACTAAAAATACCTAAAATTTATTCATCCTTAATCAAGAGTTCTCTCTTATGTGTTAAGAGAGGTAATTAACTATGAGTGCTTGCTCTCATGGGAAGTAAGGACCTCAGATCTAATTAAACCCTGACTACCCTCAGGGAAAATCTGGTTAATTTTAATCTGGCTTAAGCAAAATGGAATCCTACAGCTGCGAAGCGGGATTCACGCATTTGTGCCATTTTTTTTGAGCCAACAAATCATGGTAAACATTTGGCTATATTTGGTGGTGAGCTCTTCATCTCTTTGCATGGAGAGCATAGTTTGGACTACTTGAAGCGCTATTTAAATTTGTGGCTTAAACTTGCTTCTACTTCAAATAGCAAATTGTGCTGGGTATCCATAACATTTTTATAATTGTTCGGTTGCTGGTGAATTGAGGGGGTGGGGGACGGCATGTGTTTTGGTGAGGATCAAACTCAATTTGGCTTGTTAATTTATTTTCTTGCCTAACATTAAAATATATTTCTAATGTTAAATGTTATTAAATGAACATAACATCTTGATGAAGACATCCGACCTTAGAGAGTCTATCAGAGGCGGGGCCGACGATCTACGGCCATGACCGTATCGATTTATTTTTGAGTAATTTTATGTATTTGATTTATTTATGCACTTTTTTCATTTCTACCCTCAATTGAGGGCCTAGTTATTTGTATGCCCTAGGGGCAAGATTGTCTGTTATATTCTGTTATTGTATGAGGCTATTTATAAGCCACTTGCTATTCTTTTGAAGCTAATGAAGATTAGTATGAAAATTTCTGCACTTTGCTCTTGTAAGAGTTTTGAGAGTTTTTGAGAGAGAGCTTTGGTGAGAACCCTAGGTGAGGGTAGCGGGTCACCCACCAACCACAGGAAGCGTCCGGGCTCATGGCCAAGTTTCTTTCCTCTAGTTTCTTCTCTCCTCCTCCTCCTCCTAACAACCGGCCCAAGACTCCCCTTCCCCTCCTCCTAGCCGCCGGCCCCCAATACCCCACTTTTCCCTCCTTCCCACCACCACCGACCACCTCCTCTCACCCCTATAACTGCCGGCCAACCCCCTCCCAATCTCCTTTGAAACCAAATTCAAAAGCTATTATTTCTTTCCTAATTTACCTATTGTTAATTTGGAAGGTTTCCTCATTCAAATTCAAATAAATTTGAATTTCAAAAACCTTCCTAATTAATATAAAGTTATTTAGGAAAGCCTCCCTTCAATCAAGGATTGGATAAATCTGAAATTGATTGGGAATCAATTCAAATTCCCACATTCATTGAACCTGGACACTTCTTCCCCCCTCTCTCTTTGCCGGCCCCCCTTAACCTCTCTCCTATCTAATTAATACATCCAATTAAATATCCAACCAACCCATTAATTTCTCATGCCCAGCCGCCCCCTTCCTCCCTCCCTCCAATTGATTTGTGACTTAATTAACATGCCACCTATGCAAGGAATTAACTCTAGATTTTCCTCCCTTGCTGTCCACATGATTCCCCCACAATATTCACCTAGCTTCCTATCATCCAAAGAGCCAAAACTCTGAAATCTTCACCACTCAAAGTGCTGTCTAGATTTCTGGACAAAACCTGTGTGCTGTCTAAGAATTTCAGCCAACTCCTTTGCTGCCCAGAAGAAGATCAAGTGCTATCTAATAATTCCTGCACTCTCCCTTGCTGTCCAGCCACTTGGAGAGGTCACCGTTCGCTGTGCAGACTTTTTTGGACCTTACTGGATTGTTGTCCAGGGAATTTCAGCAAGAATAGCTGCTGTCCTACTCTCCGGGAATTCCCTACTTGCTATCCCGAAGTTCCAAACTCTGATAAAGGTAACTCTCTTCTCCAAAATCTTTTCCTTTCTAAGTCTTCCCTTAACTTGTGGTTTCAATTGATTCATAAAGGTTATGTTAATCCCTTCCGCTAAGCCTAGTATTTTAGAGATTGAGTGAGTGGATCTATTTTTATAGTAATTAGTCTCATTGTTAACTTAAGGATTTATCGTTGAAAACCTTTCATGTATGCTATGCTTGAGTAATTGAATATTTTGTGATCTTAACTTCTAGTTGTGTAACTTGGCCTAAGCTAACTCATCCCTTTCTTGTTTTATTTCGTTGTTTAAATCACTACAAATCCTTTAATTAATATTGCTCAAGAACTTAAAGTGTGCAAAATCCTTAATTAACATCACCTAATCATTTTAGTCCTGCATCATCTGGTATCAGAGCATGGTTGTATTTAGATGCATATTAGGAAAACTTTTCTTACGTGTTTAGCATCTAAATCGCATCCTGAACAACAACAACAACAACAACATCAAGCCTTTATCCCACTACGTGGGGTCGGCTACATGAATCCTTTTTCTCCATTGTGTTCTATTAAAAGTCAAATTCTCGTTTAAATCTAATAAAGAAAGATCATTTCTAATATTTTCTAACCAAGTCTTTTTAGGTCTACCTCTACCTTTCTTAACATAAGTCAAATCTAAGACCTCTACTTTCCTAACCGGGTCATCGGGAGGCCGCCGTTTTACGTGACCAAACCATCTAAGGCGACTCTCTCTAATCTTATCTTCCACTGGAGCTACTCCAACCTTTTCACGAATATGCTCATTTCGTATCCTATCTCTAAGGGTAAAGCCACTCATCCACCTGAGCATCCTCATCTCTGCAACACTTAACTTAGAATTATGCTTCTCTTTTAATGGCCAACATTCAGCACCATAAAGCATTGCAGGTCTCACCACCATCTAAATCGCATCCTGCACGTTTAAATTTATTTGCCTGCTAGCATATTAATCCCTTTTCACTTTTGCATAAGTTTTGAGTCACCCTAGACATTAGGATGGACTCGGAACAATTACACAAGACTCTAGACCTGTTGGTAGGTCAGATGAACACTATTAGTCAACAACTTAAGGAAAATCAAGCTGACATAGCTGAACTCCGTAGACATACAACTGAACGATTCGATACCCTAAATCAAGGTAGGAACCACCCTATCCCTTACACTCCATCTAGTCTTCCTTCCATGTATGGGGATAACACTTTTCAAGATGAGAGATCACCTCGTGTCCCTTATCAAGTCTCCTAGTACGGACATGACCTTAACCACGATCCTGATATACCCCTGATGAAGAACATTAAGGTCGATGCTCCAATCTTTGATGGAACTCTCGATCCTCAGCTCTTTCTAGACTGGATCAAAGGTATGGATAGTTTCTTTAAGTGGTACAATATTTCTGAAGCTAGGAATGTTAGGTTTGCTGAGATGAAACTCATTGGTAGGGCTAGTCATTTTTGGTCCAACTTAGAAAGCGTTAGGGAATCCAGAAATGAATATACTATCACTGATTGGCCTTCGATGAAGCACGAGCTTAAGCAGAAGTACTTACCTCCTTCGTACTTCCCTAGGCTCCTCGATAGGTGGAATAGGCTAACCCAAGGTAGCAAACCAGTCAAGGATTACATCATAGTTTTGATGATTATCTGATTCGCTGTAAGGGGGAGACCTCTACTACCCCCGCTCAAATTCTGTCTATGTTCTATACCGGGTTGCGCGAAGACCTGCACAATGAGCTATTTGCCCGGAACATTGCCACCTTAGAAAATGCCTATAGCCTAGTGTTAAACCTTGAGGAAACCCGCCCCCAACACGCGAGTCGACATCAAGACTCTAGGTCTTCATACCGACCCTCCAGTAGTTCGACCCCTCACCACTCCACTACTTAACCAACACCTGGAAACCCTGCCCGACCACCTTCTGGTCCTTCCACACCCTGTCCTGACTTTAGAAACAAGTTTCCCACCCCAGATACTCCTAGGTCCCATCCGGGAACTAAGTGCTTTCGATGACAGGGGTATGAGCATATTTCCTCTCAGTGTTCTAGCCCCTACAAAGTCATTATTATTGAGGAGATCACGGAGGAAAAACCTGAGCCCGAGGTCGACCAGATTCACCAAGTGGAAGATGATGGTGAATTCTTTAAGGAGGATGACGACACTGCTGTCATCCACTGCATTCAGAAAATTGACACGTCTTCCATCTGCGTGGTGAGATGCGCACTATCACAACCTGTTACCACTGATGACTAGCATAGAACTTCAATTTTTTACACCTACACCAAAATCAAGGATAAGAACTGCAAAGTCGTAGTGGATAGTGGCAACTGTATCAATGTTGTCTCCTCCAGCATGGTGTCTAAGCTTAGCTTGTCTGCCGCTCCTCACCCTAACCCCTACAAGATAGCCTGGGTTAACTCCACTGCCTTAGAGGTGAAGGAACGAAGCCTCATACCAATCTCCTTTGCTGACTACAAGGAGAATGTTTGGTGTGATATACTGACAATGGATGTTGGACAAATTATCCTAGGGCGTCCCTGGCTCTTTGATAATGATGTCCACATCTATGGACATTCAAACACCTGCGTGTTTGAACATGCGGGCAAAAAGATCAAGCTTTTGTCATTGCAGCCCCGGGTTAAGGATGATCCTAAACCCAATCCTGTTAAAACCAAGAAGGGACTGAACTTTGTGACTACCAAGGTTCTGGATTTAGAATTAGCCCAAGGTGCACCCCTGTACGCCTTAGTCGGTCGTGAGACTTCCACTGGTTTGACGAGCCAATCCCTCAAAAGGTCCAACCCATACTGAGTGATTTTGTTGATGTCTTTCCTGATGATCTCCCTGATCAATTACCCCCGCTCAGAGACATCCAACATGCTATAGATATTGTCCCTGGAGCCTCCCTACCCAATCTGCCCCACCATCGCATGAACCCCACGGAGTATGCTGAGCTCAAGAAGCAAGTGGATGAATTACTTTAGCGAGGCTTTATCAAGGAAAGTTTTAGCCCTTGTGCCGTCCCAGCCCTTCTTACACCAAATAAGGATAGTTCCTAGCGAATGTGTGTCGATAGCCGTGCTATCAACAAGATCACCGTCAAATATCATTTTCCTATCCCGAGGTTAAACGATATGCTTGATATGATGATGGGAGTCACTCAATTCTCTAAGATTGATCTTAAGAGTTGGTACCATCAGATCAGGATCCAACCCGGTGATGAGTGGAAAACTGACGTTAAGATCAAGGATGGTCTATATGAGTGGATGATCATGCCATTCGGTTTGAGTAACGCCCCGAGTACTTTCATGAGGATCATGACCCAAGTACTGCATCTTTTTATGGGAAAGTTTGTCATTGTCTACTTTGACAACATCCTTATTTATAGCCAGTCTGTGAGTCAACACTTAGACCACTTAAGGCAAGTTTGCGAGATCTTAAGGAAGGAACAACTTTATGTTAATCCTAAGAAGTGCACCTTCCTTGTTGACTGTATTATATTTCTGGCTTTATCGTGTTTGCCCAAGGGGTCTTTGCAGACCCCGAGAAAGTGAGAGCCATTGTAGAATGGCGTATTCCTCAGAACATTCGGGAAGTCCGCAGCTTTCACGGATTAACCACCTTATATAGAAGATTTATTAGAAACTTTAGTACCCTTGTATCTCCTATCACTGACTGTCTCAAGAAAGGTGACTTTCACTGGACCCCGACCGCTTCCAAAGCCTTTGAGGAAATTAAAACTCGAATGGTGGAAGCCCTAGTGATGAGACTTCTTGACTTTTCCAAAGTCTTTGAAGTGATCTGTGACGCTTAGGGGGTCAGAATTGGAGGAGTCCTGTTCCAAGAAGGTCACCCTGTTGTCTATTTTAGCGAGAAGCTAAATGACATACGACAGCGATATTCCACGTACGACAAAGAGTTATACGCGGTGATCCAATCCCTTCGATATTGGCGACACTACTTGCTCACGTAAGAATTCGTCATCTTTTCGAATCACGAGGCTCTTCGTTACATCAACTCTTAGAAGAAGTTGAACGCACGTCACGGTCGATGGGTAGAATTTCTTCAGGACTACACTTATACCCTTAGGCACAAGGCGGGAGTTGAAAATAAAGCTGCCGATGCTCTCAGTCGTCGTATGATGACCACTACTAAAATGAGAGCCGAAGTCGTAAGATTTGAGCAAGCCAAAAGGGATTATTTGGAATGCCCCGACTTAAAGGAGACTTACTCTCTTTTGTCCAGAGGCAGCACACGTCTTGTGGATGATTTTCTCCTGGAAGATGGATACCTTTTTAAAGCTCAAAAGCTTTGTATCCCTAGCACTTCTCTTCGAGAATTCCTTGTTTGGGAACTCCACGCTGGAGGCCTCGCTGTATACTTCGGTTGTGATAAGATTATAGAGGCCGTAGAGTATCGCTTCTTCTGGCCCAGCCTGAAGAAGGATGTTGGCAAAATAGTCAGTAGGTGCCACACCTGCCAACTGGCCAAACAACGTAAGCAAAACATTGGTCTCTACACTCCCCTACATTTTCCCAGCTATTTGTGGCAAGATGTTAGCATGGATTTCGTCCTAGGCTTGCCCAAGACTTTTCATAGGAATGACGCCATCTGTGTTGTAGTTGATCGCTTTTCCAAAATGGCTTATTTTCTACCTTGTTCCAAGACATCCGACGCTTTCCATATTGCCAAACTGTATTTCAATGAGGTCTTCCAATTACATGGTTTATTCAAGATCATTGTATCTGACAAGGACGCCAAGTTCACTAATTATTTCTGAAAAACTCTCTGGATGAATATGTGAACTAAGCTACAATTCTCATAACCTTTCATCCTCAAAACTGATAGCCAAACTAAAGTGGACAATAGGAGTTTAGGTAATTTATTAAGATCCCTAGTAGGTGAACACATTAAAGATTGGGATTCCAAGCTCCCCACAGCCTAATTTGCCTACAATAATTCTGTGAACCGCACCACTGGCTTAAGTGGTGCTGAAATTGTTTATGGGTACAAATCTAGACAGCCTTTAGATCTCATACCCATGTGTTCTAAGTATAGGATTTCTGAGTCTGCATCTTCATTTGCATCGTATTTGCATGAATTACATAAGAAAATTACATGCAAAATTGAATAGAGCAATACTAATTATAAACTTCATGCTGATTTTAAACGAAAATTTAAAACTTTTGAGGTTGGTGATTCAGTGATGACGCAGATTCATCCGGAACGGTTCCCACAAAGAACTGTTAAAAAGTTACATACTAAAAGTGCGGGACCATTCAAAATAGTCAAGAGAATTAATGATAATGCTTACGTGGTGGATCTGCCTGCAGAGTTCAACATTAATCCCTCTTTTAACATAGAAGATTTAGTAGCCTATGAGAGTTTAGAGTTTAACCCACCAAATCCACTTCAAGTTGAGCCTTGTGTGACCCCACCCTATGAGAATCCAAGCCTACCTCTACTCCCAAATATTCCCAAAATACATATAGCGGAGAAGGTTGACGTGATTGTAAGTGATGATATTATTTCCACAAAAGAGGGTGGACAAAAAAGGTATTTGATAAGGTGGAGAGGTAAGCCTGAGTCAGAGGACACCTGATTAGAGCGTGAGGAGCTTCAGCAGATTGACCCAGATGCACCAGAGTTCTATGAGAGCACCCGGGACGTGTACTCGACGGAGTCGAGCTCTTTTCCACCCCGGGAGAATGATGAGGACATCTGACCTTAGAGAGTCTACCAAACACGGGGCCGACGATCTACGACCACGATCACATCGATTTATTTTTGAGTCATTTTATGTCTTTGATTTATTTATGCACTTTTTTTTATTTCTACCCTCAATTGAGGGCCTAGTTATTTGTATGCCCTACGACCACTTGCTATTCTTTTGAAGCTAATAAGATTAGTATGAAAATTTTTGCACTTTGCTCTTGTGAGAGTTTTGAGAGGTTTTGAGAGAAAGCTTTGGTGAGAATCCTAAGTGAGGGTAGTGGATCACCCACCAGCTGCAGGAAGTGTTCGGGCTTATGGTCATGTTTCTTTCCTCCTCCTAACAGCCGGCCCAAGACTCCCCTTCCCCTCCTAGCCGCCGGCCCCCCATTCCCCACTTTCCCCTCCTCCCCACCACCACCGACCACCTCCTCTCACCTCATAACCGTCGGCCAACCCCCATCCCCAAACCCTAGCCGCCGACCAACCCCCTCCCAATCCCCTTTGAAACCAATTTCAAAAGCTATTATTTCTTTCCTAATTTACCTATTGTTAATTTGAAAGGTTTCCTCATTCAAATTCAAATAAATTTGAATTTCAAAAACCTTCCTAATTAATATAAAGTTATTTAGGAAAGCCTTCTTTCAATCAAGGATTGGATAAATCTGAAATTGATTGGGAATCAATTCAAATTCCTACATAAATTGAACCTGGACACTCCCCCCCCCCCCCAAACTCTCTCCTATCTAATTAATACATCCAATTAAATATCCAATCAACCTATTAATTTCTCATGCCCAGCCGCCCCCTTCCTCCCTCCCTCCAATTGATTTGTGACTTAATTAGCATGCCACCTATACAAGGAATTAACTCCAGATTTCCCTCCCATGCTGTGCACATGATTCCCCCACAATATTCACCTAACTTCCTATCATCCAGAGAGCCAAAACTCTGAAATCTTCACCACTCAAAGTGCTGTCTAGATTTCTGGACAAAACCTGAGTGCTGTCCAAGAATTCCAGCCAACTCCTTTGCTGCCCAGAAGAAGATCAAGTGCTGTCCAGTAATTCCTGCACTCTCCCTTGCTTTCCAGCCACTTGGAGAGGTCACCGTTCGCTGTCTATACTTTTTTGGACCTTACTGGATTGCTGTCCAGGGAATTTCAACAAGAATAGCTGCTGTACTACTCTCCGGAAATTCCATACTTGCTGTCCCGAAGTTCCAAACTCTGGTAAAGGTAACTCTCTTCTCCAAAATCTTTTCCTTTCTAAGTCTTCCCTTAACTTGTGGTTTCAATTGATTCATAAAGGTTATGTTAATCCCTTCCGCTAAGCCTAGTATTTTAGAGACTGAGTGAGTGGATCTATTTTCATAGTGACTAGTCTCGTTGTTAACTTAGGAATTTATTGTTGAAAATCTTCCATGTATACTATGCTTGAGTAATTGAATATTTTGTGATCTTAACTTCTAGTTATGTAACTTGGCCTAAGCTAACTCATCCCTTTCTTGTTTTATTTCATTGTTTAAATCACCACAAGTCCTTTAATTAATATTGCTCAAGAACTTAAAGTGTGCAAAATCTTTAATTAACGTCACCTAATCATTTTAATCCTGCATCACATCTTAAACGTATATTCATATTAATATGCATATTATGCAACTTATTAATCATTTTATGGAATAGTGATTAGAATTTGAAATAGCAATGAAGTAGCCAAAGGTTTTAAAGGGCTAAATTACATCAGAGTTTTATATTATGTTCGTAACTTCAGTATTTGATATAAAGAAGCTTGATAAAGAAATTGAAAGCGAGGTACCGAGGTATATGATATTTGCAGATGATGCAGTTTTGATAGATGAGCCTCTTTTGAAGGGGAACTGTAGAAAAAAATTTTGAAGGTGAAGGACTTGGTTTGGTAAAGATTTAGAAGACGAGAGACTTGATTTAGTACTACCATCTTGCCTCATGCTATGGACGAGAACTTATTTATTCCATTAGATAAGCATGTAATGAAAAGACTATTGATTTTCATATAGACATTAAACCTATCCTTTCCAATGAGAACTAATTTTGAATTATTAATTAATCTAGTGATTTAGTAAAAATAAATATTTTTTGCACTTTTGAGAAAGCATCAAGTTACAAAATGTAAACGATATCATTTCAAGATAAATTTTTATTACTGAAAACTACAAAGGCCTGAGCATTAAAACGCAAAGAACATTAGGTTTATTTTAGATAACAACTGTGGCTTATATCCGGTTAAATTGAGAGAATGCTTTATGAGTCAGTCTTTTTTATAGGTCTAAAGGGTACTTATTTATTGCACTTGGAAGACTAGGCTGCCGTTATGCCTCCGAATTCTATTTTTGTGAAGTCTACTTGGCAGAGCATTCATGCATCAATGTTTTAAAAGAAAAGTCAATACTGATGATCTAGAGCCATTGAATCTACATAAGTGCTGTTCCAAACATCGTTGAGATTGCATTTGATGTATGATAAATTTTCATAGGCAAATGATCTATGGTAATTACAATAATATCAGTACACATCCAAGGCTTGTATGCCACATTAATTGAGTTTTGGTGCATAATTATTGCGTAAGATTTTCTAGGGGTGTCAATATTTGACACGACATGAAAATCAGACTTGAACCCCACCCGAAAATTTTGGGTTAGACCCGACCCGGTTTCGAAACGGGTCGGGTTCGGGTTCTCGGATTCGACCCGTTTGAAAAAAAACGGGTCGGGTTTGGGTTGACCGGGAAACCCGGCTGCCCGCCCCACCAGCGTCGTGTGACCGCGTTGCCACTGTCTGCCCGTGTCGCGTTGCCCATCACATCTCTTCGCGTGAGTCAAGGTCACGTCGCCGTCGCCCGTCGCGTCTCCCACTGTTGTTGTCCCGCTGCCACTGTCGCTGCCGCATCGCCGTTGCCGTGCGTCCGCGTCTGCCTGCGTCTGCTGCTCGCTGTCGCACCACTGTTGCCGCTCCCAGCGATGCCGTGCCGCCGTTGCCGCGCTGCAGTGTTGCTGGCGGGGTTGCCGAGCTGCTGCAGCTGCCATTACCATTGCCGGGTCCGCGGGTCGGGTCAGGTCAACCCGGTAACCCGTGCGGGTTGGGTCCAGGTTGAAAAACCTGACTCGTTTGCAATAATGGGTCGGGTTTGAGTTGACCCGTTTAGACCCGGGTCTACTCGGGTTCGACACGAACCCGACCCGTGACCCGATTTTGACACCCCTAAGATTTTCTTCCAACACTAAATCTTACTATTAATTTTTTGTCCCACTAAGAACATTACATGTGTCACCCACTGTTTAATTTAGGATCACTTTTGCAGTACAAATATTGTTTGGACAGCTGATTATTATCCAAGGCCTACTAACATTAATTAGTTGATTAGCATTTAGAAATACAACTTTTTCTGTTATGCTTGATTGGTTGAATTTAATTTATTTCAGTTTAAAAATCTTCAAATCTAAATCAAATCAAATTAAATAAGTTGATTTAGATAAAATCTTCGAATTTAAATCAACATTATCGATTTGGCTGGTTTTACTCAGATTGGAATAAACCATTTTCTTCAACACCACTATTTTAAGCAAATATTGCCGTCTTAGATTGAGATGTAAATTTCTACCCTATATGCCTCTGCTGTCTCAAAATTTTAGTGGGCTTGACATGGCTCAAGAAGGTAATCCAAATTGTCAACCGCAGGTCCAGTCTTACGGTATGAAGACAACCTCGTTACCTGATATGAAATTATAGTGATTTTGAAAATGATAATTATGGATCAATAGTTTTGAGATTATGTGTTACTTAGATGTAACAGCTTTAATAATATGGATTTATTATATGAAAAAGTAAAGATGTTGATGAAGACAACTTATAAGTATTTGGTGCTTGTAATTGTGGGCTCCGAAAATTCGGCCCCGGCCTCCGCCCGCTCTTTGTTTTCTCGAGGGGGAGTTTTAACTGATTAAGTTCCGGGGAAAATTTTGGAAGGCAGATGAGTAGGTAGATAAGACACTACCCAGAAATTTCGCCCTCATTTTGTGAGGACTTTATAATCTGAGTTCTGGTTTCCTATAGGCGCAAGCCCCTATAGTTAATTACCCCTCCCGGTAACGAGAGAGAACTTTCGATTAAGGCTAGTCGTCGATCAGATGCGTAGAAGGTACGTACACATGGCATATAGTAGCAGCATGGGTATAGGTTTTTGAAATTCGGAGAATTTGGGAATTTGGAGGATTGAAATATTTGAAGATTTAATATTTAAAATTGAAAATTGCACCATCTTTCACTTAAAGCGGATGGTGGGGGAATGGATGATAAACCCGATCAAGATCCCATGGTTCCGTCGTCCCGGGCCATCGTGGTCCTTGGTCTACTTAGTCAGAGAAGGTAGTCGACCCAACCTAACAGAAAGATCCTTGTCGGCAGCCATGCGTTGCTTCATCCAAGGGTACCTTGTAGAACTGGGGTGGATGTTTGCCTAAAGGGACAAATTTAAATCCACCTTAGCTAACAGAGGGCTTTGTGCCCTATCGATCATATCCTATGGATTCATATCTCAAAGATTTGATGCCATTGGGGAGCATACGGGCTCTGGCCATAACCATAATATAATGGTGCCATTTGGCGGCGACCATCCGGTTCAGAGGGCCCCGAGTCATAACCGTTTATCCTGCAGTGCCATTTGGCGGCGAAACTGCCGGTTAGAGGACTCGTACCACATCCTTGCTGGCAGGAGATTTTTTGAGAATGGATCCTAGTGATATTTTCGACCAGGCATCATCTCTATGTAAGCTGAAGTAGTTTTCAGATTTGTCCACCTCAGCAAACGGTTGCGGAGAGTGAATGGATTATGCTTTAAGTGATTGAATATTGTTTATTTCAATTTTAAATATCTTGAAATGGAATTTCTTGGAGTTTTGAGCTTTAGATTTTGGGTATTTGGATGACGCTTTGAATCATTTGGAATAGACCCCTCCGATTGAGATATGCATTCAACACGGCCATCATCGGGGTGCATGAGATCATTTATATTTTATTGATTGGACCCTGTCGACTCCATCAACTGGTCGATAGAGGATCGGGTTTCGTAGGCTTTGGATCTTTGTTAGTGAATTCTCTTGATTATAGGCCTTGAAGGCCTAATATGAACTATAAAATAAACATCCCGGCCGGTCTCGCGACCGTATATTTATTTAATAGTTCGAGCCGTGTCAACTCCTATCTACCTGAATAGAAGGATCGGGCTCGAACTTGAATTCACTTAATGACCCGTGCAGCATCCCTAGGCGTCAAGTGTGTACCAATAACACGCTCGCCGGGGCCCATGCGGGTTATGATTATACTTACCCCTTTTGTGTTCCTATGTGTATACAAATTAAGGTGCACATGTGAGGGGATACTTTAAAGTATTTGTAAACGCCTTCTGTCCGCTTGCATGAATGTTGCGGATCCGGTGGCGTGGTGTCATACGGATTTCATATGGGGATTTTTACACCTTCTGTCTGCTCGCATGGGTATTGCAGATCCGGTGGCGTATTGTAGCATCTTGGGGATTGAACTATTTACTGCATTGTACAGGTAGACTGTCGTGCACTAGTTGCTTACTGCAGGGGGATCGTAGTGCACTAACAAATCTCCTGCTTTGATTGTAGATGTTGCTATCTACTGTAGTCCTTTTGCATCCTTCTTGTAGACAGCATGTTAAGTATGTAGCTGATTTCCTACAGAAGCTCGTAGGTACTTACATTCGTCGTCTCCCACCTGCCTTTACTTGCTGGGGATCGGTGTATTCGACTGATGTTGGATAATCTCTCCACATTCATTTGTGGGCAAGTCGTAGTATCTTCAGGCATTTATAATCCTTTCACCAATATCCTCATACGAATGCAATAGGAACTATGTCATCTTCTTGCACGACTTGTTACGAAGAATGTCATCAACTCTGACTTTGCTGCTTTTGGGATGTATCCACTTGTGCTTTGAAGCCAGTTATAGAACACTATTACACTTGATGTATATTGGCCTCGTATCGTAGAAGACTGATGCATTCATCTATGATTTGACAAGTGTTGACTGTAGGATCCTGCCACACTCACTTCCCCTTGCTACATAGTTTACAAATGCTTTCATTTGTCACAATCTTCTCTATGTTTTGCTAGTGACCTTTCGTATTCATAGCAATTCAGTGGTTGCTGTTTTCCAATAGACTACATCAGGCATGATTGCTCATCGATAGAATATTGTGTATTCATTTGCAAATTAGTCATCATCGATTGAAAGGGAGTTATATCTTCCACATTTGTTATGACCTTCAGCCTTCACCTGAAAGTGACATGTTACATGCTCATGTTCATAGAGGATTCCTCTTCCCTACAGCGTACCCTTCATTATTGTCTGTTGTGCAGAGTAATACGCTCATTCGTAGCTTGATGTTGGTTGACGGTTGAGCTACATTCACTGATGATCTCTTCATGCATTTTGCTCTGCAAATCATCACATGTTGACTATCACTGCTTGTAGTGAGAAGACACTTGATGCTAGTTGTAAAGAGATTGTTGCTCTTGCGTCTTATCTATCGCCGTTATCTACAAGTGGACTCGTGTACTTGCATGATTGTCGTAGGGACTATTATCCTCTCTATTCGGATGTAGATTGGAGAATTGCTGCATTTGCTTGCATTTATTTCAATACTTGTGGGAGAAACTAGTTGACATTAGTTGTAGAGAGACTGTATCATCACAAGTCCATTGCTCGTATCGTCACTACATCCTCCAAGAATTTTCTAGTGAGTCAACACATTCATTAGGAGTCTCCCACATTGGTGATTTCAGATTCCTTGCCTAGACTCGCGAGTTTATTAATGCAGACATCACGAGCTTCATATCATTCAACTGCATAGTACCTCACTACCACTTGTTGATATTTGTTTGCACTCCGATTACATACCGAATCTTCTTAATCGGAGTCCAAATCAAAGTCCCCTGTTGTCTTGTAGGAGTTCAAGTCTTGTATGTCAAGTTCCTTGTTATTAGATTGAATTCCAAGTTCTTTGTAGTTTAACTCAAATCCAATTTGAGTTCATGTCTTATTATCCAAATCAAGTTTGAATATTCAAAAGTCTACTATGGTTCGAAGTTGATTCAAGTTCTTAGTCAAGGTCTTCGTCATTTGATTCAAGTTTAGGACTTCTGCAAATGTTCAAATCTTCTTGTTGTTTGGTTCAAATCAAAGTTCCTTGTTCTTCACTTGAGTTCGAGTTCAAGTCTCCTTTGGTTCAAGTTTAGGTTGAAATTAGGTTCATTTGAGTTCATTTAGGTCCATAAGCCATGCTTGTTTAAGTCCAAAACAGGTTCGAGTGTGGTCTTCTGTTCACCCGAAATTTCGGCAGCCTCCCGGCGTCTCCCCCGTTTAGGGGAAACTACTAGAAAACTGGGCCTTTTCCACTGCGCTAAGAAAAGCGTGTATGGTAGGTGCCCTCTTTCGAGGACACCGCGGCCGTATAAAATCTTCAATCCCCCACCACGCTACGAAAAGCGTGTATGGGTCTTCGACAGCACCTGTTTGAAAAAACGCAGTTATTTCCCCGCGAGCGGGTACTTATGAATATCCCCTTCTCGCCATAGGCGCCGCACCGGCTTTCCATCCCACCACGCTACGAAAAGCGTGTATAGGCGGTTTGCCGATGCGCCGCGAATGCCGAAAAAGAGATTTTAGGTGATCACCCACCTCGTCGTAGGCGCCGCACCGGGTTCCCTTCCCACCACGCTACGAAAAGCGTGTATAGGCGGTTTGCCGGTGCGTCGCGAACGACGGAATGAGCTCTCGAAGTGATTACCCGATTCGTCGAGAGCACCGCGACGAACTTCCTCCCACCACGTTACGAAAAGCGTGTATAGGTGGTTGTTTTGTCGCGCTGCAGACTTCAAAATCGAGCTCTCAAAATTTTATGGATCGAAGGGTTATACCTTGGCGTAGGTGAACCGGCGGTGGAGGCTCGTGGATCGAGGTAGGAGATATATCATTTGTTTCTTTTCTTTTTTTTTGCAATTAATGATAATTAATCATTTAATTATAATTAATATAGTAATTATAGTTAATTATAATTAATGTTATTTAATTATGATAAATTAAAAATAAAAATAATTAAATAATTAATTAAAATTAATGATAATTAACTATTCAATTATAATTAATCTATTAATTATAGTTAGTCATGCCCAATTATAATCAATAATAATTAATAATAATTAGTGATAATTAAAAGTTAAATATAATTAATAATATTTAATTATAATTAATTCTAATCATCATAATTAATAATTACTTATGATTAAAAATAATTATTTAATTAATTATAACTAATATAATTAATTGATTAAAATAAGCCCTCTCCCCCTTTCGGCTCGGTTAATCTACGGGATTAGGCCGAAGGAGTGCGTGAAAGGGAAAGTTACCTTCACAGGGATCGAGCTCCTTGCGCTGCTTTCAATTAAAATGTGTAACTTCCGATCCTACAGGAGGGAATGTCGTCGAAGTCGCGAAGCCGAACAGTAATGGAGGGGCTGAAGGAGTGACGGGAAGGGAGGAGCTTCCGTCGCAGCTTACGATCCAACAGGTAGGAACGTCTTCGAAGGAGACGGGGAAGGGGAAGATCGGCTAGGGCTTTGGCTTCGGGTAGGTGGGAGCTCTCTCCCCCTCTCTCTCTCTCTCTCTCTCTCTCTCTCTCTGGGCTGGAGAAATGAGAGGGATCGGGCAAGAGGAGTCGGAGGTGGAAGCGGAGGTCCAGGCGACGGGAGTTCCCCGTGTGGAGGAAGAGTCGAGTGGGGAAGAAGCGCCTGAAGTCTTCCTTTCGTTTGCCTTTTAACGACGAGAGTGTCGCACGACTTGAGCAGACCTCCGCAGGCAAGTGACAGGACTATTCGATGCTGTCGCAGACTGCAGATAGGATTGTAGCAGCGGCAGGTATGGGGCTTGACAGGTATTCGGAATGGGCGTCCTGGCAGAGGTATTTTTATATACTTCTTTTTGTTTGCTTATGCATTGGTCAACAAATGCCCCCCAACAAATGTGGTACGCGTCTAGAGCGAATCACGTTTGTTGTATGCTGATTGGCCCTCTGGATCTCTAGATATTTTTCTCTAGATGTCACACAGAGGTTTTCACTTAGTGGATCTCCAAGAGTTTGCTTGGATGTCACACTCAGATTTTCATTCAGTGGATCTCCAAAAATTTACTTGGATGTCACACTAAGATTATCATTCTGTAGATCTTCGATGATATATTTCCGTGCCTCCGTGGATCTTTAGATGCACTTGTAGTCTTTAATACAGTTGATGTATTTGCTCTTGGTCAAATAGAGATCCCTAGAATAATGATAGAGCACTTTGTTCTTAGGTCTTTAGAGCATCACTCTATAGATTGACGATGGTGGATAGAATCACCATCATTTGTTCTCTTTTAACGCCACTATCACTTTAATTTATTGACTTTCTGTATATGTTCAATATTCTTCTTTGCCATCATCATGTGTAGATGTAATATTTCTGTCACTTTTACTGATTGTATTTTGCTCAGATTGTACTTTTTGCTGATGGCACATTCAGTTTATAGAGGATCTTCTATTCTTCCCTCCTTTAACTGTATTTCGGCAAGAAATTTTAAATATTTATTCGGGGATCTCGGCATGCGGCGGGATGTCGACCCAAATAAACATTTAAAATGCCCCTAGTCTTTAGGGACACTTGTAGATGTCATTCGGGATACTTCTTTTTGTAGCTTTAGTTTCCCTTAGATTTTGGTTCCTTCTGTCCTGTGCTTTGTGCTGCGGACATTGATGGAGGATTGTCTGATTTGTCTTTACTGACTTGTCAGGTGATTTTTATACCTTCTGCCCTATGCTTCTAGCTTTGACGGGCTTGACGAAGGAGTGGTTGCCGGTGACCAAAACCCTTAGGTTTGCAATAGGTCGATGGTGAGAAGTCATCGGTCCAGAGCTTTGTGCATGACGGACTTGTTGATGACGGAATCCTCTTAGTTCAGCCTCAGGCTTTATGCGAACTTTGGGATGATTTCTTCGGTCCTTTACTTTGTGCTTTGGTGGACTTGTTGAAGAAAAATTCCTTCGATCCTAGCTTTGTGCTTTATGGATTTATTGAAGGATTTTGCGGGTTTCGGATTTGATTGATAGTACCAATCATGAGTAGTATCTTGATCCTTAACCACTTGAGGAGACTTTAATCTGAGTCACTTGAGTTCATCAGATTGGGCGAGATGGGATTTGACAGCTCGTCGTCCTCTGGTTGCTGAGATGGGGGTTCCTCTACTACGGCCTTTCTTGTGGCGTGTTGAGTAGACGGAGCTGCCAGCGATCCGGCCATATTTGGGCTTGTTGGATCCGACCTTTTACACCCATTCAGGCTTCAGACTTGAGCTAGGGGAAAATGTGCTTCCGAATGTTGACTGTACTGAAGTTGGTAGATTGTGAGTTCTCCTTTATGGTTGAAGATCTAGAGTCTACGAATATTCGGTAGTTGCTCGAGGTTTCTCCTTCCCAATGGAACCTTGATTCTCCGGTCAATTAGGAGAATTTGGTAGACTACGATCACTTGAACTTGTCGAGTCAAATTTGCCTTTGTACTTCCTACAGTCCCTACTGACGGGTTGACGAAGTGGGGGTTCCGCTACTACGACCTTTCTTATGGCTTGTTGAGTAGACGGAGCTGCCAGTGATCCGGCCATATTTGGGCGTGTTGGATCCGACCTCTTACACCCACTCGAACCTTAAGCTTCAGGCTGCTAAAAGACTTCAGGTTGTTCTGGCTCAATTTGTTAGAGTGTGTAGTTGCAAAAGTCCCTTTTCTGACTTTTGAATCTTGGTACGTTGGAGAAGGTGGTGTCTCAATCTTTTGAAGCTCACCTGCATATACTTTGAAAAGAATTCGTTGTATTCTTCAGTATAAAAGAATGTTTGTGTTGGTGATTTTAAATATTTATTCGGGGATCTTGGCATGTAGCGCGATGTCGACCTGAATAAATATTTAAAATGCCCGTATCTTGCAGGGACATTTCATAATAGAATAAATTTAAAATTTTGTGATTTTAAATATTTATTTGGGGATCTCGACGCGTAGCACGATGTCAACCAATAAATATTTAAAATGCCCCCTGTCCTGCAGGGCGATTTTGAAATGCATTCTTGCAACACAAGAGAATTTCAAAAATGTAGAGCGTATATGTTAATAAACATGCATGAAATACACAGTACATTAAGCATAACATTTCTTCGGGCAATCTTATGCATGATCCTTCTTCAGAAGTCGACCGTTGATCGGCGGCATAGGCCTCTGACCGTGCAGATCGATGAGCTGGTAGGCTTCTCCTTGGCACACCTTCTCGATGACAAATGGGCCTTCCCAGTTGTATACGAATTTATCACCAATTTTTCGGTGAGGGATGATTGGCCTTCTCAGCACTAGGACCAGTTCCCCTTCTTGAAAGGATCGAGGGCGCACCATCCGATCAAATGATTTCGCCATCCTTCCCCGGTAGATTTCTAGGTTTTGCTGGGCTTGCAACCGGACCTCATCGAGTGCATCGAGCTCTTCCATTCTCAACCGAGCATTTTGCTCTTGAGTAAGCTCATTCTGGATAGCGACTCGAAGAGATGGTAGTTCAACTTCTAGTGGCAAGACGGCTTCAGCCCCGAACACTAGTGAGTAGGGAGTGGCTTTGGTTGGTATTTTGTAGGTCGTATGATACGCCCACAACGCCTCTGCCATTTTCGTATGCCACTCTCTTTTGTTTTTGGTAAGAATTTTCTTTAATAATTTCACCAGTGTCTTATTGAAAGCCTCTGCCAAGCCGTTAGCTCTTGGGTTGTATATAGACGAGTACCACCAGTCAATCTTGTGACGATCTACAAACTTGTAGATTTTTGTACTCTTGAACGCCGTGCCATTGTCTGAGATCACGCAGTGTGGTACACCGAATCTGTAGACGATATTGTGAGTGAAGAAGTTAATCACGTGCTCGGACGTGACTTCCCTGAATGGAGCTGCTTCTGCCCATTTTGAGAAATAGTCTGTTGCTGCCAGAATAAAGCGGTGCCCCGCTGAAGACGGTGGATCTATTGGCCCAATTATATCTGTGCCCCAACATTCAAATGGCCATGATGTAATTGTTGGGTGCAGTGGATTTGGTGGTTGATGAATAACATCACCGTGAATCTGACACTCGTGGCACCTATTAGCGTGGTTGATACAATCCCTCACCATCGTAGGCCAGTAATAACCCATCCTCTTGATTTTGGTAGCCATCTTGGGACCTGACTGGTGTGCTCCACAGAGTCCTTCATGAACTTCTGCAACCACTTTATCAGCCTCCTTGGTCCCTAGGCATCGTAGCCACATCTGGTCAAAAGCCCGCCGATATAACGTATCATTGACAAATGCGTATCGCAATGCTCTTTTTCTAATTTGTGCAGTCAGAGATTTATCTGTTGGGAGTTTGCTTTCTTTGAAGTAGTCGACGAATAGTTGCCTCCAATCGTCTTTGACTTCAACATCTAAGCAATACCACCATGATTCTGAAGCTAAACTGGCCTTACGTCTTCTCTTAGGAGCTTGATTTTCTTTATGTTGATATTCAAGATCGACTGGTTGGGGAGGTTGAGGATTAACTGGGGTTATATCCTGCTGGCTCGAATTTGGTATTCCCTCTGCCTGCAGGAATTGTAAGATTGCTGGCTCTAAGACCCGGCGATTTTCAACTGCAATGAATATAGGTGGCCTCTTATCTTCATTTGCAAGCTCCTTGGCCAGTTTGGCTAGACAATCTGCTTTTGCATTCTGTCCTCGAGGAACTTGAGTTATCTTGACATTCGGTATTTGTTTTAGAAGCTCGAGAGCTCGTCGGTGGTAGTGGGTCAATTCAAGTTTGCAGATCTTGTAAGTGCCCAGGATTTGGTTTATCACAAGTTGAGAATCACCAAAAATTTGAAGATCTGTGATTTGGATATCAATTGCAATCTCCAGTCCTGCTATTAGAGCTTCGTATTCGGCTTCGTTATTCGTCCGAGGTTCGGTTAGAATAAACGAGAATCTCATAATACCTCCCTCGGGTTTTATAAAGACGAGACCGATGCCAGCTTGGGCCTTTGCAAGATTTGGAGGTCTGGGAGACTTGATAGACGATGCCCCATCAAAGTACATCTCCCAAAATGGTAGTTTTTCTTCTTCATCAACCTGCATGATTTGTTCATCTGGCAAATCATCGTTGAGCGGAGAATCTGCAGGAATCGGATGTGCAGCGAGGAAATCTGCTAGAGCTTGCCCCTTTACTGCCTTCTGTGGCATGTACATTATGTCAAATTGCAGTAATAGCACTGCCCACCTTGCCAAACGACCTGTCAACGCTGGTCTTGTCATCAAGAACTTCAGCGGATCGATCTTTGATATCAAGGTGATTTTGTGAGACAACATATAGTGGCGGAGTTTCTGGACTGTAAAGATCAACGCCAGACAATGTTTCTTAATTGGAGAATAGCGAATTTCCGCTCCAATCAATCTCCGGCTGATATAGTAGAGTGCATTTTCTTTTCCTTCCTCATTGTGCTGGGCCAGCAATGCTCCGAGGGACTCCTCTAATGCAGCTGTATACAGTATAAGAGGCTTCCCCAGAATTGGCGCTGCGAGGATGGGTGGATTTAACAAGTATCTCTTGATACTGTCAAATGCTTCCTGACATTCTTCATCCCATTTAAAGCGGACGTCCTTTTTCATCAATTTTGAAAATGGCTGGCACCTACCCGACAGATTCGATATAAATCGTTGAATGAAAGCCAACTGTCCTTACAACGAGCGAAGTTGACGGAGGTTTCTAGGCGGTGGCATCTCTATAATTTCCTTGATTTTATTGGGATCAACTTCTATGCCTCGATGACGAACGACATAGCCAAGAAATTTACCGGAGGAGACCCCAAAAGCACACTTAAGGGAATTCATCTTCAAGTCAAATTTTCTGATCCTCTCGAATACAATTCTCAAGTCGTTTAAATGATCTTTCCGGTCCATGCTCTTAACGACCAAGTCGTCTACATAGCACTCGACCTTCTGATGTATTAATTCATCAAAGATATGGGTCATCGCCCGTTGGTAGGTGGCACCAGCGTTCTTCAGGCCGAATGGCATGACTGTATAGCAGAAAATACCAATGGGCGTTCTGAATGATGTATGCTTTTCATCTTCGGGCGCCATCTTGATCTGATTGTATCCTGACGATCCATCCATAAATGAGAACATGTCATAGTTTGACGTGTTGTCTACCAGGAGTTCGGATACAGGAAGTGAAAAGTCATCTTTTGGACACGCTTTGTTGAGGTCCCGAAAGTCAATACAGATACGAATCTGTCCATTCTTCTTCTTGACGGGGACAATATTGGCAATCCAGTCGGCATACTTCTCTTCACGGATGAAGCCCGCTTCTATGAGCTTCTTCGTTTCAGCAATCACCTGTTCATCAATCTCCAATCTCATTCTCCTTGGTGCTTGTTTGACTGGTGTCAGATCTGGTTTGATGGCTAATTTGTGAACTGCTACCTCAGGGGATAAGCCGGGCATCTCAGCATATGTCCAAGCAAAGCAATCCCTGAATTCACAGAGAAGTTCTTTTATCTCTTCCACTTGGTTTTCTGGCAGAAGGGAACTAATAAAAGTTGGGCGAGGGTCCTCCTCAGTTCCCAAGTTAACTTCTTTTAGCTCGTCCATAGTGGCTGCCTGTCCACCATCTTCAAGTTCTTCTGGCGCTGGCTTGGCTTCTACAGGCTGATCGTCGTAATCATTAGCTTCATATACTTCTCCATCAGAAACATTATTAGATTCAACTTTCCTGTAAGTGATGGTTCGGCAAGTCTCCTTCCGGATGCATTTTCGCCTGACGAATCCAATACCTTTATATGCATTCATATCCTTCCGCCGCATTGGACGCGGATTCCTTCCGTACCAGAGACTTAGGCACATACGAAATTATCATTTGGAGGTGGGAATATTGATCCGCTTTCGCAACATTCTCTGAATACCCTTGGTATTAAACCTAGGTAGCCTCGTAGGTAGCAATTCTTCAGAATCAATGAAGACATGGTCCCAATCACGATTCACTTCTTCGAGCTTTCCTACGGAATAAAATATATTCCCTGACTCAATTCCCTTTTTGATCGGAGGTAGATAACGGGTCACAAGTTCCTCAACCTTATGCACATCTCGTGGCATTATTTCTTTGAAATATTGTAAGGGAACACGAGTGACTACAAGCACACTGTCTGAGATCGACAGGCTATCTATTCTTCTAGAGAATACATCCTGCACTGTGTTCATGTAGATGGAGTCGTAGTCATAATCATCATTCGAGTATGCGACCTCCCTACTTCATTCGTCCATCGAATGGCATACCCTTTGGGATTTTGTAGGGGTGACATCATCTTCATCTGTGTCGCTCCCAAGGTGAGGTACACATTTTCTTTCTTTGGAAGTGGCAGCTTCTTTGGGAAGAGTCGGCGATGCCTTTTTCCTCCCCACCTGCTTCCTCTCACCTTTCTGTTCAGGTTGCTTTGCACTCTTTGGGTTAGATGCTTGAGCTTTTAGAGAGCTTGATAACTTTTGCTTCTTTGGCATGAAGTACTGTGCATCTTCATAGATTGTTGCTTCATGGACTGTAAAGGGCTGGATGTCACCAGAGATCCTGAACTCCTCCCCATTCCTGAGATACTTCATGCACTGGTGTAATGTTGAAGGGACAATGCCATATTCATGCAGCCAAGGGCGACCCAGGAGCGCCTTGAATGAAGTGTCCGCATAAATTACATGAAATTTAGCTTCTGTATGGAATTCTCCAAATACAAGAGGTAGCATAAACGATCCAAGGGTTTTCTGCCCTTTCTCGTTAAAACCATGTACCATAAGCTTATCTGGCCCGAGATGCTTCACGTTAAGGCACAATGACCTTAGTGCTTTTAAGCTCATAAGGTTAATAGAGGACCCAGGGTCGATCAAAATTCGACTGATTACCAAATCATCACTCTCTGCAGTAACATACAGAGGTCGATTGTGGTCTGCAGTCTCGAGCATCATGTCATCCTCGGTGAAAGTGATGAACGGCTCGTTACGAGCTTGCAGGACCTCAGTCAGGTTGCGCTCAGCGAAGTACGCCTCATATCTTTCGGGGTCTTTGAGAGCCTGAATCAAAGTCTCCCGAAGATCCTTAGACATTACCAGAGCGTCGTATATGCTGAGCTGGGCAGGAATCTTCTCAGATGGGATAAGATATTATAATCTATTCCCTTAACTGGAGTATGTTTCTTCTTGGGATCCTCGGAGATAATGTCTTCATTGACAACTATCTCTTTTCCATTATCTTTATTAGAGGTCTGCTTCTTTGGCGGAGGTGGTAGTATCTTGCCACTTCTTAGCTGCACTTGGGCGATCTCTTCTGGTTCAGACTCGCTTGACGGTGCACTTTCTTCAGAGTCTGCCATTGTCACGTTTAGGGATTCATCCGTTGATTCAGAGTCACCTCCTAGATTTACATGTCCTATCTGCGACGCTATATCAGGATCTGATTTATCTGTCTTTGGAAAATACAGATCCTCCTCTGAGCTGTAGTCCATTGGTGACACCATCATACAGGATTCATAGGGTATATCTTCGGTACATTCTTCTCCTGTCAACGTATTTGGAGCCACTGAGATGACCCGACATATCTCCACTGGAAGAGTCTTCTTCTTTTTCAGCTTCCTCTATTTTAAGCTCTGACATGAAATCAGCAAGCTTAATAGGGCGTCGCGCAGTCTGATAATGTTCATCCAAACTGTCAATGACCCTTTGAGTTGTAGTCTTCTTCTCCTTGAGCTTTTTTAACTTTGTCTTCTTTTTGGACCTTACCTTTCCAAGTTTTGAAGGACCGGCTTGGTTGAGAAACGTTTTAGAGGCAGATGCCTGTGCCACAGGCAGTGCCTTCAGATTTAACACTGGCTCCGTAGGAGATTTTCATTTTACACCCGGAACTCCTTCGAGCTGTTTCAGCATTTTCACAGTTTTCTTAGAGACCGCAGTCTCCCACTGTTCTTCTTGAGCTGGCTTCTTTTCAATTTTCCTTTCTTCAACCGGGGGTACGGAGGAAGTCGTAACTACCCGAGTTGATTCTTTTCTGGGATGAGTCAGCACATTGTCGGACAATGTGAGCTCTCCTCTTCGATAGTTTCTTTCAAGCCAATCTTTGAAGACATAGCAATCTTCAATTGGATGACTCATCACCCGATGATACGGGCAGTAGTTTGGGTCGCCACTATGTTTTGACTCCTTGGGCCTCTTGCATTCAGGCAGTTCTAAGCCTGCTTTCAGTGCTTGTCGAAACAACTTGGCGGCACTTTCCCTCTTGAATGAATATTCCTTATTCATTTTATCTTTGAGGGAGGGGAACGTTCGATCACCAGTTCCCGTTGTTTGCCGCGGACGTTCTCCACCACCCTGATAAGTTTGTGGTTTATCATTGCCCCCGAGTATTAGCTTCGGCTGGGGGTTAGGGTTATAGACTTGTTTAGGCTTTTCTTGATATGGCATCGGCTGCTTGCCTTTGTCTACATTGTACGCCACATGTTTCTCCTTATCAGCTATGGAGAAAAATATGGAATCAGCCTCGCCTCTTTTAGCACCTGAGGCTTTAGTTTTCTTAGGCTTATCAAAATAATTTTCTGATTTTGACAAATTCAATTTCTCGAACTTTGCCACTCTATCCAGTAGATCCTGAAATGTGGTGATAGTAGCCATGCACAGGAAGGGTTGCATTTTATCATCAATGTTTCCCATTAATAACTGTACGGCATGCTCTTCTTCAAGCTGCTGCTCACATTTCATGCTCAAGTTGCGTCAGCGAATGATGTATTTGGTCACTGATTCTTCCTTCTTTCTCTTATTCAGAGCAAGGTTAGCGATTGTTATTTTCTCGGTCGCACTGGCGAACCTCTTCACAAACATATTTTCTAACTCCGCAAATATCTTTACAGAGTCGTTTGGTAGTTCAGCATACCATTCGAAAGCAGCTGCCGTCAAACTGCTAACGAATTGTCGGAAGAGTAGAGCATCATTTCCTTCAGTGTTCCTGCAGGTGGCTTTGAATTGTGCTAGGTGCTGTCTAGGATTTTTATTTCCATCAAAAGTGTTAAACTTTGGCACGGAATATCCCTTCGGGTATGACACCTGATCATACTCAGCAGGGTATGGGCGACCTTTTCCTACTAATTTTTCTGCTTGATCAATAGCTATAATAGCCTTGATCTTCTCAGTGATAATCCCTTCAAGCTGCGCAGCAGTCACAGGCTCGGAGGTACTTGCAATATTCTGCGGAGTGGGTTGGCGAGTGGTGTTATTAACTTCATTGCCACCTTCAGGAGCTCTACGTACTTCTGATACTTGCGGCGCTTGGAAGTTTGGAGGATCAAGGGGAGGATTGGGCATAGAACCAACTGCAACATTTCTTTGCATCATCTGTATCATCATTGTCATTTGAGTCATCATCTCCGTCATCTTTTCATTCAACTGAGAGATTTCTCTGTCTTTAGCTCTCATTTGCCGTCTCATCTGTCGTCGCATATCAGCGAGTGTGATGTTTTCGGCATCAGGGAGATTCCCTTCTACCTCCTCAACTTCATCTTCTCTTTGGGAATGACCACCTCCGCCAGTGGTGGACCCAGCTTCATGATGACGTCTATACACTTGCCTAACTGGCGGTTGCCAACGATCATCGCCTTCAGCGTCATCGTAGTAGGCCTCATCATCGACATTGATATGCCTCACCATGTAGACCACCTCTATGTCTAAGGTGTCATTTACATCTTCTAAATTTTCTTCAATATATTCTTCAATATTTTCTTCTTCAATATCTTCTTCTCCTTCTTCTAGTACTCGGATATCCGAGCGGCGGCGCCACTGGATCTCCGGTTCTTGGTTAGGCAGGAAGATCTCTTCAACCCGTGGGCTACGGTCGAAGTTAGATTCATTATTGGAGGGGTCAGAGAACGACGGGATCCCCTGGAGGATTCTCCAAGGTGTCTACCGTCGAGATTGGCATCATCATGGGTCTTCTTTTGGACCCATTTCTGATATTGTTTACTGGCGGGGGCGGATCTCCGGGGAGCTGTACCGGATGTCACGCCCGAATCAGTTCTTTTTCTTCCATTATCTTCTTCTCTGCGAGGCTTTGGCCTCCAGATTTCCTTTCCTTTCCGCCGGGACCTTTCGGCGGCGGATCCCTGAACTCGAGGTTCAGGTGTCACGCCCCGATGTTCACCGTGCGGGGTGTATTTTCTTTCCTTTCTCTCTACAGCAAGAGACAGACATTCTCTTGGTGGAGTTCTTCTTGTTTCGACCATCAGTGACCGCTGGTACCTTCTCTTTTTCAGTCCTCTATCCTTCACGGTCTTCAGGACTCTGTAGACTCGAGCCGAGAGAGTTTCAGGCTCCTTCTTCTTTTGAGGAGGTGGGACTTCAGGCTGTCGGTCCCAGAATGACTTCTTCAGCTCCCCAGTTGAGCTGTTCCTCTTAACCCATTTCAGATTTGCAAATCCGTTCCGGGTAGGAATGGTTGCTTCAGGTTCTTGGGCTGGCAGGTTGGAGGGATGGGTTGAGAATTGTTGTTGAGCCCGGAGCTCAGCATTTAGTTTCCTCCTTTGCCTTCTCGTTAGTTTTCCTCCATATGAGGAAGCTTCAGCAATGCTCCTTCTAGGTGCAGATAACCCAGTTGGCAGATGTGTGGTGTTTGCAGTCACCACAGAGATTCTTCCATCAGCCACAATTCTTTTAGTGGTCTGGGCTTCTGGCTGTGACAGCCGTTCAAAGACAAAAATCCTCCCACGAGGATTTTTAGCAGCAGTTCGTGGCATTGGCAAATGCGCATGACGGGTGGCAGTTTCAGTAGGATATGGCCTCTGGGCAGGCCCTTCAACATTTATGCCATTCGTGGGAATGGCGGTAGTCCTTTCAACAACGGCAGGGAAGTCAACGCTACCAAACTGGATGGTAGCTCCAGCATTCCCTGTCTCGATGATAGCATTCGGCAGTTGGATCCTGGCTCCTTGTCCCAGCTGGACAGTCATCGGCGTATTCTGTAGATCCATCTGTATAAATGAAAGGTAAGGGTTAGTGATCAAAATTTGATACATCACCCCACACTTTCAAAAATGCAGAGACTTGCACAGAACAGAAAATAAAAACAGATAACATTAGCGAGCAAATTCAAATAATACAAATTTAAAATACTGCTAAATACGTTGTCTTAATAAATTTGTTTGAATGATCATTCTTAGAATATTCAGAAATTTTGATTCTTTAAATGATCTTTTTGAAAATTTTGAAATTTTAGGACATGTAGGTTTTGCTGCTACGATGGTACTGAGACGGCTAGCCAAAGATGAAAAGAGAAACCAATCCCCAGTGGAGTCGCCAGAAATCTGTGGGCTTCGAAAATTCGGCCCCGGCCTCCGCCCGCTCTTTGTTTTCTCCAGGGGGAGTTTTAACGGATTAAGTTCTGGGGAAAATTTTGGAAGGTAGATGAGTATGTAGATAAGACACTACCCAGAGATTTCGCCCTCATTTTGTGAGGACTTTATAATCTGAGTTCTGGTTTCCTATAGGCGCAAGCCCCTATAGTTAATTACCCCTCCCGAAAACGAGAGAGAACTTTCGATTAAGGCTAGTCGTCGATCAGATGCGTAGAAGGTACGTACACCTGGCATATAGTAGCAGCATGGGTATAGGTTTTTGAAATTCGGAGAATTTGGGAATTTGGAGGATTGAAATATTTGGAGATTTAATATTTAAAATTGAAAATTGCACCATTTTTCACTTAAAGCGGATGGTGGGGTAATGGATGATAAACCCGATCAAGATCCCATGGTTCCGTCGTCCCGGGCCATCGTGGTCCCTGGTCTACTTAGTCAGAGGAGGTAGTCGACCCAACCTGACAGAAAGATCCTTGTCGGCAGCCATGGGTTGCTTCGTCCAAGGGTACCTTGTAGACCTGGGGTGGATGTTTGCCTAAGGGGACAAATTTAAATCCACCTTACCTAACAGAGGGCTTTGTGCCCTATCGATCATATCCTATGGATTCATATCTCAAGGATTTGATGCCATTGGGGAGCATACGGGCTCTGGCCATAACCATAATATAATGGTGCCATTTGGCGGCGACAATCCGGTTCAGAGGGCCCCGAGTCATAACCGTTTATCCTGCATGGCCATTTGGCGGCGAAACTGCTGGTTAGAGGACTCGTACCACGTCCTTGCTGGCAGGAGATTATTTGATAATGGATCCTAGTGATATTTTCGACCAGGCATCATCTCTATGTAAGCTGAAGTAGTTTTCAGATTTGTCCACCTCGGCAAACGGTTGCGGAGAGTGAATGGATTATGCTTTAAGTGATTGAATATTGTTTATTTCAATTTTAAATATCTTGAAATGGAATTTCTTGGAGTTTTGAGCTTTAGATTTTGGGTATTTGGATGGCGCTTTGAATCATTTGGAATAGACCCCTCCGGTTGAGATATGCATTCAACACGGCCATCATCAGGGTGCATGAGATCATTTATATTTTATTGATTGGACCCTGTCGACTCCATCAACTGGTCGATAGAGGATCGGGTTTCGTAGGCTTTGGATCTTTGTTAGTGAATTCTCTTGATTATAGGCCTTGAAGGCCTAATATGAACTATAAAATAAACATCCCGGCCTGTCTCGCGACCGTATATTTATTTAATAGTTCGAGCCGTGTCAACTCCTATCTACCTGAATAGAAGGATCGGGCTCGAACTTGAATTCACTTAATGACCCGCGCAGCATCCCTAGGCGTCACGTGTGTACCAATAACACGCTCGCCGGGGCCCATGCGGGTTATGATTATACTTACCCCTTTTGTGTTCCTATGTGTATACAAATTAAGGTGCACATGTGAGGGGATACTTTAAAGTATTTGTAAACGCCTTCTGTCCGCTTGCATGAATGTTGCGGATCCGGTGGCGTGGTGTCATACGGATTTCATATGGGGATTTTTACACCTTCTGTCTGCTCGCATGGGTATTGCAGATCCGGTGGCGTATTGTAGCATCTTGGGGATTGAACTGTTTGCTGCATTGTACAGGTAGACTGTTGTGCACTAGTTGCTTACTGCAGGGGGATCGTAGTGCACTAACGAATCTCCTGCTTTGATTGTAGATGTTGCTATCTACTGTAGTCCTTTTGCATCCTTCTTGTAGACAACATGTTAAGTATGTAGCTGATTTCCTACAGAAGCTCGTAGGTACTTACATTCGTCGCCTCCCACCTGCCTTTACTTGCTGGGGATCGGTGTATTCGACTAATGTTGGATAATCTCTCCACATTCATTTGTGGGCAAGTCCTAGTATCTTCAGGCATTTATAACCCTTTCACCAATATCCTCATACGAATGCAATAGGAACTATGTCATCTTCTTGCACGACTTGTTACGAAGAATGTCATCAACTCTGACTTTGCTGCTTTTGGGATGTATCCACTTGTGCTTTGAAGCCAGTTATAGAACACTATTACACTTGATGTATATTGGCCTCGTATCGTAGAAGACTGATGCATTCATCTATGATTTGACAAGTGTTGACTGTAGGATCCTGCCACACTCACTTCCCCTTGCTACATAGTTTGCAAATGCTTTCATTTGTCACAATCTTCTCTATGTTTTGCTAGTGACCTTTCGTATTCATAGCAATTCAGTGGTTGCTGTTTTCCAATAGACTACATCAGGCATGATTGCTCATCGATAGAATACTGTGTATTCATTTGCAAATTAGTCATCATCGATTGAAAGGGAGTTATATCTTCCACATTTGTTATGACCTTCAGCCTTCACCTGAAAGTGACATGTTACATGCTCATGTTCATAGAGGATTCCTCTTCCCTACAGCGTACCCTTCATTATTGTCTGTTGTGCAGAGTAATACGCTCATTCGTAGCTTGATGTTGGTTGACGGTTGAGCTACATTCACTGATGATCTCTTCATGCATTTTGCTCTGCAAATCATCACATGTTGACTATCACTGCTTGTAGTGAGAAGACACTTGATGCTAGTTGTAAAGAGATTGTTGCTCTTGCGTCTTATCTATCGCCGTTATCTACAAGTGGACTCGTGTACTTGCATGATTGTCGTAGGGACTATTATCCTCTCTATTCGGATGTAGATTGGAGAATTGTTGCATTTGCTTGCATTTATTTCAATACTTGTGGGAGAAACTAGTTGACATTAGTTGTAGAGAGATTGTATCATCACAAGTCCATTGCTCGTATCGTCACTACATCCTCCAAGAATTTTCTAGTGAGTCAACACATTCATTAGGAGTCTCCCACATTGGTGATTTCAGATTCCTTGCCTAGACTCGCGAGTTTATTAATGCAGACATCACGAGCTTCATATCATTCAACTGCATAGTACCTCACTACCACTTGTTGATATTTGTTTGCACTCCGATTACATACCGAATCTTCTTAATCGGAGTCCAAATCAAAGTCCCCTGTTGTCTTGTAGGAGTTCAAGTCTTGTATGTCAAGTTCCTTGTTATTAGATTGAATTCCAAGTTCTTTGTAGTTTAACTCAAATCCAATTTGAGTTCATGTCTTATTATCCAAATCAAGTTTGAATATTCAAAAGTCTACTATGGTTCGAAGTTGATTCAAGTTCTTAGTCAAGGTCTTCGTCATTTGATTCAAGTTTAGGACTTCTGCAAATGTTCAAATCTTCTTGTTGTTTGGTTCAAATCAAAGTTCCTTGTTCTTCACTTGAGTTCGAGTTCAAGTCTCCTTTGGTTCAAGTTTAGGTTGAAATTAGGTTCATTTGAGTTCATTTAGGTCCATAAGCCATGCTTGTTTAAGTCCAAAACAGGTTCGAGTGTGGTCTTCTGTTCACCCGAAATTTCGGCAGCCTCCCGGCGTCTCCCCCGTTTAGGGGAAACTACGAGAAAACTGGGCCTTTTCCACTGCGCTAAGAAAAGCGTGTATGGTAGGTGCCCTCTTTCGAGGACACCGCGGCCGTATAAAATCTTCAATCCCCCACCACGCTACGAAAAGCGTGTATGGGTCTTCGACAGCACCTGTTTGAAAAAACGCAGTTATTTCCCCGCGAGCGGGTACTTATGAATATCCCCTTCTCGCCATAGGCGCCGCACCGGCTTTCCATCCCACCACGCTACGAAAAGCGTGTATAGGCGGTTTGCCGATGCGCCGCGAATGCCGAAAAAGAGATTTTAGGTGATCACCCACCTCGTCGTAGGCGCCGCACCGGGTTCCCTTCCCACCACGCTACGAAAAACGTGTATAGGCGGTTTGCCGGTGCGTCGTGAACGACGGAATGAGCTCTCGAAGTGATTACCCGATTCGTCGAGAGCACCGCGACGAACTTCCTCCCACCACGCTACGAAAAGCGTGTATAGGTGGTTGTTTTGTCGCGCTGCAGACTTCGAAATCGAGCTCTCAAAATTTTATGGATCGAAGGGTTATACCTTGGAGTAGGTGAACCGGCGGTGGAGGCTCGTGGATCGAGGTAGGAGATATATCATTTGTTTCTTTTTTTTTGCAATTAATGATAATTAATCATTTAATTATAATTAATATAGTAATTATAGTTAATCATAATTAATGTTATTTAATTATGATAAATTATAAATAAAAATAATTAAATAATTAATTAAAATTAATGATAATTAACTATTCAATTATAATTAATCTATTAATTATAATTAATTATAATTAGTCATGCCAAATTATAATCAATAATAATTAATAATAATTAAAAGTTAATTATAATTAATAATATTTAATTATAATTAATTCTAATCATCATAATTAATAATTAATTACGATTAAAAATAATTATTTAATTAATTATAACTAATATAATTAATTGATTAAAATAAGCCCTCTCCCTCTTTCGACTCGGTTAATCTACGGGATTAGGCCGAAGGAGTGCGTGAAAGGGAAAGTTACCTGCACAGGGATCGAGCTCCTTGCGCTGCTTCCGATTAAAATGTGTAACTTCCGATTCTACAGGAGGGAATGTCGTCGAAGTCGCGAAGCCGAACAGTAATGGAGGGGCTGAAGGAGTGACGGGAAGGGAGGAGCTTCCGTCGCAGCTTCCAATCCAACAGGTAGGAACGTCTTCGAAGGAGACGGGGAAGGGGAAGATCGGCTAGGGCTTTGGCTTCGGGTAGGTGGGAGCTCTCTCCCCCCCCCTCTCTCTCTCTCTCTCTCTCTCTCTCTCTCTCTCTCTGGGCTGGAGAAATGAGAGGGATCGGGCAAGAGGAGTCGGAGGTGGAAGCGGAGAAGTTCCAGGCGACGGGAGTTCCGCGTGTGGAGGAAGAGTCGAGTGGGGAAGAAGCGCCCGAAGTCTTCCTTTCGTTCGCCTTTTAACGACGAGAGTGTCGCACGACTTGAGCAGACCTCCGCAGGCAAGTGACAGGACTATTCGGTGCTGTCGCAGACTGCAGATAGGACTGTAGCAGCGGCGGGTATGGGGCTCGACAGGTATTCGGAATGGGCGTCCTGGCAGAGGTATTTTTATATACTTCTTTTTGTTTGCTTATGCATTGGTCAACAGTAATGGAGAACTACTTTAGAAGTATTATGCCACCGAAGAATATCTTTAAAAATTTAAAAAATAGATATTGTTATATTAAAAGTAGATCAGTTATGCTGTATGCTTCTTGTTACTGGGCATAAATTCACAAAAACTGGAGTTGAGTTGAGCAAAAATAAGAATTTTAAAATTGTACAGGTAACAACTATCGATGATAAGATTGTGATAAATAAATTACATGATTTTGAGATATATAGTGTATGACAAAAGATGCAATAATAAGTTTAATTTCATTGCAATTTTATAATTGCACAGGTAGCATTGCTGTGACTTTGTCCCATTGCTGTGACTTTTTTAAAGGTTAATTTCATTACAATTTTATAGATGACCTTTGTTTGGAATAGACTAATATATCTCATTCAAATCCGGTTTGATATTGTCATTTTCAGAAGATTTAGAGGCTGATTGGGATCACTGTAATGTTTGCTTTTATTTTTATTTTTATTTTAAAAAATACTTATTTATTATGTTTTTAACTATTTTTTTATATTTATAAATAAAACAAATTATTTTGAAAAACATTCAAACTAACTTTGAAGTATTTTGAGTGTTTTCGGAACAAATTTTCATAACCGGCTACCGCTATTGCTATTTTTTACCACCACCGTTATCATTGACTCATTGGCTGATGCTGCTATCCTGACTCCTTCATATAAATTAAATTTCAAAATAGTCCTCCAATTATTCGTATATGGTCATTTTAGTCACAGAGTATAATGTTGCTCCAATTCAATTATTCGACCATACAAAATTGATCCAAAATGATTCATTTGGGACTAAAATTGGAATCAATTTTTGTAAAGTCGATGGACTAAATTAGGATCAATTTTATATTACAATTAAAAAATGAGGCACTATTTTGGATCAATTTTGAATAATCGAGTGACTAAATTGAGGTAATATGATACCTTGAGACTAAATTAGTCATATATGAATAGTCTGGAAATTATTTTGGGATTTTTTCAAATTTAAATTATTCGATATTCAATATAAACAAAAACAGCATACTCTAAAAGATATATGCATATTTTATTTTTTATTAAAACATAAACAAATAAATAAAAATGATCTGAAACAGCTCCTTAGATAATCAACGAGCTAAACTGTTTTTTTAACGTTGAACAGTGAGGCTCGAAAATCTTTGAATAGGCCTCCAGCACAAACAGTTCGGGACAATCTTATTTACAACTACAGCCCAACATATGGTGGAAAAGCTGGGTATGTTTTTTTTTTTCCTGTTCAATTTCGTCTTGTATCTCCAATACACTGACATTTAGAATTTCATTAATAAATTTTAAAATTTTTTTTTGCTGTTAACAGAAAGGGCTACGATCAAGTTTACAATTTTCATGAGATTGTAATCTAAATAAACGATCGAGTTTATATTGTTTGCCTCTAAATCCGGGCAATTTTCCTGCTGTTTTGGAATTTGTAAATTGCTTTAGCATAAAGGCTAGCTGGAGTGTTATAGTGGTGGTTCGAACTATTCCATTTGGAATTGGCTCTGTTGTACCATTTATCAATTATCTGAAAGCATTATTATAAGTAAAGTTTGAAGTATCATCAAGAAAAATGAATGATAATTCTAAGCTATTCTATTTTTCTTTAGAAATATTGTAAAGGAGACCAGTTTTGCATAAAAGGAGATCAGTTTTGCATATCCTTGAGAATTTGTCTCTGGGCGAGTTCAATTAGGCTGAGTACGTATGGGCACGTGTCAATGGACGAGACCGTTAGTGAGTGTTGAGTTGGAGGGGCTTATAATTCATAAATGCCCTGAAGTCGCCAATGACATGTGTTGGAGCTTCGGATCACCTAGGGAGGAGGTCAAGCAAGCTTGGGTTGTAGGAAAGATGAGCTTTATGGTCAGATGATTGCGATAGGGCGAGCTGGGAACCTCTCAAGCTTGCTCTTTGTTGTAACTGAGGTGACGAGCACGAATGATGGTATCTCGCCGTGGATGGTGGCAAGTAACTCTGACGGCAGATCTTCCTTTATGCTGTGAGTGGTGAGTCGTGTAATCTACTGAACCTTTGATTGCCCTTGTGAGGGACAACTTCACGCTTCTTGTGAGTGTGATTTGATGACTCTTAGGCGTGCTCCGATGTGGGGACTGCTAGCTACGACTGTCTTTGTTATAACCCGTAGACCGACTGTCTTTGTTATGACCCATAGACCACCTGCTAGATACGTGGAAAGCATATGCAGATATACAACTTCTATTATACCCTAAGATTTAAAAAAAGCTTTTCTACTGGGTAGTTAGTACGAGAGCTTCTGATGCAAAAGAAAATTATATTTCATATTCATACTTGTGGGGCACCAAATACTGGAACATTGAAATTTTCATCATAGTCTACTTCAAACATCATCATTCAATCATGGTCTTCTTGCCTTAAAATCTTTCACATAAGCAAGCCAATTATAGTTTCTAACAGAAGTAAAAACATATTTAAACAGCTTCACGTGAAGATCCACTAACATCATTCATCGCTTCTTATTCGCTAGTAATTAATTCAAGTTGCCAACTATTAACTGAGACGCATCCACATAAGAGCCTCCTCCATTGCTCTTACAAGAGTTATAAGATCAAGAGCCAAATCATCTTCATATATATTTCCAGTACTATTACTGTTATAGTTGTAATTTGGAGTTTGAATTATCTCTTTCCTCTCGCAAAGCTTAAACCTGCAGACTGGACACTGGCCATGGCCCTTCACCCATGGGGTAAGACACCTATCATGGAACATATGATTACATGGAGTCACCAAAACTTGTTTTTTAGGTACAAATGGTTCCAAGCAGATAGTACACTTCTTATCTTCAATTTTTTCATCATTACTTCCCTGTACATAGCTGCTACTACTGAACAATCCTCTCTTCCAGGCCTTTCTTTTGAGTTGAGGAGGATCATAAGTTTGCTTCCTTAGCTTTTTCATGGCCGAATTGAACTCAGCATCAGTCAACCCAGAAGATTCAGGTTCTGGGATGAATCCCAGCTGCCATTCACCTTGAATTCGTGGCGGTGATTCATGGATGAACTGCAGAAGCCTTGGATTCACTCTCTCACCATTAATCGTGCCTTCAATTATCAGGATTTGAGCTGGAGAGTGTGGGTGTGAAGGGAATCTGCCAAATAAATTGAAGGTGTTAAGTGGGAGGTGTTGCAGACTTGATCATACTGGATTATGATTTGAGATTTTTCTTTAGTTACAGAGATGAAATCAAGCAAAATCCTTTCATAAAATGTCCAGAGTTTTTTTCTGCTCAATCAATCTGAAACTTATCTTACACTACTATCTCTCCTAATATTTTTGCTCATTTCAAAAACTGAAATTCAAACACTTACCGCACTAAACCAAAAGGCCCAGTCCTTACTCTGTCCTCAAACAGTCTCCATGGCAGATACATCCCACCTCCTTCTCCCTAAGTTAGAAAATGAAAAACAAACTTTTTTTATAAACCTGCATGAATCCATTACTACTCTACTGCTAAAACATAATGAATACAGTACATCTACCTGTTGATTATTGATAGGTCGTGATACAGAGAGTTGCCTTCTTTGATGATGATCCCTATCCTCATCTCTATTGCTCCAAATCTGAGAGGATGTCAGAGAAAGATTGTTGCTAGTCATTTCTCTGTTACTGAAGAATAATGGCTGCTTTGAGCAATGGAAGCTCTTTATTTGCTTTTATTCTTTGCTTGGTAGTCATGAATCTACTTTAATTGATGCTTTTTTTATTTTAAATAAATATTCTTGCTCTGAATTTTTTTGGACTGCTCTTTTCCATGGAGCATATTTTCATATGCTGCTAAAAAGTAACTATAGCTGCAACTGGGAATCAATTCACATAGGATTTTTTTGTTTGATTTTAAAAATTATTATTATTAATATTATTATTTTATGATGGAGATGGCATTACAGGATTGTTGGTGATTTTGTGGAGAGATTACTTTGTGCGGACACCGGACGGTTATTCCTGTCCGGTACTGTTCATGTACCGAGTGGTACCGAGTGGTACCGAGTTCAGTACATTTTTAGGGTGACGTGATGCATTTTTATTGATCTCTGAATACATCCGGTATCCGCACAGAATAATTTGCCATTGGTGCCTCACCTTTTATCATTAAATAATTTAGAATAATATGAAACAAAAAGGTGACCCAACATTCATTTAATGCAACATAAATTGTACTTTTGGAATGAATTGGTCCCCATTGATTGGGGAATTTTCAACATTTCTTTAATTTCTAACATGTAAATAGTGACCTCAAATGTATATTTAGAGTCTATTGGTATATTTATAGCATGCTACAAAGTTGATTATGAAATTATTATGAAAAAAAAAATTTACTATCAAGATTGTAAAAAGTAAATTTTCATTGCAAAATTTTTTGAAAAGTAATGAAAAAATAACAAAGAATAAAATCAAATGAAATTGTAGTAGCTATTTAGAAAATAAAGCAACCAAAAAATTTATTCCAAATAGACTCTTAGGCTTTATTTGAAATAACTTTTTGATTATTTTTGTCATAAAAAATAGTAAGTAAAAAGTAATATGTATTTAAAAGGCAATTTGTTGATAACTATTTCAAAATTCTACTACTAAAAATTATTAAAAAAATATTTTTAAAACTGAAGCTAAAAGAAAGAAAAAACCATTTTCATGTCACTTATCTTGTATTTTTAATAATTATTTTTATATTTTATACAAGTATTTTAAAATTTATTATCTTACTATAAAAGTTATCATGAATTATCATGTATTATAATTCAAAAATAACTAACATTATTTTTTTTCCCTTCAGACCTCATCATATTCAGAAATATAACTCACTAATTCGTTAAGGGATTTCTTTCTTGTGAGAGCTGAGCAGCACATCTCAGAGACTTCCAATACCTTTTCAAATCTGATACAGGCCTTGGTTGAATGAAACACATACTTTGATAATGCAAAAAATCATAAATACAGACCAAAAATATGCTACAACAATAAAAAAAATATTACAGTGACAAAAAATTACAAGGCCCTGTTTAAGACTCAACTTGGCAATACAAGTTATTTGGAAGGGGACTCTGCATCTCCATTGTTTTACAAGATTATACACAACATATAAGCCAATCAAGCGTTTTGTAATGAAAGCAGAAACTGATGAGCAGCTTCCAGCTGACATCTGCAATATCACCTGCTCATGGTTGAAGATAAATAGAAGTTCCAAAATATGGAGCAGGTTGACATGAAGGCGACACGAGCAGGGAGAGGTACTATCCTGGATAAAGAAAATTTATAAATCAAGTTCATAAGACATAAAATTTAGCAAGGTAATGGATCATGATAGAGATTAATTATTCTGTGCAGACGTCGGACGCCGTCCGGAGACTAACCAGAATGTGCCATGTCACCCCTTGCTCGGTACTGATCGGTACAGTGGCTCGGTACTGCTAACGTGGCGTATTCTGGTTGGTCTCTGGACGGCGTTCTGCGCCCGGTCTCCGCACAGAATAGGGTAATGTTGAGAAGAAACCATGTGATTGCTATATCTCACAATATGTGACAATGAGGTTCTTAAATCAAAATAGTTAACATGAGAAACTAGATGTATAACGATCAAGATTGCATGTAGAGAAAGAAAAAGCCCCTCTTTCTGACGCAAATGCAAGATGCTAACGATTCAAAATAAACTAATGCAGCTGATTACTAACCCAAAGTTCAATATGGTAACAGGAATCCAAAACCTAAAGCCTGCACCATGAAGTTTATATTGCACTGGTCAGTGAATTCTTTTCAAATTTAAAAAGTAGAGAGAATTGAAAGTTTGTTACCATAGAGGAGTGTGGGAAGGGCATCGTTTTGATACTTCGCAGGAAGCTCGGATAACTTTCCTAACCATAAATTGTTCCATGCAAAAATAACAGCAATAACACATGGGCCAAGTACAATCTGGTTTAATATGACCTGAAATTAGATGAAGAAAGGTGTTGAAAGCATAATACATATGGGGAAACCCTTGGCCTAGCTTCTACATTTTCATTACTCTGTACTTGCCTTTGTTGAGAGTGTAATAAATGTTTGTTTGGGCATACATTGGTCTAGCAATTGGTACCATGCATAAGAGCCTGGACCATACAAAAGAAATCCATAGGAAGCCATCCGTAGAGATCTAAGCCAATCATGATTTGACCAAAAAGATGCTTCCTGGGAGCAAACATATTTATGAGATTTTCAATACAACCAACAACCATCACCACAAAGATATGCGACATTAGAAATAGTATACCAATATATATTTAATGAGCAATGAATCATATTTCCTTCAACTATTAAATGTTATTAAAGGCAACAAGAAAAGCGTCATATTATGCTTTTCATCCTTCCAACTGAAATGCTGCGGCTATGTTTTGTTTTTCACAATGGTAAAAGCTCTCACACTTGGCTTCTCTAACACTCGGAATGGCAAACTTCAAGCTGAATTGGCATTGTGAGCGAGTAATATACAAACATGCTAGGCATACAGTTTGCATCGCACAAAAACTAATAATCATATAAATGTTCATTAAACATGAAAACACTTGCCATGCCAAAATTTCAATATGCTCCACTCATAAAATATTTGTTCTATATATCATAAAAGCAGGCCGTTGCAGGAATGTTGATTTTGCACATGTCACAACTTACTTTCTCGTCACTTTCTCTCCCATTCTAAAAGATTAACAACCCTTCCTCGATAGTTTCTTCTCTACAACCTTTTTTGCAGTATTCAATCCCTTGGATCCCTCCTAAATTTCTCTCTATTGCTAATGCAGCATAAGATTCTTTTCCATATAAATTTCAAGCAAGTGCCCCTTTAGATGGGGATATTATTAATAGAATTCAAGTTGGATGGTTGAAGTGGAGGAATGTGTTGGGCCTGTTGTGATAGAAAAATACCCCTCAAATTTAGGGGAAAATTCTATAAGATGATGGTGAAACATGCAATGCTTTATGATGTAGAATGTTGGTCGTTAAAAGAGAAGCATAAAGTTAAGTGTTGCATAGATGAGGATGCTCAGGTGGATGAGTGGCTTAACTCTTAGAGAAAGAATGTGAAATGAGTATATACGTGAAAACGTTGGAGTTGCTCCAGTGGCAGATAAGATTAGAAAGAGTCGCCTTAGATGGTTTGGTCATATAAAACGTCGGCCTTCCAATGACCCATTTAGGAGAGTAAATGGATTAGATTTGGCCTATGTTAAGATAGGTAGAGGTAGAGCTAAAAAGACTTGACTAGAAAATATTATAAATGACATTTTTTCTATTAGATTTAAATAAGAATTTGACTCTTAACATGACACAATGGAGAAAAAGGATTCATGTAGCCGACCTCATAGAGCGGGATAAAGGCTTGATGTTGTTTTTGTTATTGTTGTTGACGATGCAGCATAAGATTTTGTTCCATATAAAATTTCAAGCATGTGTCCCTTTAGCTTTTCATATTCTACTTATTTTCAATATATAATAAAAGATATAATTTCCTTCTTTAATGTCAAAACAGTTTAGGTAGGTATTAGAAGCCTTGATCCTATACAGGGGATTCTAGTGCTGTATTTTAGGACAACTTGATTGATGCTGAACCTGACATTTTATTGCCACTTCCACTTTAAATGCTTCATATTCTCTTCTGTTTTTGTATCTTCTTCTCCTCCTCATTCTTTTTTGTCTATCCCCTCTTCACTAATATGGATGAGATTTTGTCCTGCATCACTCTCACATCTAGCTCTCTTGAGGCTTTGTTTGAATTGAACTAAAGTGTAGGAAATAAAGAGGCTGTTTGATTGCAAGCTTTTAAAATTCATTAGTATCTAAAATACAATGTAAAATATATGAAATACATTCGGAATAGTTAGAGTTGTCTAGTTGAGGGGCCGTTTAGTTTGTTGAAAAAGAAATGCACAGTAAATTGAAATACAGTGTAAAAGAAATACAATGTATTTGAAATATTTATAGTTATTTACAACATAAAATAAATATGGGTGATCAATTTTTATTTTCTTTGAAGTAAAATAAATAGTGTAAAACTCAATGATGATGATGGCCAGTGATGACGAATGACGACAATAGGTGGCCGACAGCGTCGTTGGCGAGCAGCTACTGGTGGGGGTTGACAACGGACTGCGACAACAGTAGCCAACATTGAGAGCAGAGTCAGCTTACGGTGTATTTGGAATTCAACCCAAACAGATAAGTTTTGAATGGATAAAAAATGAACTATATAGTGAATTTTAAATTCATCAAATATTTACTCTGTATTCCTTTTTCATCAAATCAAACACCAAAATTCTTAAAATTCATGAATTTGGAATACTTTACACTGACTTATCATCAAACCAAATAGCAGCTAAATGTAAATTAAATTTAGAATATCAATTTCTTCTATTTGGTTGCAAGTAAAGTAAATCTAACTCTTAAAATAATGATAATAATAATAAATTATCCCATGGAACTTACAATAGTGGCATGAAGGTAGAGTGAGGATCGCAAGGATGAAGTTGGAGGTCATTGAATTGGGAGGAGATTGCGGTTTTGATGATATCTTGTGTGCTGGGTTCATGAGGTAAGTGTCAGCGGGCTAAAGGCATTGCTAGAGAGGGAAGAGGATTCTGTCTTGATGAGAATGCGTGAGAAGGCATTGCAAGTGACCATTGTCATTATCCAGAGGCTTTGAATGAATTCACGAGGTAGTGTAGAGGCGTGAAGGGAAAAAGGTTACGCTAGGGAGGGAAGGTCATGAATGCAAAGCATTTGGAATTTACCCAAATTCGATGATTTTTAATGCATTGAAATTGAATTATATGTTGAGTTTTAAATCCTTCAACAAGTTATTTTGAATTTATTTTTCCTCCAACAAAACACTTAAATTTTCAAAACCACTATATTTGGCTTACACTAAACTCCTAAGGCTTGTAGCCTAAGATATTAATTCTTTCTTTACAAGGTTCTAAATCTTGGATCTCCACTTCAAAGATAAAAAAATATCACTCAACCAAGCGCTTGGTGGTAGACCTAACGTAAAATAGATAGAGGTTGTTCAAAATAATTTATGAAGAATTGGTTTAACAACTCAAGCTACACTCAATAGGAATGAATGAAAAATGAGAAATCCAAATAGTTTGGATAAAATAACGATGATGATTTTGAAATATGCTTATCTAATTATTCTAAGTTTATCTCTCAAACATCTTCTTAAAGAAAGAAATAAAACTTCCATTTCAGAAATAAAAACATTTTTATGACAAGTTTCCAAGAAAACTCTCCTAATGAAATTTTAGCAATTTATTTGATGTTACAAGACTGCAAATTGATTTTTTTTTTCTCTTTTTCATAAGTTCTTATATTTAAAAAATTCTCTCATCTTCCCAAAGTATCAAGCAGTACGTAACCATATAATGTATCAATTTTTTTCAAAGAAATGCCAATAAGAGATAACCTACCAGCAAAAACTACTTAGGATGAACAAAACTAGAAACATTATTCTTTTTAAGAAAATGTAGCATGGTCATCTTTGTATTACCGTACCAAGTATTTCTATCTTCAATGAAAACTCTATGTAGATATGACAAAAAGTTGAAGTTGAGTTAGGTGTGAAGAGGATGCAAAAGGTAAAAGTTTTAAACAAGATAAGAAATCTATTGCCATTTAGACAGTTACTAGAGACAGAAGAGTTGGTAGGTTAAACAATCTTTTCAATGGAATATTTATGTGTAAGAGTATACCAAATTTTGAAAAAGAAGCATTGTTTTACTAAATATATATGAACAAAGAAGTGTTCAAGATTGCGATTATTATAGGGGAATTAAACTTATGAGTCATATAATGAAGTTAATAGAGACAATGATGAAACATAAACAATGAGAAATTATATTAATATTAGAGAATCGATTTCATTTTATAACAGGAAGATCTAGGCGTGGTAGCAATATGTTTGCCACGTCAATCAATGAAAAAATATAGAGGGCAAGGACAAAACCTTCATATGATTATCATTAATCTTGAAAAAGGCATATGATATAGCAACATGAAAACCAGTTTGGTGCACATTAAGAAACAAAAGACTTGTCAATTTATTAGAGCATTTACTAGCATTAAAGTAGTTATTGAATGACAGATCAGTTCCTAATCGCAATAGGACTGAAAAAAGATCAAAATTAAGTTCATAAATTAATAGTGTTTTCAAACCCAAACCGAACCATCCGATTCGACCAGTTGGATTGGTAATTGGTCACTTATCAAGTCTAATTTAATGGTATCTAAGAAAAGCTTATCGACTTGGTGTTTCCGATTACGAATCAGTGACCCAGTGTGAGACTTGATGACCAAATCAAACTATTTTCTCTTGGATTTTGCTAATTTTCAAGAAGGATTTCAATAGTTCATCATGGGTAATTATATTTTACTTGATTATAACCTCTTTATCATCAATGCCTTCCAATATTTAAAACAATACCAAGATACAGAACTCTAGTTCAGGAGCTGACCTTTGCGTCCCCATCCAGTTGAGATCGGCCTCGCCCGAAAATCCGGTCTCTGAGCTGTGCAATGGTGTCTCCAGTTAGAGCGAGGGAAGCAGCGATGGCCGCCTGCTTCACAGGGAAGTCGAAATGCGGCCACCCCCTTTCTTCTCGGAGGTTGATCGAGTCAGATGAAGAGGACTTGCAGTTCTGCCTGCGTTTACAGCGGTCGCCTCTCCCTTCACCCGCCGGAAAATTCCACCAGAAACCTCCGTTACTGAGGGCACCCATACACGACGAAGAAGAACGAGAACCGACGACAAGAGCGGAAAGCGACGGGAGAGTGAGATGGTGTACTGCTAAGCTCGCTTAGGAACAGAACTGGATCTTGTTAGGGCGAGCAGCTCCGCTAATTATGAACTCAGCCTGTAGCTCCCAGTTGGGGAATAACATTTACGATTTATAAAATTATTATTTCTTTATTATCATTTTTTAAAATATTTTTTAAATATTAAAATTAAGAAAAAATTTAATTTGAAAAAAATATTAAAATAATCTCAAGACTATTAGTTCTTGAATATCACGTTATCTCAAGACTATATAAAATTAATTAAAAATAATTCCTTATATTATAATTGTAATATATAATTGCTCTTAATTTAATCCATTAATTTTATAAATTTAATCTCAATTTAATTCTAAAAGAATTATTTTGGATGAATTTTATAGAGTCGAAGTAATGAATTAGAGCGAGGTTAAATCTTGAGATTAGAATGATCATATAATAATAGACGGAGATTATTTTTAAATATAGCCTATTTAAATTCATATTTTTATTTTTATTAATCTTTTAATTTTTTTAGAACGGAGGTATCTATGTATTGTCATCTTTTTAAGAGGTGTTTGGTGGCGTAACTAATCTTTTGACTGACCTAGAAGAGGAACCCGCCTTAATGATCTCCTGGCCCGCACTTTATCAAACTCCACTTAAGAGGCGCTATGGCTCGAGGGGATTCTATCACGAATTGGGGGTTCTTAATCGTAGTTGCCCACTATTAAAGCCAAGCAACGGTGAGTACCTTTTAATAATTTAATTATGACACATAAATATATATATTTTTATAATTAAAAATAATATATATGCTACTTACGTTTAAAATACTTCAAATCGAGGCCATAAATTCGAAAAGGAACACACGGTCGGACGGTGGCTCAGAGAGATCCGAGGAGGCACGGCTTTCCTTTCTTCGCTCTCTGCTGTGCAAGGTTTGGCTTTGTTCTTCTCTTCTAGTATACTCGGAGGAGGGGGATAGCCGAAGATAAGATGGCTGGTTATCGGGCGGAGGACGATTACGACTACCTTTTTAAAGTGGTGCTGATCGGCGATTCCGGGGTGGGCAAGTCGAATCTCCTCTCGAGGTTCACGAGGAACGAGTTCAACCTTGAGTCCAAGTCCACCATCGGGGTAGAGTTCGCTACCAGGAGTATGAATGTTGATGGCAAGATCATCAAGGCTCAAATATGGGATACGGCTGGCCAGGAAAGGTTAATTTTTCTCCATTGATCACTATCGATGCCTGTTTATATTTCTTTATCTTCTTAGTGCTAGATTTCCTTTATATTACTATTTTGTTGGCGATTTTTGTTATTTTTATAAGATTTATTGGTGTTTGGTCGGTTCTAGGAATTTAGTTATTAGTTTTTAATCGGGCTGGCATTCTCTGTGCGATAATTCATGCTCTTAGAGTCTTAGATTTTTTTTTTTCTTTGAATTTAATTGATTTTTGTTGATATGCGGAAAGGGCTGGCTGCATGTTATTGATCTGAATACCACCGGATAGCTGATCTGTTTTAATGGATGTGATCAACTAGATCTAATGCCTTAATATGGCTTCTAACCCATTTGAATGTCCTGTGCTATGGTGTTTTATATCTCGAGGTCTCGTACCGCAGGAGAATGATGATACCTGACCCATTTTGTTATTCTTTGGCCACTATTTGCATGGCCTTCTTTTGTTTGATGTGCCAGTGTAGCTGATAGGATCGGAGTCCTATCTTGGCTCACGGAGGCGCAGAACAAAGAGAAAGAAGAAAAATAGCAGGAAAAAAAAGAAGGAAAAATATTATTCCCTGAAGAGTTCATTACATGAAGTCTTTATTTGTAGCTTTAAAAGTTTAACCGGCTACGGCCAAGAAATAAACCTGAAACTTATTGAAATGGTTAACTTAAAATTTACATAAACTCCTTAAGCCACATTGGTGGTACCCTGCCCTAGCTTGATCTCTTTAATAGTTGACATTACCCGTATCAATTCCTCCCCCCTTAGAAAGGATAACCTTGCCCTCAAGGTTGAAATTGGTAAAAGACTTTAGAAAATTTGAGAGAGAGACCCAAATGGAATCTTCCTTAGGCAAGCTTTCCTATTGGATCTGTAGTAGACATTTCGTGGTGGGGTCTGTATGAAGGTTGAAATGATTGGCTGAATGAGTGCATATACCTCATGCCAGCGAGGAGAGGCGCGTCTCATCCAAGATGAGGTGTAAGCCTCATAAAAAAAGCTCAAGACGTAAGCCTTGAGGCGTTTTTCACTAAAATTGCGCTGAGGCGAGCCTCATATTGCGCAATTTTAAACAATGATCTGAAGCATCGATTTCTAATATAAATGGCTTAGAAAAAATTGTGAAGGGATAAAAGTTGTGGATTAGAGAGGCCTAATTCAAGGCTTTAAAGAGTACATTGAATCGAAATTCCAGTGAAAATTATCTTTTCAAAGCAAAGCTTTAAGTGGAGATGCTATTGTGGCAAATAGTTGAATAAATTGATGGCAATAACTTGCTAACCACATAAACCTTTGCAATTGTTTAATGTTTGTAGGTGTTAAAGTTGCATCTATGTTAAGAGTATCTAGAGGAACACCACTCTTACCCATAATGAATCCCAAATAATCATTGGTATGTTTGCCAAAAATGCATTTAAATTTTCTTAAGAAAAACGAATTATTTTTAAGAAGTGTAAGAATCACATTGAGGTGATTGACATGATAGTTTAATGTTTTACTATAGATAAGGATATCTTCGAAAAAAATATTAATGAACTTACAAAGTGTTGACCCAAACGTTAAACAAAAAAATTATTATAAAATTACCTGTAGAAACGGACCATCTCGAATCCCTGTCAAAGCCCATCCTGCCATCACTACAGTATCTACGCTCTGCAAATCGGCACCGTTGCAGTCGTCCTATGCATACCAAGTGTTACCTCTCCGCGTCAATAAAAGGAGGATGAGGAGGCTTCGGGTTCGTTTCTCTCACACACGACTCTTCCTCACGTCGCTGCTTCCTTTCTCCGACTCCAGTTCGACGCCAAAGCTGCTAACCGTCGACGACGTTCCTTTCCAGTTGGATTGGAAGTTACGAAATTTTGGATCGGAAGCAAAACAGAAGCTCGCTCGTGGTGAAGTCACTTCTTCACCTTCTTCGTCGCTGGTCAACTTCGCCTCGTCAACGACATTCCTTTCATGTGGGACTGGAAGTTACGACATTTGATCAGAAGCAACACGGGAGCTCGTGTGCAGTGAAGGTAACTTTCTCCCTATTGCGCTCTTCTTCGACTCCGTTGCTATCATTCGATTTCGCTCTCCCAACGACGTTCCTTTCCCGTGGAATCGGGAGCAATGACAGGAGCTCGCTTACTGTGAAGGTACCTGTAGAAGATCCATACATGTTTTTCTTAGCGTGGTGGGGGATGAAAAAAATACGGCTGCGGTGTCCGAGGACACATACCATACATGCTTTTCTTAGCGTGGTGGGAAGGCCCAGTTTCCTGTAGTTTCCCCTAAATAGGGGAGACGCCGGGAGGTTGCCGAAAATTTCGGTGAACAGGAGACTCAAACTTGCAAACTTTGAACAGCAGGGGACTTTACTTGGACTTTATTTGAAGACTGATTTGAACATCAAATGAGCTTAACTCAAATTCAAATAAGTAAGCAAAACACTTAAATCAAACTTAATCAAATGAGGTTGAAAAGAACCGAAACCTGGACTCAAGCTTGAACTTGGACTTGAATGTGACATAGTGCATATGCACTGGACTTGCTAGTGAACTTCATATTAAACTCAAACAGAATTCAGACTTGATTTGAACGATAAAGAACCTGAACTCAATTGAATTACAAGAGGTTAATTTCTAAAGACTTCAAAAGACTTTGAACAAGCAACTGAATTTGAATAACATAACAAAGAGCTTGAATCAAGCTCAACCAAGAAGAACCCAAATAAACTCTGAAGAGCTTGAATTTGAATGAAGCATCTGAGTTGAGCCAGACTTTGATTCTAGCAAATGAGCAATCAGAATATAGAGGTTCAATGAACAAATCTTGATCATTCAAGCGGATATAGATGAGCAGATGAAGATGTATAGTGGACAAGGAGGGCCCCTACAACTCATTCATAAGTAACAAGCAAGATGGATATACATATGCATATATCATTGAACAATAATGCCAACCTTGCCATGCATATTGTAAATCATTTTAAGAACAAAGAATTTGTAAGTAAAACTTATTTGCAAGCAACAAGAAAATCGTGAAGGACGTGGCTTAGTTCCGAAGCCATAATGTGGGTATCTTGGGCCATGATAGTTCACTTGCAATGTTGGATAAGAGTTGCAAGGAAGGTGGCAATCTACTTACAATTTACAATGCAGAAATCTTCACTGATTCACGAAAGCTATGACGAATGGGATGCGAGCTGCCGATTAACATTAAAGACTAGTGTTATCACTCATAACATGGGGACTTTGTAGAGGATGCAACGACACACTTGCAACCAAAAAAATGAAGATTTTCAATCAACATTAAGGGATCATCAGATGCACAGCAAATGCCGCATCCTATAATTTATGTTAATAAGAAATCAAATACAACACATCTTGCAAGAAACGAAGGATATGAATACATCTGTCTTCTGCAACAAGAGACCAAGATATGATGAGTGTAGCAATGCTCCACGACTGGCATTAAGATACAAGTGAAGGCATTCAACCCCGCAGCCAATGAGAATTTAGAAGGAATATGCAGTCTAGTTGTAGGCAAATATGCAAGAGCCTTCAACAAAAGCAACAATGAAAATGCATAGCGAGTATTACGACTCTCCTCCAATCCACGACAACCGACTAGTGGATAAATAATGTAGTTGCTTATAGACGCTGAGGATTAACACACAATGAGTATGATGGACAGTCTGATGTGCCTTCAATTGCTGCAGTCGTTGGTTCAAGGGGTTGCCCCTGACTTCGACACATAGGACATTAGTAAGAACGCAATCATCCAAGGTTGAAATGATTGATTCTTTATTTAAGCCAATGGCAGAAAATGATGATGATAGCGTAATTAGAAAGTTGCCAACTAATTTCTATACGAATTTTGGGCAGAGAAAGCCAGATCAAATCATTATGGAGTGAGTGAATCTCAGTTCAACCAAGTTCCGAACATTGAGTTGGATAAGATCATTGAGATTTGCAAGTTCTTGATAAACAGTGGTCGTACATCTAACATTTCACCTATGGGCAAATACAGAAGAGCTATGGCAAATTCGAGCTTCTACAAGTTATCATAGAAGAACCGCCAAATATTCAAAAAATACCCTCTGCACATGCACCGTAATTTGTATACACATAAGTATACAAAAGGGGCAAGTGCAATTGTAAACCCACATGGGTCCCGACCAGCGTGTCATTGGTACACACGTGACGTTTAGGGATGCTGCGCGGGTTAATAAGTGAATTCAAGTTCGAGCCCGATCCTTCTACATGAATAGATAGGAGTCGACACGGTTCGAACTATCAAACAGATATACGGTCAGGGTGTCGACCGGGATATCTGTTTTATACATTCATATTAGGCCTTCAAGGCTTATGAACAAAGAAATTTATTAACAAAGGGCTAAAACTTACGAAACTCGATCCTCTATCGACAGCTCGACAGAGTCGACAAGGTTCAATCCATGAATGGGATTCCCCTTCTATACCCCGATGATGGCCGTGTTGAATGCAAATCTCAACCGGAGGGGTCCATTCCACATAATTCAAAATGCCGCCCAAATGCTCATTAAAACTCCAAAACTCCAGAGAAATTTCCAAAATCCAAAATATTTAAAATTGAAATTAAACCATTAAATGTTTAAAGCAAAATCCATCCACCATCCACAATAGTTTGTTGGGGTGGACAAATTGAAATTTACTTTAGCTCACATAGAGCTAATGCCTGATCGAAAATATCACTAGGATCCATTCCCAAATAGTCTCTTGCCAGTAAGGGCGTGGTACGTGCCCTCTAACTGGCAGTTTTGCCGCCAAATGGCGCTGCAGAATAAACGGTTATGATCCAGGGCCCTTTGAATCGAGTGGGTTTGCCGCCAAATGGTATCACGAGATAACGGTTATGGCCAGAGCCAATACGTTCCTTAGTGACATCAAATCCTTGAGATATGAATCAATATGATATAATCGATAGGGCACAAAGCCCTCTGTTAGCTAAGGTGGATTCAAATTTGTCCCCTTAGATAAACATCCACCCCAGGTCTACAAGGTCCCCTTGAATGAAGCAACCCATGGCTGTCGACAAGGATCCTTCTGTCAGGTTGGGTCGACTATCTCCTCTGACTAAGTAGACCAGGGACCACAATGGCCCAGGATGACGGAACCATGGGATCTTGATCGGGTCCATCATCCGTTCCCTCACCATCCGCTTTAAGTGAAAGATGGTGAAAATTTCTATTCTAAATATCAATCTTCAAATTGCCAAAACCTTATGCCCATGCTGCTACTATACGCCAGATAATACGTATTCTCTACGTATCTAATCGACAACTAGCCTTAATTGAAAGTTCTCTCTCATTATCGGGAGGGGTAATTAACTATAGGGGCTTGCACCTATAGGAAACCAGAACTCAGATCATAAAGTCCTCGCAAAATGAAGGCGAAATCTCTGGGTAGTGTCTCATCTACAAACCCATCTGCCTTCCAAAATTTACCTCGGAACTTAATTCCGTTAAAACTCTCCCGAAGAAAAGCAATAGGGGAGGCCGGGGCCAAATTTTCGGAGCCCACACAAAGAAAAGGTTTTAAGAGTTTCTTTATTATATTTTGAAATCTAGTTGTAGCATTGGATAATCCTAAAGGCACGATGAGAAATCCATAATGGCCTTCTTGTCTTCCAAAAGCAGTTTATATATATCTGAATTAGCTATTTGAATCTATTGGTATCTATAATGCAAATCTAATTTTGAAAAAATTGTGTCAATATGAAGTTCATCTAAGAGTCATCCAAAGTCAGAATGGGAATATATTAGAAATCCTAATTTGTTTAAGGGTGCAATAGTTGACACGAAATCTCCTAGTGTCATCTTTTTTTTTAACTAATACAACTGGGGAAGAAAAGTGGCTAATAGTTGGTTGAATAATTCCAGGTGATAGCATATCGGTCACCATACCTTCAATTTCGATTTTTTTGGAAGGGGGATATCAATAAGATTTTATGTTAATTTGTTTGGATTGTGGAAAGGTGTGGATTTGATGGTCATCTATTCATTGAGGTGAAAGGTGAGTTGGTATTTTGAATAAACAATCAAATTAGGATATAACTTCTTATAATCAATTTGGAATTATTGTGGATGGGGAAAAATCCAAAATGGTATATGGAGTGATTGCGAAAAGTTAAAATTAAGAAGCAATACTATATTGAGCATGAAGCTTCTTTAATTGATGCTATTGAATGCATTCAGCAGAAGGATTAGATTGGCTACCTAATTGAACTTGTTTGCCATTTCAAAAGAATTTCACATCAAGTGTCTTACTATTATTTGATACATTAGCGAGTAATTCTAACTATTGTATACCAATCACAAGTCAAGCTCGACAAATTGGCTAGATGAAAAAGTCAACTTGAAATTGATGACCTTGGATGCATAGTGTACCTTGAGAACATTTTCTAGTACACATAAGTCGATCACCATTACCTAGCATTGAGGAATTTGCATGATCGGCAATCCGAGGTGATGATCAATATGTTCTTGAATGAAATTGTGGGTAAACCTACTATTAACTAGAACTTGAATTGAAACATTTGATAAGAAATCTCTAAGGTGAATATTTGTTGATGAATGTTGACAGACTAAAGCATGATAACTTATGGAAGTTTGTTCATTGAGTTGTTGACCTAAACATGAAAATAAAAAAAAATCCACCGAAATCCCAAAAATCTTGCGTACCTGTTTGATGTCGTTCTCCGCACGACTGCAAAAATTCTGCACATACCTCACACGTCTTGATGCAGTGCCGCTCGTCTTGTTTCCGACGACCTTCGCATATCGACGCCAATCCAGTCGTTCTTCGCACGATCTCCCCATTCACGTCATTAAAACGAGAACAAAAAGAGGCTTTCGTTCATTCTCCTACTTCCTCTCGCGACCAATCCTCCTTGTTTTCTCGAAACCTCTGTTGAACTCCTCTGTTCATGGCACCAACCCCGATCGATGCCTCTCGATCTGCCGAAATCCATCCCGCAGCTCTCCCATGCCCAGCCACTTCTCAGTCACGAGCTCCCTCGTTCGATCGAACCTAGCCGCACCTACACTTGGCCCTTCACTGTGCCGATCTACTCGTAAGCCAGTAGCCAAGCTATGATCCCGTCTCTGATAGCAGTCGAACGACTTCAATCCTCTCCACGCTCAAGAGATCTGACCCCTTAATAGCACCCTACCTCCGTTCGAAGGCCCATCTCCAGCTGAACTTCCCTTTCTACCCGAATACCTCCGATCCCGACCCAGTCCATCCGGACACCACAAATGATCAAAGCCCAAACCGTTGTTTCTTGCGAGCCTTTCGATCAAATCCCTCACTCTGCTCTTCATTGTGCCGAACTCGCAAGCCGTCCAACCCTCCAAGTGTCGAACTCAGCCGCCTGTTCCGGACTAGACCCGCCTCCCTCTTCCACCTGTAGCCCCATCTGAACTCCACACAGTCGAAGACCCACATTCCAAGCCACAAGCCATCTTCTTCACACGAAGCCTGCCCGACCAAAGCCTCTATTTGATTCGATGCTTCATCTGTCTCCAACTTCCAAACCCAGCACTGAACCCGACCTTCCTTGTTCGAAAAACCTCCATACCCACGGCTCTTTGCTATCCTGATCTCGAGCCCTCCGACCCGACTGCTAAACTTCTACACCCAATCCATCTAGTCGATGCCTTTATCCCGACACCTTTGATTCGATCTTGCAAGCCAACACAGGGACTGAGAGGTAAAATTTTTTAATTATTATTATTAACCATTATTATTAATTATTAGTATTAATAATTATATTATTATTATTATTATATGTATATATACAAATATGGTAAAAAATGAAAGTAAAAAAAAGAGAAGAAAAAGAAAAAAAAGAAAAAGATACGTTCTTTTGTCGTCGCCGCCCTCGGCCGACATCGCCGCCCTCAGTCGACATCACCGTCGTCGACCTGATCACAATGGTATAATGTTCCAAATCCTATCCTCGGTGCTTGTAGCTTGGCGAGTAAACACCTATGCGCACTTTTCTTAGTGTGATGGGAGGGAACTCGTTGTGGTGCTTGCGGCGAGGCAGTTAAGCCTTGTGCATGCTTTTCTTAGTGTGGCGGGGCAAAATTTAAGTATCCTTGTACGTGCCTCAGTGCCTGTGGGGAAAATTTGTGCATTTTCAAACAGGTACTCTTGAAGACCCATGCACGCCTTTCTTGGCGTGATAAGATTGAAGACTACGGCCACAGTGTCATTCGACACTAACCGTGCACGTCTTTCTTGACGTGGCGGGAAGGCTAAGACTTCTTAAATTTCCCCTAACGGGGGAGATGTTGGGATGCTGCCGAAATTCCGACTGACAGGGGACTTGATTGCAACAGAATGTAGGGAACATAACTTGAACTGAACAACAGGGGCTGGTCCCTAAAATTAAAAATGCACAAAAAAATTGAAAATGCAAATGATAAATGATAATTCAAATCATTTAAATGAAAGTTAATAAACAAGTAGGGGACTCGTGGTGGGAAATCTTCAGACATGGACAAATTGCAAACAACATCAGTTAATTGCATGGAACGCAAGCACTTTCTACATGCAACAGTAAAGGACTTGTTATGCAAGCAATAACCAGCTTGCAGATTGAAGTAGCGGCACTTGCAAGCAGTGGTGGATGACCCGTCATAGACCATACAAAAAATGATAATACGCAACATGACTGGAGGTGAAGAAGTGAAGGTTATAGTGAAGATAACCTGCTTACCATCAAAAACTGTTAACCGATAAGCAAGTGTATTGATCTGCTTATGAGTGACGACATCGGATATAGCAATTAACCAATTAATGTGCATAGGGAAGGTTAGCAATGAATGCAACGTCGTTTGGCGGTTAATGTGACATGCAAATGGGTACACAATCCTTCTTGCAGTCAATAGCAGTTAGTTGACGAACAAGTATCTTGACTTGTTCATGAGTTATAATAGCAGATGTAGTAACTTGCCAGCTGACATGCATAAGGAAACCAGTGATAAATGCAACTTAACTGGTGGCCCACATCAATATGCAAACAAACGTACTAAACCTGCTTGCAAATGATAATATTCCCCGCAAAAATCCACAAGCAGCGGTGAGTAGATGTGCTGCAGGGATGTTGAATCCCCTGTGAACATAGATACACATGTATCGTAATATTTGTCAGTAGGGACTGAAGATCGCAGAAAATACAGGAGGACTACAGCAGATGCAAGCGTCTACGAACCGCTATAGAAAACCCTTGCATTTAATAACCACACTTAGAAGCATGCACATTTTACATTGGACTTGAAAATTTTGTTGACCAAGTACAACTAAGTCCTCTAATTGATAATTCTAGAGACTCTGATAGTGACAGTTGGGATAAAAGGCAACTCAGTGTAAGGAGACGGTCCGCTGATATGTTACTAGAAGAAGGTCCTAACTATGGCACTAAGCATGCCAGATTGAATGATTTTGTAGAGTTAAAGAATGATCAGTTGAAAAATATCTTATTTCTTCAGAAATATCGGGTCTTCCGGAGAAATGTTGTACTATTTGAATGAAGAACAAATATCCGGAAACCAAGTCCCACAACTTAATGTCCTACATGCGCATCTTAAAGACATAGAATGAGCTCCTCAATTATATTATTATGGTAAGAAGATCGTCAAATTGGAGGCTGAACTTTCACGTTCTCCCAAGATGTCAGTTGTAGCTATGGTTTGAAAGGAGTCACTCCTGATTGCTATGTCGGGGGCTATAGGAGAAGCTCTCATGTGCACATCAGATACTAAAATGTCATTGGGATACTGAAAACTATCGTGTGCTTCGTCCTATTCATGCTTCGAGGAGACTACCTTGTGGCAAGCTGAAGATGGGGGAGCCTACCAGTACAATAGCTCCAGTGGCTCCATCGAACCCTCACATAAATGCAACTTGAAGAAGCTTGCAATTGAAGCTGGAGGTCAGGTTTTAAGCAAAATGAGACCTTAGCAATATAAATGATATAGGAGTAAGATATCATATTAGATTTTCTGCATCAGTGGGGCGTCCTTAATAATGTTTTTTAAGTCACGAAAAAAACCACATTTATGATTTACTTAGGAAAAATGGATGTTTTTTGGACAATTTCATGGCTTTAGAACTTGTTGGATTAATTTCATTTCAATATACCAATATAGCATAAGATGAGTTTCTGAATCCAAGCATCAGGGATATTATTCAGCCTTTTGTAAGTAAAGGACCAATGCTTCACATTGATGTGAAATATAATACTTGTAGTTGCAACTGGGTATTTTATTCCTGTAAATCTATCATCTACAGACTGATTTTTAAAATTCTTGCTTTATTTGCAACATTATGGTGATTATTATAAACTTTGTTGTTAGTCGAAAGGAAAAATTGTACTTCCCCCAAATGCTGTTTTGACTTGAGAAAATTATGGCTTAAATGTTTTATCAATTGTAGATTTATGAGAAACATATTTGGACATGGCATATTTTCATTTGCATTGAATAAGTCTAGATTTAGGCAATTATATCCTTGTTTAACTTAGATACTGGACCATCCATGTTTGAGTAATCAGTGTAGATGACGTGATATTCATGAAATTGGCATTTTAGCCTTCTCCACTGCCAGCTGCTTGATTCCCATTTATGGCTTGCAACCCAGCGCTTCTATGATACTTTTTCTAGCCCATTGATCGTTAGTTTTTTAACCTTCTTTGTCAAAAGTTGAGATCAAATACGGAAAAAAGCGGGGATCCATGCTTCTTGATAATCATTGTTTAACCGACTTTGATCTTATGCTTCTTGGGAAGGAGTTGGCTCCTTGGACTCATGCCACAACAATTAGTGCATGAACAGAGATCATTTGATCTCGATGAATTCCAATCGAGATGGTAGTTATATGAGGGAATTTGGGGCCTTTAATTAGTCTTTTCCTCTTATTTTTTCAACGTTACACATTTATGCCATTTACTCCATTCACTTTTTTGCATTGCCTTGCTTTTTGGCAAGGCTAAGTAGCAAGAAGAAGGGACGCCCAAGGCCGCAAAGTGTTAAAAGATGTATCACCAAACTTTCATAATGTGTTGTGTATGGAAGAAATAAATTCAACCACCCAACCTTTTTTAGCTTTCAGCTTAATCGTAGTTTTAAAGACTTATTTGCAAATTGAGCTTTTACAAATTTTAATTCCAAAGAAACAATTTCAATTAACACCTGTAAAGAAAATGAAACAACAAGAACACAAAGAATTTACGTGGTTCGAGTTCTTACGAACTCTAAATCCAGGGGGCAACATCATTCATCATCCTTTATTCAAATATGTGTGGAGAAAATATGGAGAAAATATGATACAAGACTTATATATATATAAATTCCTCAACTTTCATACAATAGCCTTCACTCGACTGAAACAAAACTATAGAACTTGCTTAAAACAGTAAAAAAAACTCCACCACAAAGATCTAAATAGATTTTATTATAGCCGCTAGAAATAGATGCTGATGGCCTCAAATAACTCTACCAACTAGATGCAAAAAATAGATCTTTAAACAGAAGTAGCAGGGAACAAGAAAAATAGAAAAAACTTAAATCGGGTGAAATAAGAGATGTAGCCCCAAAATCGTGAGCAACAAAGTAAGGGATCAATCTTCCTAATCTAAATAGGAGATATACCTGCATTTCAGCATATAGCATAGTATTGCAAAGGAACAAGCTCATACGACACAAACTCGGCTTCCAACCGACAATCACATACGATTGTCTTTCAAGATAATGAAGAACAAGCTAGAGGAGAACAAGAAGGGTTCACCTTCTTCACACACATAGAAATCCACCGATTTGAACTCCCCACTTCTTCTCTCTTGCACAAGAAGCCCAACATAGCCGTTCGCCAAGCCCTAGCCCTTTCTGTCTCTCACACCCGAATATAGCACCAAGGCCTCATTGCTTTTCATAACAGTAAACAACTTTACCTCAAAGATCTTAATAGATCTTTCATAAGAATAGCAAGAAAATAAATCTAGAAGAAGAGATATGCAGGAGTCGAGAAAATCAGAGAAATGAGAACATCCAAAAATGAGAGTAGCAAATAATGCATCAATCTTCCTAGACTAAATAGGAGAGAAATACTTGTATTTCCAACGTATAACAAAACATTGCACAAGAACAAATCCCACTTTCGGCACAAATCTCACTTCCAACCGACAATCACTTACGATTATCTTTCTCGGAGAAGAAGAACAAGCTAGAGAAGAATAAGAAGGATTCACCTTCTTCACACGCACACAGAAATCTACTGATTTCAACACCTCTCTTCCTATTTCTCGCTCAAGAAGCCAAGCACCGACCTAAGCTCTGGTTTTCTTAGTAAAACTCTCACTCTCAAACCTGAACTGCAAGCAGTGCAATCTTTTTTTTCCAATGAATAATCTCTTGTTTGCCTTGATAGATGAATATATAAATAAGAAAATAAAACCCTACTTTACATGATAAGCAAGGAATAAGATAAGACCAAAATCTAAAATAAAAGGATAGTAATAAAACTTAAAAGAAATATTTTAATTAAAATTAATTAATTGAATATTTAATTTCAATTAAAATTATTTTAATTTTAAATCACTTATATTAATTCTCCACCTTGATTAAAAATTAAAATAATAGAATAAAACATAGCGAGAATGCCCCCAAACTTTAAGCACCAAAAAATTAAACTTCACTTACACATGTTTAGCAAGCTTAGACAATGCCTAAACTTGTTAAGAGAAACTACCTTTATAGCCATGTCTGCAGGATTATCATCTGTTGAGATGTTAGTAAGCTTTACTGCACCTGAATTTATCAAATCACGAATGAAATGGTAACGAACATCCACATGCTTTGTTCTTTCTTGAAGAACTAAATTTTTACACAAATGCAAAATACTCTGACTGTCTGTAAAAACTATAATGTCATTGCAAAAAATACCAAGCTCACTAAGCAAATCCTGTAACTAGACTGATTCTTTCATAGCCTCTGTCGCTCCAATATACTCTGCTTTTGTCAAAGATAAAACTACAATTGGCTGCAAGTGAGATTTCCAACTGATCGGACCACCATAAATCACAACCACAACCTGTTGTAGATCTTTCGCCCAAATTTCTTACAAAATGTGAGTCAACATATCTTGTAACATCAGCAACATCAGCACTTGATCTGAAATATATACCATAATATAAAAAAGAAACCCAATGACATTGCATAAGGAATTTCGCCATGCAAGAAAATTATTTTAACATCTAGTTGTTTAATTCTCAATCAAAGAAAGTCACTAACCCCATCAATATCCAAATTGATATATGCTTAACAATAGGAGAGAAAACTCAGTATAGTCAATACTTTCCTTCTGAGTGTAAACAGGTGGCTCCACCTCAAACTCATAATAGTCCTTTTCAGAATTACTGTCAAACAAACCCTGTTTCTGTAATTCAACCAAACCTCTGTCACATAAATGTCCTAATCTCTGATGCCACAATTTAGTTTTATCCGGACTTGATTTTGCTGACACATAGGTTTCACCTCCACAGTAGCATCCTGTAACATTTAAAGCTCATTATGTTTTAAACCTTTTATAATTACAAGAGCTCCTTTTGAAATTCTCAGCAAAATCTTTCAGATATAAAAAACATATCCTGAGTCATCCAAAGTTCCAAGAGAAATCAAAATTCTCTTTAAATCAAGAACATGTCTTACATCCTTAAGAATTCTGATATGACCATCATGCATCTTTGTTGTGATAAATCATATACCAACAACATCACAAGTTTTGTTGTTTTCAAGTATGACCTTCCACCCATTCAGACTTTGATAATTAGAGAACCATTCTCTGATAGGACTCATATGATAAGTGCACCCTGAATCAAGAATTCATTCCGTAGAATTCTTATGATTACTAACAGTAAGAACATCAGTACTATCATAGTTTTCTCCAATAATTGCCGCATCCCCTTGAGATTGAGATTTATCTTTTGACACATTTTTAGGACAAAATTTTCTAATGTGACCGGTCTTATTACGCTGCCAATATTTAAAATTTTTATAGCCTTTCTTAGAAGCCGACTTACTTTTACTTTTAGATTTCTATTTTCTTGAAACCATTTCCTCTTTCGTGAGATCTACCATGAACATGTAACCCTTCCCCTTCATAATTCATTTAAGAAGTTTTCATGTCCAAAATCTTAGAGGAAAGAGCATTTTGAACTTCATCCACTGTTATAGTCTCTCTTTCATATTCAAGGTTTCTTTGAAATTCTTTAAAGATTTTGGTAAAGAATTTGATAGAATTATTATCTTATGTTCATCCTCAATTTAACCTCAAGGTTTTCAAGATCCAAGATAAATTTATTAAATTCATCTAAATTATCATCAATGGATTTTACCTCATCCATTTTATAACCAAAAATTATTTTCCTTAAAATATATCCTATTAGAAAGTGTTTTCTGTCTATACAATTCTTCTAATTTTCTCCACAATTCAGACACATTTTTTACATGAGATACTTTTCTCAAAACCTGATATGCTAAGCAAAGATAGAATTAAACGTCTTTTTTATATATTATTCTTTTCTTGATTAGATTGATATAGGCAATTCTGATTCAGGTAATAAATCCTTTTCACCCTCTTGTGGAATTAATATTGCTTCAAGTTTCATTTTCTACAAATTGAAATTATTCTTTCCATCAAATTTCTCTATATCAAATTTTGTAACAAACATTTTGCAAATAACCTTTTAAACAAATAGTTCTGATAAATTTATATAAGTGATTTAAAATTAAAATAATATTAATTGAAATTAAATATTCAGTTACTTAATTTTAACTAATGTATTTCTTTTTAGTTTTATTTCTATTCTTTTATTTTAAATTTTGGTCTTATCTTATTCCTTGCTTATCATGTTAAGTGGGTTTTGTTTTCTTCTTTATATATTCATCTATGAAGGCAAATAAGAGATTATGCATTAGAAAAAGAAAAGGGTTGTGTTGCTTACAATTCAGGTTTGAGAGCAAGAGTTTTTTCGAGAAAACCAGTGCTTGAGTCAGTGCTTGACTTCTTGCTTCTTAAGCGAGAAACAGGAAGAGAGGTGTTGAAATTTGTAGATTTTTGTGTGTGTGAAGAAGGTGAATCCTTCTTTTTCCTCTCTCGCTTGTTCTTCTTCTCCGAGAAAGATAATCATAAGTGATTGTTGGTTAGAAGCGGGATTTGTGTCGTTAGAACTTGTTCTTGTGCAATGTTTAACTATATGCTGGAAATGCAGGTATTTCTCTCCTATTTAGTCTAGGAAGATTGGTGCATTATTTGCTGCTCTCAGTTTTGGATGTCTCGTTTCTCTGGTTTTCCCGATTCCTGCATATCTCTTATTCTAGATTTATTTTCTTGCAATTCTTGCGAAAGATATGTTAAGATCTTTGTGTTGAAGTTGTCTACTCTTATGAAAAGCAGTAAGGCTTTGGTGCTTGTGTTCGGGTGTGAGAGCAAGAAAGGGCTAGGGCTTGGCGAACGACTGTGTTGGGCTTCTTGTATGAGAGAAAACAAGTGGGGAGTTGTAATCGGTGGATTTCTGTGTGTGTGAAGAAGATAAACCCTTCTTGTTCTCCTCTAGCTTGTTCTTCATCTCTGTGAAAGACAATCGTATGTGATTGTCGGTTGGAAGCCAGGTTTGTGCGGTATGAGCTTGTTCCTTTGCAATACTGTGTTATATGCTGAAATTCAGGTATATCTCTCCTATTTAGATTAGGAAGATTAATCCCTTACTTTGCTGCTCACAGTTTTGGGGCTACGTCTTCTGGTTCACCTGATTTAAGTTTTTTCTTTTTTTCTTGTTCCCTGCTACTTCTGTTTAAATATCTATTTCTTACATCTTGTTGGTGGAGTTATTTGAGGCCATTAGCATTTGTTTCTTGAGGCTATTGTAAAGATCTGTTTAGATTTTTTTGGTGGAGTTTTTTACTTTTTTAAAGCAAGTTTTATAGTTTTGTTTCAGCTGAGTGAAGGTTGTTGTTGGAAAGTTTGAGCAATTTCTGTATATACAAATTTTGTATCATAATGCTTATCTAAAAAGATTTCCTTGTAAACATGCGTATCATCAGGCTTCCGTAAAAGCACTCAATGCTAAGATGTATGCTTGCATATTCACTGCCACTGAGACCTTGATGGGATTTGTGGTGCTATGGGGGGGGGGGGGGGGATCCTGAGATTGGAGAATGAGTTGGCAATGGATGAATCAAGTTGTGGGATGTGATAAAGTCTGAATCTGAATGTCGAAGATTGACATTGATGCTTATCAGCGGTTTTTATTTCTTTGAGATATCTCTAGCGCATGTGCCTTAAAAGTTATAATGAATTCTCGCTTGGATCAAACCTTTGGGTTGTCTTGAAATATTTTCTACTAAATATATCATTTTTCTGATAATATTAGAAATGAGATTTATGATTTTTACACAGATATTTTGCATAATCACTAATAATGGCCCATAGGAAATTTGATGCTTGGTGATTAATAAATAACTATACTGTAATGACAAGGTACAACTAAGGGACAATATGTGCAGTTTGTTGCACAATTTCCAAGGAAGATTTCGGGGAGAAAGGACTTGATTCTTCTTCTATTCTTCGAATGAGAAAAAAATTTCACATATTATACTGGACGTATACAACAGCAAGATTGTTTCTTTTTATATAAAAAAGAATTTTATGCATAAAATGATTGCAATGCTAAATTGCTTTTTGTTCCCTTAACTTTTGGGCAGCATAATTTGCCACAAATTTTTATATTTGAACCCGTTAGCTTTTTAAAAAATATTCATCTATATTTCATTTTTAATGGCTTATTGCTGAACCAAATATTCAGGAAAACGATTGTGATGATAATTTTAGAGACCCATATGAAATATTTTATGAAGTTTGAGGAACTTGTGAATGTTAAAGTAGGCCCTTTACCTCGGAGAAATCCGAGAGACCAAGAGGTAATTTATGCAAGATTTAATATTTTAATTTAATGCTTAAAGGGGGGTTGTAAGTATCTACCAGTTAGAGATATATGAGGATTATATTTTTGCGAGAAATGCGATAAGAGTTGAATCTAGTAAAGATATTTATAGCAAGGGGAGTCAAGAGAATGCCTGTATCACTACAATATTGTCTTTTTTCCAATATACATTGTTAAGTTTTTTGAAGAAAAGATGATTGTTTTATTGACTCTATAATTTAGAAAGAACTAGAGATAAAATGCTTTAGAGATTGGTATGGAAAGAGGTACATAGGTAGCAATAGGAGGGGAGGCTGGTGGGGTGTTTTATTGTGCAAATGGTGATTATATTTGGGGGCAGAGAGAAAGAGATCAACTAATGAAATCTAAAGAATGAAATTAGCAAGCGAAAACTTGCACCCAACTCACTTACCTACATAGTGCGCTAGCAAACCCATGAAAACTTCCCCTACGGTCATCACTTGCCACTGCGACCCCTTCCCCTCCAAAATTAAAACGGGTATATTGCGTCCCTAACCAGTATCATAAGAGGGTATGCTCCATCAATCAACATGCACATGCAAGCGTGAGCGCGCGCGGACATATATATATATATATATATATATATATAGTTATTTCATTCTTAAACATTCATTAACCTTATGTAAAACATAACATGCTAATTATTATTTAATTTTAAATGATCAATCAATTTTTATGTGAAAGATAATTCATTTGCAATACAATTAGAAGAAGCAATATAATTACCTTAATATAAGAACATGAATGCTCACCTTGAACTTATGTATTGCGCTGTTTTACTTTTACTCTTTTCTTCGCGGTCGATCAAATTAACACATATACAAAAGATATTATTATTTAATTTCTAAACTAAACTTTCTATATTTAATTACTTTCTTGCCCTAATTAGCTAATTAAATATACTTTCATTTTTCTATACAAATTATCTATAACTCGTAAATCAATTATTTTTCTAAATGTAATTTATAATTTAACATAATATAAGTTTAATATATTCTTTATTTAAATTAAAATCTCATTGACGATCTGATTATGTTATCTTTAATTAATATGCTTACACATACTTAATATATGTACATTATAATTAACTAATAAAATTTTCAATTTTAATATTTTCTAAATTATATTCATAAAAAAAAGGATTCATGTAGCTGACCCCACGTAGTGGGACAAAGGCTTGATATTGTTGTTGTAAATTATATTCAAAATATAAATTTTAGATTAAATTTTCTTAGTAATATCTAAAAATTCATAATTCAATAATTTCAAATAAATAATTTAATAATTAAGGTATTATTATTATTATTATTACTCTAAATTAATTCTTTTGATTTACAATTTAATTTTATAAATACTAAAATAAATTTGCTTATTTTAATATATTATTATCTTATGACTCAATATTTCATGAATCAGTTTATCTCATATCTTTTTCTTACCTATTTGTGAAATTAATATCGATTACTAATAGCTTAAATTAAGCTTAAATTAAATAATAAATAATTTCTTTAAAACTAACCTTCCCCTTCGTCTTCAATTTGCCCGACAAGTCTTACCCTTCGCTTGCTGGTGCTCTCGCTCGACTCTTTGCCCGCTCTTTGCTCAAGTTCAGTCACAAGTGTCTTTTTTGATCCTGCTCCCTTTTTTTCGCTCTCTCTATTTCCTTTCTTCTCCTCCTTCCTCTCGGTCATGGCTTCCTCTCGACAGTTGCTTTCATTTGCTCGTTTGATTCCACTGAAGTGAGTCAAAGTTATCTCCCACGATGAGTCGCTGCTTTTCACTCTTGCACGTGTTTCCTCACTTATCTGTGTGATACGATCTCGTCAATTGCTCCTGCTCCCGAGCTCAGCCCGCTGCTTCGCTAGTTGAACTTCGCCTACTCAGCCTGTGCTTTGGTTAGGGTCGGTTCAATCAACTGAACCGGTCCAATTAGTTATTACATGGAACCTAACATAAAAAGAAACTGTAATTCGAATGTTTTTTTTTTTTTTCCTTTTTTTTTTCTTTGAAGAACACTAGACCCAATCTCTTCTATTGAGATGAGAGATCCTTCATGCTTGTGCATACGAGCGAATTACACAAAAAATGGAAAGCTAGCTTGCAGAAAGTGAAGTTACTTGTTTACATGAAAACTGTTTGAACAGATTTTATTTGCTTAATACATACATGGTTTGGAACAGAGCCTGATGCTCAAGTACAACTATGGAACTAATTGGACGCAAGTAGCATGACGTGAATTTTCTGTGGGCAAGATTTATTTATTTTTATTGTTTAAGGCCTGCTGGCATATAACATCTAAACCAATTGACATCATGCAGCCTCTCATTTCCTCTTTTTTTTATTCTCATTTAAGAATAATTATTATCATAAACAAAGCCATGGTATAACTTTGTATTGTGTTGTCTATGCAATTTTTTTTTTTTTTTGGGTATAAAAGCTCAGAGCTGCACCATTGCTGACTGTTTAGATTGAGATGTGATGTGCTGGTACCATATATATGTACTTATGCTGTATTTATATAGTAATATTTATGAACTTCTGAAGTTCTAGATTGCTTTTTGACGTAGATATTGGAACAGAGACCTGTTCAACCATTACCATTACCATCCAATATCTATTTCTGACATAGAAAATTAAGCTTCACGTACCTTTCTTGGCGCAACATTTTGTGATTTTTGTCTTTTCCAAACTCACACAGCAATAAATTGTTCAGGTATCGAGCCATCACGAGTGCTTATTATCGCGGAGCTGTGGGTGCATTGCTTGTTTATGATGTCACCCGTCGAGTTACATTCGAGAATGTTCAGCGTTGGCTGAAGGAGCTCAAAGACCACACAGATCCTAACATTGTTGTTATGCTTGTTGGGAACAAGTCCGATCTTCGCCATCTTGTTGCTGTTTCAACTGAGGATGGTAAAGAATTGGCTGAGAATGAGTCTCTCTTCTTCATGGAAACATCTGCTCTTGAATCAACCAACGTGGAAAATGCATTCTCCGAAGTCTTGACACAGATCTACCGAATTGTTAGGAGGAAGGCCGTTGAGACTGGAGATGATGCAGCATCTGCTGTTCCCAGCAAAGGCGAGAGAATAGACATTAAAGATGATTCCTCTGCAATGAAGAGATTTGGATGCTGTTCTAGTTAGCTTCAAGCACTTCAATATCTTGTATGTCTTTCCTTTTTCTGTATCAAGTTTTTGTTCTTTGTATTGTAATCCTTCTTTTGTTAGATGATGTTTAGCTTGGTAATTCAGTTTGTGCATTGGTAGTAATTGAAGATTGAGAGTAGATTAGGGCACTGATGAAAGTAAATTTGTGATTAAATTCACTTAAATTAAATTAGAAAAAAAGATCTGGACTGGAATTGTCATCACACTGGAGGATTCCTGAGCTGTTTCGATCGTTTTCAGTCCTGTTCATCATGTCTTTGGCAGGAAGACTGTTTGATGGGGGCTATTGTCATCTCTGTGGTTCTGCTCTGAGTTCCTTTTATTAATGACTGATACTGTATTTATTCTGGCAGGAAATAAGTCGATGCAGATTTTTTTTCTTATTCAATTTGATATTTGATAGTGTTTTCTCTGTCGTTATGAGGAGAGGCAAATCAGAATGCATCACATCATTCAGTACATAACCGCGGTATACAATAAAAAAATAATGTGGCGTGTTTTGGTTCGCCTCCAGATGGTAAAATGATAATTTTAAATTTCGTATGTGATATTCTGTTTTTGTTTAATGATTATTGCATTTGGTTGTTTGTTGATTATGTTACTCGTCACAATTCTTATGTATTTATATATTTAATATTTAAATTTTAATATTTATTTCTGTAATATTTAAAATTTTAAAATACATTAAAAATATAACTAATATTAATTTTTTAAATTAAAATAGATTTTTTTATATGTATTTTTTGATGTGATTGAGATATTTATGTATTATATAAATAAATAAATAAATATCAAAGTTTGTGTGTATATATATGCATCCAATACATGTGTATTAGATTTATAATGTCGTTGGTTAAGTGAAATAGTGATTATCTATTTGATGGAATTACTAATGCAAAAGACTAATAAGAAATTTTTGAACTTTGAAATATACAACTAGAATATAATTTTACAGTTAATTTATTTAGATGGCATTATTTGTATAATGTTTTTTTTTTGCTGAAAAAATAAATTTATCATTATGTGTGTTGGATTTTATGCATCTTATATTTATTTAATCTATAATTATTATATAGTGATTTCAATTTTTTCTAGTTACTTTTAAGAATTTTTTGTACTAACTTTTTATAACAATTTAAAAAAAATATTTTTCTCATAATAATTTTAAAATCACATTTACAAAAAATTATTTTCATCCCAAATAGATCTTAATTTGACCAAATGTGAAGAACAGAGGAAAACCAAAATTGTAGAAAGGAAAAGAGTAATAGGGTAGAGAAGAAAGAATGAAAGAAGACAAAATAGTAAATCAATAATCTGTCTTAGAGTACAGAGCAGGTGCCTATATATAGATGTAGGGCAGGACATAAGGATGGCTGAGCCAATTAGGTGCTACCACCTATCTAGCCAAAATAAATGTTACATAGAGTTGTATTCTAATATGCCCATGCAAATTGATGGATCTTGAACTACCATTAGTTTGAGTCGTAGTTGATGAAACCTTGTTGTGGATAACGATTTGGTGAAGATGTCAGCCACCTAATCGATAGTACTTATTGGTAGGAGACGAATGTTTTTATGTTGAATATGGTCCCTAATAAATTTTTAATCGATCTCGATATGTTTGGTGCGAGTGTGGAACACCGGATTGTTGGCTTGTGCTATGACGGATGCATTGTCGCAATGCATATCCGTAGGTTGATCTTGCAATATGCCGAATTCTGCAAGAAGTCTTCGCAGCTAGATTATATCAGCGGTAAGAGCAGCTAGAGATCGATATTCGAATTTCGTGGAGGATCTTGCTATAGTGTGTTGCTTTTTAACTGTCCAGGATATGAGATTTTTGTCGAGAAAGGAACAATAGCCGAAAGTGGATTTCCGAGAGATAGGATCTCCAGCCCAGTCAGCATCTAAGAAAGAAGTGAGAATAAGATTAGATTTATAATAGGAATGCCATAGTCCAACGTACCTTTGATTTATCGAAGCAGCTGTTTTAGAAGATAGACGTGCTGAGGCAGCGGATTGTGCATATGTTGCGAAAGTTGATTGATGCTGAAAGCTATATCTGATCTGGTTAGCATTAGATATTGCAAGGAGCCTGTGATTCTTCTGTAGACTGTGGGGTCAGATAGAACAGGATCGGTGGTGAATTCTGCGGGAAGCTTGGCACAGGTTGGGTTGGAGAGAGGATTGCAACTGTCCATGTGAGCTTGCTGAAGGATTGATTAAGCATATAGCTTTTGAGAGAGAAAGTATTTGTGATCAGTATGCTCAATCTTGATGCCAAGAAAGTCGTGTACTTCACCGAGCTGTTTCATGTCAAATCTTTCACTAAGCTTGTTGATCATGGAGGAGATTTCTTGTGTCATTGCTAGTAACAAGTATATCATCGACATATATGAGAAGAAAGATTTGAACTTTGTTTGAGCTGTATATTAGAAGAGATGGATCGGCTCTGCTATGGGTGAACTCGAGAGACACAAGATGGGAACTTAAGGTGTTGTACCACTGGCGCAGAGCTTGCTTGAGGCCGTAGATAGCTTTATGAAGTTGACAAACGTATCTGGGATGAGACGCAACCTCAAAGCCTTTGGGTTGAGTCATAAACACGGTTTCATTGAGGGTTTCATGCAAAAATGCATTTGCTACGTCAAGCTGTTGAACGTGCCAGTTGTGGTAGATTACGATGGTGAGAAGAATGCGAATCGTGGGAAGTTTGGCTACCGGACTAAAGGTTTCCGTGTAGTCGAGGCCAAATTCTTGGTGGTTTCCTAATGCCACAAGGCGAGCCTTGTGCTTTACAATGGATCCATCTGCATGATATTTTATTCTATACATCCATTTGCAACCTAAGACAGAAGCGTGTTGAGATGGTGGAACTAAGCTCCAGGTACATTTTCGCTACAGGGCGAAGAATTCCGAGGCCATAGCCTTACGCCATTCGGGTTGTTTGATAGATTCGGTGTAGTTGGTAGGTGCCAACTGACTAGCGGAGGATGCGTGGGTGTGTAGAAGATTAAGACGAGTAATCGGTTTTAATGAGCCGGTTTAAGTTCTGGTGATCATAGGGTGGTGCTGGCGAATGGGATGTGATGAATGAGCTGGAATGTTATGCGGTGGAGGTGAGCTAGGAGAAGGTGCTATAGATACACTAGACGGATGAGGTTCGATTTGCATAGAATTGTAAGTGGTATTGGGTGAATTGAGGTTAGTGGGCGAATAGGTAATCACGGATTTTGATATAAGCAGAAAGGGAGAGATAGTATCATTGACAGGATTGCCTTTAGATGAAACATTATGCGAGAATGGAAAGTAATTCTCATTGAAGGAGGTATGCCGAGAGATAGTGATTTTGTTAGTGTCTTTATCAAGACACTTGTAAACCTTGTACGTGTCGGAATAGCCTAAGAAAATCAAGGACTTGGCTTTGAGCTGGAGCTTGTGATGATTTTGGGAAGGAATGAGAGGGAAGCATTCACATCCAAAGACTCTTAGATGGATGTAATCAGGTGGAGTGTTGTACAGAAGTTCAAAGGGTGAGAGATTTTGAGTGATGGGAGAGGGCAGGTGGTTTATTAAGTACACAGATGTTAGAGAAGCTTCTGGCCAGTAAGTGTAGGGAATAGAGGCCGTAGATAGCAAGGTCCTAGTGGTTTTGATAATGTGTCGATGCTTGCGCTCAGTAACCCCGTTTTGCTCGGGAGTATAAGGACAAGAGAGCTGATGCGTAATGCCATGGGTTTGGAGGAAATTATGAAGATCGGTATTGACAAACTCTAAGCCACCATCAGAACGTAACATCTTAATTTGCTTGGATGTGTATTTTTCAATGCGAGTTTTAAAATTTTTAAAAATATTAGTGACTTCCGACTTGTGGCACATAGGAAATATCCAGGTAAAGCACAAAAAATCATCAACAAAGATAACATAATACCTATACCCTTGAACAGATAAAACCAGAGCAGGGCCCCAGACGTCGATGTGAATCAGATCAAGAATCGATTGGCAACGATTTACAGATTTTTCAAAAACAATTTTATGACCTTTGGACTCATTACAAGCGGAACAAGAAAACAAAATGTTTTGCAATGTGAAGATGAGGATTAGAAATAGAAATAGTTTTGAGAATTCTCTCGTTGGGGTGGCCGAGTCTTTGATGCCATGACAGAGTCTTGGTTGAGGCAGCTGACAGTGCGTGGACAGAAGACAATGCAGTGCTGGCCAGGAAGGGGTAGAGTCCGTTGCTATAGGGCCCTTGAAGAAGCACTTATTGCGTCGTTAAATCCTTAAAGACAAAACCAAATTGATCAAATGTAATGGAAATGTGGTTGTCTTTGGTAAGCTGTGAAATAAGAAGCAGATTAAATCGAAAAGAAGGAGAATGAAGGATTTTAGATAGAACCAACTTACAGGATGGGGTCGGTAACAGTCCCTCGCCTGAGTTACTTATGTTAACCGAATGCCCATCATCGATCGTGACCGTGTCGGAGCCGTTGTAAGGATTTGAGATGGACAGTTTATCCAACGAGTTCATGAGATGAGAAGAAGCTCCCGAATCTAAGAGCCAGTTTGTGTTTGATATGTCCAAGGTGGCAAGAAGAGCTTTCTTCAACTGCGTTGAAGCTAAAGGCATGTATTGAGGATTTAGGCGATGCCAACCGTTTTGCGCTGAGTGTCCCCTCTTAAGATAGATTTGGCAGTTAACAGTGGAGTTTTCATAAACTCTGGTAGTGTTATCATGTACAGATTGTTGATTTCATCCTCTAGTTCGACGTCCACGTCCCCTGGAAGAGTAGAGTGCAATTTTGGATTCGTTCAATGCAAGTTCCTTTGCCTCGTCGGACGTGATGTGTATTTCTTCGCTGAGAAGAAGAGGGTAGAGATTGTCCAAGCTTATTGGATTAATCATTGTACGAATGGTTGTCTTGAACGAGTGGTAAGAGCTGGGAAGACCCTTCAAGATGTATAGGATGATGTCTTTGTTGTCCACAGAGGAACCCGCTGCTGCAATTTGATCGACCAAGGATTTTATCTCCGAGAGGTACTGCGTCATAGTCTGATTCTTGAGAGATATGTTGTGCAGTTGATTTTTCAATTGTATAACCTTGGATCGATTCGTCGATTGAAATCTTGTTTCAAGAATGCTCCAAATTGTAGTGGTGGTTTCAAGATTGATTACGTATGGAAGAACAGATGGGGAGATCGTGGAATATAGCGCTGCTGCGAGATTCTGATCGGTCAGAATCCATTGGTTGAGAGCGGAGTTGGAGACGAATGAGCCATCGGGTTGATGGATCGTGTGAGGTGGTGGTAGGACTTTGGGATCAAGAAACTTATCGAATCCATTTGCCTTGAAAATATTGGTGATTTGAGACTTCCACAGAGGATAATTGTCGAAGACGAGCTGCTCAAGAACGATGCTCTTGAGGTTGGAGACAACAAATTTGACAGTAGAGGGTATAAACGGATCTTCTGAGTTCGCCGAGTCTGGCTGATCGCCAAGCTGAGAGGTGGAAGAGCTAGCCATCCTGGATGAACTAGCTTGCCCGCTCTGATACCATGAAGAACAGAGGAAAACGAAAACTGTAGAAAGGAAAAGAGTAATACGGTAGAAAAGAAAGAAAGAATGAAGACAAAGTAGTAAATCAATAATCTATCTTAGAGTACAGAGCAGCTGTCTATATATAGATGTAGGGCAGGACATAAAGATGGCTGAGCCAATCAGGGGTTTCCTCCTATCTATGCAAAATAAATGTTATATAGAATTATGTTCTAATAAAATGATTATGCTCCTCATATAAACTATATGAGGATGAGCTTATCTCTCTTAAATATTTTATATTAAAATTAGTGCTAAATATGATATAAAAAATTATGTTAATCTCAACATAAATGTCAAATAAATATGAAATTTATCTTAGTAAAATTTATATCCAAATATTTAAATATAATAATTTCTCTCTCTTTCCCATTGGGCAAATATGAATACTGGTTAGAAGCCTACATGCATTAAGCAACTCCACAATAAACAAGCGGGCCCCATAACCCAAAAATTAGCCAATCCCAATTATTAGCTGATTTGCTGCTCGGAATAATAAGATATTTTTCATTAATGTCTATCCATTGCCGGCCATTTTTTGACTCGTGCGTAGGGACCACTACAGCACCACTCGTTTCCTTGTCCGCCACGTGGCTGGGCTTCGCTTCAGATGTTCCGTACTAATTGCATCGCCTTTGTATTTGATCGCTAAATATCTGGTCTGTTTCAGTTTACCTGTTCTTCAGATCAGCAAATATTCATTTCGATCCAATACAAAACTAATATTTGCACACCCACCCCCAATTTGTTTGTTTTTGCAATTTGTTTGCTCGGCAATATGGCAAGATAGTCCAAAATGGATTAGGGAGACCCTACTTCTGAAAATATTTTGAAAGTTGTTGGAATTTTATTTAAAACATGTGCTCTAAAGCTCCGTTTGCGATAACTTTTTTACCATTTTATAAAGTTATTATAAAAAAATAAAATTTTAATGCTTTTATAAAAATTATCATTCTAACACAAAAAAAAAAATAAAAAAAAATAATGACCAAATAAAAATTATGATTACAGAATGAAAAGCAAAACAATAAGCAAACAATATCAAATAAAGCCTAAGTCTAAAATGGCTATGTGATTCACTTTATTTGATTGGATTTAAGGCACAAGCTATAATAAATTCTTTTTTTTTTAATATTTATCAAATGCATAGCATTTGAAAAAATTATATGTTGTAAAATTAAAATAATTAAAAAAATTATCTTGGGACCGAGAAAAGATAGATGAATTGAATGATCGTAGTTGGTCCTTATTTTCTTATGAATATATTTTGAGGGGAAGAGTTTGGCATCGATCATTTTATTTCTATCGCGAAAAAATCCTATGATGATGATGAGAAAATGAATTTAGAGAAGTAGAGATACATAGTCTATTTTGCAATAAGCACCAATATGAATTATGGTTGAATTGATCGGTTCGATCTAATTCAAATCAAACATGAGAAAAACATGATAAATGCAAGATGCTATACTAATATCATAACTTTTTCAATGACATGTGATGATAATGGTTGCCCAATAAGATGTGGATGAGGTCCTCCATCTTATCCTACATGTTTTTTTGTTTTTTTTTTTAATTTTTAAATTATTTTTTTTAAAAAGTACATGATTTGGTTTTTTATTGTAATAGAAAAAATATATATATATTTTTTTAATTTAAGAATGTATAAAATTTGTTGCATATAGAATTCTAGTTTTGCTTTTGTATTATATTGAGTGGGAGTAGGGTCATCAATAGTTGAAGAGGTTTTTTTTTCACAATTTTAATAGTATTTTCTTCTTAGGAAAAGCTGTAATAATGATGGTGAAAGAAGGGTGTAATTGTTAAAAGATAATTAAGTTATTTAAGCATGATTAATAATTATGGAATATAGATTCATAATTAATTATTAATGATGCTAAGATTAGTTAATTCTATTTTTAAATTAGTATAAAGCACCAGTTTGGTGTGTAGATGTATAGTTAAGATCAAATTACCCCTTATGAACTTAACAGCCAAATTATATTTCACTTTAGGGTTTGATGACTAATTTTGGCTTGGTCAAGCCTATACATATTGATACATCATCAAAAAATTATCTTGATCAGACACAAATCTTGAGGCAAAATCAAGTTTGAAGCTTCAAAAATTAAAATTGAGACCATCCGAACTCTGATTTATGCAAACTTACAGTCGAACTGAGCGTCTTGGAAACACGAATCCAACGACACTAAAATTGACCTCCGAGCCCAAATGAGTCCAAATCAAAGACTCGAAGCACTTTTGGAAGGATCAAATCATAATTTGGGTTACCAAACGGTCTCCAATCGTGACATGCTTATAGTCAAATTGAGCGGCTCGACGAGACGAATCAAACTAGCCCAAGATCATCAAATTCTAATATCATTAAGACAATCAAAGGTCCATTGAACGGTGCATGAACACAGGAATCTTTGAAAGTAGCTAAAAATCACTGGTCAAACAAAAATTTATGGTTGCGGTCTTAAAAGCAAAGTAGTAAGTAAGCTGTCTCAAATGAAGCTTAATTCTACTTCAGACTCTTAATGTGCATAAGAATTTGTTTGATGAAAAACAAGATTTTCTTTCGAGGATCAAATAATCAATCAAACGTAAATTCATTCTTGATGATTAAATAGAGTTTTACATTTGTTTGCTTAGAATATTATGAATTGATTCCATAATTCTACTTAAATTATATTGCTTTAGTAGATTTAGGTTTTGTTTGGAATAACTTTTTTATTGCTTTTTAAATCAACTTTTTAGTATAAAAATTTATGATTCAAAAAATTTTTGTACTAAAAAATATTTTAAAAAATAATTAGAAAGTTATCCAAATAATATATTAGTTCTCATCAACTTGTATTGAAACATTTTCATTCAAAAATATCATTAATAAGTTACATTTATTTAGTGAATCTTAACTATCGTTAATGCAAGGCAGTCATTTAATTCTCATATTAATTTCTTTCTACTCGAATCGATCTCTTTAATGAAATGATAACAGTGGTTTGAATGGAATCCCTTCATAATATATATATATATATATATATATATATATATATATATATATATATATATATATATATATATATATATATATATTGGAATGGGGGTATCTACCCGCTGCCACTGCAAAGGGAGTACTTGACGGCGTAACTAATCCATCGACGGAACCTAGCGATGCCACCCACCGGCATTGGGCTCACAATTGCTTACCCCCACTGAAGAGGCGAGGCCGTAGTAGAGGGGATTCGAATTCTGGATGGGGGGTTCCCAACCGTGCTCGCCCACCAACTACCCTAAACCTCGGTGGGTTTTGGATTATATTTTCAATAATATTATTGTACCCAATTCTTTGTGTAATAAAAAAAATTGTTCAAATTTATGGACAATTGAAGTACATAATCAGGCCATTATAAATCTACTTGTTATTAAACTTTTTTTTTCTCCTTTTTAGCTATATGTCTTAGGAGTAAAATAAAATTATTACTTCCATTGGCAGTTGTACTCCTAATTGGATCACATTTTGTCACCACTTAACTAAGTAGTTAGAAAACTCTCTTTTTTTCCCCATTTAATCTATAGTAGTATATTCTTTAATTTAGAAGAAAGTAAGTCATATATAGCCCCAACATCACCAACATTGATACTTCTCTCAATGTGCCCGCTAAAAAATAAAATTAAGATTATGACTCATATATAGTGGAGTCTTCTAACTCTAACTGGGTCCTATACTTGTCAAACCACTCAGAACATATAATATTTGAGTATTTTAAAAGACCACTTATAGTCGCATCCTAGTTAACCAAATCCTAGACTTGTGTAGGATTAAACTCCTGACCCAATAACACAGTAGTTTGGCCCAAATCAAAACATAACTCTTAATCACCCTAATGGAAGAATCACCTAATCATTTTTGTATTACTCATTTGACATTAATCAATACTTAGTCAAACATGACTTTAGGACTAATCTAGGTCTTTAGAACCCTTCTAGAATTCCTAGTCTTTATTAAACTCGCTTGTACTCAATATCATAAGTTAGCTCAAACGTAGGGTGGACATAATTCAAATCTAGCTAGGCCCCCTATTTTACCTAAGTTTAACCTTAGTCAACCCTATACCTAAAACCTATTGAACTTAATATCCCTTTGAACTAATTTATATTGTCTTAGACATTTCCTAACCTTAGAATCTGGTTCCCTAAGTCCTACTTAAACCCCAAAGGGGAACCTAGCCTAAGTCTGAGTTAGTTTGACCTTGTAAAATCTTAAAAATCCATATACTAGATAATACCTAAGAACATAAAATATTCATAACTTAAAAGGTTTTAGGTATTATCCATTATAGAGATTTTTAAGTTCTCAAATATTATCCATTAGAAACTCTTAAAGTTTTATTTTAGCTATTTCTTTTTTACTATTTTCATTGGTTTTAAAAAATTTTCATGATGAAAAATTATTTTTTCACATTAATTTCACAACTAATTTTATAAAGTGTTGATAGAGCTCCAAATAGATTCTAAGTTATAAAAATTTAATGGTAGAGCCATCTTAATTATTGCTCCATAATTTTTTTTATTCAGAAAAAAATTATATTAGAATATTTGATGAATTTTAATATTATTTAATTTATTTTAAAATTAGTGATAATATAAATAATTTGTATTATATTAATTAAAAAATATTTAATAAATTTAAGCCCATTTTTATTATGGATATTCTCACATAATTTTCTTTCTATTTATTCGCTTCCACCTGTTCTCTCATGGAGAAACCCTTCAAAGGCATATAGTAACCCCCACATCACGCCGCCATTAACGAACTGTCGGAGACATTTGATGGGGACAAACGCGAAGCTATTTTTCCTTCAGAAAATTTGACTTAGCAAATCGAGATATAGAGAAAGACGAGCAGTTAAGTAGACTTGGGTTCACATGGGATAAGGTGAGTCCTCGATAGGGTTCTCTACACGTCCTTTCGCCACGGCGACGAGTGTGGCGGGGGAGCCGCGCCGCGCTTCCGCCCATTGTTCTTGTTCCGTCAGCCTGATCCGACGCAAAACTGTGAGCGGGAAGAATGAGGAAGCATGAAAAAATGAGAAGTTAACCAGAGATTTGTAGAACACGACTTCACACTATTTTTCAGGAGAATATATATTATTAATAAGGGAGCTTAAATGTCTGATAATTAATGATACAGGAGGAAGGAGAAGAGGAATGGAGTTTACTGGTTTTAACTTTTAAGAGGACAAGGGAGGGACTGGTTCAGTAGTCCTTTTTGTTTTTAAAGATTTTATAGAGTTATTGCATTGCAAGTAAACAGTTGGAAGTATGAGCTGGTGATCATGCACGAGTATTGTCTTCAAGAGGAGTGCCGTAGTTTCGGTCTACATTAATCTCTCGCAGGAGAGGCCGATACAGAAGAAAAAACTGGACTTTTACCATCTGGTTTTAGATTCAGTGTTGCGATCGGTGGCAAAAGTCTTCATCTTTCTCCCTTTCAAGCCTCCGCCCATCGAAATACTTCTCGACCCTCACTTCCCTGAACCCCTCCCACCTTGTCCTCCTTAGCAGCTCTAGTCTTACTAGTTATTGGAGATCATTATGATCATGATGTTATGAAAATGAAACCGTCGCAGCAGATATATAATTGTGATAGTGAAGTATTGCAGTAAAAAAATTGCAGCTGACTAATTTGTGACCTGTTCTGTGACGACAGTTTCGGTCGCAAATATGTCTTAGCAAAAAAATATGCGTTTGAACCCTCTGATTCAAGCTGGTGAATGCTTTTTACTATGAAGACAGGTTTCACTTGCTGAAATTCAGCGAGTGTTGGTTGCCATATTGAAAAATAGATACACAAAAATAGCTATAGAGAAGCAGAGAGCTGAGGCTAATAAAAGATAAACTGCATACTTATTATGGCTCCGTTTGGGACAGCTTTTTTACTGCTTCTTAAATCAATTTTTAACTAAATTTTTTTTAATTTTTTACTAAAAAATTGCTTTAAGAAGCTGTAAGAAAACTGTCCCAAATGCAACCTAAATGTATATATTTCCTTTTAGCGACCTCTCTTTACATTATATGGCGTGTGTATAGAGAGGAAGGGGACAGTAGAAATATTTGGTCTGAGAATAGCATATAAATTATTATTGATTTTGTGGTAGGAGAATTCCAACATGATGTGATGTTGCTCTTTATTGTCCAGCCTCATCAAAGAATTAATGAATTTAAACTTAAAGTTTTTCCATCATATCCATACAATCCTTCAAATTGAGGCTTGCATGATCTTCGCCATCTATATTATGTTATCTTTGATTGAGGTATTTATTGTGAGTTACTTAGAAAGTATTTGTAGTATTTGAAATTAATATTTCCCACAAATGATACCAAGTTATTATTTGCTAGAAAAATAACATTAGTCGAGTGCGTGTTTCATATTTTAACTTTAGACATAGATTTAAAATTACATATATAAAAGTTGAAGAACATAATTTCTTACATGAAAAGTCCAAGAAAGAGAAAAATTATGAGATCTATCCCAATTGAAACAATCAACTAAATAAATATGGGTAAAAGAATTCACTCTTCTCCTTAATTGAAGAAGAATAAGTTAAATAATTAAAAATAATTATATCATTACTATTGTAGGGATTATAGATATCAGGTGTAAAAATATTGATAATTGAAGTTTAATAATTATTGATGGTAGTCATCGTTGGTGACTGCCGAAAAACTTAATAGAGTTCTTAAGCTTTTTCAGTTATATATAGAAGCACTTTAATGTAGAAAATAATGCTTTATTTATAATTTTCTAATAGGTACATTTTAGTACATTGTGCTGAAATCCAAAACACTCCATCAAATAGTCCATATTAATCCCCTTTAATTATAGATCATATATCTATCATTTGAGTGCCTTAGTGATATTAGAATCAGTTGATCTTAGATTTGTGATATTCATATCGACAAACCGGTTGATTTGACTATAAACATGCAAGATTTGGAGAATGTTTGATCCTTCAATCAATATTCCTAAGTTTTCAATCATGTTTCAAGTGTTTGATTTGGTTATATTTGGACTCAAATTGGACAATTTATTGTATTGTTAGGTTTCTCTAATTGCCAGATGGTTAATCTAGAATTCTACTGCTTGACTACTCTATTCTTATCTAGAAATAACACATGATATATGCACATATAACAGTGATAAAGTAGCTTAAGAGAATATAAATACTTCAACATATAATTCATTTGCACGACAAGCAACATATATAACATACATTAATGTTGTAGATTGTGGTACAATTGTATAGGTGGAAGCTATGAAGGGGTCGATCAAAGGCAACATTTATGAATTTGTTCGTATATATCTATCCACTTCACAAAGATTAGAAAAGAGTTAATATGTAGAGCAACCGGATTCAGGACAAGAGAACAAGGAGATTGTGAGGTCTATGTTGAAGGAGTTGTAGTAACAATTTATTTTGGGTGATGTACATGAAAATGATGATGGAAGCGATGATGACAATGAAGGAGATGATGATGATGATGATGTGAAGTAGATATGACATATATTTGTTTTTTTTTTTCTGCTGCAGAAAAAATGTTATAACTATTGAGTATATCAAAATTTTCTTAAAACTGTGTTAGTTATATTATATTGTTTGGATGTCTATATTTGAATTTGCAGCTTATTCAAAATGCAGCATTCGATGGTTGTTTTGAGTAAAGGTATTTTTTTGGTGTTTTCTCCCGTAAGCCATCACTTCTCTTCTCTCTCTGATTCTCTCTGATTCTCTCTCTCTCTCTATCTATCTAATTTAGCAATATTTGAATAATTTAATTTTAAATGAATAAGTTTCTTGAAGTATTATTATTAGGCGTGAGAAAGTATCTATCTTATTCGCTTTCATCCATCCATGCGTTCTGTTTGGTAATTCAGATAAAAAATACGATGGATCAAAACCAGAAAAATGAAAAAAAAAATAAAATTTTGGAACAGAAATTATGAGATCCAGATCTGTAAATTTTAGAATGAAAAAACGAAAAAAAAAGACAATTTTTGATCAAGAACGTAATAATCGTCTCTGGCTTCTCCAGTGGCGGCGGCAGCGTAATCTCAAATCAGCTTGTGCTCCCGCACCACGACGTCGCAGCGGCCGTCGAGTCCTCCGCCTCAATTCCACACCGCTTCGCGTCTTCACCCCCCCTCCACTGCCGTTCCAGAAATCCTCGCCGGAATACGACGGAACATTCCGGGAGCTCTCCCAATCCAGCAAATAACGCGTCTTCCTCCTCATCCACCGCTGTGCCGATTAATTTATCACAGTCATCAAATCCAAAAATAGGATTACAGAAAAGATCCGCATCGGAGGCTGCCGCCGGCGAGTTAGACGACGGCGAACTGACTTGTGCGAACCAGCCGAACGCATCAGGAATCATAAGCCCTGCCGATTCTTCCACCATCAGATCCGTCAATCTCTCGTCTTGATCCGTCGCCAGGCTATTCTCTGAAGATACAGGATTATTGATCTCCACTTCCACGGGCTTTGAACAATTGGATTCTGGAAGAGCGGCAGCTCCGGTGGCTGCCGCCGGGGAATTCTGCTGGTGGCGCTGATTTTTAGACATTGCCGGCCAGCTATGGTCATGATCCGAGGAGTAAGTGACGATAAACGTGGTGGGGTCCACACGGCTCCTTTCCACCTGCTTCCTCGCAGGGCAACCCTTTGAGCTGCTACATCTATAATAACCCCTGCATTATTAAAATTTTTTGGATCAGAATATTTGATTAAATTACCCAAAATATATATATATATATATATATTTGATTAAATTTATATTATATTAATTTTAAAATAAATCTAAGATTTTAAAGAGTTCATAAAAAAAAATTGTAAAATTATTATGTGAAAATAACTATAATATTATAAATTTTACCAGTTTTTTTTATAATTATGATCATGCTCAACACATTCTAATAAATCTAATTTGAAAAAAAAGAATTTCCAAATCTAAATTTTTCTAAAAAAATCTATGATTAAATAAAATTATGATGATAGTCGTATGAAAGAAAAAAATAATTATCACATTAAAATCTTTGAATTTATGTTGAAATTAAAAATAATCTCTATAAAAAATTAAAAATTTTAAAGCTTATTCTGATATATTTTGTATAGATATTCTAAAGTTTTCTTTTTTTTTTTTTTTAATAAGAAATCTTGAAAAATAGTCTGATCATAGAGTTGGGCTTTAAATTTCTTAAATTATTAATTTCTGTATAAATTTAAAAAGTTTAAAGTTCATCTTAATATATATATTTCCTAACGATCTTTTCTCCAAAAATAAAAAATTTAGAAAAAAAACTGAACTGATTCTCTGTATCTTTTTTTTTTTCCCATTACAAATGGAGACAAAAGGGAAAAAATACTTTTTCTTCAGTAAAGGAACCTCGATTTAGCAAGTAAGCTGACCTGGGATAAGGCGATCCTTTGATAGGCTTCTGTCCATACTTGCGCCAAGCCCAAGAATCCGACGGCGGCGCAGCCTCGCCGGCGCCGCCTCCCTTCGATCTCCCTCCATCAGCATCTACCATCGGAACCGACACCACGCGCTTCTGAACCGATCGCCGGCTAATCCAAATTAATTATTAAAACCGTGAGTAATTAAAATCTATAAACATATATAGATCAATCATTTTGTAATAAAGAACCAACCTTTTCTTTGTAGAAGGAGAGAGCAGAAGCAGCTGTGGCTCTTCTTTGGCTTCCATGAATAACGAAGGAGGAGGAGAGGGAATGGGGGTGTGGTGCTTTTAATGGGGGTTGTTCATATCTATATATTAATTACAGGTACAGTATTAGAGGAAATAAGGTGATCGATCATGTGCTTGTTTATTTAAAATTGAATAAAAGATTAAGAAAAGAGTTTAATTAAGCTTAGAAGTTCGACTTTTTGTGCTATGGATAGAGACGTGGGGGCAAATATCCAGACTTTGGATGAGCTATTATTGCGAGGTGATGTTAAGAGGGAGGAAAACGGAGGGGAGGGCGACGGCTGAGGGCTCCACTTGCTTCCTTTACAATCCACTTGCATTATTATATGATGATTAATTGAAAAATAAGATTATCTTAGGATGTGTTGATGGATTTTTTTAATCATGTTTATTTTATTTTTTTGACATATGAAATTAATCATGTGTTTTTTTTAGATAATGTGGGCTCCGAAAATTCGGCCCCGGCCTCCGCCCGACTTTTACTTTCTTCGGGGGGGAGTTTTAACGAAATAAGTTCCGGGGTAAATTTTGGAAGGCAGATGGGTTTGTAGATAAGACACTACCCAGAGATTTCGCCCTCATTTTGTGAGGACTTTATGATCTGAGTTCTGGTTTCCTATAGGCGCAAGCCCCTATAGTTAATTACCCCTCCCGGTAACGAGAGAAAACTTTCGATTAAGGCTAGTCGTCAATCAGATACGTAGATATACGTGATATCTGGTGTATAGTAGCAGCATGGGTTTAGAAATTGGAGAGGTTGGAGATTGAAAAGGGTTGATATTTAAAATTGGAAATTTTCACCATCTCGCACTTAAAGCGGATGGTGGGGGAATGGATGATAGACCCGATCAAGATCCCATGGTTCCGTCATCCCGGGCCATCGTGGTCCCTGGTCTACTTAGTCAGAGGAGGTAGTCGACCCAACCTGACAGAAGGATCCTTATCGGCAGCCATGGGTTGCTTCGTCCAAGGGTACCTTGTAGACCTGGGGGAATATTTGCCTAAGGGGACAAATTTGAATCCACCTTAGCTAATAGAGGGCTTTGTGCCCTATCGATCATATCCTATTGATTCATATCTCAAGGATTTGATGCCATTGGGGAGCATACGGGCTCTGGCCATAACCATAATATAATGGTGCCATTTGGCGGCGACCACCTGGTTCAGAGGGCCCCGAGTCATAACCGTTTATCCTGCAGTGCCATTTGGCGGCGAAACTGCCGGTTAGAGGACTCGTACCACATCCTTGCTGGCAGGAGATTGTTTGAGAATGGATCCTAGTGATATTTTCGACTAGGCATTGGCTCTATGTGAGCTAAAGTAAATTTTAATTTATCCACCTCGGCAAACTGTTGCGGAGGGTGGATGGATTTTGCTTTGAGTGATTAATGGATTAGATTTCAATTTTAATGCCTTGGAATTGGGGTTTTCTGGAATTTGGAGTTTGGAATTTTAGATTTTGTGGGAATTTTCATAGAGTTTTGGATTTTGATAGAATTTGGGAGGCATTTGAAAATATTTGTGATGGACCCCTCCGATTGATATTTTCATTCAACACGGCCATCATCGGGGTGACCTTGAGGTCATTTGAAAATATTTGTGGATTTTAAACCTTGTCGACTCTGTCTAGTAATTGACAGAGGATTGAGTTTCGTAGGCTTTGTGCCTTTGTAAGTGAATTCTCTTGATTATAGGCCTTGGAGGTCTAATATGAACGTATAAAATAAATATCTCGGTCGACCTCGCGACCGTATATTTATTTAATAGTTCGAGCCATGTCAACTCCTATCTACCTGAATAGAAGGATCGGGCTCGAACTTGAATTCACTTATTAACCCGCGCAGTATCCCTAAACGTCACGTGTGTACCAATAACACGCTCGTCGGGGCCCATGCGGGTGTTTGGGGGCATTTCATAGTTATTTATTGAACCTTGTCTACTCCTATCTGCTTGCGTAGGAGGATCGAGTTCAAATTTATTGACCCGCGCAGCATCCCTAGACGTCACGTGTGTACCAATAACACGCTCGCCGGGGCCCATGCGGGTGTTTGGGGGTATTTTATAATTGTTTGTTGAACCTCGTCAACTCCTATCTACTCGCTTTAGGAGGATTGGGCTCAAATTTATTGACCCGCGCAGCATCCCTAGACGTCACGTGTGTACCGATAACACGCTCGCCGGGGCTCATGCGGGTGTATAACATATCCCCTTATGTGTACCTATGTGTATACAAATTATAGTGCACGTGCGGGGGATATTTTAGAAAATATTTATGAACGCCTTCTGTCTACTTTTACAAAGGTTGCAGATCCGGTGGCATGGCGTTGTAGCTTGTGGACTGAGCTGTTTGCTGCTTTATACAGGTAGACTGTCGTGCACTATTGGTTGCTTTATGTAGATGGATCGTTGTGCACCAATGAGTCTCCTGTTTTGACCCATAGGAGCTTTTCACTTGTTGAGGCTTTTCTATACTTGCTCGAGGATAACGTTCTGTTGGCATGATAGATCTCCTACGGTAGTTCCTAGGAATTTGTATTGGTCGTAGTCCTTTGATATCTTGCTTGTGAACCACACTTTAGGTATGCAACGGGTCTTCTATAGTAACTTGTAGGAGCTCATATCTGTCTTATCATTTCAATATTTGGTTGTAGGAGATATGCTGGATGCATGGCTATTGTTCATCAAGAGACTTGCAAGCCTCAATAATCTCATCCAACTCATTGTTCAGGGCTCAGTTGAACTAAGATTCATTCACTCCATAATGATTTAATCTGGCTCTCCTCTTTCAGAGCTCATGTAGGGATCAATAAGTGACCTTTTGTTCATATTATTATCCTCATTTTCAGTTATTGGCTTAAATAAGGGATCCATCGTTTCAACCTTCGGTGACTGTGTATTTGCTGATGCCTTGTAATTTGAAGTTAGTCGCCACTGCCCCGAATTAATGATTGTAATAATTGAGGGGACCAAATAATTATTGCACGCACTTTCTCTAGATGTGTCACATCATTATGTCCACTGTATGTCAAATCCTTCTTCTTCTTGAGGAAGAGAAGGTCGTATCTGTTTGTGTATTGATTTTTAGTGTTCGTTGGTATCCGTATCTTGATTACCACGAAGGCCTTCAAAATTCTTTGGAAATTCTATGTTATTGATCGATTGTAGGCACATTGTTACCCCTTCAACCCAATCTCCATTTGCACGAAATTTGTTATGTTTGTTGCATATCTGATTCTTCTTCTTGATGGAGATAGATACATCAACTTGCATGATTGATCAATAGGTGAGTCGTGTTCACTATATTTTCCTCGTTCTTGTTTGCTAACAATTTGTTGCATTCACTGCACGAGAATCTCAATAATCCACAAGAAGATGATGTATTTATTTACATATTGTTGCTGACTTTTGGGTTGACTACAGTCATTGTGAATTTCCCCACATACATTCGTCAACAACCCACTATGCTTGTTGTGTGTCTCCTTTCAATGTTCATGGAATTCATTTGATGCTTGATGTATGTGCTTGTAAAATTTTTGCAAGTGTCACTTATTGATACATGATTTGCAATGAATATTGGGATGCTCTTATGCATTTGTTTGCAACTAGTTCATATCTCTTTATTGATTATTGTTCACAAGCAAGTCATGCACTTCTCTTGAGAGCAACATATCATGGCATGGAATTTTGATTAAGTTGTCTACCATTCATCACTACTTGTAGGCAAGTAGAGTCTGCAAGTCTCTTATAGTCCACAAATTACAGTTATTTCCCTTGCATTTAACTTGGATCTTATTGCTTTTAGAGATCAAGATTTCATCTCTAATGACATGCCATCCTTCAATGGTTCAACTTATATGTTTAATTGCATGAAATTGTTCAAACTATGTTCTTTATGATTCAATCTGTGATTTCAATTTGTTATCATTTTGATTTGAGCTCTAACTTGGTCTTTGCTTAATAACATTTGGTCCCATTTATCTTGAGTTCAATTTTTGTTCAAGTCATGTTTATGTTCATTTGATGTTCAAATTAGTGTTCAAAACAAGTTCATTTATACAAGTCCTTTGTTGTCATTTTGAGTTCAAGTCCTTGTCTTTTAGACAAAATTTCGGCAGCCTCCCGGCGTCTCCCCCGTTTAGGGGAAAACTACAGGAGTCTGGGCCTTCCCACCACGCGCAATAAAGCGCGTGCATGGTAGGTGTCCTTAGACACCTCGGCCGTGATCTTCATTCCCACCACGCGCAATAAAGCGCGTGCATGGGGTCTTCGGCGGTACCTGTTTAAAAAGACAATTTGCTTTCCCCTCGCTCGAGGGTACTTATAGATAACCCCGTTTCATTATAGGTACCGCACCGGGGTCCCATCCTACCACGCGCAATAAAGCGCGTGCATAGGTGGTTTTCCGATCCGCTACCAACGACGAAATGAGGCTTAAGGTGATTACCCACCTCGTCGTAAGCGCCGCACCGGGGTCCCAACCCACCATGCGCAATAAAGCGCGTGCATAGGTGTTTTTCCGGTGCGCTGCCAACGACGAAAATGAGTTCTCGGAGTTTTGAGTTTGGAGAGATTATACCTTCGATGGCGACGACGGTGACGGGGTGGTAAGAGAAAGTAACTTAACTACACAGTTAGTGAAAGTAACTTTTTTTTTTAACTATAGTGTAAATAGTTAAAGAAATAAATTTAGCTAACCAAAATATTAATAGTCAGTAAAAGTAATTTAATTAACTATAGTATAAATAGTTAATAGAATCACTCAAGGATCTTAGCAATCTTCAAATATCAAAGATGTCTTGGACATCTAATTGCCTCGGGTATCATTGTAAGTCGTCGATTATTTGTACACGCCAAGTAGATGCTTCTCAGATGTTTCAAAAATTTTAGTAAGTATACCAAAATCTTGTTCATCTTTGTCATAGGTTAAGTGAAACGAATACTATTTTTTTTTTATTCCTCCGACCACTTATAGATTGTTAGCATTAATAGCCAAGTATCAAATAGTTTCTGGAATTCTATAAAACAACTCGTTTTTTTTATCTTGAATTTCGAAGCATTCTTTCTCCGGTATTCTCCGTCGTTTCTCTTTGCTTAGAAGACGATGAAATGAAACCCAATGCGATCCACATTCGGACTAAATCATCTTTTTCCTGATCTTGTGAAAATATGCAACAAGATGTAAAGTAACTCTGTAAAGGTTGTGGGAGGTATACATAGCTTAATCTCAAGATGGGCATGATATCATTTTGACCCAGTCTTATAATTCAAACATCACAATCTGAAACTTTTCTCTAATGCATTTCATCCAAATTAGAATTCAGGATATCACCTATAACCTTTTTTGCATCAAAGTTGATGAAAACACAAACCCACATTTTAAGCTCAAATTTCCTCTTATCATTTCATCTTCATAGACATGTTGCAAGAAAGTTGTCTTTCCCATACCACCATGCCCCCACTATAAATAGGAGAGAAATGTTTCTATACAAATCAATTCCATCTATAAGAACTTGAAGTTTTCTCATTTGATTGTTTTCTCAACCACTGCATAGCAAAATCAATATGTGATCCCCATTCGAGCTAAATTGCTTTTATCAAATTCATGATTTCTGGGTTAGTGTTTAGGGGTCAACAAATGCCCCCCAACAAATGTGGTACGCATCCAGATCGTATCACGTTTGTTGTAAGTCAGTTGACGACTTTTAGTAGGTTTCTTTTGAGCATACATGATTACCACAATTGCCCCTTTTTTTTTGACATATTTCCATTCTCTCCTCGTGCAGGAGATGTTTAGTTGGCGGAGACCCGACAACCTGCCTCCAGGCGAGCCCAGTGAGGATGCCATTTGGGAGGCCATTGACCGACGTGACCCTCAGGGCGATGTTGACATACGAGACCGGCTAGAGCAGCACCAGGACATGTTACAGGGGCGCGACATTTTCCACACCTTTTTTGCCCGTTTCCCGTTACTTCCAGAGCTTTCTGAGGGTGTTGTTGAGTTTGAGGACCCTGACAGATGGGTCACTAGTCTTAGACTACAGTACGGAGAGTACCACCCGTTAGAGAGTTCCTTGGCACAGGTTGGTTGGGGTACTTGCGACGTTCTAGTGCCAGCAGCAGATACGCTTGAGCCCGTTGGGCCCGCTACATACTTCAGCTGGTCTACTCAGCCACCGTCAGCTGCAGTCACCGTCTTTAGAGTGGCCTCGAGATTCTACAGTTGGACAGATTCAGAGCCCGGTCAGAGGGTATGTTCATTGGGCCCGCTACATACTTCAGGCACATAGGGAGACTCTTCGGGCAGCAGGGATCTACGAGGCAGTGTACGCCTCCCTGTTTGACTACGGACGCCTACCTGCTTCTTGGGCCCGTAGTTTGGTTGAGTTCTGGGATGCTGGACGAGGTACATGCTGGATCGGGGCAGAGGAGCTCACGATCACCCTTTCAGACTTACAGACGGTCTCCGGGCTACCAGTTTTTGGACACAGTTTTGAGGAGTGTGTGCCTCCGGACGGGCAGATTTTTCACCGAGTACCTTCAGTAGATGGTGGCAGGAGAGGGAGACTGTTACTGCCAGAGGTTTACCCAACCGCCTTAGAGCACTACCGACGGACCTTCATAGCTTCAGGCTTGTCGGGGCGTTTCAGGACTTCGATGCCCGCGGATGTTTGGGTTCGTAGCTTTCTCCAGGAGAGGTACCTTTCTACCGTTCGAGTTTCACTGTACGACCCGTTTGGAGTTGGTTTGCAGCGTAGTACTTTGTTGTCAGAGGAGACTGCCGAGCCTTCTTCTTCAGCTGGTTACACTTCCCCAGGTTTGGCAGGGATCGACGAGGGTCTGCTTTTGACGGGTTTCTTAGCACTCTGGCTCAGTACCTTCGTACTTCCACTCCGGGCAGACTCTTTGAGGTACAGTGTTTTGTTGGCAGCCAGTCAGTTGGCACAGGGACAGAGACTCGCCCTAGCTCCTGCCGTTCTTGCTAGAGTGTACAGGGTTCTACGGACAGTTTCGGAGGCCAGCTCTTTAGAGATACAGGATTCAGTTCTACCGTGGCAGTACTTGCTCGCTTGGGTTCACTTACATGTCCAGGGAGCCTTTTCCTATTTAGAGACTCCAGCCTACTTCCTACAGAGAGGATTTCCCACAGTTCTACAGCTCTTCCAGGCGTCTTCTGCCTTCGAGTCGGAGAGGATCCGTCTGTTTTTCTTTGCCCCGCAGCTAGTCTCAGATAGGTTCTCCCTGGTCCACCAGCCAGACACTGTTAGTTTGCCACCCCACCTGAGGGGTACAGTTGTAGTTGACGGGGTTGATCGCAGGGGTAGGCGTACGCTGCTGCTTCGTAGTCAGAGTTTGGCGGTTGCTGAGTACTTTATCAGCATGCGGCCAGGATGGTTGTGTCACCGTCAGGGTGGTTTTGTTACGTTGGAGGGCTACCAGCCCAACAGGGTGGCCAGGCAGTTCGGTTTCTCACAGGCTACAGCCTACGATGGACGGGTACCACTTCCAGGGGTTACGGATGCACAACGCATAGGGGCTGTTCCATCAGAGAGTCGTTTTTATGTTGCAGCTCTGACTTGGTCACACTTACTGAGGCTGGGGACAGGTTCCAGCTTTCTTTTGACTCAGCCGTCTGCTAGTACGGGGGTTAGTTACACCAGACTGTCTTGGGTGCGGCTGTCTTTCGGAGCCGCTTTAGAGCATTGTGCGAGGAGGTACGAGCCCCGGGTACGAGAGCTTGGGTTGCCGAGGGGACAGAGGTCCCGTCGGGTTCTTCCAGAGACTGCAGGCGGCAGAGGTACTTCCCTACCCCCTCTCCTCTCTCCTTCTTGTCAGTTTTGATATATATTTGGTAATTTGATATATATTATTTGGTGCAGGCACACGTGTTGAGGCCCATACTGCTGCTGGGGCCGTTGTTCCTTCCCCTTCCAGAGTTTCGGATGTGGCACCTGCGCCAGACCACACTGAGGTTTTCCAGCCCTCTCGCCAGCGGACCAGCTCTCAGCGTGTCACACCTTCTAGACGGTCCGTGGACGCTCGTCTTTCTCCCAGGGACCTCGGAGAGAGCACACAGGAGCCGAGGAGGTCAGACTTTACTGGGTACGGTACACCAGGACCCTCCGACGACTTCTCTTTTCCGGTGGACCCCTACGGGTCATTTTGTCCAGGCGAGTCTTCGGGGACCGGCGCTGCTTTACTTACAGAGCTGTTCGGGGAGGCATCGTACACGCAGCCGTCATCAGACCTTGTTCCGTCAGAGTTCTTCTTCCCTGCGGGCTACCCAGCTGACTTCGCAGGCCCCTCCTCTGTCCCAGCCAGTCACCCAGCCGACTCAGCGGGCCCTTCCGCAGGTACGTGTTAATTGTAAGTTAATTTATTTTCGATGCATTATTATGATATATGTGATTAAATTAATTGTTTATAATCTTTTGTGCAGTGGCTGAGGGAGTCGGCTACACGTCAGAGATTTTTTGCTACGTTCCCCGATCTCCAGACTCCACGACTACTGAGAGGTGCAGCCACCTAGTGGAGGTTCTGAGGAGCTTAGTTTTCAGCGTCGACCCGAGCACTCCAGAGTCTTGGGTCAGTTTTACCTCTTCTTCTGACCGGATCCTAGGCCTGCTTGCCGAGTTTGGGATGGACACCACCGAGTTACGTTTTTGGGAGGCGGTGTGTCGTGAGGCAGAGTTCTGCATCCAGCGGTTGAGGTCACTTTCTGTTACCCGGGCCAGCGTTACACTTCCGCAGTTAGAGGAGATAGTTGCTAGCCGCAGGGCACTGGCCGATGACGCCCACGACAGAGTAGACCATAGTGCAGAGGCTCTGAGGAGGCACCGTCAGAGTTCTTCCGGTATGACTCAGGAGATGGACGGATTGACGACGCGCATGCAGGCTCTTTGGGGGGACATCAGACAGATGTTGTCCAGGACGCGTCACCTACAGGAGGGGCGTTACAGACGAGACCGCCTTACTAGGCGGGAGGAGCAGCGGCATCGAGCCTTATAGCAGCAGATGATGGAGGCTGACTCTTCACTAGCACTGGCCGTGGAGCAGTTCCAGAGAGCTCAGTCAGAGTTTCAGACATTGGCCGAGGTTACTGGACAGCTAGAGAGCTTACAGGCCCGGCTCTACTGACGTGTCTTTGTCCTTTTCTTTTTTAGTCTGTACACCTGTAGCGTCTGGAGTCTCATTGTACTTGTACCTCATGTTGATTATATGCATATATGGAGAGTTTTTTTTTGTTGCTTCTTGAGCTAGTTTCTGTGTCGTACTCTGGACTGTTTTAGACTGTTTTGTACTCTGTGTTGTACTCTGAGCTGTCTCGTACTCTATTTCGGACTTGTTTTGGTGCCACATGGGATTTTAAATATTTATTTGGGGATTTTGGCACGCAGCGCGTGTCGACCCAAATAAATATTTAAAATTCCCCCTGTCCTTGAGGGCAGTTGTGAGCGTCACTTTAGCCAGTAGTTGGGGCCAGTGATCGTGGCTCCAAACTTTAGGAATTTTGGCTTTTTCATGTCCTATGCTTTGTGCGACGGACTTGATGGAAAGTTTGCAGGTTTCGGATTTGACTGATGGTACCAAATGCAGGTAATATCCTGATCCTTAACCAATCGAGGAGACTTCAATCCGAATCACTTTAGTTCATCAGATTAGGTGAGCTATAATTTGATAGCTCTTTATCCTCTATTTGCTGAAATGAGAGTTCCTCTACTACGGCCGTTCTTGTGGCGTGTTGAGTAGACAGAATTGCCAGCGATCCGGCCATATTTGGGTGTGTTGGATCCGACCTCTTACACTCATTCAGGCTTCAGACTTGAGCTATAGGCAATGTGCTTCCCAATGCTGAATCTACTGAAGTTGGTAGATTTAAAGTCATCCTTTGCGGTTGTAGATTTGGAGTCTACGGACATTCGGTAGTTGTTCGTGACTCATCCTTCCCACTGGGACTTTGATTCTCCAGTCAATTAGGAGAGTTTTGTGGACTACGACTACTGAAACTTGTCGAGTCAAATCAGCCTTCATTCTTCCTACAGTCCTTACTGACGGGTTGACGAAGTGGGAGTTTCGCTACTACGGCCTTTCTTCTGGCGTGTTGAGTAGACGGAGTTGCCAGCGATCCGGCCATATTTGGGCGTGTTGGATCCGGCATTTTACACCCATTCGAACCTTAAGCTTCAGGTTGTTGGAAAACTTCAAGCTTTTTTTTTGGCTCGATTTGTTGGAGCATATAGTTACAAAAGCCTATTTCTTGACTTTCGAAATCTTGGTACACTGGAGGAGAATGATGTCCCAAACTTTTAGGAAAATCACCTGCGTTCGTGTGTTAACAATGGAATTCGCCGTATCCCTATTCGAAGGAACATAAGGCTTAAAGATTTGAATATTTATTTGGGGATCCCGGCGCGTAGCACGGTGTCGACCCAAACAAACACTTAAGTACTCTCCGTCTCGTAGGGAGGTTTTAAAATGGGATGAATTTGAAAATTTTGAGCTTCTCTCTTTTTTTTTTTGTATTCACTTAGGGATCTCGGCACGTAACACGATGTCAACCCAAATGAGTATTCAGATGTCTTCTGCCACGTATGGGTATCTTTAAGGTGGGAGGAATTTAGACTTTGAATATTTTAAATATTTATTCGGGGATTTTGGCACGCGGCGCGATGTCGATCCGGATAAATATTTAAAATGCCCCCTATTTGATAAGAGGTTTTTTTTTGGCAAACTTAATAGTTTAAGATTTTAAATATTTATTCGGGGATCTCGGCACGCGGCGCGATGTCGACCCGGATAAATATTTAAAATGCCCCTGTTTGACAAGAAGTTTTTTTTTTTTGAAATGCATTCTTGTATTACAAGAGAATTTCAAAAAAAAAATGAGTCATACATAAGTGGATAAGTACATTTGAAGTATAAAATACTTTAAGTACATCATTATCCCTATGCATAATATTTCTTCAAGTATCGACCATTGATCAGCGGCATAGGTCTCTGGCCCTCCAGATCGATCAACTGATAGGCTCCTCCTTGATACACTTTCTCAATAACAAAGGGGCCCTCCCAATTGGATACGAACTTACCACCAATTTTTCGGTGAGGGATGATTGGCCTTCTCAGCACCAGGACCAATTCCCCTTCTTGAAATGATCGATGATGCACCATTCGACCAAATGATTTCGCCATCCTTGCTCGATAGATCTCCAAGTTTTGTTGGGCTTGTAACCTGGTTTCGTCAAGTGCATCAAGCTCTTCCATTCTTAATCGAGCATTTTAATCCTGAGTTAAATCGTGCTGGATAGCTACTCGAAGCGACGGCAGTTCAATCTCTAGTGGCAACACTGCTTCAACTCCGAATACTAATGAATAGGGAGTGGCTTTGGTTGGCATCTTGTAGGTTGTACGGTATGCCCATAGCGCTTCTGCCATCTTCGTGTGCCACTCCTTCTTATTTTTGGTGAGAATCTTCTTCAACAACTTCACCAGCGTCTTGTTAAAAGCCTCTGCCAGGCCATTGGCTCTTGGGTTGTATATGGAAGAATATCGCCAATCAATCTTGTGTCGATCAATAAACTTGTAGATTTTTGTACTCTTGAATGCTGTGCCATTATCTGAGATCACGCGTCGTGGTACACCGAATCTGTAGACGACGTTGTGGGTGAAGAAGTTGATCACATGCTCAGATGTGACTTCTTTGAATGGAGCTGCTTCTGCCCACTTGGAGAAGTAATCTGTAGCCGCCAATATAAAGCGATGCCCGGCCGACGATGGTGGATCTATTGGTCCGATTATGTCTGTACCCCAGCATTCAAATGGCCAGGATGCTACTGTTGGGTGCAGTGGATTTGGCGGTTGATGTATAACATCACCGTGGATTTGACACTCGTGACACCTCTTAGCATGGTTAATGCAATCTGTCACCATTGTTGGCCAATAATAACCCATTCTTTTGATTTTAGCAGCCATCTTGGGACCTGACTGATGTGCTCCGTAGAGTCCTTCATGAACTTCTGCTACCACTTTATCAGCTTCCCTGGTCCCTAGGCATCGTAGCCACATTTGGTCAAAAGCTCGTCGATACAACGTGTCTTTGACAAATGCGTATCGTAATGCTCTTTTTCTAATTTGTGCAGCCAGAGATTTATCTGTTGGGAGTTTACTTTCTTTGAAGTAGTCAACGAATGGTTGCCTCTAATCATCTTCGACTTCAACATCTAAGCAATACCACCATGATTCTGAAGCTAGACTAGCCTTACGCCTTCTCTTAGGAGCTTGATTTTCTTCATGTCGATATTCAAGATCGACTGGTTGAGGATGTCGGGGATCAACCGAGGTTATGTCATGTTGGCCTGAATCTAGTACTCCCTCTGCCCGTGGGAATTGTAAGATTGCTGGCTCCAAGACCCGGCGATTTTCAACCGTGATAAATATGGGTATCTTCTTATCTTCATTTGCCAACTCCTTGGCCAATTTGGCCAAACAATCTGCTTTTGCATTCTGCCCTCGAGGGATTCGAGCTATCTTAACGTTTGGCACTTGCTTAAGGAGCTCGAGAGCTCATCGGTGATAGTGGGCTAACTCAAGTTTACAAATCTTGTAAATGCCCAGAACTTGATTTATTACAAGTTAAGAATCACCGAAAATTTGAAGATTTGTAATTTGGACACCAATCGCAATTTCCAATCCTGCTATCAAAGCTTCATATTCAGCTTCATTATTGGTCCGAGGTTCAGTTAGACTGAACGAGAATCTCATTATGCCTCCCTCGGGTTCTATGAAAATGAGACCGATGCCAGCTTGAGCCTTTGCAATATTTGGGGGTCTGGGAGATTTGATTGACGATGCTCCATCAAAATACATCTCCCAAAATTGTAATTTCTCCTCTCCATCAACTTGCATGATCTGTTCATCAGGCAAATCATCATTGAGCGGAGAACCTGCTGGAATTGGATGTGCGGCGAGAAAATCTGCCAAAGCTTGTCCCTTTACAGCCTTCTGTGGCATATACACAATATCAAATTGTAGTAATAACACTGCCCACCTTGCTAAACGACCTGTCAACGCTGGTCTTGTCATCAAGAACTTCAGCGGATCGATCTTTGATATCAAGGTGATTTTGTGGGAGAGCATATAGTGGCGGAGTTTCTGAACTGCGAAAATCAGCGCTAGACAATGCTTTTCAATCGGAGAATAACGTATCTCTGCTCCGATTAATCTTCGACTGATATAATAAAGTGCATTCTCCTTGCCTTCCTCATTGTGCTGGGCCAGTAATGCTCCGAGGGACTCTTCTAGTGCTGCCGTATACAGAATAAGAGGCTTCCCCGGAATTGGCGCTGCGAGAATGGGCAGATTTAACAGATATCTTTTGATGCTGTCAAACACTTCCTGGCATTCTGCATCCCATTTGAAGCGGACATCTTTCTTCATCAACTTCGAAAATGGCTGGCACCTACCCGATAGATTCGATATGAACCGTCGAATGAAAGCCAGCTGTCCTTGCAACGAGCGAAGTTGACGGAGGTTCCTTGGAGGCGGCATCTCAATGATCACCTTAATCTTATTAGGATCAACTTCTATGCCTCGGTGGCGAACGACGTACCCAAGGAATTTGCCGGAGGAGACCCCGAAAGCACACTTAAGGGGATTCATCTTCAAGTCGAACTTTCTGATTCTTTCAAATACAATCCTCAGGTCGTTTAAATGATCTTTCCGATCCATGCTCTTAACGACCAGGTCATCTACATAGCATTTGACCTTCTGATGTATTAATTCATCAAAGATATGGGTCATCGCCCGTTGGTAGGTGGCACCAGCGTTCTTCAGGCCGAAGGGCATAACTGTATAGCAGAAAATACCGATAGGTGTTCTGAATGATGTATGCTTTTCATCTTCGGGCGCCATCTTGATCTGATTGTATCATGACGATCCATCCATAAAAGAGAACATGTCATAGTGTGATGTGGTGTCAACTAGAAGTTCTGATACGGGGAGTGGAAAATCGTCTTTTGGACACGCCTTGTTAAGGTCCCGGAAGTCAATACAGATACGGATCTGTCCATTCTTCTTCTTTACTGGGACGATATTAGCAATCCAGTCGGCATATTTTTCTTCTCGAATGAAGCCTGCTTCTATGAGCTTTTTTGTTTCTGCAATTACCTGCTCTTCAATTTCCAATCTCATTCTTCTTGGAGCTTGTTTGATGGGTGCCGCATCTGGTTTGATCGTCAGTCTGTGAACTGCTACATCAGGGGATAAGCCAGGTATTTCAGCATATGTCCAGGCAAAGCAGTCCCTGAATTCACAGAGAAGTTCTTTTATTTCTTCCACTTGGTCTTCTGGCAGAAGGGAACTAATGAAGGTTGGGCGAGGATCCTCCTCGGTTCCCAAGTTGACTTCCTTTAACTCATCCATAGTAGCCGCTTGTCCACCATCTTCAAGTTCTTCAGGTGCATGCTCGACTTCTACAGGTTGCTCATCATAGTCATCAACTTCATAAACTTCCCTCTCAGAATCATCATTGGGTTCAACTTTCCTGCAAGTGATGACTTGACACGTCTCTCTTTGAGGGTGCTTATGTACGACGAATCTGAGGCCCCTCCTTGTGAGAATATCCTTTCTTCGCATCGCATGGGGATTTCTTCGATACCAGAGCTTTAAACAGGTACTGAGTTGTTGTACGGGAGTGCGAATTCTGGCTTGTTTTCGCAACATCCTTCGGATATTTTTAGTGTTAAATCTGGGCATTCTCGTGACTACTAATTCCCGATGCTCGATGGGCCTGTAGAGCCAGTCTCGACTCCCTTCCTCCTCACGCTCTCCAGATTTATAAAATAGGGTTCCCGGCCCATCTCTTTTTCTTAGAGGAGGTACATAAAATGTTACAAGTTCCTCAACATTATGTACCTCTCGGGAAACGATTTCTTTGAAGTGTTGTGGGGGATTCGTGTGACAACACATTCATTATCTGAGATCGTCAGATTATCTATTCTTCTTGAGAGTACACGTACATTATTCATATACGTAGACTCATAGTCGTAGTCATCATCTGAGTACTTTATCTTCTTCCTCCCCATAGCCGTTGATTGGCGTATTTCCTGGGATTTAGACGGGGCGGCCTCATCCTCGTCTGTGTCACTCCCTAGGTGAGGCACATATTTTCTTGATTTAGGAGTGATCGCTGCTTTAGGGAGAGTTGGCGTCGTCTTCTTTCTCCCCGCTTGCTTCTTTTCATCTTCTTGCTTGGATCGCCTTGCATTCTTCAGGTTGGCTGCCTTAGTCTCGAGAGAACTCGACGGCTTTGGCTCCTTAGGGATGAAGTATCTGGCATCTTCATAGATTTTTACCTCGTGGATTGCAAAGGGCTGAATATCACCAGAGATTCTGAACTCCTCTCCATCCCTAATATATTTCATACACTGATGTAGTGTTGAAGGGACCATGCCGTAATCGTGCAACCACGGGCGACCTAGAAGCGCCCTAAATGAGGTGTCCGCGTCAATCACATGAAATTTTGCCTCGGTATGAAGTTCCCCGAATGTTAGGGAGAGCATGAATGATCCTAAGGTCTTTTGCCCTTTCTCATTGAAACCATGCACCATCAATTTATCTGGCCCGAGATGCTGCACATCGAGACATAATGATCTTAGCACTTTCAAGCTCATAAGATTGATAGAAGACCCGGGATCAATCAGAATCCGGCTGATTATCATTCCATCACTCTTTGCAGTAACATACAGAGGGCGGTTGTGGTCTGCCGTTCCAAACATCATATCATCCTCAGCAAAAGTAATGATTGGCTCATTTCGAGCTCGTAAGACTTCTGTCAAATTACGTTCGGCAAAATACGCCTCATATCTTTCGGGGTCCTTGAGAGCCTGGATCAAGGTCTCCCGCAGGTCTTTAGACATCACAAGAGCATCATATATACTGAGTTGTGCTGGGATTTTTCTCAGATGGGATAGGATATTATAATCTATCCCTTTGTTTACGGCATCTTTCTTTTTCGTATCCTTGGGGATAATATCTTCATTTATAATTATCTCATTCCCTTTGTCATTATTAGGGATTCCTTTCTTAGGCTGAGACGGTAGAATTTTACCACTTCTTAGCTGCACCTGGGCGATCTCCTCTTGTTCAGACTCATTCGATAGTGCATTTCCTTCAGAGTCAGCCATTATCGTGTCTGGAGATTTATCTGTTGATTCAGAATCACTGCCCAGGTTAACTTGCTCCATCTGCGAAGCGATATCAGGTTCGGATCCATCTTCTTCTGGAAAATACAAATCTTCCTCCGAACTGTGATCCATTGGCGATACCATCAAACATGATTCAGAGGGTGTTTCTTTTTCCTTACTGATTGCAGCTAATGGTGTCATTGAAATGACCCGACAAGTTTCCACGGGGAGTGGCTCTTCGTCAGCCTCTTTTGCCTCCTCAATCTTGAGTTCTGTCATAAAATCAGCAAGCTTAATGGGGCGCCTCGTAGTTTGATAGTATTCATCCAAACCATCGATAACCCTTTGGGTCGCTGTCTTTTTCTCCTTGGGCTTTTTCAGCTTGGCCTTCTTCTTAGAGGATTTTACTTTCTCAGACTTTGAAGTGCCAGCTTGGTTGAGAAACTGTTTAGAAGTGGAAGCTCGTACCGCATGCAGTGCCTTGGGATCTATCACCGGCTCTGTAGGAGATTTCCACTTTATACCTGGAACCCCCTCCAGTTGTTTCAACATTTTCACCGTCTTCTTAGAGACCGCGGTCTTCCACTGTTCTCCTCGAGCTGGCTTCTTCTCATTTTTCTTTTCTTCAACTGGGGGTACGGGAGAAGTCGTAACTACCCGAGTTGATTCCTTTTTAGGATGGGATAACACATTGTCTGACAATGTGAGCTCTCCCCTCCGGTATTTTCTTTCGAGCCAATCCTTAAAGATATAGCAATCTTCAATGGGATGGCCGAGTACTCGGTGATATGGGCAGTAATTCGGATCGCCAGTTTCTTTCGACTCTTCTGGCCTCTTGCACTCTGGCAGTTCTAGGCCTGCTTTTACCGCCTGTCGAAATAACTTGGCGACACTCTCCCTTTTGAATGAATATTCTTTGTTCATCTTATCTTTGAGGGATATGAACGTTCTATCACCAGTTCCCGTTGCTTGCCTTGGGCGATCCCCTCCGCCCTGAAAAGTTCGTGGCCTATCATTTCCTCCGAGTACCAGCTTCGGCTGAGGGTTAGGGTTGTAGACTTGTTTCGGCTTCTCTTCGTACTGCATCGGTTGCTTGCCTTTGTCTACATTGTAAACCACTTGCTTCCCCCTGTTTGGTCTGAGGGAGGATGTAGAGTAGATTTCACTCTTCTTAGCATCTGGGGCTTTAGCCTTTTTGAACTTGTCAAAGTTTCCTTCTGATCTGGATAAATTTAACTTCTCAAATTTGGCCACCCTATCCAGCAGGTCCTGAAATGTGGTAATTGTAGCCATGCACAAAAATGGTTGCATCTTATCATCGATGTTTCCCATCAGTAATTGCACGGCATGTTCTTCTTCGAGCTGTTGTTCACATTTCATGCTCAGATTACGCCAGCGTGTGATATATTTCGACACTGACTCCTCTTTCTTTCGCTTATCTAAAGCGAGGTCAACAATTGTGATTTTCTCAGTGGCACTAGCAAAACCTCTTCACGAACATAGCCTCTAACTCCGCAAATGTCTTTACAGAGTCGTTTGGCAATTCGGCGTACCATTCGAAGGCGGTTGCTGTTAAACTACTGACAAATTGTCTGAAGAGTAGGGTGTCATTTCCCCCCGTGTTGCCGCAGGTGGCCTTGAATTGCGCCAAGTGCTGCCTGGGATTGTTAGTACCATTAAAGATATGGAACTTTGGGACTAAGTACCCTTTTGGGTACGGCATTTGGTCGTATTCTGCTGGGTACGGGCGACCTTTACCCACCAATTTTTCAGCCTGGTCAATAGCTATAATGGCCTTTATCCTTTCTGTGATTAGTCCTTCGAGCTGTGCAGCCGTCACGGGCTCGGAGGTGCTAGCAACATTCTGTGGAGTGGGCTGGCGGACGGTATTGCGAGCTTCATTGCCATTTTTAGGAACACCTCGTATTCCTGAGCCTTGAGGTAGTTGGAGATTTGGAGGATCGACAGGGGGATCAGGTATGGGACCGACGGCTGTAGTTTTCTACATCATTTGCATCATCACTGCCATCTGGGCCATCATTCCTGTCATTTTCTCGTTCAACTGGGAGATCTCCTTATCTTTAGCCTTCATTTGTTCCCCCATTTGCTGTAGTACATCAGCAAGCGCGACATCATCGGTCGCGAAAGGATTTTCTTCCTCTTCATCTTCCTCAACTCTTTCCTCATCAGGGGGATCATCTCTGTCGAAAGTAGGCTCAACCTCACGTTGACGTCGTTGTGTTCGCCTGGGTTGGGGCTGCCGACTGTGATTACCTTCGCCCTCTTCATGGTAGACTTCCTCGATGGCACGAGTATGTCTTGCCATGTAGACGACTTCTATATTTATGGAGTTATTCATTTCTTCCATTCCTTCTTCCATAAATTCAAAATTTTCATCCCCTTCCATATATTCATCATCTTCTATGTTTTCTATATTTTCTTCTTCATCTATATTTTCTTTCCCTTTTATACCTTCTTCCATTTTCTCTTCTAGTACTCGGATCTCCGAGCGGCGGCGCCACTGGATTTTTGGTTCTTGATTCGGTAGGGAAGTTTCTTCGATCCGTGGGCTACGGTCGAAATTAGATTCTTCTCTCGGAGGGGATGACGGGTGACGGGATCCCCCGGAGGATTCTCCAAGGTGTCGACCGTCAGGATTGACATCATCGTGGGTCTTCTTTTGGACCCATCTCTGATGTTGCTTGTGAACAGGGGCAGATCTCCGGGAAGCAGTACCGGATGTCACGCCCAGATTTAGTTCTCTTTTCCTTCATTCTTTATTTTCTTCTCTGTGAGGCCTTGGCCTCCAGACTTGCTTTCCTTTCTGGCGGGACCTTTCGGCAGTGGATCCCTGAACCCAAGGTTCAGGTGTCACGCCCCGATGGTCACCGCGCGGGGCTGGCCTGAATTTTCTTCGATTCTCCACAGGCAATGATTCCTGTGGTGGGGACCTTCTGGCCTCAATCGTCAATGGCCGCTGTAATTTCTTCTTCTTCAGTCCCCTTTCTTTTACTGTCTTCAGTACCCTGTACACTCGGGATGACAGGGTTTCAGGCTCATATCTCCTTGGAGGGGCTGGGACTTCGGGCTGTCGATCCCAGAAAGATTTTTTTAGCTCCCCAGTAGAGCTGTTTCTTCTCACCCACCTTAAATCAGAAAACTTATTCCGAGTGGGAATATTGACTTCGGGTTCCCTAGCCGGTAGATTGGATGAGTGGACTGGAAACTGTTGTTGTTGAGCCCGCAGCTCAGCATTCTTCTTCCTTCGTTGCCTTCTCGTAAGCCTTCCTCCAGATGAGGAGGCCTCAGCTTCATTCTTTCTGGGTGTAGGTATCCCTCTTGGCAGAGATGTGGTATTCACAGGTACCACAGAAATCCTTCCACCAGTCACAACTCTTTTGGCAGTCGGAGCCTCAGGCTGTGAAAGTCTTTCGAACACAGATGCTCTCTTGTGAGAATTTTCAGCGGAGGGTCGTTATGCTGGCAGATGTGTGCGATGGGCCAGGGCTCCAGTCGGATGGAGTCTCCTTGCAGGCCTTTCGAAATTTGCATTGTTCGCAGGAACGGCAACAGTCCTTGCAATGACTGCAGGGAAGTCAACGCTACCGAACTGGATGGTTGCTCCAGTATTTCCGGTAGTGATCATAGCATTTGCTAGTTGGATGATGGCACCGCGTTCCAGTTGGACGGTGAATGCAGTGTTCTGTAGATCCATCTGCACGAATGAAAGGCAAGGGTTATTAATCAGAATCTGATACATCACCACACACTTTCAAAATGCAGAGACTTTCACAGAACAAAAGACAAAAGAAGATAATCATTAGCAAGCAATTAAAATCATACAAATTTAAAAACTCTACTAAATATGTTATCTTAATGAATGCATGATGAATATGATGATCATTTTTAGAATATTTAATATTTAAATTAAATGAACGATCATCTTAGAGAACTCAAAATTTTTGCACGTATTGATTAGCTATTACTATAACACTGAGACAACTAGCCAAAGATGGAAAGAGAAATCATTCCCCAGCGGAGTCGCCAGAAATCAGTGGGCTCCGAAAATTCGGCCCCGGCCTCCGCCCGACTTTTGCTTTCTTCGGGGGGGAGTTTTAACGAAATAAGTTCCGGGGTAAATTTTGGAAGGCAGATGGGTTTGTAGATAAGACACTACCCAGAGATTTCACCCTCATTTTGTGAGGACTTTATGATCTGAGTTCTGGTTTCCTATAGGCGCAAGCCCCTATAGTTAATTACCCCTCCCGGTAACGAGAGAAAACTTTCGATTAAGGCTAGTCGTCAATCAGATACGTAGATATACGTGATATCTGGTGTATAGTAGCAGCATGGGTTTAGAAATTGGAGAGGTTGGAGATTGAAAAGGGTTGATATTTAAAATTGGAAATTTTCACCATCTCGCACTTAAAGCGGATGGTGGGGGAATGGATGATAGACCCGATCAAGATCCCATGGTTCCGTCATCCCGGGCCATCGTGGTCCCTGGTCTACTTAGTCAGAGGAGGTAGTCTACCCAACCTGACAGAAGGATCCTTATCGGCAGCCATGGGTTGCTTCGTCCAAGGGTACCTTGTAGACCTGGGGGAATATTTGCCTAAGGGGACAAATTTGAATCCACCTTAGCTAACAGAGGGCTTTGTGCCCTATCGATCATATCCTATTGATTCATATCTCAAGGACTTGATGCCATTGGGGAGCATACGGGCTCTGGCCATAACCATAATATAATGGTGCCATTTGGCGGCGACCACCTGGTTCAGAGGGCCCCGAGTCATAACCGTTTATCCTGCAGTGCCATTTGGCGGCGAAACTGTCGGTTAGAGGACTCGTACCACATCCTTACTGGCAGGAGATTGTTTGAGAATGGATCCTAGTGATATTTTCGACTAGGCATTGGCTCTATGTGAGCTAAAGTAAATTTTAATTTATCCACCTCGGCAAACTGTTGCGGAGGGTGGATGGATTTTGCTTTGAGTGATTAATGGATTAGATTTCAATTTTAATGCCTTGGAATTGGGGTTTTCTGGAATTTGGAGTTTGGAATTTTAGATTTTGTGGGAATTTTCATAGAGTTTTGGATTTTGATGGAATTTGGGAGGCATTTGAAAATATTTGTGATGGACCCCTCCGATTGATATTTTCATTCAACACGGCCATCATCGGGGTGACCTTGAGGTCATTTGAAAATATTTGTGGATTTTAAACCTTGTCGACTCTGTCTAGTAATTGACAGAGGATTGAGTTTCGTAGGCTTTGTGCCTTTGTAAGTGAATTCTCTTGATTATAGGCCTTGGAGGTCTAATATGAACGTATAAAATAAATATCTCGGTCGACCTCGCGACCGTATATTTATTTAATAGTTCGAGCCATGTCAACTCCTATCTACCTGAATAGAAGGATCGGGCTCGAACTTGAATTCACTTATTAACCCGCGCAGTATCCCTAAACGTCACGTGTGTACCAATAACACGCTCGTCGGGGCCCATGCGGGTGTTTGGGGGCATTTTATAGTTATTTATTGAACCTTGTCTACTCCTATCTGCTTGCGTAGGAGGATCGGGTTCAAATTTATTGACCCGCGCAGCATCCCTAGACGTCACGTGTGTACCAATAACACGCTCGCCGGGGCCCATGCGGGTGTTTGGGGGTATTTTATAATTGTTTGTTGAACCTCGTCAACTCCTATCTACTCGCTTTAGGAGGATTGGGCTCAAATTTATTGACCCGCGCAGCATCCCTAGACGTCACGTGTGTACCGATAACACGCTCGCCGGGGCTCATGCGGGTGTATAACATATCCCCTTATGTGTACCTATGTGTATACAAATTATAGTGCACGTGCGGGGGATATTTTAGAAAATATTTATGAACGCCTTCTGTCTACTTTTACAAAGGTTGCAGATCCGGTGGCGTGGCGTTGTAGCTTGTGGACTGAGCTGTTTGCTGCTTTATACAGGTAGACTGTCGTGCACTATTGGTTGCTTTATGTAGATGGATCGTTGTGCACCAATGAGTCTCCTGTTTTGACCCATAGGAGCTTTTCACTTGTTGAGGCTTTTCTATACTTGCTCGAGGATAACGTTCTGTTGGCATGATAGATCTCCTACGGTAGTTCCTAGGAATTTGTATTGGTCGTAGTCCTTTGATATCTTGCTTGTGAACCACACTTTAGGTATGCAACGGGTCTTCTATAGTAACTTGTAGGAGCTCATATCTGTCTTATCATTTCAATATTTGGTTGTAGGAGATATGCTGGATGCATGGCTATTGTTCATCAAGAGACTTGCAAGCCTCAATAATCTCATCCAACTCATTGTTCAGGGCTCAGTTGAACTAAGATTCATTCACTCCATAATGATTTAATCTGGCTCTCCTCTTTCAGAGCTCATGTAGGGATCAATAAGTGACCTTTTGTTCATATTATTATCCTCATTTTCAGTTATTGGCTTAAATAAGGGATCCATCGTTTCAACCTTGGGTGACTGTGTATTTGCTGATGCCTTGTAATTTGAAGTTAGTCGCCACTGCCCCGAATTAATGATTGTAATAATTGAGGGGACCAAATAATTATTGCACGCACTTTCTCTAAATGTGTCACATCATTATGTCCACTGTATGTCAAATCCTTCTTCTTCTTGAGGAAGAGAAGGTCGTATCTGTTTGTGTATTGATTTTCAGTGTTCGTTGGTATCCGTATCTTGATTACCATGAAGGCCTTCAAAATTCTTTGGAAATTCTATGTTATTGATCGATTGTAGGCACATTGTTACCCCTTCAACCCAATCTCCATTTGCACGAAATTTGTTATATTTGTTGCATATCTGATTCTTCTTCTTGATGGAGATAGATACATCAACTTGCATGATTGATCAATAGGTGAGTCGTGTTCACTATATTTTCCTCGTTCTTGTTTGCTAACAATTTGTTGCATTCACTGCACGAGAATCTCAATAATCCACAAGAAGATGATGTATTTATTTACATATTGTTGCTGACTTTTGGGTTGACTACAGTCATTGTGAATTTCCCCACATACATTCGTCAACAACCCACTATGCTTGTTGTGTGTCTCCTTTCAATGTTCATGGAATTCATTTGATGCTTGATGTATGTGCTTGTAAAATTTTTGCAAGTGTCACTTATTGATACATGATTTGCAATGAATATTGGGATGCTCTTATGCATTTATTTGCAACTAGTTCATATCTCTTTATTGATTATTGTTCACAAGCAAGTCATGCACTTCTCTTGAGAGCAACATATCATGGCATGGAATTTTGATTAAGTTGTCTACCATTCATCACTACTTGTAGGCAAGTAGAGTCTGCAAGTCTCTTATAGTCCACAAATTATAGTTATTTCCCTTGCATTTAACTTGGATCTTATTGCTTTTAGAGATCAAGATTTCATCTCTAATGACATGCCATCCTTCAATGGTTCAACTTATATGTTTAATTGCATGAAATTGTTCAAACTATGTTCTTTATGATTCAATCTGTGATTTCAATTTGTTATCATTTTGATTTGAGCTCTAACTTGGTCTTTGCTTAATAACATTTGGTCCCATTTATCTTGAGTTCAATTTTTGTTCAAGTCATGTTTATGTTCATTTGATGTTCAAATTAGTGTTCAAAACAAGTTCATTTATACAAGTCCTTTGTTGTCATTTTGAGTTCAAGTCCTTGTCTTTTAGACAAAATTTCGGCAGCCTCCCGGCGTCTCCCCTGTTTAGGGGAAAACTACAGGAGTCTGGGCCTTCCCACCACGCGCAATAAAGCGCGTGCATGGTAGGTGTCCTTAGACACCTCGGCCGTGATCTTCATTCCCACCACGCGCAATAAAGCGCGTGCATGGGGTCTTCGGCGGTACCTGTTTAAAAAGATAATTTGCTTTCCCCTCGCTCGAGGGTACTTATAGATAACCCCGTTTCATTGTAGGTACCGCACCGGGGTCCCATCCTACCACGCGCAATAAAGCGCGTGCATAGGTGGTTTTTCGATCCGCTACCAACGACGAAATGAGGCTTAAGGTGATTACCCACCTCGTCGTAAGCGCCGCACTGGGGTCCCAACCCACCATGCGCAATAAAGCGCGTGCATAGGTGTTTTTCCGGTGCGCTGCCAACGACGAAAATGAGTTCTCGGAGTTTTGAGTTTGGAGAGATTATACCTTCGATGGCGACGACGGTGACGGGGTGGTAAGAGAAAGTAACTTAACTACACAGTTAGTGAAAGTAACTTTTTTTTTTAACTATAGTGTAAATAGTTAAAGAAATAAATTTAGCTAACCAAAATATTAATAGTCAGTAAAAGTAATTTAATTAACTATAGTATAAATAGTTAATAGAATCACTCAAGGATCTTAGCAATCTTCAAATATCAAAGATGTCTTGGACATCTAATTGCCTCGGGTATCATTGTAAGTCGTCGATTATTTGTACACGGCAAGTAGATGCTTCTCAGATGTTTCAAAAATTTTAGTAAGTATACCAAAATCTTGTTCATCTTTGTCATAGGTTAAGTGAAACGAATACTATTTTTTTTTTATTCCTCCGACCACTTATAGATTGTTAGCATTAATAGCCAAGTATCAAATAGTTTCTGGAATTCTATAAAACAACTCGTTTTTTTTTATCTTAAATTTCGAAGCATTCTTTCTCCGGTATTCTCCGTCGTTTCTCTTTGCTTAGAAGACGATGAAATGAAACCCAATGCGATCCACATTCGGACTAAATCATCTTTATCAAATTCCTGATCTTGTGAAAATATGCAACAAGATGTAAAGTAACTCTGTAAAGGTTGTGGGAGGTATACATAGCTTAATCTCAAGATGGGCATGATATCATTTTGACCCAGTCTTATAATTCAAACATCACAATATGAAACTTTTCTCTAATGCATTTCATCCAAATTAGAATTCAGGATATCGCCTATAACCTTTTTTGCATCAAAGTTGATGAAAACACAAACCCACATTTTAAGCTCAAATTTCCTCTTGTCATTTCATCTTCATAGACATGTTGCAAGAAAGTTGTCTTTCCCATACCACCATGCCCCCACTATAAATAGGAGAGAAATGTTTCTATACAAATCAATTCCATCTATAAGAACTTGAAGTTTCCTCATTTGATTGTTTTCTCAACCACTGTATAGCAAAATCAATATGTGATCCCCATTCGAGCTAAATTGCCTTTATCAAATTCATGATTTCTGGGTTAGTGTTTAGGGGTCAACAGATAATTAATTATTTTTTTTTTCAAAATTATTATTATTAATTTTTAATTGCTGTGAATTCATATATATTTTTGATTTATTGAGTGTCGTGATATGGTTGTTGGAGAATGAATTAATGTGATATGGTGAATGTGAATGGTGGAAAAAGGCTTTCATGTAGGAGTGAGACAAGGTTTGAAGCTTTGGAGTTGTTAGCTAGAGGTGATTGGTGATTTGTTGGATCGTTCTTTTTATAAAAGGCGAGACTATGGAGTGAGGAATTGGGTATCAAAGTTAGTGTTAGTGATGGGCATTGATGTTGGTGGCAATGTTGAGTGTTGATGATGGATGACATCATTATTGGCAACATCAAATGGTGGCCTTAGTGATATGATGGGCATCATCCTTATTGGTTATGCCAAGCGCCAACATTAGTGGTGACGACATGTGTTGGCATTTGTGATTATGGCTCATGACAATGTTGATGGTGACAATGAGCGTTAGTGTAATGGTAGATATCAGGATTATTGGTGATCATGGATATTAATGTCATTTTTGGGATGGTGGAGTGACACTTTCTGGGACTGAATTCAGATGTCATCCTTGTTAAGGAATGATGGTTTAGGGATTATGGGCATTGACATTAATGCTATTGGTGGCAGGTAACGAGGTTGGTGACACAATTGTGGGTGTTGTCCTTATTGGAGATGATGAACATCAAATATGATAACAATAATGCTCACAACCAATATTAGTACTAACAATATGTGTCCTCACTGATGGAGAAGATAGATACTATTGCTACTGATGACAAACATCAATATTATCATTAATGATGAACATCACTATTGTTAAGGCTCATCCAATTATTCTCTTTGAAACACTCATTTCAACTATAAGCACGCAGGCAAGAATTGGAGGCTATTTAACTATTCAAATGATATTGAGTTGTTTCTAACTAGACATTTGAGTATTTGATTTTTTAAAAAAAATGCTTAAGGCATCCTATAGGAAGAATTTATATTGTACTCTTCTGAAAGTAAGCCCAACAACTTTGAAATATAACTAATCAAAATTTCCCCTGAATATTTTTACCCTTAATTTAGGTCTATTTGGATTCAAATCAATACATTCTTGACATCTTTGAGTTTGTCTCATTAAGATACTTATTTTAGCTTAACTATAGATTTTCTAAAAGAGAGACTTACATAATATATATACCACACTATTCTTACATATTTATATATCTAGCACCTAAAATTTGACAATTACTTATATAACACCTAATTATTCAAATTACATAAAAAATATCACTAATATTAATTTTTCTTATCATAAATACCCATTTTCGTGCACTTGCTTTAATGTGATTGAAATATTAATATACTACATAGATAAATATTAAAATTTCGGTGTTAGATTTATAAATACAAATGGCATGCATTCAAATCGACTTTCAAATTTAATATTTTTATTTTCAAAATAATCATATTAAAAAAATTGTTATAAATTATGTGATTTGAATTCTTAAATATCTCATATGATAATTTTAAATAAATCCAGATGAAAAATGCATTACAACATTATGACGCAATTTTTTGTTATTTTTGTGATTATTTGACAATGGATGCAAATGATAAGATATACGTAATTAAATATTTTGTTGATTTAATTCAGCTTGAATAGGTCAAGATATAAAATGTGGGTGGTTTTGGATGCATATCATAAAATTTTTATAAATTTGTATATTTAAAATTTGAAATTTTTTATTTATTATAGGAGGCTTGGATTTCTAAATGATGACAAAATAGTATTTATATTGATTTATTTGGGATAAAATATATCTTTTCATTGATAGATTGTGATGTTATTTTAAAAATTCGAGTTATATAAGTTATTATGAAGATTTAGATGTTAGATAAGTAAATAAATAAGCATTTAGTGATCTGTATGTAAATCTTCTAATAATATATTGATTATGCTCTTGCTGATAAGGGTGTTGATTCAAATCAGACCCAAATTTATTAATAATTCCTGGATTAGAAAGCTTATCTGATAACATAAATGTTTTGTTGCGGACCTTTGATTGATGAGCTAAATCAGCTATGATAAGGTGTTCTAACTTGTTGACCCCTATATCTAAAACCACGCATAAAAAGACAAAAATGATGAACTAAGTAATGCGCGGGTTGGTCCGACACCTTACTTGAAGGGTCAAATGATCCTCGAATGACAAATGGATTGCGTCGTTGCGTCCGAAATATCGTCAACATCAAACATCTACATTTTATTTAATTAATTTGGATCAATCAGGGTGGTGGCATGCAAATCAAAGCAATCCTAATGCGATACAATAACATACATTTCAAGGAAAATTGGCCTCGTCGTCGACCAAATGATCTCCGATCGACAAACAGACTTCGCCATCGTGTCCGAAATGCTCTCAACCTTTAAAAACTACATTTTGTTTATTTAATTTGAAGCATTCAGATTGGCGGCGCGACCGGAGTGATTCAAATGCGGCAGTGCGCAGTTCAAAAAAATCAGCCTCGTCATCGACTTAATGATCTCCGATCGACGAACGGACTTTGCCACTGCGTCCGGAACATCCCAAATACTTAAGAATGACTTTTAATTTGATTGAATTAAATGACGTACGAGAAGGCCGACATGAATTGCGAGGCAAAAGCATAAATCACAAGATAATGATGTGCATGCTAAGGAATTTAGCCCTCGGCGTCAGCCAAATGATCTCCGATCGATGAACGGACTGTGTCATTGCGTCCGGAACACTGTCAATACTCTACATTGACTGTCAATTTGTCCAAACTAAAATTATGCCGTGACCGACGAGGGTTCTAATACGATAACACGTATTTCGAGGAAATTAATGCTCGGCGTCGATCAAATGACGTCCGATCGCGAAACGGACTACGTCAATGCGACCAGAACCTCAGCAATACCCTAAATACACTATCAATTTATCTAATTTTGATATTCATCAAATTCGACATGAATTTCGAGGCAGAATACACGCAAGTCGAGAAACAGCACGCAAATTGAGACATTTATGATTGATTGACGCATTAATATCAGCTTAATAAATGATATTACTTATAATGGCAAGTCATCATTAATGTTACTGGCGGATTTAACTCAAGTTAGCAAGAAAAGCAAAAATAAAGTCAAATGAAGTTACAAATCGCATTTAATGTCAACCTCGTTCAGTCGAAGCCTGCAAAATCCCGCAAATCCCGCTTCTTGACTTCGATTTGCCTTGCCTTGATGATAAAATCAAATCAAATAAACTTCATAAAAATCTGCTCGGACACTCGGGGTAAAAGAGCAGCAAGCCTTGCACCCGTTCTTTGGATCCTGTTCCTTCTTCGTTATTTCCCCACTCGGCAAACCTCCAATCCCATTTTTAACCCCACACACACAAATCCAACCAGCCGAGAGTCTCCAAGCTTCCACCTAGCTCCATCTACTGAAGCCGATTTCCCCACTACAGCAACCCAACACCTCCTCCACTTGCGGCTTTCCCATTCACGTCCAGATTCCAACCTTCGGTTTTGCTCCAATCTGTAAGCTGCCTCCCCACCTCCGTCCAAGTCTCCATTGTCCTGTACCGATCTCCCAAACCTCCTTCCTCCCTGCTCCCGTCACCTTCCTGACCACCGAACTATTACCTGCAGCTCTTATTCTCTTCCACCAGCCTAAATCTTCTCTTCCATCTCTGTCTTATTTCTCTAGAGTTTATATGATAGTTTCATGGCTTTCATCAGCTACAAAAGAGAAGAGATGGCAAGGATTAAGCAGGCCCTTGGTGGTCCAATCGTGGAGCGGCTCATCAACGCTGGCTTGGAGTACCAGAAAGATTAAGTGAGATGGCAGACATGCATAAAGGAGGAGCTGGAAAGGCTACGAGAGAACCACCCCAAGATCTAAGCCATCATCTTTGCTTCTAGCCAAGCACTCTCAATGAGAAGAGGCTGGAGGACGTGAAGAAACTTGATAAAATTTCTGCTGAGGTTGGTAATTTCCTTCATCTTTTAGTACAAGGCGGGTGATGCAGGAGCAGCTGTTTAAGCTGTATAGAGCACGTGAAACAGGATGCTTGCCTAGAAGTGATCTCATAGGTTGAGGCAAGGATAAGGACTTTGTTATTAAGTGGCCGAGGAATCCATCAAATGAATATCAAACTACTCCATGCAAAAACATTTTCCTGCTGTACATGGTGGGTCATGGTGGCATGGGGAAGACATCTCTCCTGCAACGAGTCTATAAAGATGAAATGATAAAGGAATTTGATCTCAAAAATGTGAATTTGTGTTTCAAACAACCTTGATGTGAATCGAGTCATTGCAAATATGTTGGAATCTCTAGAAAATAAGAGGATTTTGTTTGCAGACATTTGATATACTTCAAAAAAAAAATCTCTCTCTCAAGTCAGAAGTGAAGTTCAAGAAGTTCTTACTTGTGCTAGATGATATTTGGGATGATGATAAAGAGCAGGATAAAAAAAATGGGAGAATGTGCTCGCCCCTCTGGCTTCTAAAAAAAATTGGGAAGGAAGATTTTGGTGCAACTAGGAAGGAATCTATTGCATTAATGATTTCAAAGTCTATGAATAAGATAGGTGGGATGTTCAGATTAGAGGGCTTGAAGGATGATGAGTGTTTGATGTTCCCCTACTCAGCCAAGTCACCCAAGAATCCTCCACTGTCTTCTTCTCGTTTGAAGACCACAATAACTAGAATATCTCTTACTTTTTTTTAAATTACCTTATTATTATGCTTATTCTTATTATCATTGCCAAAAAAAAAAGAAAAGAAAGAATTTTGCAAAGCTTTGAGAGCTCATTTCGTTGTTCGCAACGCGGCAAAACGACCACCTATACACGCTTTTCATAGCGTGGTGGGAGGAAGTTCGTCGCGATGCTCTCGACGAATCGGGTAATCACTTTGAGAGTTCATTTCGTCGTTCGCGGCGCACCGGCAAACCGCCTATACACGCTTTTCGTAGCGTGGTGGGAAGGGAACCCGGTGCGGCACCTACGACGAAGTGAGTGATCACCTAAAATTTCTTTTTCGGCATTCGCGGCGCACCGGCAAACCACCTATACACGCTTTTCGTAGCGTGGTAGGAAGGGAACCCGGTGCGGCGCCTATGACGAGAAAGGGATATTCATAAGTACCCGCTTGCGGGGAAATAACTGTATTTTTAAACAGGTACTGTCAAAGACCCATACACGCTTTTCGTAGCGTGGTGGGGGATGAAGAAAATACGGCCGCGGTGTCCAAAGACACCTACCATACACGCTTTTCGTAGCGTGGTGGGAAAGGCCCAGTTTCCCGTAATTTCTCCTAAACGGGGGAGACGCCGGGAGGCTGCCGAAATTTTGTCTAAAAAAGACAAGGACTTGAACAATATTTGGACAGCAGGGGACTTGATTTTGGACAACATAGAACATGGACTCAAACTGGACTTGATTTGAACAGCAGGGGACTTTTGGACTCAAACTCAAAATCGAGCACACTTTGGACTTGAAACAAATGAGGATGAGTTTCAAATCAAGTCATATAAAAGATGTCATAATGCTCCAAATAAAATTTTAAATCAAATGCAAGGGAACATGTGTTAGACTTGTGAAACAAGGGATTATAAGTATCACTCATTTACAAATAATGATGAAATTAGTAAAGAACATCATGATGCTCTCAATGAACACAATAATTTATCAGTGGTCATATGCAAAAAGAAAAATACAATATACTTGTAAGCAAATTCATCACACATATGCAAGTAAGAAGAGATAACACATGGTGGATGTGATGAATTCTTACAACCCTCATGCAGTCAAGCACACCAACTCGTCTACAAACAAGACACTGTTGATGAATGTATGCAAGCATCATGCAACGAACACAATAATATTTCTATGACGAACGCAAACTCCTACGAGTCGTCCTAGGAAACTCTTCTTGTACACAAAGTTTCTACCTATGAACTATGGCATGAAATCTCCAACGAATGTCAAAGAGCCGTCATGACAATTGGAATGTAAACACTATTAAGAGACATTCCCACAAGCAGCAACAATCCAATGTCAAACAAATGCAAGAAACATTGGCAAGTCATAGCGGTCAATATGCAGCATGTGATGAACACTACGACACTCTTACAGTCAATAATAGTGCAGTATCAAGCAAGTATATTAGTCCCTTATAAATCAATGACAGTTGTCTTAGGGTGGCAGACCCGTCCCTACAAGTAAGTACAATCATCATACCACCTGAGATTGGTGAAAAGTGGACATGATGCAAATACAACGATTCTCCTATAAACACATTTAGGAGATTGTAGTGAAACATGAATATCCCTTGCAAGTGAGGGAGACTGGTGTACAACGAATATGATGATTTGATACATTCAACGAGGTGTGAAATATGTGCAAGGAATATTGCAATACTCCTGCAATCAACCATATTCAACCCTACGAGCCAATACAACTAGACGAATTTGTTTGATTGAACAAATTTGCAAAGTGAATGAGCATAAAGAAATTTGGTAGCGTCCCTATCACCAACAACGACTCAACTCCACGAGAACACATCAATCCCCCACAAGTGGAAGAGTTCAACGATACTATCGAAAACATATTCCACATCCAACATGTTAGTCGTAACCAGAACGGATTTGACATGCAGTGGAAGTAGCGATGTGGTACATGTAGGTGTATGCAAGCGAATGCCGTTGTACACTGCATCGCGCCCAACGGAGTTAACGATCCATGTTTGGCAAATGTGCTGTTAAAGATTAATGTAAAGCATGGCACCCTAAACTTAAAATTACAAGTGGGGAATATAATTGTTGTTCCAATCATTCCAATGGTCACAATAATTATTTCGGAATGGGTAGCTGGCGAGGATCTCCTGGGAAACCTGACGAATCTTCCATCACTACAGTTGTCAGTTCAAGATGGTGGCCATGAATTCCTATACGAGTTCTGAGAAGAGAAAGTCATATCAAATCGCCTTTATAGATGAATGGTTATGCATCTAACACACCATCTACATGCAAATACAAAAGAGCTATGATGAAGATAAACATCTACAAATTGCCATAGAAGATCCGTTGCACACCTAATATGCTATCCGTAAGAAAGATACGAGGGAGCTTCGGTAGATGACAACGTCTACCAGCAAAAGCAGGAGATTCGTTGGTGCACTATAATTCATCTACAAAAAGCAACCAGTAGTGCACGACAGTCTACCTGTGCAAAGCAGGGAACAATTCAGTCCAGAAGCTGCTACAATACGCCACCGGATCTGCAACTTTCATGCAAGCGGACAGAAGGCGTTTACAAATATTTTCTAAAAGTACCCCTGCACGTGTGCACTTTAATTTGTATACACATAGGTACACTAAAAGGGGAAAATATAATCATAACCCGCATGGGCCCCGGCGAGCGTGTCATTGGTATACACGTGACGTCTAGGGATGCTGCGCGGGTCAATAAATTTGAACCCGATCCTCCTAAAGCAAGCAGATAGGAGTAGACAAGGTTCAATAAATAATTATAAAATGCCCCCAAACACCCGCATGGGCCCCGACGAGCGTGTTATTGGTATACACGTAACGTCTAGGGATGCTGCGCGGGTCAATAAGTGAATTCAAGTTCGAGCCCGATCCTTCTATTCAGGTAGATAGGAGTCGATACGGCTCGAACTATTAAATAAATATACGGTCACGAGGTCGACCGAGATATTTGTTCTAAACGTTCATGTTAGGCCTTCAAGGCCTATAATCAAGAGAATTCACTAACAAGGGCATAAAGCCTACGAAACCCGATCCTCTGTCAATCACTAGACAGAGTCGACAAGGTTCAAATAAATAAGATATAAATGACCCCATACACCCCGATGATGGCCGTGTTGAATGCAAATCTCAACCGGAGGGGTCCACACATATCATTTCAAATACCACCCAAAACTCTACAAAAATTCCCAAAATCCCAAACTCCGAAAATATTTAAAAAATTGAAATCCATCCGTCAAACCACTTAAAGCGAAATTCATCCATCCTCCGCAACGGTTTGCCGAGGTGGGCAAATTAAAATTTACTTCAGCTCGCAAAGAGCTAATGCCTGGTCGAAAATATCACTAGGATCCATTCTCAAACAATCTCCTGCCAGCAAGGACGTGGTACGAGTCCTCTAACCGGCAGTTTCGCCGCCAAATGGCACTGCAGGATAAACGGTTATGACTCGGGGCCCTCTGAACCAGGTGGTTGCCGCCAAATGGCACCATTATATTATGGTTATGGCCAGAGCCCGTATGCTCCCCAATGGCATCAAATCCTTGAGACATGAATCAATAGGATATGATCGATATGGCACAAAGCCCTCTGTTAGCTAAGGTGGATTCAAATTTGTCCCCTTAGACAAATATTCCCCCCCAGGTCTACAAGGTACCCTTGGACGAAGCAACCCATGGCTGCCGACAAGGATCCTTCTGTCAGGTTGGGTCGACTACCTCCTCTGACTAAGTAGACCAGGGACCACGATGGCCCGGGATGACGGAACCATGGGATCTTGATCGGGTCTATCATCCATTCCCCCACCATCCGCTTTAAGTGCAAGATGGTGAAAATTTCTATTTTAAACATCAAATCCCTCAATTTTCCAATACCCTAAACTCATTGCTGCTACTATATGCCAGATGCATGTATCCTTATGTATCTGATTGACGACTAGCCTTAATCGAAAGTTCTCTCTCGTTATCGGGAGGGGTAATTAACTATAGGGGCTTGCGCCTATAGGAAACCAGAACTCAGATCATAAAGTCCTCACAAAATGAGGGCGAAATCTCTGGGTAGTGTCTTATCTACTATCTCATCTGCCTTCCAAAATTTACCCCGGAACTTAGTTCGTTAAAACTCCCCCCTCAGAAAAGCACAAAAGTCGGGCGGAGGCCGGGGCCGAATTTTCGGAGCCCACAGATTTCTGGCGACTCCACTGGGGAATGATTTCTCTTTCCATCTTTGGCTAGTCGTATAAATGCTATAGTAGTAGCAAGTGATAATGATAATACTAAGCTCTATACGGTGAACATCAGGATGTGATACTTGGTCTCTATGTCCCAAAAGCTGTCAATGAAAGGTCCCGATAGAAAAAAAAAAACAACCATTTATTATGATTGTAAGGCAAAAAAAGAATCAAGATATGTACGGTGAGCATCGGGGTGTGACACTTGGACGCATATCCAAGGATCCACCGCTGAAAGGTCCCGACATGAAGGAAAACAAATATAGAGTCCAACATCTCTGGAGGAAAAAGATATGTCAAAGAATGGTGTGACATCTAGTGTACATCCCTAGAGATCCATCATTAAAGAAATTAATCAAAAGTGGGTCCTAAATAAAACCTCTATAGATAATTCTCTTGATGGTCGACATCTTGAAGAATCCTCCAAGAAATCCTCCAAGAAATCCCATCGCTTTTCAAATATATCCTCTCAGACTAAAGAAGATCTTTGCCCGACCTTCATCAGTGCCCTTCTGCTCGAAGAACAAGTAGAGGTGATAAAAGAACTCCTTTGTGAATTCATGGACTGCTTTTCCTAGACACATGCTGAGATACCCGGCTTATCTCCTGATGTAGCAGTTCACAGATTGGTAATTAAACTAAAAGCAGTACTCGTTAAATAAGCTCCAAGTAGAATTAAAGAAGTACTACGCCTGAAGTTGCCCGAAGAAGTATTATGCTTAATGTACTATATTTTTCGTATATGTTTATTAGCATAAGCCTTTTATATTTTGAAATTCTCTTGTGTTGCAAGAATGCATTTCAAAATCTCCCTATAGGACAGGGGGCATTTTAAATATTTATTTGGGTTGACATCGTGCTACGCGCCGAGATCCCCAAATAAATATTTAAAATTATAAAATCTCAAAATTATTCTATTCTGAAATGTCCCTGCAAGATAGGGGGCATTTTAAATATTTATTTGGGTTGACATCGCGCCGCATGCCGAGATCCCCAAATAAATATTTAAAAATTACAAACTTTTAAATCTATTCTATTCTAAAATGTCCATGCGAGACAGGGGGTATTTTAAATATTTATTTGGATCGACATCGCGCCGCATGCCGAGATCCCCAAATAAATATTTAAAAATTACAAAATTTTAAATCTACTCTATTATGAAATGTCCCTGCGAGACAGGGGGCATTTTAAATATTTATTCGGGTCGACACCGCGCTGCATGCCGAGATCCCCGAATAAATATTTAAAATCACCAACGCAAATATTCTTTTATACTGAAGAATGCAACGAATTTTTTTAAAGTATATGCAGGTGAGCTTCAAAAGATCGAGACACCACCTCCTCCAAAAAACTAAGATTTCAAAGGTCAGAAAGAGACTTTTGCAACTACACACTCTAACAAATTGAGCCAGAACAACCTGAAGTCTTCTAGCAGCCTGAAGCTTAAGGTTCGAGTGGGTGTAAGAGGTCGGATCCAACACGCCCAAATATGGCCGGATCGCTGGCAGCTCTGTCTACTCAACACGCCATAAGAAAGGCCGTAGTAGCGGAACCCCCACTTCGTCAACCCGTCAGTAGGGACTGTAGGAAGTACAAAGGCAAATTTGACTCGACAAGTTCAAGTGATCGTAGTCTACTAAATTCTCCTAATTGACCGGAGAATCAAGGTTCCAGTGGGAAGGAGAAATCTTGAGCAACTACCGAATGTGCGTAGGCTCCAAATCTTCAACCACAAAGGAAGACTCCAAATCTAACAACTTCAGCAAAATCAGCATTGGGAAGAATAATTCTCATAGCTCGAGTCTGAAGCCTGAATGGGTGTAAGAGGTCGGATCCAACAAGCCTAAATATGGCCGGATCGCTGGCAGCTCCATCTACTCAAGACGCCATAAGAAAGGCCGTAGTAGAGGAACCCCCATCTCAGCAACAAGAGGATGAAGAGCTGTCAAATCCCAGCTCTCCCGATCTGATGAACTCAAGTGACTCAGATTAAAGTTTCCTTAAGTGATTAAGGATCAAGATACTACCCAAGTTTGGTACTATCAACTGAATCCAAAACCTGTAAATTCTTTAATAAATCCGTAAAGCACAAAGCGAGGATCGAAGAAATTTTTCTTCAACAAGTCCACCAAAGCATAAAGCAAAGGACCGAAGAAATCATCCCAAAGTTCGCATAAAGCCTGAGGTTGAACTAAGAGGATTTCGTCATCAACAAGTCCGCTATGCACAAAGCTCTGGACCGATGACTTCTCGCCATCGACTTATTACAAACCTAAAAGGTTTAGGTCACCGGCATCTACTCCTTCATTAAGCCCGCCAAAGCTAGAAGCAAAGGGCTGAAGGTACAAAAATCACCTGACAAGTCAGTAAAGACAAAATCAGTTAATTCTCCGTCATTGTCCGCGGCACAAAGCACAGGACAAGAAGGAACCAAAACCTCAAGACTCAAGCTAAAGCTTCGAAAAGAAGTATTCTGAATGACATCCACAAGTGCCCCTAAAGACTGGGGGCATTTTAAATATTTATTTGGGTCGACATCGCGCTGCGTGCCGAGATCCCCAAATAAATATTTAAAATTTCTCGTCAAAATATAATAAAAGGAGGGAAGAATTGAAGGTCCTCCGTAAACTGGATGCGTCATCAATAAAAATTATAATTTGGCAAGACACAATTGATACAAGAGATAACAAAAATCTCGCTAACTGACGAATCTGCAAAGCTTAGGAACTAATGTGACAGTGACGACGAAAGAAGAACGGGAGGTAATAATACTATCCATAAATGTCAACCTATAAAGTAGCACTCTGGAGATCTGAGCATAAAGTGATGTGTCACTATCCTATAGAACCAACATGCCAATCATCTTGATGACTACAAGTACATCTAAAGACCTAAAAGGCATAGAGATAGACTCTTGAAGATCTACAAAATGAAAATCTTAGTGTGACAACCAAACATGCTTTTGGAAATCCACTAAATGGAAGCCCTAGTGTGACATCTAGAATAAATATCTAGAGATCCACAGGGTCAATCAGCTTACAACAAACGTGGTTCACTCTAGACGTGTACCACATTTGTTGGGGGGCATTTGTTGACCCCTATATCTAAAACCACGCATAAAAAGACAAAAATGATGAACTAAGTAATGCGCGGGTTGGTCCGACACCTTACTTGAAGGGTCAAATGATCCTCGAATGACAAATGGATTGCGTCGTTGCGTCCGAAATATCGTCAACATCAAACATCTACATTTTATTTAATTAATTTGGATCAATCAGGGTGGTGGCATGCAAATCAAAGCAATCCTAATGCGATACAATAACATACATTTCAAGGAAAATTGGCCTCGTCGTCGACCAAATGATCTCCGATCGACAAACAGACTTCGCCATCGTGTCCGAAATGCTCTCAACCTTTAAAAACTACATTTTGTTTATTTAATTTGAAGCATTCAGATTGGCGGCGCGACCGGAGTGATTCAAATGCGGCAGTGCGCAGTTCAAAAAAATCAGCCTCGTCATCGACTTAATGATCTCCGATCGACGAACGGACTTTGCCACTGCGTCCGGAACATCCCAAATACTTAAGAATGACTTTTAATTTGATTGAATTAAATGACGTACGAGAAGGCCGACATGAATTGCGAGGCAAAAGCATAAATCACAAGATAATGATGTGCATGCTAAGGAATTTAGCCCTCGGTGTCAGCCAAATGATCTCCGATCGATGAACGGACTGTGTCATTGCGTCCGGAACACTGTCAATACTCTACATTGACTGTCAATTTGTCCAAACTAAAATTATGCCGTGACCGATGAGGGTTCTAATACGATAACACGTATTTCGAGGAAATTAATGCTCGGCGTCGATCAAATGACGTCCGATCGCGAAACGGACTACGTCAATGCGACCAGAACCTCAGCAATACCCTAAATACACTATCAATTTATCTAATTTTGATATTCATCAAATTCGACATGAATTTCGAGGCAGAATACACGCAAGTCGAGAAACAGCACGCAAATTGAGACATTTATGATTGATTGACGCATTAATATCAGCTTAATAAATGATATTACTTATAATGGCAAGTCATCATTAATGTTACTGGCGGATTTAACTCAAGTTAGCAAGAAAAGCAAAAATAAAGTCAAATGAAGTTACAAATCGCATTTAATGTCAACCACGTTCAGTCGAAGCCTGCAAAATCCCGCAAATCCCGCTTCTTGACTTCGATTTGCCTTGCCTTGATGATAAAATCAAATCAAATAAACTTCATAAAAATCTGCTCGGACACTCGGGGTAAAAGAGCAGCAAGCCTTGCACCCGTTCTTTGGATCCTGTTCCTTCTTCGTTATTTCCCCACTCGGCAAACCTCCAATCCCATTTTTAACCCCACACACACAAATCCAACCAGCCGAGAGTCTCCAAGCTTCCACCTAGCTCCATCTACTGAAGCCGATTTCCCCACTACAGCAACCCAACACCTCCTCCACTTGCGGCTTTCCCATTCACGTCCAGATTCCAACCTTCGGTTTTGCTCCAATCTGTAAGCTGCCTCCCCACCTCCGTCCAAGTCTCCATTGTCCTGTACCGATCTCCCAAACCTCCTTCCTCCCTGCTCCCGTCACCTTCCTGACCACCGAACTATTACCTGCAGCTCTTATTCTCTTCCACCAGCCTAAATCTTCTCTTCCATCTCTGTCTTATTTCTCTAGAGTTTATATGATAGTTTCATGGCTTTCATCAGCTACAAAAGAGAAGAGATGGCAAGGATTAAGCAGGCCCTTGGTGGTCCAATCGTGGAGCGGCTCATCAACGCTGGCTTGGAGTACCAGAAAGATTAAGTGAGATGGCAGACATGCATAAAGGAGGAGCTGGAAAGGCTACGAGAGAACCACCCCAAGATCTAAGCCATCATCTTTGCTTCTAGCCAAGCACTCTCAATGAGAAGAGGCTGGAGGACGTGAAGAAACTTGATAAAATTTCTGCTGAGGTTGGTAATTTCCTTCATCTTTTAGTACAAGGCGGGTGATGCAGGAGCAGCTGTTTAAGCTGTATAGAGCACGTGAAACAGGATGCTTGCCTAGAAGTGATCTCATAGGTTGAGGCAAGGATAAGGACTTTGTTATTAAGTGGCCGAGGAATCCATCAAATGAATATCAAACTACTCCATGCAAAAACATTTTCCTGCTGTACATGGTGGGTCATGGTGGCATGGGGAAGACATCTCTCCTGCAACGAGTCTATAAAGATGAAATGATAAAGGAATTTGATCTCAAAAATGTGAATTTGTGTTTCAAACAACCTTGATGTGAATCGAGTCATTGCAAATATGTTGGAATCTCTAGAAAATAAGAGGATTTTGTTTGCAGACATTTGATATACTTCAAAAAAAAAATCTCTCTCTCAAGTCAGAAGTGAAGTTCAAGAAGTTCTTACTTGTGCTAGATGATATTTGGGATGATGATAAAGAGCAGGATAAAAAAAATGGGAGAATGTGCTCGCCCCTCTGGCTTCTAAAAAAAATTGGGAAGGAAGATTTTGGTGCAACTAGGAAGGAATCTATTGCATTAATGATTTCAAAGTCTATGAATAAGATAGGTGGGATGTTCAGATTAGAGGGCTTGAAGGATGATGAGTGTTTGATGTTCCCCTACTCAGCCAAGTCACCCAAGAATCCTCCACTGTCTTCTTCTCGTTTGAAGACCACAATAACTAGAATATCTCTTACTTTTTTTTTAAATTACCTTATTATTATGCTTATTCTTATTATCATTGCCAAAAAAAAAGAAAAGAAAGAATTTTGCAAAGCTTTGAGAGCTCATTTCGTTGTTCGCAACGCGGCAAAACGACCACCTATACACGCTTTTCATAGCGTGGTGGGAGGAAGTTCGTCGCGATGCTCTCGACGAATCGGGTAATCACTTTGAGAGTTCATTTCGTCGTTCGCGGCGCACCGGCAAACCGCCTATACACGCTTTTCGTAGCGTGGTGGGAAGGGAACCCGGTGCGGCACCTACGACGAAGTGAGTGATCACCTAAAATTTCTTTTTCGGCATTCGCGGCGCACCGGCAAACCACCTATACACGCTTTTCGTAGCGTGGTAGGAAGGGAACCCGGTGCGGCGCCTATGACGAGAAAGGGATATTCATAAGTACCCGCTTGCGGGGAAATAACTGTATTTTTAAACAGGTACTGTCAAAGACCCATACACGCTTTTCGTAGCGTGGTGGGGGATGAAGAAAATACGGCCGCGGTGTCCAAAGACACCTACCATACACGCTTTTCGTAGCGTGGTGGGAAAGGCCCAGTTTCCCGTAATTTCTCCTAAACGGGGGAGACGCCGGGAGGCTGCCGAAATTTTGTCTAAAAAAGACAAGGACTTGAACAATATTTGGACAGCAGGGGACTTGATTTTGGACAACATAGAACATGGACTCAAACTGGACTTGATTTGAACAGCAGGGGACTTTTGGACTCAAACTCAAAATCGAGCACACTTTGGACTTGAAACAAATGAGGATGAGTTTCAAATCAAGTCATATAAAAGATGTCATAATGCTCCAAATAAAATTTTAAATCAAATGCAAGGGAACATGTGTTAGACTTGTGAAACAAGGGATTATAAGTATCACTCATTTACAAATAATGATGAAATTAGTAAAGAACATCATGATGCTCTCAATGAACACAATAATTTATCAGTGGTCATATGCAAAAAGAAAAATACAATATACTTGTAAGCAAATTCATCACACATATGCAAGTAAGAAGAGATAACACATGGTGGATGTGATGAATTCTTACAACCCTCATGCAGTCAAGCACACCAACTCGTCTACAAACAAGACACTGTTGATGAATGTATGCAAGCATCATGCAACGAACACAATAATATTTCTATGACGAACGCAAACTCCTACGAGTCGTCCTAGGAAACTCTTCTTGTACACAAAGTTTCTACCTATGAACTATGGCATGAAATCTCCAACGAATGTCAAAGAGCCGTCATGACAATTGGAATGTAAACACTATTAAGAGACATTCCCACAAGCAGCAACAATCCAATGTCAAACAAATGCAAGAAACATTGGCAAGTCATAGCGGTCAATATGCAGCATGTGATGAACACTACGACACTCTTACAGTCAATAATAGTGCAGTATCAAGCAAGTATATTAGTCCCTTATAAATCAATGACAGTTGTCTTAGGGTGGCAGACCCGTCCCTACAAGTAAGTACAATCATCATACCACCTGAGATTGGTGAAAAGTGGACATGATGCAAATACAACGATTCTCCTATAAACACATTTAGGAGATTGTAGTGAAACATGAATATCCCTTGCAAGTGAGGGAGACTGGTGTACAACGAATATGATGATTTGATACATTCAACGAGGTGTGAAATATGTGCAAGGAATATTGCAATACTCCTGCAATCAACCATATTCAACCCTACGAGCCAATACAACTAGACGAATTTGTTTGATTGAACAAATTTGCAAAGTGAATGAGCATAAAGAAATTTGGTAGCGTCCCTATCACCAACAACGACTCAACTCCACGAGAACACATCAATCCCCCACAAGTGGAAGAGTTCAACGATACTATCGAAAACATATTCCACATCCAACATGTTAGTCGTAACCAGAACGGATTTGACATGCAGTGGAAGTAGCGATGTGGTACATGTAGGTGTATGCAAGCGAATGCCGTTGTACACTGCATCGCGCCCAACAGAGTTAACGATCCATGTTTGGCAAATGTGCTGTTAAAGATTAATGTAAAGCATGGCACCCTAAACTTAAAATTACAAGTGGGGAATATAATTGTTGTTCCAATCATTCCAATGGTCACAATAATTATTTCGGAATGGGTAGCTGGCGAGGATCTCCTGGGAAACCTGACGAATCTTCCATCACTACAGTTGTCAGTTCAAGATGGTGGCCATGAATTCCTATACGAGTTCTGAGAAGAGAAAGTCATATCAAATCGCCTTTATAGATGAATGGTTATGCATCTAACACACCATCTACATGCAAATACAAAAGAGCTATGATGAAGATAAACATCTACAAATTGCCATAGAAGATCCGTTGCACACCTAATATGCTATCCGTAAGAAAGATACGAGGGAGCTTCGGTAGATGACAACGTCTACCAGCAAAAGCAGGAGATTCGTTGGTGCACTATAATTCATCTACAAAAAGCAACCAGTAGTGCACGACAGTCTACCTGTGCAAAGCAGGGAACAATTCAGTCCAGAAGCTGCTACAATACGCCACCGGATCTGCAACTTTCATGCAAGCGGACAGAAGGCGTTTACAAATATTTTCTAAAAGTACCCCTGCACGTGTGCACTTTAATTTGTATACACATAGGTACACTAAAAGGGGAAAATATAATCATAACCCGCATGGGCCCCGGCGAGCGTGTCATTGGTATACACGTGACGTCTAGGGATGCTGCGCGGGTCAATAAATTTGAACCCGATCCTCCTAAAGCAAGCAGATAGGAGTAGACAAGGTTCAATAAATAATTATAAAATGCCCCCAAACACCCGCATGGGCCCCGACGAGCGTGTTATTGGTACACACGTAACGTCTAGGGATGCTGCGCGGGTCAATAAGTGAATTCAAGTTCGAGCCCGATCCTTCTATTCAGGTAGATAGGAGTCGATACGGCTCGAACTATTAAATAAATATACGGTCACGAGGTCGACCGAGATATTTATTCTAAACGTTCATGTTAGGCCTTCAAGGCCTATAATCAAGAGAATTCACTAACAAGGGCATAAAGCCTACGAAACCCGATCCTCTGTCAATCACTAGACAGAGTCGACAAGGTTCAAATAAATAAGATATAAATGACCCCATACACCCCGATGATGGCCGTGTTGAATGCAAATCTCAACCGGAGGGGTCCACACATATCATTTCAAATACCACCCAAAACTCTACAAAAATTCCCAAAATCCCAAACTCCGAAAATATTTAAAAAATTGAAATCCATCCGTCAAACCACTTAAAGCGAAATTCATCCATCCTCCGCAACGGTTTGCCGAGGTGGGCAAATTAAAATTTACTTCAGCTCGCAAAGAGCTAATGACTGGTCGAAAATATCACTAGGATCCATTCTCAAACAATCTCCTGCCAGCAAGGACGTGGTACGAGTCCTCTAACCGGCAGTTTCGCCGCCAAATGGCACTGCAGGATAAACGGTTATGACTCGGGGCCCTCTGAACCAGGTGGTTGCCGCCAAATGGCACCATTATATTATGGTTATGGCCAGAGCCCGTATGCTCCCCAATGGCATCAAATCCTTGAGACATGAATCAATAGGATATGATCGATAGGGCACAAAGCCCTCTGTTAGCTAAGGTGGATTCAAATTTGTCCCCTTAGACAAATATTCCCCCCCAGGTCTACAAGGTACCCTTGGACGAAGCAACCCATGGCTGCCGACAAGGATCCTTCTGTCAGGTTGGGTCGACTACCTCCTCTGACTAAGTAGACCAGGGACCACGATGGCCCGGGATGACGGAACCATGGGATCTTGATCGGGTCTATCATCCATTCCCCCACCATCCGCTTTAAGTGCAAGATGGTGAAAATTTCTATTTTAAACATCAAATCCCTCAATTTTCCAATACCCTAAACTCATTGCTGCTACTATATGCCAGATGCATGTATCCTTATGTATCTGATTGACGACTAGCCTTAATCGAAAGTTCTCTCTCGTTATCGGGAGGGGTAATTAACTATAGGGGCTTGCGCCTATAGGAAACCAGAACTCAGATCATAAAGTCCTCACAAAATGAGGGCGAAATCTCTGGGTAGTGTCTTATCTACTATCTCATCTGCCTTCCAAAATTTACCCCGGAACTTAGTTCGTTAAAACTCCCCCCTCAGAAAAGCACAAAAGTCGGGCGGAGGCCGGGGCCGAATTTTCGGAGCCCACATAACTTTTGATAAGCACATGAAGCAAAACTTTCATATGAGAGCCATTGTATTGTGGACAAGTATTAGTTTTTCAGATTAATCAATGTTATTTGAATGGAGCATGCATGGAAAATTAGCATAATGATCATACTCCATAGAACAAAGCAAAGCATTCACATTGGTTAGTGGTAGCAAAGTTAGCTTCTTAGATTCTCTTCCATGGGTCATGAAAAGTATTTAACTTTAGTTGATCTTTGCAAGTAAGGAAATGGAGCTAGCTATGAAAGAATTATGCTGATCTATGCAAGCTTTTTATCCTTAGGGGCTGTTTGGTACAGGATTTACACTCAGATTTACGTCGGATTTATGTTAAATCCAGCCAAACAATTTTCAAAGGCATCGTAAATCTGAATGTCACATAAATCTCGAATTTACGGATTATGCTGATCTATGCAAGCTTTTTACGATACCAAAGAACTCCTTCAGATTATAAGAAAATAACTATAAGACTAAAAAAATATGTAATTATAAAGGAGTTAACAAGTTCCGAGATGGAGTGGAGAAAACTAGAGGATGACTCCTTTGATATGGAGCTCTTCTTTTATAGAAGTCATTATCTAATAATTATGTCACTCATACTTACTTAATAAGTTATTCACTTAAGTAGAATATAATAAAATATAAAAACACAGAAATATTTAGTAATATTTTTTAACTAAAATGTAATTCCATACCTATATATATAGATATAGCTTATGATTTATAGAAGAGCTTTATTGGCTCCCCCATAAAAAAGAATAGAAAGATTTATATAGATGCTATAAAATTCTAATACCTAAAATTTATAATAATGTAATACTCAAGATTTTAAGTCACATAAAAAAATTGCACTAATAATTACTTTTCTAAAGTGAAATATAATTTTTTATTTATATATTTTGATGTTATAGAGATATCAAATTATTATATAAGTAAATATAAAAATTTAGTGATTTTTAAGTAAATCTCCTATAATAATTTTGAACGAGATGGCTTAACTCACCTACATGATATGTTCATTTGTATGCTCAAGTCTTGGAAAAGTTCTATATGGATTGTGATGAGTGTGGGTCGTTCAATGAACATAGCTTAGGGAAGCTCAAAGTTTGCTCAATAGACAGATTAAAACACAACAAATAAAATCAAACTTCTAATTATATGGATGCATTAACACCTCCTTCCATACTGATGGCTTACATCCACATAGTAAGTATGAGAGAAGAGAAGAGAAGAGAAGAGAAGAGAGAGAGAGAGAGAGAGAGAGAGAGAGAGAGAGAGAGAGATTCATCACATTATGAGGGAAGCACGTCTTGCACTTAATGTAAGATGCATGTTTACACAATTGCTTAGATAATCATTATTTCCTTATAAAGTATATATCTATGACTCATCATATCATACATTATTAAATGATTTAGAACATGTTTTCATGTGCATATTGATTTACCTTAACACATAGTATTAGTTATATTATTAGATCCAATGAACTTAGTACTTCTTTATATATTATTATTTCTGAGATATTGAGACTTCGTTTCGTACGGCTTTCATTCTACTTCTTAAAGTAATTTTTTAATATGAAAATTAAAATTTTTTAACTAAAAAATTGCTTTAAGAAGAAGTAAAAAAACCCATCCCAAATAAAGCCCGAGTCTTTCCTTGTTTATTTCTTGGAAAATCAGGAAAGCCATTTCTATGGTGGGTAAGTTAACTATTTGTGGTTGGCAAACAATGGATGAATTGATTAAGTTTTAGCTATCTTAGTTATTTATGTAATTTATGTTGTTTGGATATTATGGCTTTTGTTAAATTATTTGAATTATTAATTTGGTGGAATCTGAGTATTAAGAAAAGGTTATTGGGATGATAAATCAATTAGGTGCATATGAATGTGCCAACCTTTGCTTACAAAGTATCCTAGACATAGATTAATATATAATTTAATAAGGGGGCATTGTTGCTCCTAAAGCAAATTTGAGGGCATAGAGTTGAGCTATATTATCTTACTATTATAGGAAAATGTGTGCCCTAAATATGATAGAACAAATGAAGAGTGATATTAAATATCATAGGCGAGCATTACGAGCAATGCTGAAATCAGAAAGAGATCACTAAAGGCCTATTTGGGGCGGGTATAATATTTTGTAGAAAAATCTTTTTTTCTTAGGACTACTGTAGATACTCTAAATATGTTCTTTTTTTTTCTAAATCAAGCAGTTATTTTCTTAAAGTTACAAAACATTAGTACTTATCATTGTTAAAAACAACTCCCTACCAAAAATTTTCAAAAATATAATAATAAACAATAAAAAAAAGTGATAGCCAAATAAAATTATGATTTTGATTTCGAAAGCAAAGCAATGAAAAAGTTATCCCAAAAAAAATTTTAAATTTTATTTGGGATGATTTTTTCAAATATTTTTTTGATTATTTTGTAAAATTTTATATGATAAAAACTATCTTTTAACCATCAAATCTATCAATACCCTAAATCTAAGAAGACAAATATATACTATTTCAAAGAAAAATTATAATACCCATAAATTTTTTAAATTTACTTTTTTTCAAAATATTTTTAATAAATAATTGCAACCACCCCAAACAAACTCTAACGAAAACTCTTATCCATCTAAATTATATATATAAAGTATAAGAAATTTAACCTTAAACTTTCATACAACTATATAAATTAAAAATGTATATATTTTGATTCCACGACCACGGATTCGTTTGGGACAACTTTTTTATTGCTTTTTAAAACAGTTTTTTAGTACAAAAATTTCAAGTTCAAAAAATTTTATACTAAAAAACTGCTTTAAAAAATAGTAAGAAAGTTATCCCAGACGAAACCTAAGCGGAGTGATTGGCTTAATAATCAAGTATAAAGTTCTTGATGCATATAAACATTTTTTTTTAATTTTAATTTTAATTTTTTTTATTTTTTTTATTTTTTTATTTGATGCATATAAACATGTTATTCTTTTATGTATTGAAAATATGACACCACGTGCGTATGAATCCCTGACCAATTCTTGCGCCGCTTTGTCCGACGAACAGCCATTGCTTAGTTGCTTGAAGCAAAGTACGCACCTAATTTGTTATTCTATTACTTCTTCATTATACTGAAATGTATTGTAAGGAAGCTCGTTGACAATGCATTCAGTAAACGGCTACATTCTTTGAATAGTTTAAAGAAGGAAATTGTGGCTTAGTGGTGGTCATCAACATTTGATGTCCCCTGCACGACTTTCACAGCTTTTTTATGTCCGCTTGATGCTTATGAACTTTTCGCTCGCACGTAACTCATTTTGGTCTGTTGGTTGAGAGTTTTAGCTATCAGCTAAGAGGTCATGAGTTCGAGTCTTGCATATATGATGTATGTGTGAGTTTATCTTAATTGACCCAAATATTCTAATATATATATATATATATATAACTCTTTTAAAGCTGTAGTTTAGTATTTTATTTATCAAATATGTTGCATTTGAATCCATATCTTAATCTAACAAATGAGATATTTAAACATAATTATTATCATTATTTAACAAAAAAAGTATAATAATAATTTAAAAGGGGATTTACAATTCTCATGTATTTTGAGTATATAACACTTAAACTTTGATTATTATTTATATAATACCTAAATCATTAGGGGCTCTTTGGTTTGCTAAAACAGAAATTCAAAGTTATTTGAATGAGTGTAGAATAACACACTATTTTTTTTTACTTGAAATAAAATGAATGCAATATAAAGTCCAATAATGATAATGATAGAAGGTAACGAGTAGCGGATGACGCAAGGGCCGACATGAAGTGAAGGCAATGGGCGGCGATAATAGGCGGCGGCAGATGGCAATGAAAGCGATGCCCACTTGTGGTGTACTTTGGAATTTGATCGAAAATAGACTAATTTTGAATACATAAAAAATGAATAATGGAATGAAAAGAATTAGCCAAAACTTCACTCTTCATTCTTTTTTCATCAAATCAAACATCAAAATTCTAAAATTCTCTGCCTTAGGAATACTTTACATTCCCATTTTTAACAAATAAAAAAACCCCTAAATCGCATCCAAAATATCTCGAATAATATCAATTGTTTTGAAGTAAAATACAAATTTTTATGTATCCATCGGATGTGAATCAAATACTAAAATTTTATATAAATAAATAGTGATATTTTAGTAATAGATATATAAATAGATAAAATGTATATGACATGTATGTAAATCCTTCAAATTAAAAAATAAATTATTTTATAGACTTGATGTAACCAGTGTCTGTTTTGTCTCTAGGGCCTGGGCCAACAGCCCCTGCAGGCTACCATAGAAAGAGTCCAACAGCTTGGAGAGCTAGATTACTATGATATTGTCCTTCTCTGCATAATTAAGTGGGCGCATTCCAACTGCTTTAAAGATTCTCTTAATATAAGACAATGCAAAGGGAAGATTGTAGCCCCACTTTGACTTTGATATACTCGCTGTAGCCTAATAAGGAATAATTGTTTGGATTACAATAACTAATACATTTGAGGATGCTGATGACTTGTGAAGTTGGGAGAGATGGAGCAGGAACCATGAGCACAAGAGAAAGGGCTACTTCATTGCATTTATTGATGGTCTAATACACTTTAATAGAGAGTACTTATAGAAATATAGAACTACTAAGAACTCATTAATCACCGAATAACTAAATAAGAACCACTACATATGAACTATCAAGACCCACATCGACCTACTAACATAATACTAAACTATCGATATGCTAATACATTCAGGTTGGATATTATTAGTAGAATTCAAGTTGGATGGTTGAAATAGAGAAATGCATTGGGCCTGTTGTGTGATAGAAAAGTATTCCTCAAATTTATGGGAAAGTTTTATAAGATCGTGGTGAGACCTACAATACTTTATGGCGTAGAATGTTGGCCATTAAAAAAAAAAGCATAGCATTAAGTTAAATGTTGCAGAGATGATGATGCTCAGGCGGATGAGTGGTTTTACTCTTAGAAACAGAATGCAAAACAAACATATACGTGAAAAGGTTGAACAAAATGCAAAAAAAACATATAAGTGAAAAGGTTGGAGTAGCTCCAGTGGTAGATAAGATTACAAAGAGTCACCTTAGATGATTTGGTCACATAAAATGTTGGTCTTCCAATGACCCAATTAGGAGAGTAGATGTATTAGATTTGACCTATGTTAGAAAGGTAGAAGTAGATCTAAAAATATCTAGTTAGAAAATATTATAAATGATATTTTTTTATTAGATTTAAATGAGAATTTAATTCTTAACTGGACACAATGGAAAAAAATGATTAATATAACTAACCCCACGTAGTTGGATAAAGGCTTGATGTTGTTGTTGTTAACACAAAGAACATTTCTTGCCAGCTGTCATGGTTAAAGATTATACGGTCCTCCAATCAGGCTCTATAATTACTCTTGTATCCCTGTACTCAATGAATAAGAAATGAATACTTCATTTTAGTATTTCCGTTGTTTTCTTTTCCTGCTTGCCTTACAGCCTTTGCAGGCTAACATGGTATCAGAGCAGCATGCTGAGGTCTAATTTCGTTTTTTTTTCTTTCGCCGGATTCTTGTTCTGTCTCTCTTCCTTCTTCTTCCGGCGTATCTCCATTTTTTTTTCTTTTCTCTACCAATGGAAGGATCTGCAACTTCTCTTCCCACTGTGGACTCGAACCCTCACTGTCCCACGATCTCAATACCCCCTCAACTCAAATTCTTGATGAGCAACATCAAGAACCTAGTTCCTACACCTCTAGCCGCAGATAATTACCCAATATGGCGGTCTCAAGTGGAAAAAAATTTTCAAGCAAACGGCTTCAAAGATTTTCTTGATGGTTCAACTCCCTATCCCCGAAAACATCTCTCCCCACTGTCTCATCCTCCTCCGCCGCACCTCCTCCGCAAGACACCTGGATCTTAATTTATCAGAATCTTGCCGCTACCCTCTTCTCCATTATTACTCCATCTATACTTCCCTACGTCCTGTCCTTAGCCCACTGTCAAGACATTTGGACAACTCTAGCTCACTACCTTCAATCCACTACCCGATCTCACGTAATTCAATTAAAGAATGAATTACACCATCTGTCCAAGGGCGATAAAACTATGGTTCAGTTTCTTCTCGACATTAAAACTAAAGTTGACGATATCACAGCCGCCGGCAGTTCAATTGACTCTGAAGATGTCATCCTCTACACTCTTAACGGTCTTCCTCCCTCCTACCAGTCATTCAAGACGGCTATACGCACAAACTTGCAGTCGTTAAATCTTGACTTCTATAGCCTCTTATGCAGTGAAGAACAAAACATACTGCAAGATGCCACCAAAGATCTTCAATCACTTCACTTAACGGACAACAATCTAGCGCTCACTGCCTCCAGAGGTTGAGGAAGGGGTCGGTTCCACAATACTCCCGGACCTCGTGGTCAACGATCGCCACAACAAGCAGGTCGCGAAGGCAGAACTACAAATTGCAACATCACCTGCCAGATTTGCAATAAACATGGCCATTCTGCAATTCGCTGTTGGTATCGTACCGATCCAACGTATATAGACGCTACACCGAACTCAGCTCTGTTTAGCTCGCCGGGGACTCCCTATCAAAATGACTGGTTCTTGGACAACGGTGCCTCGGTCCACCTCACCTCTGATGCAACTCAACTCAATAACACCGAGCCTTACACTGGATCGTCTCAAATGGTTCTTGGCAATGGACATCATCTACCCATTCAAAACACAGGTAAAGGTCTACTTCCAACTCCATCAGGTACACTCTATCTTCATAAACTTCATCATGTACCAAATCTTGCGTTTAATTTGCTTTCTGTACACCAATTAGCTACTGATAATAACTGCATTATCTCTTTTTCTCCATCTGGTTATCAAATAAAGGATTTGACAACCAAGCATCTTCTTCTTCAAGGAACATGTCATAATGGACTCTACAGAATTCCTCACACCAAGATGACTTCAAACCTTGCTCTTCTCTCTGTGCAAACTATACCAGATCTTTGGCATAGTCATCTTGGACATCCTGCCTACTCCACCGTCCGCACTTTAGCTTGCTGTCATTCTTGCATTTGTACCGATTCTTTACATAATTCTTGTAATACATGTAATGTTGCTAAAAGCAAACGTCTCTCTTTTCTTCCTTCTAAAACTACTACATCTACCCCATTCGAAATTATACACTCTATTGTATGGGGTCCATCCCCGAACATATCTTTACAAGGATATCGCTATTTTGTGTCATTCATTGAATGACTACACTAAATACACCTGGGTTTTTCCATTAATTCACAAATCGGAAGTAACTCAAACTTTCATTAATTTTCACAAATTCGTCAAATGTCAAGTTCATCAAAACATTCGTATTATACGTACTGATGGTGGGGGTGAGTATATCAATCACATGTTCAAATCTTACTGCACTCATTGGGGCATTAGCCATCAATACACTTGTCCCTATACCCCCTCAATAAAAGGTATCGCGGAAAGGAAAAATCGCCATATCCTTCAGAATTCTTCTGATCCATTCTAACGCACCCTTTCATCTATGGGCTGAAGCTCTTCACACTACCATTTACTTAATAAACCGCCTTCCTACTGCCACTCTTCATAATAGCACACCATTTTTTCAACTATACAACAAACAACCTACCTATACTCACCTTCGTGCATTTGGTTGTCTATATTATTCTTGGCTCAAACCATATTCCAATTCAAAACTATCACCTCTATCAACCCCATGTGTCTTTATCGGGTATGCTCAAATGCAAAAAGGATATCGCTGTCTTGATATCTCTACAAATCATGTATATATATATATATATATATATATATATATATATCAAGGCATGTTGTATTTAATGAGAGTATCTTTCCCTACAAAAACCATCAGGACAATCCCTCCACATCAAATAACCCAGAAATCCTTCACGGTCTCCCTCCTCTATTATTGGTTCCTACGTCTGCTACCTCTGTTCTGAAAACCAATTTCACAATTCATCCTTCCACACCTACACATGCCTCTACTACACAGTCTGCTCTTATTATAACCCGATCCACGTCCCTCTCTCCTATCCCTTCAACTATACCAACACGGCAACACCTACCCCTACGCCACCTCATCATCACATGATAACTAGATCTCAAGCTGGTCATTTAAAACCAAAGAAAAATTTTGACCTCACTCACCAACTCTACACACCTGATCCAACCTCCTACTCCCAAGCATCCAAACTTGAACATTGGAGAACGGCCATGTCCCAAGAATTTCAAGCCTTACAATCTCAGGGCACCTGGGAACTTGTACCCTCTCACTTATCACCAAACCCACATGGATGCAAGTGGACGTTTCGTACCAAATATAATTCAGATGGAACCATCGCTAGATACAAAGCACGTCTAGTAGCTTTAGGCTATAATAAAAAATTCGGCTTGAATTACACTTAAGCATTCAGTCCTATTGCAAAAATTTCAACATTGCATGTTCTTTTACTTACTGCCCCATTCATCACAATTGGAATATTCTTCAACTAGATATCTCCAATGCTTTTTTAAATGGCAAGCTAACTGACACTGTCTACATGAAGCAACCACCAGGTTTTACAGATACAAATCATCCCACCCACATCTGTAAGCTCAATAAAGCTCTTTATGGGCTTAAACAAGCTCCAAGACAGTGGTTTGAAACACTAATAGGTTTTCTTCATGAATAGGGATTCACCACTAATACTTCGGATCCCTCCCTCTTGATTTATCGGAATAATTGTTCTAAACTGTATTTTTTAGCCTATGTAGATGACATTATTCTAACAGGAAATGATAGCACTACCATCACAAATCTTCTTCAAGCTCTCAACAATCAGTTCAAAATGCGTAATCTGGGCACTCTAACGCACTTCCTGGGCATTACAGTCGAACGAACGTCTACCGGGCTTCTACTTCACCAAGACAAGTATGCTGAGACCATTCTTCACCGGGCTGGGATGCTTAATTGCAAACCAGTTGCAACACCGACTCAGCTGAAATCACAAAAGCAAACTGACTCTCCAATGTTCTCCAACCCGAAACTTTACCGTCAACTAGTAGGAGCACTCTAGTATCTTATGATTACTTGTCTGGACATTACATATGCCGTCAACAAAGCCTGCCAACATATGCATCAACCAACCGATCTCCACTTTGAATCCCTCAAACATATTCTGCGTTATATACGAGGAACTATCCATTATGGTTTACATCTAAATCCACATACCCCTCTCACCCTCTGAGCTTATACAAATGTAGATTGGGCAGGAGATCAATCAAATCGAAAGTCGACTGCAGGGTACTGCATGTTCCTGGGAACATCCCTCGTCTCCTGGAGTGCAAAGAAACAATCAACCATCGTCAGATCCTCCACTGAGGCTGAATATCGTGCCATAGCTACGGCCGCAACGGAAATTATATGGCTACGTCATCTGCTACATGAACACGACTGCCCACAACATCAGCTAACAACACTATACTATGACAACACCTCCGCTATAGCCCTCACCAACAACCCCATCTATCATGCTCGCACAAAGCATATAGAGATTGATTGTCACTTTATTAGAGAATGTATAAAAAATAATACTATTCAACATCATCATATTGCCTCAAAGGACCTATTAGCAGATATCTTTACAAAATCTTTAACCATCTCCAGGTTTAACTACCTCACTCCCAAACTGATCGACAAGTCCTTGCCATTAGCTTGCAGGGGCATGTTAACATAAAGAACATTTCTTGCCAGCTATCATGGTTAAAGATTATACGGTCCTCCAATCAAGCTCTATAAATACTCTTGTATCCCTGTACTCAATGAATAAGAAATGAATACTTCATTTTAGTATTTCCGTTGTTTTCTTTTCCTGCTCGCCTTACAACCTTTGCAGGCTAAAAGTTGTTGTGGTGGTGGTGGTGGTGATGGTGGTGGTGTACCCCTCATCTGTAGACATAATTGTTATTTTTAATAATGTTTTTCCCATAACTTGAATTGAAGTTTAATTAAATGTTTAATAAAGATCTAACATTAGATATTTCCCAAAGAGATTTGTAACAATTGTGATCATTTGCTAGAAAGCTCAATAGTCCCAAATGAAAGCAATTTCACTGAGTTTTTTTAGATGTCTTGAGAGATGTCCAGATAGCGCACGAGTGTCTGAATCGGAGCAATTGATTAACCAGTGCTTTCTAATGATGCCACATTTATGATTAATAAATATATCATCACATACCTGAGAGATTCTAAAAGTTATATTTCTCTCCCTATTTTGAAGGTTGTCACAAATGCAGCCTTAATGATTGATGGTGTTAAAACTTGTAACAAGAGATGAGATTGATTCAACTATGCATGGCGAATAAAAAAAAAATAAGCCAGTGAAGAAGGATTCTGTAGATAAAAATGCAGTCATTGAATTGAATGGTTAGCCTATTTATTTGGCACCATTGAACTAGTTAGCGATAAGCAACTTTGTCGGCAGTAAAAAAGGGAGAAGATTTGAGCTCGTAGAGCAGGAAGAAAGTCTTGATGGTGACTCTACTGCTAGGATGAAAGAAATAGAATTGGCAAAGACATGATGGTCGACATGACAGGGATGAGTGGTGTGACTGCAGAAATTCATCCTATCTCAGGAATTTAAAAAAAAAAAATACCGTTTAAGATTCAGAAATATAGAAGATGATAAGAAATAAGGATTTACAATATAGCTCACTACTAATACCCAAGCATCCAACTCTGTCGTCTGAGGGGCAAATTTTTTTGTTATTTATAGCAATGATTTCTCAAAAGTCTATGTCTAGTTAAAGAATTAATGAATATCTAACACCAATCGATAGAAGTTACTCTTGGATTCGAGTTAATATCTAAATTAATGCTATAACACATATCAAGTGCCTCCTTTACTAATAATGCATATCTTTATGATTGAATTGAAAACATTTTCATTGTTATATGATAATAAAGCCAATGGTTGAGGTTTCCCTAAGAAGATTTGTAACAGTTGGGATCTTTCTATGAAAAGTTGCAAGACAAATTAATTTTGCGGAGAATTTTAGCTGCAACAAGAGATGTCTATGTAATTTCAGAGTGTCTCAGCCAATTTATTCATTAATCATTGCCATCTAATGGTGTCATGTATTGGAAGAATTCAAGTGTTAAATTTATTCTCTAATATTGAAAGCCTGTAAATAAGATAGGATTTTAAAATGAATCCCTTGCTTCCTTGAACTTAATTTCTTAATCCTATTTCATAAATGTTGTGCATATTCAGCTTTTCATCATGATACACAATCAAGGATATCCTTCAAAAAGTTAGATTAGAAGAAACCTCTCTTAGAACAAGGGTGAGAGTATCGATGATGCGTTGACAAAAGTTGTCACTAATATAACATTGATGGTTGACGATTGCTTGAACTATGGATGAAAATGGTAATTAATAGCTCCAGCAACGTGAGAGGATCAAACCAAAATGAAGGACTTCGAGGTTCAAATGATTGAGCTTAACGCTCAAGTTAGGTCAGATAGTATCTGAATTTAAATATGGATTAATTACAATTTTAATTTTAATTAAATAACTAGGCTTAAATTTAATAAATACAAAAGGACATGTGATGAAATATGGCTAATACTTGGATCAGGATGAAGGCCTCTTGATTTGAGACTTGGTGGAGGCTAAAGAAAAGTTAGGTCCACGATCATAAATCAATTTTGATCAAATTTGCATTGACCCAAGGAGAATCCACTAGATTCACCTTGTGAGTTTCGTTTCAGAATCAAGTCTGATTGATGAGTTGAGTCAATTTTTATTGAGCTTAGTATCAACCAAACTCAAGTTAAATCAACTAGAGGTGAGTCAATATGTAACCTAAGGCGGAGTTTACCTATGGGGGTAAAAGTATGGCTCAACAGGATGACTATTAGTCATCTACTTGTACAAGGCTAAGTTTAGGATATCTCAAGGGCTATGTTGATCAAAGATTGACTCATGCAAATGGATCAGGCTAAGGGATCCACCAAAGTTGAGAGCAGTCAAGTAAGGGTTGATTAGATGTGACAAAATATGTCACTAAAGGCCCAGTGGTCAATCTAGATTGGCTTAGAGCATGAGATTGGAGTTAGAGTTTTAATGCCTAGAGTTAGTTCAATGGTGTAATGGTAATCTTACTGGGGACATTAGTTGTCAAATCAACTACTATGTTGCCTAAATGCTAGATTAAAGGGCCATGCTAGGTCCTAAATAGGTCGACTAGATCTGAGCCTAAGCTAACTAAGGTCTTGCACTATGTTGGTCCTTTAGACCCTCTTAATGATCATGCTAATTAGTTCAGGGCCTACAAAACAATCTTGGAGCACCACTTAACACCGTTCTGGCCTTGGGCCAGTATCTCCACGGTAGGAAATTGCTAGCAGACCCAAGAACAGAGATGAGCAACCACCACTTGAATAAATTCAAGAGAAATCTCTCTCAAAACAAGTTCAGGCCAAAATTCTCTATCTCATAAAACTGGGATGCTACCTATATATAGCAATCTGAAATACAATACTTAATAAAAACAGAGAAAAGCCTTAAATAGAAAAATACACTTTATTAAAAGAAAATAAAATGATAAGCTAAGCTAACTACTTTGCCATCTAGCCAGCTCAGCTCCGACGTCATTCCCTCGGGGTTGGAGGCGTGTCTGCTTCATAGTATGGGCTTAGATCGACGACATTAAAAGTGGCTGAAATGTTATAATCACCGGGTAGATCAATTTGATAGGCATTGTCATTTATCTTCCTTATTATCCGAAAAGGGTCATCGGCTCTTGGTTTGAGTTTGCTGAAAGATCGCAGAGGAAAACGTTCCTTTCTAAGACGTATCCAAACAAGGTCCCCTTCTTGGAATTGCTGGGCTTTTCGTGTTTTATTGGCCTGTTTTTGATATTTGGCGTTGTATTATGTATCATGTTTTGCACTTGTTTGCGTAATTGCTGAATTTCCCTACTATGGTGCTCCCCGTCAATGTTGTAGGCGATTGTAGGCAATTGTGGGATTAAGTCAATTGGTGTCAGAGGATTTACTCCATATACTATTTCAAAAGGACACTTTTGTGTAGATTGATTGACTGATCTATTAAAAGCAAACTCTAATTGAGCTAGCAGGAGATCCCACTGGCGAATATTCTTCCCAATAAAGCATCGCAGTAGATTTCCTAAACTCCTGTTTACTGTTTCCGTTTGCGGATGATCGGTTGACGAAAACTGCAATTTTGTGCCCAATTTTTCCCATAAGGTGTGCCAGAAGTGGCTAAGGAACTTAATGTCGCGGTCGGATATAATTGTTCTAGGGATGCCATGTAGTCGCACTATTTCTTTGAAGTATAATCAGCCACATTAGTAGCGTCCAGCGTTTTGTTGCAAGGCACGAAGTGTGCCATTTTTGAAAACCGATCAACAACAACCATTATGGAATCTTTATGCCGTTGTGTGCGAGGTAATCCCAATATAAAATCGATGCTAACATCAACCCACAGGGCTTCAAGAATGGGCAGTGGAGTATATAATCCCGAACGCTAATCTTGCGTCTTAGCTAGTTTGCACATCCGATACCATTTGATGAATCTATCAACATCTCTTACTAGACATGGCCAATAAAAATGTTCTTTAATTAAAAGCAGAGTTTTGTCTCTACCAAAGTGGCCAGCAAGTCCACTTGTATGGCATTCGTTCATAATCAAAAGGCGCATAGACCCTTATGGAATGCATAGTTTGTTTCCTTAGAATAAATGACCATTTATTATGTGGTAGAGCTGTTGTGGTCCGTTCTGGCACTTCTTCCAAATCTCCTTAAAATCTGGATCGATTTGATAGGCTTCCTGAAGAACATCAAAGCCCAGAACTTGACTTTTCAACCTTTGCAAGAGCAAATGTCTGTGGCTAAGAGCATCAACCACCTGTTTACTAGTACCTGATTGATGACGAAGCACATCATGAAAAGATGCAAGGTATTCGACCCAAGCAGCATGCTGACTGTTCAATTTATTTTGAGAATTGAGGAATCGGAGTGCTTCATGATCCGAATAAAGTATGAATTCACTGACCAATAAATAGTGCTCCCAATGTCGTAGAGCTCGGGCAATAGCGTAGAATTCATTATCATACGTCGAATATTTACGTCGAGCCTCGTTAAGCTTTTCGCTGAAGAAGGCAATAGGGTGATTGTCTTGACTAAGTACATCACCGATGCCCACATTTGAGGCATCACACTCTACTTGGAATGGTTGAAGAAAATTTGGTAGTGCTAACACCGGCGCGCTGGATATTCTCTACTTTAATTGGTCAAAGCTGGCTTGTGTTCTCCCATCCCAATAGAATTGGCTAGCCTTGAGAACTTCAGTTAAAGGCATGGCCACTGAACTAAAATCTTTTATGAATCTTCAGTGAAAAGAAGCAAGACCATGAAATCAGCGAATGTCTGTGAAAGAATGAGGTTTTGGCCAATGACAAATGGCCTCAATTTTTGCGGGGTTAGCTTCTATCCCTTCGGTGGAGATGATGAAGCCTAGGAAGTTCACCTTTGGAGCTAAACACTGGCATTTGGATGGATTGGCGACTAATTTCTGCTCCCATAAAGTATCGAGCACTTGGCCAAGATGATGGATATGATCCTCTATTAATTTGGTATATATAAGAATGTCGTCAAAATAGACGACAACAAATTTGCATAGGAACGACTACATAACCTGATTCATCAATCTCATAAATGTGCTGGGAGCATTGGACAATTCGAAGGGCATAACCATCCATTCATATAGCCCATCTTGCGTCTTGAAAGTTGTCTTCCATTCATCACCCGGACGCATCCGAATTTGGTGGTATCCACTACGTAAATCCAATTTCGAAAAAAATTTGGACCCATGTAATTGATCAAATATATCATCAGTATGAGGAATAGGAAATCTGTATTTTACTGTAATTCGATTGATTGAGCAACTGTCAATGCACATTCGATACGTTCCATTCTTCTTAGGCACCAAGAGAGCTGGTACTGTGCACAGACTGATGCTTGTTCTTATAAAACCTTTGGTCAGAAGGTCTTCAATTTGCCTTTGGAGCTCTTGATGTTCGCAGGTCGCAGCCGATATGCAGGTCGATTGGGCAGTACCGCTCCAGGAACGAGATCAATGTGGTGCTGGATGTCATGTACGGGAGGCAAACCTGTAGGAAGTTTGGTTGCTAGCACATCTTCGTATTGGCATAACAGAGGTTTGATCTCATCAGGTATTTGGGGTTGTTCTTCATTGCTTTCCAACAGAATAAGTAACCTCTTTTGGCTGCCAGAACTTCACTCAAAAATGTGGAGCGGGATACCAACTAGTTGGTATTGAAAACAGAATTGTCTTGACTACTCTCGGTTAATGGAGCCAGAATTATCTTTTGTCCATTCTGAATAAAGGAATAAGTGTTAGTAGCCCCATTATGAACAGTTTTTCGGTCATATTGCCAAGGCCTTCCTAACAATAGGTGGCAGGCATCCATCGGCACGACATCGCATAAGATTTGTTCTTGGAAGGATCCAACAGAAAATGACACCATGCATCTCGTAGAGACTTGTACTTCGTTATCTTTCTGAATCCATGACAGTTTGTATGGTGATGGATGATCAGTTGTGGCCAGATTAAGTTTATCTACCATGGAAGTAGCTATGACATTTACCATGGAAGTAGCTATGACATTCTCGCAGCTACCACTGACAATGATGATTTGACAAACTCGGCCCTGAACAGTCTCTCGAGTTCTGAAAATGTTATGGCGCAACCAAGCTCCTTCCTTGTGGGTATTAAGAATTTGTCTAAGTACAAGAAGATTTCCTTCATCAGCATGCAGAATGGTTTCTTCCATCACTTCCTCAGATAATTTTTGTTGGGGAAGAGGTTCATCAGTATCGGGTTCTTCTATAAACCAAATTACCCACTGATTCGGGCAATTGGAAGCGATGTGGACAATTCCTTGACACCCCCGGAAATTGGGTTTGACCTCCAGCATGCGGACCTGGCCGAGGCATAGTGTCTTCTTGTGACCGCTGGTCACTACTAGTCATTCTTGCCTCTTTGGGGCTATTTGAGAACGTTCTTCAATAACCTCCTTGTTAGGCAGTCTGCTGTAAGGCTTGTTGCGTGTTTGTTGTATCTCCACTTTTAGTAATAGGTTGATAACATCTTGAAGGGACCAACATGGTTGTAATTGAACGACATTTGCGATAGCAGGTTGCAATCCCCCTAAAAACCGAGCAATTGAGTTTTCTTCGGGCTCGATTAAATCACATTTTAGCGAGAGCTGTTCAAACACAGCAACGTACTCTTCCATCGTTGACGTCTGCTGCCGCAATTGTAGAAATTTCAAAAACAGATCTTGACGGTATTGATCCGGTATGTATTTTCCTTGCAGTTTTTTTTTCTTTTTCTCCCAAGTGTCGATCTTACTCTTGCCTTCCCTTTTGCGAATTCTTGTTAAATTTTCCCACCAAAGAGACACATTCTTCTTCAGTTTGATAGCTACAAGCTTGATGATCCGCTCCACTGGAACTTCTTTGAATTCAAGAACTCTCTCCACAGCATGCAACCAACTAATGAATTCGTCTGGATCCATGCGACCTTCAAAATCAGGCAACTCGATCTTGACGCCGCAATCCAACGGCGGTGTCGGTCTTCTCCTCCTACGACGTCCATCGTCCAATGCTTCCTCACTCGACACTTTTTGATGGAATGGGTTGATGTCTTCTCCTTCTTCTACTTTCCACCCTCGACCCTCACCATGCTCAAATCGCGCTAGCCATTGTTGCAGCTGTGCAATTTCCCGCTGAAGATCTGCGATCACCGCTTCTTGGACAGGACGCTGTTGATTCCGTCTAGGCGGCATTCTTGCCGAGCTCTGATACCACCGAACACCGTTCTAGCCTTGGGCCAATATCTCCACGATAGGAAATTGCTAGCATACCCAATAACCGAGACAAGCAACCACCACTCGAATAAATTCAAGATACAGGAAGAGAGAAATCTCTCTCAAAACAAGTTCAGGCCAAAATTCTCTATCTCATAAAACTGGGATGCTACCTATATATAGCAATCCGAAATACAGAACTTAATAAAAACAGAGAAAAGCCTTAAACAGAAAAATACACTTTATTAAAAGAAAATAAAATGATAAGCTAAGCTAACTACTTTGCCATCTAGCTAGCTCAGCTCCGGCGTCACCACTAACCCACAAAAATGGACTATCTCGATCTCAAAAAGGAGCAAAAGAGACAAAAATTGAAATCCAAGTTAGTAGACCTTGCAATTCTAAAAGAGAGCTCAACAACATATGATAAAATATTATGTCATGAATTGTTAATGATACATGAAGAAAAAATAATTATCAAATGAAGACTAAATTTCCTTTTAAATCATGTGGTAGCCCATTTCCGACAATAATATCATAAACTTGATTCTTGTCAATAAGAGATTCACTAACACTCCAAACAATGATGGAACTACAATACTTCTATATCTATTGCATGCTCAAACTCACTGAAATGGGCCGGAATAGAAAGTCGCACTATATAGCCAGTTGATTACCCTACAACAGTTGTTTCTATGGAGTTAAAAATTGAATACCTTTAATTTGCGAGCGTTGTTCAATTATACTTCTATCTACAACTTTCCCCTCATTTATGGAAAAGGCCGTATATTCATAATTCTAAGAAAACAGATTAACATTAGCTTAGAATAATAGAATTTCATGTTAATATAAAAGATTAAAATAACATAGAATTGTATACCATTTCAGAGCTTTTCATCGGTGAATGCACAATACAAATAAATGGGTTTCAGGCCTTCATATTTGTGAGGGCTGGGGGCACACTTCTTAAGAGGCGGAGTTCCCTAATGCTTTGACATTTGAATGGGTCTTCCTTTCATAATAATCTCTTGTCGACAGTCAAAATTGATGCACAAACTTGTCTCCATGTCTTCTTTTAACGAACCTCTAGTGCTAGTTTCTCCTTGAGCAGCTTAAACTCCCATCTCTATCTTTCGGATTTTTTTGACTTTTGTGCTATCTTAGCATTATTGGATTTCCATTTAATATCTTACAAAAGACTCAGCTCATCTTACAATTGCTGTTGATACGATAAAATCTACAAAAAATTAACAATAATTGGATGAATTAATTTCAATCATATAAGATAATAAAATGAATTAATAAAGATAACCTCAATCTCAGCTATCACAACCATCTTAGCTAGGTAGGTTGACAGCTTAAAGTGCCCATATAATTAATAAAATATATCATTTATCTGCACACAAATAAAAAAATAAATTTGATTAAAAAAATGGAAACACACACTGCCAATTTCATCATACGCAACTCCCCTCCCCTTAATGACTTCCTATTTCCCTTAATGATAAGATCGTGTTTACCTATGCATAGCCACATTGGGTAAATGGGGAGGCTGCACATCGTAAAAAAAAAAACAGTGCAATATTAGATGTGGTTCGCAAAAACAAAAACAAAGGAGCACGTAAATGTATAAAAGCTTTAATTTATGTACCCATTCTTTAGTTTCGAACTTCAGTAAGTGCTGCACTAGCACTTTGAAAACAAAAGAGAGATTCTTCTTATCCAATTAGTTTACTACTTCATTCATCTCATTAGTCTTTACAACACTAAAATCTATTATCTCACCATGAAAGATGAAGCTCCAAAATTAGAGCAACATCTTCAGCCCTAAACTTCATAACTATGTCCACTAACCCAAAAAAGAACAGTTATCCCCATCAATGGAAAATAGCAGATCATCAATTAAATTTCTCTTTCATTAAGTTATGCAAATTGAGGAGATGAGAGAAAGGGGTCTTCCTAATTTCAGTTAAGTATTGATGCGAAGCATTTTAGCTTAAAACGTTCCTAGGATTATCTAATTTAGTTTGTTACAAGTTGTTACATATTTTCTAGAATCTTCTAGGTTTCTCTAGTTTTCTACTTGCTTATTATATATATACATTGTGTAAGAGGAATGGAGCATTGAATGAAGAATATTACTCTTTGAAGCCTTAGAGTTTTGTGTCTCCTTGTTCCCTTGGATTGGGATTGAAATCCTTCAAGCAGGTTCGATTCTTCCGACGATCACCACATCAGTTTAGTATCAGAGCCTGGAGCTTGCAAAGATCGATGAACTGCAGAAGAAGGTTGGCTGTCGACGACGATTGAAGCAGGAGAATAAGAAGGGTGGTCAACGACGATCAACGCCAAAGAAGGTGGGCTGTTGACGATGATCGAAGCCATATAGCCTTCTATCAAGCTCAAGTGAAGGCATCACTTGATCGAGTAGACAAAAACCTTGATCGGATAGACAAAAATCTTCGATCCATAAGAAGAATGGGAATGCCCTCGGCAACCATACCGGCATCTTCTTCTTCGCTCCTCTCATCCGCTTCACGCGAACGCCACCGGTCCCGTAATATACCCACTATGGTCGACGACTACCCTCCGCTCGAGCTGCCTCTCCGGTGGCGCGACCCCCCTCTGCTCCAATGGCGAGATCCTTCGCCTGATCCCTTATTCCACACTCAACCCGCTGTTGTCACCCACATCTTTTGTTCTCCAGAACTTCCAATTTTGTGTGTCGCCACTCCTCTGCCAGGCATCCAACCCAATAGAGCACATGACACTCCCATCCCGGCACCCGTCTCCGACATGATCCAAATTCCTTATGATTCCGTTCCTCTGACATCAGCTAGCCCCATTCCTCTGACATTTTCCCATTTCCGGAATGTCACAGACCTCGAGCTAGATATCGAACAGATCTGCGATCCCCAACAACCCCAACACAACTTGCCGCTTCTGCATCCGCAACACTCGACCTGCGACACCAAACTCTCTCCTGCTTCGGAGGATCCTTCTCATGCTGATGTGCAACGTTCAATTAAGGTTCAATTTGTTAGTGGCGGTGGGAGTTTGTCTTCAAGGCCCGTTGATGAGGAAGAAGCCGATGTAGATAGTGAGGAAAAACTTATGCTGAAGCCCTTGCATTGGGATCAAGTCCGGGCAAGCTTTGATCGGGCCATGGTTTTGGTCAAGCCAAAATCTACTTCATTCTAGATGATCGAAGCTTTGTTTGTGAACAATTCGACAGCTCCTCCAAAATAACAGAGCAGGAGGGCGATCCTTCCACCATTGAAGCAAGAAGAAAGAGTGCTAGATCCAAAGAAGTTGCAGAACATTGCGACACTCTTACGAGCTTTGAATGAGACAAGAAAGGAAGTATCTGAAACTTTGTTACATGGAAATACTAATGAGCTAGCAGCTGGGTTTTTTGAAACCTTAGTCGAGATGGCTCCCAAGGAAGTACAGTTCAAATTTAGGAACTTCAATGGTGATATATCAAAAATCAAGCTTCAGAGCATTAATATTGTTTTGACTAACTTCCCAGCCAATCAGGTACTTAAAAGTTTACTAATTTCTAAAATGGGCTTCCATTCTCTTCTATGGGCTGAAGCTCGGCCGAAGTCAATGATCTGTTTACTTCTAGAAAATCAAAACTTTGATCTTCTAGCTATTAACCTGAGAAAGTTACGTGATGATGGATATTTCTGCAACTCCTTGATTTGTTTGCATGTTAGGTGTAAAGATATTGTCTATGCTCGTAAGATGTTTGATGAAATGCATGAGAGAGATGTGGTCTCTTGGATTAATATGATCGCTGGTTACATTCAGAATGGAGACGCCTTAGGTTCCTTTAGATTGTTCCACGAGATAAGAACTTCTAGCATTGAGCCCAATTCAGTGACGTTGGTTGTTGTGATTCCAGCATTTAAAGTTAAAGAAATTGTAGATGGAATGAAGACAGGTAGCAGATTGTTAAGGGAGAAGGTGTCGTTGCTTTTATCTACAAAGTTTTCATGCCATTCTCATAAGTTGGTTACCCTTGTATATTTGAAGACAATTACTATGTATTTGAAGTTTTTACAGAAGAATGGATAGTATACACTTAATGTAATTGCAGCATTCTTGGATGAGAGTGGGGTACTCATACAACTAATGAATGAGCTTGTGATCATGCATCAAATATGCAAAGTATTCGACCCAGGGATCTGGTTAGGATGTCCACCTTTACCTCCCTCCCGATGACACGCCTTGACGAAGTTGAGCTCTTTTGACGCAAGGGGAGAATGATGCGGAACATTTTAGCTTAAAACGTTCCTAGGATTATCTAATTTAGTTTGTTACAAGTTATTACATATTTTCTAGAATCTTATAGGTTTCTCTAGTTTTCTACTTGCTTATTATATATATACATTGTGTAAGAGGAATGGAGCATTGAATGAAAAATATTACTCTTTGAAGCCTTAGAGCTTTGTGTGTCTCCTTGTTCCCTTGGATTGGGATTGAAATCCTTCAAGCAGGTTCGATTCTTCCGACGATCACCACATCAAGTATTTAGCATCTGTCTTAACCTTTAGCTGGCATATGATGTTATAAAATTGTGTAACTGGATTTTTCAATTAGATACTTGTTCCCCTTTGTGCTCTAATATTATTCAAATTAAGCAGGTCTTCTGAACTAAAATATTGATCATCTACATTCTCTTCAATTATATCCTACGTCCCAAAGTTCTCTTGCCTCATATTAACAACCTCTTCACAGATTCCAACCGATTCAAAAAATCATTTTCTCTCTTTCAACTTCTTACATATTCTTGCTATGTTTAGCTTTTGTTCTCCTCTTGTATGTCTAGCGTTTGTTCTTCTCTTGTATGTCTTAGGTGCCATTTTCAAAACAATAATAACAATCAAGAAAAACATGCATCCTAGAAGTTAATGATGACAAAAATAAAGGCTTCCTCAGAAAAAAAAAAATTGATAATGAAAATATTAAGTTATAGTGTTATACATTGTATGAAAGAAAAACAAAATTAAGAAAAAGATAACTAGTAAATTCAGATTTAAAAGTAGGATAGTAAATTCAACATTTGGAACCAAAATTAAACCCTCCCAACTCCAGATAAACTTTCATACCTAATCATGATAGCAAACAATGATAAAAAGAAACCCAATTCACCAAATTAAGATGAAAATTCATAAATTGAAAAAGCCAAGTGTAAGCCTTCTCTTAGTTAAACATCTAATCATCGATCAATCCCACTGTAAAAAAAAAAAAAAAAAAGTAATAAATCATCCAGCCAACCCTTTGGATTCTGAACAAAACTTCTAATCGAACAAATGAAGCATGCATAAAGTCCACTTAAGTCTTTAAAAAAAAAAATCAGAAAAAAATAGTATTCCTCCAGTAGACGGGTGGGAGAAGATGAGGCGGGCACAAGAAACTGTTGACCTGTAACTACCATCCTCACCCCCACGTTCACTGTCAACCGGCTCCCACGATCGCACGATCCCACGCCCGCATTTACGACACAAAATGACGAATCCCTCTCCCATTCACATAGATGCTCTCAGAACCGAACAGAAAAAAAAAAGGGGGCTTCGTGACTTACCTCTCCCAGGCTGACGTCTCTCGCTCGATCTCCCTCAGAATCGAACGCAAGGAAGAGAATCAAAGCCGGATCTCCCTCTCCTGCTCTAGTACGCGACAATAGCAGTGAGCGAATCACCGGATTCCGCCGACGACCAGGCCGACCCGACCCGCCGCCGGCCGCTGTCTCTGCTTGCACAGCCGACGCCCGCCTCTGACTCCATTCCGTGCCCTAGACCTAGACGAACCAGCCGCCGGCCAGCCTTCGTCGTCGACCTCCAGCCGACTGCACCCGTCGACTCGACGCCCGCCTCCTTCCCGGCGACCTGCTCCCGCCGGTCTCCGTCCCTAGCCCGACATTGGGCTCCCTCTCTGTTTATATATATAAAGATGAAATAAAATATAAAATAAAAGGGGGAGAAGAAATTTTCAAACATGTACCACAACAAATTAAAGATTTTGAAGGAAGTTCCCAGATTGATATAATCCCTTCAAGCCCTCGGTCGTCTATCTGATCCAACCAAGAGATCAAAGACACTAATGGGATCGATTCGCTCTCCAAATCTCCTCGTCGTTGATTTATTATGGTCGAGTCGAGCCAAAAGGGCAAGTGCTCTCCCTTACCTCTTAGCATTGGGGAGAGGACGCCAGAAGGTTGCCGGATTTTTCAGGAAAATAAAAATATTTTTTAAAATTAAATTAAAATTAAAAATAATATGGATCACAACAAATTGAAGATTTTGAAGGAAGTCCCGGGATTGATACGGTCCCTCGAAGCCCTCGATCATCGATGATCTGACCGAGGGATCGAAGACACTAATGGGATCGATTCGCTCTCCCAATCTCCTCACCGTCAATTTATTCTGGCCTAGTAGAGCCAAAAGGGCAAGTGCCCTCCCTTACCTCCCAGCGTCAGGGAGGGGACGCTGGAAGGTTGCCGGATTTTTCAGAAAAATAAAAAAAAATATTTTTTAAAATTTAATTAAGTCATTCAAATAATAGGTTGCACACAATTTGAAGACTCAAATATCACTAATGGGATTGATTCACTCTCCCAATCTTCTCGACGTCGATTTATTCCTGTCGAGTCGAGCCAAAAGGGTAAGTGCCCTCCTTACCTCCCGGTGCTGGGGAGGGGACGCTGGAAGGCTACCGAAATTTGGAACAAATCAAATGACCTCTCACAATTAATTTCAAATGAAATAATTCAAATTAAAAAAAAAAGTTTCTAGCTAAAAAGATATTTCAAAATCATATTATTAAAGGGGTCATTTCCTAATGAAAGCATGATTGATAATTTGGAGGAAAATATGTCACCTTTCACACTTAAGCCTTTTGTACGGAAGCACCTGAGGATGCCCTACTTAGCTACTATTTATCTATCTATATTGCATGAATTTTATATCAGGGGATTCATCCTACTAGAAGAGAAATATTAAACCAACAAGGACTTTCAAATCAAAGAAAATGCTAACAGTTCATCTCATGTAGTTGTGAAATCTATATTTTCAACTAAGTTATTTAATAATAATGGTGATCCATTAAAAAGAAAATATTCTATAAAGAAACATGGAATTACCTAAATATGTAGTGATAGTTTAAAAAGAAAATTATCACTAGAGATCCTTTATGACAACTACATTCTGGATGAAGGCAAAAATTTCCTAGAAGTCCAGGAGGGATATTTGATAGTAGCAACCCTCTCTGTACATAATTTGCAGTGCCAACTTTAATTGTGAGATTTGTAACTAAGTCTAGTAAATGAGTCAACATCTATAAAATAAATATTCATTTGATGGATGATTTTCACTATGTTTTGAGTTATCAAGACATCTTGCTTATGTTGCTTGTGAAAGGTCAAGTCAATTAATAAATGATTATGTTAGGTTGAGCCAACTTCCTACAAATATGAAGTAACTTCAAGGACAATTGATCACAGTATCGAAAAGTGCAAGCCATCATGATATTATTAATGCTATAGAGCATTAATGATGTGTTAAATCAAGCTCCATTACTTAATGTGTGCTTGTTAATGGATATGCCAACTAAGAGTTTATAATAAGACACTAAACCGGTGTTGTTCTTGATGCTCCAAAACAATATAATCAATATATGTGTGTGAGTTAGAAATATAAATGTGATGAAGGAATTATCTTGATAATGAAAAGAAATAGATATAAGTATTATTATATGATCTTCGCCATAATGATAAGATCATATGATAGCATGAGCATGAATATAGAGACTCACGGTTTGAAGGATAAGATGCTTAAAGTGAAAAGTGAAATTTAATACACTTAACGCCATCAGATCTGTAACAGTTGTATAAGCAGACAGAAGGCGATACTTCTATAATAACTCCAAACTTGTATACTAAACACATCCTGCATGTGCTCCGATAAACATGTAAAGTTACAAACACAAATATCTGAGAATATTGTGTATGGTTAAATGCTCACCAATATAATATTCTATTTTCAAACTTAATGCAGCCTACAGGTGCTCTGATCATCATATATGATTCCTAAAATTTAACAATTCAAGAATGCTGCGCGGGCCAAATACTGAAGTCTCATCCTCCTCCTTGAAAGGACTAGAGTCGACCTGACTTGAATCATAAAAATACCTCCTAAATTCCTCTACCCTGATGATGACCGTGTTGATAGAAAATCTCAACCGGAGGGGTCAAGTCTCAAATCCCATAAAAGCCTAAATTCTTGAAATGAAATCCATCTTCTAAAATTTTAAAACTAAAACTCATCCACCTCCCGCAACCGTTTGTCGGGGGTGATAAATTTGAAATTAATCTCAGCTCATAAAGAGCGAATGCGTGTCGGGTGTATCACTAGGGTTCATCCTCAAATAGTCTCTTGCTAGCAGGGACGCGGCATGTGCCCTCTGATTGGGTGATTTTGCTGTAAAATGGCACCATTATATTACGATCACGATCAAAGTCTGTATGTTTCCTAAAGACTTCGAATCATTGAGTTATAAATCATAGGATATATTTGATAGGCACAAAGCCCTCTATCAGCTAAGGTGGATTCAGATCTATCCCCTTAGAGAAATACCAACCCAAGTCTATAAGGTATTCTTGGACGAAGCAACCCATGGCTGTCGATAAGGTGCCTTCTGTCAGGTTGGGTCAACTACCTCCTCTAACTAAGTAGACCAATGACCATGACAGTGCGGGACAACGGAACCATGGGATCTTGATCGGGCTCATCTTCATTCCCCCCACCATCAATTTTAAGTTCGTGGTGATAATTTTTAAATCATAAATTCAAATCTCAAATTCAAACCCTAAAATTGTTGCTATTATATGCTAGATTTATAACCTATGCGACCTCTTTAATAACTAGCCTTAATCGAAAGTTCTCTCTTGTTATCAGGAGGGGTAATTAACTATAGGGGCTTGCGTCTATAGGAAACCAGAACTCAGATCATAAAGTCTTCTCAAAATGAGGGCGAAATATCTATGTAGTGTCTTATCTAAAACCCAATCTGCCTTCTGAAAATTCACCAGGAACCGAATATGTTAAAACTCTCCGCCGTCGTAATAAACAAAGAAAATAGAGATATGGCACGGAGAGGCTGGGGCATATCGCGCAAATAATGGAATTATCGAAGCCCACAAAAACTCAAGAAGGTAAAAGCAGACAAGGATGGGGCGGTCTTGAGAGTTACAGGCGATTCCGAGCTGCTCCGGGCAGAGATAGTTGATTCCTAGACAGGAATTGGAGTGATGGCCAACGAAAACCTAAACGATGAGATAACGGAGGGAAAGCAGGACGGTCGGACCCATATTTTCCGGAGACGTCTAAGGGAAAAGGCAATTGGTCGCGAGGCGAGAACCCAAGTAGAGGCGAGTTAAATTAGCTTTTTCACAATTTGAAAGATTTTTTAAATTATTTTAACACTTATTTTAAGGGAAATTTCTATAAGAATTAAGATGGCGGTGAGATCTGCAATGCTTTAAGACTCAAAATGTTGGTCATTAAAAGAGAAGCATAAAATTAAGTTGAATGTGATGAGTGGCTTTATTCTTATGGACATAATACGAAACCAGCACATATGTGAAAAGGTTCGAGTAGCTCCAATGGCAGATAAGATTAGAAAGAATCGTCTTAGATGGTTTAGTCGCATAAAACGTCTGTCTTCCAATGACCCGGTTTGGAGAGTCAGTGTATTAGATTTGACTTATGTTAAGAAAGATAGGAGTATACCTAAAAAGATTTGGTTAAAAAATATTAGGAATGACATTTCTTTATTAGATTTAAATGAAAATTTGACTCTTAACAAGGCACAATGGAGAAAAAAAAATTATGTTGTCAACATCACTTGATAGGATAAAGGCTCGATGTTGTTGTTGGTGTTGTAAATAATCTCATTTAATTTCTAAAACAGTTTTTAACAATTTTCTTATGATGGAAGAGTTAACCATAAGGGTAAATCTATTAATTTTATATTTTCTATGCTATATCTAGAGATTAATAATGCCAACATCACCACCACTATCATCATATAATCATTAAAACCACAATCACAACTCCACCCACAATGACATATACTCCAACCACCATTATCAACACCATCACCACTCATACCATACTAACACAGCTCGTTGTCTACCAATCTAGACATCCTTGCTGATTGCACCCAAGACCATCTATGTACTCTCATCCTTTATTTGCATAACAAGGCTAATAATGCCTACCACCTAAATATGCTGGACGTTCTAACCATCTTGGACACTTTAATTGCCCCTATTAGTGCCTTCATAATCAAAATCATGTACGACCTACAATAGAGGAGCCCATACCTGCTACACCTACTACATATGTGCACAAATAAAATACTAAGAGTCTATGTGGGACAGTTTTTTCGTTGCTTTGTTTTTCAGACAGCAACTACAGTTTTATTTGAAAATTATTTTCTCATTATTTTTTAGAAATTTCGATGATGAAAAGTTATTTTTTTTAACCACAGTAACTAAGTGCTTTCCACACGACAACTTCACAACCGATTTTGTAAAACGTTGCAGCCATCTCAAACAGACCCTAAGTTTGATAGTGATGCGTATTACCTCAGTATGAATGTCTTTGCATGATTAATTATTATTTTTCTTTTAGAATTTTTATTTTATTAAGTTTAATTAAGCATGTTTAACCCGCCGTAATAAGCAACACATAAGATCTAAGAATTCTACAAAAACAAATATGATGCTCCTTATTTATCTTAAAAAAGAAGATTCCTTCATGAGTTCATGATCTATAGTTTTGCAGGTTTAAAGTAATAATTTTTGTATTTTTTATTAAAAAAATATAACTTTGAGATGTTGATATATTATTTTTATATTGCAATGGAGATTTTATTTATTTTCATAGCACCATGAGCCTCGAGAATGAGTGATGCAACTCAACACGCCTTTGTGATATGTTTATTAATATCCACAAATTTATGTAAATGCCCAAATGGTTTGAAAAGGGCATGCGGTTTGCGTTATATTCAAATTTTGTTTGGGACAACTTTCTTACTGTTTCTTAAAGTAGCTTTCTAGTACGAAAATTAAAATTTTTGTACTAAAAAACTGCTTTAAGGAGCAGTAAGAAATCCATCCCAAATGAAGCCTCATAATAGGACAGTTAATTTAAAATATAAGGAGATACATTATAACAAATTGAATTGAACATTTGACTATGGAGGCATGTGCACCTCTCTTCATACTAACGGTTGATCAATTCCTCACATTGAACATACGAGAAGGATTATAAGCATAAATTATATATTATTTTTTTATATTTTTACTAACTTGTATAGTATTTTTATAAAAATGGTTGTTGGTCATAAGAAACCCTTCTACATTAGAGTTGCAAACACACACCCATTAAAGGCAAGCAAGTCAAAGGTTGGTGGACAATAGATTTTAGAGGGTTTATATAAATATGAGTTTATTTAATATTTTTTTAAAAAATCTCATGAATAGTATTTTTTAAAGATGAGATCATGTAATTAAAAGATATTTAAAAATAAAAGCTCTATAGAAGATGAATGTTCAAGTGGCTTGTCTCAACAATCATATTATGGATTATAGTAATAGAAACTTGGATGAAATAAGGAGATAACTTATGAATTAAGCTAACAAGACATGGCTTATGATGTTTATTACTCTTATATCCTATATCTTGATTGCAAATGGAAGAGTTGTGTAAAAGGTGGTGTGGTGCTATGCAATGATTAGAATTAAGGATCAACAAGCTTAGATGAATACTGAGACACCAGCACATGTTACTGTTTTATACAACTTTTTTATTGTTTTATAAAACTATTAATAGAGAAAGTAATTTTTTTAAGCGGCTGTAGAAAACAGTTTTGTCAAAAAAAAATTTTTTTTTGAAAAACAGTAAAGAAGTAGTGATCATATTGAAATTATTGTTAACATCTGAAAAGTAAAATAGTAAGAAAGCTATTTCAAACGAAGTCTAAATCAAATAATGAATGGGTCAGTAATGTATTAGAACACAAAAAATATTGATGAGAGAAATTTATGAATGTGAAGAAAGAAGTAAATTGGAGATTAAGGTTTTGTTTGGGACGGCTTTTTTATTGTTTTTTAAAATAAAGTTTTAATAAAAAAATTATTTATTTTTTGTGAAAATATGCTCGCAAATTTTTTTTCCGATAATTCTTCCGCTAGAAAATGTTTCTAATGACGTTTTTACTGACTGATAAACTTCTATCAAAAATTCTATTTTTGATAGTTTTTTGCTGTTTTTGATGGATTTGCCGCTAGAAATTAGTTCATGAAGGTGGTCTCTGAGACTTTAGTCTTAAGGAATGAGCAGCTCCAAATCAACAAAGCCCGTAGATACAACAATAGAGAGAACAATTAGTGAAGGCTCGGGGAGGACAAGAGCAAATTTTCCACCATAGAGAAATGCTTATTTTTGCTATGACCTTTTACCCATCTATGACAACATAGATATCCACATTATGAGCCTCATCGGACTTTCTAACAAAGTCATGCATGCCATCAGAAGAATTGAAGAAATAAGGTCAGCGCAGACACCAAGATACTAATATCATCATTGGTATGGCCGAGTTAGCAAATAAAGGGGATATATATATGTAGCACTTAAAACCGTTGAATTTACATAGTTCACACATATATTTCATTACATATAACAAAAAATAGCTCGCCATTAACATTGTTTAGAGTTTTCACTGGGCACTAGCACACTCTGGCTGATAATCCTGTCGCTACCTTCTCCACACGCCGCTTAGACCCGTCAGTGCCTTCATATAAGCTCCACGTCTTTGGGCTGATGCCTTCTCCACATGCTGCCTTAATTTGTAGAATACGGTCCCTGCGAGGCTCCGACCTCCATCTATGGACAATAGTCTCTCCGACCTCTGTTGCTTGTCAACTACAGTCCTTCAGACCTTAGTCACCCGACAACGGTCCCTCTGACCTCAATCACTCGACCACAGTCCGTCTGACCATAGTTGCCCGACTATTGTCTCTTCGACTTTAGTTACTCGACTACTGTCACTCGACCTCAGTTGCACGGCTACAGTCACTCCGACCTCAGTTATCTGACTAATAGTCCCTTCAACCTCAGTCGTCTGACTACGGTCCCTCTTGGACCTTCGTCGCCCACTGACTATGTTCCCTCTGACCATCATAGCCCACCGACTACAGTCCCTCCAACCTCTATCATCCGACAACGGTCCCTCCAACCTCTGTCGCCCTACTACGGTCCCTCGGACCTCCGTCACCAAACTACAGTCCCTCCAACAACTGTCGTCCACCCATTACAGTCCCACTGACCACTGTTGTACAACAATGGTCCTTTTGATCTTTGTCTTCTACTAGCTATAGTCCCTCCAACCTCTATCACTTGTCAATTATGGTCCTTTCAATCTCTATTGCCCGTCAACTATGGCCCCTTTGACCTCTATCGCCTGACAAAAATCACTTCGACCTCAATTGCTCAACTACGATCCCTCCGACCTCAGTCACCCGATTAGTGGTCCCTTCAACCTCAGTAGCCCGACTACGATCCCTTTAACCTCCATCACCCGCTAACTGAAGTCCCTCCGACCTTCATCACCCATCGAATACAATCCCTCCTACCTTCATCGCTCGACGACTATAGTCCCTACGACCTTCATTACCTGCCGACTACAGTCCCACTAACCTCTATCATCTGAAAATGATCCTTCGACCACAGTCGTCTGACTATGGTCCATCAGACCTATGTCGCTCGACTACGATCCCTTCAACCATAGTCGCCCGCCGATTACGATCCATCAGACCATTATTGTAGGACAACATCCTTCATATCCCAATCGCCTGCTGACAACGATTCTTCTAACCTCCGTCATTTGCTGAATATGGTACAACCAACCTCAACCCCCTGCATGCTGACTATAATCCTTCCGACCTCCATCACCTGCCAACTATGGTCCTTCCAATCATCGTTGCTCACCGACTATAGCCCCTCCGACCTCCATCACCCACCAACGACGCCCCCTCTAACTTCTGTCACCCGACAACGATCATTTTGACCTCTGTCACTCGACTATGGTCCCTTTGACCATAGTCAACTACCGACTATGGTCCCTTCGAACACCATCGCATGATAACTTTCCTCAAATCACATTCATCATCTGACCTCTATTGCCCTTTGACTATAGTCCTTTGATCACCGCTCCCCGACTATGGTCCATTTGACCTCTATTGCCTGACCAGAGTCTCTCCGGCCTTCATTGCCCGTCGATTATAATCCTTCGACCTCTGTCACTTACCGATTACGATCCTTCAAGCTCAATCACCCGACTATAATTTCTCCTACCTTTGTCATCCTCCAACTACAATCATTAGACCACAGTTGCTTGACTACGGTCCCTTTAACCTCCATTGCCTGACCATGATCCTTCTGACCTCCATTGCCCATCGATTATCGTCCCTCCCAATACAACGTTCTGACTATAGTCCTTCAACCTCTATCACTTGACTATGGTCTTTCTAACATTCATCGATACTCGCAAAACAGTCCCTTCGACCTCCGCCGCCTGCTGACTATAGATCCTTGGATAATTATCGAAATTACTATCCCTACGACCTTCGTTGCCCTACTATGAATCCTTCGACTTTAGTCATCTGACTACGGTCCTTCCAACCTCTATCTCTTACTGACTACAGTCATTCTGACTTCCATATCCTACAGACTATAGTCCCTTTGATCTTCATCGCTCGATAATTCTCCTTTCAATCTCAATCACCTAAATACTACTCTTCCAACCTCTGTTGCCCACCGACAATGATCCCTCAGACCACCGTCATATAATGATCCCTCTAACCTCCATTGTCTGTCTGCTATAGTTCATCATACCACTATATCACAATTACAGTCCCTCCGACCTTTGTCACCCCACTATGGTTCCTTCAACCCCAGTCGACTTATTACAGTCATTTCAACCTTTATCACCCACCAACTATAGTTCTTCTGACCTCTGTAGTCTATCGACTATGGTCTTTCCGACCTCCGTCATCTGCTGACTACAGTCTTTCCGACCTCCATCGTATGCCGACTACAGTCCCCTCAACCTCCATCATTTGACAATGATCTTTTTGACCTTAATCACTAGACTATCATCCTTTCAACCTCTATCGGTAAAACACATGTTAGAAAACTCCAACCAGCATAAAATAATCCACCAAACCCCCCCGTTAGCGTGACTGCAGTAACAACTACGACGGGGTTCGAAACCTACCCCATTGAATATATATGCAGTGCCCAACCATAAAGCCACTTAGGAAAAGCTACTTAGATAGCTACTCTTTTTTATTTAAATTATAAATTATATAATTTTAAAATTAATTATTATAACTTATAAAATATTAAAATTATAACTTATAATATTATGAAAGATCAAAATAATTAATTTAATTTAATTTTAATTTAATAATAAATTATTAAGTTAGTAAATTTAATTTAATTTAATTTGACAATAAGTTCTTAAATTTCTTAATTTAGTTTAATAAAATGAAAAATTACAAATATTTATTATAATAATTTTTTTAGAAAACTTTAATTTTTGTCAAAAATTCGCCGGAAATAAACATGTTAGAATTCCCATCAAAAAATTAGTCGAAAAAATTTCACGAGAAATCTGCCAAAAAATCTGCCGAAATTTGTGACGAATTTATTTATGCCAGAAATTCCGCCAGAAATTAGCAGTTTTCCTATAGTGCTCCTACCTCTATCGCTTGACTAAAGTTCCTCCAACCACAATCGCCTACCGACTATGATTTCTCTGGCCACCGTTACCGTTAACTAACTATGATCACTCCAACCTACATCGCCCAACAAAAATCTCGTCAACCTCAGTACCTTGACTACAATCCTTCCGACTTCTATCACCTGCTAACTACAGTCTTTCCGACCTCTGTCGCTTACCGACTATGATTCCTCCAACCTCTGTCACCCAATAATAGTCCTTTCGATCTCAATCACCTTCCGATCTCTGTCTCTTGCCGACTATGGTCCCTCAAACTTCTATTGCCAGACAGCGGTCCCTCCAACCTCAACTGTCCAATTACGGTCCTTCTGACCTTTATCGTCCGCCGACTACAATCTTTCTCCCTCTATCACATGTCGTATATAGTCCTTCCGACATCCATCTCCCAACAAAAAGTCTCTTCAACCTTAGTTGCTCAGCTATGGTTCCTCCAACCACAATCACTTGCATACTACGGTTCCTCTGACCACCGTCGACTGATTATGGTCCCTCAGACCTTCGTCGTCCGACAACCATCCCTTCGACCTCAGCCACTCGACTACGATCACTACGACCTCATTCACCCAACGATAGTCCCTCCTAGTACTATCGCCTAACTATGGTCTTATTGACCAAATCATGAGCATGTAAACGTTCTCTTGATAATGGCTTTCATGTCATTAAATTTTTCCAACCTCAATCATATAATTTGCTTCATACGATATATATTTGGTATTTTACGCCAATGTCTTCCCCCAAGGAAGCGCATCATTTGTAATTAACGACAAAAACTAGTGGACTTATTTTAACCATGCCAGGCCCTGTGATTTTTCCCTTTTCTAGATTTTTCACATAAAATCTTTGGTGTCTAGCTCTTATGATTGTTCCACCCCTCTCTCTCTTATCTGTATATATATGCGTTGGATCTTCGTTCAATGTTAAGACATTAAGTTCTGTATTTTTCTACCAACACAAATGTTTCAGCACGGAACAACTACATTAAATTCCTCATATTTAAGTCCAACGAAAAAAAAAAAAAAACTTTACAAGCAAACAATTTATTTTACATTAACTTTACTTTCAAGAGTATGCATACATGAAAGAAAAATAATTATTTAAACATGCACAAAGAAATACTACACGTAGCTAATATCATGCGTGCTCGTCATACACCTAGCTACATATATATCAGTTAAAGCGCATTTGCATTGCTCAACCAAATAGAATTAGTCCTTTGAATCAAAGGAATCATATTTTCTCTCACTTTCTACACTTAACTTTTTTTTTTTTTAGTGAAGAGTGCAATGCTTGGTACATTCTTTTGGATCTTCCCAAAGGATGCTCTCCCTATATCGTAATTTGATAGATTTGCGAATCCTCGTTGCTTTCTAGTACATCTTTCATGGTTGTTGATATACGCAGTAAGAGAATGATGGAGGCATATGCTTATGATCGAATAAGGCATTATATTTTATTTTTATGATGATAATACAAATTAAATAAGACAATAGAATAATAATGAAGAATATTGGGAATATATTATAATAATAAATGATATAAATTTTAATTAATGATAAGTAGATATGAAATAAAATTCTAATAGCTTTAGATATCTTTAATCAATGGCTAATTTCCTATATAGTCACACCTTAGAATAATATATAATGATCCCATGCATACTCAAATTTGATATGAATATATCTAAAAATTATTAAATTTATTTTGAGATGAATATAGCATAATTTTTAATTGATTAAATCATATATTATATCGATTTTAAAACAAATTCTTCAGCTTTTTAAGAACCATTTTGATTTTTTTTTTCCTTTGCCTACCAAATATTCCTGCTTTAAAATTTTTTTTATTAAAAAATAGCTTTATAAAATAGAAAAAAAAGTCATCTCAAACGAAATCTTAATAACATCTCTATGTTAGGTCGCTCAACACAAGCTACAAGTCATGAATTGGTTTAAGTAAAAATCAAATTCCTGCCATGACTAATAAGTAATTTTGATCATGCACGGTGACTAAATATTCTTTCTATGGTAAATTATTAATGCACGTATTCACTTGCATGTGTATCTGGCAATTGTGGTGAAATGCAATAGATTTGGTTCATTTGGTGGATATGCTGCATGAAGCTTTGGCATATTCCTTAGCTTCGATGCCTTTAAATACGAGGCTGAAGACCGTTGATGGATTCGAGCCAGTTTTAAGAGTTACAATGATGAAGGAGAAGAAGAGCTGGAGGAATTAATGGAGAAGAGTTAATAGCTGGGCGATTTCTCCATTGGCAGGAGCGTAAGTTCGTCTACTTTCCTCTCTTGGAATGTGGAGCGAGTGTAAAAAGCTTGCTGCCAAAGGAGATTTGCCCAGCAATTTCTCTTCTCATGCAAACTCGTGCACCAATACTTCTATCTCTTTAATTTACCATTTAGTTGTTCTTATCTTAATATGATGCATGCAGAGATATTATAGACTAGTTTGAATTGTTCTGAACCAGATAAATTTGGTTCTTTGCATAATTGTTACTAATAATTATTGTAATGATTATAACGCTATTAATATAGTGTTGACCTCACTTTTGTCGTGCTCATGCAGCTGGCTATTGCGCGCACACACATTTTGGTCAATTTTTTGTCCTTCCTGATTTGATTACTGTGGTATCACATATGACCAATCGTTTGGATTTGAACCTCTTGACCATATCCTATTCACACACACGCATACCCCCATTATGTCTATCATGTTGTCTCGCCATGATACAATCTTGCCACGATCATGGTCTCTATTTGATCATGCGTGCCTCATGATCTTGATCACAATATTCATATGATCATGTGCATCACATCATGATCATAATCTTCTTACAATTGTGCATGCTTCACCATAATCACAAGCTTCGTTAGAATTGTGCAGGTCTTGCCATGATTGCAATCTCCTTTCCCCATTTAGATCGATGGGATTGGTTCAATCAAGTGTGATTGAACTTGATTAATTAATTTTGAGGGAAGTAACAATTTCAAATTTTTAGCACATTTTAAATCAAAAAGAGTTTCAGGTTTAAGTAGAATTTAAATTCACAAAGGTGGGCTAGCTCACAATGTCCTTTTCCTTGCTTCAGTCGAATCTCGATCTGTTGCACTCCCGTCTCCTCCATGCAGCTAACCGGCCATTCCTACTCCCCATCTCCTCTTCACCGACCAAGCCACATGCCCAGCCAGCCACGGCAATCCACCCCTCCACACGTCTCAAGTTGGTCAGCCTAGCTACAGCCTCTTACAGCAAACCTCTGCCGCGAGCCCCAAGGCCACCGATGTTCAGTCAGTACTCTAAGCGCGTCACCTACAGATAGATCAAGGCATCAAGCCTGCATCTTCTTCTCCTCATCTTCCAGCCATCTACTCCACTCTATAGCCCACAACATGCAAGACTAACAGAGACAACCAAGTCCACCACTTCTCATGAGCAGACCACTTCAGCCTCCTCCCCCGTCCTCGCCTGAATCATTCACGCCATAGGCCACCAATCTAATAAGCCTAATTGAACCTCCCTCTGTAGCAGTATTCTTCTTTACTGCTTGCAAAGGGCTGAAAGCTGGGCACCTTAGCCTAAGCAACAATTCCTCCAACGATAGATGAATAGAATAAAACAGGAGGAATTCGACCGAAAGGTCTAGGATTTCATTTATACGGTTCATTGCATTGCAGTTAAGTTTTAGCGTTTCTTCAAACTAGAACTCTCTGTATCATTTATGTAAGAAGATCCAATGTAATAGGACAATCAATTTAAACTAAATTTACATTTATAATAAAACATATATGCATATAAATTATTTGGAATAGGTTCATTCACATACTGCATGTTGTTTAGTCTTTTTTTAAATCAAAATATCATATATTTATTAATATTAAAATTATTATTTTATTATTGTTGATGATAAACCTAAGAAAAGCAATTTGTTTGTATTTTACATTTTGTTATCTACCCTTTATTGCTTTACATTATGTTCACCAATTTTAATTGGTTGTTCTATGATTGATCACCACAGAAAAAATACTAATTAGGAATTTTTGGAGGAAATAAATACATCAGAAATTTTGGTGGATTTTCAGGCAGATTTCTGGCAAAATATTACCGACGGATTTTTTGATGAAATTTCCGATAGATTTTAGGCGAATTTCCGACCGAATTTAAAATTTTCTAAAAAATAATTATAATAAATATTTATATATTTTTTTTAAGTTTAAATTAATTATTTTAATAACTTATTATCAAATTAAATTAATTAAATTAAATATTGCTAAACTAAAAGAAATAAATAGTTTTAACAATTATTATTATGTTAAATTAACTAATTAAAATTAATTAATTAGTTCATCTACAAAATATTTTCAAATAGATTTAAAAATAAACATTATTAAATTAAATTAAATATTGTTAAACTAAATTAAATAAATTTTTTTCATAATTATTGTTATGCTAAATTAACTAATTTAAATTAATTAATTAACCAATCTAATAAATATTGTTAAATTAATTATTCTATAAGTTATAATATAAATAAAAAAGAGTAGCATTTATAACAGATCTTTCCTTGTGGCCTGATGGTTGGGCGCTAGAACTCCTAAGGAGCTAGGTTTGAAACTCAATGTAGGTGTCGCAGGCGCTAGTAGTTGGGCTATGGGCTGGGTCTGGCTGCAGGGGGGTGGGCGGTAGGGCTACAAACGAACCGAGCCGAGCCGAGTATGTGAGTGTTCATATTTGAGTTCATTTATTATCAGCTTGTTCAAATTTGGTTCGTGTTTGATTCGAGCTTTATTGTTTGTGTTCATGTTTGGTTCGTTTAAATTAATGATTGTTCATATTTGATTCATGCTCGATTCGTTTAGTGCTTATCGAGCTTTAAACAAACATGCCTTAACGAGCTATAAATGAGCTCTACTTCTAGATGTTCATTAACTTAACAAATGAGCTTTATTGAGCCTCATAACAAACAATTATACCGAGTATGTTCGTGAACATATCTGGCGAATTTTTTTGAACTAGGGCAAAATGACAAGGGAAGAGTTTGGTGTTTGTCGTGCTATTTTTGTCTTTCTTATTCAGCAAATTTTAATAAATATGTAAATTTTATTTTAGTTAGCATATGTTATAATATTTAATTACTTTAAAATATAATATTTAACAATAATTATATCACTATATTATAATAAATATAAAGTATTTATATTATGTATATTTTTTAATTTTATAATCAAATATTAATTGAGTTTTTATTGAGCTTATTCACGAGTTCTAAATCGAACACGAATCGAGCATAATGTCGAGCTTATTTATGAGCTTTAAATGATGTTGTTCACGAAGATAAATGAGTTGAACACATTAATGTTCAAGCTTATTTATTTAAGGATTGAGTATTTAAAATATTGTTAAAGTTTGTTTGTTTAGTTAATTAAATGATCACAAACAAGTTTTAATCGAACCGAGCAGCGAGTAGCTCGTCGAACGTTTAGTTCGCTTGCAACCCTAGTGGGCGGACTGGCCAGGTCAAGTGGAAACGGGTGTGGGTTGGCGAGTGAGTGTGCTACGGGTTGGCAGGTGAGGCAGTTAGGCGGGCGGCCTGCTCAGGCAAAATTTGAGTAATTTTTCATTTTCCTAATGGTAAAATTTTGCCAGAAATCGGCCAGAAATGTTTCTGGCGGAGATAATCTGCCAAAAAAATTTCTGGCAAATTTTTTTCGCCGATATTTTTTTTCCGACGCATGTTTTACCAATGAAAATTTTTTGTCGAAAATCCGCCATAAAGGTATTTTCCAGTGGATTTTACACATTTTTTGAAGGATATGGCGACCGGAAATGAGCATTTTTCCTGTGGTGGATATTATCTTGGTTGGAGGCTATAAAGTTGATTATATCATTTAATGCATTTCAATCACTCATGTGTATTTATGAAAATGTATAGCATTTCATATATAATAACCAAAAATAGATGGATGTTCTTATTATTAATAATTATTTTACATAAATTGATTACCTAACTTAAACGGCTAAGATTGAGACATACCTACACATTAGATGTTCCTCGTTTACTATGCAGATGTATACATATACCATGCGATCAAACCTATAAGAGTTACTAATATTAGTTATGCAGGAACACTATGATATTAAATCTAAGAAAAGAATATGATAAGTATTTTGCACTTTCTTATATATTATTTATTACTTTATATTATGTTCATCACTTTATATTAATTGATCTATGATTGATATTACGTAAGTTGGAGACTATAAACTCAACTAGGGTTTTAGGCCTACACATTATTCATACATATAGGTTAGGCTTAAAATAAAAACACAACTAGTTTTGATTTCAATATGAACAATTGTAACAACTCAAACTCTTAACTATCAAAATATTATCCGCTTTGGCCTAAGAGCCTCACAGTTTTGTCTTGTTGGTGTAACTTCCAGTAGGTCCATCCCAAAATTGCTTCAGGATAAGCACGCTTAACTATGGAATTTTTTAATGAAATTTCAACCATTACATCAAAAGGCGCCTAAATGTTTAAGAGTTTAGCTTCTTTTACTTAAGGGGTTTCATAATCTCCCCCACTTAAGTAACTAACGTCCTCGTCAGCATCTTTATTCCAGAATCATTCACCAGGAAGATAGGATTCTAGAGATAACCCCTATAAGTTCAAGTGGTGGCTCCCATCATCTAGCACTTTATCCCATATAGGGTTCACGAGGTGGCTCCCATAGCGTAGCACTTTATCTTGTATGGCACTTAGTTCTTATCTTTCGGCTGATGTATTGCTCTGATACCATTTGTAACAAACCAAACTCTTAACTATCGATATATTATCTTCTTTGTCCTAAGAGCCTCATGGTTTTATCATGTTGGTATAACTTTCCAGTAGGTCACCCATCCCAAAATTCCTTTGGGATGAGCACGCTTAATTGTGGAGTTTCTTAATGAAATGTCAACCATTACACCAAAAGGCACCTCAATGTTTAAGAGTTTAGCTTCTTTTACTTAAGGGGTTTCACAGCAATGATTGAGCATATTGGCTCATCATGTTGGATATGGATGGGTATATAAATATATGATCTGTCAACTTTTGGCCTTGTTAATGTCTATAACATGTCATACTCTTGTGAGTCTGTGTATAGTGTATGATCCATCTTATGATAGATAACCCATACATAAACTTCACACATAGGCATTTTCTCTATTTAGTCATACTAGGGTGTGTTCCCTTTTCCTCTTTGCTTAAAAGTGACTCATCCTTTACTTCCACACATGAGTGGGCAAATTCGATGGCATCTTTAACCATGTAAGATGTAAGTCCAACTTTTAGATTTTCTTAATCACATATGAACAAGTTATAAGTCCAACTTGTAATATCTTCTCAATCACATTAAGAAGATTTTGGAGCTTACTTGATCACACATGATTAATTTATAAGTCTATTCTTTCTTTCTTTTTTATCAAATCATATGACTCCCTACTTCTTGTATCTCTTCTATCATGTTGAGGAGACATTTGAAATCTCTATTAATATTTTGATGTCTTCTTTAGGATGTTGAGGAGACATATGAGCTTTCTTGGTCGCATAATATTAAGTTATAAGTCTCTCTTTCCATACTAGTTCATATATTTTATCTAGAATATCTATAACAGCAAGTTATAAGTTGTTTTCGGCGGTTAAGCTGTTGGTTAGCCGCTGAAAACCTATAGCATTTGAAAAAAAAATGACAACCTCCCCTCTATCTGACCACATTTCACATGTACCTGTAGCAGCTGAATAATATAAACAAAGTGAAATACACTAATACAATTTCCATAATCAATAGATGCTCAGGAAGTTTAAAACATAAAATATAATATACACAAAATTTTAAACATAGGAAAATATAAACTTAAACATGTTAAACATTCTTTAAAACATAAACAACTTGTTTCACATCCATATGTTCTCAAACAAAAGCTAGATCTTCAAACTCCAACAACAACTTCAACATTTTATTAAATCTAATCATCATCCGTGTCCTCGTTGCCCTATGATTTATGTACAGGCTTATGCTCCTTTTTCTTCTGATGTTCAGCTCGATATGATCGCAACTTCGCTTACATCTTAGCCTGAATCTTTCTCATCTCCTCTATCTCTCTTATAAGAGCAGTAACCCTCTGACTGACGGACTCTTCAACTCCACTTACATCATAAAATCCTGAAGTAGATGTACTACCCTTAATAGCATATCCCTGTGAACTTAAGCCATAAACCCTCCCTCTCTATCTTCCTCCAATAGCTTTTGACCACGTGTTATACTCAGAATACTTAGTCAATCCTAAAGATGATCCCTCACCAGTATATGGTTGACCCTCCCGAAGTTGTATAAAATCATCCTACGACAATAAATTCATTAGATAATATTTCTATTATTTTCTTATTATTACTCAAAAAATGATACTCACGTGAGCTTTTTTAGCCTTCTCATAAACCCATTGCTGATCAGTTTGATATTGGTGAGTCCTCATATGTAGCTCCAATGATGTTGGCTCTCGACCAAGATACTTTTTCTACAAATAGATAGTATAGTTAAAATTATATATATATATATATATATATATATATATATATATATATATATATATATATATATATATATATATATATATATATATATATATATATATATTAAAAGAATTAAAATAATCTTTTACCAGTCATCTTCTATGCTCAGTATGAGACACTGAACCACCTGTATGAAGAGAGCTTCCTAAATCCCTATAGTTAGATGCTTTATTTTGCTTATTCTGCTCTCTCTCTCAATTTGGTGAACTCAGGGCTCGCCCAAGCTCTACTAAAATCAGCCCATACTTCCTCATCAATCCATAATAGATGTTGCCCAAATTTTCTAATGCCTGTGAACATGTCCCTAAGACTAAACATTGATATAATAGATCTATGAGGAGGCTCATCACCTGAAGCCATCTGTAGTAAAAGAAGCAATTAGTTTACATTTCATGAAATTATAGTAACACTTATAAATGAAGTTGTAACAGATATGAAGATTTGCATAATTAAAAATAAAAAAATACAGTCACATTAAAAAAAAAGTAAAATATTCATTTCATATATATTGCTAGAATGTATAAATGATTTACATACAAAAAATCAACTTCCAAATATCATTTATGTTGCTAAAATGAATACATGAATATTTTATATCACCATTTCATGTATACAATCCCTATGTCAGTGCTTTGGGTTGTAAAATTCATTCTGAAACATGTATATAAGAGACATTTTGCATTAAGAGCTTTTGAAACAAGATTGCATGAGTAAACTCATTCATGATTAGAAAGAAGTAAAGTTGCATTTCCCATTACAAGTAATAAAAAATTTATATAAAGATATATTACAACTCAGGTGGATCTGTCTGTCATATTACTAACTTGTTCTTGCTAAACATTCATGATACAATATTAAGTACATTGCAATAAATTTAATTACTTAAGCTATAAGAATTATTCTGAATCAGAAATGCTTTCAGTGCTCTCTAAGGTATCTTTACTTTCTTCCTCATTCTCACTTGAATAGCTTGTCAAACTATTTACATCCTCTAACTGCATTTTAGCATTAGGTAACGAACTATCAAAAATATCAATTTCAGTAACTCTACAATCTAACATCTCATCCTCTTGCAGTACAGTAGCTATGACGTATTATTAGTCAACAATCCCTCGTGCTTTAGTTTTTATGATAGTTAGTCAATCTTGCTTATCTCTATGACTATTGGTATATTTGTTGAAATAAACTTGAACAGCTTGACTTACTAGCACAAATGGATTAAACTTTTCATATCTTCTACTATTATTTACCTCTACTAAACCATACGCAGAATGAACTCTTGTGTCTCTATTCGATACAGGATCGTACCATTAACAGTTGAACAAATATATAAGATTTTCATATACTCTTGTGTAATGCAGTCCAAGAACTTCATCCAGAATATCTTAATAATCACACTCATCTTCTTCATGAATGTTTCTTCTAACATAAACTCCACAATTCTTAATTTTTCTTCCTTCACTTCATGACTTAGAATAAGATCTAAACTCATTAATTATGTATATTGGCCAGGTGTTTGCTTTTCATATTGGGCCCCATGCTAGTGCTTGCAGCCCTTTATCAAAAATCTTATTACAGGAGTTATATACCTGAGAAAATTTAAAAATTTTAAGTTTTCTAATATTTATTAAGATGTAAATCAATAAAATAATATAAATTTTACTCATGTAAGATCTAAACCATACTGAAAATTCATTTGCAACAAATTTCTCAATAGTTATAGTATCTGTTGGAGGCAAACTGCTTACGAAATACCTAGTGACAAATCATCCAATTCACACTCGGGAATTAAAAATTAACATGATTTCTTATGTGCATTATGAAAAAACTTACTCTAAAATAGGTTGGACTTCCTGGTAGTTCAGTAACACATATAAAGTTGTTTTAATTTCTTAGTTGTTGAGGAATCTTACAACATATTTTCCACTGGCCTTTTCATGACTTCTAAAGAATGATAGTGCATATTATGATTGTTCTTCGATATCAAAGTCCATGTTACTACAATTTTTTGTTCTTGTACTTCTGACATGGGGCTCAAAGTAATAAGAGTAGAAGTGGGTGATTTCTTGAGCCAAATATGCTTCACATATCAATCCTTCTGGTTGTGCTTTATTCTTAATATATTTTTTCAACTTGTTCAAATATCTGCTAGAAGATTAAAATTATTAGTTATAATTAAAAATATTAAAGACAACATATTAAATACATGTATTACCTCTTAAAAGGGTACATCCAATGATATTACACAAGTCCACCTACTCTAGCCTCATAAGGTAAATGGACTGTAAGATGTTTCATAAAATTAAAGAATCTATGGGAAATTTTTTTTTTAACTTACAAAGGATGATTGATATGTTCTCCTCACTCCTCTGTAAAGCCTCTTCACTTAGTTTAAATGAATATATAGGTCCTTGAAAAAAAGGCTAAACTCTGTCAATGAATTCGATATGTAATCTGATAACAAACATACTATAATTGAAAGGAGCAACTCCATAATTATGTGACAATTATGACTTTTTAGTCCAAATAGTCTCGTAAATTTTAGGTCTACACATTGGTTTAAGTTCGATCAATAGCCATCAAGAATTTTTAAACTTTGAAACCACTGATATATTAATCTTTTTTGTTCTAACGTGAATGAGTAAGATACTTCATGCTTCATTATTCTATCATCGTTGGTTATTACTAACTCTAAATTTTTTTGCCAGTAGTACTCTTTAATGTCAATTCTATCTTTTATATTATCCTTACTCTTATCTTTAACATCCATGACTATATTAAAAATATTATCGAGAAAGTTCTTCTTAATATGTATAACATCCAGATTATACCTTATCAAATTTATACTCCAATATGATAATGTCTAGAAAATATTTTTTTAATCCAATTATATTAAACATCATATCCAAGAAATTTACACTATGATAATATTGGGAAATCAATAATTAATGAAATGCCAGAAAGTCTCTATAGTATATCATAACCACTTAATCTATGTGGAGGAGGTGACATCTTAACTTTGTTTCTGACGATTGCATCCTTATTTCTCCTAAATAGATGATCAGAATATAAAAATATATGATGACAATCAAACCAAGTATTTTTTTTCTCCGTGTTTTAGTGTGAAAGATATAGTATTCTTCATGCAATAAGGGCAAGTTAATTTTCCTACTGTGCTCCAATCTGATAATGTACCATAAGATAAAAAATCACCAATGATCCAAAGCAATGCTGCTCTAAGAAGAAAATTCTATTTGGTTAAGATGTCGTATGTGATGACACCTTCTTCCCATAAGAACTTGAGATCATCAATTAATAGTTATAAAAAAAAATATTAATTTTTGTTTTTAGATTATGTGGTCCAGGTATAATAAGTATTAAGAATATGTACGGGGTAGTTGTACACATCTCTGGTGAAAGACTGTATAATATTAGTATGACTGGCCAACAAGAATATGGAAAAGCTATCTAACTGTATGGAGTAAAACCATCAGCACATAATCTCAATCTTATATTATGTAACTCAGCAGCAAATAAATCATGTGTCCGATCAAAATATTTTTATGCTTCAACATCTGATGGATGAGGAAGAACATCATTGTGAGTTAATTTCTTCTTATGTCATCTCATATGACATGCTGAACTCATTGATATGTATAGCCGCTGAAGTCTTGAAATAATCGGTAAATAAAACAAATAGGAATATGGAACATCTTTCTTTTGATGATATTATTTTTCAAAGTTGGGTTTGAACTGAGGCGCATTACAAGTACAACAATAAACTTCTATCGCATCATCCTTATAGTATAACATACAACCATTTATACAATAATCAATTTTTGTAGCAGTGAGACCCAACTTGGATATTAATTTCTTCATTCAATACAAATCTATGGGGAGTAAATTATCCACTGGATCTATTTTCTTAAGAAGACCAATGAAGTCATTGAAGCACTCCCAAGGAATATTATTGCCATAATTAATACCGAGCACCCTAACAATAATCAATAATTTTAAATAAGCTGTGAAACCATCCCAAATTAGTTTTTGAGTATAATATAATAATTAAAAAAAATAGTTTTCGGATTTGGTAGCTTTTTCATGTTTGCTCTTAAATTAGGACCCGCTGCATCAAAAATAAGTTCTTCATACGATCTACTCATTTGATCTTTATTGACTATTTTAGAAGCTGTGGATGGACTAGCATGAGTATCTCTATATGGCTTGTACTTTCCATGTAAGGTCAAAAACTAGTATCCATGAATAAATCCCCTATGATATAAATCAACATTTACATTATCGGGCCTAAGGAAAGCTTAATTTTTGTGCTTCGAGCATGGACTTTTAAACATTCCATTGGACTTAAATGATGGTAGTTAGCATGTGACTTGAATGAAAGTCTCAACTCTCTCCATAAATTCATTTGTTAATCCTTTTTGTCCCAGTAACAATCTGTTATACATCCAATATCTCTATTATTGGATAATCATTTAGATGTTGAATTAATAATCCTAAAATAATATGCAAAAAATTATATTATGAGTAAAGCATGAATGATATGCTAAAATTTATCTTCAGAGAATGCTAGAGAGGTAGAGATACGTGTTTCTTTTTAATAGTTACATTATAGTTTATCGTTCTTGCCCTTAGATTTAGGTCACTCTCTTTTCTAATACTATTTACATAATTTCACACATATGCAATAAACATATAACACAATTAGTTTGCTATACAACCTAAACCCAAAAAGAACACGTGTGTATTTAGTCCCTTGTCACATTCGTTGCACCTTTCATCATCTTCTTCATGTTTATCCTTCTATTTATTTTTCTCAATAAATTTCTCATATTTTCAAGTAGTTAGCCACCATGTCTATATCAATCATATATTGTATATATCATAATGTATGTTCTTCCTGATAAACAACAATTGCATTTTATTTATCAATAAATTTATTTTCATGGTTTGGTCATAATCACTACTAATTAAATAATCTACTTTTTTCTCTTAATCCTCTAGAATAGTTGATGTTGTAATAATGTGCTAAATCAAATAATAAAATTTTGTATGTTTTAATTTTATTGTACCTAAATAATTATAAATTACTTATGAACTTCCATGATTTGATTAGGTGCAAGGTCGAATCATTCAGAATTAATCATGAACAAACTATTTATGTGAGCAATAATATTCTACATATGTGTTGTTTCTTTATGAGTGACATAATAGTTGCCCTTGTTTTTTTATATGCATATTTTTTATTGCATACAAAACTACTATTTATATTTCTATCTTCACTCTACAACCTAGTATGAAAGTTATATCTCTTTACTAATTAAACCAATCTTACTTCCGTTGTTCTTATTGGTCCCTATAAAATATTATGTAATTTTGACTTCTAATGAACCTTAATCTAAAGAACCTAGCATTGCACATATTGCATACAAAACCTAAATCTAATGAACCTAAATCAAATGTTGAAACCTCGTCCATTATTCTTAGTGTGGGGTCTAATGCCTAATTGAAACCTCATCTAGTGAGTTGTAGTAAACCTACTTACCATCATTTACAAATTTGATTACTCATATGGCTAGGGCGGAGGGAAAGGAATAACAGCAAGGAAGAACAACATGGAAGGATAAGAGATCACCTGTGGCTAAGGAGATAGAGATGAAGGCCAGCATCGTCTAGGGTGGAAGGTCAGATGGAGTTGTAGCGACGATAGGGCATTCTCTAGATGGAATGAAATAAAGTAGATGCATTGATATAAGGAAGAAGGAGTGAGTGGGTCAGGGGAAGAAGGACACATATCGGCAGTAAGGTCGCTGGTAACTACGTCGTACATATAAAATTTCGGCATCATTATCGGGGGTCAAACCGCCGGTATAACCACCGCTTATTACCGACGGTCATGCCACCGGTATATCCGTCGATAATTTTGGAAATCATTTGGCCACCAAAAATATCATCAGTATTTGATGAATTTCCTGTAGTGTGACAAATATGATCCAAAGGCTTTTCTCTCATATCTCACTTCTTCCCCTCTTTTAATTTCTTCATGGCCAAGCAATCAAGTGAGGGGGTCAGTGGGATGAGACAAGAATATATATATATATATATATATATATATATATATATATATATATATATATATATATATATATATATATATATATATAATGTTCATCGCCTAGCACCGCAACACTTACCAAATCAGTGCCAAAGCACTCTACTTCAGAATTTTTATATTTTTCAAGAAAATTTATTTCACATATTTGAGCAATTACATGTCTTCTCTACCTTCATGAGAAATGGGAACATATTGTTATTCACAGAGACATCAAAGAATGTAATGTCCTCCTCGATGTTGAGTTCAATGGAAAGCTCGGAGATTTCAGGCTCGCATGACTGCATGATCATGGAAGCACTTTGCAGACGATAAGGGTGGTTAGGACTTTAGGTTATCTCACGCCTGAGCTATCCTAGACTGAAAAGTCGACAAGTTGCTCTAACGTGTTTGATTTGGCACGTTTCTGCTTAAGGTTGCCTGAGGAAATAGTCCAATTGAGCTGAAAACATCAGGGATTGATATGGTTCTTGTGGATTGGGTAATGGAGTTTTTGAAGAAAGGTGAGATTTTGGAACTGAGGGATAGGAAGTTTTTTGAGTGTATCTGGCAGAGGAACTGGAGTTGGTGTTGAGATTGGGTTTGATGTGCTTCCATTCATCGCCGGTGGTGAGGCTAACAATGAGGCAGGTGGTGTAGTACTTGGAAGGAGAAGCGACTCTTCCAGATATTTTAGAGGATGATTTTTATGTTTTTGATTCGAGTTGGAAGAGGAATAAGATTTTGGCCAATGAGACTTCGTGGAATTCTTGCACTGCGGCAACGAATCTTCTTCTTCTTTTTCAGACTCACCATCATCTCGAAGAAACTGATAAGTTAATGATGCTTTGTTTGTATATAAAAAAGTGTGGTTTTTTTATTTAGTTAATCGGAAGTGTGTTGGGTCTAGTTGACCCGAACCCGAACCAACATGGTTCGAGTTCGGGTTGGCAAAAGTGACCCAAATCCAAAATTGGGTAGGGTTCGGGTCAGGTCAAAAATTGGCTGGTCAAAGTCAGGTTGAACCTGAATTTGACCCGTGGACTCAATTTGACATCCCTACTTATATCACATGCTTAGTAATAGAAACCATATTCTCAGTAACATTAGATTGCTAAAAAATGAATCAATAACAGTAACAGTGGCATTGAATTAGTAATAGTATAAATATCAGTAAAATTTGTAGCAGTAATAGTAAATCAATATAGTGACTATAAATTAGTACAATGAATGCATCTTAATAATCACACTAAATAAGTAAGGAGTTCTAGCATAAGTGATATTTTTTCAGTAATCAGTAAATTGATAAATCAATAATTATTGGCTTAGTAAATATAGTCCTCACACTTTGCCCATTGACATTGTAATCATCTTCTTATAACTCATAATCAATAATCACATGAATAAGTAGAGGATAATATCAACTACAGTATTTAAAGGAAAGCTTATCATCCCACCATCTTATACAAGTTTATTAGTCTTGTGAATACGAGCATGTCATTGAGTAAACTAGTAATTAATGTATTTTATAAGTAGGGGTGTCAAATTGTGCCCACGAGTCGAGTTCAGGTTCAACCCGACTTTGACTCCCCAGTTTTTGACCCAACCTAATTTTGGATTCAGGTCACTTTTGCCAACCGGAACCCAACCTGGATGAGGTTCGGGTAAACTGGACCCGACCCGCTTCCGATTAAGGAAACCAAAAAATCACATATTTTTATATACAAACAAAGCATCATTAACTTATCAATTTCTTCGAGATGATGGTAAGTCTGAAAAAGAAGAAGAAAGATTCGTCACTGTAGTGCAGGCATTCCATGAAGTCTCATCCACCAAAATCTTATTCCTCCTCGAACTCGAATCAAAAACATAAAAATCATCCTCTAAAATATCTGGAAGGGTCGCTTCTCCTTCCAAGTACTGAACCACCTACCTCATAGTTGGCCTCACCGCCAGTGACAAATGGGAACACATCAAACCCAATCTCAACACCAACTCTAGTTCCTCTTCCAGATACACTCAAAAGCTTCATATCCCTCGCTTCCAAAATCTCACATTTCTTCAAAAACTCCATTACCCAATCCATAAGAAAACATATGTGTACATCCCTATATCATATGGGCCCAATTTAGGGCATCTTAGCTGCACGAGTAAGACGGGATCATGAACTTGCCATGGCTATGAATTTTTCAACTCTCCAGGGCTACAAACTTGCTAGGAACACTAGCTCATCAAAATTATGAATTCTCTCGACCCCAAAAAAATAGGTGTATACGCCCAAATTAATTATGTGTAAGATATTGCTTATAGGTATAGATTTGAATATGGAAGCTGCCTAATACTAGCCTCCCTTTAGACCCCTCATTTTTTAAGCTTATGCAAGATGCAAGGTGTAGTAAGAAAATATATGATAAATCTTATTAACTTATTGTTATTGATTTAAAAGAAAATATGCTCTTATTCTCTTGAGTGGATTATAATTGATTGCATGCCATTAATTAGCTAGAATTTTGACCTGAGTAATATCATTGCCCAATGTAGAGGAATTGCCAGGTTTGTTTAGAGGGGTTTGCTGAGTGATCTGATTAGCATAAGGGGTTGAGTTTGGGCTAGTAGGTTTACTTTCTTTGGGGCTGTGTAAGCTCTATCAAACTCACCATCTTAATGAGCTCATATTCATAGTAAGTTTGTAGCCCTGTGAGTTGGTGCGTTTGTGGTCTTGGAGATTATTAAGTTGATAGTCCAGGAGAATTTGTGGTCATATCCTTCTCATCCTGGCAAGATGCAATGAATCAAGCTAACTTTATTTTAACCATGCCCAAAGAAATATAGAGGTGCAGTATGATATATATCAACATCATTCAAAAAATTATTCTTTTTTCCAAAACATATAACTAAACTTGACATAAAAATATAAAAAAAATGGACAATGATCATCAATTATAAGTAGAAATTATGATTAATGAAAGTCTTAGTGTCCATAAAATCATTCACATAAGCTTTTCTAATCAAAAAAGCATTTTTGTTTCTTTATCTCTCACATTCTCTCTACCTATACCTCAATAAGCTCTCTTTTGTATAATCCATGTAATGAGCGATCATTATCATCCTATAAAAGAGAAATATAACTTAAAATTTTAAAATCATTAAAGGTGAATATCAAGATGCATATATGGTGACATGTATTATAGTTGTGGAGTAGTTCATTTAATTTGTGCTTAAATTTGAATGACACACACTTAGTTAACTGTACAATAACTATCATTCTTGTTATGATTCTTTAATGTTTGTCAATCCTAAGAGATCATAGCTTGTATTGTAGTGTAATATATTTATATTGAGTTTGTTAGTTATAACATTTCACTAGTTATATCTTATATTCAACATCATAATATATAAAAGTGCCTATTGTTTAATCACTAACACCACCATGTAATAGAGTGAGCAGGTCTCATACTCCTTGAATAGATGCCCACCCCCTCCCCCATTTTCTGTTTAATCACTAACTCCACTATGTAATTAAAGGGTAATTATAGGGCAATTCTGTTGCATCTTGTAATATTTGCGGCGGTAGAGAAATATAAAGTTTAACATCTTAGCTTTGTATGAAGATCCAGCACGCAATCAGATAAGAGGGGGTGTTACATTCGTGCGAGACACTAGAGTTTTTACATAGAAACCCCTAAAAAGAAGAAAAATCACGGGGCCTAGCCCAATTTGAATGAATCCACTAATATTTGCAGTCGATTACAAATAAGGCCCTTCCTTGGGAGAAGGCCTTGGCTTGATGTCATAAATATACATCATATAAAGCATATTACATGGTGGGAATTACAATAATCAATATAGACATATTTATTTGGTCGGTAGGATCATAATCGATAGACGACGGAGGTCGGAAAGACCGTAGTCGACAGGTATTGGAGGTCAGAAGGACCGTAGTATGGTGACAGAGGTTGGGAGGACCTTAGTTGGTCGGGCGACGGAGGTCGAAAGGACCGTAATTGATAGGCGTTGGATGTCCGAAAGATCGTAGTATGATGACAAAGGTCGGGAGGACCTTATTTGGTCGGGTGACGGAGGTCTAAAGGACCGTAGTTGACAGGCGTTGGAGGTCAGAATGACCGTAGTATGGTGACAAAGGTGGGGAGGACCTTAGTTGGTCGGGCGACGGAGGTCGGAAGGACCATAGTTGATAGGTGTTGGAGGTTAAAAAGACAGTAGTATGATGAAAAAGGTCAGGAGGACCTTAGTTGGTCGGACAACGGAGGTCTGAAGGACCGTAGTTGATAAGCGTTGGAGGTCAGAAAGACCATAGTTGGCAGGCGACGAAGGTCAGAAAGACCGTAATCGACAGGCAATGAAGGTCGGAAAGACTGTAGTCGACAAGCGTTGGAGGTCGGAAAGACCATAGGTGTCCGGGTGTAAGTTCGGCAGAAGTCCGACGTCAGTCAGTTGTCCGGCAGAAGTTCAGACGTCAGGTGATGGTCAAGTAGAAGTTCGGCGTCAGGTGGTGGTCCGATAGAAGTTCGAGCGTCAGGTGGTGGTCTGGCAGAAGTCCAGGTGTCAGGTGGTGGTCCGACAAAAGTTCGGCATCTGGCGGTGGTCCAACAGAAGTTCGGCGTTGGGCGGTGGTCCGGCGGAACTCCGGGCGGTGGTCGAGAAGCAAGGGGGCAAGAGCGATCTCCGATCTCTCTCTTGTTTCCTTGGGCTTCGGGCCCCCTTTTCTTGAGAAAGGAGGGGTCTATTTATAGATTTCTTTGAGTGGCATGGCCCGTAAATAGGAGGAAGATCAAGGGTGAATAGGGAGTTATTTGGAAGGATGGCCGATGTTGAATCCCTTGATCGTGGACTGTTTATTGGGCATTTGAACATCTTAATAACATCAAATTTAGTGATCTTGGGCTCGTTGGATTCATCTCGTCGATCCGCTCGATTCGACTATATACATGTCATGTTTGGAAACCGTTTAGTAATCCAAATTGCTATTTGAACCTTCCAACAGCGCTTCGGTCCTTAATTTGGACCTATTTGGACTCGGATTGAGTCGAATTTGGTGTCGTTGGGTTTGTATTTTTGAGACGTTCAGTTCGACTATAAGTTTGCTGAAATCAGTGTTTGGATGATCCCGATTTTAATTTCGGAAGTTTCCAACTTGATTTTGCCTCGAGATTCATGCCCGATCAAGATAATTTTTTGATGATGTATCAAATTCCATTATAATTTTCTCTCCATATATACATTGGTACATTAGAGCTTTACAATTTATTTATGAGATTAAGAAAGAAATTTTTAATAAAAATTTTTAAACGGAGTGCTAAAAAAAAGTTTAGGCTATCATATGTGAGCTTCCGTAGGGTGGTCTCTAATGCATCTGTTGTTGATGCCTAAATTATAGCTATTGATTCATGCCATCTTATAATATCTTCATATGCTCCTCTAGTCTCACCCATGCGACCTAGAGTTGCAAATGAATCAATGCGCTTAACATGATATGCATGGCTCATATCGATTATGACATGATCATTTGCATTTAATTAGCTAATTAGGCAAGCCTGAATAATTCTCTAAATACTTGATTGTTAAATGAACAAGTTTGAATAGATTAGTGTTACATTCATCTATATAATGTCATTTAAAGCTCATTAAGAAGCTTGATTAAGGCTTCGTTTGAGACGGCTTGCTTACTGCTTCTTAAAACAGTTTTTTTGTATAAAAATTTTAGTTTTTAAACTAAAAAGCTATTTTAAAAACAATAAAAATGCCATCCCAAACGAAGCCTAAGGCTCAATGGTATTCTCATTTTAAGACACGATTATAAATTAATTTCAAATATATGTTATGTTTTATATTAGATTAGCTTTTTGTGAATACAAATTGCTTGTTTATGTTCATTAAAATGCTTTTTTATTTAGTACTTCTTTCATTTAAAATATCATTTTTTTAGCTAAATAGGCTACTTATTTATAGGCTTGATAAAGCTTGTTTATATATTTAACAAGTTACTTGATAGTGTTGCTCGTTAATAGTCTTAATAAGAATCATTTGATTAGCTAACGAATCAAGCTCAAACCAAGCTCAAACAGCTATAATTTTAAACAAAATGAGCTTGAACACTAGTATCAATAGTCAAATCAAGCATGAGTAAGACTTTGGCAAATGAGCTAGCTCAAGCAATATCTTGCTTGCCACTATTCTTGTTGCTTTATGGATTAGTGGTACTTTAAGGGGAATATTGAGAAGTAACTTTGAAATATTTTATATAATATTGAATCCAATTATTTAGGATCCATCAATCATGAACACCCTCTCGTTTGACTCTATATTCTCATTTTCTTATGTCTAGTCTTCTTTAATGAGCATTTCACTAGCACATATTTAATTAAAAATAAAATAAACTAAACTAAGATATTTTATCAATAAATGTAGATAAACCTAGCTAGGCAAGTATTACCCATTATTACCATACATCATCAATGATTAGGAACTATTCTTATACATTCTATTAAATTTTCACAATGTCAATTGATCCTTGACTTACCGAATGAACCTATAATGAAGATTAATAGTGATAAGTCATGTTTTATATATTATAAAATTTTAATAAATTAAACAATTTAATATTGTCTCTTTTTGTCATTGAACCAAGCTCACAATGCTATAAAAAGTTGAATTTTTATCGATAAATTTTCTTTGTGATGGCTTTTGTGCATATAGTATAAAAGAGGCATTTCTAGTAGTCTTGATAGTTCTATGAAAGTCTTAAATACTCTGAATGTTCTTCTCAAATTATAATTGAAAAAAATAACTATGGAAGGTTCTAGACATGCAAATGTTACCCTACTTTAATAATTCTTTAGTAGTTCATACATTATCATGCTCATGTTTAAAGTCATAATTATCCGTTGTTGCATTCTAATTGTATAATTCATGGCATGGTATTGGAGGATTTCTTATCTCTGAAATATTGCAAGTGCACTCTCTAAAATGATACGAAGACCCTATATGTTATGTTTTGATCCAATCTATCTTGTGTGGATGTGGGAGAGAGTCTAGCCCCACTTGTTGAATGCGGGTGTGGGATATTACTCTTTTTTTTTTTTTTTTTGCTCTATTTTATCCTCACTTATTGTATGCAGGTGTGGGAGGTAAAAAAAAAAAGAAGTTATAAGTGGAACTTGAGTTATAAGCAGGAATCAGAACATATACATCATATTCTATTCATGCATTGCATATTCTAGAAAGTTTATGAATTATATACGAATGACATTCTAAACATACTTTGATAACTCTGAAACCTTTGTATATATTATGATAAATCAAGAAGGCTAAGTGCAAGCAATACTCTAGTAGCAAGTATATTTTGATATCTCTGACACCTCTGTGAAGTTTATTTGTGAGAGTATAAGTAATTACTCTGAAACCATGTACAATTGGATAACTATAAGAAGCTCACTTTCTGTTAGCATTTAAGCTTTATTGATTAATTAAATATTTGAATAACTTATTTTTAATATTTTAATGGATGTTGATATCTATAATGGGAGTGTGAAAGAAGTCTACTAAGTTCGTTGTGCTCATCCTATAGATTTTTTTATTTTTCAAGAAAAGGAAAAGGCCTAGGTGAATAGAGTTTATAAGGGTGTGAGTTCTAGGATTCGAACTTCTGAGGTAATATTTTTGTAATCCAATATTATTTCTTTCAATGTATAGATTTCATGTAATTTTGATTATTATGGATAAATTTTGAGAAATAAAATCAAATGATGTTTAGACTGTTATTATTATTTGGATCTTATAATTAGCTCTGGTTTATTCTGTTTGATTGTTGAGAAAAAAAATAGGCTTAAGGATTTAATCATTCCCTTTAATCCCGGGGAGTGACACAAATTGGTCCCTTAACTTTTTCTGAATGACCAAAATAGTCTCTGACTACATAAAAACATCAATTTGGTTTATTGACTCTTTAAATAGAGTCCAAATTGATTTTTTTTGTGAAATCATTTAGGTTCATATTTAAAAAGTCAAAAGATCAAAATGAAATTTTTAAATGGTCAGAGACCATTTTAGTTCTTTGTAAGGAGTCAAAGGACCATTTTGATCTTTATCTAAGTAGAAATATGAAGGTAACACAAACTGGACAAGAAAATAAATGGTATTGGATGTTTTTAAGCTTAAAGAACTTGGCTACTTGTTCTAAAATGGTCAAATTTATATGTATTCTTGATAAATGCAACTATAAATGAAGAGTTTTGGCACAATTATGCAAGAATCATATTCCTAGATTTACCCTTAATATACGCATAACTTTTTATATATTTCATACATCTATCATCTAATTTTAATATATTCATAAATATAAATTATTGCTCAAAGTTCTAACTCAAAATTCATAGAATTTGCAAGTTATAATTTAATTTTAATGTCCAATACATAGGTACAGTACCTATATGTTTGACTTTTTTCTTTTGTGTTTTCAGCTTACGCAACTTTAAAATTCACTGAAAAAATATTTCAAGGAAGAAAATCGAGCTGTATGGTGAGAAAATCTGCACAGTTGGATGGAATAATTAGTAAGTTTCAATTGCTAATTGAACCTATCAATAAGAAAAAATATTAAGATGTTCGAAACCTTACTGCAAAAATTGCCAAGATCAGATCTTATAGCTAGAGATCGATCAATGAAGAAACCAGAGAACAAAGGCCATCAGTCTCATTGAGCTTCGCAAGGAAGGTTTACCTTATTTTGGTAAGAAAATCTTCCATCCTAAGCAGGAAAGCTTTATTGTGCCTGTGTGGTTGAATAGCAGGGCAATTCTCCTTTGGCAGAAAGAAAAAAAAAACAAATAGCTTAATACAAATGATGCTAGCTATCGTTGTGGCTGTTCTCTCTGCCGAAGAAGAGTTGCCTGTTATTCTGGAACTTCACATCTTGTTATTATTTATTTGATCCCATTGTCGAATTTCTGCATTTGCTGACTACTTATATGGCTGAAAAGGCAAAAAGCAACAAAGTTAGTATGGATATGCTACAGGATATGCTTTGGACTATTCTTGGATCCGTAGTAATGGCCTCATTCCCAAATCATTCCTCCCAAAAAGCAAATTAGCTATTCCATCTTCAACTGAAATTTTATTCTTGTTGCTTTCATGCTTAATAGATAATAGATAGTAGTTACTTGCTGAGTTTGATTTATTAAACTCACTCATTATCCTTTTTCAACAGGTCGTGATTGATCGACCGCCACCTCAAAAGCAGGGTTATCAACAGTACACAATTTTTTGGTATTTATTATTTTGTAATAATTTATTATGTTTATGCTTTTGTTCTGAGGGTTGGATAGTTTCTTTCCTGCTTTTTGGTTCTATCTATATTCCTTTACTAGTATCAGAACTTTGTTATTGGGATGTATTGATTATTTGAACTTCTATTAATGAAATGGCTTTTATTTCAATTCCTTTGTATATATATATATCATGTTGTATCCCTTGTATATGTATGTTTCTTTTTGTAAATACAAAATAGTTCTTATTATCCATTCATCGCGTCCCGTATTACCAGGGTGTACCGCCTTCTGGACCTGAGATGTGACAGTTAGCTAGCATCTTTCATTACTAAATGATTATTTGATGCCTTAAATTGTGTGCATCAAAGTAAAATGCAGTAAATTATATATGCAATATTTTGATGCCTGAATTCCTATTTATATTTCGGATCTCGGCTTATGCGGTATACTCCTTAATTTCTAAAATATTGATTTACATATTCGAGACATGGAGAGCAGGGCGTAGCGGACCTAACTTTAATGTGGACTTAAGGGTCTATTCCGGACAACTTTTTTATTGCTTTGCTTTTTAGATCGTAACTACAGTACTATTTGGCTACTGCTTTCAAGAAATTTCAGTGTTCGGAAGTTACTTTTTACACAATAACTTTCAAAAAAATTACTTTCTCCATAACATATTTACAACCATATTTTAAAAAAATTACAGTTATCCCAAATAGATCCCGAATCTCTAGCTGACATTGTTCCCCATCTTATCTTGAATATGGGATAAGTTTCCATCCTTTAAAAAGGTATTGGCATTTATAAAAGATTTTTGTTTCAAATTTTTAGTTCTTTAAAAGTGGGATAATACAGTGTAGCTAGCAGAAATTACATGAACATTCAGTTTTTTAATTTCTAAATTTTAGTCCTTTAAAAAGGTTGTGAAGTTATTTTCTAATTAATTTCTACTACATATAGGATATTTGGTTTGATTTATTTAAAAAAATCATTGTATTTACTTCTCCTTAGATTTGTAAATAAACAAACTATGAAGTGAAACAGTTTAATTTACCATATTTACTTCAAAGCAAATAGAAAGAAGTAATTTGTATGAAAATATAATTACATATGGGAGTAGAAATATTACATGCATGAAGATAATAGCATGTATATCATACAACTGCACAATCCATAAGTAAAAAACACCCCAACTGGCCATCATTGGAGCAAAGGAATCATTTTTTCAATCACTTATTGCAATAACTTTTTTTTTTTTTTTGGGTGAAGAATGCTTTGCAAGGAACATTCTATGGATCTTCCCTATTGATGCTCTTTTTCAACCTGCATTTGATAGATTTGCAAATCTTCTTAGCTTTCTAGTACATGGTGGTTGAAGTTCAGAGTCAGAGAGTGATGGAAGCATATGCTTATAATGAATAAGTGATGATTTGATTTTTTTTTTTTTTTAGGAGTAAGTTTGTGACATACAAATGATTTGAATCTTTTTCTCCTTTTTTTTTTTGTGTGTTATTAAATATCATGATTTTTTATATTGTTATGATGTTAGAATTTGATGGCACATGTCATATTTATTTAACTTGTGCAATTTCTATGCCATTTTTTTATTTTTATGATATATAAATTATAATGTTGGATCAAAAGCATAACCATGCATTGTATTTTTAATAATAAGCATGTGCCATGAGATGTCTAAGCATAAAATAAACTTTATTACATCTCAAATTAGCATGGCAAAGAAAAAAAGGAATTTTAAGGCTTATGTAAGACAAAAAAGGAAGAATCAATGAAGAAATAACTAAGGCTTTATTTGGAATGGCTTTTTTACTGCCTTCTAAAACAGCTTTTTAGTACAAAAATTTTTTGAACTATAAATTTTTGTACAAAAAAGCTGCTTTAGAAAGCACTAAAAAAGGCGCTCCAAACGAAACCTAAATGAGAGGAATGATTGTTATAATATCTATTGAAGCTAAGGCCTGTGGTGAAAAATAGAAAGGTGGTTTGAAAATTTGCACAAAAATTTGAATATTCAAAATTAAAATTAGATATATTTAGGATGGACTTAATGTTTCGCAAAGAACTCAATCGAAAAGAATGGAGAAAGAGGATTCATAAAGTCACCCAATAGTTTGGCATATGCTAATGATGATGATGTCGCATGAAATAAAGAAAATTTTTTGTATAAAATAATGAAAAAAATTCTAAGTAGATCATTTTGATGTGAGATTTGATGAAATGAAGCATGCTTCAAGATGTGCATCTATGTCATTCACGAACTCTTCAAATTAGCTACTTTGGTTTATTTTTGTTGTCATTCAATTATGACTCTCTCAAAATTTGGATTAGAAGATGTGCTATTCAAGAAACTAATTCACCTAAATTCATAACAGCATGGATTTCATGATTTACTAATATTTTAATATTAGGGGAGATGAAATTTTTAAATAAATGATAGAGCATCCATTAAAAGAATGAAAATAACATACTTGTCTTGAGAATGTACAATTAAATTAAGAAATCTCTGTTATGCCACAATCAAACATTAAGAATAGAAGCATAATGAGAAGACTTAGTATTATCATCCAAGAAATATTATAATGGTATATATAACATAACAAATAATATCAAATAATTTCTAAAGTTTTCGAGAATCTTGTCATTTATATCATTTGCACAAACGTATATAAAATACAAGTAATTAATGTAGATGAATGTGCAACTAATTGTAAAGCATATATAGCTTCAAGACATATCATATAATGTATTTAGAATAGCATGCATCATCATCTTAGAAAATAATTCAACATGCATTATAGAATAGAAAAGAAATATTTTATAGTAAAGTATATTTATTGTAGAGAGAACGCATATCATAGAATAATAGGCAATATCATTGTGTCCATGTACTCCAAAATTAAATTAGAATCATCACCAGCATGCTCATCAACAAAAGTGAAACCTCTATTAAATGTTTATTAGCCAATGACACATTTTGCCCTACACTATGTATAGCACCTTCCAAACTCATACCTCTTAAAAGAGGCTATACATGTCCTACATACCTTATTCTACTAGCTTTCACTCTAACAGAGCTCTGATTTTACATGCCAATTATAAATCTACCTTTTCACACAAATTTCCCTAATAACTCAGAGCATGCATTTATATAATATGAGATTCACATATGTGATAGAAATCTAATAAAAAATATTCTTAATCATAACATTAAGCTTTTATATCATAATTTATGTGTCATTATCAATCACACATAATCATTAGTGTTTGTAAGTATAGTCACAAGTGTGAGATGATGTAATACCTATATGTGACATTCACTTATGTGATGAATAATAGGCACATAAAATTATAATTCATGTGTCATTATGAATCACGCATAATCAGTAGTGTCTGTAAGTACATTCACAAGCATAAGCTGGTGTAATACTTATGCATATATTTTTTTGTAATCACACCATGCATTTATCACTATACAAATCACCATACCTATCACATCACTATGCCAAACACCATGGCATATAATGTACCAATTAAATCATAAACTTGTGATCATAGAGAGTCACCTATGAATTCATGGAAAGTTTTGGGAATCACATAAAATAAATATAGAAATCTCAATAATCAAGAATCATTTAGCTTCATAAAGTCCAGTATATACCACAAAGTCTTAAAGTTTATCAACACTATATAGTACATAATTGTGCTATTATAAATATCATAATTATGCAAAATCACATATGTACATTGGCATTACGGCTTTGTTCAAAAATTACAATTCCTTGATCATCTCTCTCTCTCTCTCTCTCTCTCTCTCTCTCTCTCTCTCTCTCTCTCTCTTATAAAACTTTTGTATAGCTTATATGTCCTTTGAGTTAGGAGTCATGAATTGGCTTTCATCATGGGCATGGCTTCTATATTTATTATTTTCAAAGATATATTTTAGGAGGATGAATTAAATAAAAAATTTGTTAATAAGTTTATCTTCTCCTATTTTTCTATATCCTAAGTGAAGCATATATTGAATATTGGTTGGCATAGTGATGAAGCCTTTATTATTGCCAAGTTCAACTGGTTGCATTGGGAAAATTCCTTCCCAGTGTTAGGTGGCTCAAATTGGCTACTCTTATAGAGTCAAATCACATTCTTAAAGCAAGAATTATGTTATTGTGATTCATAGGTATATTTGAAGGAAAAAACATGCTTACATTTGTTGATATCCATATCATTATGGTGTCATCTTGGTCTTAAAGTAGAATATAAAAAATGACATCCCAGAGGAACAATCAGTGCCCTATTCAAGAGGCTATTTTTTAGGAAATATTGTGAGAAATGCAACAATTGTAGTGGCACCTCATCATATTTGGCTACCACCTGATTAATATGAATCCATGTCATCAATAAGATTTGAGTGAGGAGGATCTTCTTCAGCAACTTCCTAATTGATATGTAAGGAAACCTCCATCCAACTTTGAGATTAAAGTTAACAAGTGATTTCAAAGGAAGACTTGACCTTGATGAATTTATCAACTATGTGTGCATGGTGGAACAAATCTTCGAGTATAAAGAAGTGTTTCCAAAAAGAGTGATCAAGCTCATTATTATCAAGTTGAAGAAGAATGTGTTAATGTGATGGGAAAATTTGAAATGTGGTCACAATCTAAAGAGTTGTAGCATGATCGCTACCAAGGAAAAAAAGAAGGAATTATAACATAAATGCCCAACTATTTCCAACAAGCTAATTTCATTAAATTCCATAACATTAACAAAATGAGTTAGATAGTTGAAGAGTATGCCACGAAATATAAAAAATTCTGACTAAAATGTGATGTTATCAAAGAAAAGAAGATTTATAGGTTTCTTAAAGGACTATTATCAGCAAGATAATTTAATCAAATTCTATAACATTAAACATAAGGAGATATATGTTGAAGGGTATGCCACTGAATTCGAGTAATAAATGCTAAAATGTGATGTTATCAAACCCAGAGAAAATAAGATTTCCACATTTCTTAGAGGATTGCATCCTATTGGACCATTCAAAATGTAGTTATGCTATCAATGAAGGTGGAAAAATTAAATAGCAACAACATCCCAACATTGGCACCTTAAAGATAAACCACAAGGACGTTATTCTTTCCAAGGGTGTGACCATAAGAAACCAAAGGCTTATTTCCAAAATTGTGAGGTCGAGTATGGAGGTCCTAGGGTGAAACCAAAGTAGTTTGAAATCAAACATACTTGCTTAAAAATATCAGATAACCTCCAATTATCCAAACTGACATGTAGTCTCCCTAATTGAGGAAGCTCACATTGAAGAACAAGGAACAAAGGGGGATGACACTAATAGCAAACATTTTATTTATGTGGATAAATGTGAGCTTCTCATGATTCTTCATGCATTGATAATTAATAGCTATGAAGGTGATGGATGGTTGTGACACATTATCTTCCACACCCACTATATAGTCCAAGTGAAGGTTCATAGCCATATCATAGATGAAGAATCTGCGAGGATGTGGTGGCCACGAGCATAGTAAAAAACATAGGACTTTTACCTAGTAACATCCGTACACTTATAAGTTCTCTTGACTAAGTAAATACAACAAAATCTAGATAATAAATTGCTATATATTTCACTTTTCTAATGGCAAGAAGTGTCAAGAACAACTGTGGTGTGACGTAATTCTCATGGATGCATTTCAGGCTTTGTTATGAATTAAGAACATGGCAATACGATCGTCACACTCCTCATGATAGCTTTCAAAATATGTATTCTTGAAAAGAATGGAGTGCATGTTATGTTGATTTCAGTTAAAGACAAAAATGATAATATAGAAAAGGTGAAGACTATGTTAATAATATTAATTCTAGCTATAATGATTAAGGAACAACAAGAGAATATAAGTTGGTGGTATTGGAAGAGAACCCAAACCTTCAATTACTCCCAATGACTATTATGCCAATATTGCAATAATTTCAAAAGGTTTTTGTCCTTGAGATGCTTGCAGGATTTCCCTCATTGCACGTGTTTCATCATGTTGTTGATTTCATTTTAGGGTCCATCATCCCACATCAACCTGCTTATCATTTTAGCCTAAAAAATGAAAGAAGAATTGCCATGGAAAGATAATGAATTAATTACTAAAGGATCGGTCGAGTGCGTTAAGACAGATTCATCAACAGACATAGCCATCTTAAAGCAATTGATTCCTTTGTCCTTCACTAATGTGAGAAGCTATCACAGGTTAGATTCATTTTACAACAGATTTATCAAACAACTTAGCTTTATCTTTTGCCCCTCCCATTGAATAGGTTAAGCAGGAACTATTCTAGTAAATTGAAAAGGCCCAGCTCAACTTCAAAAGTCTAAAATAATAAGTCGTTGCCACCCTTGTCTTAGCTTTGTCGAATTTCAACCAAGTCTTCAAGGTGGATGTGATGTATCCAATGTGGGCATCCGCTTTGTCCCAAGCCAAGGAGAGTACCCAATTTCTTTTTCAATGAAGGGGCATGCAGTACTTACATACGGCTCTTCAAGCAAATATGATGGGTCAAAATTATAAAGGATTTGTATCCCATAGATGATGGCTTCAAGGAGCTGTAGTAAAAACATGATCTCAAAACTTTAATCTGACAATGGATACCTCTTCTTTGGAAATCGAGTATGTCTACCAAGGTGCACTTTACGTGAAGTTGTATAGTTTAAATGTGATGAAGGGGGGAATGGAGGGCCATTTCAAACTAGAGAAGAATGTTGACCTTATCCAAGGGAAATTTTTTTGGCCGTTTCTTTTGAAGACTGGATTACTACATGGAATGGTGTCAAACATGTCACTTGGCCAAGACTCGTAGATAGAATACAAGACTACAAATGCCAATATTGGTGTCAAAATTTTTGCAGGTTCATGATTTCATGGATTTCATCCTCATAAGGACACGATCTTTATTGTGGTAGATTGATTTTTTAAGATGAATGATGCCACCCGCATCATTGAAATTTACTTCTGGGATATAATGTAACTCCACGACATTCCTAGAACTATTATCGTTGATTGAGATGTTAAAATTTTTAACAAATTTTAGGGAACACTAAAGCAAATTCAGAATGAAATTATAATTCAGTTATGTTGCCCTCTTACAAGTTGATTGTGATGCTCCAAGGTTTAATTTGGAAAATTTCCTCTTTTGTCTTCTAAATACATGCTAGAGCAACTAATAACATCCATAATCATAATTTCTATAGTGGAAGTAATATTTTATTTATCATCAAAATGCATACATATACATATCATTTTCTCAAAAGAATAATATATAATGGTCATGAATACAAGCTATCGCATCAGACTATCATAATCATCCATGACTACAAAAGAATGAACAACAAAAAATAAAATACACATATCAATAGTTTTAGATCAGTATCACTCCACTGAGTCTTTACCTTTCCTTAAAATTATGTAAACCACATAATGAGCAAGAAGCCCAATACATTACTAAAACCTACAACTGCATTAAATACACAGAAACTTGAATAATATACACGTAATCATTCATGTCAGGTCAATATAAACATGTGCAATCCATATGAATAGTATCAATCAATTGGTACGAATAATATAACCAATGTGATCAGTAATGATACGAGGGATCAATAAACTCTTTTATTGATGTCATTTATAGTATCAAGTTGAGCTATGAATCTATTTTGTTCATGCATCAGAACAAAAATCTAGGTGCCAAATTAGTGCAGTTATCATGTCAATTAGTAGAAATGGATCATGCCTTCATTCTATCAGTTATCAATGCAGATTAATATTATAGAGGCAATTTCCATGTCATGTCATATATGTCAGTATGCCTAATATATCATGTATATTCTATTAGTATCTCTATTCATATCATAATGTATCAGTGCATATGTATCATGTATCATGTAAATTATATATCAATATCATTTATCATATATTCTATATCAATCTCATCAATATTCTTATCATATATTTCTATTAGTCTTACATTGTATCTTGTTCATATATCATGTCATATTATATACTTATGCATATCTTATGCATGTTATGTCTAATCACATGAAATAATATCATGTGCATATATCATATTTTATTAATACAAGTCAAGATATTTGGCTAATCATGTGGTTTTTTTATATATCTTGTCATATCGTGTCCTGTAGATCTAACCTACTTGAATCAGTCATTCAAATTATAGTCAGGTGCCTATAACTAGAGTCATTATTCCTTCCCGTTATTGTATCTTATCTTTTCCCTTAAGGCTCTCATCTTGTATCTTGTATCTTATATTGGGATCATACCACAAATTTTTATTTAAAGGAAAACTCATTATCTCGTCCTCTTGTACAAACCATCTTGCTCCAGCCAACCTAAATTAATGAACACTAGTCATCCTTTCTTGTAGATACACATATATGCAATGTCATGCATTTATTATTTATAATAGAAGAAAATCATAATAATAATATGAACTATAAACATATAAATTCATTATTCAATATGCCTGTCATTATGCATGTCCTGTCAATATACTTATGTCAGAATGCATGTCATATCAAACGCACAACCCTATAATGCATGTCATATATTTCATGTCTAAATTAGATACATTATTTTCTACTTATTTTATGCATGCCTTTATCCTTTTCATTTAATTAAAATGCCATACATGCAAAACTATCTGTTGAAATTACAATATGATCATGTAAATTTGATCAAAATGATAATATTTATCAGATATCAAAAGTTACATAGTGAAAGCTTTTTAGATCAGAATATATGTATTTTTTATAAGATTTAGAAGAGAGAAAATAATAAAAATCAAAATTATTGAGAATATATAGGATAAAGGTTGCCTACCATGATCAGACCAACTTTCATAACTAGAACAATAGACAAAAATGACCCAGCATCAACTTTCTCAATCTACTATCCTCTTCTCCCCAACCAAGAAAATGTGAATGAAGGTGAGGTGATGGCTTAGGGTACTTAAATAATGTAGTGGTTTGAGATATTTTAAAAAAAAATTGTGACCTACTGTCACAGCGCTCAAGACCGTAGTGTTGTAGTGCTTGCTCAAAGCACTATAGACTAAAGAAATTGGAGTCATAGTTTATAGCTTTGCAGCACCGATGTGGCGATGTGTTCGATCAACTAGAGCCTTTCATACGAAAAATTATTAGGTGCGGACACCGGACGTAGCTCTACGTCCGGACTCCACTAGAATGGCGCCACGTAGAGACCCGAATACCCGGCGACCCGTTTCGCCGAGAAGTTCAAATGATGCACGTGCGGTATTACTAAAGAATTACTCCGGTATTACTCGGTATTACCGAAGAATTACTCGATATTACCTATGAATTACCTAGGTATTACTCGTATTACCTAGGAATTACTAGGTATTACCGAAGAATTACTCGGTATTACCTAGGTATTACTCGGTATTACCTAGGAATTACTCGGTATTATCAAAGAATTACTCGGTATTACCGAAGAAATACTCGGTATTACCTAGGAATTAGTCAAAAAAGGCCAGGTTTTTTTAATTTTTCGCGTCCAATCCGGGTCGGGTCGTCGGGCCACGCGGAAGTTGTCATAACACGTGCTAAAAATCCACAATTCAACAGAACGGGATATCGCGTCGACGAATGCTACGTGGCACCATTCTAGTGGAGTCCGGACGTAGAGCTACGTCCGGTGTCCGCACCTAATAATTTTTCCTTTCATACAGGGAGGCCAATTTTGTCAGGCTCACAGCCAAATTTTCATGCATGAAAGATTTTCAAATCAATTTCAAAGCAGATCATTAATAATTCATTAATCAATTAAAATTTTGGCTATTACATTAATGAGCAAACCGAATCGATAAACTATAGCTTAGCCAATTGTAGGAAAAAAATATTTGTTGATGAGATCAAATCCAAGCACAATTAGAATTTGCAGATAATTACTCCATTAAATAAACCCCATTACCCCCATCGGGGTCACTTCCTAGTTCCTCACCCACTGACATCAACATAAGAACAAAAAAGATCCAAGAAATTCATTAACTCTATAAACAAGTTTGTGAAATTATCACTAAGCAAAAATTTCAAATATCAACAACAGGTAAATAAATCCAAAAAATAGTAATCTTCAAATTAAGAAGGCCATTTGATGTGGATCGACCTCCAATGAGAGATTCTCTATCAAACCATTTGACAAACTTAAGCCAAAAGAGGATTGACCATTCTCAGTATTTAAGTGTGTCAATGATAATGCTCATAAAATTAATTTATCGAGCAATTATAATAAATTAACAACCTTTAATGTCGATGACCTTGCCCATTATTACAAACTTGAGATTGTGCCATACATAAAGGCTTCATTTGAGACAATTTTTTACCACTGTATTTTTATTATTTTTAAGGAATTTTTATGCTAAAAAATTATTATAAGCCCAATTTGATAATTACAATTCACCGAGTCTCTTTTTTGTCTCTTTTTTTCTGTAAAAAACCTCTTAGAGAACCTTTAAGTGAAGCTGGGAATTGGCTTTCCGTGTAACCATGACTTTATATATATATATATAGTTTTGAAGCTCTCTTTTAAGAGGATTAATTGAATAAGAAATTTGTCGAGAAGTTTATCTTCCTATGTTTTTTGTATGCTAAGTGAGGCATCTCAGGTGGTGGCCGGCTGACTCTATGTTCAGTCGCTTAAATTAGCTACTTGGGCCAAATCAAATTGAATTCTTGAAGCAAGAATTCTATTTCTACCAGTCGCGTGTAGAGTTGAAAGAATTGGCATATATTCACTGAAGTCTAGTTTGTTATAATGTCACACTTTTTTTTTTTTTTTTTGATAAAACTAGCCACTAGACCTACGTGTTAATATAAGAAAAATTTACAAGTCCTTAAGAGAGATTTAAAGCTTGCTACTTCTTAGAAGAGCTATAATTAAAAAGAAAATAAAACCTTAGGAGCAAAAGATATCAACTAATTAAAAAGAGAAAAAACCTAGGAAAATTCTATGGGAGGCAAGTAGCCATCACCCAAAAAATAGAGAAAGAGACAATACAGATCCAACAACAACATTGCATCCACTGTCAAGAAGACCAAAATAGACCGTCGAGTAGAAGCAAAGAATACCTACATCCAACAAGCTGAACAGAAGGGTAAAAGGAAACACACTCACCCAAAGTAGAGAATAACAAACGGCTGCATGCAACAAAATCCTAATGCAAGCAACCCAGAACATGCAAAAGAAGACAAAGTAGAAATAATTGACGAGCCAAAAACTAACAACAGAGACGACACCTACCGACCAACCCAGACCAGAAAAAACACAGCAACTTCAGAGACCACCAGCAAGCCACAACACAGGAGAAGCAGCAAAGCCCAATGCAACCCAACAAGCAAGTAAGCCACAAAGATAAAACCCAACCCAACCCAACTACCAACCAACCAACATAAACAGTAAAGAAAAATAAAATAATCCAAAGCTCCAAAAACCCACAACACAAAGAGACCAACAGCACCAAGAACAAATTAGCCCCACCAACAAGAAGAAAAAACAGTCAACGAATACTCCCAATTCCATCAAGACCATAACGAAAGAAGACAACCACCACCACCACTTGGAGAAACCACAAGGCAACCAAGGAAACAACCCAAAACAAGAAAAGACATGAAAACCTAATAAAAGGAATCCTCATCCTATCCATTCTAATCATATCTCTAAGCAACCTAGGAGTAGAGTTATTGTCAAAGTAGAACAAATTAGCAGTCTTAGACCCTAACTTTGCAAGCCAATCAGCACAGCGGTTGCCTTCATGCCAAATATGTAAAATTCTAAACTACACCTGATCATTCATTAAAACTATAATTTTGCTAAAAAGATAAAATAAATTAACATTATGGCATTTGCGGACATTCACTAAATACAACAATAAATTGGAATCGGTCTCAATCCAAACGTTAGTAATGCTATTCTCAATACAAAAGAGTAGCCCTTTATATAAAGCATACATTTCAACAAAGATAGTATTACCATTAGAAATATTTGAAGCAAAACCAACAATAAAGTGGCCAAGGTGATTCCAGATAAGGCCACCATAGCCTACTCCATCCTTGTTAACAGCCCCATCAATATTCAATTTAAATTCTTGAGGAAAAAGGCTTAATCCATTTAAGAATAGTAGAACACCTGGTCGAAGGAGAAGAATGGCTATTAATGTTAAAGTAATAGAGTAATCTGCTATTGTTACCAAAATGATGGAGCTTCAACACCTTAGCCATAAGGAGGTGATGAATTTTAGCTTTAAGAGAAATAATAATTCTCTCATGATGCATTTTGATGCCTTAATATTTAATACTGTTACTTACCTTCCAAATAAGTCAGAAAATGATTAAAGGAATGACAGTAAAGAGATGCCCTTTAGCTTTTTTTGAAAAACCATCTAGCCAAAAATGAGAAGAAATTGTCATTATTCTAAAGCATATGAATGTCTATATCATTCTCTAAATTAGACCAAACATTGATGGCCAAAGGACTATCAAGAAAAATATGGTGTAAAGTCTTAATTTGAGAACAAGATTGGCATATGAATGCCAATTGAATGGCTTTCTTTTGCGGCATAGTATCAACAGGAATGAACCCCTTTAAAATTCTCCAAGTAAGAATAGAAATAGATAGAAGAGTAAATTGGTTCTACATTTTATCAAAAAAGGTGTTAATATCTTTTTTACTTCTAAAAATATTCAAAGTTTTTTTGAGATTGAATTCACCATTCTGAGAGAGTTTAAAAATAAGAATATTATTAAGAGCAAGATCAAGAGGAATATCAGCAATATACTCAACAATATCATAAGATATATGGTTCAAAAGTAGGTTAACATTCCATTGGCCATCAGAAATAAATGTTGAAACCTTCAATGAGGAGGTAGAAAGAATAATGAAAAGAGAATTAAGAGATCATTTTTCCAATCCAGTCATCCTGCCAAAAATATGAAGAACCATTACATAATCCCCATTGGAGGGTAGCTTCAGCCAACCATTTTATTTTACACGGGCTATTCCAAATCACAAATTAGCCATTTTTAAAATAATTAAAGAAGGATGCTTGTTATTACAATATTTCAAATTCATAAACTTTGACCATATGGATTTATTATTTCTAAACTTCCGCCACAGTTTATAAGAGAAACCTTTGACTATATTAGAAATAGAGATTTGCAACCTAGACCACCTTCATTAAAAGGACCCGTGCAAGAGGCCCAATTAGACCAATGAATTTTCTTAGAATTCAAAGAAGAACCCCAAAAAAATCTATTAATAATTTTATCCAATCTATTGCACACTTCCATAGTAGGGTTCATAGTCTGAATTAAATAAATAGGTAAAGAACAAAGCACACTTTTAATAAGAATAAGTCTAGCACCCAAGGAAAGAAATTTGAATTCCCACATAGAAAGTTTATTAGAGATGGAAGTAAACATCTTATCAAAAAGAAAAAAAATTGTAGCCTTTGTGAATAGGGGTTCCCAAATAATAAATAGGAAGAGTATGCTTACTAAAACCAGTGATCCTACTGACATTGCTACATTGCACTATAGACATGCCTTTCCCAACAATGAAATTACATTTAGACATGTTAAAATTCAGCCCATGCACTCTCTTTTTCAGATAAACATAGAATATTTCTAATCTTTTAATCTAATACTTCTTAAAGACCCATTACAAAATTAAATGATGTCATTTGCAAAAGAAAGATGAGAAATATTAAAACCATCAAAAATTATGTATGCAAGACTTTTAAAATAATTAAAGTAATGCAACAAGCCAAGCCTCCGGATAAATATTCCGCAGCAATAATATATAAGGCAGGGGATAAAAGGATCTCCTTATCTAATGCCTTTGCCCGCTTTTAAAAAACCATTATAATAGTCATTTATAATGATCAAAGACCAAACATTCTCAATAATATTCTTTAAAAGAGTAATAACTTTCCTGTCAAAACCAAACAAGACGAGAATGTTAAAGATGATCTTCCAATTGATGTTATCATAAGCTTTAGTGATATCCAATTTTAAAATAACATTATGAGCTAAAACCTTTTTGTGGATATCATGAACACTTATAAATCAAGTAATGTTTCAATAATTCTAGAGAAAACATGTAGTATTCTAGGTTCAAACATGCATGTGTGAAAATCATGTATGATTACTCCTATAGTTATACAACATCCATAGGAACACATGAAAATTAATACAATAGACATATTATCTGATCAAAGCATGGTACATGTAGAGCATGCTAGGAATGTTAAATCTCACTTAAAGGAAATCACATAGCATGATTAATAGTCCCAATATTTTTTATCCTACTCATAAAATTTCATGATAAGAGGAGCATAGAAATACATGCAGATAGATAAATTATCATATCATAAGAAAAGTATACTGAAGGATGTTGATAAAGTTTCACATGTCTAATTGCAATCCAATGCTTCTCCTAGGACCAAGAATGAAATTAATATATTCACAACATGATGGAGCTCAAAAGGTAGCTAGATTATACAACTTACAAATTCTTATTGAACTCTCTTATTTAATTACCTAACAAATAAGAGGCCAATTATGTAAGCTCCTTTTGTCCAGGCTTAGGAGCAATCCAAGCCAAATTCATTTCATTGCCTCAAATAGGATTCTTTGTTATCTTCGAAGCAGAAAAAGTTTAGGCTTTTTTTATGAAAAATGAGTACAAAAAGAAGCTCATTGGATGGTCTAATAGTATTTTGGTACGATCTTTTAATTATCTAATAGTAGAAATTTCTACATGATGAAATTTCAATGTGATTTCATTCAATACTATTATAGACTCGCTTATGTTGCTGCACATAGATGGCTTTAGACACCTCCAAAAACATTTTATTAATATTCTCTCATATAGTTTCTCCTCTTTCCTTCCAATTCTTCTTACTTCCATCCTAAAGAACCCAGCTGCATCAAGGTTGCTCTTATGAGCAGTAGTGGGCTCTAGTTCTCTCTAAGGACTTTGTACTTTTTTTCTGATATTAACACGGAGGCCCTTTCTGCGGGGTTTTAATTAAAAAAAAAAAAAAAGTAGAGAGGACTTCAAAATAGTACTGCATGGAATAAATATGCGACAGACTAAGTAAAAATATAAGATTCTCAGGGACGTATATTGTTATTCAGTCGTCATCCAGAGATACGGCGAAGTTAGCCAAGATAGGCTTAAGTAATCAGTTTCACCTGTCATGAGGAGGTTTCATCTCAGCCTTGTTCTTCTGTTCTTCCTACAGCCAACCTTGCTGGCAGGATTAAAACTGTTCTTATTAGGGCTTTAGAGGACTACTCATTATCTCCAAAGGCTTTGGGTTCATGGTAGGAAAGGTTTAAAGCGACTCTATTTACAATGGAGAGGCCAAAAGATATCAAAATAGTTTTGAGATTTTTTTTTTTCTTTTCTGTGAATAATATAATACCAAGTTATGGTATTTCTTTAATTAAAAATATAGTTTCAGGAGCTCTGATATACATTATTTACGCTATGAGTGAGTTAAAATAATCAAAAAAATAAATATATTTTGATAAAAAAAATATAAGAAAATAATTGTCTTTAGAAAAAAAAATTAAGACTCATTTTTTAATACAAACAATTTTTTTTGTAATTATTTTAATTACATATTTTTATTTCTGATAAAATTTTTTACTTAATTATTTATTTTGTAAGGAACTTTGGTGCAAACATTTTTACAATAACAACAACAAATCTTTATCACACTATATGAGGTCAGCTACATGAATCTTCTTTCCCTTTGTGTCTTCTCATTTATATCAAATACAAAAAAATTATTTTTAATACTTTTTAACAATTTTTTTTTATATATCTATCTCTTCCTTTTAAGGCCAGATCTAATACTCTGATACAAATATTTCTGCTAAAAAAAAATTCTTTATCAAAATCTTTATCCTGCAAACCATTTAAGCTTGCAAGCATCACTGTCTGTTTAGTAGCCTATGCACGTAGAATTTGCTGAATTCTATCATGATTCTTTTGATTATTTATCTTACTTTTCAGACATGGTTTCCTTCCTCACATGCAACGTTAGAATTCACTTAAAATATATTCCATGAGTACTCCATTTTTCATCAGACATATCATAAAACTAAACGTTTTGTTACCTTGGTTTGTTGGAAAAGCTTCCATCATATTTACCCAGCAAGCATGCCGCATATATCTTTGCTGTTCTTGTGTTGTTGAATAGCAGGACAATTCTCCTTTGGCACAGAAAAACTTATAGGTTGATAGAAAGAATACCACTATTTTGTCCGTTCTCTCTGCCAAAGGAGATTTGCCTGTTATTCTGAAACTCCACACTTACTGATTGATTCAACTGGCGAACTTCTGCTGCATATGTTTGCTACTTATAGGGTTAACCACAGTAAAATTGGGTTGGATATGCTACAGGATATGCTTTGAAGTATTCCTGAGCAGCTTCCATTGTGTCCATGTAGCCTTTTCTTTTCTATCTTGTGCTGAACACGACACTGGTCCACAACTCCACATTTTCTTATCATTCCACCCAAAAGCAAAATATTTATTCCATCTTCAGGAATATTATATTCTTGTATCTTTCATGGTTATTACCTTTCATTAATTTATAAGCGATTTTTTGATGATTTTTATTGAATCCTTCGAAGTAATACAGTGATTTCTAGGATGTTCTGGAAATGAAAAGAGCTTGGTAACAGTAGAAAGTATATGGCCTTTATGTTAGAATTACAGTATTGAAGATGAATATAGCTCAGAGTTCACAGAATTCTTCATAAAGATATTACTTTTAATCACAATTTTTAAACAACCTGTGATTTGAACTTAATGTTTAGGCAAATTTGTAAAAAATTGATTATTTGATAACGGCTCAAAATTGTTGTAGTGCTAATATTTTCATTTGTACAGGCATCTTAACTCAATGTATTTAATTTTTTTTTCTAAAGTAGAATATTTCACTCATGAGAAAAAAAAAAAATTTACAAGGGGATCTGAGATAAATTAGAGACATATCTACTTCTGTCTAAAGATCCTTAAAAAAATAATGGATTGAAATCAAACACTGTTCTCTTATATCTGAGCATGAGAGAGACTAGAAGTTAACATAAGGCATTTGTCTTAATAACTCAATAGATAAGTATCCTCAATAAAACCTTATGAGGGGTCAATCAAAAGCATGATCAGAATCCTAGTTAGCATTTTTATAGTTATAAAATTCATAAAGAGTTGGCAAATTAAACTTCACTCCATAGTTGAGCTACTCAGTGATTTAGCACATTAATCGGATAAAAAATATGAAACTAATGGTCCAATTAAAGAGCTTAAGAAGATGCTAAAGCAAGATCCCAATCAAGACCCATTATAAGAGCTCACTCATAAATAAAGAATTAATTTATAATTTTAATATTTAAATTTTAAAGCTAGCATCTAGAATGTTTGACTTTTTTTAGTTAACATGTATGGGTTAACCATTTAATAGATAAGATGAATTAATGAAGTGATTGACACAATCCTTCATTAATGATCACCTACTTCCCGACCCAAAATTTTACTCTTATTTTTAAATTATGGTATTTATTATAATTCTATAAATAATGCTAGTATGTAATGGAAAATTTTAATCATAATTTGAATAATAAGAAAATTTTAGAGAAATTATTCTCTTTTTTTTAGTGCTTAGTGGTCTAGCTTGACCAACTTGGTGGGATTAGTTAGTTATTTTTATTCTTATTATTGCTCTTCTTAAATTATCTTCTAAATCTTTGTAGCATCTTCCCCTACACCCTATCCAGCTTTCAAGACCAACCATCTTCAACTTAAGCCTTAAAAGAAGTTAACCTAACCCTCTTCAATCCCTCGACCTAGTTTAGGCTCTCTTGCATATATTCTCATTCTCCATACCGCCAGAACCCTTTAACATTATAAAACTCTATCAACTACTTCAGATCATAAGTCACATTCTAGTATAATTCTCATAATTATTTTTAGTCATTTATCTCACTCAAAACTTATTTCCTAAAGTGAATTTGCAAATCAACTCAAACTAGCCCAAATAGGACTAATCTTGGTATGATCCATAGACCATATCACTCCAAACCCTCATCTTTCCACCAAAACTTCGGATAGCTTCCTTAAATAATAGATTAAGTATTCAAAAGCAATTTTAACTACCAATCCCACCAGAAGGGCCTCCCATATGCATAATATTTGATATCAAAGTGAAGCCTAGAAGGATATACTTTGTTCTTAATTTTTTTTCCAAACAAAAGAATTTCTTGTCATAGACTTGTCTTCAAGCATGTGAGTTATTCCAAAACTTTTAAAGTGAATTAGTTTCTTTTATGATATTTTAAATTCATATTAGTAGAATGAAAATGAAGTATATTACTTGCAAGCCTATGGTGATAGCATAAAATTTTAATTGGTGAGCTCAGCTTAGTCTTTTCGCCTTTGTGTGAACTTATCTTTAAAAAAAATACTTGAGAGAATGTCTTAGTGAGAGAGTGCTCCACATTTCAAAACAACCTCATAATTGGTGCATATTTTAATTTTAATTGTTTTCCTTACTTTCTTTGTTAATACTTATGGTCAACTCTAGAAATTTATTTGGATTAACTTGTGATAACTTGCCTTCTTAAGAATTAGAGGCTTGGTAGTCATAGGCTTTCTTTTTTTTGTAATTAAAATTACATGGGATATAAGTGTGATTTAAGTGTGCTAAACTTACTATTTTTAAGGCAAAATATAATGTTGTCAAAAAAAACTTCAATTGTCTAAGAAGAGCTTAGCATGTGTTGACCTCTGTACAAAAAAAAAAAGAGCAAAAAAAAATTTAAAAAATATGCTTACCTGCCACTGTCCACGCCTCCTGCTACAGTCCCCATCCCCTGCAAACGGCGCCGAATAGCAGCGACCCATACCCGCGTGCGGAGATCTCCTTGATCGCTAGCCTCATTCCCGTCGTTAAATACCGACCCCAAGGCTCTCCCTCTGAAGACATTCCACGAACTCCTCACGCACGGAGACCCCTCGTTCGCTACTCCCACACAGCCGAAACCCTCTCCAACCCTCAAACCGACGCCTCCAACCGAACTCCTGTTCGGAATCCCACAACCGCAGCCCTCGATCCCCTTGCTTCTTCGGCCTGGAGAGAGAGAGAGAGAGAGAGAGAGAGAGAGAGAGAGGGAGGAAGAACCGACCTCCTAACCACAGTCTTCCGCCTCCTTCGTGGCCGACCGACTCTGCCTCTTGCCCGACGCCAGAGCTCCCATCCGACTCCTCTCCCTCTACCCGAGCCATAGCCGACGCTCCTTCCTGTCGGATAGGAAGTTACGACATTTTGATCGGAAGTAGGAACGGGAGTTCGCTCGCCACGACCTTGGCTCCCGATTGCTGCTCGACTTCGCCCATCTACGACTTTCCCTGCCGACGGATTGGAGCTTACGACGTTTTAATCGTAAGCAACCACTGGGGCTCGTTTGCTGTTAAGGGTTTAGCACAAATCCTGCTTAAATTCTGCCCTAATCCTAACTCAAATCCTCTCTAATTAGCTTAATTATAATTAATATAGTTAATTATGATTAAATTACTAGTAATAGTAATTAATTGTAACTAATTAAAATTAATTATAATTAGTTAATTACTTTAATTCATAATTAATTTTAAAATTAAATATAGTTAATTATAAATCAAATATAATTAATTATAATTAATTTTTTAATTAATCATGAACTAAACTTAATTTATTTATAATTAATTTTAAATTAAAAATAATTAATTATGTATTAAACATAATTTATTATAATTAATTTTTAATTAATCATAAATTAGAACTGATTAATTTTTAATTAATTTTAAATTAGATATAATTAATTATATTTTAATATAATTAATTGTAATTAATTTCTAATTAATTATAAATTAAATTTAATTAATTCTAAATTAAATATAGTTAGTTATGTATTAATGACTAATTATAGTTAATTTATTATTAATTATAAAATAATAAGAGCACAATTGAGAGATACAAGAGAACTCTTCTCTCACCTCGATCCACGTGCCACCACTCCGCCGACGCTCGCAAGGTATAACCCTCCAACCCTAAAACTCCGAGAGCCCGCCTCGAGGCTCGCAGCGCGACAAAACGACCACCTATACACGCTTTTCTTAGCGTGGTGGGAGGAAGTGCGTCGCGAGGCTTGCAACGAATTGGGTAATCACTTCGAGAGCTCATTTCATCGTTCGCGACGCACCGGCAAACCGCCTATACACGTTTTTCGTAGCGTGGTGGGAAGGGAACCCGGTGCGGCGCCTACGACGAAGTGGGTGATCACCTAAAATCTTTTTTTCGGCATTCGCGGCGCACCGGCAAACCGCCTATACACGCTTTTCGTAGCGTGGTGGGAAGGGAACCCGGTGCGGCGCCTATGGCGAGAAGGGGATATTCATAAGTACCCGCTCACGGGGAAATAACTGTGTTTTTCAAACAGGTACTGTCGAAGACCCATACATGCTTTTCGTAGCGTGGTGGGGGATTGAAGATTTTATACGGCCGCGGTGTCCTCGAAAGAGGGCACCTACCATACACGCTTTTCTTAGCGTGGTGGGAATGGCCCAGTTTTCTCGTAGTTTCCCCTAAACAGGGGAGACGCCGGGAGGCTGCCAAATTTCGGGTGAAAATATGACTATACTCAGACCTGTTTGAACTCAAAAGGACGTGCACTTGTACTCAAACTTGGATCCATTTGAACAATGATATGAACTCAAATGAACCTAACTTCAACCTAAACCAGAATTTAAATGAACTAAGCTTGGATTCGAACGAATGCAGAAGACTTTGAACAAGAACTTGAACTCGATCATGTAAACTCAACACAAGCAAAAGAACTTACAAGGACTTGTGAACTTGGATTTGATTCGGCTCAAACATAGTGGATGTTGTGGACCTCCGAAAGGACTACAGAAACCATCGCCCCACGAGGGGAGACAGTATCTGGCCAATGGAAGGGCAGATTCGATCACACATATGATTAACCATTGAGGATAGCGGCTCTCACCAGCACACCCCGATGGGTAATAATATATATGATCTGATCGTAACGGGTTTCCCCCACCCGATACATTAGCTCGAATGGGGTTTATTTGAGAGTGAGATTCGGTTTCCCACGGGCGCAAGCCCCCATGGTTAATTACATCTCAAGCTGGGGCCTGAGAATACTCTCGATTAAGGATTCTACATTATTCTTTCTAAATTGGGATTGGTATATAGAGGGAAGACTAGGAAGTCCTACTCGAAGGGAAAGAGAGGTTCAACTAGGCTTAGTCAACATGCACGGCTCACATCAGCATCCGGAGGGACTAAGGTAGTGAGAAGAAACTGGAGAAAAATAAATAAATCATGCACTCGAAGCATGCAGGAGGGAAGGATGGAGGTGGCGTCATCCGTGTGACGCGAATATGTAGGGTTTAGGGTCTCTGGAAGACAGAAGACCTACCTACTGATGAGGCGTACTACGAAACAATAGTAGCCTTAAATCCTGAATCTAATGGGTTTAGTGTTCTACGCAACACTAACACCCGTGTCCTAACTAATGCAATGCAAAACCTGGACTTACCCCGGCCTGGAAGGGGGAGCCAGCTAACCACCTAATCCCTTTAAAACCATGCTGTCCAGTCATTTATGAAAGATGGGTAGGTAGGTTATAGTTCTTGGAGGTAGGGCCGACGTCTAGAGGATTTCCCAGTTGGCCCCAGACTGATGTTGGGTGAATGCTCCTATGACTAATGCAATTAAAATTTTGATTTAGTTGATTTCTAATGCAATGCATGTTGGTTAAAGTATCCAAATCAGATATGCACAGAATTTAAAAAAAAGGCTTATAAAAATAATTTTTAGAATTAGACTGGGCTTCCCCAGGTCCGGCACCTCATCCTCATAGGTCAGATTATCCGGACTCTACCCGCAGGCGGGGAAGTGTCTTATAGAAGGAAAGAGAGAAATGCAATAATATGCATGCGACCCCGGACGATTCCGGCGATTCCCTAGGTCGTTAAGTTTCTAAATTATTTAAATCTTAAAATTTGAAAGTTAGTTGTGAGTAGAAAAAGTTTTAGTCCTTAAAGAGCCTAACGAAATCCAGGCTAAAACAAAAGCGACATGCAAAACACCAAGAAACTAAGAAAAGCAAACAATCCTAGAGGCACACAATCATAAAACACATCAAAATTATCCAAACAAATTAATAAATGTCCATAGGCCAACTGCCCTTAATTACAACCCAGGGTCTGCAGAAAATTAAAGTGGCCGGGCACCACTGCCAACAACCCGGATTTCTAATCCTATGACTGACGCAAGTTATTTTGAGTGGGATACTGCAGATCTTCATCTTCTTGATCTTCTCTTCCTTGGACTCCTCGGATCTTAGTTTTGTTGGACTCCTTGGATCTCAGCTTCCTTGGGCTCCTTGGATCTCAGCCTCCTTGGACTCCTCGGGTAGTAGAATGATCCAAATTTGGATTCCCAAATAGAAAAGGATTATCCTCATATTGGGTGTCCTTTTCTCTTTGGGCATCCAACCTTTGGATCCTTGTATCCCCACTCAAAATAAACTTTCACAACTCTATACCAACATTACACTCAATTACATTAAATGAAAGCAGTAAATTCTAGACGCTCCTGCAAGGTTATCCTAAAAGATCATCCCAAGCAGTTTAATATATCACAAGCAATTATAGGGAAAGTAAAATACTCATCACAGCCACACTGGCCATGCTCTTAATTATTTTGAGGGCTAAGCAAGCTCTGGAGCACCTGTAGCAATTTATAATGATTTATTATTTTAGCCCTCATTTATTTAGGGGGGCTGAGCAATTTCTGAAGCACCTGCATAAAACAGCATTAATTTTTAAATCATGATTATTGCCCCCCTTATATTTAGCGCTGCATGAGCATGGCCACCTGCAGAAAATATTGTTAGTATTAACCTCGATCCTAACCTATGGGTAGTCTATCGTGCAATCACATCAATTCCCAGAGTGCAGTAAAAGTAAACAAACACACCAGCATCATCTCAATCACAACATGCAGTGAAATCTCAGAAATCTCGGCACACAACAGAAAAGTAAACACCGGCCTAGCCTAGGTCTAGAAGTGGTGCCCTAACAAATCATCTAGATGTGTGTGAAAAGCTGTGTAGCTGAGGTAGATCCTAAGCTGGGTAATTAGTTACAATTGCCTACTGTCCAGGTTGGTTGTAGGTCTGAAAAGGGAATTTTATTTAAAGTCCAAATATTAGTGAATTGAGATCCATCTTAGTTGATTTAATGTGTGGATCAGTTTTAGTTCTTAGGGTAATAATATTTAAAGTTTAAATTGCATTAGTGAGTTTTAGGGGGTTCGAGGTCCACCTATACACTAAGTAAAAGGGGGTCCAAAATTGACTTTTTGATTAAAGGGTATTTATGACCAGCTGATATTTTTATAAAATACTAGGCCTTGACCTGATCAGTTAGACAGTTAGCATGCCCGATTTGGATTCTTCTATCTAAAGTTATGAATTTCTGAAGTTTTGGTCTCGTTTTGAACTAAGTTTGACCGGATTGTTGACTTTTTTTATTTAAGTTGATTTCTGAAATTTTAATATTTTTAATAAATACTAGACCCTAATGTGAGTTGAATGCCTTTTAGTTTGCTGGATTTGGAGTTTCCTACGCAAAGTTATGAATTTTAGAAGTTTCAGGCCCTAGACTATAGGCTACGGTTGACCGAAGAGTTGACTTTTTATTTTAGATTGATTTCTGGACACCTAATATTTTAAAAAAAAAACTAGACCTTAATTAGAGCTAGGTGCCTTTTAGTTTGCCCATTTTGGAGTTTTCTGTAATTAGTTATGATTTTTAGAAGTTGGGGCAATTAAATGAATTATCGGAATTGCCTAATTAGGGGTACTTTGGGGGTTTTGGCCCAAATCAGCTCCAAACTGATTGGAATCACCCCCAAAGGTCAGAAATGACCTAAGAAGATGTTCTCGAGTGTTTGGGGAAATTTTGGGATTTTTAATAATTTTTAATGATTTAATTAAGGCAAAAAGGTGATTTTTGATTAAGGTTGAATTAAAGTCCAGATTAATGTCCAATTAAGGGGCCCTAATTATCTAAGGTTTTGGACTGAATTTTAGAGAGTTTGAGGTATTATGGGTATTTTTCCAATTTAAAATGGATTTATTAAATTTTTCTGAAGTTTCTAAGGCTTAATTAACGGGTAAATTAGGGTTAGCCAATTACGTGCTTTAAAGAGTCCAAAAAATTCCTAGAAAATTCTAGGGGGTTCCAGGTGTCACTAAGCACTAGTGTTTAAAGTTTCATAGCAATCCGGGATCTATCCTAGCTCCTAGAAATATTCTAAGTTCGCTAGACAGTCCTTAATTATTGTCCTTAGTGTGTCACTACACTAAGCAGGAATAAAGTGAGTTAGCTAACCCTTAGGCATAACATAAAGGGTAAATGTAACAAATATAAATACACCAATCAAGTCCTTAGATCTAGGAGAGCCTAGGCTATGTGCTTGTGCAACCTACACATGCAAGGACTATGAAGATACTAAGTAAAGAAGCCTAATGAAGTGATTAGTGAATGATTGGGACACAATCACCCACTAATCCTTCTCCCACATGAATTGCTCTTCACATACAGGTCCTAGGTTTAAAATTTCACAAAAGGGTGGACCTCCCAAAATTAAAGGATTTAAATATTGTTTAAGATTAAAATAATTTTAAAATACCTAAATATTATAAATATATAACAATATGAGTTTAAAAATAAGATAATTAAAATTAGTTCAATTCATAGGCATGGGAGGCCTACCAACCACCAAGGGAGTTTTAAAATAATTTTCATTTTAAAATAGTTAATTATATTAATAAAATAATATTTAAATAATTACAGAATTAGACATAAAAAATAATTTTAAATTAAAATTCACATTTTTCTGAAAAGAACGAGGTATTGTGCGTCAAAATCCGGTTTAAAACGAGAAAGTTATGATTTTTCTAAGATAAATAGGTTAAAAATAAATTTTAAATATTTTAAAATAATTAATATTTAAAAAAAATTTAATAATTTTAAAACAAATTAGATATAATAATATCTAAATTTTAAAATAAATTTAAATAATAATAATCAAAATATTATAATAATATAAAATAATAAATATTAATATTATAATGATATTAATATTAACATAATAATACTATTATTAAAGATAATAATAATATTATTAATTAACAATATTAATATTATAATAATATTAATAATAATAAATACTAATATTATAATAATATAAATATCAACATAATAATATTATTATTAAAATAATAATATTATTAATTATAATATTAATATAATAATAATAATAACAATAATAATAATAATTAATATTATAATAATAAAAATATTAATCATAATAATAATAATATTATTAAAATAATAATAATATCATTAAAATAATATTATTATTAATTATAATATTAATATTATAATAATACTAATAATAATAATAATTAATATTATAATAATAAAAATATTAATCATAATAATATTATTATTAAAACAATAATATTATTAATTAAAATATTTATATTATAACAATACTAATAACAATAATAATTAATATTAAAATAATAAAAATATTAATAATAATAATATTATTATTAAAATAATAATATGATTAATTATAATATTAATATTATAATAATACTAATAATAATAATAATTAATATTATAATAATAAAAATATTAATCATAATAATAATATTATTAAAACAATAATATTATTAATTAAAATATTTATATTATAATAATACTAATAACAATAATAATTAATATTAAAATAATAAAAATATTAATAATAATAATATTATTATTAAAATAATAATATTATTAATTATAATATTAATATAATAATAATAATAATAATAATAATTAATATTATAATAATAAAAATATTAATCATAATAATCTTATTATTAAAACAATAATATTATTAATTAAAATATTTATATTATAATAATACTAATAACAATAATAATTAATATTAAAATAATAAAAATATTAATAATAATAATATTATTATTAAAATAATAATATTATTAATTATAATATTAATATTATAATAATAATAATAATTAATATTATAATAATAAAAATATTAATCATAATAATATTATTATTAAAATAATAATATTATTAATTAAAATATTTATATTATAATAATACTAATAACAATAATAATTAATATTAAAATAATAAAAATAATAATAATAATAATATTATTATTAAAATAATAATATTATTAATTATAATATTAATATTATAGTAATACTAATAATAATATTTATTAATATTATAATAATAGAAATATTAGTCATAATAATATTATTATTAAAATAATAATATTATTAATTATAATATTAATTTTATAATAATACTAATAATAATTATTATTATTATAATAATAAAAATATTAGTCATAATAATATTATTATTAAAATAATAATATTATTAATTATAATATTAATTTTATAATAATACTAATAATAATAATTAATATTATAATAATAAAAATATTAGTCATAATAATAATATTATTAAAATAATAATATTATTAATTATAATATTAATATTATAATACTACTAATAATAATAATAATTAATATTAAAATAATAATAATATTACTAATAATAATATGATTATTAAAATAATAATAATGTTAATATCATTATAATAATATTATTATTATGAAAATAATAATATTATAATAATGTGGATATTAATATAATAATATTATTATGAAAATAATAATAATAATAATAATAATAATAATAATATAATAATAATAATAATTAATATTAATGATATAGAAAGAATTTTAAAAAAAAAATTTTTTTAAACTTGGGCCACGTGGCGGCCTCCGATTGGCCGCGCTAACTGCGGCCAATCATTGGCAATGATTGCGCCGCCGCGCAATCATTGCCAATGATTGGCGCGGCGGGGCCCGCCTCACTTAAATGAGTCATCGCTGATCTCCTCCGTTGGATCCCCGTGGCTTCAAACGGACGGCCCAGTTGGATGGCTATGTGATCCAGCGGGAAGCCATACACGGCTGTACATGTGCTTCGTGCGACTGGATCCGAGCCGTTGATCAAGAGATCAACGGCTCAGATTCCGGATGCCTGAGCAGAACTGCGAAAACGCCCTAGAGGGTGTTTTTTGACTCGTTCTCTCAAACGACTCAACGAAACTCCATGAAATTTGAAACATAGTTAGAGGACATGAAGAGCATTCATGTGGGAGTGTTTGTTTGATCTAAAAAGCACTTTTTGAAAAGCTATTTAACCCTATGTGTTTCTAACTAGGGTTTGAGTTTTTACCTTGGTTAGTGGACGGTTTGGACCGTTTAAGGGTTCTCTGAACTTGTTGACTGTCCACGCACAAACTTGTAGAAGACACCTTAGGCTCCCAACGTCTGGATCGGATGCAAGAAGCGTTGGAAGGATTCTAAGCCCGGTTCGCCGGAGTTCTTGCCGTCGGCGTGGTCTGACCGGCCGGATTTGGCTTGGGGAAGGGAGAGGGAGTCCAAGGGAACTCTCCCACGAAATCTCCAAGGCTCTGGAGGTCTAGAGCGGAAGAGAGCAAAAAAAGATCCTAAACAAGCCTTAATTCTTCCTATTTAAAGCCCCTAACCCTATCATGGACGGTTGGGATCAATCCTAGTGATTATTTGGAGGGAAATAGGCTTGATTAGGACGAGATTTCAGTCTAAGGAACATTAGGAAGGATTTTAGAGCTTTAAATAGGATCTAAATGGGCTTTAATGGGTGTATTTGACCCATTATGACTTGGGTTGACCAAGTCAAGGGTTGACTTGGTCAACCTAGTCAAAGAGGTCCAAGGAAGAAGTGGATCGAGCCCAAGATGGGTTTAAATTAATTAGGATTTGATTCGACCCATTAAGGGCTTAATGGGTCAAATACGAGGTCAACAGATGTCAACAGAACTTGAACAAATATCAAAGAGTTGGACAACAAGGGACTCGAATCAAACTCGACCTGAACTCGTACTTGAACTTTACTTGAATGACAAATGAACTTGGTGCAAGGAGTTTTGACTTGGACTCTAACTGAATTTGAAATCAAGAGAACAAAGACTTGAACTAGAACCTAACATTTAAAGTGAAATCCATTCATACTCAAAATGATAAAATCTAAGTCAATGGTCAAGCAAGGACTTATGGTGGATAAGGATAATTTCTATATTTCACTCACAATCAACAAGCAATACGAGTATGCAATTCGACTGTAGGAAGTGACGGAGATCTTTTAACCCACGCAGATCAGCCTACAAGTCTATGTAAAGAAACTCAAAGACATCAGAAAAGGAAGCCATCAGTTGATGGGACTATTCACATGCAAACAGGAGGATGATTTGCTAACAGAATATATTCGAGGGAGTGTAATGAGTATAACTTGTTTGCAACAATCTATCTGATGTTACAACAAAGGATCTTTAGCCTACATGAACTTGCAAGTCGATATGCCAAACCCCTGCAAGCATGATTCACTCACAAGTGAAAGTGAAATTCCATGCAATTGCCCGACTTGAAAGGATTGCAACGGCCACGAGAACATGTGATAATTTCAATAACAATCAATATCCATATGTAAGCAATTAAAACAAGTTTCAAGTGTTAAAAATCAAAAGGGCATATGCAATCGATTGCAAGAGAACATCAAAGGTGCAAGTTCATCATGTAAACTACAATATATTCCCAAGGAGGCTGAAATATTCAATACTTAACATGACCCATACACAAGCAAAAGAATCATGAGGTGAATGAACATCAGTAATGCTTACGTCATCATTGAAAATTCAATGCATCAATGAGAAGCTCGTGACAAACGTAAAGATACTCATACAACTCATAGTGAGGCAGTAGTGAGTGAAGGCATCTGCCTCCTGCAGGCAGGGAAATTCAACATGCAATGAACTGAAAGACATGAAGTCTTTGACTGATTCAAGGAAAATACATCTTTCATGCAGTTAACACTATTCAGCCATATGCAAATACATTGATCTATCGCAGACGAAGTTAGAAGATGTACGACAAAACACCTACTGGTCATTGTAGTAGATTTGTTGTGTAAACAACAAGTTGTTTACAAGCAAGGGAATGATGAATGACGGATGCAAGTCCCTACAAGTAGTAGTAGAAGTTCTGCTATGCACATTACATGTCATCTACGGGAAAATATTGAAGCACCATGATGAATATAGGACTCCTACAAACTACTAAAAAAGAGCCCTATACATCCAATGTGTTGTCCACAAGTAAAGTGCAAAGTGACTACACCAAATGTGAATGCGTACGAGTTGCTATAGGAAGTTCATGGTGCATACAATAGATTATCTATGAGTGAATATAAAAGATCTGCAATATATATGAATCCCCTACAAAAACAGATGTACGCACCACATATCATCTATGGGTAGATGGAGAAAGACTTCAGCAACTGCAGTATCCTGCGTCAAGGGATCGGTACACACGTGACGTCAAGGGATGCTGCGCGGGTCAATAAGTGAATTCAAGTTCGAGCCCGATCCTTCTATTCAGGTAGATAGGAGTTGACATGGCTCGAACTATTAAACGAATATACAGTCGCGGGGTCGACTGAGATATTTGTTTTATACGTTCATATTAGACCTTCAAGGCCTATAATCAAGAGAATTCACTTACAAAGGCGCAAAGCCTACAAAGCTCGATCCTTTGTCGGCAGCTCGACATAGTGGATAAGGTTCAATCCATAAATATGAATAACCCCAAACACCCCGATGATGGTCGTGTTGAATGCAAATATCAACCGGAGGGGTCTATTTTAGATATTTCAAAAATACCACCCAAGCTCCCACAAAATCCAAAACTCCAAACTCCAAACAATCCCAAAGTCCCAAACTTCAAAATATTTAAAATTGGAATAAATTCATCAAACACTTAAAACAAAAAACCATCCACCCTCCGCAACAGTTTGCCGAGATGGACAAATCTGAAAATAACTACAGCTCACAAAGAGCTAATGCCTAGTCGAGAATATCACTAGGATCCATTCTCAAATAATCTCCTGCCAGCAAGGACGTGGTATGAGTCCTCTAACTGGCAGTTTCGCCGCCAAATGGCACTGCAAGATAAACGGTTATGACTCGGGGCCCTCTGAACCAGGTGGTCGTCGCCAAATGGCACCATTATATTATGGTTATGGCCAGAGCCCGTATGCTCCCCAATGGCATCAAATCCTTGAGATATGAATCAATAGGATATGATCGATAGGGCACAAAGCCCTCTGTTAGCTAAGGTGGATTCAAATTTAGCCCCTTAGGCAGACACTCACCCCAGGTCTACAAGGTACCCTTGGACGAAGCAACCCATGGCTGCCGACAAGGATCCTTCTGTCAGGTTGGGTCGACTACCTCCTCTGACTAAGTAGACCAGGGACCACGATGGCCCGGGACGACGGAATTATGGGATCTTGATCGGGTCTATCATCCATTCCCCCACCATCTGCTTTAAGTGTGATATGGTGAAGTTTCCAATTTTAAGTACTAAATCTCTCAATCCTCAAATTCCCAACCCATTGTTACTACTATATGCCAGACTCACGTACTTCTACGTATTTGATTGACGACTAGCCTTAATCGAAAGTTCTCTCTTGTGATCGGGAGGGGTAATTAACTATAGGGGCTTGCGCCTATAGGAAACCAGAACTCAGATCATAAAGTCTTCGCAAAATGAGGGCGAAATCTTTGGGTAGTGTCTTATCTACTATCTCATCTGCCTTCCAAAATTTACCTCGGAACTTAAATCGTTAAAACTCCCCCCGAAGAAAGCACAAAAGCGGGCGGAGGCCGGGGTCGAATTTTTGGAGCCCACAGATTTCTGGCGATTCCGCTGGGGATTGGTTTCTCTTTCCATCTTTGGCTAGTCATCTCAGTACTATCGTAGCAGTCAAATCATCCCAGATTCAAAATTCTGAATTTTTTAAAATGAGCGTTTAAAGAATTAAAATTTTGAATGTTCTAAGAATGATCGTTCCAACAAATTTATTAAGATAACATATTTAGCAGTATTTTAAATTTATATTATTTGAATTTGCTCGCTAATGTTATCTGTTTTTATTTCCTGTTCTGTGCAAGTCTCTGCATTTTTGAAAGTGTGGGGTGATGTATCAGACTCTGATTACTAACCCTTACCTTTCATTTATGCAGATGGATCTACAGAATGTACCAATGACTGTCCAACTAGGACGTGGAGCCAGCATTCAACTGGCAAATACTCTGATCAACACTAGAAGATCTGGAGCTACCATCCAGTTTGGTAGCATTGACTTTCCTGCAGTCGTTGCAAGGGCTGCCACTGCTCCTACACGCGGCATTGAATCCGAAGGGCATGCTAAGAGGCCCCACTCCACTGAAACTGCTACCCGTCGTGTGCATCTGTCAGCGCCACGACCTGCTGTCAAAGACCCTCAAAGGAGGATTTCTGTGTTTGAACGACTTTCTCAATCTGAGGTCCCAACCACCAGAAGGATAGTTATTGATGGGAAAATCTCAGTGGTACCTACCAGGACCACTACGCTGCCAATGGGATCATCTGTACCTGGGAGGAACAATACTGAAGCTTCCTCATCTGGAGGAAGGCCCACCAGGAGGCAGAGAAGGAGGATGAATGCTGAACTCCGAGCTCAGCAGCTATTAGTGCCTGTGCATCCCTCGAACCTGCCTGCTCCAGAGCATATATCCAACGTTCCTACCCGGAACAAGTTTACTGACCTGAAATGGGTAAAGAGAAATAGCTCCTCTGGAGAGCTAAAGAAATCATTCTGGGAGCAACGGCCTGAGGTCCCAACTCCTCCAAAAAAGAAAGAACCTGAAACTCTCTCGGCCCGAGTCTACAGGGTCTTGAAGACCGTGAAGGAGAGAGGACTGAAAAAGAGAAGATACCAGCAACCAATGATGGTCGAAATAAGAAGAACTCCACCAAGAGAACGTCTGTCTCTTGCTGTGGAGAGAAGAGAAAGAAGATCTGCCCCACGCGGTGAGCATCAGGGTGTGACACCTAAACCACGTGTTCAGGGATCCACCGCCGAAAGGTCCCGGTGGAAAGGAAAGGAGATCTGGAGGCCAAAGCCTCGCAGAGAAGAAAAAGAAGATAGAAGAGAAAGGAGAATTGATCTGGGTATGACAACCGGTGCTGCTTCCCGGAAATCCACCCATATCTGCAAACGTCAGAAATGGGTTCCAAAGAAGACCCATGATGACGCCAATCCCGACGGTAGACACCTTGGAGAATCCTCCAGGGGATCCCGTCGTTCTCTGACCCCTCCCAATAATGAATCTAACTTCGACCGTAGCCCACGGGTTGAAGAGATCTTCCTGCCTAACCAAGAACCGGAGATCCCGTGGCGCCACCGCTCAGAGATCCGAGTACTAGAAGAAGGAGAAGAAGATATGGGAGAATAAAATATTGAAGAATACATGGAAGAAAATCTAGAAGAAAATATGGAAGAATACATTGAAGAAAACTTAGAAGATGTAAACAACACCTTAGACATGGAAGTGGTCTACATGGTGAGGCATATCAATGTTGATGATGAAGCTTACTACGACGAAGGTGAAGATGATGATGACCGCTGGCAACCGCCGCCTAGACAAGTATATCGGGGCCGCCATGAAGCTGGGTCTGCCACTGGCGGAGGTGGTCATTCTCAAGGAGAGGATGAAGTTGAGGAGGTAGAAGGGAATCCCCCTGATCCTGAAAACATCACACTCGCTGATATGCGGCGACAGATGAGACGGCAAATGAGGGCCAAAGACAGAGAAATCTCTTAGTTGAATGAAAAGATGACAGAGATGATGACTCAAATGACAATGATGATGCAGATGATGCAAACAAATATTGCAGTTGGTTCTATGCCCAATCCTCCTCCTGATCCTCCAAACTTTCAAGCGCCACAAGTGTCAGGAGTACATAGAACTCCTGAAGGTGGTAATGAAGTTAATAACATCACCCGTCAGCCCACTCCACAGAATATTGCAAGTACCTCCGAGCCTGTGACTGCTGCGCAGCTTGAAGGGATCATTACAGAGAAGATCAAGGCTATTATAGCTATTGATCAAGCAGAGAAATTGGTGGGTAAGGGTCGCCGTACCCTGCTGAATATGATCAGGTGCCATACCCAAAGGGATATTCTGTGCCAAAGTTTAACACTTTTGATGGCAATAAAAATCCTAGACAGCACCTAGCACAATTCAAAGCCACCTGCGGGAACACTGGAGGAAACGATGCTCTACTCTTCCGACAATTCGTTAGCAGTTTGATGGCAGCTGCTTTCGAATGGTATGCTGAACTACCAAATGACTCTGTAAAGACTTTTGCAGAGTTAGAAACTATGTTCGTGAAGAGGTTCGCCAGCGTAACTGAGAAGATAACGATCGCTGATCTCGCCCATGAAAAGAGGAAAAGGGAAGAATCAGTGACCAAATACATCACTCGCTGGCGTAACTTGAGCATGAAATGTGAGCAGCAGCTCGAAGAAGAGCATGCCGTACAGTTGTTAATGGGAAATATTGATGACAAAATGCAACCATTCCTGTGCATGGCTACAATCACCACATTTCAGGATCTACTGGATAGAGTGGCCAAGTTCGAGAAATTGAACTTGTCAAAATCAGAGAATTATTCTGATAAGCCTAAGAAGACTAAAGCCTCAGGTGCTAGAAGAGGTGAGGCTGACTCCATATTTTTCTCCAGAGCTGATAAGGAGAAACAGATGACGTATAATGTAGATAAAGGCAAGCAGCCGATGTAATATCAAGAAAAGCCTAAACAGGTCTACAACCCTAACCCCCAACCGAAGCTGATACTTGGGGGGAATGATAAACCACGAACCTATCATGGCGGTGGAGAACGCCCGAGGCAAACAACGGGAACTGGTGATCGAACGTTCCCCTCCCTCAAAGATAAAATGAATAAAGAATATTCATTTAAAAGGGAAAGTGTTGCCAAGCTGTTTCGACAAGCGTTGAAAGCGGGTTTAAAACTGCCAGAGTGCAAGAGACCCGAGGAGTCAAAACATAGTGGCGACCCAAACTACTGCCCGTATCATCGGGTGATGAGTCATCCAATTGAAGATTGATATGTCTTCAAAGATTGGCTTGAAAGAAAATATCAAAGAGGAGAGCTCACATTGTCCGATAATGTGCTGACTCATCCCAGAAAAGAATCAACTCGGGTAGTTATGACTTCTTCCGTACCCCCGGTTGAAGAAAGGAAAATTGAAAAGGAGCCAGCTCAAGAAGAACAGTGGGAGACTGCGGTCTCTAAGAAAACTGTGAAAATGCTGAAACAGCTTGAAGGAGTTCTGGGTGTAAAATGGAAATCTCCTACAGAGCCAGTGTTAAATTTGAAGGCACTGCCTGTGGCACAGGCATCTGCTTCTAAACAGTTTCCAAATCAAGCCGGTCCTTCAAAACTTGGAAAGGCAAAGTCCAAAAAGAAGATAAAGTTAAAGAAGCCCAAGGAGAAAAAGACTACAACTCAAAGGGTAATTGACAGTTTGGATGAATATTATCAAACTGCAAGGCGTCCTATTAAACTTGCTGACTTTATGTCAGAGCTCAAGCTTGAGGAAGCAGAGGAAGCCGATGAGGATCCTCTTCCCACAGAAGTATGTCGGGTCATCTCAGTTGCTCCAAATGCGCTGACAAAAGAAGAATGTACTGAAGATATACCCTCTGAATCCTGTATGATGGTGTCACCAATGGACTACAGTTCAGAGGAGGATCTATATTTTCCAAAGACAGATGGGTCAGATCCTGACATAGCGTCGCAGATGGGACATGTAAATCTGGGAGGTGACTCTGAATCAACAGATGAATCCCTAGATGCGACAATGGCCGGATCAGAAGAAAATGTACTGTCAAGTGAGTCTAAACAAGAGGAGATCGCTCAGGTACAATTGAGAAGCTGTAAGATACTGCCACCTCCTCCAAAGAAAGGAATATCTAATGAAGATAAGGGAAAAGAGATAGTTGTCAATGAAGACATTATCTCTGAGGATCCCAAGAAGAAACATACTCCAGTTAAGGGAATAGATTATAATATCTTATCCCATCTGAGGAAGATCCCTGCCCAGCTCAGCATATACGACGCTCTGGTGATGTCTAAGGATCTTCGGGAGACTTTGATTCAGGCTCTCAAGGACCCCAAAAGATACGAGGCGTATTTCGCTGAGCGCAACCTGACTGAGGTCCTACAAGCTCGTAATGAACCGTTCATCACTTTCACTGAGGATGACATGATGCTCGGGACTGCAGACCACAATCGACCTCTGTATGTTACTACAGAGAGTGACGATTTGGTAATCAGTCGAATTCTGATCGACCCTGGGTCCTCTATTAACCTTATGAGCTTAAAAGCACTAAGGTCGTTGTGCCTTAACGTGGAACACCTCGGGCCAGATAAGCTAATGGTATATGGCTTTAACGAGAAAGGGCAGAAGACCCTTGGATCGTTTATGCTCCCTCTTGTATTTGGAGAATTTCACACAGAAGCCAAATTCCATGTGATTGATGCGGATACTTCATTCAAGGCGCTCCTGAGTCGCCCCTGGCTGCATGAATATGACGTTGTCCCGTCAATATTACACCAGTGCATGAAGTATCTCAGGGATGGAGAGGAGTTCAGAATCTCCGGTGACATCCAACCCTTTACAGTCCATGAAGCAACAGTCTATGAAGATGCACAGTATTTCATGCCAAAGAAGCAGAGACTGTCAAACTCTCTGAAGGCTCAAGCATCAAACCCAGAGAGTACAAAGCGACCTGAGCAAAAAGGTGAGAAAAGGCAAGTGGGGAGAAAGAAGGCGACGCTGACTCTTCCTAAAGAAGCTACCACTTCCACTTCTAAAGAAAGAAAACATGTACCTCACCTTGGGAGCGACACAGATGAGGATGAGGTCACCTCTATAAAATCCCAGAGGGTATGTCATTCGATGGACGAATGGAGTAGGGCGGTCGTATATTCAAATGATGATTATGACTACGACTCTATCTATATGAACACGGTGCAAGATGTATTCTCTAGAAGAATAGATAGCCTATCAATCTCAGACAGCGTGCTTGTAGTCACTCGTGTTCCCCTACAGTATTTCAAAGAAACAATTTCACGAGATGTGCATAAGGTTGAAGAACTTATGACTCTTTATCTACCTCCGATCAAAAAGGGGATTGAGTCAGGAAATATATTCTATTCCGTAGGAAAGGATGAAGAAGTGAATCATGATTGGGGTCATATCTTCATCGATTCTGAAGAATTACTACCTACGAAGCTACCTAGGTTTAATACCAAAGGTATTCAAAGAATGTTGCGAAAGTGGATCAATATTCCCACCTCCAAACGACAACTTCGTATTTGTCTAAGTCTCTGGTACAAAAGGAATCCGCGTCCAATGCGACGGAAGGAGATGAATGCATATAAAGGTATTGGATTCGTCAGGCGAAAATACATTCGGAAGGAGACTTGCCGAGCCATCACTTGCAGGGAAGTTGAATCCAATGATGTTCCTGATGAAGAAGTCTACGAAACTGATGAATACGATGATCAGCCTCTAGTTAATTATAAATCAAATATAATTAATTATAATTAATTTTTTAATTAATCATGAACTAAACTTAATTTATTTATAATTAATTTTAAATTAAAAATAATTAATTATGTATTAAACATAATTTATTATAATTAATTTTTAATTAATCATAAATTAAAACTGATTAATTTTTAATTAATTTTAAATTAGATATAATTAATTATATTTTAATATAATTAATTATAATTAATTTCTAATTAATTATAAATTAAATTTAATTAATTCTAAATTAAATATAGTTAGTTATGTATTAATGACTAATTATAGTTAATTGATTATTAATTGTAAAATAATAAGAGCACAATTGAGAGATACAAGAGAACTCTTCTCTCACCTCGATCCACGTGCCACCACCCCGCCGACGCTAGCAAGGTATAACCCTCCAACCCTAAAACGCTGAGAGCCCGCCTCGAGGCTCGCAGCGTGACAAAACGACCACCTATACACGTTTTTCGTAGCGTGGTGGGAAGGAAACCCGGTGCGGCGCCTACGACGAAGTGGGTGATCACCTAAAATCTTTTTTTCAGCATTCGCGGTGCACCGGCAAACCACCTATACACGCTTTTCGTAGCGTGGTGGGAAGGGAACCCGGTGCGGCGCCTATGGCGAGAAGGGGATATTCATAAGTACCCGCTCGCGGGGAAATAACTGTGTTTTTCAAACAGGTACTGTCGAAGACCCATACACGCTTTTCGTAGCGTGGTGGGGGATTGAAGATTTTATACGGCCGTGGTGTCCTCGAAAGAGGGCACCTACCATACACGCTTTTCTTAGCGTGGTGGGAATGGCCCAGTTTTCTCGTAGTTTCCCCTAAACGGGGGAGACGTCGGGAGGCTGCCAAAATTTCGGGTGAAAATATGACTACACTTAGACCTGTTTGAACTCAAAAGGACGTGCACTTGTACTCAAACTTGGATCCATTTGAACAATGATATGAACTCAAATGAACTTAACTTCAACCTAAACTAGAATTTAAATGAACTAAGCTTGGATTCGAACGAATGCAGAAGACTTTGAATAAGAACTTGAACTCGAGCATGTAAACTCAACACAAGCAAAAGAACTTACAAGGACTTGTGAACTTGGATTTGATTCGGCTCAAACATAGTGGATGTCAACAGAACTTGAACAAAATATCAAAGAGTTGGACAACAAGGGACTCGAATCAAACGCGAACTGAACTCGTACTTGAACTTTACTTGAATGACAAATGAACTTGGTGCAAGGAGTTTTGACTTGGACTCTAACTGAATTTGAAATCAAGAGAACAAAGACTTGAACTAGAACTTAACGTTTAAAGTGAAATCCATTCATACTCAAAATGATAAAATCTAAGTCAATGGTCAAGCAAGGACTTATGGTGGATAAGGATAATTTCTATATTTCACTCACAATCAACAAGCAATACGAGTATGCAATTCGACTGTAGGAAGTGACGGAGATCTTTTAACCCACGCAGATCAGCCTACAAGTCTATGTAAAGAAACTCAAAGACATCAGAAAAGGAAGCCATCAGTTGATGGGACTATTCACATGCAAACAGGAGGATGATTTGCTAACAGAATATATTCGAGGGAGTGTAATGAGTATAACTTGTTTGCAACAATCTATCTGATGTTACAACAAAGGATCTTTAGCCTACATGAACTTGCAAGTCGATATGCCAAACCCCTGCAAGCATAATTCACTCACAAGTGAAAGTGAAATTCCATGCAATTGTCCGACTTGAAAGGATTGCAACGGCCACGAGAACATGTGATAATTTCAATAACAATCAATATCCATATGTAAGCAATTAAGACAAGTTTCAAGTGTTAAAAATCAAAAGGGCATATGCAATCGATTGCAAGAGAACATCAAAGGTGCAAGTTCATCATGTAAACTACAATATATTCCCAAGGAGGCTGAAATATTCAATACTTAACATGACCCATACACAAGCAATAGAATCATGAGGTGAATGAACATCAGTAATGCTTACGTCATCATTGAAAATTCAATGCATCAAAGAGAAGCTCGTGACAAACGTAAAGATACTCATACAACTCATAGTGAGGCAGTAGTGAGTGAAGGCATCTGCCTCCTGCAAGCAGGGAAATTCAACATGCAACGAACTGAAAGACATGAAGTATTTGACTGATTCAAGGAAAATACAGCTTTCATGCAGTTAACACTATTCAGTCATATGCAAATACATTGATCTATAGCAGACGAAGTTAGAAGATGTACGACAAAACACCTATTGGTCATTGTAGTAGATTTGTTGTGTAAACAACAAGTTGTTTACAAGCAAGGGAATGATGAATGACGGATGCAAGTCCCTATAAGTAGTAGTAGAAGTTCTGCTATGCACATTACATGTCATCTACGGGAAAATATTGAAGCACCACGATGAATATAGAACTCCTACAAACTACTAAAAAAGAGCCCTATACATCCAATGTGTTGTCCACAAGCAAAGTGCAAAGTGACTACACCAAATGCGAATGCGTACGAGTTGCTATAGGAAGTTCATGGTGCATACAATAGATTATCTATGAGTGAATATAAAAGATCTGTAATATATATTAATCCCCTACAAAAATAGATGTACGCACCACATATCATCTATGGGTAGATGCAAAAAGACTTAAGCAACTGCAGTATCCTAAAGTCAATTCCAATCCATGAATGAAAACATCTACCTGCCTACAAACAGCAGTATGGAAGATCGTATGACGCCACGCCACCGGATCCGCAACTTTCATACAAGCGGACAGAAGGCGTGTACAAATATTTCCAAGAATACCCCCGCACGTGTGCACTTTAATTTGTATACACATAGGAACACAAAAGGGGTAAATACAATCATAACCCGCATGGGCCCCGGCGAGCGTGTTATCGGTACACACGTGACGTCAAGGGATGTTGCGCGGGTCAATAAGTGAATTCAAGTTTGAGCCCGATCCTTCTATTCAGGTAGATAGGAGTTGACATGGCTCGAACTATTAAATGAATATACAGTCACGGGGTCGACTGAGATATTTATTTTATATGTTCATATTAGACCATCAAGGCCTATAATCAAGAGAATTCACTTACAAAGGTGCAAAGCCTACAAAGCTTGATCCTTTGTCGGCAGCTCGACAGAGTGGACAAGGTTCAATCCATAAATATGAATAACCCCAAACACCCCGATGATGGCCGTGTTGAATGCAAATATCAACCGGAGGGGTCCATTTTAGATATTTCAAAAATACCACCCAGGCTCCCATAAAATCCAAAACTCCAAACTCCAAACAATCCCAAAGTCCCAAACTTCAAAATATTTAAAATTGGAATAAATTCATCAAACACTTAAAGCAAAAAACCATCCACCCTCCGCAACAGTTTGCCGAGGTGGACAAATCTGAAAATAACTACAGCTCACAAAGAGCTAATGCCTAGTCGAGAATATCACTAGGATCCATTCTCAAATAATCTCCTGCCAGCAATGACGTGGTATGAGTCCTCTAACCGGCAGTTTCGCCGCCAAATGGCACTGCAGGATAAACGGTTATGACTCAGAGCCCTCTGAACCAGGTGGTCGTCGTCAAATGGCACCATTATATTATGGTTATGGCCAGAGCCCGTATGCTCCCTAATGGCATCAAATCCTTAAGATATGAATCAATAGGATATGATCGATAGGGCACAAAGCCCTCTGTTAGCTAAGGTGGATTCAAATTTGTCCCCTTAGGCAGACACTCACCCCAGGTCTACATACCCTTGGACGAAGCAACCCATGGCTGCCGACAAGGATCCTTCTGTCAGGTTGGGTCGACTACCTCCTCTGACTAAGTAGACCAGGGACCACAATGGCCCGGAACGACGGAACCATGGGATCTTGATCGGGTCTATCATCCATTCCCCCACCATCTGCTTTAAGTGTGAGATGGTGAAGTTTCCAATTTTAAGTACTAAATCTCTCAATCCTCAAATTCCCAACCCATTGTTGCTACTATATGCCAGACTCACGTACTTCTACATATCTGATTGACGACTAGCCTTAATCGAAACTTCTCTCTCGTGATCAGGAGGGGTAATTAACTATAGGGGCTTGCGCCTATAGGAAACCAGAACTCAGATCATAAAGTCTTCGCAAAATGAGGGCGAAATCTCTGGGTAGTGTCTTATCTACTATCTCATCTGCCTTCCAAAATTTACCTCGGAACTTAAATCGTTAAAACTCCCCCCGAAGAAAGCACAAAAGTGGGCGGAGGCTGGGGTCGAATTTTTGGAGACCACAGATTTCTGGCGACTCCGCTGGGGATTGGTTTCTCTTTCCATCTTTGGCTAGTCATCTCAGTACTATCGTAGCAGTCAAATCATCCCAGATTCAAAATTCTGAATTTTCTAAAATGAGCATTTAAAGAATTAAAATTTTGAATGTTCTAAGAGTGATCGTTCCAATAAATTTATTAAGATAACATATTTAGCAGTATTTTAAATTTATATTATTTGAATTTGCTCGCTAATGTTATCTGTTTTTATTTCCTGTTCTGTGCAAGTCTCTGCATTTTTGAAAGTGTGGGGTGATGTATCAGACTCTGATTACTAACTCTTACCTTTCATTTATGCAGATGGATCTACAGAATGTACCAATGACTGTCCAACTAGGACGTGGAGCCAGCATTCAACTGACAAATACTCTGATCAACACTAGAAGATCTGGAGCTACCATCCAGTTTGGTAGCATTAACTTTCCTGCAGTCGTTGCAAGGGCTGCCACTGCTCCTACACGCGGCATTGAATCCGAAGGGCATGCTAGGAGGCCCCACTCCATTGAAACTGCTACCCTTCATGTGCATCTGTCAGCGCCACGACCTGCTGTCAAAGACCCTCAAAGGAGGATTTCTGTGTTTGAACGACTTTCTCAATCTGAGGTCCCAACCACCAGAAGGATAGTTATTGATGGGAAAATCTCAGTGGTACCTACCAGGACCACTACGCTGCCAAGGGATCATCTGTACCTGGGAGGAACAATACTGAAGCTTCCTCATCTGGAGGAAGGCCCACCAGGAGGCAGAGAAGGAGGATGAATGCTGAACTCCGAGCTCAGCAGCTATTAGTGCCTGTGCATCCCTCGAACATGCCTGCTCCAGAGCATATATCCAACGTTTCCTACCTAGAATAAGTTTACTGACCTGAAATGGGTAAAGAGAAATAGCTCCTCTGGAGAGCTAAAGAAATCATTCTGGGAGCAACGGCCTGAGGTCCCAGCTCCTCCAAAAAAGAAAGAACCTGAAACTCTCTCGGCCTGAGTCTACAGGGTCTTGAAGACCATGAAGGAGAGAGGACTGAAAAGGAGAAGATACCAGCAACCAATGATGGTCGAAACAAGAAGAACTCCACCAAGAGAACGTCTGTCTCTTACTGTGGAGAGAAGAGAAAGAAGATCTGCCCCACGCGGTGAGCATCGGGGTGTGACACCTGAACCACGCGTTCAGGGATCCACCGCCGAAAGGTCCCGGTGGAAAGGAAAGGAGATCTGGAGGCCAAAGCCTCGCAGAGAAGAAAAAGAAGATAGAAGAGAAAGGAGAATTGATCTGGGTATGACAACCGGTGCTACTTCCCGGAAATCCACCCATATCTGCAAACGTCAGAAATGGGTTCCAAAGAAGACCCATGATGACGCCAATCCCGACGGTAGACACCTTGGAGAATCCTCCAGGGGATCCCGTCGTTCTCTGACCCCTCCCAATAATGAATCTAACTTCGACCGTAGCCCACGGGTTGAAGAGATCTTCCTGCCTAACCAAGAACCGGAGATCCCGTGGCGCCACCGCTCGGAGATCCGAGTACTAGAAGAAGGAGAAGAAGATATGGGAGAAGAAAATATTGAAGAATACATGGAAGAAAATCTAGAAGAAAATATGGAAGAATACATTGAAGAAAACTTAGAAGATGTAAACAACACCTTAGACATGGAAGTGGTCTACATGGTGAGGCATATCAATGTTGATGATGAAGCTTACTATGACGAAGGTGAAGATGATGATGACCGCTGGCAACCGCCGCCTAGACAAGTATATCGGCGCCGCCATGAAGCTGGGTCTGCCACTGGCGGAGGTGGTCATTCTCAAGGAGAGGATGAAGTTGAGGAGGTAGAAGGGAATCCCCCTGATCCTGAAAACATCACACTCACTGATATGCGGCGACAGATGAGATGGCAAATGAGAGCCAAAGACAGAGAAATCTCTTAGTTGAATGAAAAGATGACAGAGATGATGACTCAAATGACAATGATGATGCAGATGATGCAAAGAAATATTGCAGTTGGTTCTATGCCCAATCCTCCCCCTGATCCTCCAAACTTTCAAGCGCCATAAGTGTCAGGAGTACATAGAACTCCTGAAGGTGGTAATGAAGTTAATAACATCACCCGTCAGCCCACTCCACAGAATATTGCAAGTACCTCCGAGCCTGTGACTGCTGCGCAGCTTGAAGGGATCATTACAGAGAAGATCAAGGCTATTATAGCTATTGATCAAGCAGAGAAATTGGTGGGTAAGGGTCGCCCGTACCCTGCTGAATATGATCAGGTGCCATACCCAAAGGGATATTCTGTGCCAAAGTTTAACACTTTTGATGGCAATAAAAATCCTAGACAGCACCTAGCACAATTCAAAGCCACCTGCGGGAACACTGGAGGAAACGATGCTCTACTCTTCCGACAATTCGTTAGCAGTTTGACGGCAGCTGCTTTCGAATGGTATGCTGAACTACCAAATGACTCTGTAAAGACTTTTGCAGAGTTAGAAACTATGTTCGTCAAGAGGTTCGCCTGCGCGACTGAGAAGATAACGATCGCTGATCTTGCCCTGGAAAAGAGGAAAAGGGAAGAATCAGTGACCAAATACATCACTCACTGGCGTAACTTGAGCATGAAATGTGAGCAACAGCTCGAAGAAGAGCATGTCGTACAGTTGTTAATGGGAAATATTGATGACAAAATGCAACCATTCCTGTGCATGGCTACAATCACCACATTTCAGGATCTACTGGATAGAGTGGCCAAGTTCAAGAAATTGAACTTGTCAAAATCAGAGAATTATTCTGATAAGCCTAAGAAGACTAAAGCCTCAGGTGCTAGAAGAGGTGAGGCTGACTCCATATTTTTCTCCAGAGCTGATAAGGAGAAACAGATGACGTATAATGTAGATAAAGGCAAGCAGCCGATGCAATATCAAGAAAAGCCTAAACAGGTCTACAACCCTAACCCCCAACCGAAGCTGATACTTGGGGGGAATGATAAACCACGAACCTATCAGGGTGGTGGAGAACGCCCGAGCCAAACAACGGGAACTGGTGATCGAACGTTCCCCTCCCTCAAAGATAAAATGAATAAAGAATATTCATTTAAAAGAGAAAGTGTTGCCAAGCTGTTTCGACAAGCGTTGAAAGCGGGTTTAAAACTGCCAGAGTGCAAGAGACCCGAGGAGTCAAAACATAGTGGCGACCCAAACTACTGCCCGTATCATCGGGTGATGAGTCATCCAATTGAAGATTGCCATGTCTTCAAAGATTGGCTTGAAAGAAAATATCAAAGAGGAGAGCTCACATTATCCGATAATGTGCTGACTCATCCCAGAAAAGAATCAACTCGGGTAGTTATGACTTCTTCCGTACCCCCGGTTAAAGAAAGGAAAATTGAAAAGGAGCCAGCTCAAGAAGAACAGTGAGAGACTGCGGTCTCTAAGAAAATTGTGAAAATGCTGAAACAGCTTGAAGGAGTTCTGGGTGTAAAATGGAAATCTCCTACGGAGCCAGTGTTAAATTTGAAGGCACTGCCTGTGGCACAGGCATCTGCTTCTAAACAGTTTCCAAATCAAGCCGGTCCTTCAAAACTTGGAAAGGCAAAGTCCAAAAAGAAGATAAAGTTAAAGAAGCCCAAGGAGAAAAAGTCCACAACTCAAAGGGTATTTGACAGTTTGGATGAATATTACCAAACTGCAAGGTGTCCTATTAAACTTGCTGACTTTATGTCAGAGCTCAAGCTTGAGGAAGCAGAGGAAGCCGATGAGGATCCTCTTCCCACAGAAGTATGTCGGGTCATCTCAGTTGCTCCAAATACGCTGATAAAAGAAGAATGTACTGAAGATATACCCTCTGAATCCTGTATGATGGTGTCACCAATGGACTACAGTTCAGAGGAGGATCTATATTTTCCAAAGACAGATGGGTCAGACCCTGACATAGCGTCGCAGATGGGACATGTAAATCTGGGAGGTGACTCTGAATCAACAGATGAATCCCTAGACGCAACAATGGCCGGCTCAGAAGAAAATGTACTGTCAAGTGAGTCTGAACAAGAGGAGATCGCTCAGGTACAATTGAGAAGCTGTAAGATACTGCCACCTCCTCCAAAGAAAGGAATATCTAATGAAGATAAGGGAAAAGAGATAGTTGTCAACAAAGACATTATCTCCGAGGATCCCAAGAAGAAACATACTCCAGTTAAGGGAATAGATTATAATATCTTATCCCATCTGAGGAAGATCCCTGCCCAGCTCAGCATATACGACGCTCTGGTGATGTCTAAGGATCTTCGGGAGACTTTGATTCAGGCTCTCAAGGACACCAAAAGATACGAGGCGTATTTCGCTGAGCGCAACCTGACTGAGGTCCTACAAGCTCGTAATGAACCGTTCATCACTTTCACTGAGGATGACATGATGCTCGGGACTGCAGACTACAATCGACCTCTGTATGTTACTACAGAGAGTGACGATTTGGTAATCAGTCGAATTCTGATCAACCCTGGGTCCTCTATTAACCTTATGAGCTTAAAAGCACTAAGGTCGTTGTGCCTTAACGTGGAACACCTCGGGCCAGATAAGCTAATGGTACATGGCTTTAACTAGAAAGGGCAGAAGACCATTGGATCATTTATGCTCCCTCTTGTATTTGGAGAATTTCACACAGAAGCCAAATTCCATGTGATTGATGCGGATACTTCATTCAAGGCGCTCCTGAGTTGCCCCATGGCTGCATGAATATGGCGTTGTCCCGTCAATATTACACCAGTGCATGAAGTATCTCAGGGATGGAGAGGAGTTCAGAATCTCCGGTGACATCCAACCCTTTACAGTCCATGAAGCAACAGTCTATGAAGATGCACAGTATTTCATGCCAAAGAAGCAGAGACTGTCAAACTCTCTGAAGGCTCAAGCATCAAACCCAGAGAGTACAAAGCGACCTGAGCAAAAAGGTGAGAAAAGGCAAGTGGGGAGAAAGAAGGCGACGCCGACTCTTCCCAAAGAAGCTACCACTTCCACTTCTAAAGAAAGAAAACATGTACCTCACCTTGGGAGCAACACAGATGAGGATGAGGTCACCTCTACAAAATCCCAGAGGGTATGTCAATCGATGGACGAATGGAGTAGGGCGGTCGCATATTCAAATGATGATTATGACTACGACTCTATCTATATGAACACGGTGCAAGATGTATTCTCTAGAAGAATAGATAGCCTATCAATCTCAGACAGCGTGCTTGTAGTCACTCGTGTTCCCCTACAGTATTTCAAAGAAATAATTCCATGAGATGTGCATAAGGTTGAAGAACTTATGACTCTTTATCTACCTCCGATCAAAAAGGGGATTGAGTCAGGAAATATATTCTATTCCGTAGGAAAGGATGAAGAAGTAAATCATGATTGGGGTCATGTCTTCATCGATTCTGAAGAATTACTACCTACGAGGCTACCTAGGTTTAATACCAAAGGTATTCAAAGAATGTTGCGAAAGTGGATCAATATTCCCACCTCCAAACGATAACTACGTATGTGTCTAAGTCTCTGGTACGGAAGGAATCCGCATCCAATGCGATGGAAGGAGATGAATGCATATAAAGGTATTGGATTCGTCAGGCGAAAATGCATCCGGAAGGAGACTTGCCGAGCCATCACTTGCAGGGAAGTTGAATCCAATGATGTTCCTGATGAAGAAGTCTACGAAGCTGATGATTACGATAATCAGCCTCTAGAGGCCAAGCCTGCACCAGAAGAGCTTGAAGATGGTGGACAGGCAACCATTATGGACGAACTAAAAGAAGTCAACTTGGGAACCGAGGATGACCCTCGCCCAACATTCATTAGTTCCCTTCTGCTAGAAGACCAAGTGGAAGAGATAAAAGAACTCCTCTGTGAATTCAGGGATTGCTTTGCCTGGACATATGCTGAAATGCCCGGCTTATCCCCTGGGGTAGCAGTTCACAGACTAGCAATCAAATCAGATGTGGCACCCGTCAAATAAGCTCCAAGAAGAATGAGATTGGATATTGAAGAACAGGTGATTGTAGAAACAAAGAAACTCATAGAGGCGGGCTTTATCTGAGAAGAAAAATACGCCGATTGGATCGCCAATATTATCCCCGTGAAGAAGAAGAACGGTCAGATACGTATCTGTATTGACTTTCGGGACCTTAACAAAGCATGCCCAAAAGACAATTTTTTGTTGCCTGTATCCGAACTCCTGGTAGATAACACGTCAAACTATGACATGTTCTCTTTTATGGATGGATCGTCAGGATACAACCAGATCAAGATGGCTCCCGAAGATGAAAAGCATACATCATTCAGAACGCCCATCGGCCTTTTCTGCTACACGGTCATGCCCTTTGGCTTGAAGAATGCTGGTGCCACCTACCAGCGGGCGATGACCCATATCTTTGATGAATTAATACATCAGAAAGTCGAGTGCTATGTAGACGACTTGGTCGTTAAGAGCATGGACCGAAAAGATCATTTAAACGACCTGAGGATCGTATTTGAAAGAATCAGGAAATTTGACTTGAAGATGAATCCCCTTAAGTGTGCTTTCGGGGTCTCCTCCGGTAAATTTCTTGGCTATGTCATTCGTCATCGAGGCATAGAAGTCGATCCCAACAAAATCAAGGCGATCATCGAGATGCCGCCGCCAAGAAGCCTCCGTCAACTCCGCTCCTTGCAAGGGCAACTAGCTTTCATTCGGCGATTCATATCAATCTGTCGGGTAGGTGCCAGCCATTTTCAAAATTGATGAAGAAAGACGTTCGTTTCAAGTGGGATGAAGAATGTCAAGAAGCATTTGACAGTATCAAGAGATATCTGTTAAATTCGCCCATTCTCGCAGCACCAATTCCGGGGAAGCCTCTTATATTGTATACGGCGGCACTAGAAGAGTCCCTCGGAGCATTACTGGCTCAGCACAATAAGGAAGGAAAAGAAAATGCACTTTATTATATCAGTCGGAGATTAATCGGAGTAGAAGTGCGATATTCTCCAATTGAGAAACATTGTCTGGCGTTGATCTTTGCAATCCAGAAACTTCGCCACTATATGTCATCTCACAAAATCACCTTGATATCAAAGATCGATCCGCTGAAGTTCTTGATGACAAGACCAGCGTTGACAGGTCGTTTAGCAAGGTGGGCAGTACTATTACTATAATTCGATATTGTATACATGCCACAGAAGGCGGTAAAGGGACAAGTTTTGGCAGACTTCCTCGTCGCACATCCGATTCCTGCAGATTCCCCGCTCAATGATGATTTGCCAGATGAACAAATCATGCAGGTTGATGAAGAAGAAAAGCTACCATTTTGGGAGATGTACTTTGATGGGGCGTCGTCTATTAAATCTCCCAGACCTCCAAATATTGCAAAGGCCCAAGCTGGCATCGGTCTCGTCTTTATAGAACCCGAGGGAGGTATTATGAGATTCTCGTTTAGTCTAACTGAACCTCGGACGAATAACGAAGCCGAATATGAAGCTCTAATAGCAGGACTGGAGATTGCAATTGATGTCCAAATCACAGATCTCCAAATTTTTGGTGATTCTCAACTTATGATAAATCAAGTTCTGGGCATTTACAAGTTTTGCAAACTTGAATTGGCCCACTATCATCGACGAGCTCTCGAGCTTCTAAAATAAATACCGAACGTCAAGATAACTCAAGTTCCTCGAGGACAGAATGTAAAAGCAGATTGTCTAGCTAAACTGGCCAAGGAGCTTGCAAATGAAGACAAAAGGCCACCTATATTCATTACAGTTGAAGATCGTCAGGTCTTAGAGCCAGCAACCCTACAATTCCCGCAGGCAGAGGGAATACCAAATTCGAGCCAGCAGGATGTAACCCCAGTTAATCCTCAACCTCCCCAACCAGTCGATCTTGAATATCAACATGAAGAAAATCAAGCTCCTAAGAGAAGACGTAAGACCAGTCTAGCTTCAAAATCCTGGTGGTATTGCTTAGATGTTGAAGTCAAAGACGATTGGAGGCAACCATTCGTAGACTACTTCAAAGAAAGCAAACTTCCAACAGATAAATCTCTGGCCGCATAAATTAGAAAAAGAGCATTACGATACGCGTTTGTCAATGACACGTTGTACCGACGAGCTTTTGATGAAATGTGGCTAAGGTGCCTAGGGACCAAGGAAGCTGATAAAGTGGTAGCAGAAGTTCATAAAGGACTCTGCGGAGCACACCAGTCAGGTCCCAAGATGGCTACTAAAATCAAAAGAATGGGTTATTACTGGCCTACGATGGTGAGAGATTGTATCAACCACGCTAAGAGGTGCCACGAGTGTCAGATTCATGGTGATGTTATTCATCAATCACCAAATCTACTGCACCCAACAATTGCATCCTGGCCATTTGAATGTTGGGGCACAGATATAATTGGACTGATAAATCCGCCGTCATCGGCCGGACATCGCTTCATTCTTGCAGCAACAGACTACTTTTCAAAATGGGTGGAAGCGGCACCATTCAGGGAAGTCACGTCCGAGCACGTGATCAATTTCTTTACCCACAATATCGTCTACAGATTCGGTGTACCACGCCGAGTGATCTCAGACAACGGCACAGCATTCAAAAGTACAAAAATCTACAAGTTTGTTGATCGACATATGATTGATTGGCGATATTCTTCCATATATAACCCAAGAGCCAATGGTTTAGCTGAGGCCTTCAACAAGACACTGGTGAAGTTGTTGAAGAAGATCCTCACCAAGAATAAAAGAGAATGGCACACAAAGATGGCAGAAGCATTGTGGGCGTATCGTACGACCTACAAAACACCAACCAAAGCCGCTCCCTACTCACTAGTGTTCGGGGCTGAAACCGTCTTGCCACTAGAAGTTGAACTACCGTCTCTTCGGGTCGCTATGCAGAATGAGCTTACTCAAGAGCAGAATGCTCGCCTAAGAATAGAGAAGCTCGATGCACTCGATGAAGTTAGACTGCAAGCCCAACAAAATCTAGAAATCTACTGAGGAAGAATGGCGAAGTCATTTGATCGGATGGTGCGCCCTCAATCCTTTCAAGAAGGAGAATTGGTCCTGGTGCTGAGAAGGCCAATCATCCCACACCGAAGAATTGGTAGCAAGTTCGTGTCCAACTGGGAAGGCTCATTCATCATCGAGAAGGTGCACCAAGGAGGAGCCTACCAGCTTATCGATCTGCACGGTCAGAGGCCTATGCCGCCGATCAACGGTCGACATCTGAAGAAGTACTATGCATAAAGTTGCCCAAAGAAATGCTTTGAGTAATGTGTTATGTATTTTGTACATGATTATTAACACATACATCTTTACATTTTTGAAATTCTCTTGTGTTGCAAGAATGCATTTCAAAATCACCCTGCAGGACAGGGGGCATTTTAAATATTTATTTGGGTTGACATCGTGCTACACGTCGAGATCCCCAAATAAATATTTAAAATCAAAAAATTTTAAATTTATTCTATTATGAAATGTCCCTACGAGACAGGGGGCATTTTAAATATTTATTCGGGTCGGCATCGCGCTGCATGCCGAGATCCCCGAATAAATATTTAAAATCACCAACACAAATATTCCTTTATACTGAAGAATACAACGAATTCTTTTCAAAGTATATACAGGTGAGCTTCAAAAGATTGAGACACCACATTCTCCAACAAACCAAGATTTCAAAGATCAGAAAGAGACTTTTGCAACTACACACTCTAACAAATTGAGCCATAACAACTTGAAGTCTTTCAGCAGCCTGAAGCTTAAGGTTCGAATGGGTGTAAGAGGTCGGATCCAACACGCCCAAATATGGCCGGATCGCTGGCAGCTCCGTCTACTCAACACGCCACAAGAAAGGCCGTAGTAGCGGAACCCCCACTTCGTCAACCCGTCAGTAGGGACTGTAGGAAGTACGAAGGCAAATTTGACTCGACAAGTTCAAGTGATCGTAGTCTACCAAATTCTCCTAATTGGCCGGAGAATCAAAGTTCCAGTGGGAAGAAGGAATCTCGAGAAACTACCAAATTCGTGTAGGCTCTAAATCTTCAACTATAAAGGAAGACTCAAAATCTATCAACTTCAGCAAAATCAGCATTGGGAAGCATATTTCCCCTAGCTTAAATCTGAAGCCTGAATGGATGTAAGAGGTCGGATCCAACAAGCCTAAATATGGCCGGATCGATGGCAGCTCCATCTACTCAATACGCCATAAGAAAGGCCGTAGTAGGGGAACCCCCATCTCAGCAACCAAAGGACGAAGAGCTGTCAAATCCCCAATCTGATGAACTCAAGTGACTCAGATTAAAGTCTCCTCAAATGATTAAGGATCAAGATACTACCTACATTTGGTACTATCAATCAAATCTAAAACCTGCAAACCCTTCAACAAATCCATGAAGCAGAAAGCTAGGATCGAAGGAATATTTCTTCAACAAGTCCACCAAAGCACAAAGCAAAGGACCGAAAAAATTATCACAAAGTTTATGAAAAGCTTAAGGCTGAACTAAGAGGATTCCGTCGTCAACAAGTCCGTCATGCACAAAGCTTTGGACCGATGACTTCTCGCCATCGACCTATTACAAACCTAAGGGTTTAGGTCACCGGCATCTACTCCTTCATCAAGCCCGCCAAACTTAGAAGCAAAGGGCTGAGGGTGCAAACCACCTGACAAGTCAGTAAAGACAAATCAGGCAAATCTACATCAATGTCCGCCGCATAAAGTATAGGACAGAAAGAACCAAAATCTCAGAGAAGCTAAAACTATAAAAAGAAGTACCCCGAATGACGTCTACAAGTGTCTCTAAGAACTGGGGGCATTTTAAATATTTATTTGGGTTGACATCGCGCTGCATGCCGAGATCCCCAAATAAATATTTAAAATTATTTACACCACCATCAACACAACTCGAGTTACAACCACATAAATTACAAGAGCAGAATGAAAATCTTAGTGTGACATCCAAGCAAATTTTTGGAGATCCATTAAATGAAAATCTTAGTGTGACATCCAAGCAAATTTTTGGAGATCCACTAAATGAAAACTTTAATGTGACATCCAAGCAAACTCTTGGAGATCCGCTAAATACACCCTGAGTGTGACATCCAAGCAATCCTTTGGAGATCCACTAAATGAAGACCTTTATGTAACATCTGGAGCAACTATCTAGAGATCCATAGGGTCAATTAGCATACAACAAATGTGATTCGCTCCAGACGCGAACCACATTTATTGGAGGGCATTTATTGACCTCTGTACAAAAAAAAGAGCAAAAAAAAATAAAAAATATGCTTACCTGCCACTGTCCACGCCGCCTGCTACAGTCCCCATCCCCTGCAAACGGCGCCGAATAGCAGCGACCCATACCCGCGTGCGGAGATCTCCTCGATCGTTAGCCTCATTCCCGTCGTTAAATACCGACCCCAAGGCTCTCCCTATGAAGACATTCCACGAACTCCTCACGGACGGAGACCCCTCGTTCGCTACTCCCACACAGCCGAAACCCTCTCCAACCCTCAAACCGACGCCTCCAACCGAACTCCTGTTCGGAATCCCACAACCGCAACCCTCGATCCCCTTGCTTCTTCGGCCTAGAGAGAGAGAGAGAGAGGGAGGAAGAACCGACCTCCTAACCACAGTCTTCCGCCTCCTTCATGGCCGACCGACTCTGCCTCTTGCCCGACGCCAGAGCTCCCATCCGACTCCTCTCCCTCTACCCGAGCCAAAGCCGACGCTCCTTCCTGTCGGATAGGAAGTTATGACATTTTGATCGGAAGTAGGAACGGGAGTTCGCTCGCCACGACCTTGGCTCCCGATTGCTGCTCGACTTCGCCCATCTACGACTTTCCCTGCCGACGGATTGGAGCTTACGACGTTTTAATCGTAAGCAACCACTGGGGCTCGTTTGCTGTTAAGGGTTTAGCACAAATCCTGCTTAAATTCTGCCCTAATCCTAACTCAAATCCTCTCTAATTAGCTTAATTATAATTAATATAATTAATTATGATTAAATTACTAGTAATAGTAATTAATTGTAACTAATTAAAATTAATTATAATTAGTTAATTACTTTAATTCATAATTAATTTTAAAATTAAATATAGTTAACTATAAATCAAATATAATTAATTATAATTAATTTTTTAATTAATCATGAACTAAACTTAATTTATTTATAATTAATTTTAAATTAAAAATAATTAATTATGTATTAAACATAATTTATTATAATTAATTTTTAATTAATCATAAATTAGAACTGATTAATTTTTAATTAATTTTAAATTAGATATAATTAATTATATTTTAATATAATTAATTGTAATTAATTTCTAATTAATTATAAATTAAATTTAATTAATTCTAAATTAAATATAGTTAGTTATGTATTAATGACTATTTATAGTTAATTTATTATTAATTATAAAATAATAAGAGCACAATTAAGAGATACAAGAGAACTCTTCTCTCACCTCGATTCACGTGCCACCACCCCGCCGACACTCACAAAGGTATAACCCTCCAACCCTAAAACTCTGAGAGCCCGCCTCGAGGCTCGCAGCGCGACAAAACGACCACCTATACACGTTTTTCTTAGCGTGGTGGGAGGAAGTGCGTCGCGAGGCTTACAACGAATCAGGTAATCACTTCGAGAGCTCATTTCGTCATTCGTGACGCACCGGCAAACCGCCTATACACGCTTTTCGTAGCGTGGTGGGAAGGGAACCCGGTGCGGCGCCTACGACGAAGTGGGTGATCACCTAAAATCTTTTTTTCGGCATTCGCGGTGCACCGGCAAATTGTATATACACGCTTTTCGTAGCGTGGTGGGAAGGGAACCCGGTGCAGCGCCTATGGCGAGAAGGGGATATTCATAAGTACCCGCTCGTGGGGAAATAACTGTATTTTTCAAACAGGTACTGTCGAAGACCCATACACGCTTTTCGTAGCATGGTGAGGGATTGAAGATTTTATACAGCCGCGGTGTCCTCGAAAGAGGGCACCTACCATACACGCTTTTTCTTAGCGTGGTGGGAAAGGCCCAGTTTTCTCGTAGTTTCCCCTAAACGGGGGAGACGTCGGGAGGCTGCCGAAATTTCGGGTGAAAATATGACTATACTCAGACCTGTTTGAACTCAAAAGGACGTGCACTTGTACTCAAACTTGGCTCCATTTGAACAATGATATGAACTCAAATGAACCTAACTTCAACCTAAACCAAAATTTAAATGAACTAAGCTTGGATTCGAACGAATGCAGAAGACTTTGAACAAGAACTTGAACTCGAGCATGTAAACTCAACACAAGCAAAAGAACTTACAAGGACTTGTGAACTTGGATTTGATTCGGCTCAAACATAGTGGATGTCAACAGAACTTGAACAAAATATCAAAGAGTTGGACAACAAGGGACTCGAATCAAACTCGAACTGAACTCGTACTTGAACTTTACTTGAATGACAAATGAACTTGGTGCAAGGAGTTTTGACTTGGACTCTAACTGAATTTGAAATCAAGAGAACAAAGACTTGAACTAGAACCTAACGTTTAAAGTGAAATCCATTCATACTCAAAATGATAAAATCTAAGTCAATGGTCAAGCAAGGACTTATGGTGGATAAGGATAATTTCTATATTTCACTCACAATCAACAAGCAATACGAGTATGCAATTCGACTGTAGGAAGTGACGGAGATCTTTTAACCCACGCAGATTAGCCTACAAGTCTATGTAAAGAAACTCAAAGACATCAGAAAAGGAAGCCATCAGTTGATGGGACTATTCACATGCAAACAGGAGGATGATTTGCTAACAGAATATATTCGAGGGAGTGTAATGAGTATAACTTGTTTGCAACAATCTATCTGATGTTACAACAAAGGATCTTTAGCCTACATGAACTTGCAAGTCGATATACCAAACCCCTGCAAGCATGATTCACTCACAAGTGAAAGTGAAATTCCATGCAATTGTCCGACTTGAAAGGATTGCAACGGCCACGAGAACATGTGATAATTTCAATAACAATCAATATCCATATGTAAGCAATTAAGACAAGTTTCAAGTGTTAAAAATCAAAAGGGCATATGCAATCGATTGCAAGAGAACATCAAAGGTGCAAGTTCATCATGTAAACTACAATATATTCCCAAGGAGGCTGAAATATTCAATACTTAACATGACCCATACACAAGCAATAGAATCATGAGGTGAATGAACATCAGTAATGCTTACGTCATCATTGAAAATTCAATGCATCAACGAGAAGCTCGTGACAAACGTAAAGATACTCATACAACTCATAGTGAGGCAGTAGTGAGTGAAGGCATCTGCCTCCTGCAGGCAGGGAAATTCAACATGCAACGAACTGAAAGACATGAAGTCTTTGACTGATTCAAGGAAAATACAGCTTTCATGCAGTTAACACTATTCAGCCATATGCAAATACATTGATCTATCGCATACGAAGTTAGAAGATGTACGACAAAACACCTACGGGTCATTGTAGTAGATTTGTTGTGTAAACAACAAGTTGTTTACAAGCAAGGGAATGATGAATGATGGATGCAAGTCCCTATAAGTAGTAGTAGAAGTTCTGCTATGCACATTACATGTCATCTACGGGAAAATATTGAAGCACCATGATGAATATAGGACTCCTACAAACTACTAAAAAAGAGCCCTATACATCCAATGTGTTGTCCACAAGCAAAGTGCAAAGTGACTACACCAAATGCGAATGCGTACGAGTTGCTATGGGAAGTTCATGGTGCATACAATAGATTATCTATGAGTGAATATAAAAGATCTGCAATATATATGAATCCCCTATAAAAATAGATGTACGCACCACATATCATCTATGGGTAGATGCAGAAAGACTTCAGCAACTGCAGTATCCAGAAGTCAATTCCAATCCATGAATGAAAATGTCTACCTGCCTACAAACAGCAGTAGGGAAGATCGTATGACGCCACGCCACCGGATCCACAACTTTCATACAAGCGGACAGAAGGCGTGTGCAAATATTCCAAGAATACCCCCGCACGTGTGCACTTTAATTTGTATACACATAGGAACACAAAAGGGGTAAATACAATCATAACCCGCATGGGCCCCGGCGAGCGTGTTATCGGTACACACGTGACGTCAAGGGATGCTGCGCAGGTCAATAAGTGAATTCAAGTTCGAGCCCGATCCTTCTATTCAGGTAGATAGGAGTTGACATGGCTCAAACTATTAAACGAATATACAGTCGCGGGGTCGACTGAGATATTTGTTTTATACGTTCATATTAGACCTTCAAGGCCTATAATCAAGAGAATTCACTTACAAAGGCGCAAAGCCTATAAAGCTCGATCCTCTGTCGGCAGCTCGACAGAGTGGACAAGGTTCAATCCATAAATATGAATAACCCCAAACACCCCGATGATGGCCGTGTTGAATGCAAATATCAACCGGAGGGGTCCATTTTAGATATTTCAAAAATACCACCCAAGCTCCCACAAAATCCAAAACTCCAAACTCCAAACAATCCCAAAGTCCCAAACTTCAAAATATTTAAAATTGGAATAAATTCATCAAACACTTAAAGCAAAAAACCATCCACCCTCCGCAACAGTTTGCCGAGGTGGACAAATCTGAAAATAACTACAGCTCACAAAGAGCTAATGCCTAGTCGAGAATATCACTAGGATCCATTCTCAAATAATCTCCTGCCAGCAAGGACGTGGTACGGGTCCTCTAACCGGCAGTTTCGCCGCCAAATGGCACTGCAGGATAAACGGTTATGACTCGGGGCCCTCTGAACCAGGTGGTCGCTGCCAAATGGCACCATTATATTATGGTTATGGCCAGAGCCCGTATGCTCCCCAATGGCATCAAATCCTTGAGATATGAATCAATAGGATATGATCGATAGGGCACAAAGCCCTCTGTTAGCTAAGGTGGATTCAAATTTGTCCCCTTAGGCAGACACTCACCCCAGGTCTACAAGGTACCCTTGGACGAAGCAACCCATGGCTGCCGATAAGGATCATTCTGTCAGGTTGGGTCGACTACCTCCTCTGACTAAGTAGACCAGGGACCACGATGGCCCGGGACGACGGAACCATGGGATCTTGATCGGGTCTATCATCCATTCCCCCACCATCTGCTTTAAGTGTGAGATGGTGAAGTTTCCAATTTTAAGTACTAAATCTCTCAATCCTCAAATTCCCAACCCATTGCTGCTACTATATGCCAGACTCACGTACTTCTACGTATCTGATTGACGACTAGCCTTAATCGAAAGTTCTCTCTCGTGATCAGGAGGGGTAATTAACTATAGGGGCTTGCGCCTATAGGAAACCAGAACTCAGATCATAAAGTCTTCGCAAAATGAGGGCGAAATCTCTGGGTAGTGTCTTATCTACTATCTCATCTGCCTTCCAAAATTTACCTCGGGACTTAAATCGTTAAAACTCCCCCCGAAGAAAGCACAAAAGCGGGCGGAGGCCGGGGTCGAATTTTCGGAGCCCACAGCATGTAAGAGGTCTTGTACCCCCTTCTTCACCTAGAAATTCTATTAGCCTGAAATTTCACTTTGACTATACATTTATATTATCTAATACCCTTTCCATCACATCTCTTTTCATATTTTTAAAATCATCGGCATGCATCTAAATCAATTACTCGGGGCCATGTTGAAAATTTGACTAGTATAGTAGATGTTTTAGACCTTAAGATCCATGAAAATGATTTGAAGACTAGGAGAATTTTAGAAGAAAATAAGAACTAAATACAAGAATTTGGAGAATAAATAGAAGCTCCTATGGCTTATCTACAGAATAATAGAACCCCAACTCCACCTATAATACATACTCAAATTAAACCCATTGGAATAGAAGAAGATTCACACCCAAAATTCTAGGAAAACTAAACACTTAGGAGACCACCAACTTATAGAAATGAAGGAAGAGGAAATAATCATTTTAGGAATATTAAAGGCTAGTGATTTATCTTGAAGTGTTAAAGTTGAAGTTCTAACTTATGATGACCGAAATAAATTTTTAGACTGGTTAATTCAAATGGATGAATTCATAAAATGGATGACTATCAAAAAATTATTTTTGCTAAAATCAAAAATAGTAGGAAATGCTAAAATTTAATGGACAAAAAATGGTAGCTAAAAAATAAAGACTATGGTTAACCAATCTCACTTAAATAGAAATGAAAGAAATGTTAAGAGCAAAGTATTAATTGTCATATGCACCATGATAAAAAATTGTATGGTCAACTACTAACTTTAAGATAATGTAGACTTTTTGTAACTGAATAATATTTAAATACTTTTGAAGATCTAAAATCTAGATCTGATTACACTAATAATGATTGGCAACTAGCCAATAAATTTGTTATTTAACTTGGGATTGATATTAGAAATAATATTGAATTGTTTGGCCTCAAACCATAAAGGAAGCTTTTTATTATGCCTTATTGGTTGAATACAAAAATAAATATACTTCCATCTCTAAAACTAAGAATTAAGTTCTTCCATTTCATCCCGTAAGTCTACCACTACACCCACTCTGGCTATAGACTCAATCCATTTGCCCCAAATCACAGTTGAAGGTGGTTATAAAAAATACTAGAGAAGTAATATGTTTTAAATGTCATAAAAAGAGAAATGTAAAATCAATGCAAATCCTAAATTTTGTTCATAGAAGAGATTGAGGTATTATCAAATTATATAAATATTTAGAAAATAATTTAAGAAGAGTAACAATAAGAATAAAGATATCTAACAAATCCCACCAAGGTTGGTCAAGATAGGCAACCAAGCACTAACCAAAAGAGAATAAATTCTTCCAATATTTTTTTATCATTTAAAAGCAAAAAATTTATCATTACATACTAACACTACTTATAGAGTTACAATGACTACCATAATTTAAAAATAGGAGATTTTTTTTTTTGGAGAGGGAGGAGGGAAGGGAGTAGGTGGTTATTAATAGAGGAATATGTAAATCACTTTCACTAATTCATCTTATCTTCATTATGTCATGCCCCAAAATTAAATTTAAAAGAATTATTATTTTTATCTTTAAATAATTATAGCACTGACTACCAGAGCTATCTAACTTTCTTTTATCAATAATGAACTAGCAACAAAAATCATTCTATTGATCAAACCATCAATACACATCTGTATTCATATTTTCAAAAATCATATACAATAGCCAGAAGTTATCCAATCACCACATAGAATCTATCTACTCCTAATTATAAAAGAATAACAAAATGGAACTAAACAAAATAAAAAAAGAACCTGAAGGATCCTGTAACTGATCAATCTCACACTCTTGATCCTCTGCCCTGAGCTAAAATCATTTTAACTACATATAATGAGCTAAAGAGTCCAACAGGTCACTAAATTCTATAACTGAACTCAAGGTACAGTAAAGAAACAGTATGTGTGTCATCAGTCAATTTATAACAGTAATAGTCAATATGATCATGAATTTGTGCTGAAACAATAAATCACATGAATTAGCAATAAAATTTATAAAATAGTAGAACAGTATGGTATGAAAGCCAATAAAACGGTCCAGTATAGAAATAGTATAATGGATAAAGCAGTAAGCTAGTAAATCGATAAATCAATAAATCAGTATGGAGGTCGAATCAAATAAGCAGTAAACAATCCTCCCCAAATCATACATCGTGGGAGTATAAATCAATAATCTAGAAACATCTTTGGAAACTGTCAGAATCTATAACTATGTAGTACAATCAAATCAATATACACATGAGATTCAATTATTCTATGCTAGTATCTAATTAGTATTATATATCACATGCTCATTATCACTTTCTCAGTATCACATGCTCAATAATAAGAATCACGTAATAGTAAATCAATAAATATTAAATCAATATAATAATAGTAACAGTGAATCAATAGCAGTATCAGTGACAGTATCGATATCTATAAAATTGGTGACAGTAATAGTAAAATACTAGTAGTAATAGTAAATCAGTAAATATTAAATCAATATAGTAATAGTAATAGTGAATCAATAGTAGTATTAATGATAATAGTAACATGCAACTAGTAATCACACTAAATAAGTAAGGAATTTTGACTTACGCGATATTTTCCTGTAGTCAGTAATCAATAATTAGTAACCGTTGGCTCAGTAAATAGAGTCATTACCTCTTGCCCGTTGACACAGTAATAACTCCATATAACTCATAATTAGTGAATCATGTGAATCAATCGAGGATAACACCAAATCATAGTATATTCTTAGGCTTAATTTTGTCCAATCTCTTGTAATTGAACCTTTATCTTCATATTTTTTATTCACTGGATGTGCTACATCACTCAGCCTAAGTCATATAATCCTTAACATTCATAATTTTTTTATTTTTCTATCACAGTTCCTCCATATTCTTTTTAAGTATTCTTAGCAAAAAGGAATTTAAAGGTACTCAGATGCAAACACATGGTGATTGTAGCTCTAGTCATGTTCATGTTCTCATGGGTAGCCTTATTAAAATGGTGGTGGTAGTCCCATAGAAACTCCCCTTCCTTCTATCGATTATAAAACAAAATTTCATGGTCATTAGCCAAACTTTTCATCAATATAAATTATAATAAAAGGAGATAGAAAGGAGTGGAATAAACTCTGAGCAAAATATTTAAGGATGTTGGTCAAAATATGACACTTAATAGTATTCGAAAAGTTATACATTAACATCACATTATCTCAACTGTCAAGCGACTTTCTCTAACATTTTAGAAGTGACAAGATAACAAAGAGCAATAGGAGATGAGACACCCTAAGGGACGAAGAGCTGCATGGATGGCATTGATGTAAGAGTGAAATTGATGACAACTTTCTTTTCTCGAGTTGTAAGAAATAAATGAGGTGTGAGATGTAAAGCCATAAATGGAGATTGATACTGGAAGGTGAATCCCACGAGCTCTATAAGGCTAGCACTCTAACCTTGCATGACCTCGAAGTGAGCACCGATTTAGCTTTGGGTGATGAAGAAACCAAACAGAAGTCTTCTCTGAGCTAAAGTTGTGAATTACATGAAGCAAGAGAGCTATTTGGAAGATTGTTTGGAGATTTCATTATATGATTATCCTTTCACAGTAATGTAGTTTTGATTCCCCGGACAATTCAAAATGTTAACAATGAAAACTAGAAATTACTCTATACAACAATAGGGGATCTGGCAAGTTTGAAAGATAGTGACAGGAAAGCAATGCTGATCACAAGTACTCATGTAAAATCAAGCAGAAAATTAAACTCAATATAAGAAAAGCGAAGAACAAAGCAACAAAGAGCATGAATGTGAGATTTGTGGCAAATCAATCACTAAATCTAGACCTACATCCACTATAGTAAGGCGATGATAAGGACTTTTAATAAGAATATCACAAGTGTTATATTAACTGGTTTTGTATAGAAAATAAAAGATAGTTAAGAGGCAAGAAATTTAGGAGGAAAGACACTTGTGGGCTTGAGAGTTGGAAGGCATTTTAGAAGAACTATCTATAACCTTTGAACTTCTCTTTTTTCCCCTACCTCATTTTACTTCATTGATATGTTGATAGGGCATTACCTCTATTATTATGCTACAGTTAAAGTTGACTCTAGGTTGAGAAGGGTTGCACGATGGCTATGAATCATAGTTGACTTAGACTTTATCATCACAATGGGCCAATCCAGCTTTAACTGAGGGCATTATGGGCCTATCACACCAATAGTAAAGTTAGGAAGAAGAGACATTTGAAAGGAATCTAAATATTTTTAAATGAAATTTAAGAGAATCAATAAATAGATTTTCAGAGAAATATAAGAACAATTTTGTTTGCAATCAGAGAGATTATTAGATAATTCAAGATAAATTTTGTGAGAAATGAGAGAGAGAGAGAGAGAGAGAGGTTCCAAGTAAACTTTGAAGGAGATTCTGAGAGAAATTAAGGAGATGCTAAGAGAAATTTAGAAGATAATTGCCTTCGATGATGAATTCATAAATGCCTTGATAAAGAAGAGTTGTTTTAGTCACATATGGAGTGAGCATTTTGGAATGAGTGGCTTCCCTTTTGAAGTTAAATTAATGCTTCATTTTGATACTTAACCATCTAGCAATATTCCATCAATTCTTATTGAAATACAGACTTTTGATACAAGTGTTTGACATGGGTAAACTTCCTTGGAAGAGATAGAAAGCAGTCAGAGAAAGAAATTACTCCCATCAAAATGAAACTAATTGCATCTTCTAGAATGAACAAGCTATCATCAAATTTTTCTTTGATTAAATATTTGTGAAACTAGGTTGCTTTTTATTATCAGTGCATATGAGTTTTATTTTCATGGAGTTAAATGCAAAGCTTCCCCACAGGTATCTAACATTTGAGCTCATAAGGGGTTACATAATGGATGTCAAAACATATTTGACACTCATGAAACATGATAAATTCAGAATATCCTCCTAGAGCTTGAAGTTCATCTCTCAGATCCCAACAAACCTTAACAATTTTTTGATAAAATTTACTTTTAAGTACCCATAGAGACAAGATCGGGTCTACGGCCGAGTGATCGACAAAACACGTTCCTCCCATCTCACCCATCTCATGTATTTATACATCCCTTAGTGTTTCAGCAGCTCTAAATCAATTACTTGGGTAATCAATTTCCTGTGCAATATCTGCAAATACAACGGCGGATAACTTGATAAAAGCAGTCACACGAAATAAGGAAAAAGATAGAATGTAGATTGCTGCGACAATCTTCTAAACAATTTAGTCTGCAATAAAAGAGAGAGATTTATCAAGATATCCTAAAATGCATTAGAATAAAGTTCAAAAATTTTGAATTTAAATGAGATTAATACAATTCAATATATCATACGCAGTATTAATTTCAACACAAATTAAAAAAAAAAAATTTAAGCTTATTCTAATACATTTTGTATCAGTATATCCCAACATAATTTTTTCACAATAAAAGATCAGGAAGGACAGAAGGGCAGATTCTAACAATCCATCTAGCATTCACAGCCTGATGATCTTTGCTGTTGTCCGCCGGAAACATCAATAGTGTCCGGGAGATACCTTCATCAAACACGAGGGATGTCATGTCAATAATACTAGTTTTATAAGGAAACCCATATAAGCATTTCATATCAAGAATGATAAAGAAATTTTGTATAAGAAGCTGCTTCTTTATCGAGGTACATAGAAATGCCCAATACCAAAATATGTAACTCCATAAAACATTGCATAGCCACATGAAGACAAGCTGGCTTTTAGTTATACAACATGCTCAAGCACATGAAAATTCTGAATCAAATAAGAACAAAATATAACCATTCTTCATTTGAGGAGCTTTGATGATGTTAAAAGGGGTTTTCGATCATAATTTTGTAAACTGAAGTAGTAGACTCTTTGATGCCAGGGATGATCCTTCTAAATCTTTTTATTTAGAGCCATAGATTTTCTAATGTTGAAGAGAGACTCTCTTTACTTTCATAGTTTTATTGGAGTTTCTACAAATACTAAGCAAGCCATATAATGACTTCCCGTAATTTTATTTCATTTTTAGCATGATTTTGGACATTTAAACTCTTAATTTCCAACATCCAAATGAGGATATTTCACACATGCTTTTAGTTAGAGTGCATAGCATTCAAAGAAGGGTTCATCATACACAATAAACTATACCCCTTACATAATGCTTGTTCATCTTCAAAAGGAGTTTTATACAACTGTTAAAATGAAGAAGGCAAGTAAAGGTGAGAGGGCTCAAAATTACTCACATTTCATCCTCAGGTTCATTTTTTAGAGCATTTTTAGCGATACACTGGAATGCAGCTTCCACATTTATTCCCTCCTTAGCTGATGTTTCAAAATAGGGAATATTACCCTTTGAGGCACACCATGCCCTTGCCTTCTTCTCAGAAACCTGTAAATCCGTTAAGTATGAGTTAAGTTCAAAGAATTGGGACTCCTGGAAAGCTCAAATAAAATAGAAAGTGAATCATCATACCACTCGGCTGTTGCCACCATCAATATCTATCTTGTTTCCAATAACCACAAATGGGAAGTTATCCGGATCAGATGGGCTAGCCTGAAGTGAGAGTACTACATTTTTCATCCAAAGATATTGTACCTTGAAAATTTCCAAGTGGAAAAATGTGAAAAACAGATTTTACCTGAATTAAAAACTCTTCCCTCCAATTGTTCAGGTTGTCAAATGACTTCATGACATTAACATCATAAACAAGAACACAGCAATCTGCACCACGGTAGAAAGCCACACCCAGGCTCTGAAACCTCTCCTGCCCCGCTGTATCCCATATCTGACAAATGAAATATAGGTAAAAAATATATAGACTGAAGAGTAAAAACGTATGATAACTGGAAAAAATTGACAATAATTCAAAATACAAAAATTAAGAAAAACTTAAAAAATTTTAATGCCCTAGAGAGTGATGTTCCTATGGGTAAATCGATTATTAGTACAAAGATCCACACATTATTTAAGAGGTGTGCCATGTTATAGGAAAAAATATTTCAATACCATGAGAATCTTTTCAGGATGCACCAGCTAATTATGGTATTTAGCAATGCAATGACTTGAGATTACATATAGATCAAGGATACACCTATTAGCTGTTATGTGTGGAATCTGATTGTGTGTGATCAATATTGTGATTCTGTTGTCTCGGACCTCAAAGCTTGTCGTGTATACTGGGGGAGTGTAGGGGGTTTACCCCCTGCTTCCAAAAAAAAAAAAAAAAAGTTCGTACAACGCCCCAGTGCTGCATATACCCGAGCGCCCCAGCATTGAGCGACAGATAGCAGAGCACTGCAGCGCTCGAGATATTGCGCCATAACGGGTCAAGATAGAGACTGAGCGCCACAGCACTAAGTGTTTTGAGCACTAAAACATTGCCAAACAGAGATTGAGTGCCGCAGCGCTGCGAGACGGGCTGAACAGTTATTTTTCTCGTTTTTCTCAAGTGTTGCGTCCCTTGGGAGTTATAACTTATTTTCTCTTGTATTTTTGGAGTTAGTAAGACATTGAGAACGGTGTATGTGAGAAGAGAAGCAATGAGAGAGTGAGAGAGAAGAAAGATCTGTACTTATTTCTCCCAATTTTCATAGTGGATTTCTTGGTGTGGTGTGGCTTCGTGATTTTTTTCCTATTTTAAATTTTTTCATATTAAATCCTGGTATCCTTTACTTTTTCACAACTTTTACTTTCTTGCTTGTTTCGTTATTGTGGTGTTTACTCATCATCTCATCCCCAACATTAGCACTGCACACTATGTGTGATCTAATTTGATAAGCAACAAAGATTAAATGCATATTTGTTGGCTTGTTGTGGCTAGTCGTGCTAGTATATCTACAAATCTTAATAATAGCACTAGCAACAATAATAATATTAATGCATATTACCCTAGCTTTGATGTCTGATTATATGAATACAACAACAACAACATCAAGCCTTTGTCCCACTACGTGGGGTCGGCTACATGAATCATTTTTCTTCATTGTGTCCTGTTAAAAGTCAAATTCTCGTTAAAATCTAATAAAGAAAGATCATTTCTAGTATTTTCTAACCAAGTCTTTTTAGGTCTAACCTCTAACCATCTTAACATAAGTCAAATCTAATATCTCTACTTTCCTAACCGGGTTATCGGAAGACCATCGTTTTATGTGACCAAATCATCTAAGGCGACTCTCTCTAACCTTATCTTCCACTGGAAAGCTACTCCAACCTTTTCACGTATATGCTCATTTCGTATCCTATCTCTAAGGGTAAAGCCACTCATCCACCTGAGCATCCTCATCTCTGCAACACTTAACTTAGTATTATGCTTCTCTTTTAATGGCCAATATTCGGCACCATAAAGCATTGCAGGTCTCACCACCATCTTATAAAATTATCCCTTAAGTTTGAGGGAAACTTTTCTATCACACAACAAGCTTGATGCCTTCCTCCACTTCAACCATCCAATTTGAATTATGCTGATAATATCCCCATCTATTTCACCATCACTCTGAACAATAGATCCAAGATATCTAAAACATCTAATTATATGAATACTATAAAAAATTATTTATGTGCATATGCACAATTTATTATATGAAAATATGTAAATTAAAACTATGCACATGTTTTATAAAGGGGAATAAGTAAGCATGGACATTTCGATGATTCAGTTTATACATGTCTGCTCATAAGTGCGTATCAGCACTTACACATTGGTGCAAAATGCACATGCATCTACCTGTCAATCATAACAAGTAGAAAAACGAAAAATTTTAATATTCAAGATAAATGATAACCACCAACATTAAGAGGATGTCAATCCAATTATCTGCAATGGTTTCTATACTAACACTGTTATTTTCTGCTATATAGCCACACTACTTTCAATTATCCCGCAAATACAAATTCATAAATACTTTATATAAAATGCTTGATCCATCACCATGTCAATTATATGAGCTAAAAAGCATTAAGCATGGGACTGGCTGGTTCCGCTGCTGCTGAACCAAAAAAGAAACTATAATTCTTATCTTCTAAAAGTCTCAGGCCACCCTCATCATATCAACTAGCCTTGTCCCAACAATTTGGGGTGGTCAGCTTTATCAATCTTCCTCCATTCATTCATGTTGAGTCCCATATGAGATGTTAACCTCTTTTTTTTTTTTTCAATGTTCATAGCCTTGCTTTTGGCCTTCATATTTCTCTTCATAATTTTTCGATCTTTTGCTCAACTTACTTATATCTTTCTTTTTATTATGTTCTCTTAAATAAATGCTACTCTTAATGCCTCTCCAATATAATTGTTCTCTTTATCCTAATAATTTTACCGCACTTCATCTTAAAATTCTCATTATTAATATATTTAACTTAGCTATCAATTATTTTTTAATGCCCAGCACTCCCATCAACATAAAATAAGTCTAATTAAAGCTCTTAAAAATTGATCTCCATGATACTTTCTTATCACATGGTACTCCTAAAATATCTCATTTTAACCATTCATCTCTATATGTTTATCAGTTTAGAGTGGTAGATTCAAGCAAGCTTAAATCCTTAAGTCAGCCAAACAGCCATGCATGCCATCTAAACCTTGTTCAAATTAAGCCTCATTATAGAAGCTAAAGACTTAAGTGCTTGTAAAGTCAAGTGATGTTCTCAACCAGCATATCTCATGCAACACTATTCCATTTATTTCTCCCTTGATTACCGCATGCCTCCCCTTTCCAGCATCTATCCTCTCCTTTGTCCACAACTTTCATCGTTGGACTACTTCCCCCAGGTAAAGGACGTCATCTTCTTACTCTTTGTGTCACAACTTACATCGTTGGACTACTTCCCCCGTAAAGGACGTCATCTTCTTACTCTTTGTGTCAATCGTTAACTCTTGCCCTCTTTACATTGTCATCTCTTATAGTTTCGATGATGGTGATATTCTCCCTTAGAGCAGCTCTGATCTCATTTTTCCTTAATTGTGCATGATACTTCGCCTTACGATCATCATGGTCCACTCCAAGGTTGCATGCACTAATGGAGGCCTTGTAGTTTGGTTCCACTCTACTTTATCCCGTCTTACAATCTCTTTCAGGTTCCTAGTATCACGGTTCTTCTACACTACGGATGATGCCCATACCATAGTAATAAGAATTATATTTACTTGAGTGCTTTTTAGTTCTATTCATTATCTACCCTTCATTATCTGCTCTAGGAAGGTTGTCATAAACCGATGATTATTGTTTTTATTATGTGAGTGCTTCAATTTAGGCTTCGTTTGGGACGACTTTTTTACTGCTTCTTAAAGCAGTTTTTTAATACAAAAATTAAAATTTTTGTACTAAAAAATTGCTTTAATAAGCAGTAAAAAAGCTGTCCCAAACAAACCCTTAGTTCCATTTGTTGACATGGCTAGAAAAATGTTTTCTGTGGAACATAAAAAGCATTTTGATGAGCAATTAACTTTGATCCATGTTAATGATTTTGAATCCAACAAAAAGAAGTCAATTGAAAAACAAAATTAAAAAAAAAATCAATAACAGCCTATAATGATGGGTGATTATAAATCAATTTGGTTGTAGAAGCTTGCTTAAAGATTGATGTTGAAGAACTTAATTGCATTCAATATAGTTGTTCTTCATTTGTAACCTTTAGAGATGTGTTTGCTTCTTTTGCATGTTGTGCATGTGAGTTCACTGGCTATTTTTGTCCTATAAGCACACCATGTGAATAAGTTCATTGACTTGACACTCTTGGCATATCAAACTCAAAATGTTGTAGGCTTCTTAAGTTTTGTGCTTCTTACGTGTTTTGTCTGCTTATAACAAAATTATGTTTATGCAAGTTGAGGTAATTGAATTAGTGATGTAATTAATGTTGGAATATGAACACACATTTATGTAATACTTGTTGAGCATTTATGATGTTATTTCATAAAATGATATATCTTTGGCATTTTTATTGAACTGTCTATTGTGAAAAATTTTTATTTCATGGGGAGATGTGCTGAATTTTTTTTTTTTCATTTAAGTAAAATTTTATCATCATTAGGTTTATTATAATAATTAAGCTCACCTAATAGTAAATAAACTCATATTTATGCAATATTTGAACACCACAATGAATCAAGAAAATGAGTTTAGGCTCAAATACAACTATATAATTTTCTCAACATATGCCATTACAGCAGATCAGCAGCTTACCTTTTTCTACAGTCAAATATCTTAATCAAGCTTAACGTTTAAGCACATTATTACCTGGCTTAGCTTAACTTTAGCCATAACAATACAGACCCTAGCAATAAAAGTAGAGCGAAAGCCATAGTTTTTACCAAGAGGTGAACAGTTAGTTGAGATTTAAAGTTTTCTCATATTCACTTTTCAGATACATTCTTGACTAGTATACACTAAAGCACATTTGTGTAGCACATAGTCGATGCGTACACCTGCAAAAAAATGCAAGCTTATAGATATGCATCAATGCACACAAACATGGCTTCAATTAAGCATAAACATTTCACATGCAAGAACCAGCTTGTTTGTAAATACATTTAACAAATTATTGCACTAAGATAAGGCGACATAATTCAAGATTCAAATAGGACATGAAAATATCAATTTGATGTCAATCTAAATAAAATTTGGATTGCGCTTGCAAGGCAAATAAGAGATCCAAAAGTGAAAAAGGTTCAAGTTTGCTACAAAAACATCATATTAAAATATATAAAGAAATTTCCAAACTTATTTTCAAGAAACTCAAAAACCCCTAAGGCCTAAATAGAGATCACAATGTCAACAATGAATGATGTATCATGGCACAAGGGCTTGTTGGATGCATACTGCAGAACACATGGCACAGTGCACTTCTTTTTAAAAAATTATGTCAAAAACACATAATAATGAAAATAATAATAATAATTAAGAGCTAAGCAAGTAAGACATAAGATGCACTTCATCCAACACAATTAGAGAAAATGATACTCATAAGTAATCAACGAATAAGTTCTAAAAACAATAAATGATGTGTGCTTCATCCAAAATAGAGAAATACAAAGTCACAAATTTACAAAGATGTAGGCTAAAGTAGAGATGTTCTCCTCAATCCTCATCATCATCTTCATCGTTATCATCATCACAAGCAAAATGAACATCATCATCACCATCTTCATCCCCTACAAGATAATCTTCCTCATCAACTTCATCTTCTTCATCAAATAATGTCTTGGGCCTGGGAAAAGTTGGTAAACATTTCTTTAATTTCTTTTTTCCTTCCATTGAAAGAATTTCAAATATCATCTCTGTTTTTATAAGCACCACTAGCCTTAGCCACATCCCCTACAATAGATCTTCAAGAAACACAAATTCATTATCTTTAAAAGCCTCGTCATTCAATTTCTTAGTCAACATTCAATGGCGATACCATCTAAGGTAAACTAATATCTCCTTTCATGCTTTGCCATGATTAAATAATAATAAAATATTAAACATCACAATTAAAACTCTAATTAATCCCTAATTAACCTAAATAACTTATTAATCACCAACTAGTCTGAATAATTTATTAATTATCCCATGCTTAATTATCACAATTTAATACTAATTAAACCTTAATTACCTATTTAAAATCTAACTAATCCCTTATTACCCTACGTAAATAGTTTATCAATTAATTGATTAAGAGGAGGACAAAAAGGGAAGAGGAGTGGCATGCAATACAATGTTAAAACTATCCATGATGTCTACTTATTATAATTAAACAAGTACAAAATCTTCATGATGTTTAAATCTTAAATCCTCAAATTAATCTTAATAAATAATCAATGACTAATTATGCTTAAAAACTAAATAATTTAATGAACAAACATAATTGCCAAAACTAAACACTAATAAATTTTTAATGATCTTATAATCCAATTAATCTCTAACGATACTATTTGACAGAATATATGAAAATGCCCTTATAAGTTATTTTCAGAATTTCAATAAACAACTTATTTTATCTCAAAATACAACAACAACATCAAGCATTTATCCCACTATGTGGGGTCAGCTACATGAATCCTTTTTATTTATTGTGCCCCGTTAAAAGTTAAATTTTCATTTAAATCTAATAAAAAAAGGTCATTTCTAATATTTTCTAACCAAGTCTTTTTAGGTCTACCTGTACTATTCTTAACATAAGTCAAATCTAATACATCTACTTTCCTAACCGGGTCATCGGAAGGCCGCCGTTTTATGTGACCAAACCATCTAAGGCGACTCTCTCTAATCTTATCTTCTACTAGAGCTACTCCAACCTTTTCACGTATATTTCAAAATGAAAAATGAAAATAGAGAGGACCAAAATGGTCCCTTGAATCTTTATGAAGGACCAAAATAATCTCAAGCCATATTAAATGATCATTTTGGTCCCTCAACTCCTTAAAGAAGAACTAAAATAGTCTCATAGTAGGACTATTTTTAGGAATTGAGTGATCAAAATGGTCCTTTAAAATAATTGGGGACTATTTTGGTCTTGCATAAAAAGTCAAGGGATAATTTTGGTCATTTTCTCAACAAAAACATGACTGTCAAACGTGCTTTTATTATTTTTAAGTAACTGCATTGGGGAAAAAAACAAAAACAGAAAAGATAAATAAATCCAAATATGAACAAAGTGAACACAGAATTTAAGAGGCCTATGCATGTAGGCATGCATATGTAGGTGTGTGTATATTTCAAATAATACAACACGCCACTAAGAATCTAACCTAGATCGGTACCCTTAACCCAAAATATCAGACCCACTATTTTCTTCCTATGTGGTAATTTATGTGTTTTATCTCTGTGAAATAACTCTCGAGTTAAATTCTTCTTATGTAATAAAATGATATGACATTTTTTATGAGAACATCACAAAGAACAACAAATAGTGTTGGCCTTAGCAAACAGAAACCAAATGAAACACTTCTTCCCCGTAATCTAGAAACTTATTATAAGAGAGAATAAGGAAATGGTGAATTTCTAACAATTAAAGGAAATACAAGAAGAAGAAAAACAAATTACAACCACTCAACTAACAAATTAATTTGAGAAATTCCAGCCTAACATGATGTTGTGTGATGTCATGTTGGAGGCATGGAATAACAATTCACTGACGATTCAGCCAACCAAAAGACTCAACAATATATGTCCAAGCTCTGCTAAGTCAAGCAATGAAGAATCAAGTAATGCTCCTACTGTACCATATTCAAAACCCAACATTCTAACCCAAATGATTGGATATATCTCCCCTCTATCCATTGAAGAGAGTGCATAAAAAAGAAATGAGTTAAGATTTGCAAAACCCTCTTGTAATTGAACTTGTTCGATTGTGGGAAACAAACTTGAAACTCAAAAGGTGAATAGTAGCTAAGCCACTACAAACCATCTTCAAGGCCCAACAACCGCCCATTATGAGAGATTATATAAAACATGATAACAAATATCTAAGTTCAAAACTATATTGACATTGTATGTAGTTTTGGACATCATATAGTATCGGTTGCTCGTAACAACATTGGACAGAGCAATACTCCATTGGTATTAAAAGCTTCCCCATGGTTCTATAAGAACCTTTGCAAACTTTACCAACCTACTAGCGGCAATTTTTCCATTTCGCAAAAGCCTAGGGAAAGCAATCTAATTCTATTTTTCTTCAAGCAAACTCCAGGAAAGTCATAGGATTATGTGACTTGTGTCAACTATAAGTTAGCGATATATGACCTAACTAAGGAGGTAGCAAAGACAGGACTCATGTAAGGGCTAAAAGAGGGTAGATTCAAGTTTTCCATTAATCAAAAACCTCCAGAGACAATGGCCAATTTGTTGGCAAAGCTGAGAATCATATGAATGCAAAAGGGCTAACAAGAGTGTATAATTATCATTAGCCCAGGGTGAAAACACCCATTACTGGCTCAAAGAAGAAAAGTAAAAGGAAATTTGATTTAAGATTAAAAAAAAGTGATAATCGAGCAAAAAAAATTAGTTACACGTGCTCACTATTGTCGTTGCAATAAAGTTCACCAAGATATTGCACCAAAGTTGATTGGCCATCAATGTCTCATATTTCATTTTAGCATGTGTTCACTATATTTGTTAGTTTCCAGTACGTTGAAAAGCCTAAAACATCTCTCAAAATGCTAATAAATCATCCGATATTAGGAAGCATTATTGAATCAAGACACTAGCGTATAAGGATGCACGCCTATAGTTCAGCAAATAATCATGATTCAGAATTTTCATCAGGAACATATATTTCAGTTTCCTTATATGCTTAATAAGCCTTATAATAAGAAATAATCATGTCTAAGGCCAATTCTTCATGTCAAATTCAAAAGGAAGGTTGATTAGCATCATGTTGCAACTAATTGCTGTGAAAAACTGATTTTGAATCAAGCAACTTTAAATATTTATTATTGCATCAAATTAAGCTATCTAGAGAACTCAGCCTCCATCATAAAAATGAGTTTGCTAATGATAGTGAAGGAATTCCATAGAGAAATTAAGGAAATAAAATTGGCCATACTGGCTAAATAATAGCTACATGATCACTAACTATCTCCACATGATTTTGAATTCCAAGAGTAGAGCAAACTGAAAAGATAAATAACTATAATCCTATAGAATGCAACTTCTTCAATTTCTTTTTCCTAGCTCCATGGAAGAAATAATACAAGTCTCTACAGCCAAACCAATACAAAGGAGGCGCTAGAAACTTCAGCATGAGGATTTCCACAGCTAACGTGAAACCAGAGTCGTAAAGAAAGCATAAATTTGCACGGGGAATAATTATTCCCCTCGTCAATTACGGCTTCCCAAATGTCTCTTTCCCCACTTCTCCACTATATCGCTAGGTCTCTCCAACATTTTGTTATAAATTATTTGCGGGCAAGTACTGCACATTCTCATACAACGCCAGACCAAAATGACGATGGTACAATTTTTTTTTAAAAAAAAAAGTCGTCGCACCATCTCAGAATCGGACGACTTACCTGCAACGTGAAAAGCCTGTCCTCGAACTGGATTTCTTTCGTAAGGAAGTCAGCACCTATAGTCGCCTTGTACTGATTACTGAATTTATGGCTTACATACCTGATTACATGGTTAGCAGGACAATCAGAACATCATACAATTAATTCCTGAACGAAAACCAAACAATAAATTGACATCTCCATTCAAAAACTGATTAACGAGTATTACTGATTCATGAGCGATGTCTTGCCAACCCTATCAACAACGAAACCAAAATCGGAAATTAGAGACATAAAAAACCAATGTATTCAACTAAGTTATTAAAGAGAACAAAAGATAACTGACTTAAAAGAAATAAAAAGATCCTAAAGCTCACCCACTATCGCCAAGGATGATGACTTTCAAAAGCATTCTCCTCCGCGATGCCATGGATTCTGATCCAAGAAGATCAAGCAGACGAGAATCTCAGATCCAAGTGGCGTATCGAACCCTTGTATTCCGACCGATCTAGGGTTTGTATGCCACCAAGAACAGATCCAAAAATTAGAGGGGAGGAATTTCTAATTTTAGAGGAAACAAGGGAGAATCGCGCTAGACTGGGCCTACGCAAATCTAGGGATTCCGGAGCTGGACGACTGTAAGTAACGAAACGTTTATCCAAAAATGCAAATTAGTTTCTTTTCAAGGAAAAATAATAATAAAATTATAAGGGATTTACATACATACTATTTTATTTCATGTTATTTATATATTTAATATTTAAAATATTAATATTATATATCTATCATTCAAAAAACAAATATGAATGCATAGAATAAAATATTAAAGTTTATAGGGTGGTATAAGTGATAGGAATGAAATATAGGAGTTGTATATGGGTGATAGGCATGTAATATAAATATTTTTGGTGTTAGATATGTAAATAGCATAAAATAAAGCGGTATGTATGTAAATCCTCCTAAATTATTTATGCATGCCTTATCTAATACATAATGTATATTTTTTTTAATAATTTTTGACAGGTAATGAAAAGATATGATTATTATTTAAATGTAACATATTTAGATCCTAAAGACAAAAGACTTAGGCATCATTTGTGACAATTTTTTTAATGTTTTACTTTTAGATGTTCATTATAATTTATGTTTAGGTATTACTTTTTCGCTGCTTTCAAAAAAAATTTATGCTATGAAGCAGTTTTTTACAGCAGCTTTCAAAAAAGTTATTTTTCTCATAAGAGCTTTATAGAATAAGTTATGGTACCCATAAGTAATAAACTTGTGTAAAAATATAAAATAAGAGGTGTGAGTTTGTAAAGAATAAACTCAATAGGTGAAGCCTATTAAAGTATAAGAGATAAGGTATGGGATATAAATAAAATCGTTAAAATAGACAGGTGTAACAATAGTTATTATATCATAATAAGTATAAACAATTTACATAATATAATATTATTAAATTTAGAAATCATTCAATGATTCAATGTTGCTTATTATGTAGTAGAGTTCCTTAGTCCTCTTCTCCTTACTCGCCCATTTTCATTCCCCTCACTCTATCGTCATAATTAGCCTTCCAAGTAGGGTCAGGGTATTGCCCACAAATAAATTTGGATTCATGAAATCTTGAAAGGTGCAATGAGCATAGAATTGATGCCATTGTGCAAAAATCTTGAAAGGAACACTACATCAAGCAAAACAACAAGATAAGGAGCCATCTATAAACATAGAAAATTAAAACTTTACAACCCCTTTGATTTGATGGAGATGAAAGAAAGAATCATAAGAATGACCTAAGGAGTGTTGGAGCAAGTCTAAAGGAAGGCCTTGAGGGGCGCAAACCAAGGCCATGACATTGACCTTAATATATAGTGTTGACAAGACCAACTCCTAACAGTAAATAACGATCCTCTTGCATGCACGGGCGAGTGAGGGAAAGATGACTTCAATTGGAAAAAGGATTGCTTATTTAGAGCTCGAGGAACTTGCCTACAAAAAAGGTGGAGTTGAGGATTGCTAATTGGAAAATGATGAACGGTTGCCCCAATAGGTGATTTGTATATATAACATGGGCAGTATAACCCCTCCCTTGATAAGCTCACAAAGTCAACTTCCTCTGAAGAAATGATTAAACATTGCTCCCATGCACAAGTGGCAGATTGAGGATTAGTATCTACAATCCATTCTATAGTTGATTTCCCGAAAAAGAATATGCTCCCCCAGTCACTCGTCACCCTCAACCCATAAATTTTTAGATGAGAGGAGAAGAAGATAATGCAAATGCGTTTGACTTTCAATATCTTGTGCATGTTACAAAAAAGGTGGATGCTTCACTGGAGCTGTCTCTCCTACACAAGGGCGGAAAAGGGTAGATAAAAAGATGAAGATACATAGTGCAATCTTAGCATGTACTAGTCCATAGTTGTTAATGATGGTTGTCACTTTGAAGAAAAGAGGAAGTTGCAGTCCACAATAAAATTAGTCCAAATAAAAATAGAATTCATCCATCTTTGATGAATTTGGAAACTCGCCTTCTAGAGGAGCCTGAACCATGGAATTGTCACTGATGCTAAACTCGGCCCATAGCCATTAATTTCGCACCTCGCAATCAATGAAGAACTATGAAAATTGGAACTTAAGAATTCTTAAGCATAAAGAGTGAAATCACTTGGCTTATTACTCAAGGTGGAAGTAAGAAAGGTCGATTGAGAAGGACAAGAAGACGAGATAGGAAGTAGAATACCAATGAGGAAAGTGACCCCTTATAAGAAGATCAAACCATCCATGATGGATTACAAATTTTTATAGATTTGAAGTGACATTATCATCAATGAGCATAAAAGCACATCTCTTCAAAAGTTGTGAGTCACTGGCTTCTAGTAAAGAAGGTTAGTATATTAGTGATAGGATAGACCACTCAAAAAGGATATTGAAATCTTCATAAAAGAAGGCACTTACCACCACAAACTATAGTTGGTTTCCTAGTGATTAAGTGAGACACACATTGAGAGATGACATTACCTCCACAAGAATTATCAAATAGAGTTTGCCCTGCAGGTCCAGCTAACCTTAAGCTAAGTAACTCCTCATAGTTATCTAAAATTTTTATTTTTAACACTCAAAGAACTCACCCCTTGTGTCAAAATGAAAATACAAGTCATTGAGCTTGCTTGAATTAGAAGTTGAACACTCTTAACATAAACGAGCCTAAAGACTAATGCTAAAAGAAGTTATAGCCTAAAAGGAAAACCTATAATATAAGAGATGAACTAACTTGAGTATGGGAATCAAAGTGATCTTAATCAAGGAAAAATAAAGAAGTAGCAAAACTACTCCTTGTGGGAGAGCTGAGGCTCCCCAGGTAAACGGACAATCTATGCTTAATGAGTTCTCTTCTTTTATATTAGCATAGTCATTCCTTCTTTGGGCATGGAGATTCCATGAATTTAGGAGCATCAAAACGAGTTAACAGGTCAGATTCATGCCCGACCTAAAATTGACCCAACCTGAATCCAATCAAACCGAGTCATTTAATAAACACGTCGAAAATACCAACCCAAACCTGCGGACTCAAGCTTGACTTGCTAGGAACTCATTTTGATTTAAAATATTTTTATAACTTATTAACTATAAAGTTTAAGATACTTGATCAAAAATAAGAAGATTATACCTATAATTTAAAAAAAAAATTAAAGAGAAAAGATATTAAAAGGGTCATTTTTTAAGTAAAAAATGGGTTCGTGGGTCAACCAATCCTTTTATTAAATAGTTCAACCCGAACCAAGATATTTTGGGTCAAGTTTGCGAGTCTGGTCATTTATTGACACCCCTACATGGATTGGAAAAAAGCAATAATCATTTTCTTCTCAATGGCATTCATATTTTTTTGCAATATGTTAGTTTTACTTGTCAATCAAAATAATAAATGGTTTTTATCTAATTATCTAGTTCTTTCACAAGTTATTCTTTAAAGGTACAAGAGAATCAGGGAACTACATGTATACCCTTGAATGTGGACTTAGCAGATGGATAATTCATAGGAACTAAGAGAGAAACTCGCCTTAAAAAAACTCGATTGAGTGAAGCACTCACCATAAAAGATTTTGAGTAGAGAGAACACACACCCAAGTCATGAGGAACTCGCCTAGGGCAAACTCAACCCAAACAGGGGGGATCCAACTAGGGAGATGTCACCCTAGAAGAACTTTCTCAATGGAGGTACTCACCGTAAGAGAACTCACATTGAATAGAAGGACGTACCCTCACTAAATAAAAAAAACACTCATCCACACAACAACAACAATTGCATCAATTAACTCAATGCTCTACTGGAAGCCTCGTTTGTTAGGGTAATCAATTCGAGCCACTTGCCCAATGCACTTACCTGAGGTACTAGCCAGAGGCACTCACCGTAGGTGCCCAGAGGCCACATCAGAGATGGATGTCCATATTTAACCGCCAGAGCCTCTCTATGTGTCTACATTACTCATATTATATATTTATTTCATTACTCATTAGGTGCAGTCTCTTTTGTAGCTTTATCCCTTAAATATAGGGTTGGGAGGCTATTTCTAAATTCAAGCCATTATTACTATTCACAAAGAATAATAGAATTCTAGAGCACTCTTCTCCTTACCCTCCCTTCTCTCATTTTCGTCACTTTATTGTCCTAACTAGTCTTGCAAGAAGGGTCAAGGTATCTCCCATGAATAAATTTGGATCCAGCATGCAGCTCCACAAAACCGATATTCAAAAGACTTCAGATTAACATACATTCAATATATTATGCATTAAAATAACAAATAATCAGAAGTGAAAAGGAGAATCTAATCCCCATATTCATATATTTCAATTACTGGAGAATTATTAGAATTAGCATATATAAAAATTTTCTTACACAAAATAACTTAATCTCAACCATAATGTCAACCCATGAATTGCTATGACTATCAAGGCAGAAAATAAGATTAAAGTTTTACATTTTACAAATGAAGAAGGAGAAGAAAAACAATCCATGTGAAACCCAGTGGCTTCCACTTCACCCTCGATTTAACTCTTCTTCTTCCTTCGCAAGCAACTAAACCACCACCTCCTCATCTTGATTTCAAGCCTTAAAAGCAAGAGTCACCCTTAAAAGCCTTAATTGCCTTCACTTGAGCACTCACCCTCACTTGGTCACCTGTCTTCACTCTCACTACTCAAAGTAAAATCCTGCTTCATACAATTATTCACTAATACACCATAACATAATAAAGTAAGGTTCTATTCTACCCCTCACATACCAAAACATAAAATGAGAATTACAAAAATGAACAATCACATTGACCAAGCAATCATAACCAATAGCAAGATCACAAGATATTAAGATGTCACATCGCACATCCTCCTAGATAAAATAATTTGCTAGCAACAAACCAGAGAATTAAGATCGGCCAATACAACAAAGCACAACAATTTGGAGAAACAAAATCACTTCAGCATAGCCGATTTAATGCGAATAAACATCATAAGTGAAGTTAAGTAAGAGAAGAATGGCCTCTCGGATAACATCAAATCATGAGATTTGTCTGCCCACAAAATCTCACACATTAGCCTTTAATGCCTGTGAGGTGTCAATGAATGAAACTCACCACATGCACCTTAAACTGAGAAATAAGATCCATCTCTCCACCCTTATTCTTACACATTGTTATAGAACACAATAATTGACGCTAGCTGTTCACTTAGATTGCACTTATCTTCTCATCATTCAGCAAAATAAATGTTCATAAGATATTCTTTAAATTGTTTTACCATATAAATATTTGTTAGATTGCAATAATTAAGATTTAAGATATCCCTTTTTTACAGGATACAGATGATTTTGAAATACAGAAATCAATTTCTTACAATTCAATAAGCAATTGGACCATCCTTTCAATAAGGGACTCTGAATATCTTAAGCCAATAGATTATGCTGTAAAACTATGCATCAAACCACTGACAACAACGTTAAAATTTCATATATAACAGGTCGACCTCTTGCAGCATTTGCTGAAACGCATTAATATCCATAAAAATTAAAAAAAGTTTAAATAACTCCAGACCAATTTACGCGTCAATGAATTATATTGTTGGCTGTTCAATATTTCACCAAAATAACTGCGCATAGATTGTACAGAGCACCCAAATGATGATATCCTCTAGCTTAACACTTTCTGGTTTTCATACCATCCGAAAGTCACAAGGGATGCAAGGCTCTTCAATGAGACCTAGTTCAGTCTTAATGGCTAGCTACTGCTATAGCTATGAAAGTTCTTCATCACTCCCATCTCCATTTCACGTGTGTTCTGGCCTTCACTGCTCGATACAGAGGGAGCAAGACCATATTCACTGGTTGTTCCACTGTACTCGCTACTTGAATTTACTTGACTTCGCAATGCCAATGTTCTGAACTTCTGCATTGCTTCATTGTACCTTTGAGAATCGTAATCAGAACTAGTATTAGTAGTATAGGAGTCATGCATTCTGCTATGGCCTGGTTGCATGCCTTCATTCAGTTCTTCAAGGGGAACACCTCCTTCTAAAGCCCGAAGAACCTGTCGAGTTCAACATGTTATTTAAAGCAATATCTAATATAAGATTGATTTATGTTAGACAAATTGGTGTTATGTCTATTGCTTATGCAATCACAGCAAGTGAACTTGTATACATCAATAGTAAAGAGAACGTTATTTAAGGGCCAAAATTTGATTTTTTTTATTTGTGTTAAGATACGAAGATAAATGCTAAAATATTAAAATACAAATGCTCAAAAGTAGAGGAAAATTTATACTCTCGAGCATTTGTATTCTAATTTTGATTTTGTTTTCTAATTCTGAAGTAAAAATGAATGAGATATTATTATGAAATTTATCTTTTCTTGTATATCATTGACCAAGCATAAGCAGCACTATGTTGCAGATCTCCATGGTAGATTTGTTTATAAATTTCCATTGATTTAAGTACCCTACACTGTACAATTAATGAAACATTTAACTGCCTATTTAGATGGTCCCTTATGGTGCTAATTTTGCATGCTAGCTGCTTGACATAATGGCCTTTAAAGTTTTTGAAACTTAGTATACTATTACTTTTCATGTTGTAGATTAAGATGAATTGTTTCAATTTATCAAATGGATATTATATTATTGAAAAATAAGAAAAAAATTTATGTGAAAAAGTATGGGCTGTGAAAATGTTCATATAGCTCAATGGAATACCAGGCTCATTCGAGGTCTACGCCTTGCGGAGTGCCGCACACAAGCGGCAGCACAAGCGATCATTCCTTTCATTTCCTTATTAATATAATTCCTTCCAAGTCGTGGGTCAGACAAATCACCGTAGTAACCATCTTCCATAGCTCTTGTCATTAAAGGCCTTGCCTAAATGAAATAAGAGACTTGAATAATTATAGTTGAATTAGTTACTAATAGAAAGACCACAAAAAAATCTAAGAAAGTACAGGAAATTATAAGATTTATTCATGATTTATTCTCCATGCATTAACAATTCAAAAAAATCACATGATGAAAGCAAACACTAAAGATTGGCTTGAAATATTTATAAAAAGCAAATTAAGAAAGTTTGCTAGCTTTGTAGAAGAGTGGATGAACTCAACTGATTCTCACATGATTATTTCTATTTATATGATGTTTAGATATTTGAATGCATGAAGCCTACACACTTTTATTAATCTTACAGAACTTAGATACCCATGGCTAATAAAAAAAATAAGGTTTTGGTGGCATGCTAGCAGAAAACCAGTTGAATAACTAAGGTTGAACGAAGAACTTCGGATTGAAAGATGATAGCTGGTAGATATCTTTAGAGAGCTGAACTCCATCAGACTGACTGAAAATTTTAAATTAAAGCACCTACCAGCAGTCTGTGTTCCCCTCAAGACATTTACGAATAATTTTCTCGACAATATAAAATAAAGGAAATCAAATCGTCAAAAAATTTTCCAATAAAGGTCCGATAAACTGCAGCTGAAAAATAGAATTCATGTAGAAAGTACAGATAAAATAGGTTTGGCAGGAGACTCAAACCCAATCAACTAAGCTTCCATCCAAAGATACAGCTGTATCGACAGGTTGCTTTCCAGTTATTAGCTCTAATAGCATGACTCCATAAGAATACACATCAGATTTATCTGTAAGTTTTCCAGAAGATGCATATTCTGGCGCCAAATACCTGCATTCAGCATTTAAGTCACAAATGAAAATGTTCTTAAGCTAACAGATGAAAAGCAAATCTAAACAAAAACATAATTTAAAAAACTTGTAATGGCACCATAGTATGGCATACAAGATCAAAAAACTGAATGAAAGAACTTGGAATGATGCACTTTAGATCCGAGGACATATATCCACAATCAAAACACAGTAAAATCTGCAACTACATATATAAGGCATCCATCAATTGGGTGAACTGACAGCATAGTAAAATCTTTATGTATTTCATGTGTTGATTTCTTATCTAACATAATTCTTTTTTAGCTCTTTGTTTTTGAATTAATTTCACCTATTTCCCAACACTGATATGATCAAACTGATGTCATTCAATTCTCTTCAGCAACATGCACCACTGAGCATAAGGATATGCTCGTGTACTGAGACCAGAAATCTACAGAATTTTCTATTCACACATTCCATAATCAACTTCAAAACGTTCAAAAGAAAATAATTTTTACCCAAAAGTTCCCATAACCCGGGTGGAAACATGCGTACTTTTATCAGGTGCAAACTTTGCCAAACCAAAATCAGCAACCTGCATATGTCCTCCAGTTTGTTAATGATATGTGAATGCTTTCAAGGAGTAAATCAATAACGGGGAATAGGCCAAGCCTTGCTACCTTGGCCTCAAAATTGTAATCGAGGAGGATATTGGCTGCCTTAATATCACGGTGTATAATCTTAGGATTACCTGGATACATAATACAGCTCATGTCAACAAGCAAATACTCAATCAAGAAAGAAATTGGTAGAATGTAAACTAAAATAAAGTTAAGATAGCATACAGTATTCATGCAAGTACGCCAGCCCTTTAGCAGATCCCAAGGCAATTTTTAATCTGGTTGGCCAACTCATTGTTGGTCGATCTGCTTCTGCAAGAAACAGTGGTTCAAGTTTAAGGATCACACTATATGATCTTGAGTCATCAAATAGTGATGAAAATATTCATGTTTACTCGTTAATGAAAAACAAAGATACTCAACTTCAACCTGAGAAGAAAATGCCAATTGATTGATTTATTAGTTAGATAGGGAACACCATTTGATGCACTAAAAATGGAAATGGTCAAAACAGCTTAAACAAAATGTCTAGTAGCCATGCCTTAGTCCTGTATGGCTAAGTTGGACGTTACCATTTAGAATTTCAACTTGAAATGCGTTAGATTTTTTTTTTTTTTAATTTCACCATTGAATCTTTCAGGAATGCATCTTATAAATGGAAAAATGGTCTATTAGGAAACTATATGAGAGGAAAAAAATAACTCGATACCCACTTTAGTCTATTTCATAAAAATTACTAAAAATATTATCATATTAAATTTATAAATCAAACCTTAGAATATCATTTTGATATACTATAGCAACCTAGGACATATCCTGCAAGGTATTATTCGCTTTGGTCCAATATGCCCCGACACTAAGTTGAATCTCGCAATTTTATCATTTTTCATGTAACTTCCTAAGAGGTCACCTATCCAAAATTTGCCCACTTAAATATGAAGTTCTCAAAAAAATAATTCACATTTTAAAACAAAAAATGCATTGCATGCTATATAGCCTGACTCGTTACTTATATAGCCTAACATCATTTTCTTCCCTTGTGAGGTAAAATCGGACCATTTTCCCAACTTTTTTCCTAGAAGCTTGTCATTTTAGAAGCCTTCTAAAAATTATGCCTTATTTAGGCTTTATTCATGGCGATCACCCTCCAACTGTATTGGAATGCTTTAGATGTCACACATGTGATGATTGACCTATTTTAAAATTACACAGAATAATTTCACATAGTAGCAAATATTCATCTAGATATTTAAGTATGCTGAAAAAAAGAGCATACAAAAAATGAAATTGAATGATATACTGAGCATATTTGATACTATCCATTCAAAAAAAAAAAAAGATGCAAATAGGTTCATCACTTGAATTCAAGATGTCATGTATTTCACATAATTATCTAATATCATGGCAACTAAGTGATCAAGTTATAACACTTAAGTATAAGTGTGAAAAAAGAATATATATGTTCCATCATTATATCCAGCAAATAAGGTTGTCCATGATAAATATGAAGCTTTGTTAAAAGAAATATTAAGGAATTACCATGTAAGTGAAACTCCAATGTATTATTTTGAACATATTCATAAACAAGTAGCCTTTTTCCTTCAGAAATACAAAACCCAACCAATGAAACTAAGTGCTTGTGATGGACACGACTGATTATTTCAACCTCAGCCCGAAACTCACGCTCCCCTTGCCCACTTCCTATCTTCAATTGTTTAATTGCAACTTCTTTTCCATTCAGTAGAGTACCCTTATGCACATATCCAAAGCCTCCTTGTCCAAGAAGATTGGCATCAGAGAATCCATCTGTAGCCAAAGCTAATTCTTCATATGTGAAACTATTCTTAGTGAATCCAAAGGCAAATGTAGGTGCAGGAGGAGGTAGTGAAGTTCCTGAGTAATCGGACCCAGAATTTCCACTGCTGGTATAAACTGATTGAGGTGGTGGCATTGGAGGTGGATGAGAAGCAAGCCAAGATGAAGGACTAGGCAGTTCAGGGACTATGACAACTTGTTTTTCTAATGGAGGATCATAATGCTTCAACTTCAGAGGAGGTGCACTGTAACTAACATCTGAAAAATAGCCAATAGAAAAGAATAAGTCCTGATTAAAATGTTAACTTAGCTAGTGGCTCAACAAAAAATAACAGAAAGGAATAAGACCTAAACCTAAATGAAAAAGCCAAAACACTGAAATACTATTCTTTTGCCTTAGCAGAGTCTAATTGCTTCTTTTCTTTAAAACTTATGTTCCATCAATTGCAGTGTATCCGAATAATGTAGCGAAGGAAATATTTATATGTAAGCATTTACATTCACAACAAATACCAGTGTGTAGAAATACGAGCATGTGAACAAAATCTATGAACATTTATGATAGAGTTACTTTCTTTTTGGACATTGTAAAAGAAAATCTTTATCCTACTTCATATTTAAATTTCACTAACTTGTATATTTTATTTTATTTGATTTGTATAGAATGTTAGATTTCTTTCTTAGTCCAAATTGGCATTTATCAGTATATAGTCCTTTTTTTTTGGACAATTCGAGGTGCAGATAACAAAGGTATTTTCAATCTAACTCAAATAATACGTTATTAAAAAGAATAGTAAAAATTAATGAGATGAAAAGTTCAATTTCCAGACTATGTGAACCTAAAAAATATAGATGTAAAAAATGTTGAGTTGATGAGCTTCATATACGCCCTATAAAGAAACATCTTACCCAAAAAGTACCAAATATTTGTGAGTTATTTTATTAATGGAATGGTTGGTATAGCTTTTTCTATACTGCAAATCTACTATTTTGATAAATCACTTTTCAATCTTATCATTAGCAAACTCACCTTTCACAGGGCTTAGCAAACTTAATGACTTCTTCTTCTAAAACAATATAAATCTTGACACAAGTAGCTAAACGGTTCATCAAAATTTATTACTTGTCATGCAAAATAATTTTCAAATTTTAGTCCTCTTGAGATTTATCTAGGATAAGGGCTTGATGTTGTTGTTTTTGTTGAGATTTACTAAATTTATATTTACAAGATTTACTAAATTTATATTTCAATATTTACTAAATCTTACTTGTAGTAACCCAATAGTGGCAATAACAAGAGAAGTGGCCATCAATTAAGTGAACTTATGCATAATTCTTGATGTGTTTTATGACTTGATTCTTGTTTGATTTAGGTCTTGCCTCAATCATCATTAAAAAACTCTCTAACATGTTAATTCTCAAGCAATTAGTACTCAAACCTGCAACCATAATGGCGAGAATAGGTTTTGAAGGTAGAGGAGTAGAAAATGCTTAGTGTTCAGGTTTCCATAATGGCTATTAAGGTTTTTTTTTTTTTTTTAATGGCTATTATGGTATTTCATATTATACATAGCTACCAAAAGGGTTTAACTCATAGCCACCCCTGGTTCCTCGCTGTGCAAGGGAACAACAAACTATCAATAACTCTGTTCCAAAATAGTAATTAGGACATGATAGCGTCACAAATTAAGTATAAAATATCTGCACCGCGTATATCTCATGACAAACTTCAAGAAGGGATTTGAGGAGATGTCAATGAGGAAAAAAAAAAAAGAGGCTACCTTTCTGCGGTGGTAATGGCATTTGAAGAGACCTGTCGTTGCCCTTCCACGATTCATAACCTTTACTCTTTCTCTTCTTCCCGCAACAGACACAAAGAATGGTGATAACCACCACAAACGCCATCGCACCGACGGCAATCCCGATGATAGCCTGCGTCGGTATCGAGTCCGAAATGGACGACAAGTTTAGAGCCGGCGGAGGCGGTTGAGATGCCTGTGGCGATTTTCCTCTCGGCTGTGGGATAGCCGGAGGGAAAGGCGACGCCGGCGAGAGGGACGACATCCAGAGAGCTCTTAAACAAACAGACGCCAAAGCGGCCTTTTTTTCCTTAAATACTTCTACAGGCACCTATGCTTTTATTCAACCACTTCTTCATCTTCTTCTTCTTCTTCTTCTTTCTGCGACGGATTTTCATAGTATCTTCCGCCCAAGGGATCGATAGAGAATGAGTCAAAAAACCTGAAAATAGTGTACAGCTAATGGAGAAGACAGGAGAGAGAGAAGCGAGGCCCCTTCCAGCAATGGGAGCGAGAGTAATAATGGTGCCAATTGGGAAGTGGTAGGAAGAAATTTAGCGCTTCGCTACCAAATCTGCACGAAGAATCAAATTATTTGCTATTCTTTGTGCGTCGATGGAATCGATGGGCATTGATAACCATTGAGTTGTTTTTAGATTCGTGCGTCAATGATTTCGGTTATTTGACCGTTGCTTTATTTATTTTAAAAATGTGTTCTTTGTCTTACTTTTCTGGTGTAAGTCATACCCAACTCACTTAACTGACCAAAAAGATTTATGCCCTTGTGGGGTGACAAATGGAATGCCATTGCTCCATATCTTATTTGATTTTGGTTACTTCCTAAATAACAACTGAATATCAAATCATGGCACATATCTTAAGGCCTTTTGATTAGAACTTTATTATCTATATTAAAGAAATAGAATAGAGGCCAAGATTGTCTTGGCCTCATTATCAGAGGAAGATTAAAGGTCAAGATGAAATCAAGAGAAATAATTGATCCATGATACGATCAGAATTAAGGATAAAAATATATTCATCATTGAAAAAAATCAGAAAAAAAAAATTATTTGAAATTATTTAAAATTATATGCATGATTAAATTAAAATTTTAAATTTTGAATTATCAAATTTATAGTTGTTTCTTTTGTATGAGAGACTTTTATTTATTTTATTTTCGCTATTTTAATATTGTATTTCTTTATTTGAAGGTCCATAGGTTGCCCTCTTTAATAGGATTTGGAATTAAAGTGTATTTCCTTATATTTGAATTTTTCTTTATTTATTTTATTTTTATGAATTTCAAGCAATGTAACATGATATAATCATTTAAATACTTATTTGATTAATAAAAAAAAAGGTTTTGGTATTTTAATAAAATCTTGAGAGACAAAACCCTAGGGTTATGTGTTTTGGCAATCAACTCCTCTCTTGGGTTGTGTAGTTGTTGGCTAACCTCGCCCCCATTGGATCCATCTTGGAGGAAGCCTTAGGTATCACCCTTTGCCTTTGCTAATCTGTCTCCCAACCTCTCAGCCATAATTAGGACACCCATTGACCTAGTATTATTTCCATTCCAAGAACAAGAGGGATGATGTTTTTAAGTCTTCAAGGAGGCTTAAAAAAAGTGATCATCTTTAAAAATTCATAATAACTAATCATTTTCTTTCGAGAGGCCTTTCATCATTGTCTGCTAAATGTCATTTGGAGCGTTATTTACCACATGTTAATCAAATGCCTCTTATATGACTTTTGAAAATGAATCTTCTCACCCAAATGTACTATTTCCATTCGAAAATTTCAAGGGAAGATCCTAATGAATTGAAATCAACATACGCCTATACTCTTAGGCTTCATTTGAGATAGTTTTCTTATTATTTTTTAAAATTATTTTTTAGTATAATTTTTTTTTTTTAAGCAGCAAAAATACGGTGTGTAAAGGCTTTCCCAAATGAAGCCTTGGTTTGGTTGACCCCCATTTGGAATAATCCTAAAAAATTCAAATGACAATTCAATAAAATCATTAAAAAAATTTATGTCAAATATTCTAATAGAGAACTCATTATGATATGCTATAATTTTTTTTTAATTTATCTTAGAATTAATATAATTTAAAATATCTTAAATGAAACTATTTTAATATAAATTCAAAAACTTTCATGTATACAAATTTTTTTGGGGCTACTTGGTTTTGTTAAAAAGGTAATGCAATGTAAAAGAAATAATTTGGAGTTGTTTGGATGAATATAAAGTAATTCAAGTGAATGTTTTTTTTTTGAAGTAAAATGAATGTAGTGTAAAATTTAAAGATGGTGGAGACTAGCGTGTGGTGGCGGCGGTGGCCTGTAGCGAGTGGTGATAGTGGTGGTTGGCTATAACAACCCGAAAAAAAAAGTATTTTAAAATATGAATCTTTGAATATCTGTTTGAACTGGAAAGCTTTGGCACTGTTCTTTTGAGTGCTGCGGCGCTAGGTTTGAGAGCACAACGACGCCAAAAATTGCTGTTGCGGCTTTTGACTCTCTATTTCTACAATAATTCTGAATTCTGCATGCAGTTTTACGACGTTAAGCCACTAACATTATTTTTATATATTTTTTCTTATAAATATCACTATCATTCCCTCACCCCTCACTCAACCGCGTGGCTTGGCCAGTAAAAAAAGGGAAGAAAGGAAGAGAAGGAGGGAGGAAGCTCTTTGTGGTATTTTTGCCTATTGTTCTTTCTATGAAAAATGTACTAAGGGTTGTAAGTAATTATTCTCTTACTTTTGCTTTAAATAATTTTGATTTCTACGGATTTTATCTCTCCTAATTCTAATAAAAATGCATTATATCTTAATTTCGTGAGTACTTTTCGTCGTATAACTTTTGATATGTTATAGATTTGATCATTCTGAATAATTGGATATGATTTTACTGCATTTTCACCAGTTAAATATGTGTATAGGAACTTCTGGGTAAAAAATGAGTAGGGAAAAAGGTATACTGGAAATATGTTGAAAATGATGTATTGTGATGTAATATGCGTTGAAATGATTGATAGTATTGATATGTACTGGAATGCGATACTAATCTAACTAAAAGGATATTCTATTTGATATTAATATTGAAATAATTGATTCATTAATGGGAGTCATAAGGAGCTTGAGACTGATTAGGATTTATAAGAAGTTGGGGTGATTGATTCATGTGATTCAAAGAGAGTTATAAGAAGTATACTGATTGAGAGTTATAAGAGGCAACTGGTTGAGTGTCATAAATGCAGGAGCAAAGTACCCTCAAGATATCTTCATATGAATATCTGATAGAATATTGATTACTAATTACTGATTATTGTTAATGCTTACTGTTACTGAATATCGATATTAATATTACTGTATAATTGCATAACTGATAGACTAACGAGAATGAATAAATGATATGGCTGAGTGAAACTGATTAAATGATAAAGACAAAATGATTGATTAATTGATACAGGTGATCGGTACAGATAGCTTATATTGATTCATAGATTTTTTTATATGATTTACAGCATATTGTTTTTCTTTTGTCTTGCATTCATTTCAGTTGTATAATATTTGTTTGGATTTTTATGCTTATTATGTGGTATTTATATGATTTCAGGTAAAGATAAAAAGCTTTCAGCTTAAGGCTAGGTAGTTATATTCTTTTGTAGTTTGCTTTTAGTTCCTTTGTTTTACGTAGGTTCTTTTGTAGCTAGTGGGGCTATTTGTATATATATGATTTTGAGACTCTGGATATAGCATGTAAATATTGAATATTACAGTAATGTGAATTATATTTTATGTTGCTTATTTATTTTCTTTAATACAATTAATCAGCTTTGAATTTTAAATTGATTTGGTTGAAAATGACTATTGGCTGTTATTGAAAAATACAAAATATATATAGATAAATGAAAATAACAAAAAAAAAGAAATTCTTTCAGTTTGGATCTTCAGGCGTGACATCGGTGATGACAACAAGCGATGATGGTGGTCCGTGGTGGCGGCCATCGATGGCGGTGATGGTGGCTGGTGGGTGGCGGTAGTGGTGGCCAGAGGATCGGTGAAGGTGGTCGGCGGTGATTGGTGGCTGGTGACGATCAAGAAAACTTGCTTGCAGTGTAAACTGTTCTCTCTCAAATTGAATGAGTTTTATTTACCTCAAAAATAAATTAAAATAATTTAATGATATTTATTTTAGTTTACTTTGTATTTCATTTTGTTCCAATCAAACACAAAATACTTTACATCCATCCGAAATACAACCAATTGCGAGCCCTTAGGAAAGAGGACATGCGGAAACCGACAGTAACGGGTAACCGAAGAGAACGTGGCTGTATCGCGCCTAAAGTCTTTAAAGCCGCTTCGGAGGCCTAACTATTTAACGCCTCCTAAAAACGTTTTGTGAAAGGTTCTTTTTAGGGTTTTAGAACGAACGAGCGAGAGGCAGCGAGAGAAAGGGCGGAGGTCATCCATGGCTCCTAAGGTTGCTAAGGGCAAGGGAAAGGCGGGGAAGGGATCGAAGGGGGCGGAAGACGCATCGGTGACAAAGCGTGTCAAGGTATGGAGCACGTGGGCGATGAAGAAGGCGAAGGTCGTAGCCCACTACGGCTTCATCCCCCTCATTATAGTCATTGGCATGAACTCTGAACCCAAGCCCCATCTTTCTCAACTCCTTAGTCCTGTCTAATTTCTTATTTGGTGTGATACATGCGGGATCCCATCTACCTACTTGGGTTTCTTCTTGATCGAAATATTTTATGTATTTTGTTTGTAAAATCATAATCTTCGATTATGTTTGTGGTTCTCTGTTTATGTAGTTGTAATTTTTGGGTATCAGCCTTTGTATGGAAGATATTTGGTAGATACTGTAGTATAAATCCTGCTTTGTTTATTGTCTTGCAATTTTATCGATTATCTCTCGGTTGATGGTTCAGTTTCGACGCGTATTAATTTATGGTCCTTGTGTGTCTTTTCCCTGAGATGTATGACTTCATGTTATGGAGATCTGATTATGTGTTGTAGTTTTCTGGTGTTTCTATTATTGCGCGTATAAATTACTTAAAAGTTAAAGATGATGTGATTTTGCAAATTTGTTTCCTCTGTTAGCACTTTTTCTTAACTTAGAAAAGTTCTTCATGAATCGAAGAACTTGTTTAACTGTTATTCTGTTCATTTTAATATTTCCTTATTCATCTTTATGAATGTCTGAAATTCAGGGTCGTCTTAATGAACACATTTTGAACTATTGCATTTTGTAAGAAGTCCTTTCTTACCTACTATACTGATACGTGAGTTCTGTGGCCATTCTACTTTTTTTTTTCAAATTAAATGACTTGTGGTGCAAACTACAAGACTAGATAAAGATTCAATGGCTCGTTCAAATTAAATATTTAGTGCAAATTACCATCGAAACATGTGACCTTACTGGGCCTGCACCTTTTGCTGAAATTTTTGCTGAAATTTGATGTACGATGGTTAGAAATATTCTTAGTTAATACTTTCTTGTGTTTTGGTTTGTGCCATTGTGTAGTTTCTCTACTCTTGTGCTTGATTTGAGAATTCTTTTTTATGATGAACAACGTAGCTTCTTTTTTAGGTCTAGATCTTGCCATTGTAGCCACATGTGCAGTGGTAAATTGGGATTTTTTAAAATAATTTGATGTTAGAAGTACGCCTGTCTTGGCTTTATCTGCGACATGCTTGAATGTGAAGTTTTCTCCATTTTGTGATCCATCAATCATTTCAATTGTCTTTTTTTGTTGAAGCAATGCCTATGTTCATGTGTGTTCCCTCATAGTAGATTGCTTTGCATCTGTATTTGGTTGTCTTATAACATTGTTTTCATGATTGAAGATCAATTGTAAATTACAACTTAAGTAATGGGAATGTAATTAAGCTTTTTTTTATCATCTACTACTTTGTATTTCTTGATAAATGGTGTTAATGAAATAAAGAACTCCTTGAAGTTATTTGTCAGCTGTTGATTCCTTTTTATCGCCGGATGACCTGGATTATGGATTGTCTCGTGGATATGTGAAGAAAGTAATACAAAATTTTATAGGATAAGATGTTATTACTTAATAGGTGAGAAGTTGTTAATCTATTAAGATTAGTTGTTATGAAAGAAATTTTTTATATTAGAACTTTAAAGTTGAAAGATCTTGTTGTGATATGCCATGAAAGTTGGAAGAGAGTTTAGAAATTGATCATGCACGAGTAATGAGATTTTATGGTGGAGGGTTGATGATGTATAAAAGCTGATTGCTGAAAAATATACTCTCAGATTATGAAATAAAGAGATATATTGGATTTAAGAAAGCTAAAAGTTTTATAAAGACTTCAATAAGTGAAGTTGAAGTTATAAACCATGATCATTTCCAAAGCGGGCTAGGTATCAAGGAAGAAGGAAAAGGATATAATAAAAAGAGAAAGAAAGAAAATGATCTAAAGATTTTGATAGAGTCACTATTTAACATTAAGTAATTAAATTTTAATTAAAGATGGAGAGTTGTACTCTGACTTTTTTTTATTCAAGTAAAAATGAAAATGCCATTTTAAAAAAAAAAATTCAAAGAAGGTATAAGAAAGATTTTACTTAATGATTAAAATATTAAAATTTTGATGTATACTATTGTTGGCTCCATATGTATTCTAGGACCAATTGGAGCAAGCACGACGGTTTATGTAAATCAGCTAAATGCTATGGAGAAAAGGAGATATTTAAAATTGCTGAAAGAGATAAAAGGCAAAGTGGAGCTAATAATGAAGAAGATGCATAAAAGTGAAGCTTGTGTTCTTATGTGATATTTATTGAGATTTTGGGATGCTAGAGTAGTATATTTAACAATTTTTTATAGTTAAACTCTGATGACTATGAGAATGTCAAATGTTGGGAGAATTTTTTTGATATTATGAAAAACTCTAATGACTATAAGAATGCCAAATGTTTGGAGAATTATTTTGAGATTAGTATTCAAGAGCTAAGATGTTCATGATTATAATAATTATAGGAGAATCAAAACTTATGAGCCAAATAAGTTGTGGGAAAAGATAAGGAAACATAAAATTAGAAAAATTACATTGAAATGCAACCATCAGTTTGATTTTATACTAAGAAGATCCAGCGAGATGCATCAAAACCACCGTATCACAAAAACTAGTGAGAAATGGATACTCCCTCTTTTTCAACCTGATGATCTTCAATTGAAGACCCCTCACATCAGCACCATGGGAAAACTTCTTGCTTCCCGGCCAACATTTCTCACTCGCAATCCACTCTGTTGCGTAATTAGGTTCTCTAAACACACAACTCCCTTCATTTACTCAATGAGGATTTAGTTTTTCTAACTGCATGGAACATCTACCATTTCAATGGTCTGCTGCTGTTTACTTTCCAAATCATTCACTATAGCTTTGATTTCATCCAATGACGGTGGACTCGAACATATTTAATCCCAGTCTATGTTTAGGGGATTGAAATCTTCTTTAATCAAGTTGGTTTCAAAGAAACTAATGACTGCTTCTTTGAGTCCCCCAGGATTGGAAATCTATTCACCATTATCCATGTTTTCTCAATTTTCTTTGAAACTCTTTTCTTCTTAGTATTAATAGAACGGAACGATCAGGTATTTCCTTCACTTTCCAATTTCCAGGTATTTCCTTCTCTCTTCCTTAGCAAGAATTAGGTTTAACTTTGCAGTTGCTTTACTAAGTCGGCTGTATCAGATAATTACAGGGACTTTTGATAAACAATCCCCATTTTAGTATCTATAGCTATGTTTACTTCCTCAAAAAGATTTTCGAATTCAAGGCCTGTTTCAACCCTGTATGCATTTGCCAGACTAATAGTACCAGTAGAACCCAAAGAACTCGTCCAATTCTGTTTAGCAATGGAAAGGAAATGCCTTTGTTAATCCTTTTAAGCCATTAAAGTTATTCGTTGCCATAGAGATAAGGAGGGCATGATTAAAAGCAAATCTGTTCAATGAGAGACCCTGGGTGCATTCAATATTTTCACTTGAGCTGAGTAAACGGCTCTATCTAATCTCTCCTATATTTTCTCATTAGACGAAAAGTAATAATTTTCTTCAAAATCTGCATCTGCAAGTGCGCAGTGCAGCACCAAATTTGACAATTCGTCCATAGCAACCTAACCTTCATTAGGTTCTCTTCCTTTCTTAAGTACTGAGAACCACTTTCATGGATCTGATATAGATGTAGAAAAGTCTGAACAAGATACCCTCATTTTTAAAGACTGTTCATCATTTACAAGACTAGTATCCTGAAATCAATCCTTGCAAAGGATTCCAATTCTATTATTTATATTTGAAGGCGTTCTTTAAAAGCAAAAAGAAACACCGCCATAGCCGCCCTTCTTCCTCAAGAATCCACGCTCATGCCTTGGAACTTCAGTTTCCCGCTCACCAAATCAATGGCTTTCCAAATTGGAGAGAGCTTAGCGTAACAAAATCGATATATGTTTGATGAAGTGAATCAGAATGAACGAAATGTAGACGCCAAATCAAATTAGTGGATATGATGGCATCGTTCAAGATCCTATGATTCCCCCACTCAAGATCCTATGATTACTTCATTTTGAGTTCATCGGTGCCTTTAATCTACTTTGTCATGTGGCGATCGGATGATCCTTATTAGCGATTATAAGTTACCTCACCCAAGAGAAATCAGAGGACCTTGTAAACAATGTGTGAACCTAGTCTTAAGCTAACGGATAGGAATTATACTCCACTGTCGTATGAGGGAGAAATTCATTATGGACTTTTAGTATTGCGTGATGGTACATGCCTAGGCTAATAAAATTACCTAGGCTCTAAAGTTGATGGGTAACAAAGGAGGGTATCTTCTCCATGTGGTGGAGACGACATCCAAGATGGAGCTTACAACTTGGTTATGTTGGATCAAGAACGTCGAAACATCTTTTCATGTGGTGGAGTTGACATCCAAGATGGAGCTTACAACTTAGTTATGTTGGATCAAGCATGTTAGAATATCTTTTCAGTATGATAGAGAAGATAAGATGGATGTAGAAGACATGAACATCTCAATATGATAGAGAAGATGGGGCAGACATGAGTATCTCTTCAATGTGTTAAACAATATATCTAAGAACTGGGGCTTAATTTGATTGTGTGTGATCGAACAAGTCCGAATATCTCCTCTATGTGGTCAAGGAGATGTTGAAATGAGACTTATAACTTAGTCTTGTGTGACTAAAAAAGCCCAGATGCCTTTCTTTCCAATGTAATATCTCCTCAATGAGCTATAGGAGTTGTGAGAGGCTTGCAGTAGAGTGAACGAAGAAGAGCAATTGTAGGACTGCAGGGGTTGGCCTATGGAGATGGCCCGAAGGCTTGCTACAAAGGAGGTGGGGAAATTTACGGTGTATAATTTTGGTAGATATAAAATTTTTTATTATTATTATTTAAAGCAACTTTTTGATATAAAATTTTTTGAATTAAAAATTTTTGTAAGTAAGCGGTCCCTAATGAAACCTAAACCTGACGGTGCATTCACAAGAATTAATGGGAAATTCTGAACTTGATACCAAATATTAACGATAAGCCTAAAAATGATATGTTAAAAGTATTTAATTTGATGTAAGAAGAATCTAATCATATGATTGTAATAATAATTTTAAGGATATCTATCAATTAAATTAGCTGACATTCATAATATAATCAAGAGATTCGTACTGTTTGTATGTTTGCCGTTTCATGTGTTGGCTTGCCATTCTTTGGTTAAATCGGATTATTTGTGATATTAGGTGAATTGTGTTGCAAAATGTAATATCTAAGAAACATTTTCTGTTGCAAAATGTAAAAGGAAAGTCCCATATTTTGCTATGTGTCTCTCATCATTTTAAGCTCCTTGCATATATCATATCGTGGTTAGTTATTGCCGAATGATATTTGTTGTGTGACGTAGAGATATAGAGCTTAACATTCTAATTTTATAATATACATATAGATAAAGAAAGAGGAGCTTAAGAATTATAAGAGATTAAAATTTTTAGGTAAAAAATCTTGGAAAAGAAAAAAGTATAGGGACTAACTCAGCTTAAATGATTATACTTTAAATGAATGCCCTGGAATTTGTACATGGTTATAAGTGAAGCCCTTCATTTAGAGGAATGCATTTATAAAGTACATATTATAATGTTGAAAGTGGAAGAGCCCTTTGGCAGGAATATATCATAAATGACAATGGTATGTGGTGAAGCCAGAGTAGCCAGGTGTAATAACCAAGACATTGGCCAAAAGAATGTAGTCGACAAGTGATAGAGGTCGAAAGGACTATAATTAACTAACAACTGAGGTCGAAAGGCGATAGTTGATAGGCGATGAAGGTCGGAAGCATCGTAGTTTGGCGATGATGATCATAGAACTTGGATAGGGTGATGGTGGTTCTAGGATTGTAGTCAGGCGACGATGGTATGTGTGCCGTGATCGGTGGGTAATGAGGTCAAAAGGACCATAATCAAAGAGTAATGGAGGTCCAAAAAATTGTAATTAGGCAATTGAAGTCGAAGGATCGCAGTAAGGTGGCATTTTTAGAATTGTGGTCGATGGGTGAGGAGGTCAGAATGACCATAGTCAGTAGGCGAAAGAGGTCGAAAGGAATGTAGTCGGCGGGCGATAGAGATTGAAAGAAATGTAGTCCAGCAAAGATGGTATGAGGACTGTAGTCGAAGATGGTGGTCTAAGGACTAGTCAGGCGACATTAGTTTGAGAATCATAGTCAAGCGACGATAATCTGAGACTTTAGTCGAGCAACGATCGACTGGCAAAGAGGTCTGAAGGACTGTAGTCAAGCAACTAAGGTCCAAGGATTATAGTCGGACAATTGAGGTCGGAGGACTATAGTCGGGCAACAGTGGTTTGAAGATTAGAGTCAACAAGCAAGAAGGTCGAAAGGATTGTAGATGTCAAGCGATGAAGGTCAGAAGGATCGTAGTCAGCAGGTAATAGAGGTCGGAAGGACCATAGTCAAGTGACGATGATCGGAGGTCTAATATATGTCATCTGAAATTTAGGTAAGTTTATGTTAATGATTGTTAATTTTAAATTAATTAGAAATTATGATTCTTAAAATAGGGGGGATGCAAGTTGGGAATTTGCTCTGCAAACACCGCGACGCCAGGGTTGGCAGCACCCCGGCTTTGAACTCTCAAGAAAATTGAAAAAAAAAAAAGGGTTGGGCATGCGATGCGGTGCAAAGGAAGTGTCGAGTCTTAGGTGATGATATTCTGGGAGAATCTGGATGATTTTAGAGAGCATTATAGCGTTCAGTAAAATTTGTGGATTTTAAATATTAAAATATCTAAAACCATTAAGCCATTCCCATTCCCAACCTTTCAGAGGAGAAGACAGGAGGAGGAGGAGAGAAAAGAGAAAGAGGAGAGAGAGGATTCAGAGGCCGAAAGTTGAGGTTCGTTCGTTGGGCAAGTTCGAGCTAATGTAGAGCTCGAGGTAGACTCTAACCTCGATCTTTGATATCAATTTCAGTAAGTCTATTAAAAGATATGAATAAAAATGCGTATTTTTTGGATTTAACAAAATTTTCACTTGTGATTTTTAATATGTTATTGCACTCCTTATTATGAACATTTTGACTATATAAAATTGAGTTTTCAACGGTTGATTTTTCCTACACAAATTTTTTTAGTCTATTACTAAATTGAGGCTTTCTCGAAAATGCAGTAATTAAATAAAAGTCTTAAAAAGTTAATGTGAATGTTTCTCTGAAGCTAGAAATTTAAAAGAGAAAATTTAGTGAGTATTCTATTTTATAAGTAATGTGACTTTTATAAGTAATTCATACATTTTTTTGAATACTACATTGGATATATAAATTAATTATTGCCACATTCTATTTGCATTCTGCATAACATGACATTGTTAAGATTCTGAAATGTGAAAGAGTGTTACACTCTCTGATACATTACAAGGGCACTAAATGGCTAGAAAGCCCCATCTATCTGATGCAAATGTGAGAGGAATTTTAACCCCACTTGCTAGTAGGTGTTGAAGCTTAACTCGTAGGCTTTGTTTGGGACAACTTTCTTACTGCTTTTTAAAATAGCTTTTTTAATAAAAAAATTAAAATTTTTGTATTAAAAAACTACTTTAAGAAGCAATAAAAAAGTCGTTTCAAACAAATCCATAATCTCACATTATAAACACTCTTTTGGCCTCATCTGCTGATACAGACGTGGGAGAGATTTTTGTCCAACTTGCTACATGCAGGTGATGTAGGTAAATAGAGATATAAGTGAAAGGGAAATTATAAGTAGGCATCGAGACATGTATATTATAAACATTGCATTTCATTTGTTAATGCTTTAATGAATCAAATTTAAGAAATATTCTGAAATATGCATTAGTAAACTCTGAACCTTTGTATGAGTTCTATTGAGGAAAGTGAAAGTAATATACAAGTGATGAAATGCATGATTATGTTGCTTTTACATTTTGAAATTTTAGTAGCTCTAATTGATATCATTAGGGGATGAGTTAATTAATTATAGACTTAATTAAGACCGATATTTTCATTAAATCCTAAGGCGTCACATGAGGATCATAGTGCGGCGCCAGTGGTCAAAAAATCGTAGTCGAGCGATGGTGGTCAAAGGATTGTAGTCGAGCGGCGTAATTGAGCAATGGTGATCCAGGGATCGCAGTCAAGCTACGGTGGTCTAAGGATCCTAGTCGGTCAACAATGATTCAAGGATCGAAGTCAGGCTACGATAATCCAATGATCATATTCATCTATATAACATGTTATACATACATGATATACTATCATCATATTTCTATCATACAAAATTAATTAATTTCCTCATAAAAATAAAAAGTATCGACTTTTATTTTGGTAATGTTGACGGTCTATAAATGAAATCCTATATGCGCACCCAAGCCAGAGACAGGTAAAGCTAAATTCATTTGGAATAGCTAACTTAAAAGTGTGTTTGATTGGGTTGAAAATGGACAAATCAAATGCTACATATATTATCTTGCTTTACTAAATTCTAACATCAATTATCTTTTATATAATTTATCAAACGAAAAATCTCAACTAGAAGCATGTAGCGTCTATTGAAATTTAGGCCTCATTTAGAATAATTTTTTATCACTATAATTTCACTAATTTTAGAAAATCAAACAATATGCCTTCATTTGATACAACTTTCTTATTGCTTTTTAATACAAAAATTATTTCTTAAAAACTGTTTCTTAAAAAGCTGTTTTTAAAAGCAGTAAAAAAACGATCACAAACTAAGCCTAATTTTACTGTATAGATCTGCTTTAAGCTGTTTCAAATCAATAAAACCATTTGAAATAAATTTTTATCTTCAAATACTTTTTTGAAAAAAGATGTCGCTACAGGTTGTTCCTAATGTTCTTGGAGACATCAGGGACTAAACACTCCAGGTTCAAGTCAAAAGCCATATTGATGGACCCAAACCAAATTATTCAAATAATAATCATAAAATTGCAGCGAGCTAAGTTTTCTATCTGATATGGCTTTGCCCTCTTTTATTTGTTAGGCAAAGAAAAGTGCATTGGTGTTTTTAGCCATTGGAAAAAGTGATACATTAAGGCTTACACTAACACAAATTGGGGTTTTTCAAAGCTCCTTCGCCATAACATATTTATAATATCAACATATAACTTATTCTTCAGCACAGGAGAGCAACAGGAATGTGCTACTTTCTTTTATGCGCAAACGCCAACGCTAACTTCCAGTGGAATGAGCAAACGTTATTCTATAGTAGCACCCCTAGTAGAAGGCAAGGCTGTAAACAATTTTCTTCCGGCACCAAATCATCAGCTTGAAGCAGAAAATAGAGCTGCAAAGAGTACAATCAATGGAGTTTCGATATCACAGAACAAAATGCAAAGCATGAGACATATTTCCACCGACCATACTAGTTAATAGAATATCATCATCATCATCAAGCCTTTATCCCACTACGTGGGGTCGGCTACATGAAATTCTTTTTTTCCATTATGTCCTGTTAAAAATTAAATTCTCGTTTAAATCTAATAAAGAAAGACCATTTCTAATATTTTCTAACCAAAGTCTTTTTAGGTCTTCCTCTACTTTTATTAACATAAGTTAAATCTAATACCTCTACTTTCCTAACCGAGACATTGGGAGGCCGCCGTTTTATGTGACCAAACCATCAAAGGCGACTCTCTCTAATCTTATCTTCCACTGGAGCTACTCCAACCTTTTCACGTATTAATTAGTACTAGTTAATAGAATAGATGAAGGAAAAAGAAAACCCAGAGTATCCTACTTTTTATCTTACTTTACAACCTCATAAACTTTCTAAAAGCAATTTTCCACAAATGAAATTGTGAAAATCCCACTACTTCAATGAATCACTTGCCGTGAAACTTTTTCAGTGCCACGAAACAGCCATAAGCAAGAAGAGATTTTGTTATTTGCTAAAACCCTGTACTTCAGCAGTTAGAAAAGAGATTTTTCATTTCCAATAAAAAGTTCCCCTTACATATCGAGCTGTAGAATCAAACAAGTCACTGGAACCAAAAACAAAAGGCCACACTACAAAACCACATTTTATTTCCTGCGAGTAAAGAATCTACCCCCACAGACTGAAATATCGTGTCATAAAGGATGAATAATTTCTATGGTGGATTGTGTAACATTTCTTGAATGCGTCTACTGGTTTCACAAAAACCTTGCAGCAGCTGAAGACTACAGCCAAAATGCAAAGCCTGTATGTAAAATTTAATTTCAGCCACAAATACAAGAACATTGCAACCCAGCATCGGAGCACGTCCAGCACTTACAAAATGAGAGAAGGAGAAGATAAGGTAAAAGTTTCACCTCCTTCCTTTTGTGCAAGAGTTCCAAAAATCATGGGTAAAAATTTAGTTTTTTTTTCTTCCGTTTGTTAGAAAAATAAAAAATGACTCATAATGACTAAAATGATAAGCTAAATATTAAAGGAGAAAACGGGATAAACAAATAACAAAGGTAAGAAGAAACCGAACTATAGACTTTGATCTAGTTTGATGTATTAACTAATAAAAATAACAATATCTTAGCCAATTGCAAAGACGTGAAGGAAAAAAAGGCTCAGAAATTATACGAGAATTTCAGGAATTTCTTCTAGTATAATCAAATGAACAAAATCATATACCCTCCAAATTGATTCAAAAAAACGTAAGGGTTTGAATTAACTTTAAAGAAAAACAATCAATATAAAGCTTTAGATACATATTTAGAAATTTAAGGAAATATATTATGTATGAGAATAATCTGATTAATAAAACTTTTTAATGAAACAATATTATAAAGTATGAAATACTAAATAATTAAAGAAATATTTTGACACTGGCATTCAATCATTTAACAAATTTTCAGGCCTATAATTATGATTTCGAAAACAAATAAATAAATTAGTCATACAATCAAGTTATAAGTGAGTAACAAAACATAGACTTAGAAACAAACTATCAATATACAAGAGCCAATTTGATTTCGTGACATGACAATCTAATATAGATATGATTCTTATGCAAAAAATATATTAATTGAAAATATTGAGAGTAACAAAGGATCTCCATATAACATTTATCTATCTTGGAAACACATGTACATTCCATGAGATAGGCACATTGGTCATTCATAAGCAAAAAAAAATCTTAAAATTATTAAAGACATATATGATGTACCAATGAACAATATTAAGTGTAATTATGGAGTCTCCAAGGAGCTTTCATTCATGATAGAAGTACATCAAAAAATTAATTTATAAGTCTATATGTTTATGAACTAATTATGATGATGCTTATAACAGACATTCAAAATGAGCACTTGAGTGTATGCTATTTGCAAATAAAATAAGATTGGTTAGTTAGGCAACATCTTAAATGAGTGAAAAGTTAGAATGAGTAAACTTCTAGAAGATAAGAGAGTTTTAATAAACAGAAAAAAGATCAAGCATATAATATGCATCTTTAACGAATGTGAAATGAATAGTTTTTAGCTAGTTACTTGGAAACATGTAATAGCTAGGTATAATGAATTTAAGCATATCAAATAACATAATATAAATAAAATAATAAAAACATCACAAAGTTACAAACATTGAGTACATATACCTGGAATCTCTCTCTCTCTCTCTCTCTCTCTCTCTCCACATATACCTGGAATCTCTCTCTCTCTCTCTCTCTCTCTCCACATATACCTGGAATCTCTCTCTCTCTCTCTCTCTCTCTCTCTCTCTCTCTCTCTCTCTCTCTCTCTCTCCACATATACCTGGAATCTCTCTCTCTCTCTCTCTCTCTCTCTCTCTCCCCCCCCTCTTCTCTCTCAAATGCAGAGCGACAAGAGGCAAGTGACAAGCTACGCAATGTTAGGTGACATAGCACAAGCGAGCGAAGGTGAGACTAATGCAACCTTCGCGATGCAAGCAAGCAAAGAAGAGGGCGCTATGGGTGAGGGCAAGGCACTGAGCTACAAGAGACAAAGGTGAGAGTGCGAGCGAATAAGCAGGTGTGAGCAAATGAAGGGAAGGGCGAGGGGTTCGAGTGGGCGAAGACAAGGATGAGGCAACACGAATAGGCAAGTTTGGCGTGAAGGCTAGGGGTTAAGAAATCAACTGATTCATGATATTTCCAAATGTAGGGAAGATAGGGATTTTTTGGGTATTTCAAATCCCTCAAAATTTTACTTTGTATATTTTTATGTCAAACCAAACAATAAAAAAGCTAAAATGTTGGAAATGAAATATAATATGCTCTTAGTGCTTCTTACCAAACAACCCCTTAGCTTAAATAAGCCAAATGGAAGAAAATCAAGTGGCACAAATATACCATTGAAGTACTATTGATATTTTATTAGTAATTGCTGATGAAATTTAAGAAACTTACCAAAAAAAAAACACTTCTAAAGTTTTTAAGAAATTAAAAGATAGATCATAAAACTTGCTATTTACCAAAAAACACAATTAATAAGAAACAAATTAATATTGATTTCAAATAGTCATTTATGCATATACAGACCCATGCAACATACATAAATACATATGAAGACAGCAATAAAAACCCGTTTAAAATAAGCATAAAATTGCAAAATGTCAAAAAGTATTATGATTAGTATTAGAAATGTAACCAGTAACGGCATAATCAAACCTAATATCCGCAAAACAGCTAATCAAAAAGCAATGTTACACTTTAAACCTTGAATATTGCAATTTAACACCATATTTTAGGGTTTGGAAGTGTCCTACCTGTGTCGCAGTATGCTAGGGTATGACCTGGTTATTAGAACAAACTTCATGGTGTCAAAATCGAAAAAAATGTTTATACGTTTCTAAAACATGTCATGTTCTAACGCATAAAAGTAATGTGTTACATTTTTAATCATCATGCCAGGTGCTTTTCTAATGAATGGACGTTATAAGACTCTTTTCTCTATTGTTTAATTGCCTATTATTAGCACACAGAGCACTCTATAATTTATTAATTAGTATTTTAATTTTAATTTAGTTCATAGATACATGATAAAAAATTACTAATCCAACTCATATTATCCAATAGAAAAAACATTTTTAAAATAAATGTAGTTGATTTTATTTTTTAATTAATAATCATTTTTATTTTGATTGTTTAACAAATTGGCATTACGATAACAATAATTTGAACCAAATTGGTTCATCTATCACCAGTGGTGGAGTCATAAATTTTTCTAAGGGCACATAAATTAATTTTATTATTTAGATGGGGGCACAAATTGAATTCTTACTATTGAAAAGATCAAATAACTGTTTTTATTATTATATATATATATTATATTAAATCCATCCTCATCTATCACAGAACATCAAAAAGTAAATTGAAATTGTAAGTTTACCACCTGGTCATTCATTAGCATAAAGGTGATACACAAAAGTGTGTGAATTATAGAGGAATTAAGTTAATATGTCATACATTAAAACTATGAGAGAGAGTTATTGAACAAGGGTTACAACATGATACTATTGTTTCTCAAAATCAATTTGAATTCATGTCACGTAGGTCTACTATGGAAGATATACATTTATTGAGAAGTTTAATGGAGATGTATAGAGAGAATAAGGAGGATCTTCATATGATATTTATTGTTTTAGAGAAAGCATATAATAAAGTAAGCACATGATAAAGTTATGAGAGAAGTGCTTTGAAAAGTTCTAGAAACGAAAGGTGTTTATAATGTTTATATTCAAGTTATTAAAGATATGCATGTCGATGTTGTTACTTGTGTTCAAACACAATGCGGTTTGACCAAGTATTTTCCTATTTCAATTGGATTACATCAAGGATCAACTTTAAGCTCATATATTTTTGCTTTAGTCATGGATGTTTTACTAGACATTTGCAAGAAGATTTACCCTGGTGTATCCTTTTTATGATGATATTCTTATTGTTGATAAGACTAGAGAGGGAGTTGAAGGAAAACTTGAATTATGAAGATCAACCATAGAGTCTAAAGGTTTTCGTTTGAGTAAATCTAAAACCGAATATATGGAGTGTAATTTTAGTAGTAATAGATCTAGTGGGGGAATTGTTAGTTTGAGCGATCAAATCATTAAAAAGAGTACACGCTTTAGATATCCTGGGTCTATTGTTCAAAGTGATGGCAAAATAGATGAGGATATTATTAGAAAAATTCAAGTTGGATGTTTGAAGTGGAGGACTACATCAGGCATATTGTGTGATAGAAAAGTACCCCTCAAAGTTAAGGGAAAATTCTATAAGATGATGATGAGACCTGCAATACTCTATGGCGCATAATGTTAAGCATAAAATTAAGTTAAGTGTTGCAGAGATGAGGATGCTCAGGTAGATGAGTGACTTTACTGTTAGGGACAGAATGCAAAACGAGTATATACGTGAAAAGATTGGAGCAACCCCAATGGCAATTGCCTTAGATGGTTTGATCACATAAAACACCGGCCTTCTGATGACCCGATTAGGAGAGTAGATGAATTAGATTTAGCCTATGTTAAGAAAGGTAGAGTAGAGATATATCTAAAAAGACTTTGTTAGAAAGTATTAGAAATGATCTTTTTTTTATTATATTTGAATGAAAATTTGACTCTTAAGAGGTCACAATGGAGAAAAATGATTCCTGTTGTTGACCCGATATAATGGGATAAAGACTTGATGTTGTTGTTGTTGTTGTTGTTGTTGTTGTTGTTGTTGTACCAACTTGTAATCCACTTTACTCAAGAACATAGCATAACTCAATATAAATCAGCACAGCACAAGATAAATCAAAACAAATCAACACAGCTCAACATAACAAAAAACATTGCCAAAGCAAGCCAATGCAAGACACATAAAGCCAATCTAAAATGATTTATTTCATAACGATAACTTTGATGCAGACATTCTATGTGGCCTTGACATAAGCCAGCAGATTTAATTACATATAGCCAATGGTACGAACACGTAAGCCGATAGCTTGCTAAACTATAACACAATGCATTCACCAAAAATCTTCATTAGAAGCATTCTTATGCAATCGAGCAGATGCAGCACCTTTTCACTTCTTAAATAAGTTTACAGGGTGGAGCCATGAAGAAGGATAAACCACTTAACAGCTAAACTTTTGTTTACAAAAAATGCCAGAAAACCCCAGATAAATAAAGCTTACAGACATTATCATGATAAAGATTCGAGAAAAGCCTTATATGAATATCAAATCTGCATTAAATTCTAAGACGTTCTCAACTTCTATAAATAATCTAAAGCGATATAAGAGGAGGCTGAAAACACAAAATTTAGATAGAATCTAATATTGTGCGAAAGACATAATCTCAAAGAACGGAGTTACCCTAAGTCCCTTAATCCTTCATCGGCTTCAGCTCTACTTATACTCAAACGTTGGGATAGGCGTACTTGGCGAATCAAAACTCTCCAGGACTTCAGTTTTTGCTCCAACTCCTCTGTTTTTTGGTTCATCCTGCTTCTTTCCACCACCAAATAAGCCTCCAAACCAAGAAGAGGAAGAGGAAGAAGAAGAAGCACCGGCATCCTCTGCCTTCACAGCAGACGGCATCATAGACGGGGTAACAACCGGTGGCAGGTGCCCTGGCGGAAGGAAACCGGGAGGGGCTGCGGCTCCTCCCCCAGCTGCGATCATCGCCGCCAGGTTGGGATCATCCATAGGAGGCAGGTTCTGCGGAGCGCTGAGGACTCTGTTGAGCATGATGCCAGCACCCTCAATAAGTGCAAGAAGGATCCCACCGAAAATTGCTGCTCTTCCCGCGGATGCAGGACCCTGGCGCATAGATAGAAAGCCACCGGTGGCGGCACCGGCAATGATCGAGTTCCATGGGTCCTCTTTCTGACGGACATAAACCATGGTGCAATCGAAGGCTGAGAATAGGCCTCCCCACACAGCAAAGCTTCCGCCGACGCGGGGAGCATTCATGCGGACGGCCTGCACACCTCCCGCTAGGCGCTCGCCGTTGGGCGAATTGTAGATGCCTTTTATGAGGTGGAAGGCGGAGCCACCAACTGCGCCCATACCGAAGGCACCGCCGATGTCGTCTAGGATTCGATCAGGGCACGGCTCACGCGAGGTCTCTGGCGTCCCCATGGCTCAAGGAAGGGAGGAGCAGAGAAGTATAATAAAACCCTAGCCCGAACAAGGATCAGGATTCGGCGTGATGGACGGCTTATTCAGATGTAATATAGGCATGTGGTCGAGCCGTAGCCTATATACAATTTGTTCCGCGAGTTCTTTTTTATTCGAGCTCAAAAGCATAAATTTATAATTTGGCAAATTTATAGGGCGTAATTTTTTTCTTGCAGAAGAAGTTTACTCGAAAAATTATTAAAAAACTAGCTTTACATCAGATGCCTCTACTATTGAAAAAAAAGAGGGGATTTATCTACATAACCTTTAAAATATACATATTTACATATTTAACATCTAAAATTATTAATTTACACTACCCACAACCGAAATCTCTTATTTCCTCATATCGCGCACTCTGTTTCGTCTCTGAGACCCGCATGCATGCCAACTCTCATTCGCTTTGAGGTTTGTCTCTTTCTCCATGTTCTTTGTTGATTTTCTATGTGAGAAAGCCCTCTAATTCTTATGAACACTCATTTCTCGTGCCTTTAGTACTCCTGATCCTACTTCATTGTTCTACAAGTCCCGTGAGTTTTGAGTGACGTCTTGGTGTGATTCATGCTCTAAGTTTTTGTATAGCTATGCCATTCTTTGTTTAGTGACAGTCGTTTTTGCTTGTTGGTTCAGAGATGGGAGTTGGATGGAATACTTGTTATGAGAACGCCCTCTTTTTTGTGTTGTATTGGAGTTGTGAGGGAATAAGAAGTGTTGCAACTCTTTCACTGAAGTTGTTTTCAATGCAGTGGAAGATTTCTATAATGTAGTGGAGGATTTCTATAAAATATAAATATGTTGCAGTGGAGAATTTCTATATTTATAGTGGAGGATTTCTATATTTGTAGTGGAAGATTTCTGTAAGTATGCTCCAGTGAAAGATTTCTATATTTATGTGTTATGCAAAATCGGACAATGATGAAAAGAGCTCGATTTGTGTTGAGTGGTTTATATTGAACGGCTCTCCACCTAGATGATCTATGTTGCAACCATGACCTACACCATGTGGGATCATTGGAGGGCCATGGGATCAACAGTGAGAAGCAACCCATATTTTTACTGTTTCTCTAGTCTCTACTCATCTCCATAGATGAATCTTACTTATGTCTGAGTCTGATGATAATTGGTTCGAAGCATGCACATGAGATGCTAGTTGAAGTTACTGTTTCTCTAGTCTCCCATTTGTGTTGAACTCACTTGGTTTATTTCCTTGTTAGTTGATGTTCTAAAGTTGCATTTCTTTGTGTGTTGCCCTATACATAATGAATTCTGGATAATCAATAGGTTCTACTAGTATGCATATGCCACAAATCTTCTGTTACTGGAACTTGCAATGTGTTATATATAAAACATATCGGAGTGAGAATTGCGGCCGAATATTTTATCGTTGCTCTCATAACAGGACAAAAGACGATTGCAATTTTTTTATGTGGGTTGATGAAGCCAGTCAAATATCGTCAAACATAAGTCATTATCCAATACCAAGACCATTAGATAAGATAACTTTAGAGAATTTGAAGCTCGTGACATGCGACTTGTTTCAAATCAAGTTGTTATTAATTGTTTTGGTTGTACTTCAGTTGCTAACTCTTATGTGAGCTTTTTGAAAACAGATGTTGTAATATCATGAGTTTTAAGTGTCACTATTGGTATATCATCAAAAAATTATATTGGTCAGGCACGAATCTTGAAGCAAAATTAAGTTGGAAACTTCAAAAATTAATTCGGTGACCATCTGAACTCCAAATTCTACAAACTTACAGTCAAACTGAGCGTCTCGGAAATACGAACCTGAAGACACCAAAATCGACCCAATCCGAGCCCAAATGGGCCCAAATCAAAGACTCGAAGCACTTTTGAAAGGATCAAACCACAATTTGGGTTGCCAAACAGTCTCCAATCATAACATGCTTATAGCCAAATCGAGCGGCTCGACTAGACGAATCCAACGAGACTAAGATCATCAAATTCTGATATTATTAAGAAAGTCAAAGGTCCATTGAATGGTGTATGATCGCAGGAATTAAGATCGGCCGTCCATACGAACCACTCCCAATTTACCCTTGATCTTCCACTTATTTACAAGCCATGCCACTCAAGAATTCTATAAATAGAACCACATTTCCTCTTGAAAGGGGGGATCGAAGCCAAGAGAGAAGAAGGAAGAGAAAGAAGATCGTTCTTGCCTCCTTGCTCCTCCTCGACCACCGCTGAAGTTCCACCGAACCACCGCTTGATGCCCTGAGTCCCGCCGGACCACCACCTGGCGTCCTGAGCTCCGTCGGACCACCGCTTGATGCTCTGAGTTCTGTTGGATGACCACCTAAGGCCCGAACTTCTGTCGGACCAACACCTAAGGCTCAGACATCTGCGGGACTACCACCTGAGGCCCGGACATCTGCCTAACCACCACCTAAGGCTCAAACTTCTGCCAGACCACCGCCTTATGTTTATGGTCTTTCTGACGCCATTCTCTAGCTGACTATGATCTTCTTGACCTATAACGTCTGTCAACTACAATCCTTCTGACCTCCATCACCAGACAACAGTCTTTCTAACCCCTGTCTCCCGCCAACTACGATCCTTCCGACCTCCGTCGCCTGCCAACTATGGTCAGCCGACCCAACAAACATGTATATATTAATTCCTACCATGTAATGCACTCTATATGATGTATATTGGCTATATCAAGCCAAGTCCTTCCCCTAAATGGAGGGCCTCATTTGTGATCAACTGCAAATACTAGTGGATTCATTCAAACTGGGCCATGCCCCGTGATTTTTCCCCCTTTCAGGGGTTTCCATGTAAAAACTCTGGTGTCTCTTATGAGTACTACACCCTCTCTCTCTCTCTCTCTTATATGATTGCGTGCTGATCTTCGTATAATGCTAAGATGTTAAGCTTTACATTTCTCTACCGCTACGAATACTCCAGGACGCAACAGTTTGGCGTCGTCTATGGGAATGTGGTTCCCAAATAGGGGCAACTATTGCTCCAATTTTAAAAAATTGCTCATGTCAACATCCTGATATTAGCCATTACTGCATCAATTTCATAAAAATCAGATGCGAACTAGGGGGCAACTTTTGGTCCAATCTCAAAAGGTCGCTCGTGCCGACATCCGAGCATCAGCTACTACTGCATCAATTTTATTAGAATTAAATACCGACTGGGGGCGCAACCTTGACTACAACCATGGCTAAGAAGATTTGTCCAACTCTTCCAATATCCAAGATAATATCTTGGGATCATATAGCTTCAAGCAAATGCAACAATGCTTCCAATAATTTTCAAGCTTATACAGTCCCTAATTGTACTTCTACTCCTTTAGTAAGGTCTTGATCTCGACCTTAAAAAGGCAGTAACGGTCTAAAGATAAACCATTCTTCATCTTTGATTCGGGATACACGTGGCATTTGTCCCTCCCAATCAAGGCAAAATTGATCCTAGGGGGATCCAATTCGACCTCTTCTACACAGGTTAACGTCATCGAGCAAAGTCTCTAACATACAACCTCGGATTGGTCATACATCCTTGGTGGATTCTCTCAACCTCTTCCACATAGGTTAATGTCATCGAGCAAAGTCTTTGACATACAACCTCGGATAGGCCATACATCCTTGGTGGATTCTCTCGATCTCTTCCACACAGGTTAACGTCATCGAGCAAAGTCTCTGACATACAACCTCGGATAGGTCATACATCCTTGGTGGATTCTCTCGACCTCTTCCACACAGGTTAACGCCATCGAGCAAAGTCTCTGACATATAACCTCGGATAAGTTATACATCCTTGGTGGATTCTCTCGACCTCTTCCACACAGGTTAACATCATCGAGCAAAGGCTCTGACATACAACCTCGAATAGGTCATACGTCCTTGGTGGATTCTCTTGACCTCTTCCACACAGGTTAATGTCATCGAGCAAAGTCTCTGACATACAACCTTGGATAGGCCATACATCCTTGGTGGATTCTCTCGACCTCTTTCACATAGGTTAACGTCATCGAGCAAAGGCTCTAGCATATAACCTCGGATAGGTCATACGTCCTTGGTGGATTCTCTCGACCTCTTCCACACAGGCTAACATCATCAAGATAAGGCTCTGACATACAACCTCGGATAGGTCATACATCCTTGGTGGATTCTCTCAACCTCTTCTACACAGTTTAATGTCATCGAGCAAAGCCTCTGACATACAACCACGGATAGGTCATACATCCTTGGTGGATTCTCTCGACCTCTTCAACATAGGTTAGCATCATCGAGCAAGGTCTCTGATATACAATCTCGGATAGGTCATACACATCATTGGTGGATTCTTTCGATCTCTTCCATATAGGTTAACGTCATCGAGCAAGTCTCTGACATACAATCTCAGATAGGTCATACATCATTGGTGGATTATATCGACCTGTTTTATATAAGTTAACATCATCGAGCAGTGCTCTGATATACAACCTCGGATATGTCATACATCATTGGTGGATTATCTAAACCTCTTATATACAGGATTACGCCATCAAGAAGCCCCCGATGATAAACTTCCTTTCATCGTTGGACTTATATCCGTCATGGGACTTTTGTCGACCTTCTGGCCGATGCCAAGCTTCCTCCTATTGCGGGACTTATGCCCGTCGTGAGACTTTCGTCGAACTTCTGCTCGACGTCGAGCTTCTACCCTTCGTCGAACTTCTGCCCCTCGACGAATTTTCATCGGATTTCTACCCGACGTTGTACTTCTACCCATTGCAGGACTTTTGTCAGAATTCTACCTGGCACTGAGCTTCCTCCTGCTGCTGGACTTCTGCCCATTGAGAGACTTTCGTCAGAATTCTACCCGATGTCAAACATCCTCCAGTTGCTGGACTTCTGCCCATTACAGAACCTTCATCGGAATTTTACCTGACCCCGAGCTTCCTCCCATCGTTGAACTTCTACATGTCGCAGGACTTTCATCGGACTTCTACCCGATGCTGAACTTCGTCCCATAGTTGAACTTCTGCCCGTTGCAGGACTTTCATCAGACTTCTACCCGACGCTGAACGTCCTCCCATTACTGGACTTCTGCCCGGCTTCCATGTGATGCCGGTCTTGCACCCGACTTCCGAGTGACGTCGGTCTTCTGCCCAACCTCTAAGTGATGTCGGCCTTTTGCCCAGCATCCATGTGACACCGATCTTGCACCCAACTTCGGAGTGATGTCGACCTTCTGCCCGGCCTCCAAGTAACACCAGTCTTCTGCCCGACTTATAGGCGACATCAGCTTTCCGCCCGACATCCAAGTGACGTGACCTTCTGCCCGGCTTTCAAGTGATACCGGTCTTCCGCCCGGCCTCCAACCTCACACCTTCCTTTTACTCAGTGAGGGGCCCTATGACTGAACAAGGGATACCCATCTGAACAGAGCTAAGGAAAGTCTCAACTTGAGAAAGAAAAGAAGAGAGGGGGAGGTGCAAATTTACATACCTAAATGAGGATATTTATAGTTATGTGAGTGAGATATGAATAACCACTTCAAATTAATGAAAATTCACTAATTTTTAGAATTCAAAAGGACATCATTAAGTGGAATAATGATGAGAAGAAATGAAGAGCCACTTCAAATTAATGAAAATTCATTAACTTTTAGAATTCAAAAGGGCATCATTAAGTGGAATAATGATGAGAAAAAATGAAAAGCCACTTCAAATTAATGAAAATTCATTAATTTTTAGAATTCAAAGGACATTATTAAGTGGAATAATGATGAGGGAGAGATGAATAGTCACTTTAAATTAATAAAAATTTATTAATTTTTATAATTCAAAAGAGCATCATCAAGTGGAATAATGATGAGGGAGAGATGAAGAGCCACTTAAAATTAATGAAAATTCATTAATTTTTAGAATTCAAAAGGGCATCATTAAGTGGATTATTTTCTTAATCCAGATCGCACAAAAAATTCCTCAGAGGCTATATCATGTATTTTTGGACTTTGTAAGATTCGACATCCAAAAATAAGGGGGCAACTGATATATCATCAAAAAATTATCTTGGTCAGGCACGAATCTCGAAGCAAAATCAAGTTGGAAATTTCAAAAATTAATTCGGTGATCATCTGAACTCCAAATTCTACAAACTTACAGTCGAAGTGAGCGTCTCGAAAATACGAACCTAACGACACCAAAATCGACCCAATCCGAGCCTAAATGGGCCCAAATCAAAGACTCGAAGCACTTTTGGAAGGATCAAACCACAATTTAGGTTGCCAAACAGTCTCCAATAAAAACATACTTATAGTCAAATCGAGTTGCTCGACCAGACGAATCCAACGAGCCTAAGATCATCAAATTATATTATTAAGATAGTCAAAGGTCTATTGAATGGTGTATGATCGCAGGAATCAAGATTGGCCGTCCATACGAACCACTCCCAATTTACCCTTGATCTTCCACTTATTTACAAGCCATGCCACTCGAGAATTCTAGAAATAGAACCACATTCCCTCTTGAAAGGGGGGATCGAAGCAAAGAGAGAAGAAGGAAGAGAAAGAAGGTCGCTCTTGCCTCCTTGCTCCTCCTCGACCACCGCCGAAGTTCCGCCGAACCACCGCTTGATGCTCTGAGTTCCGTCGGACCACCACCTAAGGCCTGAACTTCTGTCGGACCAACACCTAAGGCTCGGACATCTGCCAGACCACCACCTGAGGCCCAAACATCTGCCTAACCACCACCTAAGGCTCAAACTTCTGCCAGACCACCGCCTTACGTCTATGGTCTTTCTGACGCCCGTCTACAACTGACTATGATCTTCTTGACCTGTAACGTCTGTCAACTACGATCCTTTTGACCTCCATCACCAGACAACAGTCTTTTTGACCCGTCTCCTGCCAACTACGATCTTCCAACCTCCGTCGCCTGCCAACTATGGTCAGCCGACCCAACAAACATGTATATATTAATTCTTACCATGTAATGCACTCTATATGATGTATATTGGCTATATCAAGCCAAGTCCTTCCCCTAAATGGAGGGCCTCATTTGTGATCAACTGCAAATACTAGTGGATTCATTCAAACTGGGCCAGGCCCCGTGGTTTTTCCCCCTTTCAGGGGTTTCCACGTAAAAACTCTGGTGTCTCTTATGAGTACTACACCCTCTCTCTCTCTCTTATTTGATTGTGTGCTAGATCTTCGTATAATGCTAAGACGTTAAGCTTTATATTTCTCTACCGCCGCGAATACTCCAGGACGCAACAACTATAATGTGAACTCTTGTATGAGCCTTTTTAAATAGTGCAAAACGATTTCATTGATCTTTGTGAAAAAAACTAGTACATAATGTATTCTCGTTGTGAAGAAACTATTACATAACTTGTTCTCTTTGTGAATAAACTAAAAAAATTGCTTCTAAAAAATAACTTCAACAAAATTCACTCAAATACATATATTCCTCAATGATCTTCATATAGAATTCTTGCAAGTTTTTTTGTGGTGGCCAAGTAAGCCGCACCTCCCATACTTATATTCACTTCTTTTTTTTTTTAATATTTTTTTCTTTGGCTGACCCTTGGGCCTTTGAGTTTTGGGCACTCCAACTTGGGCATGGTCATCAACTACATATTTTGTCACCAAAAGTATTTTTAATGTTCTTCGATGGTATATCCAATTTTTTCCTCACAATATCCTATATTTCAAGAGCCACTCAGTTTGATGTAGCTAGTTTATTTTCAGCTCTGTTAACACTAGGACACAAATGCGTATCATCTAACCTCCTAACTTCAAAGATCTGACCATCTCTGCATAGCAATGCACGTACCCTCCAAGGGAACCCTCGATACAAAAGTGTTGCTATAACTCATGACTTATTGCTAGCCTTTATCTTCACCCCAAAGTTATTAGTAATTGCAGCGGATCGTCGGAACTACTTGAAGCTACTAGCATCATGAAAGCAGGTACCAATTTCTAATATTTTATCATCACTAATTGGTCGCATAAGTTGATCACTACTTAAGCTTTCAAAGTCATTGTTGTTTGAAGCAACATTAATAGCTCCGTCGATGCTAAGACAATGCTCTGAACCTTCCAAGTTCATATCCGCCTCTGCATCCTCTTGTAACGTAACAACAACTTGAACCTACCGACTGTCAGTACATTGTCCCATCATTTGCATCACCTCATTATCACTTGAAATTGTCATGTAAACTTTCGGAGAAGTAGGACTAACATGGTAGTGTAACCTAAAACTCATGACCAATTAGCCATGAACAGATTTTTTCAACCTTCTCTCTAAGGATAAAAAAATTAAGCAAATCATACTCTAATTTCATCGTTTTCTATTTTCCAACTTCATATATTCTTCTTTCTTTGCCTTTAACTTCACTCTCATATCCCTCAAATTTAGATGTAACCCAAATATATTCACCATCATTCACCATAACTATCACTTAAAATAAAAAATATGCAAACACAAGGGTAGAAAATAAAAATTATGTGCATATCTCATGGCAAGAAATGAAAGAAAAGAAATTAGGGCATCACTCAAAACTCACGACAACAATCGAATGACGAAGGAAGAGTAGGAGGGTGTTCTCACAAAAAATGGGCATTTACAAGCATCAGAGGGCTTTCTAACGTAGGAAATCGAAGGAGAACAGGGCGAAGGAGACGAACCTGCGAGCAAATGGGATCTGGCATGCGTGCGGGTCATGAAGACGAAATGGAGTGTGGGACGTGAGGAAATATGAGATTTCGGGTGTGGGTAGTGCAGATTAATAGTCTTAGGTGTTAAATATATAAATATGTGAGTTTTAAGTGTCATGTAAGTAAATCCCCAATATATATATATATATATATATATATATATATATATATATGATCTAAAGTCTAAACTTTAGATTGAATTAAATTTATGTTTAATTTGCTTGTCTCCCTGTCAAGATATCGGTTGAAGATACTGACTAACATTGTTTCAAGCTCATTTATTTATTTGCGAACATTCTTTATTTCTATTCATTTGAGAGCTTTTATCACAACAAGCTTTAAAGATCAAGCCGATGAAATTGAATGGAATAAAGTAGTTTAATGTAAGAAATATGACAAGTAGTTGAATCTTAGCGTTTTTCTTTTGTAGTGAGTTTAGGTTACAGATCATGGTTGATTTAGACTTCGTTTGGGACGACTTTCTTACTGTTTCTTAAAACAACTTTTTAGAAAAAAATTAAATTTTTTTACTAAAACTTGTTTTAAAAAACAATAATAAAGCCATACCAAATGATAATTTCTTACAAAAAATTCTTATAAAAAGTTCATAAAGGATATGCCTTGTCACATGAATTCATGAATTGGTGAAGTGCTGGGAATTAAGGGAGGCATAATTCAATTACTCAACAGGCAAACCACACCAAGAATTTATTGTTAGCTTAGTTGATGAATACGTCATATTTGAAAGAAGGCAGCGTGGAAGCAAGAAGGCGTAACAGGAGAAAGGGAAATAAATGATCTTGTTATTAAATAGAGACAATACAACGTTATTTATAGAGTACAGGAGAAGAAGTAGTGCCACGTCATAAGAGAGAGAGAAAGACATTTGCTAACAGCCCCCCTCAAATTAATCATTCGGTAGACGAATGGTTAATTTGCGACGAAGGTCATGAAAGCGAATAGGGGCGAAAGCCTTAGTCAGGATGTCCGCAATCTGATCTTGCGAGGAGATGTGAGTGAGAAGAATGTCGCCTGAGCTGAGATGCTGACAAATGAAGTGGTAATCAATCTCTATGTGTTTTGTGCGGGTGTGAAAAACCGGGTTCTTCGCAAGGGCGATGGCGGAAGTATTATCGCAGTGTATGGTAGTAGGGGAAGATTGCGGAATATTGAATTCCGCCACTAGTCGGCGAAGCCAGAGGACGTCTGAAGTGGCGGCGGAGAGCGACCTATATTCGGCTTCCGTGGAGGACTTCGCCACTATTACCTATTTCTTTACTGACCAGGAAATTAGATTTTGACCCAAGAATGTATAGAAACCGGAGATGGATTTCCGGTCGGATGAATCGGATGCCCAATCGGCGTCTGTGTAAGAGCGGAGTTGAAGGTCCCCTGGCTTGATGGGAAGACCGAAAGCCACGGTTCCTTTGACATAGCGGAGAAGGCGCTTGAGAGATAGAAAATCTTGTACGGTGGGAGTGTGCATGTGTTGACAGACGGAGTTGGTGGCGAATGCGATGTCTGGCCGAGTGATAAAAAGGTATTGAAGAGAGCCTGCGAGCTTCCTGTACAGTGCCAGATCGGAGAACGGCATGCTGTTGGGGGGATTGATTTTGTGATTGGGCGTGATCGGGGTCGGTGCCGGCTTGCAGTCAAGGAAGCCTGCGTCTTTGAGAAGCTTGGTTGCATAGTGCTGTTGACTTAGAAAGAACCCATCAGCTGTACGGTGAACGTGTATGCGAAGGAAGAGGGAAATCTGACCGAGCTGCTTGAGGGCGAATTGAGAGTGAAGCCGATGCAGAAGAGATTGAATAGCTTTGGAGTCATTTCCTGTTACAAGAATATCGTCAATGTAAATGAGAAAGTAAATATGTACATTGCGATGATGAAATAGAAGGAGTGAAGGGTCGGAACGACTGAACCTGAAGCCTTGAGTTTGGAGAAAATTGGTTAGCTTTTGGAACCATTGGCGAGGTGCCTATTTGAGCCAGTATAGGGATTTCTGTAGTTTGCAGACGGAGTTAGGAAGATGAGGATCGATGAAGCCGGGAGGTTGGCGCATGTAGATGTCGTTCGGAAGATCGCCGTGTAGGAAGGCGTTGGACACGTCTAGTTGATGCATGGGCCAGTTCTGATTAATGGCTAAAGTGAGAAGAATACGGATAGTAGGCATCTTCGCTACCGGACTGAAGGTCTCCGTGTAGTTTACTCTGAATGTCTTATTGTAGCCTTGAGCCACAAGGCGGGCTTTGTAACGTTCAATTTGACCATTGGAAAGGGTTTTTGTTTTGAACGTCCACTTGCAGCCTAGAATTGGTTTGTTGGAGGGAGCTGGCACGAGAGACCACATCCCTTGCTTGTGAAGAGCATTGATTTCTTCAGTCATGGCAGCCCGCCAGTGAGCAGATTTAGCCGCTTGAGAATAGGTGAGAGGGGTGGAAGGAGATGTAGTAGAACTAAGAAGAGTGAAGATCTATTTCAGTTTGGAGATGCCAGATCGCAGCCGCGTTTGCATAGGGTGCACGGATCTGGGAGGTGGAATCTGTGGAGGATTGGAAATGTTAGTGGAGTGAGGAGGGGAAGAGTTACGGGATGGAGGTATAGAAGGGTTGCTGGACGGGGCAGGAGACATAGCCGAAGTACAAGGCGTGGGTTTATGAGAGGTAGTGTTGTTGGAACAGGATGTGAGGGATGTGGGGATGAGCAAAAGAGGTGAAATGGTTTTGCTGGTAGATGAGGAAGAATTAGTGGGAGGGAGAGTTTGGAGAGGAAAGATATGCTCGTGAAAGAGAATGTGGCGAGAAATATGAATCTTCCGAGAGACTAAATTAAAACATTTATAGCCTTTGTGCGAGGGAGAATAGCCAAGGAAGATGCATTGTTGGGATCGCGGTGAGAATTTATTGGGAGCGTAAGATTGGAGCCATGGAAAGCAGAGACAGCCGAAAGTTCTTAAATGAGAGTAGTCGAGGTGTTGGCCATTGAGACGATAGAAAGGCGTTTGAAAATGAATGGCACTCGAGGGGAGTCAATTAATAAGATAGTTAGCGGTGGACAAAGCATCAGCCCAGAATTGGTGAGGAAGACTGGAGGCATGAAGTAAAGTTCGAGTGAGATCAAGAAGATGCCGGTGTTTACGCTCGGTGAGTCCGTTTTGCTCGGGAGTGTGAGGACAGGATATCTGATGTTTGATGCCATGGTCTTGAAGAAAGGATTCAAACGCATTGCTCGTGTATTCGTCGCCGTCGTCTGATCGAAGGATTTTGGGAGTTGAGTGGTATTGAGTACAAGATTACAGTATTGTTTAAATTTGGTGAATGTTTCATTTTTGGAGTTCATTAGATACAACCAAGAGAAACGAGTATGGTCGTCAACAGAGATTACGTAGTATCTAAAGCCGTCCAAAGAGAGATGCGGGGCCGGCCCCTAGACGTCAGAATGTATAATATCAAAAGGAGAAGCAGAAACAGAAACACTTTTATTAAATGGAATCTTGTGACTCTTGGCCACATTACAATAAGTGCAAGTAAAGGAAGAAGATACAGATTTTATTGCAGGTATTTGTTTAGCTAAAATGGAAAGAGCACGGTTGTGAGGATGTCCCAGCCGAGCGTGCCAGAGAGGGGCGGAAGTGGTGTTGGCGTGGAAGGCGGTAGGAGCGGGATCTGGAGAGAGTCGGATTTGATAAAGTCCATTATGGAGGTGTCCACGAAGAAGCGATCGATGGTCCAGACGATCCTTGATTTCAAAACCGTTAGCATCAAAGCATATTGAAACAGAATTGTCATAAGTAAGTTTAAACACAGATAGAAGATTGTGAGTGAGAGAGGGAACGTGCAGAAGATTACGCAGATGGAGCTTACGAGGAGTTTCCGGAAGAGGGAGTAATCCTTGGCCGAAATTCTGAATGGGAAGTGAGTTCCCGTTAGCGATGGAAACCGTATCTGAGCCATGATACGTCATCGGTTGGTGAAGGTTGTTTCTGTCCGGAGTTAGGTGAGATGAGGCGCCAGAGTCCAGAATCCAATCTTGCGTGTAGCTGGAGGTCGGTTGGGCAAGCATAGCTCTTGGTTGACGGGAGGTGGTGGGAGCATAGTTGAGATTGCACCTATGCCAACAATTTATGGCAATGTGCCCAGTTTTGCCACATATTTGGCATTGAGGACGGGAGGAGGAGGCGGCAGGCTACGGAGGGATAGGGGCGTTGGATTCCGTCCGAGGAGATTGGGTTTTTGTTTATAGAACCTTTTCTGGTTGCGACTGCAAGCCGAGTTGGAGGAGGTGGCGTAAAGAGCAGAGGTGGTTGACGAAGAAATGTCTTTCAGAGATTCTTGTTGAAGATTTATTTCTTCGCTACAGAGAAGAGAGTAAAGCGTGTCGAGATCAATGGGGAGGAGAGAAGTACGAATCGCAGTCTTGAACGAGTTGTAGGATGACGGAAGGCCATTGAGTATGTATAGAATTATGTCTTCCGAGTCGATCTTGGAACCCGATGCCGCAAGATTGTCGACGATGGCCTTGATTTGAGTAATATATTGTTGCATCGTGGAGTCTTTCATTTGTATGTGATGTAGTTCGTTCTTGAGTTGAATGACTCGAGAGCAACTCGTCGGTTGAAGTCGACGTTCAAGCGTCGTCCAAACTTCTTGGGCGGTGGTGGCGGTGATAACATAGGGAAGAATCGATTGCGAGATCGTTGAGAAGAGGGCTGAAATGAGGTTGCTGTCAACTAATCGCCATCTGTGTTGATCGGTCGGATTGTTGTCGGCGGGGAGGGTGGTTGCGCCGGTGAGGTGACCGGCATACCCATTTGCCGTGAAATGTTGAAGCACTTGGAGGCGCCAGATTGCATAGCTTTCTGTGGTGAGAGGATGGGGAAGCAGGTTCTTGATATTAGTGATGAGAAATTTCAGAGAATGAGGGATGGAAAGATCAGAGAGAGAGTTAGAGATGGCAGACGAAGGGTGGGGAAGGGAGGTGGCAGATTCTTGATCCCCCATTGGCTCTTGATACCATGAAAGAAGGCAGCGTGGAAGCAAGAAGGCGTAACAGGAGAAAGGGAAATAAATGATCTTATTATTAAACAGAGACAATACAACGTTATTTATAGAGTAAGAAGTAGTGCCACGTCATAAGAGAGAGAGAAAGACATTTGCTAACAATATTGTCGTGATTGTAAATTTCACTATGAGTTTGATGGTGGAGTTTTTACCGACCTATTACTAATAATCCAACACAAATGGCACAGCCAAATACACCTCACATTCATGAAAATGCAAGATTCGACCAAACTCAGCCAGGTTAGCCAAATTTCTTTAGCCAGATTGAATGCACTCCTTATAACAACAAGCTTTGATTAATTTCTCTGATCAGATTGAATCTAACTACCAATACTGATGAATGAAGAGAGCTAGTCATGGTCTTGAGATCCTCTGTATCGAACCTTGAGAAGGTTGGGTTGAAGGGACAAAAAGCTTAAGACCATCCAACTTGAACCCTTTTAAGGTTTTCAAGAAGATGAGCCAAAACACTTATCATCTGGATTAACTTGCTTTTATCGAGGTTCACTTCGTTGTCAACATTGACAACCTAAATCCATTTGAGCTTTCTATATGTCTTGAGATCATTTGTAATTCAAATATCCAACCCCAACAGCAGAAACGTATACCAACACCATCTGGGAAGGCTCATGAAACTGCAGTCTCTTTCCCCGCTATGAACCATCTGAGTCTCTCTGACTCACCAATTGCAGGCAACCATCCAGCAAGAATCTCCATTGTCTTAAAGTCGGGGTTGCAACCCTTGTCTTTCATCTGATCCATCAGCTCAAAAGCCTTTACAGACATATTCTTCTCACAAAGGCCTTTAATAATTGCATTGTAAGTGATGATATTAGGAGGTACGCCGTTGCTTCGCATATGATCAAGAAGAGAAACCGCCATGCTAATGTCTCCGCATTTGCAAAAGGAATCAATAAGAACGTTGTATATTGCTGTGTTCGGCTCAAAATGTGAGTCCTTCAAGCTCTGAAAAATCTTCATAGCTCCATCATGATCACCATTCTTACAAAATCCATGGATAAGAGTGCCGTAAGTTACCAAAGAAGGCTTGCAATTATCATCCATCATTTTCTTCAACAGATTTTGCGCCATCAAAAGATCCCCAGCCTTGCAATAAGCGTCAATCAGAGTGTTGTAGGTGACAACATCGGGATTAATTCCAGCTTCAAACATTTCCTCAAACAGTTTCAAAGCCTTCTCCAGCTTCTTCTTCTTGCCAAAACCCGCAATCAAGATGTTGTAGCTCTTTGTATCAAGTCTGAATCCATCTTTCCTCATCTCTGATGCAACCGAGCTTGCATCATCCATTCTTCCAGCAGTAGATAGGCCTGATATCAGAGTGAAGTACGTGACAGCATCAGGGGAATGTCCCTCACGAATCATTTCATCAAACAACTCCATCGCTTTGCTCACATTGTTTGCATGGAGGAAAGCTCCGATGAGAGTGCAGTAAGTAATAGAGTTGCCCTTGGCGTTGGCCCAGGCCATCTTCTTCTCATGGAAGAAGCTCAAAGCGCTGCTCACCATGCCATTCCTACACATCCCAGAAATGAGAGTGTTGAGCGTGACAAGGTTGGGAGGAATACCTTCTTGGACCATTCGAGAATTAAGCTCATGAGCAGTTTCAATGTCCCCTGCTTTGCAGAACCCATCAATAAGGGTATTGAAGGTGATGGTATTTGGGTCGCAACGATGGATTTTCATCCGGTTAAGAAGAGCCAGTCCTTCACAAGTCCTCCCCACCTTACAAAGCCCGTCTATGACGTTGTTAAAGATAACGGTATCAGGTCCAGCAGCTGAATCCGGCTTCGTCATTTTGTCGAACATCTGGATTGCAAAGTCGATGTTGCGGGACTTGCAGAGATGGTTGATGACTATGCCATAGGTGACCACGTTCGCCACGCCGGCTGCCTCCATCTCAGAGCATACAAGTTTCATCCTGGTATCTCTGTCCTTCGAGAGTCCAGTGAGAAGGGCGTTCCACACGGGAACTTCCACAGCACCGCCGCCGTTCTTGACGGCATGGACGAGGTCCCAAGCCTTGGTCGTGCGGCCATCACGGCAGAGACCGACAACAACCTTGGTGAACTGGTAGGTGTCGATCGTGAAAGCTCTCGAGCTGGCCATTCGAACGACGAGGTGAAGCATCTCATCATTAGCGGGCTGGCTGCCTCGCGATAGAGTGAAAAATATAATCGAACAGGTGAGGGAATTTGGAGGGCAATGGGAGTTAGAGCTTAGCATATCTCGGAGAAGGGAAAGTGCTTCAGCCTGGTGATTGGGATCCAGGGACCGGAGGAGAGAAGCCAGGACATGGTTGCAGAGATCCGTGCAGCGTAGGGAGGGATCGAGGGAGCGGAAGGCCAGGAGGGAGTCGGAAGGCGAACGGCCGGCGGCGAATAAGCGGACAAGAAGAGCGGCCGAGTCTGCCGTGAGGGCGTAGCCTTGCTCGTTCGAGCGAAGGAGGAGGTTCTTGAGACGAAGAAGATTGCCATCGCTGTTCTCGCGGGCAGCGAGCTCGAAGATGGCCTGCAAGGCGAATGGGGCGTGGGAGGGGGAGGCGGCTTCGAGGCCACGGAGGCGGCACCAGTCGAAAATACGCAGAGCGGCGGATGAGTCGCGGATGGAGCGGAGGAGTTGGAGGAGACTGAAGGCGGTAATTGGGGCGGGGGAGGAGAGGAGGGTTTGCAGGTGCTCCTCTTCAAGCGAAGGGACGCTTTTTTGAACAGTAGCGGGTTGCGGGGCTAGGCCCGGGCCAGCGCCGGCGGAAGCGGTGCGTTTGAAAAGGCGGGCCACTCTGGGGCGGCGGCCTTGGAGCAGTGGCGGTAACGGGTGCTTCATTAGAAGGTTATGTCGAGAAATTGGTTAGCGTCTCTCACCCCATATAACAACGAAAATATATATATATTATTCATACGTTAATATTTATTATATAATTTTTTTTTGGGGGAGGGGGGGGGGCGGAAATTAAGGGCCCAGTCCATCTTCATTAAAAAAATTAGTTACATGTGAGATTGTATAAACAATCAAAGAACAAAATTGTGTAACATAAAAGAAAAAGTCAAGATAATACTTAATAGAAATATAAGTCAAAAAGAAGCTGGCAGAAGCCACAAAAAGCAGATGACCCGATATGCGAATAAAGCCATGGGGCTCAATAAAATTAAATTGCATCCTCAGCAACCCCAGGTTGCGAGAACTGCCATAAAAAAGTAATAGATTGTTGCATAGAACCGCCATCCAGGGGAAGATAGATGAAATTGATCATCCTTGCCTCAAACACCCTCCAACAATGCACCAAAAAACCAACCAACGAATGAAAATCCCTGCGAGGTAGACAGAAAGACGGAGAGAGAGCAAGCAGTAAACCAAAAGCAAAGAAAAATGAGCTCCATTAGACAGAATTCCGCAAATCATAATCATTATTCCTTCTCTTCAACTTTAGAGTAGCAGCTTTAATGATATTAACCTTAATAGTTGAGGAACTACTAAACCAGTTAGCAAATTTCCTCGAATTTCTTTCCCTCCAAATATAATACATTGAGCACCAGAGCAGTAAAAGCATAGAATTCCTCTTGCAAGCATAAGAATTCTCCCTACTCAAAATCCAATCCACAGTTTGACTAAGGTTAGGATGCATAAGAAATACACTTAATCCCGGTAGTAGATCAACAATGATGGAGAAAGTATAATCACATTCAAAGAATAAGTGTGAGACACTTTCAGACTCCAAGTTACACAGACAACAAGAAGTGTCAACACTAAGGTTTCTCTTAAGAAGAGCATCAACAGTTTTGAACCCCCCAACAAAACAAAGCCAACCAAATATAGAGAATCTAAGGGCGTGATGTTTATGCCAAACAGAATCATACCAAGTAACCAAACTATCATCCTTATAAAAATCCTGTAGAAAAGAGTTAATGGATCCCCCAGTCGCAGACCATTTAAGGCAAGGAGAATAATCCTCATAATAAATGGGAGTGAGTATAATAGAATTCTAAACATCGACATGACAATCGGCTGGCAGAACCCAACCAGTAGAATCAAACATTTCAGTTAATAAAGCATCTGATGAGTAAATGTTGATAATAGATTCATGATGGGGAAGGTCAGTAAGACAAATGTCATTGCACCAATGGTCCCATAAGAGAGATATGGGACAGTTAGGCATAACCTTAAAGCAGAAATTGTTTTTGTCCTTAGTTGCAGTGCCACATATGCTAATCCACATGGGGGAAGCAATAGATGGTCGATTTTTCCATGGGTAGGAGTATTTATTGAAAAACTAAGAGGATAACAAAGATGGAGAATTGTAGATTCTACAAATAAGAGAGCATGCAAATGCATATCTAAGAGCCTGAGTACAGGGAATGCCCAAACCCCCCTTGTTTTTAGGTTTGCAAGTATTAGCCCAAGAAACCATATGCATTTTCTTAGCTTTGGAATCACCAAAGTACAAAAATTTTGTTGATAATTTTGCAATTTGTAAGCAAATTATATAAAATTTTATTTACTCACATATCTACCTTAAACTCGCCATTTCCTACCTATATTAAAGTACAAATATTTGAATATTGTTCTACATTTTGATGGAAAACTATTTATATTTTTATATTTGAATTTATTTATGAAGATGGTAGATATTACTAAGAGGCAACCTCTATGTAGGAAGTAGGAGATTCAATAAAATTTGAGTGACTATGTAGTGTGAGGGTTCCAAGTGTCATTGGAGAGGATAAAATGAAATCTCAAGGGAGACAAATTAAGAATATCTTACCATCTCAAGGATGTTAAAAGATGTAAATGATTTACAAAGAACCCAAATATGCATATTCACTCATTATTTATAAGGCTTAGAAAGATATAAGGAATGTTACATCTAATATAGTAAAAATAATAATATAAAGTATAATATACATGCATGACTTATTGCAGATTATCATAAATATATGGCCTAGCTGAATTGCTTTCACATGGATCTCTCGTATAATAGGGCTCTCGATCTCGAGGCAAGTTCTCTATACAAATATGCATGGGTGAGTGTTTTGGGCGAGTTCTCAGGGCCTTGTGTATATAACAAGACTACAGAGACAAATCCCCTGGATCTGGTGGCGAGTCCATTGAGACAAGATTAGGACCCCTCATAGTGAAAGGGCGATTCCTCATGAGCAAAAGTGATCGCAAGCCATGGACTACCTTAGTACAAGAGATTGTAACAATAGCTTTGAAGCGTCTATATTTTCTATAATTGGATATGGTATGAAAGTGGAAGCCAAGTAGCCTTAAACCTAGGGGATACCATGGATTCATGGTTCCTATTGAGGTAGGGGATGATCCCTCTTGGGAAACCTATTGAAGAATACGACTTCTCGATATGGCATGCCAAGATGAGTTTGCACGTCATTGCCTCGTTGGGAGAGTGATTGTGACTCTGCAAAGTAATGTCGTCCTTCTCATTGGTCAACTACCTTCCATCACAACCAGTGTTTTGTCACGCCCCAATATATAAAGTGGAAAATTTTCTTTTCTTTTTTTTTCCTTTAGTAACCAATGGTCAATCATTTACAACCATATCAATTTGACATCTATAGCTAATTAATTGCATAAAAAAATAAATAACATTAAGAAAAATATCATTACATTTTCTACAGTCAATATTTACATTTTATTATAAAATTTCTAGTTTGAAATAATATGTATAACAAGCTGGTTATAAAAGAATACATATAACTAAAAAACTTAGAATAAAACTAAAACACATTACTGCCTAACCTCATGATGCAGGGCCCTAACTTTTATATGAAATCATATAAAATCACGTAATGAGCATAAAAGCTCAGCAAATAACTAAAATCTTACAATTAAAATTGATACAAGGCAAAAGAGGAATAATATAATGTAAATCCTGTAAGGAAGTCAATACATCACTATATGTTATATGTATCGGTCACCTATGTCAACTAATCAGTTCTATTACACATCACATCTCATTTTTTCTTTATCATTCAATCAGTTTTATTCAGTTATATCATTCAATCATTCTCATCGGTATATCAATTATACAGTTATACAGTAGTATTAATATCTATAGTCAATAATGATAAGCAGTAACAGTAATCAATAATCAATATTATATCAGATATTCAGATGAGAGTATCTTGTATCTTACTCATACCCTTATTACTCACGGTCAGTCGCCCCTTACGATTCCCAATCAATGTACTTCTTATAACTCTCCTTTAGTGAATTAGTGATAGCCACCCTAACTCTTCATAACTCCTAATCAGTCTCCAGCTCCTTGTGACTCCCATCAATAATTGTATCAGTATTAGAATCATCACAAGACATATAAGATTATAGAGGTGATTCCTACAAGTTTAAGGTGTCTCCCCTATAGGGTTCAAGAGGTGACTACTATGACATAATATTTTGTCTTGTATGACACTTAGTTCCCATTTTTCAGCTGATATATGTCTCTGATTCCACTCTCCCAATCACGTGCTCATATTCATTCGCATCAATCTATTTGGTCCATATCACATTTCAGTAATTTCATATTAAAGCATAACACATGAATTTTCAATCTTTTTTCAATATATCTTTTCCTCACTTATTTACCAAAAAAAATTTATACACATTTAACTAGTGAAAATATAATAAAATTATATCAAATTATTCAGAATGATCAAATTTATAACATATTAAAAGTTACAAGATAAAAACTCATAAAATCAAGAGATAACATATTTTTAACATATTTAGAAGGGACAAAATTAGTATAAATAAAAATTATCGAAGGCAAAGATAAGAGGATAGTTATTCACAACAATCAAAATAATTTTTATAATAGAAGCAATAAACAGAAAAGCCCTGGAGAGCTTCCTCGTGGATGCACTGGGGCAAAGAATGGTTAGCTCCAGAATCGGATAAAATATGGCAAGGAGATGCAAAAAACTAAGCCTTACCTATCACAACATCTGGGGATTCGTTGGCCTCTTGCTGCGTCATACTATAAACTCGTGGATGCACTATGGTCAAAGAAACATCACTACCTGTACCTTGCAAACCTCCATAAGGCTGACCTCCTGATATATGATCAACATCCCGGCTAGGTGGTACTGCCCTCGGCCTAACTACTGTCGACTGTGTAGAGCCTCTGAAATCAGATTGTCTATCAAAACCATCTTGTGGACACTCAGCAATCCTATGTCCAAATTGACCAGAGCGAAAACACCTGCCTGATACTCTATAACACTAACCACTGTGCCTTCTACCGCACTGCTGGAATAATGGAGCCTCACTCACTGAACCCCTAGAACTAACAGCACTGTCTCTATCTGATCCAAAAGAAATTATTATTGGTTGTCCCCTCCTTCTGAACTCAATAGGTCCAAACCTATTCTTCTTCCCAGAATGGCTAATGCTAGCTGTCTCACCGCCAAATCTCTTCTTGCTTGCAGTCCATCACTGTTGTACTGCAACTAGATCGGTCTCTATCCTCTTGGCCCTCTCGACCAACTGAGTAAAGTCTGTGATATCTTATGCTAATAGTGATTGCCTTAAAGCATCTCGGAGTCCCTCTAGAAATTGGTAATACTTCTCCTCAAAAGTGTCAACTAACTGTGGAGCATACCTGGAGAGAGAAGTAAACTCTATCTTGTACTGCATCACTAGCATGTTCCCCTGAATCATCTTAAAAAAAGAGCTCTGTAATTATCTCCTAGCAGATGGAGGTACAAACCATATCCTGAATGTCTCAACAAAATCATCCTAAGTAATCAGGGTATTTGCACGACCTTGAAACTTCTCTCTTTGTTGGCCCAACCACCAGCGCTCTGCCTCACCATCAAATAAAAATGCAGCTAATGCAACTCTCTTCTCAGAAGGATAATGCATCCCATCTAAAGTCTTATCTATCCTCATCAGCCAATCCTCAGCTGCTATAAGCTCAATAACACCTAAAAAGTCTAGGAGGCTGTAATCTCATGAAATTCTACAAATATCTATCCATGTCATCAGATCGGGTACCAATAACCCATGTGTAATCCTCACCAACTAGTTGTACTACTATACTTGTAATCTGAGAAATCGCCTTAGAACTGATCACAAGAGCTATACCCTGAACATAAGCTACCTAACTAGAACTCTGACCATTGGTCATAGCTGGATTTGGCTGAGGTGGACCAGTCATCTCAAAACACAGCTGAATGCAACACATACATATAAAAAAATAAACAAAATGAGCACCTAAAACTATCCAGAATCATCTCACGCGCTTCTACAGATTAAATCCTATAGCTCTATTATAATTCACTTCTCCAACCTATGATATGATACCAAAAAGCTTATCATAGCCCATCCCAAAATGACCTGATAACACACATGTCATATCATATCCGATTGTGGCAAGACTGACCCCAAGATTTGGTTAGAGAATACTGAAATAAAAACTTCTAATTTATATATCACAGAGAGCCACTATTGAATGTAATATAAAGCAGAAGAATACTGAATTTTAACATGATTTTTTATATATCATTCAAAATATGTATAATCTGAAATCTATCTACAGTAGTGTTGGATACAGAGAGCATAATAAAAATAAAAGTCAAGCCTGCAAAAAACAAAATTAACCAAAATATACCTACAATACAGATCAGAGCGCGCCATCCAAACTACTCAGCTTGCTCCTTACCCTTCACCATGCCTAAAAATAAAAGCAAAAGCAGAAATGAGCTAACATGGCTGAGTAGGCTATCATAACCTAAAATAGAAATCAATAATCAAAACTAAAAGAACTGAGATCACTGTGCCGAATAATATACTGAAATTAAATATAATTAAATAAATACTGAAATGAATTGAATTATAATCAAATAATTCATAATAGAATCCCACCTCGGTAGCCCAATGGCTCCGGCATAACAACACTTAGGTAACATAATCTCACTAGCATAATAGAATCCCACCTCGATCGCCCACTGGTGCCGGCGTAATAGAATCCCACCTCGGTCGCCCACTAGCACTGGCATCACAACACAATACTTCACAACATATTTTTCAATGCATTTCATTAATTAAGACATAATTGGACTGAATTCAAAAATTATCAAAATGTTTTAACGGTAAACAACAGAAATATTACTGATTAAAAATTTATAATTTTCAAATATAACCAAATTATCACAAATTGTATAAAACATCATTCTAAACTTTTAATTGAACTGAAGTATTATTTTTAAATGTTAAAATAAATTTTTGAGTAGGCAAGAATCGCTGCTTTTTCAAAATCACCTAATAAAAAATTTTCAGAATATACTTAAAATATTCGTAATCACAATCTCTATAACATATAAAAACTTAACACAATGAAAGTTTTGCCAAAATAAAGTTATCATCGCTTTTTGATAATAAAAATATAAATTTGATCAAAAAATATCAAAAACATAAAATTATTGAAATCTAAAATAGGCAAAACGTAATCTACCTCGAGACGAGTAAATTTTTTAACTAGGCCGATGGACGAAAACCGCTCTACGACTGTTAAAATCTAATTTCTTTCCTTCTCGGTCCTCCCTTTCTTCTCATTTTCTCAAAAAAACTCTCTGTCGTTTCACTGGTTTGAGAGAAAACTCATGAAATGATTAAGGGATTTTAAATTACTTTAACTAAAGTGGCCTAAGATATTTTCTAAAATAATAATATAATTGTTGTGGGCTAAAATATTCATGGTGGTATAGTGAGTAAATTTTTTGTCTTAACGATGCACGGATATCCAATACACAAACAGAGAGAGAAGTAAACCACCAGATCTTTTTTACGTGGAAAGCCTGAAGATGGAAAAATCACAGGGCCTCACCCAGGTGAAAATATTTCATTAAACTTGAATGAATTATAAGGGTTGACCCATCCCTCAACTTAGAGACGGTCAAATTACAGTAGTTTGAAGAGTAGGAAAAGATTTGGCGACGGTCGGGCGAAAGTCTAACGGCGTCCGTACAGAAGTTTAGCTGACGGGGAATGATCCGATAAAGGTCGGGCGGAAGTCTAGCAGCGGTCGGCTGCTAGGCAGAAGTCTGGTGGCGGTCAGCGATAGGACGAAAGCCCGGTGGCTGGGTGGAAGTCAAGCGACGGTCAGGTGGAAGTCAGGTGGTGGTCGGGTGGAAGTCCGGAAGCCAGGTGGAAGTCAAGCGGTGATCAGCGGCGGGGTGGAAGTCTGGTGGCGGTCGGCGGCCAGGCGGTGGTCCGACGACGGTTTAGCTGAAGTCCAGTGACAATCGGCGGCAGGGCAGTGGTCCTACGAAGGTTGGACTGAAGTTCGGTGGCAACCGGGCTGAAGTCCGGCTGTTGTTGGAGGCCGGGTGGAAGTCCGGCGGCAGTCGGCGGCCGGGCAATGGTCCAACGATGGTCGGGCTGAAGTCCGGTGGCGGTTGGCGTCTGGGCAAAAGTCCGGCGGCTGTCAGTGGCCGGGTGGAAGTCTGGCGGTGGTCGACGGCCGGGCGATGGTTTGATGTAGGTCAGGCTGAAGTCCGACGGCGGTCGGCGGCCGGATGGAAGTCAAGCGGCGGTTGGCGGCCGGGCGGTGGTGCTGGAGCTCTTAAAGCTTCAAATCTCTTTCCAATCTCTAGCCAAAGGTCCCCCTCATGTAGAGAGTGAGAGTCTATTTATAGATTTTTATGAGTGACACACCCCTTAAATATAGAAAAGATCTGGGATAGGTTCGGAGTGCTCCATCGGATGGCTCATATTGATTCCTCCGATCATAGAGAGTTTTTTAATTGTTTAAGTCACTTAACGATGTCATGGGTTCGTTGGATTTGTCTCGCTGAGCTGCTTGATTTGACTATAAGCATGCCATATTTGAATATCATTTTGTTATCCAAATAATATTTTGACCCTTCTAAATATGGTCTGGGCCCCCAATTTGGACCAATTTGGGCTTGGGTTGGACCGATTTTGGTGTCGTTAGGTTCGTCTCTTTGAGATGTTCAGTTTGACTATATGTTAATTGAAATTGGAATTCAGATGATCCCGAATCTAATTTTGAAAGTTTTCAACTTGAATATGCCTCGAGATTCGTGCTTGATCAAAGTAATTTTCGATGATGTATCAATAATAATATTATTATAATTAATTTTCAGTATAAAATTCAAAAAAACCTTTTATGACTTCAAAAATTATTGAAAATATTCATAAAATAACTTACTTTATTTAGAAAATTCAGATGAGAAGAGTTTGCAACACGGACACCTGACAGTCTCAAAACCCCCACTTGTACCATTAGGTGTTAATTTCTTAAGTAATTTCACCAGTGCCAAAAAATTATGAAAATTTTAGAGAAACTAAAACACAATAATATAAATGTTATGGAAAAGACGATTTGTGATTTGAGCTTATAACGACTCCTGAATAAATTCTTGACTGTTGCAGGTCAAAATGCAGTTATCAAAAATTTGAGTTATAACATAGACATTGTTCAAATATTATTTGGATATGGTATTTGAATTATATTTAAATATGATTTGAATAAGGTTCAACATTCATTCGAATATTACAATGTTTAAAAGCCTTCAAATCAAATTTGAAATGTGTTAAACTATGTTTTGCACATTGACTAAACCAAGTATTATTAGCACTAAAGATATTTGACTATTCATAGTAAAATTTGAGTTTATATGCATCATAATGTTAGAAATTAGAAAAATATGATTGTTATTTTTTTATGGGGAAATATACAAAAAAATTCATTTCTGACCAAAATACATCCACTTTTGGCCACATATTACTTATTTAAGTTTGTCACAAATAATATTGATTTGAAAAAATATTGAATGAATGTCAAACAAACTTCTAATAAGGTTGGAATCATACATAAGTAAAATTTGAAACTTATTCAAACTCTGTCATGTCTTATTCGAATCCCAATTCAATGACAGCTTTGAAAACTATTTGAATATGGGTCGAATAATGATCGAACATTTGAATGAGGTATAAATCGTGTTAAAAAAGGTACATATATGATTCGAATAAGGTTTGAATATTGCTTGATATAATATAATGCGATTATGTAGCTTAAACATATTAGACTACATGGTTAATACAACAAAGAGCGATCATAATAGACATAACACCTCAATTTATTTATGAGAAAGAGTATATATATATATATATATATAACACATAAAAATGACAAGCATTACATCATTACTCATCCACTCGGTGATATAATTTCAAAAATTACAATTGATCCAAGCAAAAATCTATTTTAAAGGTGATGGATACTTAACCTTACTTATGGCTTCTAGCCTGACATATACTACACATACGTTAGGCCACATCATTCTCCCCCTTTGAAAGTTTTTGTTTTGTTTTGTTTTGGTCACCCTCAGGCTTCGCCAATGGGGTTAACAATGATAACTCCATTTTGTTTTATCTTGAACCTCTTAAGTGTATTATTTTTGGACTATATATATATATATATATATATATTTAGAATATGTAGCAAACCATGTTTCCTATGTAAAAAAACTTTGAACATAAGCTATGATAACTGATACATTGATCTTAAACCACAACAAATGTATATTTTCTATCACACAAATCAAAATCACCATTATGGTCACCATCAATGACATATAGTTCATATTAATTAAAGGGTATAAGATCAAATTTTGAGCCTTATTTAGGAGTTTCTCCAATACTTCTTCGATTTGCTTTGCTATAACAGTTTTTTTTTTTGGTTTTTGTAGTAATGTTGCATTTGTTAAGGGGCTATTTGGTTGTCTTTAAAAGGAGTATAAAGTATTTCAAATACAGAAGTTTTGAGAATATTGGTGTTTGGTTTAAAATAGACAAATTCAGTATAAAATTTTGATACATTTGAAATTCATTATCTAGTTCATTTTTTTGCGAATTTTGAATTCCTCATATTTGGGCAAGTTACTAATATACCCAAAATTTTTTGCAATTATCGCCGCCCACCCTTGCCATGCGTTTGCCGCCGACCACTGCCCCACCATCGCCAGCTTCCACTGAACACCGCCGCCACCACTAGCCACCATCTCTGTCGCCTGCCGTCACATGACACCATCATCGTCGAGCACAACCACCCACCCCGCTATATAAGAGCATACACTATTTGTAATGTTATTGAAGCTCTCCAAAATATCAATTATCATGAAATTGCATTAATTTTCAAGGTAGAAAGCATGTGCCCATCATTCAAAGCTAATTTCATTCTCAAAGTAAGATGTTATGACCAAGTTCATGACACATTTTTCTAAAATGCCAATATAACTCAACTCTTTTGTAAGCTTCAAAAGTCAATAATATTTCTCATGATATTTATCAATCTTGAACTTCAGCGTAATGCTCATTACATGGTGATTGTAAGCTCGATTGCGTGCCTTTAAACAAATAGTTGATAAATCATTGATGATATTGTTGTGTCTATTGTAAATAAAATTAAGTTTTTCACTATACATGTTAACTTCCTCATTTTGCTCATTAAATACAACCATGAGTCATTTTTTAATCTACAACTATAAATATCATAAGACAAATAAAAGTAGTATTGTCTTTTGCCACTGTAATAAGTTAAGTGCATCCACAACATTGTATTAAAAAGTATTTCGTCTACATTTAACGTTGGGCACGTGTCATGTACTTTTGAATCATTAAATAGAAACACCCAGAAGAAAATGTACATACTTAAAAACATTATACATTATCTTTACTTAAGATCAATGATTGTCTATGAATTTCTCCTATGTAGCATAATCAAATAAGATAGTAATTTCTAAAATGATGTTTCAGGCTCACATACGCCATAAAGTGCTCATGACACCGCCAAACCTTCCTATAGGACAAATTAACGTCGTTATAGATCTTTACATATGATATGATCATCTTAGGCTTTATATCAAGATCAAATGTTACAAGGTTTTCTTTGATTATATGTCCAATGAGTCATAATTGAGTTTGTTAGTGGTTTTTTTATCTTACATCCAAGTTACAAGTGCATTTTGATTCATGACTCCTCAAATATACACCAGTTTGTAAATTTCGTTGCTTGAAAGCTCCAGGAGCATGCCTCTGAAGAATAATGAATATACCATTTTCTTTACCTAATTGTTGTATGTTAAACTCTAAGTTATTTTTTCATCACATATAAATGTAACATGAATTTCACATCCTCATTGCTCTCAAAAAGTTGCCCAATATGCAATTAAGTAGGAGACAGAAGGGAGCATGATCTCAGTAAATCAATAGCTATTGAACTAGAAGTACTTTCAAGCACCAACTCTTTCAGGATGAAAGATAGCCATATATTCTCCATAAAATGCTTGATTTGCCTATAAAAATATTTCATCAATGTATACTTCACAGTTTTTTGGAACATAATTCAAACATGAAAACAACAAAATTTGAACATATTCAAAATTGAATCGAACGATTATCTATTCACGACCAGATTATATTCGAATACATGAACTTATCTTATTTATATGTAACTAAAACATATAATTAGTTAAGACATGATCAGATATTATTCATCCAATAGCATTTGAATATCATTTGAGTAACAATTAGACAATATAATATTTGTTACACTTGAATTTTGTTCGATCATAATTTGAATAAGATCAAAATATAGTTTTCATATATGTTTTAATGAGTACTGAAACACACTTTTTGATTTTCATCTAACTTTGCACTAGAGAATATTATGATTTCATTTGGAATGGCTTTTTAGTGCTTCTTAAAACAGTTTTTTAATACACAAATTTTAATTTTTGTACTAAAAAACTGCTTTACAAAGCAGTAAGAAAGTCATCTCAAATGAAACATATATCTCTATCAAAATGACAGTTTATAATACTCAATAAAAATATAATAAAAATTAAAATATGAATAACAGTTCAAAAAGCTTTTAAATATACTTTTAAAATATGGAATAATATGTTAATTTTCCTAATTTTAAATATTATTGTGCACATAAATTTAAAATTTTCATATGCAAAACGTTACTTGCAGGAGGAAAAAAAATGAAAAAATGAAAAATGAAAAAAAAAAAAAAAGGAAAAAGAAAAAAAGAATCACAACAGTTAACGCGAGAAGACTCTAGAACGCAAAATAATATCGATATCCGGGATGTATGGTAGACTATCGTCACTATCCTAATCGCCTTGCTAATTAGGTTTTCGGTCCGTCTTCAGTTACTTGCCCGACGCCTTCTATGGCGAGCACCGATCTGGAGAAGAAAGCTAAGGAAGCTTTTGTTGACGACAACTTTGAGTTAGCGGCTGATCTCTACACGCAAGCCCTGGACTTGGATCCCAAGAACGCCGATCTATATGCTGACCGTGCCCAGGCCTACATTAAACATGGCAGCTTCACAGGTATTCATCTCCCTTGGCCATTCCCCAATACTCTTTTCAGGGTTTCCTAGCTTATTTAGATCAAACCAAGGAATAGCGCTGACCTCGTCTTGTGCTCTTTTCACTAATGTTTATCAGATTGGATGGCTTTGCTTATCTTACCGCGAATTATAACTTTATTTGTTCCGGCTATGACACAGCGCATAGTTATCACTGCTTGTTCTTGGATTATCTTACGCCCTGCGATTGGTAGATTACCCATGTGCTCGATTACCGAATTATCTGACCTTGCGCCTCTTATCCTTGGTTGTAGATGCTTCTTTATTGGTTTCATTTGTCTAAATAGGTCCGCTATAGGAGGGCAGGGACTCCATCAGGCTTCTGATTTGGGTTATTCACCAGATTTGCATGAAGACTCCTAAACAAAAATAAAAGTAACATAACAATTTGGCTGTGGTGCATACCTTCTTTACTTTAATGCACTCATCAACTGAACTAGTTTAACGATTCATCATGCAATCTACTGCCTAAACTACTTTATCCGATCACTGTTGATTTTTTCTTCTTCTTGGGGCTGTTTGGATGCAGGATTTAGCTTAAATCCTGCCAAACAACAAAAATGACAACTTTAAATCCTATGGAATCTTAAATCCCATTTCTTCTCCATTTTGCCTCAAATCTCGGATTTATGGAATCTTGGAGTTTGGCGGATTTAGAGGATTTAGCAACAAACTCCAGTTGGGTGACTTGCTCGCTTCAAGATAGGTGCAGAAAGGGGATAGAGGGGAAAGACGAGGACTTCTCATGAGACAAGCACAACCTATTCTTCCGTTTGGTTAAGCTCCGCTGGTAGCCGGCGGAAGGCGAGCTAGAGTGCCACAACTAGACGTTTGTCTTCTTGAAAAGGAAAGAGTTAAGGAAGACAAAACCTTACAAGAAGAGAAATTATAGAGATACAGGCAATGGCTGAGCAGAATACCACCTACCACTCTCCCAACTTCGTTGTTGCTTCTATCATCTTTTCTTATTTGTGCTTATCTGTTTTATTTTTTTCGGTTGTGGGTCTCCGAAAGGATTCTACTTGTGGGGAACAGAATGTGAAGGGTACGACCACACTATCCCGTAGGACAAAATGATCGTAGACCTTCGCATTCTACACAAATAGACCAATGGGAGGGCAGATGGGATTATACATATGATTAGCCATGGAGGATAGAGGCTTTCGCTCACATACCTCGATGGATAATAATATGCATAACCCAAAAGTCACGAGATTTCCCCCACTTGATACATTAGCTCGGATGGGGTTTATTTGATGTGGGGATCGGCCTCCCACGGGCGCAAGCCCCCGTGGTTAATTACATCTTAGACCTTAGCCTAAGAAAACTCTCGATTAAGGATACTACATTATTCTCTCAAATGGATTTGGCACGTAGGCAAACTTCTAAGATCTTCCTAATTAAGGGGAAAAGATAGGCTCAACTCGGTTACTTCAACATACACGGATCACATGAGCACTCGGCCGGTCAAACTGAAGGAAACTAGAAAAAAGAAATCACTTCATACCACATGCGTGAGAGAAAGATAGAAGCGGCGCCATCCATGTGACGCGGATAGGTAGGGTTTATAGCACCAGAAGGAGGAGGAGCTTACCCACCGATGAGGCATACTACGAGACACCCAGTGTAGTAGCCTTGAATCCTAAATCTAAGGTGGGCTTAGTGTTCCACACAACACTAAGGCCCGTGTCCTAACTAATGCATCATGGACTTATATTCTGCCTGAAAAGGAAAGCCAGCTAAACCACCTAATCATATAAAATCCATGCTATCCAGTCTTTATGAAAGATGGGTGGATGGCTGAGTTTTTGGAATTTGAGGTCGACATCTAGAGAGATTTCCTAAGTGACCCCGAACTTATGTATGGTACTATGCTCCTAAGACTAATGCAATTAAATTTTAATTTTAATTAGTTACTAAAGCAATGCGTGCTGATTAAATACCCAAATCAGAAATGCCTGAAATTTTAAAAAGGCTTATAAAAATAAATTTTTAGAAAGACTAGGCTTCCCCAGGTTTAGAACCTCATCCTCATAGGTCGGATTATCTGAACTCTACCCGCAGGCGGGGAAGTGTCTAAACAAGAAAAAGAGGATGCATTGATATGCATGCGACCCCGGACGATTCCGGCTATTCCCTAAATCGTTATCTTTCTATGTTATTTAATTCTTAAAATTTTAACTTTAATTATGAGTAGAAGAATTTTATCCCTAAAGAGCCTAGCGAATCAGGCACATACACATGCAAGAAAGAAAACCTATGAAAATCATGCCATTTCTACTGCGCAAACAAGTAAGTAAATCATCACATCAGAAATCACAAAAGAGAGTATCCAAAGTCCATGGCAAGTGCCATACAATATACATCCCAGAGTACAGAAAAGTAGTGGTGGCCAGGCTCCACCGACAACAACCTGGATTCTAATCCTATAGAACGACGCAAGTTTTAAAATGAGGCATTTTTAATCTTCATCTTCATCTTTTGGTCCTCCTGTGGATCGCCTTCTCTTAGTCTCCTCGTAGTACGCCGCCAGTAGGATATCCAAATGAAAAAGAAATTCCTTGTGAGGGGACTTTCTTTTCCCTTTGGATCCCTAATCTTTCATAAAATGCCCCATTTTATAAACTTTCACAACTCAATACAATGAATACATTACATCTGAATTATGAAAGAAAAATCTAGACTCTCCTGCAGGGTTATCCTAAGCAATCAAAATCAATCATCCCAAGCAGTTATATATATAAAAAAATACTCAAACCAGCCATGCTTGGCCATGCTCTTATTTATTTGGGGGCTAAGCAGCTAATAGCACCTGTAGCAGTTATTTATGATTTATTTATTTCCAGCCCCCTTTTAGCGCTGTGTGAGCATGGCCACCTGCAGAAAACATCGTCAGTATCAAAATCGTCCCTAACCTATGGGTAATCTATCGCCCATCACATCACAGAGACAATGCAGTAAATAAAACCACCATCACAGAAATCAATACAGAAATCTAACACAGAAAACTAGAACAACCAGCACACGTGTCACATGCAAATCGCCACATCACAAAAAAAACAGAAAAGGAAGAAAACACCGGCCTAGCCTAAAGTTAGGAGTCGTGTCCTAACAAACAGATCTAAGTGTGTGTAGGCTGTGTGGTTTTAGGTGTGTCCTATGTAGGATAGTTTAGTTAAAGTTATTTGTAATTCAATTTGTTGAAGATAAAGGAGAATTTTGGTTTAAGTGCAAGTGTTAGCAAGTTAAGATTGATTTTAGGGATTTTATTTTAGTGTTCAATTGATTACTATCTTTGTTGCTCACCGAGGCCGTGAGGTTTATTTCACCCTCATTGGGGCTAACTTAATAGCCTCGTAGGCCTGGGTTACCCAGTAGTAACCAATGTTGTTGAGTTAATTTAGTTTGTTGAAAATTAAAAGAGAAAGTAGATTAGATGATTTATCATTAATTAAAGGGGTTTGTTGGTTGATTTTAAGAAATTAGATTAATGATGTAATCAAACTTTAGATAATTTATTAAGGCTCTAAAGTTCAAGTTATACTTAAGTTTTAATAAATCCCCTATGGGTTTGTTGATTAAGCAATGGTTCATTAATATTTAAGGTTAGAGGTGCTTTAGGCCAAGTATGAGATTAACTACAAGAGGGTTTGATTAAGGTTTGAGTTTTAGGAAAGTTTTAGTTTTAGGTTTGTTCTCCAATTTTACAACTCTTAGGTTCAAATTGATTTTAGTGGATTTTATTTAGTTAGTATTTGATTAGGGGATGATTAGTAAATTAGCTTCAGTTCACCTTTATGTTCAAGTTTTCCTTATTAATAATCATATGTGTTGATTATGATCTGATTAGGGGTTGGATATCTTTTATGCATTTGGTTTGATCTCTTACCAATTTGTTAGAGGTTTGATTATAGGTTGGTTGTTATTAATGATTAATTAGACTTAGACACTAATATGCTAATCCTAGGATAAGGTGTCGCTAAATTCTCTATGTTTCATGTCTCTACCCTATAGTGAGCATGCTTCCTAAGTCTATATTATCTAAGACTTATCCTTATGTTTTTGTCCTTAGGTGTCACCGATATTGTAGGAGATGGAATGAAGTTCATTTTCTAACCCTCTTGGACATTCGTACGTATAGATGGGTTTAGGGATCTAAAAGAAACAAAAAGACCCTAATAGTATTGAAGTTGCTACAAGGCCCTAAGGGTGGGAGGCGTACACACTAATGGGCTCCTAAAGGCTATTTAAGTTTCAAGAAACTTACAGCACCGGGGGCTATGACCCGGTGGTACCGCCCGTAGCACCCCCACCGGAATGAATGGGGGCGACTGATTTATTTAGGAAGGCTCCTTCGTCACGGCAACTCCTAGGTTCATTGTCCCTTTGCTCTCCCAGATGCACCTCGCAAAACACAAACAAGTAAAGGAGAGTTGTATTAGAGCACACTAATATTAATTATCTAAATGACAAAACATTATTAAAATATTATCGTACCTTGTTCTTATCGGGCTTGTATACCGGTTGAGCCACTTTGCACCTTTGAGCTTTCACACTTTTGCAAACACTTGATTTCAAAGCACAAATAGACAAGTAGTAGAAAAGCGAGGAAACAAAAAGAAAGACAACGATGCTGAAATAAAAAGAAAATGAAAAGGCGATGTAATAAAATAAATGTTAGCACCTTAAGGTTGGACATGCTTATTCAAAGCCAAGCATACCCTTAAAACACTCTTTCCTTTAATTCAATGCAACATGAGTAAAAGAAAGGAGGATTAGGTGCTATTTGTTGTCCCCACGATTTAAACTAGCATTAAGAACATTTGACACAACCATTTAAGTCATTCTCATATAAAACTCAAAAATGATGAAAAAAAAAAAAGAAACAAACTTCGAGACTAGAACCCAAATAAACTCCTCCACTTTGAAACCAAACATGCATGCTTCTATTTCACACTTGTCTTAAAACCGTTCTTAAAACCAAATGCAAAGAGAGAGCGAAAATCCATTCATGAAAGTTCACTTTTGTTCCAAAGGGACTTAGAGAGCTTCCCAAAACCTTCCAAATGCAAAGCCATTCACAAAATTCTTAATCCTTAAAATGACTCATAGGACCTTTAAGCAAAACGGCTCATCAAATCCTTCCACATAAAATCTACTACGACTCTTTCTAATGCAAAAAGAACCTTTTCAATCGTGGGGTAAATCCATGAAAACTCTCTAACCAGAGAGTTCCATAGGCCATTTCCGTCATAAAATATTCACAAAATATATTGTAAAACTTCTCAATATAAAATAATTCGCAAAGCTTTTCCAACATAACTATAAGTTTTCAAGTTAAATACCACTTGATATGAAACGCGCGAATCATTTTTACATACCTTCATTTACTCGAAAAGGAATTCACAAGATTTTCCCATCCTCATGTTGAAAGCAAGTTATAACAACAAATTTCTACCCCACCTATTTGTTCCAACTCAAAGCTTATATCAAACAAATTTGAGAAAAAGAAAGAGAGACTTTTAGAACTTCACATCCAATAGTTCGAGTAGCCTTCCAACAACATACACATCTACAATTTTTTTTGACCTAACCAAATCATTTCATGCCAAACTCGAAACCTAAAAAAAACTTTCCAACATAATTGCCAATATTACTCTTATGTGAAATTCAAGCAAGTATAGAGAAAATAAGATTCAACAAAACACAAAAGCAACTCAAAATCCACCAATCTTTATGGTTAAATATATCTCCAATAACACGAGTGACATAACTCTGAGTACATGAAATACGTGATTATTCCTCCAATGAATTTCCAATCTTATTAATCTATGCCATCAAGAGTCCAAAAGAAGTTTTTAATACCAACTTGTAAACTCGTTTTTATGTCAAACATACCATGCTTTGCCCCCCCCTTTTTTTTTAAACCAAGCCCACGAATTTGTTTTAATACCAAACATGCAACACTTGCCAAGGACTTGCAACCAACAATATATCTCAGTTATAGTATGGAAATACTGAAACTTTGACCCACAAAAAACTGTTTTAGAAGAAGAAAAACAATGGAGATGATTCTTTCATTTTTCTGGCAAAGTATCATGTTGCTATTCAATTTATTCATTAGACAAGGATGGGGAATTGGAGCATAGCTCAACACTCCAAATCGATCTAAACACAATATGCGCAGAGAAAGGAAACCTTTAAAGTCTTTGAAATGAATAAAGCCTTTGAAATGAATAAAGGGCGGTAAAAAAAAAGTTCACAAACTTACTACAATCGAGTGTGACTGTACATGGTGAGACTTTCATCTACTCATAGTTCCAAAGGAATATAAATATCTCATAATCCTCCTGGATAATAAATATTGTGCCCATTACAATATGAGTGAATTATCTAAAAGAATGGAGTAGGCAAAGTCATGTGATGATATTCAGCTCTCTCAAATCTATCAACAAGCTATAATCTCTTGCCACCATTTAGCCTATACATTAAGGAGAACAAAGAGCATGAAAGTAGTTTGATAATAACCAAACCATCTCCAACTTGAACATCTCCACATCTAGTGAATGTTACATATGAAACAAAGAGCTAAACAAGTCATGACAGCAGACATTTTTTTTTATAAAAGCAAGAGAGATTTTCATTTGTTTTAGCTTCGGAAAATAATCAAATGTCACAAACAAAGCCTCTGACCCCTTTTTTTAAAACAAAACAAAGAGAGGAAGAGAGGAAAAAGGAATAGAAGTGAAAAGGGGAGATGACCCCCTTCAAGGCATTTTACCAAACACCTAACATGCAACACCTAGGAGATGACGTAAAATGCTCCTCTTGAAGTCATGCTTACCACATCACAAGCTTTCCAGAAAAAGGATCTAAGTAGAAGGATATTCAAGTTTGAGATCAATATCTCATCCACGCATTGGAACCCTTATCAAAATAAAAAGATATAGAGACCTCACTCATTTAAAAAAACCCAAACTGATGAAGATTCAATGTATGCCTTTTTATTGTATGTATATATAAGAAAATAGAAAGAAGAAGAAGAAGAAGGGATGAGAAAAAAAAAGAAGAAGAAGAAAAGGAAAGAAGAAGAAGGAGGGAGAAGAAGGAACGAGCTCACCTTGTGAGTAGGGGGAAGCCAGCGAAGCCTTGGGAGTAGGTCGGCGTCGGGTCTGTCGCGAACAGGGAGTCGAGCTTCGGTTTTGGTCCGTTTGGGGTCAGCGTATCCGAGGAGGAGATATCGTGAGAATGGGAGAGGGCTCCAGTCCTGCTGGGTTTTGCGAACAGGAGAAGAGCGAGAGGGAGCCAGGCGGAGAGCTCGGCGTCAGGGCTTGGAGACTTGCGAACCTGAGGAGATCGGGAGCAGGGAGCTTTTTTTTTTTCTCTGCCTTGGACGGACCGAATGAATCGAAGGGAAGAGAGCCCGTCCCGATGCCATGCGAACCAAAAAGAGAAAAGGGGAGGCGGAACTCCTCGGAGACGAATCCGCTGCCTCCCTTCTCGATCCCATCCCCATACACCGAAATAGTTTTGCCGCGCTCTAGCTCTGTGAAAAAAAAAGGTCTGCCACTATCCTGAAGTGGGAAGCTCACGCGACTGTAGCCCTGCGGCGACAACAGACTTCAGCTTTTGATAAAATCGGGGCCGCTAATTGCATTTCCTGATTTGATATTAGGTTTGAAATGATTCAGAAAGTCAATGGACCTCAAATAGGATTAAATTGGGCTGATCCGGATTAGATTTGAGTTCACATTTGGCTCAATTTGAGTCAATTTTGGTTCGATCTACTTTGATCAATTTGCTCGTATATGAAATTAAACATAAAATTGACATCAGTTGACATCAGATTAGGCTCGACGCAACCAATATGCGTTGATCGAGATCAATCGAGTGCAATCGAGTCAAATTCGATTCGACTCGAGTCCATTTGAAATCAAAATTCTAACTGGGGCCGATTCGACTCGAACTCAGCTCGTCGCGGCTCGATTGAGTCGATCAAACACAATCGAGTCCACTTGGGCCCAAATTCAACCCAATCGGATGATAACTAACATGCTCGATAGCCTAAAATGTAGAAAACGAGGTCAACATCGGTTAACAGGCTACATCAATAATAAATGATGTGGGAAGGAGCACCAGCCAATTGGACAATAAAGAAATTCAATTTATCCGAAAATGTATAAACATTGAATTGTCATTGACATTTACTTTTCAAAGTATAGCAGAAAATAATTTGACAGTATAATTAGAATGAAAGATGATATAATTGTGAGTGTTATTCTATGATGCTGGATATCAACACAAAGCTCGTCTATCTTATAGCAATACTTAATTAATTAATTATTAATTGGGATACTAATATATAATAAGTATGATTAATTAATCTAATTATGATTGATAAAATTTTTTTAAATTAGAATTAGTAATAGTCAATCATTTTAATTAGATACAAATATATTAATCTTAATAACTATTTTTAATCAATTCTAAATACTAACAAGCAATTTGGTATCATTAAAATATCATTTGATTTAATAGACTTAAATACTGAAGTAAGTAGTGAAACAGTTCATCAAGATTTAATTAGATTTAAACTCTGCCATGCCAAACAATTTTCAGGATTTAAAAGTCTCAGGATTGACTAAATCCTGATTTGAAGGATTTATTAAATCCTATTTGCATCCATACAACCCCTTGATATTGATTGATGTTCATCTTAATGTTGTGCTTTGTTGTATTTATCCTATTTGCTCTCCATCTGAGCAATCTAGACAGCTGGGAGCAGGGCTTTTGCTGCATCATAATATTTGGAGCTGCATGTGCTTTGAATTATAATGTAGAAGATCTAAACTTTCGCTGGATTGTTTCTTTTAGTGAACCCGATAGCATTTAGTTTATATTTATATTTTGTTTTTGGAAGTGGCACTTCCTTGGCCTCCCTTTTTTATTGTTAAACCACATAGTGTATTAACCTTTTATGGCTTGAACTGAACATGGTTCTTCTTATTTAACATTACAGAGGCTGTTGCTGATGCAAACAAAGCTATTGAATTGGATTCTTCAATGGTCAAAGCTTACCTACGCAAAGGGTCAGTTCAGAGATATTGCAGTAATATGATCTTCTTTACTCTGTGTTTTATTCGTTTTCCTAATTCCAATGTAGATTCCAATGAACTGAAATACAAGGATCAATAATAGGACAAGTAATGTGCTTGATGAGTTTGCATATAAGTTATATTTTGGCTTATTAATTTATCCATACCCTCAGCCTCATAGCTTTTTTTATTGCTGGCGTTTCATCATTGTTCATGAACCAATGAATGTTCACAATAGGAATGAATTAATCATCGCAAACACCAACTGCCAACAAAACCTGCAATTGATGTAGTAGGAAGTGACACCCAAGACCCAATAGATAGGGAGGGTGCGATTGAGAGAGAGATTGCCCATGTCTATCCAGCAAGATCTGCAATCAAGATCCAAACACCTACCAATGTATAAAAATTTAAAACTTGTGTTATCTAGCAATTTTTATAAACTTTATAAATGCTCATGAACAATTGTCAAAGCCTAAACCCCATCTTTTATATAAAAATTCCATATCTTATATTGTATAGAGCATTTATATAAAGATAAAGTATCATTGATGATTTAGAACTAACATTGCCATGGTCATTTTTGGACTTGGGATTGGAAGGTGATTGATGTAGGATTAAATGTGTTTGTTGATGTTTTACCTTTGAAATTATACGCTTTTGAAAGAGCAAGAGCAATTAATCACTTCCAACGATTTAAACGTCGAATGAAAACACTAAAGCAATGATTTAGTTCAAGCAGCAAAATACATGATAAAGATTTAGAGCATAAAATAATCAATCAAATTAGATTTCGCTTAATGTGGGGTTTTCGAAAGGAATCCCTTAATTAACATTTAGAATAGTCACTATATAAGATCCCTCACTCAACTTTTTGATTATTGGTGGAAACGGAGAAAGCTTACATAATCTTTGTGATGCCACAATTGAGGAAAAATTAGAAGAGATAAGACTTGTAAAAGAGTTCACCTTTGTCAGGATTCGGAAGAAATTCGCCACTAAACGGGAGGTTGTCGTTGGTCGTGGCGGTGGCAAGGGAGAAGAGGATTCTTTCCATGTAGTCTTCAACGGAGTGATCGTTCTCTAGATCAATGTCAAAGAACGGAGATCGGTGGATGTCAACGAACCCTTGGTTGTCGAATACGAAGCCGTGATCATATTCAGGATCAACCATCCATGACTAGACGACCAATTACAAGGTGCTGGAACTTCTGGACAACAAACGGGGATCTTCCGGACAACAGGACAGCAAGGGGAACTTGCTGAAATTTCTAGACAGCAAACTGGAATCTTCCGGACAGCAGGACAACAAGAGGAATTTCTAAAATTTCTGGACAACAAACTTGTGTGGTTAAAATCCTCCCAAAATCTGAAATTTTAGTGGAGAGATTGGTTGGGGGATTAATTGGGAAGAACCACAAGGGAAACGAAAGGAGGAAGGGGGCGACACATCCTAATGGGAAGGGATTTGATTGGGAGCATTAGTGGGAAAGAAATATTTGGAGGAGAGAGGGGTGGGCCGGCGGGTATAACGGTGGGGAGGTGAAGTGGAGGGAATTAAGGGGTTACCAAACAAGCGACGTTTAATTAGGGAAGGGGAAATTATGGCAAATCCCTAATTAATTTAAATTGGTGTGATTTGGGAAACTTTCCTAAGATAAGTTATCTTATTTTAGGAAGGAATTTCAAAATCAAAATAGATTGAAATCTGAAATTAAGAACCTTTCTAATTTTAGATGCTTTATAAACGGAAAGTATTAATTTAGGGTTTGAATTTTGGAGGCAAAGGAAAGGTTGATGTGGCTGGAGGCTAGGGTTAGGGTTAGGGTTTTAGCGCTAGCGGTTAGGAAGGATTTGGGGGCTTGGACCGGCGGCTAGGAAGAGGGGAGGGGGTCTTGGGGCCAGCGGCTTGGAGGACGTGGCGGTGGCCTTGGGGCCAACGGCTAGGAGGAAAGAGAGGGAGCTTGGGGGCCGTCGGTTAGGAGGAGGGGAGGTGGCTTTGGGCTGGCGCTTTGGAGAAGGGAAGGAGGAGAACCACGAGCCTAGATGCTTCCTACGGCTGATGGGTAATATGTTGCCCTCATCTAGGGATTTCACCAAGGTTCTCAGAAGAACTCTCAAAACTCTTAAAAAGAGCAAAAGTGCTGAAATTTCATAATAATCATCATTACCCTCTCCAAAGAAGAGGAGGGATTATAAATAGCCAAGTTACAATAGTAAATTCAAAAGACAAAAGTACCCATAAAGGTCACAAACAACTACTCCCTCAAGTGAGGGTAAAAATGAAAAACTGCGATAATAAATCAAATGCACAAATAATAATAAATCTAATACAAATGATTGCTCACAAATAAAGTGGTGCGATCGTGACCGTAGATCGTCGGCCCCTTCTCTGGTAGACTCTCCATGGTCGAATGTTCTCATCAGTGATTTTGATGGATCTACCCTGAATCTTTGTAAATGTTCTTTGAGGATTTGGAATCTAAAAAAAAATTGAGTTAAATAAGGAGAATCATCATGAGTGGAGACTATTTTTGGTGTCGTTGGCATGATTAATAAGAAACTTTTTACTGCTATTTTATTTTGTTTTTTTGGTGATTGTACTCACCATTTTGCCATGCAATAGCTTGCGCCAGAGATGTAAGGTTTTTGGGGAGATTTGAGTAAGTGGGTGGAGATGAAGTGGAAGATTGAGATGTGATTATATATCCCAATTCTTATTGCTTGAGGACTTTATTAAATCACTGGAAGAAATATTTGAGGACGTGGAATCCATTAAAAATGTTTTGGAATTAGAGGACGAGAATAACTGTGAGGTAGTGCTGTTTTCATGTCTTTAACATGGTTGTAAAGAGCTTTACTTTTGATATTTGTCCTCTTCAGATTGCATAAACCATTTAGTTAAGCAACAACTCCTAGTTAGGAATAGTGGGAAGGGTTGGGGGAGAGTTGAGCAAGAGTAGGATATGAAGGTGAAGATGATGAAATAAAATTACATATCCTCAATTTTAGGTCTCAGGACGTTATGAGTTGTGAATCTTGTTTATTGAGTCTCTTGGTTTGGCCATATGGTTCAATGGGGTTTGGCTGGTTTACTTGCTTCATGTTGTTTTATTTCTGTTTAGCCAGCATGATTAGACATTGGCTTGCAATTCTGTACTTTTATTGACATTTTATTTTTGTAAACCCTTATATGGTGGTTGACATGAGTGGTCATTGTCATCTAATCTACTTTAAGCATCGAGCTCTCATGCAAACTTGAGTCGATCTCTCTGGCTGCACTGCATCTTGTATGGAAATTTTGTTATTGATTGCTTCTTATGATTGATGCAGTTAAGATATCCTACTTTATGTTTTTCTTGTGTGACTTCTCAATTTTCCTTGCTGTTTGCTGAATTTCCCTACTATTTGCTGAAAATTCCTGCAGTTTGCTGAAAATTCCTGCTGTTTGCTGAATTTCCCTACTATTTGCTGAAATTCCTGCTGTTTGCTGAAAATTCCTGCTGTCTGCTGAAATTCTCTGCTGTCTTCTCGTATTCCTGCTGATGTTTGGTCTTCCCTAAGTGGTTGTTTGATCTTCCCATGTTGGCTGTTGGTCTTCCCTATGCTTTTCCCTCCTGGCTCTTCGTTTCCCCCTATACCCCTTGGATTTCCTTGCTGTCTTTACTAATGGCTGCTCGTTTGCCCTCATGTGGCTGCTCGGTTTTCCCAATTGTTGAAACCTATGTTGGATGCTTTATTTCATAATTAATTGGATTGATTTGGAAGAGTTTTATGGCTGATTTGGAAGGCTTCTATTGGCTATTTGGGTGGCAAATTTAAGTGAGCATTTAATATTCTTTCCCCTTCTTTTTCTATATAAGGTGGCTGATTTCTTTATGAAAAGAATGGAGAGATTGGTGATGAATTGTTGGAATGTGAAACTAGCGGGTTTTTAGCTTGCGAGCTATCCTCTTCGGCCTTCCTTCTTATATTTCGTCTCGGACTTCTATCTATTCCTCTCTCCACGGTTTCCATTCCACATGTATCATTCTTCTCAAAACTTTGATAAGTTGTAAGATGTCGTTGCGTCGTGTTTTATTTTAAGTTCTAAGATGTGTCCTTTTTATTTGAAGTTGTAAGGTGTTGTATCCTTTTTATTTGAAGTTGTAAGGTGCGGTTGAGTTCTAAGATTGTGTTTGTGGGATATAATAGTGTTGTTTTATTCTATTTGTGTTTGTCTATGTTTTATGGAAAGGAAGTCTTATAGTTTGTAATCCTATTGTTTTTTTGTTTGCATCAACGATCATCTCGAAGACCTCTCTTATGGAGTGAAATGGCAGGCCTATGATCTACTCTTTCATTTAGAATACATAATTTCTTACCTGTCTAACCACGCTGTGGAGAAACACTTTTCTAGTTCTTTAATTTTTATTTGGCATTATATGTAGAAACAACACATTTAAATTTGCTGTCAAAAGTTTATACTGAGTGCTCCTGTGCTTATTGAAAGATTAACGAAGTGTAGTATACCTATCTGATTTATCAAGTTGATTGGTTTTTACCAATTTTCTGTAGTCTTTGGCTTGATGTTATTGATTCAATTTTCCTTGATTTTGTTCAGTCCAATAGGATTGGACATTGCTTTGGTTGGCATTTGAACTAGTTGATTTGATTTGCCTAATAAAAGATTTTAATAACAATGGGTCAGTCCAATTCAACCTTGAAGCAACCTTATGAGGAGCATTGCATCTTGCATTTTAATTTGCACTGGGCTGCTTGTTACCATCGTCCATCTTGAAGATGCCTTTCTGTTAGAGTGAAATAGTAAGCATGCTCCCTGTCATTACTTTAGAGTGCATGGTTCATTTCTTCTTTACCAATATCAGATAGACAACTTTTTGATACATCAAAAATTTTATTTTATTTTTTAAAAGAGTACACATATTAGAATTTGATTGCACAAGCTCAGGGTGCGCCTGAAGCAATGGTCAAGTTGTTTCCATTGTTCTTAAGGTCATTGTTTTGAATCACATAATTAACGACTTCACAAATTTATCGGTGAAACTGCATGCATTAGATATGCCATAGAGGGCTCACATGAGATTGCTATAGAGTTTCCTATGATATTTCTACCATCTAAAATTTTCTTATGATTCTTAATAGTATAACAAATTACTCTAAATGAAAAAAATTGTCTTGTTATTACGCCATTATTAAAGGCAAGCCATGTTTTTGCCTGGGTGTTTGAATAAGGCAAGTAGAGACTATAGCTCCTCACACACATTGTAGGTAGGCGCCATTACTAATGCTTATATCACTTCGCCTTAAGATGCTAGATAGTGGGACGAGCGCCTCGCTTTGATTTGAGAGATGAGTGCTAATACTTAAAATGTTGAATGTGAGCTAATTTTTGTTCATAATAACTATGACACATGATGATGTGAAAATAACATCAATAGTTGGAAAAAACAAGTATGTGCACTTGAAAACAAGTTGATTAATTGTAATTGCGTGAACTTAAAGTTCTCGAGTACTAAAACTTGAAGGTGAAGGGAATGATTTTAAGAAAACAAACGAAAAGATGGAGGGTTATTAATCCTGTGAAAGAGAAGATAGTCAATATTAGATTATCTCCGAGTAATACATTATACAAACTTAAGTAGTTTAATTGTGCTAGTTTAAAATGATCTATTTAGCTATATTTTCCAAACTATTTCTCATAATTAAAATAAATCTACAATTGAAAAACAAGTATGCGCACTTGAAAACAAGTTGATCAAATGTAGTTGCATGAACTTTTAAGTTATCAAGTTCAAAAACTTGAAGATGTATAGAATGATTTCAAGGAAACGAAGAAAGATAAAGGGTTATTCATCCCATGAAAGAGAAGATAGTCAATATTAAATTTTCTCCAAATAATACATGCTACAACTAAAGTAGCTTAATTGTGCTAGTTTAAAATGATCTATTTAGCTATGTTCTCAAAACTATTCCTCATAATTAAAATAAATTTGCAAGTGAATAACTATGTTTTTGGCACCCCATTTCCATTAGGCGAGCTACTGGTGGCATGCAAGAATAAAAAAGAACAAATTTTAAGAAGCATGGCCAAAATTTAAATTATGTGAAGGAGCATAATTTTACAAAAATTTAAAAAGAGGCAAACTAGCCAAACTGTTTGGCTAATTCTAAAAACGCCAAACTATTTAACACATTACATGAAAAACACCAAACAGTTTGGCTAATTCTTAATACCAAACAGTTTGTATAAAATTAATTATATTTGTATATTTTGTTAATTTAATTGTAATATTATTGGTATATTTGACTTAATTATTTAACTTGCTGCTTATACATATTTTCGTTAAAAAAAGCGCTAATTTTCATAATTTGGCCGTATTAAAATTATAATTAAAATTTATTTATAAAAAATATTTCATTATTAATTTATCTTTCATATTTAAAATAAAGGTATTTATATTTAAAAATAATAATTCATGAAAGATTAATTTGTCTTTTATATTTAAAATATAATTTAAGTGTTAATTAATAATTAATGAGTAATTAAATATATATAATATTTTATGACAACATAAGCTTACTGAACGTTCATAAAATTAACTTTGATGTAAAAATTATAAACAACATAAAATTTTATAAAATGTCTGAATTTGAAAGCAACATTTCAACAACAATAAGAACATTGTATTGAAAATCACATTCAGATAGAGACTGCTTGTGTATTAAGAATTAGCCAAAATATACATAATTAGTTTAAATTATTCATTCATTAATTTACAAGTATTTTAATTTAACAAATTATACAAATACAACGAATTTTATACAAACTGTTTGGGTATATTGGCTAATTCTATAGAATTAGCCAAATAGTTTGACGTTTTTCATGTAATGTGCCAAATAGTTTGACGTTTTTAAAATTAGCCTAGAATTAGCCAAATTGTTTGGCTAGTTTGCCTTTTTTTAAATTTTTGTAAAATTTTGCTCATTCACATAATTTAAATTTTGGCGATGCTTCTTCTTAAAATTTGTTCAATAAAAAATTCATATTTTCTTCAATTCATTTGCCACTTTTGAAAACATTATCTTCACATTTAGTAGAGCCAAATGTCCCTTCATGGAATTTATCTCTCTATACTTTTATTTTGTTTGCATGGGTGAATGAGCGTTGGGTCCTAAGTTGAGCAGTTTTCGGGTCCTTTTTTTTGTTTCTTTCCCCTTATTCAATGTTCCATCCTTGTGAGAGATTAGCACATAATTTTATTTTCTGTCCTTGTAACTTGTCACAAACGATGTTATTTTCCCTTATTCCAAGTTTTCTCCTCGTGAGAGATTAGCGTAGATGAGTGAACATTCTTTTATTGATCGTGGGAAATTTAGGATGCTTTAATTCTATCTCATATCAGGCCAAGAAAATATGGCCGAATATAAATTATCCTCCGTCAAGATGAACCACTGTGCTATTAATCCTATTAAGTTGTTTGATTCGGTATTGTTATGAGGCCTGCGTGTTCATGTTAAACGTCTTTCCAGTTTGCCATCTTGTTAAAAGGACAGCTGATTGATATGTCTGCAGATCTTTCTTTTAGGTGTTTATAAGTTGCTATTACTGGGATTCCCGAGACATTGCTTAGGAAAGCTTGAAATTATTCATTGTTGCTGATTCATGCATTATTTTAAGTGTAAACCTATAAAACGTATTTTAGGTCCTTAAGAATTTGTTTAAGCTGTAGTACTTTCCTGATCTGGTAATGCATATATGCGTAATACAACGAAGTGCATGACCCTCTGCTAAGCATTTTTTGTTATACGTCATGCCACTGCTCTTCCTTTGGTTGACATAAGCTGCTAGAAAATTTTGGGTTATATAAATTTTGTGAATTCTGTGCAATTCTATCACATTAAATTGTAATTTATGGCGAAGTCAGTTAACTAACTTCTAACCTATCTTTAGAATATTTTGCCCTGATCAAATCATCAAATGATGAACTCCCTGGTTATCATTTTCTTTGATCTATCTGCCGCATTCGCATGCTTGGTTGTTTTGGCTACCCTGAGTACAGTTTATTCTATTTCATGGTTATTTTGATCCCGCTAAACGTTCATATTTGATTTCTTGTGAATCTTTCACCTTTTAATAATTTTTAATTATTCAACGGTCATGGAATCGTTATTTTTGATTTTGCTTTATATATCTGATAGAAGATATGTTCTTTAAAATAGAAATGCTTGTATGAAGCTTGAGGAATATCAAACTGCAAAGGCAGCTCTTACTGCAGGCCTTTCATTGGCTCCTGGGGATTCTCGATTCAACCGATTAATTAAAGAATGTGATGAACGCATTGCAGGTATACTTGAATTCAGTATGAGTCTTAACAATTCACATACACTCTACCTGCACGTATTACTCTTTAAGGAATGAGAATAATCTACAGTTCACATGCACTCTACCTGCGTATTACTCTTTAAGGAATGAGAACAATCTACATAAACTTTGCCAGATGTTGAATTTATTTACCAGGTAACCTTAAATGTTCTCCATTAGGGTGTTAAAGGATTTGATGAGAAAATCAGATTTCTAGGCTAAATTCATCTTTTACATAATTGCAGCGAGGAATCTGTGTTTCTAAATATGGAGATGCTCAAGGGGTTCAAAAAGAAATCTATGTTAGCTAATTTACATCTGCAGTGCCTGTCTTTTTGAGTCAATATAGTGTCTTGCAAAAGTATTTTTATATTTAATTGAATCGCTTTTATTAGTAATTTAAAGATTTTTATCATTACATTATGGTTTTGCATCCTTAATTTTTTTGTTTAAACATTTTGCTATATGAATATCATTTTATAAGATCTTATTTGTTTGGCATATAATAAAAGTTAGCAGCCATCTTTTTATTTCCAAGTGTTAAGCTGTAAATGGTGCCTGTCTTATGTCGAGACATCTGTTGGTATTTGAAGGAAGCATTTTAACTAATCTAAGGGGCTATTTGGTTCAGTATTTTTTTGATTTTAGTGTTATTAAAACGTCATCGTTAATAGATGTTAGCATTAACTATAAAAAAATTGCGTATTCTATTTGATGATATTCAAAGTAAAGATGTCTGTGTTATTTTAATTATATAATTATTTGGTTCATACTCATCTTTGATTTTAGTACACTTGCGGTTAGATCATCCTCTTGTACTTGCTGAGCTCCGCTGTGTAGGAGGGGAACAACTGGTGATGAAGACAAGATTGGTTGATTCTCTTGACAACTGATGTCTACAATAGTCGATGATAAGAAATAGATGATAAAGGAGATGTGGTGAGGGAGAGAATTCACTTCTTCCCAAGATTGCAAAATAAGTCTGCTGTTGGTTGGTTATTGCTGAAGAGGAGAGATATCACTAATTCATGGTTTGCAATTGATACAATGATGCTGAGTTGCATTGAGGAAGGAGATTTTCAACGTACTGGATTTGATGGAGAGTTTTTTTGTGTACTGGCTTTATGGGAGAGATGTCCACTGTTAAGGGAGATGCATTGAGGGATGAGAGATTCAATTGGGTGAGCGGTGTCTAATTAGACACTTCTCCTTGCTGTAGTGGGAGGAGAGAAGTGATTGGGAGAAGTGTTGATGCAAAGATGTTTTGCTTTCAAGATCAAAGAGGATGGTGGGGGAGGCATCCAACATTTAGGAGAGGAGAAGTTCAGGGTAGGAGTCAAGAGTGAGAGTGGCTAGACGCTTCACAAGTGGGGATGCTTAGAATAGTTTTTTGGCAGCGAAGTATAATGAGGGTTTATTTTAGTACAAACTTGTCATGTTATCGGAGGTCGTTTGATTCTAGAACATTATAATGAGGGTTTATTTTAGTACAAACTTGTCATGTTATTGGAGGTCATTTGTTCTAGAACATCTACGTTACTCTGAAATATGATACAGTTGCATTTATAAATTGTTATTTCATGATGTTAATGAATATATTTTTGACATCTTCTAATAGCATAATGCTAGTGAACCGAATATGCCCTAAATGGTCATTTTTGGCCATCTTTGTGATATTTGCTTAACATTTATGTGCAAATTCTTTTTACTTTTTTATTATTTTATTTTATTTTTTAAGTTATGTTGCCCATCCTAGATCCTAGCTTTTATACAAATAAGCTATGACATGAGTAGAAATTGTCAAGTTGATTTCCTATTAAAATGGTAAAATGCCCGTGTCCTACTATGTTTGGATAGGAAAACGAAAAGCTTATCTAATCTGCTTCTTATAAACCACATGTAATTATCTATAATAGTTTTTTTGTTATTTAGATACTCCGTTGGTACCATTGAGTGCATTCAATTGTAAATTTCAAAAGAAAAAGTTGGATATTGTGTTGGATGGACCTGCTCAAACATAGTAAAGAAAACAGGTGAAAGATACTATGTGAGTGTTGGTTTATTTTTTGAACTTCTGTGTTTTTTTGGACCAGGAAATTAGAAAATGTATCGAATTTATTCATATATGAAATTTGTGACTTTACATGGCCCATAATAAGCCGTAATTCGAGAAATGTCCCCCAATTTCTTTTCTTGGGTAATTATACTTGAAAGTTTATTTCGTATAAAAATCCCTTTTATAATTGTGGACCGCCTATGGAATTCCTCTAAGTACTAAATTTGATCGAATAAAGTTAAAATTAAATTTTGAGTAAACTTCGAACAAGCGTAAGATTACAACTCATTTGAACAAAATTTGAATAATATCCAAAGAAAATTAGAGTGATTTTTGAACATATTCAATTAAGGTTCGAACAAGTTATAAGAAACAAAATATAAGTTTGATGCAAAAGAGTGCACAACATCTACAACACAATAAAATATAAGTTTGATATCGAAGAGTGTAATCATAATAGCTATAACATAGTAGAATATAAGTTTTGTAATTAAAACAATTAAAACATAGCATAATATAAATTTGGTAGGATAGAGTGCTATCATAATTGCTAGAAAACATAAGAATTGAGTGTATATCATTTAAAGAATTAAATAAATAATTAAAAAATTAATGTACATAATTTACTATGAACATAATTAAATAATTCAATATTTTCTTGCTATCTATTTATGGACCTATGCATCTCTTAGGAAGTACTTGGAATTCCCAAGTAAAACCTATCTTGATGAAAACAGCGAGAACAATCCATAAATCCAAAGGAAAAATCAGAAAAACTATAATTTTATTGCGATAATCAAACTAACGGAAGAAAAATAATAAGATACAATTGATCCTCTATTCGAGAGGAGGATCTATCTCTCCCAAATCTCTAGATGCCGTTAGAGCCCAAAAACCTAAACCTAAGATATCTCAAATTTCAGCCAAATTCAAGATTCCCTAACCCTAGGAGAACAAACTATTTAATGCATACAATCCAAAAGGAAATCTCTAAACAGTCCCTACATTCAAATTTCCCTCCTAACTCCCTCAAAAATCCTTCCTAAATAGCTCCCTTGGACCCAGGCGTGCGTTCGGCGCGTACAGGAGGCGGAACTTCTGCCTATTTCGTCTGTAAGCCGGTCCCGTATGGATCGGTCTAACAGTATCTATATTGTGTTGACACTTTTTTTGTGCTAAGTTTACTCAAATCGAGTCGAATTGGACTCGATTAGGTTCAATTTAACCCGATCAATCCAATTGAGCTCCGTCAAACCCAATTTGACTCAAATTGGCATCGAGTCGAGCCCAATTTTATAAAATTAACTCGAATCAACCCAAATCGGTTTAAACAAACTTGATTCAAGCTCAAATTTAGCCCAATTGGTCCAATTTAAACTCAATTTGATTTTCCAAATCAAATTTTGCATCCAATGGCTCAGATTGTCTTGGAAACTCCCCCTGTGTGTGCTGCCTTTCTGTCAAATCCCGTAGCAGCAGGCAATTGAGCAGGATATCCTTTCTTGTACACAAAATCGAGCGGGGTCTCTTCCATTTTTGTCTTTGCGTGAGCGGCGGCTCCTTTTTGTCGTGCTTGCGCTGGGAAAGATCGAGCGGGAGACTTGCAGGAGTCTGGCGTGCAAGCTTCCTATGTGCGTGAGAGCAGATTGAGCCGAGCAGGAGGCTGGCTTGTGCGTGCGACTTGGAGGGATCATAGAGAAGCTCATGCATGCTGGGCTGATCAAGTTGGATTTGCGTGACTGGGGGGAGGTGCGACTGAGCAGGAACTTCCTCTGTGTGTACCTGAAGTCGAAGCCGAGTGAAGGTGGGGTCGTGACTCTTCTACCTGTTGCTGCTTTCTTCTTCCTTGGACTGAGATAGGGAAATACCTCTATGTTTCCTTTATTTTTTCCAAGCAGAAGAGCACCAACCTGTTCTTCTCTCTCTCTCTCTCTCTCTCTCAAACAAAAAGAGGGAGAGCAGGAAGACAGTGGAGGCATTTGGTGGTTGTTTGCTTGCTGCAGAAGCTTTTTTCCCTCAAATATCGACTTCGGTGAGCTTGTGACGACGGAGGCAACACCCGGAGTGGCTTGGACAATGAGTTTGCCCTTCATCCATCTGTTGTCTTGCCTTTGCAAGGCAAGAGGATATTGACTAGCCCCGTGACTTGCTCCGGCGAGGTATATTCTTTAAAACTTAGCAAAACTTAGGTCTATCGGCCAATGGATGTGTTTATGACATTCCCCAAGCCTTAGGACCCTAGAAATGCATGCATTATATTTTTTAAAACCCCATAATGACACATACATTTTCTGTCCACTCAACAAATTCTTGAAAATCTAGTGATTTTTCATTGGTTGCTCTCATGTGAGAGCCCATAGAGGATGGCAACACGGGTAAGGTTTTGTTGGATTGGTGTCCAACGCTTTCCAAATGCATGAAAGATAATTCATGTTGTGTCCAATCTGTCACCTACAATCATGGCCTAGAGTAGATGCTATCATTTGACTCCAAATTCAATAATGGTGCATAGGCTTTGGACCGCCACTAGTTATATGCATTTGTCACTTAAATGTATTGTCATGACAAAATTGACACACCAATTTAGGGGAGTTTGCACATTAAGATTGAGAGCCTCTAGAGTTTGGTGTTGAAAATGTTCATCTATGGTTTTGGAAAATATCAAAACATCATCAATATAAACAAGAATATATTTTTCGTACGGATTAAAAATGTCATTCATAATATGTTGAAATTCAGATGGGGCATTTTTTAATCCAAAAGGCATAACGGTCCATTCGTATTGGCCAAAAGGAACCGTGAAGGCCGTTTTATAACGATCTTCTTCTTTTATCTGGATCTGCCAATATCCAGACTTTAAATCAAATTTAGAAAAAATATTAGCTTGGGCTAAGCGATTTAGAAGATCTCGTTTGTTAGGAATAGGATATCGTATCCATTTCAGAACATGGTTAAGAGGCTTGTAATTAATTACAAGTCGGGGTTTTCCTCTTTCCTTTTCGGCTGCATTCATTACATAAAATGCCGTGCAGCTCCATGGAGAGCTTGACTGGCGAATGATTTTCTTTTGGAGTAAATCATCTATTTCTTTATAGCAAAGTGCGAGATATTCTTTATTCATTTGTGAGGGCCGAGACTTGGTTGGAATATCAATTTCATCAAATCCTTCAACGTAAGGAAGGCTTACACAATGAATTTTACGATTCCAAAAGCTTATGGGATTTTCACCACATACTTGTTGTTTTAGTTCTAACTCGAATTTCGAAATTTTATCTTGAATCGTTTTGCTTTGGAGCTTTTGGGTAAGCTCTGTAGTTAAAATTTCTTTGGTTAAGAAATTTATGTGGATTTGTTTTCCTTTACATTTATTCATCTCATTTAAGATGATTTCTCTAGGATCAGTGATGAAATTGAATTTAATTGGTGGATCGTGACAATAAGAGGTAATACCCTTTTGGTCAGTGGCAATAGGCATGATGCTATGTAGGAAAGGAGTTCCTAGGATAATATGCTGGGATAAATTTTTTACTAATAGAAAAGGGGTTTTAATACAGTAGTCATCTTGACATACCGCTGCCTGAGATAATTTATATCGAATTTCCATTGAGTTACCACTGGCTGAAGTCAGCTTTTGAGTGGTTTTTTCAAAATATTTAGAAGGAACTATGCCTTCCTGAAGGCAGTTCATATCAGCTCCACTATCAACTAATGCGGTAAGATGAGGAAGCACATATGAAGGACCTATAACTAAGGTGATAGAAATGTACCATTTGTGGATAATGGCCTTTTGTAGGGAGTTGATGAGAGTAGTTGTAGTAGCGACCTGGGGTTCAATTTCAGCAGGTTCGAGATCAGGTTGTTCCAAAATCTGATCTAACTCAATCTGAGTGACTCGGTTGGCAAGTTGATGTTGTTCTAATTTTAAAGCTTGAAATTCAAGCTTTAAGGTTTTAAGTTCAGATTTTAACTCGTGAAGAGAAGTCGGGGTGATTTCGCGCTCACTTTCCTTGAGTTTAAATTTATCTAAGACTTCTTTCATTGAATAGTTAGGGAATTTATACGTTCGTTGTAAAGGAGTCTCTTCTGAAGTACCCAATAATTTTATGATTTGATCCCGGGTTTTAGGATCTTGAACTTCTCCAAGAAGTTGAATCATTTGAGTTTTTTGTTCATCCGTTAGAACAAATAAACCTGATTTTTCTACTATAGATTTATAGTAATCACTGCTATTGCAGTTAGTACAGCAAGGAGAGTCACTAGACTCGGTATCTGACTCGTTGATCTCAGCGATAGATTCTGAGTCGGAGGCTGTGTCGTTATCAGAACGTAGTAATATGTGAATTAATAGATCTTTTGTTTCACTGTCGAGTTTTAACTCATTAATTTTCTTTTTCATTGGACATTTATTTGAATAATGCCCAGTTTTGCCACATTTAAAGCATTTTATCTGTTTATCAGGCTGCTGGGGTTTTTCTTTGTCACGATTGTTTTTCGAAAAACCTTTAGGTTTAAATTTTCTTTTATGATGTTTCTCTTTGAATGATTTTTCGTGATGGAATTTAGTTTTCTGCTTAGCAGAGTGTCTTTCCCTTTTCGTTAAGGGACCAGGACATGCGAATTGTTCGCAAAACGCTCCTAATTGTTTTCGATCAGAAATGCGTTCTTTTTTCAATTGTTGATTCATACGAATGTCATTGCAGAGGGTAATACCTACTTTAATGCATTCACTTATTATACGTCCATACGTATAAAGTTCAAACTGCAATTGACCATTTGCATTTCTTAATTTTTCTTTAACTTTTGTAGCAAAGGTGGCAGGTAGACCTTCTAAGAATTTTTCTTTCCAGTAGTTAGAACTGGCATCTGAAAGGTTCATGACTCTGGTCATAAAAACATCTTTGTACCATCTAAAATGAGATAATGATGGACATTTAAGTTTTTGTAATAAAGAACGCATCTGTTCTCTATTATCAGTCATATATCCTAAGAAATGTTCTAGGATATTATGAATAAGCGTATATACCGCTTCCTCGTTGGGTTTTTCTGAGTCTAAAAGACTTTTTTCACTTTGTAAGTCATTTTTCTCGGCTTGGCTAAGATAATTATCCCACCATCCTTTCAGAATACCAGTGAATCCGTTGATGATAATCTGGACCACTTCCCAGGGGTGATGCCCTTTACTTTGAGCGACCGCCGAGTAAATAAGCATTCTGTGTACAGTTTTATGAATTTGATAGTCTGATAGACCGTCAAAATTCCATTCATAAAGTTGTCTAGGGTCATAAGAGATTTGTTCATTTAGGTCTTCTTCATATAAGAGATCTGAGGGGGTTGGCCGTTGGTAATAATATTTACCCATTGATTTCTTGGGATATTTGAGTTTGTTAATGTTTAAGGGAGGCTCACTTCCTAGTTGCCTAAATTGTTCTTCTAGGTTAGTAATATCAAGATTGCTGTCGGAGTCAGATTGATTTTCTGAGGTGGAACTATCTTCTCCGTTGAGTGCAGTAATCTTTTTAGATTTAATTTGCTTAATTACTTCTGAGATTTGTAAATCTTCATCCAAGTTCATTTTGATTGGAGGTGGCAGTTTTACTGCTGGTTTAGTTATAACCATTTTAGAGACTGAAGATGAAGCCTCTTGGCTTTGTTTTTGATCAACTTTTGTTTTTAAATGATCTAGTTTTTGATCTATACTTTCTAAATGAGAAGTAATAAGTTGTAAAGTATTGTTGGTATAATTGAGTTGTTTGATTATTATACCAAATTCTCTGATGGCTTGTGGATCAGAGGATATAGTACTAAATGGAGCCATGATAATGTCTGGCTTTGGAGTTGGGTCTTTCAACATTTTGATATTGTTTGTTATTTGATTAACAAACCAGTTAGCAAAAGGAATAGTAGCTTTTCCCCTTTTATTTAAAATTTCGAGATCAAGGAAATATTGATCCGAATATGCAATACGTTCGTCTTCCGAAAATGTCTTTCGATACCAAAGTCTAAATGGTTCGTATTTTGGAAGCATATAATGACGGATAACCGTCTCTCTTAATTCTGTATCTAGTCCGTACATTAAAATCGCATTTCAGAGGGAGTAGGGGAACTAAAATCTTGACTTCCCCTAACAGGATGTAATATCCTATTTCTGTTAAGAACAAGGCCTGGACTGGCTGATATTTCGGATTCATCAGATTTGGATGTTCTAATTTCTTCGCCCGAAGTAGAGGGAATAGAAATACGAGGGAGGTGAATGGATCTCCTCGAGTTAAACCTAACTTCAACATCGCCGTCAGATGTTTGAATGATTTGTTCGATGTCTTGATTGATAGTTGGTTGTGGAGTTATAACTTGTGGTAATGTCCACTGTTCTGGAAATGTAATTTCATTCCATCTAATGACTCTATTGGTCGCTATGTTGGATGCTAACAGATTGGTTTCAATTAGGGTTGTTCGACTGTTAGGTTGAACCATTTTTTTCACCTTTGGACTTAAGGTATTCATGATTTTGAAGTGGATCCTATAGACTAGAGCTATGGTTTCGGATCCTGGAAGGAAATTATAACCATGAAGCTGTAGATGGAGTTTTAGGGCTTCGAATAGATTAACGTCACTGAGTGAGAGACTTAGATTTGGAAAAGTGTTAAAATAAACGGGGCCATGACATAGGCTAGTTTCCATAACTCCCATTAGGGATTGTGCCCAGTTGAGGCATCGACCATCTCGAAGACAAGTAAGGATAGAGGCATTTAATCCACGAAGTGTAAGTGGTTTAAAGGCGATCTGTATGAGACCTATGTGGATATATTTGTAGTCTTGCATATAAGACCTAAGGTCATCATAGCATAATAAAGGGATAGTTTTTTCTGTGGAATCAATCGTTATTGATTGCTCTACCGTTTTTATGGTAGATTTACCTTTGAAATCAAAGGTTCCGATTTGGTAGATTAATGTTTTATCTACCTTTGGTAAAGACCATTGGTTGAGATCCTCTTCATTTAGAGGATATTCGATTAATTCAGCGTTTTTAATATCTCTAAAAGAGGGTACATGCCCCTTTTGGAGAATGGACGAGGGATTCGTCGAAGAAGAAGCCATAACATAAATTCTGGTGTTAAAGAATGTTTTGTTCACGATTTTGTAAAGGAGATGTGAGCTTATAACGATAAGATAACTGAATAAAGCTGCAGATGTTCTCTATCTAATCCCTCGAAGTATCCCGGACTAACTACCCAAATAGCAACGGGGTTTACTGCCAAACTTCAGTAGATTAAAATAGATGCATAAGAGATGCAAACAGTTATAATATTGCTAAATCAAAAAATTCTGAGCTAAACTGAAGTTAAGTACGTGGCGTTGTACGGTCTCCATGGCACAAATGGATGACTCCATTTTTAATGGCGCCGTTAGGACACTTAGCCCCCCAGGAGAGAGTTTCCAGCCCATATACTATAACGAGTTTAGACAAAGAAATGATGATGGGTTACATCCCCCAAAAAAAAAAGAGAACAGAGCAGACTTTAACAACCAGAGAGGATTACTCCTCCATGGCTCTGATACCAAAACGGCTTAGTTCTCTCCGAACCCAAAATAAAACTCTTTCAACAAGAAATCCGGTTTCTCGGTCATACTATCCAAAATGACACTATTACACCCATTCAGCGAAGTATTACCTTTGCGGAAAAATTTCCCGATAAAATTTTAGATAAACAACAATTGCAACGCTTCTTAGGAGCTCTAAATTACGTGGCAGACTTTTATAAAAATCTGGCCAGCGATGCCGCTCCTTTATATAAACGACTTCGCAAAAATGCATCTCCTTGGGATGACACGTGTACTAAAGCAGTACAGATCATTAAACAAAACGTTAAAAACTTACCTTGCTTAAATCTAGCAAATCCATCATTTTCCAAAATAGTCGAAACCGATGCTTCGCATATAGGATTTGGCGGGATTCTGAAACAAAAGAACCCCTCTTCTCAAAAGGAAGAATTAGTTCGTTTTGTCTCAGGATTTTGGAATCCTACTCAAATGAAATATCCAACTATCAAAAAAGAAATGTTGGCCATCGTTAAATCCATTACTAAATTTCAAGATGATCTTCTCAACTCACAATTTTTATTGCGTATTGATTGTTCTTCTGCCAAATATATTTTAGAAAAGGATGTTAAAAATCTAGCATCTAAACAGATCTTTGCGACTTGGCAAGCTCAACTAGCTATTTTTGATTTCTCTATTGAATTTATCAAAGGTAAAGATAATTCTTTGCCTGATTTCTTAACTCGCGAATACCTTGCAGGAATTCCCGACTGATGGATTCGGAGGGGTGGCGCACCCCTAAAGGGCGCGCCAGTACCACACCGCAACGCGGTCGAGGTTGGCCACCCTCACGTGGCAACTATCGTGGCCGAGGCAGAGGCCAACAAGGACGAGGCCGAGGAGAATTCCCTCCTCTTCCTAAGTTAATCCCACTTAAAACTTACCTCTACGGTTCTCAAGAGGACTTGAGTTCAGTACAAATCAAAACTGAACCTCATGAAACGATGCAACCAGCCATCGAACTTCCAGTAAACACTCAAACTTCAGATATGTTTGAACCTATTCTCAAAACTGGAGTTGAACATCTGTTGGATCTTAATCCTGAAGATTATGAGACCACATCGGCCTGGTCTTTATTTCATAAATACTTAAATCAAAATCCGTTTCTACAAGATTCTACATATGATAGAACTGCTTATGAAGCCATCCTTTTATATCTTCAATGCATAGATATTAAGCATCATTACGATGCCAAACGAGAATTTACCTATAGCCGTGCTAATATCCTTCGTGTTATTCATCCAAAGGATTGGGGAATAACCCCCTTCCAAATTCAAAGGTGTGAGCTGCAAAATGCAGATGGAACGACTAGATCCTGCTCATTCAACTATTGGACTTACGTACAAGCCATGCATAAAGCCTTCTATATATTAAATCCTTCGCATTCACACTCCTGGATGTTTATCCTCAATCCGGACCTATTAGATCAACCTACTCCATATTGGTTCTATAAATGGTGGGAAGCCAAAGGAGCCACCATCACTATCTTGCCAGCTGAGCTTCAGATCAGTTACAATCAATGGGTTGAATCTTCCTCCCATCTCCAAGCCATCAAAACAGACGATTTCGTAGATGGCATGAGTGAATTTTATTTTTTTGCACAAGCCCAGATACCATGGATATGGACCTGGAGCACCGAAATTAATCGGGACACTCTAAATCTTAAATGCTTAATGAGAAACTTCTCAGTTAAATGGTGGTCTGCTATTATCATCGCAGACAAGAAAAAACAAATAGACAAAGTTATTCAAAATAACATTGTTAAAAATCTTAGGCAACCCTCTCCAGCCGAGTTTTCATTAGGCAAACTGCAGAAGCAATTGAAACAAAGGTATCCTCATGAGTCTACCGACCAGATCAAAGCCCGACTTCAAAAGGCGTATTTAGATCAAATGCTTCAGTTATTTCCAGATGACGAAGATTTAATTTCTCAACAGTCAGATGAAACCACGCCCGACACGTGGGACCACCAGAGCACAAAGACACAGGAACCTGGACCCAGCCATCGTCCTGGAAAGGCACCACTAACCGAAGATCAGGACGACTTTTTGTAAAGACAGCTCTAGTGGAGCATCTTTTACGCTGTATTCCCACTCATAATTGGCCACTAGTCTCCAATTATTGTTGTAGGGAATCTTATGTTTGCTTAGTTTGTAAGTCTTCTGAGGCTATATATGTTTGGGTTTGCCGGCCTTAAGAAGCATCACTTGTAATATCTCCCTCTCTCTCTCTCTTCTCAGTGTGCAATAAAAATATCCAGTTGATTTGGCTCCAATTTAGGTAAATAAATCTTTTCAGCTGTTTGTTCTTATTGTTCATATTTCTTCTGTGTTAATATTTGTTAATATTTTTCTTCTGTGTTAATATTTGTTAATATTTCCGCAATTTGGTATCAGAGCCATGGAGGAGTAATCCTCTCTGGTTGTTAAAGTCTGCTCTGTTCTCTTTTTTTTTGGGGGGATGTAACCCATCATCATTTCTTTGTCTAAACTCGTTATAGTATATGGGCTGGAAACTCTCTCCTGGGGGGCTAAGTGTCCTAACGGCGCCATTAAAAATGGAGTCATCCATTTGTGCCATGGAGACCGTACAACGCCACGTACTTAACTTCAGTTTAGCTCAGAATTTTTTGATTTAGCAATATTATAACTGTTTGCAGCTCTTATGCATCTATTTTAATCTACTGAAGTTTGGCAGTAAACCCCGTTGCTATTTGGGTAGTTAGTCCGGGATACTTCGAGGGATTAGATAGAGAACATCTGCAGCTTTATTCAGTTATCTTATCGTTATAAGCTCACATCTCCTTTACAAAATCGTGAACAAAACATTCTTTAACACCAGAATTTATGTTATGGCTTCTTCTTCGACGAATCCCTCGTCCATTCTCCAAAAGGGGCATGTACCCTCTTTTAGAGATATTAAAAACGCTGAATTAATCGAATATCCTCTAAATGAAGAGGATCTCAACCAATGGTCTTTACCAAAGGTAGATAAAACATTAATCTACCAAATCGGAACATTTGATTTCAAAGGTAAATCTACCATAAAAACGGTAGAGCAATCAATAACGATTGATTCCACAGAAAAAACTATCCCTTTATTATGCTGTGATGACCTTAGGTCTTATATGCAAGACTACAAATATATCCACATAGGTCTCATACAGATCGCCTTTAAACCACTTACACTTCGTGGATTAAATGCCTCTATCCTTACTTGTCTTCGAGATGGTCGATGCCTCAACTGGGCACAATCCCTAATGGGAGTTATGGAAACTAGCCTATGTCATGGCCCCGTTTATTTTAACACTTTTCCAAATCTAAGTCTCTCCCTTGGACCCAGGCGTGCGTTCGGCGCGTACAGGAGGCGGAACTTCTGCCTATTTCGTCTGTAAGCCGATCCCGTATGGATCGGTCTAACAGTATCTATATTGTGTTGACACTTTTTTTGTGCTAAGTTTACTCAAATCGAGTCGAATTGGACTCGATTAGGTTCAATTTAACCCGATCAATCCAATTGAGCTCCGTCAAACCCAATTTGACTCAAATTGGCATCGAGTCGAGCCCAATTTTATAAAATTAACTCGAATCAACCCAAATCGGTTTAAACAAACTTGATTCAAGCTCAAATTTAGCCCAATTGGTCCAATTTAAACTCAATTTGATTTTCCAAATCAAATTTTGCATCCAATGGCTCAGATTGTCTTGGAAACTCCCCCTGTGTGTGCTGCCTTTCTGTCAAATCCCGTAGCAGCAGGCAATTGAGCAGGATATCCTTTCTTGTACACAAAATCGAGCGGGGTCTCTTCCATTTTTGTCTTTGCGTGAGCGGCGGCTCCTTTTTGTCGTGCTTGCGCTGGGAAAGATCGAGCGGGAGACTTGCAGGAGTCTGGCGTGCAAGCTTCCTATGTGCGTGAGAGCAGATTGAGCCGAGCAGGAGGCTGGCTTGTGCGTGCGACTTGGAGGGATCATAGAGAAGCTCATGCATGCTGGGCTGATCAAGTTGGATTTGCGTGACTGGGGGGAGGTGCGACTGAGCAGGAACTTCCTCTGTGTGTACCTGAAGTCGAAGCCGAGTGAAGGTGGGGTCGTGACTCTTCTACCTGTTGCTGCTTTCTTCTTCCTTGGACTGAGATAGGGAAATACCTCTATGTTTCCTTTATTTTTTCCAAGCAGAAGAGCACCAACCTGTTCTTCTCTCTCTCTCTCTCTCTCTCTCAAACAAAAAGAGGGAGAGCAGGAAGACAGTGGAGGCATTTGGTGGTTGTTTGCTTGCTGCAGAAGCTTTTTTCCCTCAAATATCGACTTCGGTGAGCTTGTGACGACGGAGGCAACACCCGGAGTGGCTTGGACAATGAGTTTGCCCTTCATCCATCTGTTGTCTTGCCTTTGCAAGGCAAGAGGATATTGACTAGCCCCGTGACTTGCTCCGGCGAGGTATATTCTTTAAAACTTAGCAAAACTTAGGTCTATCGGCCAATGGATGTGTTTATGACATTCCCCAAGCCTTAGGACCCTAGAAATGCATGCATTATATTTTTTAAAACCCCATAATGACACATACATTTTCTGTCCACTCAACAAATTCTTGAAAATCTAGTGATTTTTCATTGGTTGCTCTCATGTGAGAGCCCATAGAGGATGGCAACACGGGTAAGGTTTTGTTGGATTGGTGTCCAACGCTTTCCAAATGCATGAAAGATAATTCATGTTGTGTCCAATCTGTCACCTACAATCATGGCCTAGAGTAGATGCTATCATTTGACTCCAAATTCAATAATGGTGCATAGGCTTTGGACCGCCACTAGTTATATGCATTTGTCACTTAAATGTATTGTCATGACAAAATTGACACACCAATTTAGGGGAGTTTGCACATTAAGATTGAGAGCCTCTAGAGTTTGGTGTTGAAAATGTTCATCTATGGTTTTGGAAAATATCAAAACATCATCAATATAAACAAGAATATATTTTTCGTACGGATTAAAAATGTCATTCATAATATGTTGAAATTCAGATGGGGCATTTTTTAATCCAAAAGGCATAACGGTCCATTCGTATTGGCCAAAAGGAACCGTGAAGGCCGTTTTATAACGATCTTCTTCTTTTATCTGGATCTGCCAATATCCAGACTTTAAATCAAATTTAGAAAAAATATTAGCTTGGGCTAAGCGATTTAGAAGATCTCGTTTGTTAGGAATAGGATATCGTATCCATTTCAGAACATGGTTAAGAGGCTTGTAATTAATTACAAGTCGGGGTTTTCCTCTTTCCTTTTCGGCTGCATTCATTACATAAAATGCCGTGCAGCTCCATGGAGAGCTTGACTGGCGAATGATTTTCTTTTGGAGTAAATCATCTATTTCTTTATAGCAAAGTGCGAGATATTCTTTATTCATTTGTGAGGGCCGAGACTTGGTTGGAATATCAATTTCATCAAATCCTTCAACGTAAGGAAGGCTTACACAATGAATTTTACGATTCCAAAAGCTTATGGGATTTTCACCACATACTTGTTGTTTTAGTTCTAACTCGAATTTCGAAATTTTATCTTGAATCGTTTTGCTTTGGAGCTTTTGGGTAAGCTCTGTAGTTAAAATTTCTTTGGTTAAGAAATTTATGTGGATTTGTTTTCCTTTACATTTATTCATCTCATTTAAGATGATTTCTCTAGGATCAGTGATGAAATTGAATTTAATTGGTGGATCGTGACAATAAGAGGTAATACCCTTTTGGTCAGTGGCAATAGGCATGATGCTATGTAGGAAAGGAGTTCCTAGGATAATATGCTGGGATAAATTTTTTACTAATAGAAAAGGGGTTTTAATACAGTAGTCATCTTGACATACCGCTGCCTGAGATAATTTATATCGAATTTCCATTGAGTTACCACTGGCTGAAGTCAGCTTTTGAGTGGTTTTTTCAAAATATTTAGAAGGAACTATGCCTTCCTGAAGGCAGTTCATATCAGCTCCACTATCAACTAATGCGGTAAGATGAGGAAGCACATATGAAGGACCTATAACTAAGGTGATAGAAATGTACCATTTGTGGATAATGGCCTTTTGTAGGGAGTTGATGAGAGTAGTTGTAGTAGCGACCTGGGGTTCAATTTCAGCAGGTTCGAGATCAGGTTGTTCCAAAATCTGATCTAACTCAATCTGAGTGACTCGGTTGGCAAGTTGATGTTGTTCTAATTTTAAAGCTTGAAATTCAAGCTTTAAGGTTTTAAGTTCAGATTTTAACTCGTGAAGAGAAGTCGGGGTGATTTCGCGCTCACTTTCCTTGAGTTTAAATTTATCTAAGACTTCTTTCATTGAATAGTTAGGGAATTTATACGTTCGTTGTAAAGGAGTCTCTTCTGAAGTACCCAATAATTTTATGATTTGATCCCGGGTTTTAGGATCTTGAACTTCTCCAAGAAGTTGAATCATTTGAGTTTTTTGTTCATCCGTTAGAACAAATAAACCTGATTTTTCTACTATAGATTTATAGTAATCACTGCTATTGCAGTTAGTACAGCAAGGAGAGTCACTAGACTCGGTATCTGACTCGTTGATCTCAGCGATAGATTCTGAGTCGGAGGCTGTGTCGTTATCAGAACGTAGTAATATGTGAATTAATAGATCTTTTGTTTCACTGTCGAGTTTTAACTCATTAATTTTCTTTTTCATTGGACATTTATTTGAATAATGCCCAGTTTTGCCACATTTAAAGCATTTTATCTGTTTATCAGGCTGCTGGGGTTTTTCTTTGTCACGATTGTTTTTCGAAAAACCTTTAGGTTTAAATTTTCTTTTATGATGTTTCTCTTTGAATGATTTTTCGTGATGGAATTTAGTTTTCTGCTTAGCAGAGTGTCTTTCCCTTTTCGTTAAGGGACCAGGACATGCGAATTGTTCGCAAAACGCTCCTAATTGTTTTCGATCAGAAATGCGTTCTTTTTTCAATTGTTGATTCATACGAATGTCATTGCAGAGGGTAATACCTACTTTAATGCATTCACTTATTATACGTCCATACGTATAAAGTTCAAACTGCAATTGACCATTTGCATTTCTTAATTTTTCTTTAACTTTTGTAGCAAAGGTGGCAGGTAGACCTTCTAAGAATTTTTCTTTCCAGTAGTTAGAACTGGCATCTGAAAGGTTCATGACTCTGGTCATAAAAACATCTTTGTACCATCTAAAATGAGATAATGATGGACATTTAAGTTTTTGTAATAAAGAACGCATCTGTTCTCTATTATCAGTCATATATCCTAAGAAATGTTCTAGGATATTATGAATAAGCGTATATACCGCTTCCTCGTTGGGTTTTTCTGAGTCTAAAAGTCAAAGAGAACTCTCTAATCCTTCTAACCTTAGTAGAAAGACTTAAGTGTTAGCTCATTTCTCTTTTTGCTCAAAAGTCAAAGAGAACTCTCTAATCCTTATTCAACACTTTTTGTTTGCAGACGCTGCTCAAAACCCGCCAAGGATGCATGGCCAATAGGATGGAGACAGGGCTTCGCACTGTTAAGTGTCAGCATTTCTGGGATGTTTTTTTGCTTTGCATATAAATTGCTTCCAATCCCTTCCTATTTTGTAGGTTTAAGTCTTTTTATTTTTCAAAAAGTATTTAATTGACTTAAGAAGTATTATTTTGACCTCTAGGATACAGTTATATGAGAGATGGATTAGAAGGATGAACCTACCTTAGGTGAAGCCGTAGATCCTAGGAGCCAAAGCTTGAAGACCCCATAGGTCGAGTTTGTAATTATTCTAAGTTTGTATAAGGCACGCAACTCAGCTGTCACTTTTATAGCTTTTGATAATTGTAATAATTTGGACATTATTTATTTAATTTCTTGTTGGTTGATTTATAGATACACATGCATGATTGATTGTTTACTGAGTGTGCATTAGAAATACATGCTTTTTCTAGGTTTGTTCACTTGCTTTTACTTGGGGGTGGCCTGAACATGTGTTATACAATAGACTCTTAGGATAAAATTAATCTTTCTACCTATTAACATGTAGAGAATTTAAAATCAATCATAGGATAACTGATTTTCAAATAAAAGAAAATTGCATGACTCACTCTAATGAGCCAAGTTTTCAAAAATAAAAGTAATTATGCATGACCAATGTGCCTTATATAGAAAGACCTCACTTAAGAACTTGATAACAAAAGTCTGTATTCAATGAGTCAGCAATACATACCCACATGGTCAGACATTTTGGCCTAAAATCCAAATTGTATGTCTTATCTTCTAAATCAAAACATCTCTAATATTCATATGTATTGAGATCAAACCTCATGGTTTTAAAAACGTTTAGATGGGTTTCGCTGGCATCCTTTTCCAAGCAGGATTATGAGTCTAGAGGTTGGGCTGACTTATTTCTCATGTAAGTTGTAGGTTTGTAGGTCCTTTTATACTTCATTAGACTTAGGTTCGAGGTACTACTCCTCAGTAGTCCTCACCTTAGCTCTTGGATCCGAAGTTGTTGTTGACTCCAGTCACCTCATAAACTTTCACATTTCAGGCATTTTCTCCAACCTGTGTTGTTAGAATATGTGCTCCAACTTTCTAAAATTAAATTGGTCAACACAAACAAAAAATTAATTTTAGAATGTAAAGCGCACTATAGGATAGTTTGAATATCTTTGAGTTTCCTCAAAATCAAGTACTCTACATTTTCATTCATTTGGCTTCCATTCTTAAAATCTGATTTAAAGTTGATCACATCACCCTTGAAACCTCAAAAAACCAAATCTTTGAATAAGAATTTTTCAAATTTCAAAAATGAAAATATTAGCCAATGTTTTGATGACTCTAAAGAACCACTAGTTTAATCAAAAGTATTCTCAAGTGACAAATGCTTGAGATGTAATTAACCATATAGGGGCTTGCCCTTTTGGGGGCATCCATACCCCAAAATAGAATAAATCATATTCAACCAAATATTAAATAGAAAATTTTTTTCATTAAAATACAAATTGTGAGTTTTGTTATTGAGTCCATAGTGAAATAATATTTTTATCATTCGGGATAATATATTTTTTTCTATGTCGTACTCGATTACAAAATATCTCAATCCGTTGAGGATGACAAAATTTCTCGAACACATTGTTGTAAAATGAATTTACATATAGCCGATTTCTATATAATGATATACATTAATGTACAAATTCAAGAAAGAGGATCTCTTTTTGAAGTTAGGTAGATGGTGTGTTGTATCACATACACTCTACAATCTCCATTGCAATGAGACATAAAGCACTCATCAATCTATTGGTGTAAGTACTATATGAATTTTTATTAAAATTTCAAATGGCTTAACTTACGACAACCCTAGGCACTCCTCAACTTCCAAGGACATCTAGATGAGAAAACTTTCTACCTATGGTTAAATAACTCTGACGTAGAAAACAATGTGGGGATGCACTCGCAAAACAAATTCATTGTTCCTATAAGGTCTATGCTGTAATGCAAATGGGTTCATACTTCTACAAAACTACATGCCATACTTTTTGTACGTAATGAGATCTCATATGTTATCCAATGAATTTTGTTCCAATTGATTTGATAATATATGAAATCTATACATTAGCTCAAATATCAGGAACTTCTCATAATCTCTAATAATGCACAAATGCACAGCTTCAGGCCACTTAAAGGAGACCTTCCACTTTAACTTGTTGCACACAGAGATCATTGCTCTTTAGTACCGATCAAACATTTTAACTAATACAACAATGTCTGATTCATAGGTCTTTGGGTGGTGTCATATCCACTATTTTATTTGATAGCATAAAGCATCTATGTGTTGCCAAAAAGATTAAAATTATAGTAGCAACACAATACAATTACATGATAAAAAATTTATTGAATCAATATACTAATTGAATAGTCACCTTAATATCAAGCTATGTAGTGGGTGTATGTAAATGCATAAAGTACGTTGTGCTTTTATTGCCCACTCCTATCCCCCTTTGGAGTTATGTTTAATCTCCGAAGGAATGACATAATCAATGTCAAAAATCTCCATGCTAGCCTACTCCTTCGTCACCTCATCCCCTCCTCAACATGAATGGGTGAGTTAATAGCAACAAACTCCTTACCTTTATTTATCTTCACCTCTCTCTGCACAAAACTCACGACATAATTTCTTAGAGCATCCAACTTCAGCTGATTATGCTTTAATCTCAGCTTGTTGCTCTTCAACTTTCTAACGACTAAAAAAACATGCTTACCAAGTGATCTGAGGAGGGCATGGATTGACTAGCAGTTGGTTGTTCTTTAGCTCCTGCTTTTTCCTCAGTATGACCACCACATTTGCCTTCAAAATCTATGGAGGTCGCCTTCTTCTTAACAATAACTAGTAGAGATTGTGGAGTATGTACAATGAACTTATAGATGTTTTCTTGATCAGCTCTAGTCACTACTTTAGAGTTAGCAATCACCTACAAAAAATAATTCAAAGAAGATTGAATGCTAATTTATAATAATAATCAACATAAACTAAAATTTAAAATGCAATACTTTGCATATAAATTACATTTTTATTTATTAATAATGATGAAATCTTTGCTCGTGAGCACTTTGTTGTTCTTTCAGCTCAACATGCTTGGCATTCTCTATCCAAGGCATTCTACACATTTTCTATCCAGTTACAGGGCAACTTCATAATACTGGTACTGTAAAATTATGACATATCTAATGATTGCGTACTGGACTGGGGCATTGTTCTTCAAGTCAATGACCTTATAGTATCATATTCTTATTTAGGATTTTTAAAGTCCTCTCCCATGATAGCCCACGCCATAGGTATCTAAAGAATGCTTTATCTTTAACTAAGGCAAGCTTCTCAACAAAAAACAACATTTTGCTTATCATGGATGAGCAAACCACCATTTACGCATATCATCCTACTTAGTGCACACTATGAATGCTTTCTCCAAGTCTACATTATTAAAGCTCGTCTCCAAGTAGTTGTCAATAAGCCTAATACTTTTGCTCATCTCCTTGAATTCCTTCACAGATGAAAGTTGTCCAAATTCCAATCTAGTGATAAGTGCAAATTCAACAACTCAAAATTTTATATTTTTCTATCTAATGTTGACACAGCGGAGTATCCCTCAATCTTCTCATTCATGACATCCTCAACATTGGATGATAAATTAGCCTCTAGGGAACTACCGCTCAGGAGATTTAAAAAGCTGCTTAAAGCGGAATTCCTCAGCCCTTTCTATACTCTCAAATGCCTTAAAATTCTAACAATTTTATCCAAGTGTAATACCTCTTTATATATATAATTAGAGTGGTCATCTGCATACACAGTAAAACATCTCAAATGAATCAATTTCATATAAGATACTGAGGGCAAAATAAAAGGGCTTGAACCATGCATGATCAAACTAAGTTTGAGCCATGTTCGAGCAATAAGACTTGTTCTAACTATTTTTGAAGCTTATTCGAACCTTTTTGGAACCTTGCTTGAAACCATAACTGCCTTTTTCTTGCTTTTAGCAGAGATGTTCTTTTTTCAAAATTTAAACTTGTAATTTAATACCTGAACTCCAAACCTTAACTCTAATTCAGTGTTCTCCTTGCTGACGCCAGACAAGTAGTCTTTTATTTGAATCTATGTTTCATAATATTTGTGAGTAATGGTATAGCATCAATTATGTTTTTGGCGTATTGCCAATGGATTCATATCTTTATGTTGACCTCTCGGATATTTATTCATCCATTTTTTTTTTAATGAAACTGAAGTATCAGTATTGTTTTTTCATATTTCCAAATCCAATGGATCTCAGCATAATTTTCTGGCCAGTACTTCCACATCATATGCTAATTAAAACTCACTTGAATTAGTCTTGACATGCTTAGTTTAGATTCCTTGGAGCCCTTAGCAGTTGTGATCCATTAGCTGCCTTATTCCTCCCTCAGTTAATTAGCTAGATAGTTTTTACCCGTTGCGTTGTTTTTGATGCACAACTTATTTGTTTTCTTTCATTTTCAAGAACATATCAGGGATTAATTTGTCTCCTTGTTGTAAGTGCTGATACCCTGGAGTCTTATTACCATAGAAGAGTTAAATTTAAGAGATGGTGGTGTTTTTCTAACCAAATCTATTTTAATCATGTGTTACAAATTTGATCAGAGCTTGAAAATTGAGGAGGAAATTATTCTTTAACTTTGTATTGCCTTCTCATTAATCTTCAATTTTGTGCAGCCCTTATATTACCGTTGAAGTTTGCGTGACCTTTTGTCTTGAAAGTCATGCCATTCTTTGATATTTGATATATTGTAACTGTGCCGTACTCTTTGCGTTATGCAATCTTCTATACTCTTATTGCTGGAGCGTATGCTGATTGATCTCTTAACTTGTACTGTTTACTATCACTTGTTAATTGTTTCCTGTGTTTAGTTTAGCTATAGTTTGAACCTGGCGCAGTTTTAAATTTAATGTTTGTGGATAAAATTATTGTAGCTATTGATACTGATCTTATGTTTAATATTTAATAGTTTGACAGTCTTGTATTCTCGGGTCTAATGAATGACTATTTTGTTTCTTAAATTTTCTGGTGGACTACTGTTGCTTTTGCAAGTCATAGGATTTTGACTCTCCATTCTATTGACAGACGAAACTAAAGATATTTCAAAAGTAGCTTTGCCTAGTTCCTCACAGAGCTCTACGTCTGCATCAGATGTAAATGTCGAGAGAACTATTAATGGCCAGCCCACGCATGATTTAGGCTACCACTCTCAAGACCTCGCTAAAAGCAAACCAAAATTTAGGTATTTTCATTTTACGTAGTATTTGGGGAATCAACTCCTTTTTTTATTAACTATATTAGTTTGGTATTTGATTCCATTTCCTGCTATCGATGAGGTAATTCTTTGTATGTTTTACTTTCTATTAGAGTCTTTGAAGGATATTTTTGGTGCCATTATGTTATCCTAGCATTTGGTAATACCGCCTTGTCTTTTTAAATATTCATTGCAATGAAAGAACTAGTATTTTTTTTTATTTCAGTTGGATTACATTAAGGATCAGCTTTAAGTTCATATCCTTTTCTTTTAGTCATTGATATTCATATTAGACCTTTGCTAGTGTATGTACCTTGGTGTATGATATTCTTCTTGTTGATAAGACTGGAGAGGGAGTTGATGAAAAACTTGAATTATGAAGCTCAACCTTAGAGTGTAAAAGTTTTCATTTGAGTAGATCTAAAATCAAATGCTTGGAGCGTAATTTTAGTAGTAATAGCTCTAGTTGTGAGATTGTGATATTGGGTGATCAAGTCATTTAAAGGAGTGCACTTTTTAGATTTTTTTGATCTATTTTTCAAAGCGAAGGTGAAGTAGAAGGCGATATTATTAGTAGAATTTAAGTTGGATGGTTGAAAGTGTAGAAATGCGGTAGGCCTATTGTGTGATAGAAATGTACACCCCAAACTTAAGGGAAAATTTTATAAGATAGTAGTGAGACTGCACCGGCGCTCGGGTGCAGTGTTAAATGGGCAAGGGTTCCCACATCATGGACGGATGTGGGCAAAGAAGCTAGTCCATAAAACTAAAATTATGATAGGAGCTTGGAATATATGGTACCCTTACAGATAAATTAATGGAATTAATAGATATTATGATTCATAGGAAATAAATATTCTATGCATTCAGAAAATTAAATGGGTTGGAGAGAAGGCTAAGGAGATTAACAGTTTAGGATTTAAATTATGGTATTCTGATAAGAGTCATACTAGAAATGATATAGGTGTGATTATAGATAAGAGTTTAAAGGATAATTTTATAAAAATTAATAGAATTGGAGATAGAATTATATCTTCAAAGATTGTTGTTGATACTAAGATTATTAATATTATAAGTGCTTATGCTCCTCAAGTAGGTTTGGATATGTGCTCAAAATTAAAATTTTGGAATGACTTAGAAGAATTAATGCAAAAGATACCTCTTGAAGAAAAAAATATTTATTGAAGAAGATTTAAATGAACATGTTGATAGAGAGGTAGATAATAAAAGCATTCATGGTGGTTGTGTTTGGAGTGACTAATGAAGGTGATAAGACTATATTAGATTTTTCTCTAGCTTATGATTTTGTAATTGCTAATACATTATTTAAGAAAAGAAATGAGCATGTCATCACCTATAAAAATGGATATAGTAAAACTCAAATTGATTATTTTCTTATAAAAAAATAGATTGTTTAGATTGCAAAGATTGTAAAGTTATTCCAAGTGAAAGTTTATGTACCCAACACCGCTTATAAGTTTTGGACTTTAAGATGAAGGGGGCAGAAAATAAAAAAAAAAGTAAAACGTTCTAGGATTAGATGGGGGCATTTAAAAAATATTGACAAAAATATTTTTGAAAGTAAGATACTAGATCTTAAGATTTTGTCTGTGCATGAGAAAACTAATGTTATGTGAGAAAAAATAGCTAATGATATTAAAAATATTGCAAAAGATGTGCTTGAAGTATCAAATGGAAAAGCTCCTAATAGTAAAAATAGTTGGTTGTGGAATCAAAATGTGCAAGAAAAGATAAAAAATATAAAGATTTGTTATAAAAATTGGTTTAAATATAAAAATTTTGATAATTGGGAAAGATATAAAGAGATATGTAAAGCAATATGCGATGCAAAGATTTTAGCTTTTAATGATTTATATAATAGATTAGATATTAAGGAGGGCGAAATATATATGTATAAGTTAGTCAAACATAGAGATAAGAATAGTAAGGATTTAGTTCAAATGAAGTGTATTAAGGATGAAGATCAAAAAGTGCTTTTATCAGAAGAGGATATGCAACAAAGGTGGATGAGATATTTTTATAAACTCTTCAATGAAGATTATGAGAATACGCTTGACTTTAGTGAACTTAGCACCCTAAATTGAAATAGAGATTTTGGTTTTTATCGGCGTATTAGTAAAACGGAAGTTAGAGAGGCTTTAAAAAAATGAAGTGTGAAAAAGCTGTTGGACCTGATGATATTCCTATAGAGGTGTGGAAATGTTTAGGAAATGAAGGAATTTCTTGGCTTACTAAACTTTTTAATATTATTTTGAACTCTAAATAGATGCCAGATGAGTGGAGAATGAGTGTGTTGATTCCTATTTTTAAGAATAAATGTGATGCACAAGATTGTGCGAATTATAGAGGAATTAAGTTAATGTGTCATACTTTAAAACTATGGGAGAGAGTTATGGAGCATAGGTTGCGACGTGATACTAATATTTCTCAAAATCAATTTGGATTCATGCCGGGTAGGTCTACTATGGAAGCTATACATTTATTGAGAGGTTTGATGGAGAAGTATAGAGAGAATAATAAGGATCTACATATGATATTTATTGATTTAGAGAAAGCATATGATAAAGTTCCAAGAGAAGTGCTATGGAGAGTTCTAGAAAAGAAAGGGGTTAATAATGCTTATATTCAAGTCATTAAGGATATTTATGCAGGAGTTGTTAGTTGTGTTCAGACACAAGGTGGTTTGACCAAGTATTTTCCTATTTTAGTTGGATTACATCAAGGATCAAACTTAAGCACATATCTTTTTGCTTTAGTCATGGATGTTCTCACTAGACATTTGCAAGAGGTTGTACCCTGGTGTATGCTTTTTGCTGATGATATTTTTCTTGTTGATAAGACTAGAGAGGGAGTTGAAGGTAAACTTGAATTATGGAGGTCAACCTTAGAGTCTAAAGGCTTTCGTTTGAGTAGATCTAAAACTGAATATGTGGAGTGTAATTTTAGTAAATAGTAGTTCTAGTAGGGGGATTGTGACTTTGGGTGATCAAGTCATTAATAAGAGTACGTGTTTTAGATATCTTGGGTCTATTGTTCAGAGTGATGGTGAAATGGATTGGGATATTATTAGTTGAATTCAAATTGAATGGTTGAAGTGGAGGAATGCATTAGGCTTGTTCCCTAAACCCTCAAACTTAAGGGAAAATTCTATAAGATGGTGGTTAGACCTGCAATGCTTTATGGTGCAGAATGTTGGCCATTAAAAGATAAGCATAATATTAGGTTAAGTGTTGCAGAGATGAGGATGCTCAGGTGGATGAGTGGCTTTACTCTTAGAGACAGGATACGAAATGAGCATATACGTGAAAAGGTTGGCGTAGCTCCAATGGAAGATAAGATTAGAGAGAGTCACCTTAGATGGTTTGGTAACATAAAACGGCGGCCTTCCGATGGCCCGATTAGGAAAATAAATGTATTAGATTTGACTTATGTTAAGAAAGGTAGAGGTAGACCTAAAAAGACCTGGTTAGAAAATATTAAAAATGACCTTTCTTTATTAGATTTTAATGAGAATTTAACTTTGAACTGTGCACAATGGAGAAAAAGATGTAGCCGACCCCACGTTGTGGCATAACAGCTTGATGTTGTTATTAGATTTTAACGAGAATTTAACTTTATGACGCAGAATGTTGTCCATTAAAAGAGAAGCATAAAATTAAGTGTTGCAGAGATGAGGATGCTCAGGTGGATTAGTGGCTTTACACTTGGAATGTGAAACGAGTATATTCGTGAAAAGTTTAGAGTAGCTCCAATGGCAGATAAGATTAGAGAGAGTTGCCTTAGATGGTTTGGTCACATAAAATGTCGGCCTTCCGATGACTTTGTTAGGAGACTAGATGTGATGTAGGTAAAAATAATTGCCTACAAATACAAAATTTGCAAGTCTTCCAACAGTATAAGCTAAGAGCCACATATAATAAAAAATATTCCCAAAATTACTATAAAATACTTAAAACGATAAATGACAACAAATACCCATAAGAAAAACCTTAAACTTCCAATAACCTGGATAATACGATAAGTAGAGAAGAAAGATACAGATGAGGTGGACACTTGCGGAGAGAAGAAATAGATAAGAAGCCCGAGACGAAGTTATAGAGAGGAGAAGAGAAGAAGAGGCATAGCTTGCAAGCTATCCAAAAACCCTCAGGTTTTCTTTCCAAAAATCACTTCATAACCCCTTTCTAAAATAGCCCAAAACAACCCCTATATATAGGTAAAGAAAGGGAACCAAACAGCCACTCAGTCGCCCACATGACCCAATCAACAAAGAGAAGAAAAGGCAGCATTTACTCATGTTGGGAGCCCAAAAGCCAAAAGAAACCAGCCATAAATATATGCAGGAATCGAACAATCAGCTAGGGACCCGAACAGGCATAGCCAAGAAACCGAATAGGCACAACAAGGGACCCGAACTGGTAGCAAGGGGAACCGGGAAAGCAAGGAGCAGGGAGCATGAACCAAATCAGCCAGCAGGCTAATTAAATTTCTGCCGACCCCCCCTTTGCCTACATCAGATTCTCCCCTGGTTGTGAAAACTCATCTTCCGATGAGTTCGATTCAGATCATGTAGGTTGGTTCATCTGGAAAGTCTTCATGCTGGCTCTTTTGTATCCTAATTTGAAGTTCTTGTAGGCTGGTTGCGTGAACTGCTCATTATTATAAACATATGTTGTCTAAATACTTAAAAAAAAAAGGAAGACTTGCACCACAACCAAAGCTCTGCTACCAAATTGATGTAAGCAAAAACACAAGAACATTAGGGTTGCACAAAACTATACGTCTTCCTTAAACATAAGCTAAACAAAGCAAAACTACAGATTATAGGTAACTTTTCATAAATAAAAGCTAAACAAGACACTTTAAAACTTATAGTAATTTTGAGACGAAAGATACATTTGGAGTGGTCACTTGTGGAAAGAAGAAAGAGATAAGAAGCCCGAAATGAAGTCATAGAGAGGAAGGGGAAAGAGAAGGCTAGCTCGCAAGCTAGTGAAAACCCGCATGTTTCACATTCCAAATATTCTCTCCAAAATCTGCTCTCTAAATGCCACAAAACAACCCATATTTATAGGTGAAAAGAGGGAGCCAAACATCCCAAACCACCTTCAGCCGAACCAACCAGAAAAAGGGAGACAAAAGGCCAAAAGACATAGCCTGGTACAGCACCCGAAAGGTCATGCGGGAAACAGGAACGGATAGCTAGGGGAACAGGAACAGTTAGGCGGAGAAACCGAAGGCCAAACAGAGGGGAAGAACCAGGACCACTTCCATTTATGAGCTAAAAAGGTATCTGAACTACATAGCAACATAATGAGCTTAGCTAAGTAGAAGAACCCAGCAGCTCACCAAAGGGGCAACTAAACCCGAGACATTCAAGCCCAGACCAAGGAACCAAATCAGTCGATCCCCCCCCCCCCCTGCCTACATCAAATTCTCCCCTGGTGGAAAGTTCTCATCTCCTGATGAGATAGAAACTGAACATTCCCTACGCCGAGAATTCTCCTTATCCAACTCTTCAATTAAGGTCGTGTACTTTCCTTGGATTTCTTCGCGTTCTTGCTTAAACTGAGCTTGAAGTTGATTCTTCTCTTCTCATATCTTTCAGCGCACAAAATCATATTTTCTTGAATTTTGAAGAGCTTGTTATGAATTAGATCCGTTGAACTTCCTTGCGTTGGTACCTCTTTGCTTATTGGAATATCCATTTAAAGACTCAAAACTAAAAAGGAAGACACATTACAACCTAAATCTCTGATACCAAATTGATGCAACCAAAAGCACAAGAATATTAGGGTTGCACAAAACTATACGTCTTCCTTAAACATAAGCTAAACAAAGCAAAACTACAAATTGTAGGCAACTTTTTATAAATAAAAGCTAAACAAGACACTTTAAAACTTATATTAATTTTGAGACGAAAGATACATTTGGAGTGGTCACTTGTGGAGAGAAGAAAGAGATAAGAAGCCCGAGACGAAGTCATAGAGAGGAAGGGGAAAGAGAAGGCTAGCTCGCAAGCTAATGAAAACCCGCAGGTTTCACATTCCAAATATTTTCTCTCCAAAATCTGCTCTCTAAATGCCACAAAACAACCCATATTTATAGATGAAAAGAGGGAGCCAAACAGGCCAAACCACCTTCAGCCGAACCAACCAGAAAAAGGGAGACAAAAGGCCAAAAGACATAGCCTGGTACAACACTCGAAAGGTCATGCGGGAAATAGGAACGGACAACCACGGGAACATGAACAGCCAGACGGAGAAACCGAAGGCCAAACAGAGAGGGGAAGAACCAGGACCACTTCCATTTATGAGCTAAAAAGGTATCTGAACTACATAGCAACATAATGAGCTTAGCTAAGTAGAAGAACCCAGCAGCTCACCAAAAGGGCAGCTAAACCCGAGACATTCAAGCCCAAACCAAGGAACCAAATCAGTCAACCCCCCTGCCTACATCAAATTCTCCTCAGGTGGAGAATCCTCATCTCCCAATGAGATCGATTTTAAGATTTCCATCTGTGCAGCTAATTAAATTTCTGCCGACCCCCCCTTTGCCTACATCAGATTCTCCCCTGATTGTGAAAACTCATCTCCCGATGAGTTCGATTCAGATCATGTAGGTTGGTTCATCTGGAAAGTCTTCATGCTGGCTCTTTTGTATCCTAATTTGAAGTTCTTGTAGGCTGGTTGCATGAACTGCTCATTATTATAAACATATGTTGTCTAAATATTCAAAAAAAAAAAAAAACAAGAAGGCTTGCACCACAACAAAAGCTCTGATACCAAATTGATGCAGGCAAAAATATTTGTCTACAAATACAAAATTTGCAAGTCTTCCAAAATTATAAGCTAAGAGCCACATATAATAAAAAACATTCCCAAAATTACTATAAAATACTTAAAACGACAAATGACAACAAATACCCATAAGAAAAACCTTAAACTTCCAATAACCTGGATAATACGATAAGTAGAGAAGAAAGATACAGATGGGGTGGACACTTGCGGAGAGAAGAAATAGATAAGAAGCCCGAGACGAAGTTATAGAGAGGAGAAGAGAAGAGGCATAGCTCGCAAGCTATCCAAAAACCCTCAGTTTTTCTTTCCAAAAATCACTTCATAACCCCTTTCTAAAATAGCCCAAAACAACCCCTATATATAAGTAAAGAAAGGGAACCAAACAGCCACTCAGCCGCCCACATGACCCAATCAGCAAAGAGAAGAAAATGCAGCATTTACTCACGTTGGGAGCCAAAAAGCCAAAAAGAAACCAGCCATAAATATATGCAGGAACCAAACAATCAAGCCAGGGACCCGAACAAGCACAGCCAGGAAACCGAATAGGCACAGCAAGGGACCCGAACAGGCAGCAAGGGGAACCAGGAAAGCAGGGAGCAGGAACCGAATCAGCCAGTTGGCTAATTAAATTTCTGCCGACCCCCCCTTTGCCTACATCAAGATGTATTGATCTGACCTATGTCAAGAAAGGTTGGGGTGGACCTAAAAAGATTTGGTTAGAAAGCATTAAAAATAAACTTTTTAATTAGATTTAAATGAGAATTTGACTCTAAATAGGACAATGGAAAAAAATGATTCATGTATCTGAGTCCACGTAGCGGGATAAAGGCTTGTTGTTGTTGTTTTCTGCTAGAGCTCTCTAACTTGATGGAAGTACAGTTTTGATTTTTTTTTTTTTTGAGTAATATGATTTTCAAAGTTGGTTATTTTAATGATCGGAGAAAACTAGAAATGAACGGGCTAGATCCTTTCTCTACAAAGTTTTAAGCATCTTTATATTAATTGTAAAGTTTATATTTCTTTATGTGGAATGAATTGTTGGTATGTTGCGGAAGGTGAACTGTGAGTTTAGCCACATCCATTCGGAATTGTGAAGTGTAATTTAACGTTGAATCGAAGATTTTAAATAGAGTGGGTGTAGATGTTATGCAAGAAGGATGTGCCATTGTTTATCTACGAAAAAAATTTAGGTCGGCACACACAAGGTCATGCTTTTGAGATTTTTTTTTTTTTTAAATTTGAGGTTTTCATGTTGAAAGCTGCAAAACAAAGGGTAAGGATGAAGTTGATGGAATAGCCGTGGTTAGCCTGATTAGGAAGAGTGAAATGTAATTTAATAGAGTGATGATTATATATCAGAGGAGTAGATTTAGTTGCATGGAGGGATGCAAGATTTGCCACTGAGGCCTGTACATGCAATGTTATTCTTTTGAGATTGTAATATTTTTCATGTCTTTTTTTGTCTTAACCTTTTACGGCTTCTTTAGTAGAAGTGGTGTAACCAAATGATTAGAAAGATTTTTTTATATTCGTAGCTCTGCCTTTCTTAGGAGCTGTTATTGCAAGATTTTTGTTTTCTTGCTAAAGTTGTAATGTAATTAGTGCAGTAGCTGACCCTAAAAAATTGGGATAAGGCTAATGATGATAATGATCTGTTGTTGCTTCAGTATTATTTCTAACTGTTAATTTTTTGGAAGTGCAGGCAAGATTTCTATAATTCCTCGATGGAAGTAGTTATGACTATTTTTGCAAAGGGCATCCCTCCAAAAAATGTGCATATTGAATTTGGTGAACAAATTGTATGTCTATTTACGGGGTCTTGTATATATTTTTGGTTCTACTTGCATTTTCTAGTTTTCTGAACTTGATTTCCATGATTCATAAGATCTGCCTTCTAGTTTGATACTGGGATATTTTCTATGTTTTCAGTTGAGCGTTTCCATAGATATACCTGGTGCAGACGCCTTTCATTTCCAGCCTCGCCTATTTGGGAAGGTATGAGGATGGCATTAGGTATTTATGCCAACTTGTTTTTTTCCTTTTTTCTTGCTTCGTATATTGCATGTTTCCATGCTGATGGTTTTTATCATTCACAAACATTTCATTATCATATTTTGTTATTGATGGTGTATTCCAACATCTTGTTGATTTCAATGCTGCAATGAATATTTGCTGATCTAAATTATTCGTTGCTTTAATTATTTTAGTCTATAGACTTATTTCTTTTGTAGTGTTATAAAGCATGCAAAATCATCATTGAATAATGCTCGTCAGCTGAAATTTTCGAGGTCTAAATACTCTTACTAGTTATCTTGCATCAATTTGTGCTGTAGCACAAGTCTCAAGTTTTAACGAGTGCTGTATGAATGGTTTGAATCTCTTGGATTTTGTAGTCATTTATATGTTTTTTATGACACTAGTAATATTTAGGGTTTGATTTCTTCATTAGCTTTGGTATATTCTCATCTGTTGTCCTTTAAATATATTGCATAGATTTATAATCAGGAATTTTTTATTCCTTGTTTACTTGTTCATTTTCCAAAAGTTTTTCTTCTGAATATCTTCTTTCTAGAAGCACCCATAGATAATTTTGACGCACAATCCTGCAACGAGATCAAACTTTTGCTGAGATATTACTTTCATTCATAGAGTTTTATCTTTTCTGTTGTGGCTATGCTCTCACTTATTTAATGGTTGCTTTACCAGATTATTCCTGAAAAATGCAAATATTTTGTTTTGCCTGCCAAAATTGAGATACATCTGGTAAAAGCTGAAGCTGCGGCATGGCCATCCTTAGAGTATAATAAGGATAAAGCACTTCCTCAAAAGATTATCGTCCAATCAGGTACTTTAAATTTTTACATTATTTGTTATGTTATTATTGACATTAATATTTGTTGCTATATTTTTCATATTTAGAAAAGGACCAAAATAGTCCCTCAACTCTTTATGAGGGACCAAAATGATCCCCAACTCTTTTGAGAGACCAAAATAGTCCCCAACTCTTTTGAGGGATCAATTTGGTCCCTCAACTCCTTAAACAGTACCTATTTGGTCATACCATTAACTTTTACTGGTAAACTTGGATCTACCGAACACACAACGGGGGTATAATCGGAAAAAAAAATTGTAGAAGCTTTTCATTATACACAAGTGAATTGTTTGAACCCTCCAGTAGCTTCGAAACCCTAGCCACACTGGACTCCAACGTCTTGCAGTGCAGCGTGTGTGAATAGCAGCTTCAACCCAACGTCCCGCAGTGCACGTTGACGGATTTACGAGATTTGGCCGAAGAAGTGCGCGAAAGGTATAAATATGGTTACCTTCACAGTAGCTCCTGTCGTGACTTTTGATCCAACATCGTCGAAGGAGGCGAAGAAGCTTATTTAGCGACTCTTTCAGCACTACTTTTAACCCGTCAAACTTCACTTCACATGAGGCACACGAAGCCAAAACAGGCACGAAGAAATGGCGAGGAGGAAAAAGCAAAACTGAGAAGATGAAAAGCAAAGTCTTAGATTAATGAGATAATTAGCAATATAATTAGCAATATAATTAATAATTAAACTAATTAAAGAATTCTTTAAATTTAATTAAATCATTAGTAGGAGTATTAGTTAAATAATCAGTTATTTAAATAAATTGACTAATTAATTAAATTATTAATATTATTAGATATCAAATACTTATTAAATTAACACCTAAATAAGTAATTTAATAATTAGTAATTAAATTATTTAACAATTAAGCTAATTTCTAATTAAATTATTTATCATTATAACTTGTTGACTATAATTATAGTTATAATTAATAAGGAACTAGTACTTAACATGCAATTAAATTAATAACACATTAATTTTAATTTTAATTATAGTCAATAGTCGTCTCGCAGTTACTGTTATACTGCTTCATGGCTTTGCTGGTTTCGACACTCTATTTGAATTTTTTATACGTGGAAATGATTAGAAAATTTGAAATTAAAGAAAAGTTTAATAAAATATTTTATAAAAATTATAATTCTTAAAAAAATATATTTATTAAATATTTTAATTAAAAATGACCAAATTACCCTCATACTTAACTGCATCAACTTTATCATTAGATGGCAGGACCAAATAGGTTTCATTTGGAGGAGTTGAGGGACCAAATTGGTCCCTCAAAAGAGTTAGGGATCATTTTGGTCCCTCACAAAGAGTTGAGGGATCATTTTTGTCCTTTTCTGTTTTCATATTTTAGAGAATTTTGTGTGCTCAAAATGTTCTAGCTACGCTATTATATCTATTTTTTAATTTAATTATGTGGGTTATTTACTTTATCTTGTCGATTACATTAATTTTTGTATCTATGCTATGATTTTAGGATATTCGATTTTTTACTCTTTTCTATACTCACGTACTCCTGTTATATTAAAATGTTTATCTGATTTATAAGCATCTAAAAATGAATTAGCTAATTAATGCAATGTGTTCAATTTTTCCAGAGATAGAAATAAATTAAAGGTTTCAGTGAGAATGTATGTTTTGTGGTAGAGTGTAGTTGAACACAATGGCAAGGCTATATGACTAAGTTTTTAGACACCTTGTGACATCAAGATATGATTGATTTTTCTTGCAAAGGTGTTTGACTGGCGTATGAAAAGAGAGGGGGAAGGAATGAAGGATATGATTGATGCTTTGAATATTATATGCAAAAGAAAGCTATTAAATGGTTAAACTAGAAGAGTAAAGTAGATATTATTTATTAGATATGACTCTTCTTGGTTGGCGTTTCCTTTCCTCTTAGAGCTCATTTGGTTAATCAAAGTTAAAGTTTTTTTTTTTTTCTTAAGTGGTGAATTTATTCATTTTTATCATTTGGTTGAACCTATTTAGAAACTGAAATAGGTTTTTAAATCTATAAACACTTTCAAAACAAAAATTGGTGATTTTATTTCACATTTAACATGAGTGAAAACTAGTTATTGTTTTCTAAACAACCAGATGTGCTCTTAAATGAATAATGCTTCTCCTTGATTTGCCCTTCTCAAATCTTTTTCCTTAGGTTTGATGTGACTATAGTCAAGGATAAAAAGTTTGAAATTATTCTAAAATTATTTGTATGTGATCATTTTAATTTCAGATTATCTAATGTAATCAATATAATCTATTGACTCTTCAAATTTGATCCGAAATAGTTCTTATATTAAAATCATTGTGTAAATTGCAGAAAGTGGTCAGTACAAGAAGGCATGGGAGGAGGGTATTTTAGAAAAATAAAAGTTTATATATATTTTTAAATTACTATTTACAATCCATAATATCGCACACTTAGCTTGTTGAACAAGAACAAAAAATCGTGGAACAGCTGAGGAACTAATAGCAAATAGCACTGTAAGAAGTTGCCATCTAGCGATGGTGTATGTTGGAGGAGCCAATGACTGTGAAGAGCTTCTGCAGCAAATTTAATGACTATGAAGAACCTCTTGGCTGGAGTAAGTGGCAGCCAAAACTACAGCAGCTTCTGTTGAAGTGTTCGCGAGGCTGACTGGTAAGAGTTTTGCTATTTTTTTCTCAATCAACGAAGGGATTATGATGGTTCCCTATAACTAAGCTTTGTTATTGGTACACAATGCTGGAGAGATGACAACAGCAGATCCATCGCAAGAAATACCACCAACCATCAATAAGGAGGTTCTAGGAGGGTCAGCTTTTTTCATCAATTATTTTCTATGAAATTTGTGTTTGTTATTGTAAAGTAGAAAAATTATATGCATTAGTTTTATTGTTGAGTATTTGAAAATAATAATGGAATGAGTCAACTAGAAAAATAAGAGAGATTGGAAATGTTATCAAAATATTATGTAGTTTCCTATATTGCACCGATACACCTATTTATGAAGGCGTGATATATCGGATACGTGTCGGACACGGATACACGTCCGATACAACACTGATACGTGTTGGATACGGTAAAGCCGTATCCAATTAAAATATTATTTATTTCAAAAGGACACGAGTATCTGATACGCGTGTCCCATTGAAAAACAAAAAAATTCCGCAAAAATGACGCTCGTATTTACTTCGCGGCTGCGAGCGTTTCTCATTTCTGAACCCCCCTGCGAGACGAGGCGTTATGGCTTCTTCGTTTCTACGACCACAAGCGTGCATCTAGGTTTCTTCTTCTTCTTCATTTCGTCGAAGGAGCAGAAGAGGAGAGCCGACCGACGCCGAGCAGGCGAGATAAGGGCGCATGCAAGACGAGGCGAGGCGATACGCGAAAGGAGGGTGTACACGAGACGAGGCGACGCAAGACGAGCATTCGTTTACGCGAGAGGATGCCAGGCGACCGCAAGCTTCGTTTCCATCATTGATTACGCGAGACGAGACCACACGAAGGTTCGGATATATGATGTTTTTAACAACAGATGGCTTTGATAGTTTTTATATCTCTAACCATCTTTATTCTCGTAGCATAATTCAAAATTTTACCAATTTGAGTATGAAGTTATCACTTATTGCACATGGAAGTCGAGCTGTCTATTTTAAGATTGGTTTTTTCTATCCTGTATTGGTGTTTGATGTCTAGAGCATGACAAATGAATGAATATTTTTTGCTAATTTACTTGAGTAAAATTAGCTTTTGTTCTATAAATTTTTATCATTATGATTTCATGCTCTAACTTCTGAACTTCTAAAGATGTTGCTTTCATTTTTTTTTATCATTTCAAATATTATGTTTCGCTTGCTTTCTTACTTTTTATGTATGATTTATAAATTATAATGACGTGTCCGCACCGTACCCGTATCCTGCATTTTTAAGAATTGACGTGTCCCATATCCGTATCTTGTCGTATCCATGTCGCCGTATCCGTATCGGTGCAACATAGGTAGTTTCTGAATATATTAAGGATTCAAATTTCTCACAACTATTAGGTGGTTTAACTAAGATTGATTTCGAAATGGGAAATGTTGATAGGGATGTAGAGATAAATGAGAGTAGTTATGATGATGATGAAGAGTAAGACAATGAATTTGATGGATTGTGAAGAGTTTTATAATAACGACTATGAGATTTGTGTGGATGATTATTGTTCCAAAACATTGTAGATCTTTCTATCGAATTTACCGCTTCTGAGGAAAAGAGCAAGCAGAAAATTGAGATGTCCAATACAAAGCCAGATGAAATTGTGATGGTATTGTGAAATTGATTACATGAATTTCAGTGATAAGCTAGTGTCATAATTCTGATGAAGACAGTAATACGAAAGGGCTATTTTTTAATCTTAGTATAGAATTAGAGAGTCATAAAATTTGAGTGGGAATGTTTCAACGGTAATGTGTTTAAACATGCTCTACACAAATTTTCAATTATGAGGGGGAAAGTAATTATGTTTGTGAAAAATGATAAAAGGTGCAGGATTATTTATAGGAGATACAATTGTTCACATCTCTTGTATATTTTCAAATATGAGGGAAGCAGTCATGGCAAATAAGGGCATTATATTACAATAGCTGTGACAGTTATGAATAATATTTTATATCATCCATGGAACTCTTTATCTAAATAAAATCCACATTTTTAATAGGAGTAGTACACCATTTTAAAGCTCCACATTACAATATATATAACAGTAAAATCAATTGCTAATACAATTATATCAAACGCAAACAAAAGGGAACCATCCCAAATTTTATTATTGTTTTTTCTTTAGGAGTGTCATGTAGGCCTTTTAAATATTCTTTCCTTCTTCAATGTGATAATCATGGATGTGTAAATTTCATATTGGTCTTTGATAAATTAAATTTTGTCTTGAAACAATCAATTTCTCTCTCAACTCTCCCCAATTTTGCTAGCAATCTAGTTATCAACTCATTCTTATTAAAACATATTGGATCTTCTCAATATGATTTGGTATAGTACCATTTATAAAATCTACAATCTTTAAAGTTCTTATTCATAATATTTAAAAAAGGGCTAGAATTGTAAACAATAATCTTTAGAAAACATAATTGCAATAATAAAATGCACGTACCTCTGAATTAATATACAACAACAACAACAACAACAACAACATCAAGCCTTTGTCCCACTACGTGGGGTCAGCTACATGAATCCTTTTTCTCCATTGTGTCCTGTTAAAAGTCAAATTCTCGTTTAAATCTAATAAAGAAAGATCATTTCTAATATTTTCTAACCAAGTCTTTTTAGGTCTACCTCTACCTTTCTTAACATAAGTCAAATCTAATACCTCTACTTTCCTAACTGGGTCATCGGAAGACCGCCGTTTTATGTAACCAAACATCTAAGGCAACTCTCTCTAATCTTATCTTCCACCGGAGCTTCTCCAACATTTTCACGTATATGCTCATTTCGTATTTTATCTCTAAGGGTAAAGCCACTCATCCAAAAAAATATATGGGCAAATTTCCTCCTAGGATTTTTTGTTGTCCAAGAGGTTAAAAAGAGGCAATCTAGAACAAAATAACAATAAATCACATGGACTTCCTTATTTCTCTTAATTGATGATGAATTGCTTACTTTTAAGTATAGAATTTGTTCGGATTGGAAAATAATTTAATGAAATAAAAAAAATCAATGTATTGCTATGGAAGATATAAACTAAATATATTTCATCCGATTGAGACCACATCACATTATGACTTAAATGGAAGCAAGATAGAAATAAGTATTAGTATATAAGAAAAAACATCTAGATCCACAACCTTTACCTTAAATGTGATCTCCCTTCTCATTTGGCTCCATCTCTGTTGTTCAATATGAAATAGATTAGGAGGAATCAACTATTGTAGGAATTTAAAGGAACCATTTATATACTTGAGTTACCAAAAATACCTTCAAAATTCACCTTTGGTATCAAATTTTATTGAAGTTTCCATCAAATTATAACATAGGGATCTGTTAGGCGTAAGCCGGCCCAGGAGGGGCCGGCTGGACCGGTCCAGCAGGGACCGGTCCGGTTCTACACCCGCCGGCCCAGGAGCGGGAACCCAGCGGGCGGAACCAGCCGGGCGGAAGCCTGGGAAGGGGGCGGGGGTTCTGTGGACCCATTGGGAGGGAAATTTTGAATGGGAAGGGTTGTTTAGACATTTTGTAATACTCCTTTATGGTTAATTAGGAGGATGGGGGGAAAGGGAGGGGTATCATGAATTTGAATGTATTTTTGAGATCTAGGGTTTTTTGCTTGGGCTCTTGGCGTTGCCGGAGATTAGGAGAGTTGTTCTTCCTCTCGAATTGAAGAACATTGTATCTTGTTTGTTGCTTTTGCTTGATTAGTGAAAATCCTTGTGTTTCTCTCAGATTTTATTGTGTTTTTGGTGAGATTTTCCGCTGTTTTCTTAGATCCATAGGAAATACTTGAGATCTTCAAGTATTTCCTATCAGGATCATTTGCGATCAAATTTGAGGTGTTGAGATTAATCTCGAGACGAGATAGTTCATGACTGGACCATTTTATAAATAGTCCATGGATCATTTTAGATTTTCTTTCTACTAGTAAAGAAAGTAAGGGGGGAGAGAGTCAAGGGAGGGAGGAGGGTGTCAACCACTAGATAGTAAGAGAATTAAAAAAAGGATTATTGTTTTTAATCATGAAGATACCTACAAGAGGATGTTTTGTTAAACCTTCACATGAATTGCTAGATAACATCAAAATTTAAAAACCTAGTTCTAATTTTTTGCTAAAAATGGAAATTAAGATATGAAGAATTAAAATAAGCTGAAAGTTGACCTCATCTTTCTAGCTTCCCTCTTTAATTGACTTGTAACCACTTAGACTTTGTTCTCTCTTGCAATTTTTGCTAGCTAATTTAGAGTTTAGACACATTAGATCTTCCTGGATTATGGCTCCCCTATTAGCTACATTTTACTCCATTAAATTCGAGTTGGAGATGCATAAAGTTCCTTTCTCAATGGTCTTTCTTAGTAATATTGAAGGCTTCATTCGCTCCACTCTTAGAGACTACTTAATTGAAAAGCATTAAGAATGTAAGGGGAAATGTTTTCGTGCGTTTTTTTTTGGGTGATGAAAACTAAATGCAAAGTAAAATTCTATGTGCTTTAAACTACCTTAAATGATTTATTTTGCCCTAAAAAAATACTCAAATCGAGTGAATTTCTTTTACTTCATTTTTTCTAATTTGCTCGTCCTTGTTGTTCATCAACCTCATGAATGCCTTTTGACCTCATTTTCTTTCCTCGACATCTAAGAGGATTGTTTTGGCTTTTGACATTCATAGGCTTGAATATTAGCATTCAGATCGAGATGGGAATGATTGATGAAGAGATGCTAGGGGAAAAATACCTAATTGATTGCTCTTCTTCAATTGAGGAGTGTTTGCACGAGAGAATTTCAAAGATCATCAAATCCTCTTAACCAGGTGTCGAGGTCTATACTTTTTATAACCCAACAACTCTTTATTTTCATCAACCTTTGTGATGATGGTATCGAGGTCTATACCTTTTATAACCCAACAACTCTTTATTTTCATCAACCTCTATGATGATGGTATTCTTTATATTGGACAAATCAATATGGATATTGGACCTAGGATTCAATTTCTCAAGCATCTTTCTGCTAAAATATGATGAAGAGTACTCTTGCCAAGACCTACAATTTTAGCAAAATCCACTTCATGAACTCGAGCTCAAGATGGAGTTATCAATCCGAGGCTGCGCAATGATTGACATGATAAACATTGAGTGGAGGAGGTTCATAAGCTTGCGATCGGTAAGATACCCCTGATTTTTTCTTTCTTTTAATATGATTTTATCTTTTCCCTCGTCCCGCTCTTCTAAAAGTGTTCTAATTTTTGTTTGCCAATTCTAAAGATATTCATCCAAATAAAAATAATAACCTCTTTGAATTTATTGTACATGCAACCAAGTACTTCAAGGAAAGCATACTCCAATGTGTTTATCTTAAATTGTATTATAAACTATGATGCACAAACATGGACACGAAACATGTTAATTATTGAGAATATTGGACATGGATTTGGGTTGAACACTATTGTAATTTTTATATCTTAATAGTAGTGTATAGAAATTGAATCAGTAGAATATTAAGAATAACTAAGAAATAATAACTCATTTAACTAATATTTGTGCTTAAATTGATTAATATTAAGATGTCAAGAGTTGAGTGATGATGTCATGTGTCATGCATGTAGAAGGGAGACGACAATGTTGTTTAGGGTCGGGCATCAATGTTGTGCAATAGGCATTGGGGGTCGATGCCAACATGGTGTCCGGCGTTGATGTCGAGATAGTGTGGAGGCTTGATTATGGGTGTATAAATTGCTGGTGTCGAGTGTCAATGTCAAGACAACGTCAGAATTCGACTTTGATGATGATTTTGAAATGTTGATTTTGTGAAGGCATCATACGTCGATGTTAAGGTGGCATCGGACATTGTTGTGAAACTCTAGTTGTGACCCGCCAGAGAACTGAAAATGGGAATGCTCGAGGAATGGGATATTAAGTGTGAGCGATTGATTTCGGGTTATGGAGAAGAAATAAGATATTTAGTTTTTATTTTTAAAATAAATAAAAAATTTAAATACAAGAAATGTTATTTAATTTTTTTAATAAAATATTCAAAACACGTGTGCCAAACAAACATGTCCAATTTATTTTTAATATCTTTTTAATCTGACAGATCTTTGGTGTGTTGGACACGTGTCGTGTTTGATACGTATCGGGCACTGCATTCATCTTTGAGGAAAATATCGGTGCATCGTAGATTATAAAAATGCATATTTTAAATGCATGATACCAAATGGCCCCTTAGTTGTGCTATTTTTGCTTTGTGTTCATTAAGCTCTGTAAGGTTCTCTAGGACTATTTTAGGAACTTGCTATCTCTATTTGAGATGTAGGATGTAGGCATCTCAATATGCTTCCATGACCACTAGTGGCTGCTACTTCTCCATTTATTGTACTCTTTTAAGAAATTAAACTTGCCATCTTATTGAACCGAAACATGTAGCATCCCTTCTTGGACTTGGGCAAGCCTCCAAGTTGATGTGGAAGCTATGCTGAGGTTAATTTGGTACCTAGATGAATTCTTAAGGCCAACCTGTCATTTCACAAATTTGGAAGTGTTGTAGAAGGGACATCCTCTATAACAATCTAATTGCTTCTTTTTACAACACATATTTCTCACGAGATTCAAGGACCTTTTCTGCTCAAAGGTGTCTATTGTCTGGCCACCCTTGATTTATGATTCCCTTCCGCATCCCAACAAGTCTACAACAGTTTTAGGATGCACAATTGATGGCCATGTTAGAGTAGATCATATTTCATGAAGTAAGCTATGGCACATTTTATTGTAGCAAGTTGAGTTTCTCCTTGAACTCAAGAGCATTTGGGTACAACTTCTTATGCTTCCAAATGAAACAAAAGCTAGATTAGTTCAATCACAAATAAAGTTAGGGCAATTGTAATATTTGGTGGCCTAGATGGCATATCAATCATCTCGTTTTAGGTATTCTTTTGTGCTATCATTAAGAAAACTGTTTTAGGCACTCCATCCACTTTAATATTTCGAAAGTTATTGCAACTTAGACTCATTTTGCAAGTGTTGATGTGGTTTATGATTTGTTTGTAGCATTGTCTTCTTCACCGTTAATTGATGCCTTATTGATATGGAAATTCTTTGTTAAAAATGAGGTAGTTCTCATGAACTCGTTGTAGCATGTCATAATCTGCATCTTCTATACTTATTACAGCTTTAATTGAATAGGAAGCTGCATGTGTATCCAACTTGCATAGTCTCTACAAATTAGTAATGCTAGTATTGGTGTTTTTTTTTCCTTCTTGAGCGATTGGAAAGTGTTTCTGTTTTGCTCCTTGGGTAAATTTATACCCATCTTTTGTGGGCGTCAAGCGGAGCATCCAACATAAAAAATTGCTTTAAATTTTCATACATACTAATAAACACCTATGAAGCCCCTCACTTTTAGGCAATTTCCTGGTAGCCTTGACCTTGTTGGGGTTTATCTTCAACTCCCTTCACTTTCAAAATATTTTAGATAAACATGATGAAGACCACCTAACTCATACATCTGAACATTTAAGTATGCATTGGGAGTCTTCTAACATATTGAGTTCTGGTTTTGGGTATTGTAGATGCAAAGCCTTAACTTTCTTTGAGAGCGCTCGGTACTTCTATAAGAGATCTTTTATTTGGTGTTAGATTAAGAATCAACCCATGGATTTCAGAATTATTATTTACTTCTATATTTTCTCACAAGAAAGGAATACAAAACCATGGTAATTATTGGTAGTTCTACTGTTTGCTTAACAAAGATCAATATTCGTGGAATAGGTTTTATTAATTACAACCTTTTATTATCTTTTACAAGATGGTACTTATGTTGTCTGTTGTTTATAGAATTGTCTTATAGACAAGGTCTTCTAAGAATTACATAACATGCACCACATCAATGAATTGTTTGTTGATAACAAAATTTTAGAAGTACATTACATGATGTCCTTGTATCCCTTCTTTTATTTTGAAAGAATAAAAAAATTATCTTATATATTTTATAAACTCAACACATTGCTAGTTATATAGATATTAAAAAGAGTTATTGAAAAAAATAAACCCTTGATATACGAGTTAAATAAGTATGTTTGATTATTTTCCAAGAAGGGAAAAATAATTTGAGTAGTGATAAAACTTATAAACTTGGGGTCGGGAGTAGAGGCATGAATAACTTGACCAATGTTTAATTCAGAAAAAGTATAAACATCTACTTCCTTAGATAGACCCCTGAAGCAAGGTGTTAGGTGTGAACTTGTGGAAGTCCACAACTTTATTATTTTTCTTAGTAACTATGTTCTACTAGCTTCTTGGATTAAAGAAGATTCGAAGAAAAAACACCTTGACTTTGAAATCTTCTCTGGCATGTTCTTCCTCGTAGCCATGGGCCTTTAAGGTGATCTTTGGCTCAGCATTTTTAATAATGTCAAGCTCCTGTAACTCCCCAACAATGGTTATCAGTGTTTGGTCCTTATGCATTTTTGTTAGACTCCATTTCAGGATGGAACTTTTAACAATTTTGATTATTCTATTTTCTTGAATTTATAACAAAGAATATATAGGTATATGAAATTTTATTATTCTTTATTGACTCTTTGTATAAGCTTTCCCTTTTTTTAATTTTATATGACTCTCTTAGCTTTTGAAATATGTGTCCAAAACTTCAAGTGGGACTTACTTTCTTTAGGATCTTCAGCTTTCTAGTATATCCAATCTTGTCTGTGCTAGCCTGTTCGGGGAGGAAGCCTTCTTCATTCTTCGTTGGGTAGAGTTTCTTCGCTACGGTAGCGTAAGGCATGAATTTGATCTAGTTCAAATTTATCGGATAATATATATATGGTAAAGAAGATTGCCAATCATTTTTGAGGGAGCCTTATTCATTTTCTTAGCATGGCTCTTTCTAATTTTTGCGCTAATCTTGTTTTTTTTCCTATTTTGATTGCTATTGACCTAAGGCTAGCCTCAAAAATAGAATAGATGGGGAATATCTTCAATTCATGACCCATCCTACATGCAACCACACAATATACTTCAAGAAGGAAGATCTCTACTCAACAAAATTTTCAATTTTATTACATTTTTATGAAGTTATGATAATATGGTACACTTTATTTAGTTATTTCGTTTCAATGCTATTGTAAGGTCCACTCATCATCTTCATTACATCTAAGTTGAGTTTTGAATTTTTTTTTTAAACCAAAGCCATGCCATTATTGACATGTCATGGTTGTTGAATTAGAGTTTCATCATTTAAGGACATGGGAGGGCTATTTAAGGCAAGCAAAGGAAGTTTTATATGCATTAGTGTAATTATAGATGTGAAAATGTCTTGTCAAGTACTCCAAGCAATTGTCTACCTTGTCCGGATCAATTGAGTCATCATAAGTTCTTCTAATTTGAATGGGAGCTGATTTCTTTAGTGTGTTCTTGGTGAATCTTCTTCTTTTAGTTTATCTCCACATGGTATAGTTTCATCACCTCCGTCCTCTTCCTCTATAAAAATTGTCTGTTGTCCATGATGACCATGGCTAATAATAGCAGCATTAGTGGAATCCTAAGATGCAAGTGTTTTATATAATGCCATATGTTCCATTAGGTTTCACATCAAGGCTTCTAGTTTATCAATTCTAGTTTCGAGTCCTCCTTAAGAAGGGTTTCACTTTTGCTATAGTGGGGTCTATTGCTTCAGTTGGGTGTTGGGTTCTCATTCTAGTTTTTACCATTATGATTCTTCTTTTCCTACAGATTATATCTATATGCTCTGATAGCAATATATGAAATCCAATGCCAAGAGAGTTAGGGTTATGCAATGATAGAAATTTATCAGGGGCTTGAGGATGTAGGCTTCATGGTAGACTTTAGGTAGATGAAATAAGAAGGCTATTTGCCTTCTATTCATTAGGATTTTAGGCAACTTGCAAGATCAAAACAAAATTGAGTTGATCTTGCAAAGGGGTCAAACAAGGGATGACGAGAGAAGAGGACTGGATTTGATGCTTTGAGTTGGTATGTGAGATGCCAAGTAACACTTATAAGGGAGAATTATGAAATGTTGAGACCAGAGGATATGCTAAAAAACTTAATTTTTGGAGATAGGAGATTGCTCTTCATGGATGCTTCTTCTTTTGTTTCTCAGGTTTGTAGTGCCACCCAAGTAGAGAGAGAAGATACGAAATGACTAGAGATGAGAGAGAGAGAGTTTTCAGCAAAATAATATTTACTTTCTAATCCGAAAAGTGACTACTGGTGGGGTCTGTGTGTAGACATTTACATGGATTCATAGATAAGATCAAAATTCAAAAGCTACTTCCTAAATACATGCTACAAAAGAGGAGTCTAAAATGATAACTAAAATAGGTAAAATTTAGTCTTTATTCTATTAGCCGCTGAACCCTCCTAGGAAGTGAGAAAAGTAGTTATAAGTTGGAGATGATAATAAACTTCTTTTATAGTTTTTTTGCTCTTGGATAGCTTTTTAATGTGACATTTATGTTCCCATGCAATCCATGAAACGACACTTTGCTTTTTGGGCTTTGAATTTGACTCCAGGATTAAGGATCGCCCAAAAATTAAATATAGTTTTGGTTTAAATTAAGTTCAAATCAGAATCAACGGTCCCCTTAATGAGCTAGGCCTAGCTTGAAGAAGATCAATTTGAGATAGTTCTGACATTGGATTGAAATGCATGTTTATATGCAGGAGTTCATGCATACATATACTTTGAACATGTTTATATATGTATTAAACTATTAATTCATTTCACCCATTCAAAAATTTGAATGAAGGGTGGAAGATGTGTGAAGCTATCCTTCTAATAGAAGAAAGATACAAGCAGCCAAGCCCAAGAAGAGACATTCAGCCCACCATTAAATGCCCAAATATCCAAAAGAAAGCTAGCAAACCAAATTAATCATAAAGAAAAATAGAGCTAGCCTTTGCCTACATCAGACTTACAGGATGCTTTACTATGGGAAGAGTGCTAGTGTTGTATCACAGACGTTCTTTACTTGATTGAGTAGAAAACAGACATGAAATTTGTGCTTGCCATTCATGCATCTGCTTTATGGTTAATTTCCTTTGGTGACGTGACCTCAAATTACAGTATGGTGCTTCATAAACCGTAATGTCTGGCTTGAGATGACAAGTACAGCCTAAATGACCATGTTTGAAAAAGCGGTTTGAAGATCATCTGGGTTTTTGTTTTGATTATGAATCTGTAATATTGATCCGAGATCTTTTTGGCTATTTTCATTTTCACAGAAATTTTGGAGGTACAGCTTGTGATGGTTGTTCCTATTTCTTAACTTTGGTTTAACTAGTAGAGCTGCTGATGCCCTCATTATCTGGCTTTGAATCTGCAGAAATAAAAAATCAGAAACCTTCTTATCCATCTTCAAAAAGCAAAGTTGAATGGGATAAGCTTGAAGCCGAGGTTAAAAAGGAGGTATGCGTATTAAATTCATCCGATCACTTTTATATTCATTCTTCTCTTCAAACCTTAAACACATGCCCTTAGAACTCGTTACTGCTTGCCAAGTACTTCCACCGAATAATTTTTTGCATGATCTACCAGGAGAAGGAAGAGAAACTAGATGGTGATGCAGCGTTGAACAAACTTTTTCGTGATATATATCAGAATGCTGATGAAGACATGAGACGAGCAATGTGTAAATCTTTTGTAAGATACTGTTCAAACCAACTATTTTCAAATTGAGCAATTTTTCAGCATCCGTCGTTAAGCAAATAAGTCAACATGAGCTATTCATATTTCATAAACATAAAGTCTAATTGAAAGTCATACATATATTTTATAATATATATATCATGAAGTATTTATAAATATAAACATATAAATATGTAGATATAAATATAATCTAGCTACTTTAGAGTCAAACACGGTTGGAGAAGGTCTTGTTCATGTTTTGGTCATTAAATAAAATGCGTTTATGAAAGTTATTGTCAAATATGAGCTAATTATTCAGCTTAACAGGATTAACAAGTATAACGAGCTTTTTTAACTTCCCTGGATGAAGCAGATTTCTAATAAGTTGGCAACGATTTAAGCTCGTTTGGGACAGCTTTGTTACTGCTTCTTAAAGCAGTTTTTTAATTTAAAAATTAAAATTTTTGTACTAAAAAGTTACTTTAAGAAGCAATAAGAAAACCGTCCCAAACGAAGCCTCAGTTTTTGCTTTGTATGAACAGTTGCAATTGAATCCTATTTCTTTGCGCTGTGAATATAGGTTGAATCAAATGGGACTGTATTGTCTACGAACTGGAAAGACGTTGGTTCTAAGAAAGTGGATGGAAGCCCACCTGATGGTATGGAGATGAAGAAATGGTAAGAGTACTGTAGCACTTTTACCTCTTTCTCAGGGTATTTGAACCCGTTGTATAATCCCACCTTAACCTTAAGGACGTGCATTGTGTGGTTTTTTAGTCAGTTTTTGAGAATCTGCTGGAGTTTTTCAATAGAAGTTTCTGTAAAACTTGAGAATTTGCTGTTAGGTCTGATCTTGTTGCCGAAGTTAGCTGTGTTATGTTGCATGTATGTTTGATCTTATTGTTGCAGGATCTTTGTTAGTCAATAATAGATGCATTTGTTCTTGTTTGAATTTGGTTGAGCTTGTTTAAGATTCCTAGACCTAAACCTGGAATCGGCCTAACAAACTGAATGGGTGGTTAAATGACATCACTTAACCATTAGCAATAATAAGCTAAAGCCACCTTGAAATTTTAATGTATGACCACGAAAACGGGTCGCTTCTAGGAAAATGGATAATCGTCGAGACTAAGGCTTTGTTTGGGATGACTTTTTTACTGTGTCTTAAAACAGTTTTATAATACAAAAATTTTTAAAATTTCGTGAATTAAAAATTTTTATACTAGAAAGTCGTTTTAGAAAGTAGTAAAAAGTTGTCCCAAAAAAGTCTAAATGGTGCCTGTGATTGATGCTTTGTTTAAGGTTTTGTTTGGGATAGTTTTATTATTACTTTTCAAAATAGTTTTTTTTAGTATAGAAATATTTTGAAAAAAATATATAAAAAATGGTGGTCAAAAGATGTATCAAATGAAGCATAAATGGAAGAAGAGCTTATATGGGGGAAAAGAAAAGCTCTTGAAGGAGTGGCCTCTCATGGTAAGTGTTCATTTTACCCACCAAGGCTAGGTTGGTTGGTGGGCGAGCACGGTTGGGAACCCTCCTTTTCGGGTTTAAATCCCCTCTATTATGGTCTTGCCTCTTCAGTGGGGCGCAAGTGGGTTTGATACCGGTAGGTGGCCTCGTTAGGTCCGCTAAGGGATTAGTTATGCCATCAAATGCTCTCTTTGGAGTAGTAGCGGGTAGACACCTCCGTTTTAAAAATAATAATAGTATTTTAATGATTTTATGTTTATTTGTTTACATTCAAAATTAAACTGATTATGTATTGAGCTTTAGAGCTTATTTGGTTGTTTGCACATTTAAGAAATAATTAATTCATTTTTAACCATTTTAAGTCTGAAATTTAACGATCATCTTTAACAAAGTTTTGTAAAAACTTATGAAGTTTAAAATTAAAATTAATTTGTGATAAAATATGTTAAATTATAACGTTTGTTAAATTTAACATTTTTTATAACTTTTCAAACTATGATTTTTTAATTTTAATCAGCCAAGTGAGATAAGACGATTACCATGTTTGATTAGACAGTAAATGCAGACTCCTGTTAGATGTATTTTCCACCCCTACCAATGGCAACCCTGCCTAGGATTTTTGTCTTAAGCTTAAGAAAATGAAAGGGGATATTAAGAAGAATAAGTGGGCCAATTCCTCCATCAATTCTCATCTTGCTGGGCTTCATTGTAAGCAATATGATTGCTTGGAGAAGATTAATGTTGACCCCATGAATGTTCCCCTTAATGCTTCTCTCAAGTCCATCAATCTCCAAATTTTTGAATTTTTGACCATGCTAGCTTCTTGGGTGATTCAGAGAGCAAAAGCAAATTGGCTCTCTAATGGTGAGGATGATTTGAAGTTCTTATATAAAAAAATTCGTGCTACGAATTTTAGGAAAAATGCTGTTATTAATTTGGGATCTTCTTCTCCCAATACCACGAGATCTGAGGCCATTAACCCCATTATCAACCATTTCCAAGCTCTCTACAACCCCCCACCGCCGACATCTATTGACATGGCTTTATTCCCTGCTGGTAACACCTTGCCTACCTCTATGACCTCCTCTCTAACCCAGCACGCCTCTGATGAAGAGATCAAAATGGCAGTTTTTTCTGGAGCCTCTTCTTCTACCCCTAGGTCGGACGATTTTAATTTTCATTTTTATAAATCAGGATGGCACATTTTATGTCCTATGCTTTGCAAGGCTGTTAGGTCCTTCTTCCTCAAGGGATACCTTCCTAGTGGTGTCAAAGCCACGGTGCTTGCTTTGATTCCTAAAACTAATCACACAGCTAGTATTTCTGATTTTAGGCCGATGGCTCTTTGCAATATTTTCTACAAGATTATAACTAAGATCCTAGCGAACAGATTGAAGCCCATTATGCCATTGATTGTAAAAGATAACCAAGCTGGATTCGTTAAATCTAGAATCTCTACGGATAACATAATCCTTGCTAATGAGATATTTCGAAGTGCACGTCGAAGGGGGGAAAACAATTACCTTTGTGCAAAATTGGACATTTGTAAAGCATTTGATACAGTCTCAAGAGACTTCCTTCTTGTTAGGTTGGCTCAAAAAGGCATCCCTAGCATCTTCATCCAATGGGTCAAAGCTTGCATCACTGATGTTAACTTCTCCATTCTTATTAATGGTGCGCTCGAGGGTTATTTCCTTTCCTCTGCAGGTTTGAGACAGGGATGCCCCTTGAGTACTTACTTATTTTGTATTGTCATGGACGCTTTTTTCACCCTCATTGATGAAGGGGATTTTGATGGCATTGTTGTCGATGGCTTTAAAATCACTCAGCTTCTATATGTGGAAGACCTTCTGGTATTTGGCAAGACGGATTAGCCAATTGCAATAAGCTAACCCACTTCCTAAATATCTTTGCAAATGCTTCTAAGCTTCATGTAAATTATGACAAGAGCTCTATTGTTATTCCCAATACTATACATAATCAGTCTGTCATCTGCTGTGCATTATCAATCCCCAATGTTAACACTATGATCTCTTATTTGGGCATCCCTATCTCTTTCAAAAGACAGACTATTGCAGACTTTATGCCTTTGATGGAAAGCACCACGCGTAAGCTATCTGGTTGGAAAGCTAACCTCCTCTCATTTGTAGGTCTTTTGCAAAATTTTAAATTTACTATTCTTAACTCTATAGCCTATTGGATCCGTAGGTCTTTTTTTCCTAAAACGATTATCAAGTATATCAGGAAGCTTACCTCTAAATTTCTATTTTTTGGTGATGATGTGGCCTCAAGAAAGTTGCACTTGGTTTCCTGGGATAATGTCTGTAGGACAAAACTTTTAGGAGGTTTGGGACTGCATTCTTTACCGATTTTTTAATTTGGTTTTAACTATTCTATTATTAGCAGAGTGTATAACTGTAGCACCCCTCTTTCCCAGCGGCTGATAACTAGATACACCTCCCCTTAGCATCCCATCCCCTCTCATGCTACTAATTTCTGGAAATCTATCTGTAAAACTGCTGTCATCATTAAGCCTTATTTTCAGTTCAGGATCACCCCATCCGCTCCTATCTCATTTTTTCGAGATTACTGGTGTTATGAGGATGGTCTTCATGAATACTCCTCTAGTGATTCGAACGCTACTGTCAAGGATTTCATCTCTGGGAATGCTTGGAATCTGCCTGCTTCTATGTCACCTACTGTTGTTAATGCTATCCACTCTGTCCCTATTTGCGATTCCATTAGCGATTCCAAATAGGATCACCCCTTTACGTTTTTCTATGTTCGGATGACGGTGCCTTGTTGATGGCTTAAAAACTACAGATGCTCTCCACAAGCGCAACATTTCGGTTGATTTGAATTGCCTCTTGTGTTATTCTGATTATGAGAGCACTCCACACCTCTTTTTTGAATGCAATTTCACCTTCTCCATCATCTCCGATTTAATTCAAGGTTCTGGAACCTTACTTCTAAGACCCAACATTGCTCAACTCCTGGATTGGATTAATGATCTCTCGAGCACTTCTTCTGCAGCTAAAAGGCTCTATTTTCTATTAATCTGCTGCACTATTTATTTCATTTGGAGGGAAAGAAATGGCCGACGTTTTGGTGCGAATGTTAATAGCATCACTACCACACTCTCAATATTAGGAGAGCTGTTTTTGCTAAAGTTTGTAAGTTGAGAAATGGTGATGACCTGCTGGGGCTACTCTAATGGTTTTTCTTTTCTGTTGCTGTCGTTTTTGTTTTACCTGCCTGCTGGTTTTTGGACTGAGGGGTTTTATATGGTGGAGCCACGGACAATAATGTTTACCCGATCTCAGTTAATAGCTTTTGGATGGTCTTCAGGCAACCAGGATATTTTTTTTCGACTCTACATGCAGACTAATAATTTTGACTAAGTCCTGGCATATAGGGCTTACCTGTTTCTCTTCGGTTATTGTTTTTTGAGTTTTGGTTGTTTCACTGCTATGCTGCCCTCTTTTTGTGTTGTTTTTGTTTCTATTTTTGATAGGTTTGGGCTCTTTTTGAGCTACTCCCTCTTTTTGGAAAAATTATTCTGTGCGGACATCGGACGCATTCGGATGTCCGGTATGCTCGATATTTTAGTTGTACCGAGCAGTATCGACCGCGGCTCGGTATCGGTATCAGCTCGGTATTGGACATGACGCATTTTCATTGGAGTCCGAATGCATCCGATATCCGAACAGAATAATTTTTCCTCTTTTTGGTGGAGTTTTCTACTTTTACATGTAATTTATTTTCTTTAATATACGGACTTCTTCCAAATTTTTTCAAAAAAAAATATAAATGCAGACTCCTGCTTGTTAGTTGTAAAGTATACGTGTTCATACCACAGGATTCGCCAATTAGGAATTCCCGTGTGAAAAACTCTGGCCATCTCTCAAGGCATTAAAAAATTCATTTGCTTAGTACATATTGACCGGTTCAACTCGGTCATATTGTACAGAAAAAAGCAGAAGCCAATTCATTCCACCATGGTGAGCTATTAAATATTACACAAAATATTTTTCAAATTTTCTGTTGGCTTCGCGACGAAAGTTCAGATTGTTGATTTTGATTTGTTATTTGAGAGTTTTATCTATTAATTAAAAGATTTTGAATTCAGAATTTGTATATGTGATGTGTGCGTGTGAGCTAGGGGTGCAACCGAGTCAAGCCGGCTCGGGCTCGACGAGTCGAGCTCGATGGCTTAACGAGCCCGAGTTCGAACACTCCGCTACTTGACTCGATAGCTCGTCAAGTAGCTCGCGTAAGACGTGAGCGGGATTCGCTGCGGGAGCGAGATTTGGCGGCGGGAGCGGGATTCGCAGTGGGAGCGAGCTTTGACACGGGAGCGGGATTTGACAGCGGGAGCGAGATTCGCAGCGGGAGCAGGATTCGCCGCGAGAGTGGGATTCGCAGCGGGAGCGGGCTTCGCTGCGGGAGCGGGATTTGACAACGAAGGGGACGACGAGCGGGATTCACAAACGACGCAGGAGCTCGACGAGCCGCTCGACTCAACCCAATTCGTGAGACGAGTCGAGCTCGAGCTCATCTTTCGAGCTCGAGCTCGGTATTCGGAAGTCGAGCTAGACTCGAACACCCCCTGGCTCGAGCTCGACTCGACTCGTTTGCACCTCTAGTGTGAGCATTGGGCAGCTAATTTCAATGATTTTTTTTTTAATTTGAGGTGACTTGAAATGAAAATCAACTTGATTTCAGAATGTCTTGTTTGAAATTAACGCGATTGAATTTGGTTTTTTCTTAATCTTTTGTATAATTACTACCAAAAGTATCTCTCCTAAGATAACAGTTTTTTATGATAATAAGAGTTTAAAAATAGTAATAAAATTTATAACTTATTTGACTCTTTTAACCGTTACAAAATATATTTAAATTTAATAGGAATAAAATTTCTGCCCCAACCCAACTGCATTCTTTCTTTAAACCTAGATGCTTCGGCCTTGGCGGCAATCATTTATTCAATCGACATTTTAGGCTAATTTATTCGTTGAATTTTTAATTTTCATAGGGCACATTAGATGGTTTGGTCACATACGATAGCGTTCCGATGACCCAGTCGAGAGAGTAATGTATTAGATTTGAGTTATGTTAAGAAAGGTAGAAGCAGACTTACAAGATTTGGTTGGAAAATATTAGAAATGATCTTTCTTTATTAGATTTAAATGAGAATTTGACTCTTAATGGAACACAATAGATATAGTTGACCATATATAATAAGATAAAGGCTTGATATTATTGTATAGGGCACATGAGTTATGTGTTGCATCCAGATACGTCCGGAGGCTAATTCAGACGTGTCACGTCATCCAATACATAATACATTAGAAGATGTGGCGCATTCGAATGAACCTCCGGCGCGTAATAATCTCTCACAAATAAAATGTTTTTAAATTATAAGTTGATGTCAAACGGCTTCATGTGACAAAATTCATAACAAGTCACACGGCGAGCCTTGGAATTCAATAGTCAGCATGGACGGCGCACAAAATATGAAAATAATATAAGTTGGGTATGGACTCTAAGCGCCGTGTACGCTGGACTACCAAATCAGCAAATCCGAGCCTCACAGCCAAGCTGATTATCATCCATTAGTCAACCTTTCATTAAATTCAGCGCACACTAATTCAATAGAAACTGATTGACAATCTCAGGAGAACGCTATAATTGCTCCAATTTTTATACTATTTTAAGATTATTTTATAGTATTTTAAGATTATATTGTGAATGGGACTCAAGAGCTATATGTAGGATTAATGACTTAGGTTTTTTTAAGATAATTTTTCTACTATTTTATTTTTCAGATTGTAATCATAATTTTTATTTAAAAATTTTAAGAAATTTATTTTTTTATATAAAAATTGTCGTCTTTCCAAAATGAGTCCTTGGTTGAAATTTTCAAATTAAAATTTTCATTTATTAAAAGATAAATTTAATAATTTTGAGGTTTGAGCTAATTTATTTTAAAGATAATATGTTTAAAATATACTGAGTTGAATTATGAGTTTTTAATCAAGTTTTATCTTAGCTATCTAATGAGTTTCAAGATCTTTTGGCACATTTTTTTCGTTGCTTTGATTTTTGGATAACAACTTTAATTTTATTTAATTACTGATTTTTTTGTTGCTTTTCATAATTTTTTATAACGGGAATTTATTTTTTATAATTGGAATAGCTAAGTTGTTTTTCTAATAACAATTTCGCAATTAATTTTATAAAACGCAATAGTAGTCCCAAATAAATTCTTAGAATTTTTGCATATGATCAAAAATTTTAAATATATTTAATATTTTTATTTTTTTTTATACATTATTTGAATATCATATATCAAAATTTTAATTATAATTTTATAAAAATTTGGCGTGAAGAAATATTAGTCTTAAATTAATACCCAACATTTATGACTCATAGGACAAGTCATCAATTGTAGAATTTCCATACTCCCCGTTTATATAATCCCAACCAATCCCTTATTCCATAGCCTCCAAAAAAGAGAAAGGAAAAAAACGAACATGGAGGACAAAGATCAGGCAATTCCTCTCGCACCCCCAACCCGCGACGAGGAATCGGCCAACCAAAGCCCCCGCCGCCGCCGCCGCCCCACCCGCCGTTGCGCCCTGTGGTGCTGCGGCATCTGCGGCTCGACGCTCGTCGTTCTCGGCGTCACCATCCTCATCCTCGCCCTTACCGTCTTCAAAATCAAAGACCCCGAAATGACCATGAACAACCTCTACATAAACCGCCTCTTCGTCCCCGGCCTCGGCACCGTCGAAAACCCGTCCATCTCGGTCAACGCAACCCTCACCGCCGATATTTCCATCAAGAACCCCAACGTGGCTTCCTTCCGGTTCCGCAACAGCTCCACCGAGTTCTTCTACGGCGAGGAGACCGTCGGCGTGGCCTACGCGCCGGATGGCAACGTGAGGGCGTATAGGACGGCGAGGATGAACGTGACGGTGGATGTTTTGGCGGATCGGGTGGTGTTGGATACGAACGCTACGGGATCAGCTGTGTTCGATGGGGCGGTGAATATGAGCAGTTATACGGATATTGCTGGGCGTGTTAATGTGCTCGGCGTGTATAAGTTGAATATGGACATACATCTTAACTGTAGCTTTACTTTGGAAGTTTACCAGAGCGCTATCAGCAACAAGGTATGCTTTGCGTATGTTCAATAATGATGATGGTTTTTTTTTTAGCGAAGGGGCTGTTGATCGAAAAATTATTACGTGCGGTTACCACCGGACTATCCTGAAGTGAATCAAGATGTGTCACGTCACTCGGCATACAGCGGTACATAATATCAGTACATATACAAAAAGTGACGTGACGCGTTCTGGTTTGCCTTCGGACAGCGTACGGTGACCACATATAATAATTTCACCTGTTGCTCATGGAAAAAAATTACGTGTGGGACGTTCAGATTTCAATCACGTGAAGACACAAAGTGTGTGCAAGAAAGAGAAAAAAATAATTCATGTGTCTTCACGTGATTTAAGTCAGGACAAAAAGCTGCGTAATAACCTCTCATTGATCAGTGTGTATATACAAGTTAAAGATTGTGATTGTTTTTATTTTTTAAAAGAAATTTCAGGCCTTTTTATTATTACTATTATTTGGTTTATGGGAATTTGTTTGGTGTATGTATGGAAGTTAAAAGTCAGATTTTACTGTGGATGAATTAAATTAAAATCAAATTTTCAGAACATTTATTAAATGAAGTGAAGAAGAACAAGAGCTTGTTAGATTGTTAGTTTCAAAAAGATCTTTGTGAAGATTATGAATTATGAATGTTGATGTGACATTAGAAAATTAAATTGACCGAATATGATTCATTGAGCACTTCTGAGCACATGATATATTAAAAATTTCTCTGAGGACATTTGGAGAATCAAACATCATAAGAATTTTACATATTTTTAGTTGAAATGAACACCTCAATGGGGAAAAAACACACTAATTGTAGATCAAGATCAACACACGCTGTTGATTCAAGTTGACTTTAGTCATCATATGCTACATGATACTGTAAGTCAACTAAAGTTGGTGTTTTTGTTCCCACTATTCAACATGGGTGAATGACACACATTAAGGCTCGTTGTGGCCACCACCCAGTGCTAGTTATTGGCCCATATTAAAGCTCATCATCAACATCACATGGTGTCGATCGTTGACGCATATATCCACCCATTATTCCATCATCTAAGATCAATCATCTACTCATATTGATGCTCGTCAGCGCTACTATATGATGCCGGTATCAAGCGAAATCAATGTTTATTATTGTCATCACATATCACTACTCGTCGAGCCACATTGACATCATCTCCACCACCTGATATTTACCATTAAATAACATCAAGATCCCTAGGCATCATTGCCCCTCATAGATCAATGGTTTCACATTGTCTCAATCTCCTACGAGGAAGATAACTAGGTTGACCACTAACCATCGGCCAACTCCCAACATTCCCTATTAACCTTCCTCTAAAGTGATCGATGTTTGACATCTGCAGGCACTGACATTTAACAATCATCTTATCACTCACCCAATCCTACATAATATTAGTAGAACAACCAAGTCACACTCTTCATATCTTGAATCTCAACATTCTCAATCGAACATGATCATTAGATGCTTGTCAATGGATTAACTCTAATGTTGAGAACTCATCTTATTGATCACTCGATTTTACCTTCTATAGAGAGAAGAATCAAATCAACCGCCAATCATCACTCTACTTTTATTATTCCTTATTGATCATTATTTGATGCTACTAATGATTGGAGTCTATCAGCCACTAGCAATTGATACTTATATTTTCAAGTCGTCTGGTTTCTCCTCTAATCACAAAAATGACCAAGTCAAACATCATCAATCATTTGACTCACAATGTTCACCATCAACAATCATCAAATACTCACCTCTCCAGTATAAATCTGACACAAAAAAAAAACTCCTCTTAATACTAACACAAGAGAATTCTTCAATAGTTTATATCTCTTAACATATACAATATTTTTGGGGAAGGCTTCCCTCTCTCATTTTTCCTCCACACTAGTATACATGTTTCAAATAGGCTATACTCTATTGTTTTCCTCCTCCCCAATTTTTCCAAGTAAAATTTTTTAAATCTATTGTGTGTTGCTCTCGACAAATATATGAGTATGGAATGCTCGTCTAACTATAAGATGTTAAAAATATATTTGTCTCTATCAATTTTCCAACCCTAAAACAAATTTATTTATTACTGGATAATGGATTATTGAAGATAAAGGATACATAGATAAGTTGAAAGGAGCACACATGAGATAAAAATATTTTTACTCAAAAATCTTAGAAAGGGAGAAAATATATGCTTGCCAAGTTAAAACGGTTTGTAATATTTCTTTTTGGGAACAATTAGGCCAGTTAAGACAAACTAATATACATATCAAATACGCGAGACTCAAACTCATGACCTTTTAGTTGGTATTCAAAGTTCTCGACCAATAAATCAATATGAGTTACGTATAGTTTGTAATAATATATTTCATCTGAATATTTTATTTGTTAGTAAGAAAAAGGGGCACACACTTACAAAAGAAAAATAATAATAGTTCTTTGATTTGTGTAAAATTGAAACTAAATGAAAAGAAAAGTTGAAAAATAAAATTTTGAAATGGCATCTCTCTTTATTTTCATATTTTGAAATTTATAAATAAAAATATAAACTTTTCATTCATAAAATTTTCATATTTATAAAGAAGGATGAGATTTTACCTATTTCAAAATTAATTTTTAAAGCAACCACAAAAAAAATTTGGAGGGATTATAATTAAATATTTTCAAAATTATCATTTTTATCCGCTAATGTTCTTTGTTCTTGACATTAAATACATTACAAAAAATTTAGATTTATATTTAATACAATAAATTTATAATTTTCTTCGTAAATTTGAGACTGTAAGATTATACTATTATAATGTAAATAGATCCACAACTTAATTGTTTCTGATGTAATAATATTATAATTTAAATATAACATAGAAAACTAAAAAAACCCACTAAACCAAAAACAAGAGCTCAAATAATAATTAAAACGAAAATCATAGATTTATCGCTTGTTTAAAAAAATATAAAAAATTTTCGTATGAAAAGTAAGGCAGTGATGATCTGATAAGAGCAGAAGAGACAAACGCAGTTAACTGTTTGAGCCCTGAAGGTCAGAAGCAGCATCAAACGTCCCTTCTCCCCGAAGATTTTACCAAGATTTAACTCTACTCTAAAGCTCATCTTAGTCTGTTGCTTGAGAGCTTAGGCTACCAACTGAGAGGTCTTGAATTTGAGTCTTGTGTATGTGATGATGTGTGTATGAATCTGTCTTAATTAACCTAAATGTCCCAAAAAAAAAGATTTAACTCTACTGAGTAATGCGTAGCGCTCAACTCACGCTTGGTAGTTATAAAAGTCTTATCAAGCCCTCAAGAAATGAAAAAAACAGCATCCAGATATATAATAAGAAATATGCAAACATAAAAGGTTAGGGCTCTATTAATGACACCGGACGGGATGGGGCATAACGAATCCACGTCGACGATCCGGTGGCCGTGTCCGGGCACAGATCGAAGAACTCCTTGGAAGAAAAGAATCCACCACCTGAGAACAATCTCAGGATACATGAATATAAAATAGAGTAAAACTACTCAAATGTTATTCATCTGAACAATCTCTCTTATACAGCATTGTCTAAAAGTATATATAGACAAATGAAGCAACATATTACGCTACACACCAAAGAAGATGGCACTAATCTTATACAGCCATATAAACTACCATATAGAATTAATCTAACCTGAAGTTAATAGAAATAAGCAACTCAGCTCCGGCGTCCCTTAGAAAACATTCATCAGCCTAAAAAAAAGTCATATGACATTGCCTTCCAAGGAGATAATTTGTATTTGCTAATTTAGTATCTCCTGAATGAGGTAATATCTGCTCAGGCAAAGAGAATACAAATGCCACCAAGCTGCAGTGCTGCACCAAAAGGGATTTGCTAGACTAGGGTTGTGTCATCATCACCCCAAAGCAAAAAACCTTGAGGTAATATCATGCCAAAAATATTCACTTAAAAGCAGTCGATGAGAAATGAAAGGTCATGAGATGAGGAGAAGCTTCAACGATTCAGCGATGAGCATATGTGATCCAATAGGAAAAAATAAGACACCAATCGAATATATCCTATTGCTCAACTAAAAAAAATAACCTAGTAGTGAAGGTTATACCCGCATGAAAAACAGTAACCACACAGTTGGTAAAGTTCAGCAACCACATACCACTAAGGTTTTGTTTGGGATAGCTTTTTTGTTGCTTTTTAAGATGGAGTTTTAATATAAAATTTTTTAATTTTTTACTAAAACTCTATTTTAAAAAGCAATAAAAACGCCGTCCCAAACGAAGCCTAAATCTCAGAGACAAGAAGTAAAACCAACATAGAATAGCAAAATAATAGCCAAAGTCGAGCAAAAATAAATCCGACTAGGAGAAGCATCAAGGGGTGAATAAGATATGCAGGGAAAAACAAAAAAACCTAGTACTACAGGTTAACCAATTGAAATGGTAAAGTAGATTGATTGCCCCCATCTCTTGATCTTCATTCAGCGACAAATTTGATTTTCTAAGTAAAATTAAAAATAGGAAATTTACATTCATCTCATAAAAGCTTTATGTATTTACCTATATAATACCTAAATTTTTATATAACATTTAAAATTATAAATTAGAATAAAAATATAACAATATTAATTTATTTAAAATAGAAATAAATATTTTAAGAATATATTTTAATATAATTAAATCATTAAAAATAATATATAAATAACTATAAAATTCAAATATTAGATATATAAATACATACCTATTTTATGATATGTATATAAATCCCCCTAAAAAGATAGTACATTTGACCTATAGTCAAATGACATTATGGCTGTTGTTGGAAAAATACAGTACCAAGAAAGCTGTCTCAATTAACAGAAATTATTATGTGCGGAGTCCAAATACAGAGTTGCATCTGGACTGTGAGTGTACACATTGTATATACACTATGTACTTTTATTTTTATACAAAGTACACAATGTATATATACTGCGTACACTCATATGTCCGGACGCAACTCTACGTCCAAATTCCGCACCAATTAGACACTTCAACAACAACAACATCATCAAGCTTTTATCCCACTACATGAAGTCGGCTACACGAATCCTTTTTCGAATTCATCTAATTATCTTTGGAAGTATATTAGCTTAGGATTATAATTATTTTACTGAGAATTTCTTTTAGTAGACAAAATTATGATTTCTCTAAAATTAATAGTGCCCAATCTTTTATAAATGTACAAAGTGAGAGAACGGAGTGGGAAAAAGCAGAAGAAAGACGATTTCTCTCTTGGATTCGACTGGCGAGGGAGAGAACAAGCGAATAAAGCCGGTCGGGTTACCACATTTTCGCATAAAGCGTGGGAGATGGGATGTAAAGAGCTTTTACCAATCAAAGCAAAAGAGAAAGCGAACACGCGCTCGGAAAGGAAAGAGCGCTTGAGCTCGGGCCGGGCCATAGGCCATTTTTAACTGGGCTAGCTTTTGAGAAGACCCGCGTCGTACTCCCCCCCCCCCCCCCCCCCCCACAGCCGCTGACCACCACACTTTCCGCATGTTCGCACGTCTGAAGACCACAAAGCTAACCAAATATTCTAAAGACTCATCGAGAAAATTTGGCTAACCATTCAAGCGCGCTTACAAGTCTTAGAAAGCCATTATAATTCAAACAATTATTAATTATTATAGGAAAATTTAAAAAAAATATTTAATTATTTAATATAAATATAAAATATAATTTAACATTTTTTATAATAATTTTGTTTTTGAACTCCGAAATTTTAATTTATTTTAAGATAATATTTTATTAAAAAAGCCTTCTTAGGAGTCAAGTCAAGTCAAGAATAGGGGCCTACTTAGAACGTCTATAATATTTAATAAAGTCTATTTAAAAGTTATTCTAAAAAAAATAATTTAAGTTTGATAGTAGAAAACAACTTTTAATTATAAAAATTTCTAAAAAAATAAAAAGAAAGCAACAAGTAAACAAAAACAAAACAAAATTAAGACTTCTATCTCAAGAAAAACAAAAAAGTCAAAAAGCTATCACAAACAATCCATGATAGGATCACGCTTAGCTTATAGGCTCATTGAGCTTATCTCACGAGTCATTTCCAACCGAACTCCATGCTAATGTTTGGTGTCCGCGAGTTGCTCCAATCGAACAACAAAACGCTCTCCATTCTCTCATTCATGAACAGTGCGATGTCAATATTGACGTTAAACTCTTTGCGAAAGCATTTTTTTTGTAGAAATAGAAAAAGCGAAGGCGAAGAAAGGCTAATGTGTGTTCTTTTGAGAAAGAATATATATTAATTATTTTTATTAAGAAATAAAATTCGATTAGAAATGAATTACTATATTTTATATTTGGACATGATCATACATTCTAGTTACCATTCCTTTGAGAAATTTGAAAAATTTGGCTTCACATGCCTTATAATGTTAGAATTTGGAAAAAATATATAATACGACTTTATAAAAAAAATTAATTATTATAAGATGCGTAGATAAAAAATCTACTTTATTAAAAAATTCTGACAATTCAAAACAAAATTTTTCAAAAACTAATCCAAAAAAATATTAGAATATATAAAAAAAGAAATCTGAAACAAACGACACCGACTTATCACCACGAGCGAACCTTCGCTCAAAATAGACGCCATGCTTTCTTTTCTTGTAAGCTTCGAGTCAAAATCTGTTCGTCAAAGCTTTTTTTTTACTGTTTCGGTCTTCGTTCCTCCCTGCTTTCTTACCAACAAGCGCCCCACTGCTCACAAAGTAAAAGGAGACTGCAGAGTTTTAGTGCTGCAGGCGCTAAATGCAACCCCACCAAACAAGTCAAGTGGAAAGAAACTATAAATTATACATTTTTATTTGATAATTTTTGATTAATTTGTATAAAATATTTATGTACTTTTGAAATGATGAAGAAAGAGAGTGAGAAAGAGAAGCACAGGCTCCCAGGGTAGCTGATGAAATCATGAATCTTCTTAAAAATATGAATAAAAAAGCAGAGAGACAGCGTTCCCCATGCCGCCTGAGCTTCTCAGATCTTTGTCTTCTTCCACCCTCATCATATCGAAGGCTCAGCTTCTCTCCCCCCTCCCGCCTTTTGAACCATTCAAAGCGATGAACAATTTGTCGAATGGAAATTATTCTTTTCTGTAAAGCTGATAGGAGGGAAGTTGGGTGCACGTTGATTATGACAAAAGCTTATACATTTATATAGAGAAGTTTAAGGAGAGCTTAAAACAAATAATTAATAGCTTCGATGTACAGAGTACTGTATGCGTACATTTCTTCACTGAGGATATTGTTTTCGCAAAGAGCGAGATTAAAGGGCCTAACTATGATGTCATTCGGAATAAGCGCAGCATGAAAAGAAAGAGACAATCCCATCTTTCAAATTTTGCTACTTCGAGCAAAAGCTATTTTTGAGAAAAAAAATGATCTGCACAATGATCTAACTAATGGCAGAATTGTCTCTCACGCGAGCGATGGATCTATCTTCACCGGGATCGCTCATCGACCGAAGCAGCGGCGATTCTGCAGCCCAAAATCCTGATGCTGTGCATAAAAAATGAAATAAATGAACAGCTAAGCTATATGAACAAGCAAAATGGGATTTATAGAAAGAATAGCAGTAATTGAAACCTTTTTCTGAATGAAAAGATCTCTTGCAGTGAGCAATAGCGCCCTGTATTCCATCTTCTTGTTGAAGAAGCGAGTCGTCGTGCTTAGGTGTCACCATCGGCGGCGGGCAGACGTACGCCACAGCTGAGGAAGCCGACCTGCTCTTCCGCAGACGTCCGGGAACCGCCTTAAGCCTGTAAGAAAGGCTATTTCCTGTCGACCATGGCTTCCCCTTGCTTGGTTTCTTCGCCCCTATGCTTTGGGCCGCGGAACCATCCTTGTTCGGGCCAAGAGGTCCCGAAAATCTCAGCTTTGAGACCTTTACATACAAAGGTTTTATCTTGCTGATGTAACGAAGGATAACGTCCTTGTAAATCAGCTTCTTCTCCTCCTTGATGAATTTTATAGAATCAGATGCAGAATTAGAGCTGCTGTTGGAGTTGAGCCGAAACATAAAAATTCGGAGCTTGGTTGCAGATTTTACCACAGAAGCTGGAAAATGGGGCTTTGAGTTCGGTTCAGACGCAGCAGGGGAGAAGAACAGCGAGGATGGCGAGGAAGAGGACTCAAGGGTGAAAAGACGCCCGTTGAAGAGAATCTCTTCTTTTAAAGAAGTGGAAGAGGTTGAAGACCCATGACCCATAGAAGAAGCGTTCATCTTAAGCTCTACCGGGACGGAGAACTCAAGATCGAAAAAGGGGCCTTCGTCATCGATCCCTCCGCCGCCTCCATGGTTTGCGCCGGCCGAGCAACAGATGTCGGAGGCGCATGCGTTGGTGGTGGGAGCTATTGGGTCGTCGCCGCTCCTCCTGAGCTTTAGCAAGCTGAATACTTCCATAGCGAGGTGAGAAGTGAGAGACAACAAGACAAACTCTCGATCTCACGTACGTTTCTGGACTTGTGGATGGTGAGGTCGACCTGCCAGTTTAACCAAGCCTTCAATGTAAATAAACTCTGATCTGATGACTATTCTTTATGATTATTGGGAATTAGGTGAAGAGGCCGCGGAAAGTTCAGGCGAACAATTGACTTGCAGATGCTTTTATAGAGCTCGGAATTGTTGGAAATTCGAATTTATACCAACTCAATCTGTCTGATACTGCGAACATTATACAGAAAGTATAAGAATCTTATACGTCTGTGATATTACTATTATTTTTATTATTTTCGAACAGGTTGGAAGATTGGAGCTCGGGATCCCTGAAGAAATTATTTCCGTCGATCAACAGGCCGCAACAGGATCTCCATATTATTACTTTGTGTTGGAAACTATATTGAGTTCATCATCACAATGAGATTTCATTGGCTATAATTTTTTTACTATTTTTGAACTATAATTTTTGGCTAAAAAACTGTTTTAGAAAGTGATAAATAGATATTTATATTTTACTTAGCAATAAGATGAGTTCATAATTAGCTTGAAACAAGATGAGTTCATAATATGAAAATATTTTAGCATAATAAATATACATTAAATATTATGCTAAATAATTGAATTAAATTTTTCATTGAAAAAGAACATGAAGCTATTATTAGAATATATATTTTAAATGGAGTTCTTATTCAAAAGGTTGTTTGGCTTGAAGTGAAATGATTATAAATTATTTCAAATGTTAGGATCTTCTTGATTTAGGAAGAAGAACTCCCTTCATGAGCTTCTTGGGGAGGAGGAGGGAGAAAGGAAAGACGAGCGGGAGAGAGGCAAAATCAGAAATCTGTATTTCTTAAACCATACATCATATTACAATATATTACCTATTTATAGGCACAAAAGCAACATAACAAGCTACACAACTAGCTACAAACATAAAACTAGGACTAATATCTAACAATTCTCCACCTTGGTCCAAGATTTACACATAAAAGAAAAGATAATTACTGTTCACAAAGAACAGTTAATTCCCGAGCACCCATTGTGCCTTGCTTTCGCGCCTTGTGCGTCCACCTGCATCCTGCGCCTCGTTCCTGCGCCCTGAGCCTCCAGCTCCGCTCCCGCGCCTTGCACTCATGTGGTCTGACTCCATCTACATCCTGTGCGTATCCACCTGCGCACCGAGCCCTACACCTTCACCTGCGTCCTGCTCGTCACAATCCCACGCCCTGCATTACCGCATCCGGTCAGCGCCCTGCGTGTCCTCCACAGGTGCCCTGTACTCCTGTGCGACCTCCTCGTGCACCGCGCGACCTCGCACCTCCAGGCGCCCCGCACTCCCGGCACTGCTCCTCAAGAACAGATCCAAACCACCTCAATGTCTCCCGGACTTCACCTGAAGTCCAAAAACTCTACTTCAAAAGATCTTCTCCGATCTTTAATCATGCTCCGACAAAGACTCCAAACATCTTTCTCTCCCTTGTCCTGATCGAAAGCTGCCTCTGACATCTAAATCCTGTCACCTGCTCTGATCTTCCGCTACGTTCTTGATTACAAGATCTTGTCTAAAGATTTCTTCTCATGGCAAGGAAATTATTCTGCTCTAAGGCCTTTTCTGCAAACAATATTCTTCTTGCGATCTCTTCTTCCTCTGTCGGCCCAGAACTTCAACATCCGCCTCCCAATCAAGAAGCTGCACCATATGCGCGTCTGACCATGCCAAGTGAGCGTTCAACCTATTTTCGGCCTATCCAAACTCTCAGTTCCGGCTTTCGTTAACTACGCCGAACCAACTCCGGCGTCCAAACTCTGATTGCAAGTACTTGAAGCCACATTCGGCTTCTTGCGTGCAAACCAGCGGCCCAATCGCCCTCTGTCGTCTGTGCTCCCTTCGCCGAGCCCAAAACCAATCCAGTCAGGCTCGCCGATTCTACCCCGACCTCCAGCTGCTTGGGACACCTGGGCTATCGCCCGCGCGAACTTCCTCGTGATCTCACTGTCGCGAACCAGCAGCCAACGCGGTTTTCACCCGCGTTCAACTAGCGATCTGCTCTGCACGCGTATGCCGATCCGAAGCCAGCATGTCCAAGCTCACCTCCTTACGCATGTCCGAGCTGGGCTGCCGACAGCACCTCTCGGATCCTGCACGCGCTGCCTACGAGCCTTCCTCCTTTCTTGAATCGTTTTCTTTGGGCAAGAAAACCGCCTATGCCTCCTCCACCTTGCTCAATTGCATTTACCAGTCTCTGATACCAAATGTTATAATCTTCTTGATTTAGGAAGAATAACTCCCTTCATGAGCTTCTTGGGGAGGAGGAGGGAGAGAGGGAATGGGAGAGGTAGAGAGGCAAAATCAGAAATCTGTATTTCTTAAACCATTCATTCTATGACAAGCTATTGTCTATTTATAGGCATAAAAGCAACATAACAAGCTACACAACTAGCTATAAATATAAAATTAGAACCAATATCTAACATCAAATGTAGGAAATTTGAAAATATGAATGTTTGATTTGAAGTAAAATAAATATTGTGTAATTTTTTTTTTGTATTTAAAATGCATTCTTTGGTTTTTGTTGTATTTGAAGTTTGATAGAATTAGATAATTTTCAAACACATCATAAGTTTATTATCATTTTCAGCGCCTGTCATCATTAGCAGCCATCGATCACCTGAATTTATTTATAATCATCTAAACAACTTCAAAATATTTCAAATAAATTACACTCTTTTTACACTTTATTCTTTTTTCAGCCAACCAAACAGCCCCTTATTCATAATGTAATTCTCCGATGATACATCAAACAACAATGAAGTAATGATAAACATTTCTTCGAAAATATTGAACGTTGAATTTAATAACTTGATTATGCATATTATGTAGGAACATAGCAAATTTTTTAACTATAAAATAAAGAGTCTAGCACATGAAATTTTGAGATTAAAATGTTAATTTTTTTTCATTTGTTTATAACAAAGTCATCAATCTATTAAATATCTCATAAATAATTATTAATAGTGATGGTTGTCTTAGAAAAATTGCAACCAACTCAAGCATTTTAAATATGTGGATAACAAACAATTTATTTTTTATTTTTATTCATCCTATTCAAACACCAACGATGATACACAAATCTAATCTTTTTATTCATTAAAGAAGGTGAGAATTTGCATTTATTATCCACAAAATAGGTCAAAAAGGATTAGATGTTGCACCCAACAACGATGAAGAAACGAGGAGCAAGGTGATGAAAATGCGAAGATAAGCAGGAAGAGTTGCATCATGATAATAAAAGGAGTTGAAGTCCAACAATAAGAAATGGGCAGAGTCATAAAAAAGTTAAGAACCAACTTTTTAAAGCAGCTTTTAAAAAAGTTATTTTTTTCACTATAGCTCCATAATTACTTTTATAAAAAGTTACAACTTTTTCAAACGGACGGCTACTACTTTGCTTTTCTTACCGCAAGTTCACAACTACAATTCTATTTTTGGCTACTACTTTCGTGTTGCTTTCAAAAAGTTTATGCACCATGAAGTTATTTTTTATGACAATTTAAAAAAAAAATATTTTCCTGATCATAATAGCTTTATAATCATATTTATTAAAAAATATAGCAATTTCAAATAAAGTCTTAAATTAAATATGACGATTAGTTCCATGAAAAATTGTCTAAATGGACGTACATGGTCGGTCCATGAGGCCGGATAGGCATTCAAGTCGTTATGAATGAGGCTTTATTGTGGTCAAATTTATCACAATGGAAGTGCCTTTTGAGATATTAAGATGAATGACAATTTGATTTTTTTATTATTTTCTAAAACTCTTTTCAGTAAAAATATTTTAAAGTGAATATTTTTATACTAAAATATTATTTTAAAAAGTAATAAAAAAATTATCCCAAATGAAATCTTAGGTTTTATTTCGGACGGCTTTTTTATTGTTATTTAGTAAAAAAAATTTTGTACTAGAAAGCTAATTTGTAAACCAATAAAAAAATTATCCCAAACAAAATCTTAGTCATCATCATGTGAAATATAAAATAATTAACTCATAAAATCAACTTCTTTTAAGCATCTTCATTGATTAACATTTTAAAATAATTATTGCTATCAGTTTAAATTATAATAAAATTATAGAAAAAAATATCAAAATGATCTCTTAACTTTTTATGAAAAATTAAAATAATCTTTATAAAATAATTTTTAATTATATTAAAGAATTATTTTGATCCCTCAAATCTTAAAAAGAAACTAAAATAATATCATTATAGGACTATTTTATTTCTTTTTTAAAGACTTAAGTAACTAAAATAATCCTTTAATATAATTAGAGATCATTTTGATCATTCATAAAAAGACAAATTACCATTTTGAATCTTTTCTCTCAAATTATGTTATAAATTTCTATTTGAGCTATTTTTTTAAATAGGCCCCGAATATTCATTTATAATCATTTTTATCTCAAAGTATAATGCTAGTCCAATTTAGTTCCTTGATCGTATAAAAAAATGATTCAAAACTGTCCTTTTGAAACTACATTGAGATCAATTTTGTAAAGTTAATGAACTAAATCAGGATCAGTCTTATATCATAATTGCACTATGAGAAATTTTTTGGAATTAATTTGTTCAGTCGATAAACTTAATCGAATCAATGTGACATTTTAACTCTAAAACGGGCCTACATGAGTAGTATGAGAACCATTTTAATTTTTTTTCTGTAATTTTAAAATTTCCTCTCTAATAGAGCCAAAGCTCTGAATTATGGAGCGAGAGAGCCATTGGCTTATCAAACAAAATTTCAAATACCTGATGTTATCATCATGAACGCTTGTCTAATCCATGACAAATGCACATCACTTGTCATAAGTCACCTCTAGCTCTAGTTGAGCTCGCATTATTCCATCAACCCATCATGGCCAGTTACGCTCTCAGAGCTACCTGTGGGCACCTGTGCGAGTCTGCGCGCGCGCGCGCGCGCTTCGTTGCCAGAGGCCTTGTGGGTGCCCAGCCACTGATCCAGATCTTGCTTTGTGTCAGGACTCGAGTGCTCCTGCTGTACACCACCATACACCTTAGTTGTAACATCAACAAAGGCCAGACAATGACAGCCTACTCCTATTTTTTTAAAAAATCATCATTGATATACTGCCTGAACTCGTACGTCAAGTCAGATGCTGTAGACTTGACCCCCATTTTTTTCTGTTTTTAGTGGACGACGAAGTTAGAGCTAGCAGGACTTGAGCTAATGGCCAAAAACAAGTAAAAATAATTGTTCACGAGCGAATTCAACGTAAAATTCGCTTTTTCTGATAGCTCTGAGGTTGATTTTTCTCTCAACAAGATGAGAAGATTGATTTGGATATTTTGTAAGTAGAGGAAGATTTCCTCATTACATTTTGTTCATTTCTGTAATAGATGTCTGGTGCTTATGGTACTGGATGGAGTTTACATGCGCGCCTTTGCCTATAAGGTACATTTTGAGTACGTGAGAGCCAAATGGTTTCGTCCCTTCAGTGTCCAGTGATGAGTCTTTCAGAAATGCCAAGTCGATTATGGGCTTTCTTCATCCACAATTAGCTCCAGAAGAAGTACAGGGGTGGAAGAAGGTGATACTTTTATTAACTATTTTAGAGGGCGGACGTTCTATAATTCATTGGGTCATGCCTCTATTGATTCTATAAAGGCTTTTGAGCTAAATACCAAAATTTCAGTAAAGCCGAAATCCTCTGAAATGACTCACACGAGGGATGAAGAGTAGGGCCTGTGTAAATGTGGGACAAATTTTACAACTAGTTATTTTTTAAAATTATATTAGCTGTATGATTTTCAAAAGCTAGATAGGATCCACAAAGAGAGACTGAGAAATTTTTATCAGGTTGCTTACAAATAGGATTATATGAGGTTTGCTTACAAATATGCATTTTTTGTCTGGTGAGGTTTACAACCAATTGCGTGTCATTAATTTGTTACAATTTTGTCGTGATTCTGTGTGGAGGAACATGTCATTTTATTTAAAGATTGCTAATCAATCTGATTAGGGCGAGCAAGCTGAGTTTGAGTTAGTAGTCCTGTCTTCTTCGAAGCATAATAGCTTTTGATGTTCACCATTTTTATGGGTGAGTGTTACTAATTTGTAGTCCTGACGAGTTGCAGATTTGTGGTCCTGCATGTACTGCTACGATGTCGTAAATTTATCTACTCCAATTAGATTCAAAATATTTATGGGTATACAATTACATTCTTTCATCTTCTTAGCTTCCTTTGAAGAAAGCTATTAACCATCTAACTGTATTGATATCATGCAGATTATTTAATAATTATAAATTACATTTTGATACGCCAATAGAAAACAATTTGATCAAGAACTAATCTAAATGCAAGCTTTAGATTATAAACATTCAAAATTAAATTCAATATTATTTGAAATCTGATTTTAGCAAACCCATAGTCAAACTACAAATATTTCGAGGAAACAAGTTCAGCAAAACCAATTGATATTGTCTTAGTCTAAACGAGCTGAAATCAAGCACTTGAGTGTAGTTAAAAACCTTATGTCATTGATTGAAATATCAAATATTATCTGAATCTTGCATGCTTGTATTCAAATTGTGCTCCCAATGAAAAGAATCTAATGAGCCTAAGATCACCAAAATATGAAATCAATAAACCACTTAAATGTTAAATGAATGACCGATAATTTAGTGAATCGTACAAACTGTCAAATGAAGTGTTTTGAGATTTTGATCAGATTTATCAAAATACTACCCATAAAAAACTATTAATAGACACATATTCTCCATATGAAAAATGAGACATGTGAAGTTAGGAGGCTCAGCGCTAAGATCTTGAGTCAAATATAGAAAGAGCTTTTAGCTCCACGTAACATTTAATGTTTACAATCATCACCAACAATCATAGTTGCTCAACTGTCATTGCATGACTACTACACCATATTTCCCATCCCCTGTCCATTGACACTTGACTACCATTGTCCGACTATGTTCTCTCGACCATTAGCACTCGACTGATGTCTCCTAGCCACTATCACCTTACTATAGTCTTTCAACCACTATCAAATGAGTTTTTTTGTCACCTTGAGTGCACCAAAGCACATCATCGCCGATTATTTCGATGTACACCATCACTTATAAGGAAGATAGATATTGTCGATATATACCATCTCTTATGAGGTAAATGCGCACCATTGAAACCACGGCTGACACCCACTGAATTCATTACTTGCTCCTGCTCACAACTTTGATGCACGTTAGGCATATACATACTAGCACACCAACACCAATTCTTGACATCAGTAACAAGTTTTTACCATCATTTTTAGACTCATGTCTTTTCTCTTCAAAAAAATAACCAAATAGATCACAAACAATCATTTGAAGTCAACTGTAAAGCTTAGAGGTTCTTCAAACTTTCGTCATGAAACTCATCTTCAAATAAAATTATATCATGGCCTTCCCATATATATATATATATATATATATATATATATATATATATATTATTTGGGATGATCAACTTGGCCAAGACTTTTTTGTTTCATTTATGAGTTTTATCCGTATGAAATTAAAATATTAATATCTTTCTCAATCATCATAAATTTCCTAGCACTCAACAATATTTAAATTTTCTTAGTAAAAATCTTGGTCAAACATGTAACAACATAAATGTACTCTTTTCTGACTGAAATGAATAGTGAACCTGTTGTACACCGTGGCATTCACCAACTGGTGGAGTACTTGGGACTTGGTCAATCCATCTGATTTAAATTTGATGAACTACATATGCCATTCCAAAATACCATTCGACCTGTATGGTCTACCTTTTTTTTTTATTGGTATGCAGTAGCTATATTAGTTAGCTGTGATGAGGCCACATCGTACCAATAACAAGTTGCAGTGAGCTTTCCTTTCTCCTCAGGCCTACTACAACTTCATCTGATATTTAAATCTCTCAATTGTAAGGTGTGGTAATGGAGTTTTGGCCTCAACGCCTTGCCATTGATGTCTAATGAAAGGTATTGGGGGGGATGGGAAGAGATAGAGGAGCTCGATTTTGAGTGTTAATAGTTAGGCTATTTTAAGATGATGTGTGCTTCGTAATATAAGTAGACTTAAGGTTTCGTTTGGAACAAATTTTTATCGCTATTTTTTTGTTGCTTTTAAAAAAGTTTTGTGCTAGAAAACTGCAGTAACGTAGTAAGAAAACTGTCCCAAGCGAAACATAAAGCTCCATTTGGGATAGCTATACTTTTTTTATAAATGTGATTGTGAATCAACTATGAGAAAGTAAATTTATTTTAAAATTGTTCTGAGTACTTTAAATATATATATTTTATATTGAATATCGATTTTCTTATGGTTATCATGCATTAATAAATCCCGCTTTCAAAATAGCTCCTACCTTAATAATATATAGAAATCCGGTAGAAAATTATAAGAAAGCGGTGACCAAACATAAGTGTAGTTACGTTATGAATAATAACATAATAAAAGCCAATCTTTAACAGATCCTAATTGATCTCTCGTTTGAGTTGTCCTGTCTTTGCTTGGGTGGTCCAACCGTCCAACGAACACATGGGCCCTAACTTCATGACTTGTGTTTCGATATGTCCCCCATAGAAATAATGGCATCCAGCCCGCCCAAATTCAAATGATCAGCATCACTTTTTATTTAGGGCAAAAAAATTAAAATTAAAATAGAGCATGTTTTTGTCAATTTGAAATAGACTTTTGGAATAACAATATATGTATTAGATTAAATTCAAAAATGAATTCTATAGTTATTCAGAAATGTAAATTGATAAGTCATTTGCTTTTGAATTACCCTCATAAATTTATATAAGGTGTGTTATATATAAATATTTTTTTTATAATTTATTTAAATACATTTAATTTTCAAATACATAAAACCAAAGGGCCTTTCAGTAGGGTTCTTCACCCTTAACTCCATTCTTCTTTTCACTCCTTGTGCACAATAGGACTTGAAATCAGTGTGCCAACTAATGAAAAGGAACAATAAGCCACTGTTTAGTTTTGTGTGGTTTATAAATTGATTGCGTAGCCACCAAACATTAGACAAACCATTTAAATACAACATAAAGTGAGTCTAAAGTTACAATGACTATCCTGAGGGAGATGCTTTACATTGAAACCAATGCACAATTTGAATGAATGAAGGCTACTTCTCAACCATCACAAAGTTTATCTTAGGCTTCGTTTGGGACGGCTTTTTAAAACAATTTTTTAACTAAAAATTTGCTTGTGTAAGCATTAAGAAAGCTATTCCAAACGAAGCCTTAGTTGCTATCAGAATTCTAATGATATTATATATATACACACACACAAACACAATGAAATCATGCCTCAACACATAAATAAGAGAATTGTTTTGTGTGCTTTATAGCAAATGCTTTTCAATGGAACCAATGCTCAATAAGAACACAAAAGAGAAAAAAAAATGATAAAAATAGCAATTCTGATTTAATGCATTAGCATTTATTGGGTGGGGAAATAGGTCATAGGAATGTTATATTGTACCCAACACTTCCAAAAAATTCTAATAAGAAGATCATACCAAAAAAATTTATTTGAGAAAATATATAATTACTATGTAGAAATGTATCAGAGAATAGGATGATGAATATAGAGAATAAAATAAAATATTAAACATCTTAAAAAAATGTCATGATTCATATGATGGGCTAAAAAAGACTTACGTTTAAGGAAGCCGATGAATCTCATTCAATTGTTGATTGAATATATGAATGACAGTCCAGGTCGACCGGGGTTTACGGACCGCCAAGCGCTCTCGGCTAGCCCGAAGGTGGCTGCGGACGGTTCCTCGTCATCAAAATATATGACAGTTCAATATTAGACTGAGTTGTGATTTGGGTCGATTGATTCAGATTGCAGTGTTGAAAGGGGACTCAGGTAGACACCTTTGAGAGTGATTATAGCTTGATATCATTGTCTATTTAAAGCTCATATTTATTATTTAAAATTGCGGAAATTCCAAATAAGATTTGAGCATACTTCTCACAATTTTCATCTAAATTAAATGATTTCTAACTTATTGGATTTGCATCTCAATGCTCTACATTGTGATCATAATTTTGGTTAATTGTGATTTTGTAAGGTCTAGATCCTCATAAATCATGAAATATTAGAAAATATTCTCAATGAGTTGGACATTTCTCTCCATTCCTAATTTTTGATGTGATTCTCTACGACTTTCGAGCAAATTAGTTTGCTTAAATTTGATATTGGGAGATTTGAATCGCTTGTACATAAAAAATACAAACATATTTCTGTGCATTATAATGTGCATTAATGGGGAAGTTGATTTTTTAATTTTAGTGGTGATTAAAGGAATTTCAAAATAGAGGTAAAGCCAAAGGAGGCAAAGAGAACAATCTATTGAGGGTGTTATAATAAAGGGATTGATAGTATTTTTCATTGAGGGAAAGAAGAAGCTAAGAAAATTCAAATATCCCCTTAGCTAAAAGATGTGTGTAGAGAGCGAAGCTGACTTACATGCCAAAAAGAGAAATTAGAGAATCATGAGAGAGAGAGAGAGAGAGAGAGAGAGAGAGAGAGAGGAGTCTTGGATATCTAAACATATCATAAAGGTTAAATATAAAATTTTAAGTGGAGTATTGCATCAAAAATAATGTGAACTATATTTTTAAAAATATTTCATTAAAAAAAAGAATTGATACAATTATTTATGTTTTTAGTCTTCACTAAAAATAATAAGGAAATCTTCAATTAAAAAATATAATACCAACCTAATCCTCATTAAAGAAATGATGACCATTTAACTCTAACAAGAGAAAAATACATGATTAAAATATAATAAAATATAAATCAATACATGACTAGAAAATGTTAAAATGAAATTGAATTTGGTGGTCATCAACTTCTCCATTACCCCCTTTATTTTTCATACTGTTAATGCCCATTTAATTAATAAATTCCAAAACCAGCTAAAGAAAAAAGAAGTTGGCTCGATGCCTTTTTCACTTTGCTAGGGTTAGGGTTTGCATCGAGGTTTTTTTTCCTTTCTCTTCTTGCTCTCTCACTGTTGCCTCTACTGATCAGGCCTTTCAACTCGTCTTGTTGGAGTGCTCTCTTATGCAACCGCAATATGAATTCATCAAAGTTTCCTCTTTTCAATTAGGCGTCACCTTTGATTATTGAATTTCAATCAAATTGTCCACAAATTTCCTCCCCCTCCTCACTAAAATGGAAAGGCCTTCTCATTATTGTTAATATCCATTTAAAGGACCTTTTATGATAGTCTTTTTATTGTCATTAATACACTGCAGGAAAATAATGAAATACAGGTGGAATTTTCGGCGGAAATATTTACGCCGGAAGAAATGACGGTTCTTCCGACGGATTTGTCCGCCGGTAATCTTACGGCGGCCTTTCCGGCGGAAAGACTATCGGTAAATTTCCGGCGGCTTAACCGCCGGAAATGCGTTGGAGTTTTGAATATACCGACGCATATTCCGCCGGTAATATCCGGCGGATATTCCGGCGGATTTACTGCCGGGTTAATTAAAACCCGACGAAGAATGACCGGCGGATTATCCGCCGGTAATCATTCCGGCGTATCTTCCGCCGGAAAATACGCCGGTACTTTCAATATATCGAACCGTGCCCTCGACTTCGGCTCATTCTGTTTCTGTTTAGGTCGCCAGGAGCTCCGTCAACGACGTCCCTCCCTCCCTCGATCGACCTCCTTTGACGACGACCTTTGTGATTGAGTTCCGCCGACGACGTCCCTCCCTCCGTCGTGGATGTCCCTCCCTCCCTCGCGCTGGTGGACTTCGCTCCGTCGACGACGTCCCTCCCTCCGTAGACGACGTCCCTCCCTCCCTCCGACAACGTCCCTCCCTCCCTCGCTTGCTGTTTAGCTAATTTTCTCCCTTTCGCATTCCTGTTTTTTAGGTTTAGTCATGGATGTTCTCACTAGACATTTGCAAGAGGGTACGTGTACATTGGTGTATGCTTTTTGCTGCTGATATTCTTCTTATTGATAAGACTAGAGAGGGAGTTGAAGGTAAACTTGAACTATGTAGGCAAATCTTAGAGTCTAAAAGCTTTCATTTGAGTAAATCTAAACATTGGTGTATGCTTTCATATGTGGTGTTTGTAACTTTATGCAATCAAAGTCATTAATAAGAGCACACATTTTAGATATCTTGTGTTTATTGTTAAGAGTAATGAAATAGATGTGTATGGTTGAAGTGGAGGAATGCATTGGGCTTGTTATGTGATAGAAAAGTCCCTCTCAAACTTAAGGAAAAATTCTATAAGATGGTAGTGAGACCTGCAATTCTTTTAAGTGCAGAATGTTGGTCATTAATAAGAGTACACGTTTTAGATATCCAAGTAGGATGGTTGAAGTGGAGGAATGCATCAGGCATATTCTGTCTGGATAGCGATACTGATCGGTACCGAGCGGTACTATTGTCGGTACCGATCGAGTGGTACCGCACTCGGTACCGAGCTCGGTACCGTGCGCTTAATGATGTGGTGAGATCGACCTGCAATGCTTTATGGTGCCGAATGTTGGCCAATAAAAGAGTAGCATAATTCTAAGTTAAGCGTTGCAGAAATGAGGATGCTCAGGTGGATGAGTGGTTGTACCCTTAGAGATAGGATACGAAATGATTCCAAAAGCTCACTTGCTGTTCTTAGAACTTTATCATATGCTTTCTCTAAATCAATAAATATCAAATGTAGATCATATCTTTATTCTCTCTATATTTCTCCATCAAATCTAGATAGGACTACATTGCTATCTTTTTATCAATAATAGTATGTAACTATTTTGGCAAGTAATCGTAACTTATATCCTTATTGTCAATATTATATGTAGGCTATATATTATGGATATCAGAACTCAAAGAAGTTGGATGTATAATCGATTGGCGCAAGGGAGAAAGACATTAACTGATGAGTTCATTAGAGGGGTGCATATGTTTATTCAGACAGCTTCTCAACTACCCAGCTTCATCTCAGATGGAAAGTTTCGTTGCCCATGTTCTAAACATAAAAATCAGGTGCACCTTAGCCCAGATGACGTAACTGTTGATCTATATCGTCGAGGTTTCATGCCAGATTATTGGTATTGGACTTCTCATGGTGAGTATAAACCACATTTGGATTCTCGATGCTGCCCATCGACAAGTGCTACAAGAGATGATGAAGAGCATTTCATACCTAATCTTGAGGACTTAATTCATGATGCAAGTGGAGAACAAATTTGAACAATATATAGAATAGTCACCTAATAAAGAAGCACAAAATTTTTATGATTTATTGCATGCTTCCTAACGACTAATATGGAAAGGTTGCACTACTCACTCAGAGTTATCCGTTGCGCTTAAGATGTTAAGTATCAAGGCAAAATATAATGTCCCCCGTGATTGTTTTAATCAATTTATTGGACTGCTCAAAGAAACCAATCCAGCAGATAACATAATTCCCACAAATTTATATCTGACTAAGAAGTTGGTTTCGAAGCTTGGTTTGACATACAAAAAGATAGATTATTGTGTCAACGATTACATGTTATTCTATAAAGATTTCCAATCAGAGATTGCATGCCATCATTGTAACGCACCGAGATTTAACCCAAAACCTATCACGAAAAGAAAGCTGAAGGATGTAGCAGCCAGCAGGTTATTTTACTTACCCATAATTCCTAGACTGCAACGATTATATGCATCAATGATATCTGCTGAACATATGAGATGGCATAAAGAATATATCTCACAGGAAGGGTTTATTACACATCCATCAGAAGTAGATGCCTGGAAATATTTTGATCGTACATATCCCACATTCGCCTCAGAATCAAGAAATATAAGATTAGGTTTATGCGCAGATGGTTTCACTCCATTTAGTCAGTCTGCTTCACCGTACAGGACATGTGGTTTAGAGAGTTTGAGGTATGTTATTATAAATTTTTTTTTTAATTTTATTTAATATATATAAGCTAAAAAAATTATTTATTCTTTATTGTATATGTTTAATTGCAGAAAGATTTTGTTGGCTTCCCCAACATAATGATAGAATCAGAAAGAACTTTGAGAAGCGTGACTCAACTCGTATGCGAGACATATTTACTGACATTAGAAAGTCAGGCCAACGACCTCTCTGGATTGGTGAGGGTGTATGGGCAGAGTTGAGCAGTGCTTGGGGAAGCCCAGATTATACTAGAAGGAGAGATCAAAATAGACAGAACATAGCTTCTGATGTTGGGGGCTTGGGTAGTTCTCTTCATACAGGAGGTTATGTTCCTCATACTGAGCACAGAAGATATTTGGTAAGAAATTTTAAAATCTTTTAATAATTTACTTTAATTAGAATACTAATATATGTCTATTACAAAAATAGGTGCTGGGTAGAGAACCGACTCCTGTTGAATTGCATAGTCATACCCACAAGCGGTAGGAGGACCAGCAATGGGTTGACGAGCGTGCTAGGAGAGCCTATGTAAGTATATAAGTTAATTTGGGTGATATTATGTGTAAATTGCATAACTTTTTATTAACTTTCATAGGAGGAGTATACACGGCTTCGAGAGAGTCAGGCTGCAACAGGTGAAGGTTCTTCTGCTGGATCAACAGAATATTCTGACTACCGTACTTGGTTGCAAGCGGTAGGAGGAATGCATCATGGCAGAGTATATGGGTTAGGCTCGCAGGCCTATGCATATGAAGGGCAGTCATCTAGTGGCGGCAGTTTTTCATCTAGTACCTAGGAATTTTTATATACCCAACAGATAGCTGCTCTTACAGCCGAGCTAAAACAGGTACGGAAAGCCCAAGCTGATTGGCAGACCCAAATGCAGCAGCGGCAGATACAGATACAGCAATAACAAGCTCAAATGTTAGAAGAAATAAGAAAGATGAGGGAGCAGATGAGTAGTGGTAGAAGTATAGCATCACCTGAGGATGAAACTGAATCAGAGTAGACATTATTCATGTATTGTACTGATGTGGACATCTGTTTTTATGCGTTTTTGAACAAATTTATCTATTTGCTGTTTGAACATGTTTAGTTAGTCTTCTTATATATGTTTATTGTATACATGTTTAATTATTTCTTATCTGGATCTGGATGATGCTATTCTGGTTTGTGTAATTGTTGATTTTGTAGAATATATATGGTGTTGTAATTTTTTGTATGCAGGTATAAATGTGGAAATCAATTTTCAAAGTGAGGAAGATTTTTTTTTCTGCTATAGGTTTCCGGCGGAATATCCGACGGTAATTTTGCAGGAACTACGATATGACGACATTTCCGACGGAACGCCCGACGGCTAATGCGACGGTGATATCCGACGGTAAGAATATGCATCGTTTTTATTACGGCGGAATATTCGCCGGAACTTCCGGCGGCTATTATCCGCCGGTAATTCCGGTGATTTTTACGCTGGAACAGGGACGCAGAAAAGCCGTCGATTTGTCAAATATATCCGCCAGTTTTCTGCCAGAACAACCGCCGGAAATATTTTCGGCGAAAAAAATGCGCCGGGATTTTTTTTCCCGACGCGCGTTTTACCGTCGGATGAAGTTCCGTCGGAAATCCGCCGGAAACACATTATTTCCGTCGCATTTTACACTTTACCGGCGGATTTTGTCTGCCGGTAATAGCTGTTTTTTCTATAGTGATATGCTTTGGGAACTTAAAGCTAATTTTGAGCTTATTTCTCCCACTAAAGGTATGTTCTTATTTAACTTCCCATTCTCAGAAGATTATGAAATTGTGAAATGTGATTGCCCTTGGTTTATTACTAGAAAACCTTTCATTTTTAAATGACAAACACCAAATTTTACTCGTTTAAAGGATTACTCTAATGATATTCCAAATTGGATTAAATTTTCAAATCTACCATTATGTTGTGGCCTAAAATGGGAATATTTAACATTGTTAGCAATATTTATCTTCTTATAACTTTTTGACCCCCTAATTGCAAAATAATGTGATTGACATTTGCCCATGTATGTGTGTAGATCTTCACATTCTCTGAACACCATGATTGCATCATAATTAATGTTAATGGTGAGAATATTGTTCAATCTATCATTTACAAGTGGCAATCTTCACCCAACAAGGTTTGTGACATATTTGCCCACGATTCTATAAATTGTCCTAAATCTATTAAATTTGTTCCTCACCTTGTTCAGATTTTTAATCAGAGCTAGGTAGAATTTGTAGCTAAACCAGAGGATTTATATCTTGGGATACTTCTTCTAATGTTGTCTCTTTCTCTTTTCATTTGATAAATGCATAGGGTTTACCTCCTGACCTTTATATCTCTATCTCCTCCAACCCAACTGAAAGCTCTAAAGAAATTCCTTTTGAAATGCTTGAAGTTGAAATTGCTAAAATTTCTAATATCTTTATCTCTTAAATACAAATCTCTCAATAAGGTCCCTCAACCATAAACTATTCTCAATCTTGCTACCTCATATTTGGCAGCAATAAGTTTTGGTAAGCATTTGGCAACCTCGACTATCACTTTGTCTTCATCAACTACTACTTTATCCTTAAATCCCCTCAATGGCCCCTCTTTGACTAATTCTGCCTCCTTTCAAATGCCTCAAGTAAATATTTCATCCACCTTCAAGTAACAGAAGGCTATAACTAATGGAGAGACCTCCATGCTATAACTCTTATTTCCATGTTTCTCCCAAATATCTTCTTATGGAATGTTAGAGAACTCAATGGTGATGGTCGGATCTCTGATTGTAGAAATCTCAATAAATACTCAATATTGACTTTGTTCACTGTTTGAAAATTACGCTGATTTTCTCATCGTTTACTAATTACTTCATCAATAGGCAATTTATCATTTACCTTCATGAAAATAGTTGCAACATTTTTCATCCTGAAGAAGATGGTATAATTTGGATTAAATGGGATGCAAATTAAGTTTCATATATTTTTTTTAATAGGACATCCCTTAATTCATTCATGGAAGGCTAGTTATTTCCCTTTTGAACTCTACATTCATCACTAGTATTTATGCTTCAAATGGTGTCTCTTAGAGGAAATTTCTATGAAATGAAAGTACTGTGATTGCATTTTTAGTTAATCAGACTTGGGTTACTCTTGAGTACTTTAATTGCATTATATTTATTGATGAAAAAGTGGGTGGCCTCCTACTTATCCTCTATAAGCTTAATGACTTAAAGATTTGCATTGTCAATTCAGGTTTAATGGAGCTCACCAATATTTGCTTTTCCTACACTTGGTATAATAATTGATTAAATAATCCAATTATATGTTTGCTTGAAAGAGCTCTATTCAACAATCATTAGATAAGCCACTTTTCTCTATTGTATTTCAAGATGTTCAATCACCTTTCTTTTAAGCATTCCCCCCTCTTTCAATTGGGCAACTCCACTACTCTATATAAATGATTTATGCACAAGAACTATTGGAGTCAATACAATAATTTCTTACACCTCATTGAGGAAATCTAGAATGCTCATGTTAGGGGTTACCCTATTTTTATCAGTTGCCATAATCTAGGTCATCGCAATGCTTGGTTAGGCAGCGCCCTGGTGAAAGTGAGCTTTATCAAACCTGCATTAATTCAGCACTATGGCGTTATTTGCAAATTTTGTTGGAAAGTGCAATCAATTTGATTGTATTTTTGAGAAAATTTTGATATAGACTTTTGGATTTTTAATTTTGAGATCAAACACGTTATTATGAATGATATATCATCCCGAAAGGTGAAAATAACATTCTCTAATGGATTGAGATTAAAAAATTATAAAATTCATCTTGACTATCATAGTCAAATTCAAGAAGGAACTATATGTGACCCCGAAAGGTAAAAATGTTGTTCGATCATACATTTAGCTATGATAATCTAGATATATTATCATTAATTTTATAACTAAAATTATAATAAAAATGATATATCTTTTTAAGAAAAAAATATTATTTATTATTAATTATTTGAATATAACGATAATGATCATTTTGATTTTAATTTTCCCAAAGAATAATTTTCTCTCATCCTATTTAGGAGCTAAATGGGATGGGTTTTAATTTAGCTAGGGTCTTAAATCTCCTATAAAGACAATCATTTATAGTTAATTACATCATAGAGAGTTTAAGCTTCCTATGAATACTCTCGATTAGAATAATGGTAGAATTTTTATTTTGGATTTTCTAGGAGTGATATGAAGGGAGGAATGTTGGAATTTCAATTTGGATTAGATTAAAATTTTAGCACTTATTTTGGAAGCCAAAAGATGAAAGACAGAGAGCACTTTGGGATTATGAAAACAATTTAGAAGTGCCCCGACTTATCCTATGTTGGCTTTAAATTTTGAAGGAGTGAAAATTTAGTTTGAGTTGACATTTTATTAAAATTTTGGGATTAAATTCTCGATGTTGGGAACTTAAGATTTTGGGTTTGCCTGAAATCTATATCTATGTTGGGTATTAAATAATAGTAACCCAAAGATAACTAATGAAATGTAATTCTAGACTTACATCAGCCTAGGTTGGAAAGCCAGCAAAACCACTTAGACACTTTAAAACTATGAATCTGGTCTTATAAAAGATAGGTAAGGTTTGCTATTTAAGTTTTTGAGAAATTGGGGCCGACATCTAGAGAATTTCATAATTGGCCCTTTTATTTATGTATGGTGGGCTTATGCTTGATGCAAATAAAATTTAATTAATTTTAGTGCATGCTAATTGACCTTGTATGCAAAAATGTGTGTGATGAACTTTAAAAATTAGGCATAAAAATAAGTTTTTTTCTAGAGATGCGCAATATCCCCTATACAGAGTTGCACCCAAATAGGTCAGTGGTCTGTCATGACCAGCAGGTGGGGAGGTGCCTAGCAAGGAGAGAAGATAAATATGAATGTATGAAAAACCCCCGACGTGTTCGGGCTTACTTCTTAGAAATATTTATCTTTCTATGTGAGCCTAAAATTTTTATTTAATTATAAATAGAAACATTTTTTGGTCCTTAAGAGCCTAATGAAATTCAGGCCAAAGCAAATATCACATGCAAATAATAAACTTGGAAAAATAAGTAATTTTTAAAGCATATAAATGAAATCATCAATCAACAAATCATATCAAATAAGTGTAAAAGGCCATGTGACAAATGTCACTTAATTATAACCTAGGATATGCAGAAATTAAAAGTGCCCGGGCTCTACTAACAATAACCCGGGTTCTAATCCTATGAAATGACACAAGTTTTAAAGTGGGATATTTTTTATCTTCATTTCTTCAACTCGTTTCTTCGAGCTCCTTGGATCCACCAGGTCCGGATATCCAAATGAAAAGAACTCCTCCCTGAAGAGATGTTTCTTTTCTCTTTAAACCTTAAACTATCCAAGTTTGAATCTCCAAATGGAAGGAACTCTCATTTAAGGAATGTTTCTTTCCTCTTTGGATTCCAAATTGGATACCAAATATCCCACTTTAATTGACTTTCACAAACCCTTTTAAATTTACATTTAAGAAAAATTAAAAGACTCTATATAACTTGTACGTTATCCTAAGCATTTTATACAAAATCATAAAAAATCCCAAGCATTTATATACATTTCATTGCTCATTTTGAGCAAGCACATTAACTTGTCCACACTTTTAATTTTTTAGGGGAATAGGCAATTAAAACACTTGCAAAAAATTTTATTAATCATATTTTAATTAGCCTCCTTTTATAGCCCTGCATAAATATGACGACCAACAAAAAATTTTGTTAGCATCCGGACCATTCCTAACCTAAGAAAATCTAGCGTCCCATCACATATCATGTCATAAGTAGCATGGTAAAGTTATCACATCATAAACAACACAAATTACATCAAAACATAGCAACCAACATGCAAAGAAATCCACGCCACATAAATAAGCATATGTAAAAAAATAATAGCCTAGCCAAAAATTAGAGTTGGTTGTCCTAACAAGTCGTCTATGGTGTGTGCATTAGGTTGTGTAGTTTGGATATATCCTAAGTTGGTTGTTATTTAGAGTTTTCTAATGTTTTCTTTGGTTTGTAATAGGTTGAGGGAAATTTTAGTTTGAGTTTAAGTTTGATGTTTTAATATTCATTTTAGAGTGAGTTTTAAGCATTAAACTTGATTAATTATTAGTTCTCTATACCCTTTAATTTTAATTGAGTCTTAAAATCTAATACACTTATACTCTCCAAATTGGAATCTACATAACGTATGAAGGCTTCTATTTATTAATAATTATTTAGGTTGAAAAATAACTTTTTTTGTTTACAGCAAGGCTGTGAGATTTATTTCACTCTCATTAGAGCTAACTTAATAGCTTCGTAGGCCCGGGTTACCCAACAGTTACCTTTGGGTTTAGGTTTGATTTAGTCTGCTAGATTAGGTTATCTAAATTTGTGATTATCTCATCAATGACTTACTAAGATTTTGGTTTATAGTTTGTATTCCATCAAATTTGTTCGTGGCACTATCGCAATGGGTATGAGGACCCAAGGCCTCCTTAGGACACTTAGCCCCGCAGCTTGAGGTTGTCTAACCTAAAAATTTCATTAATGGAATGTTGGTTGTTCATTTTACTGTTATTTTAAGATTTTATTAATTACATTTGTGATTTATTAAAATATTGATCATTTATCAGATTTTCATATTTTATTAAATATTTTAATGGGTTTAATAATGGGTCCATTCCTTGAATTTTATATTTACATTAGTTAGAAGAGTTTTTATATTTTTTATAAATATTAGACCCATAAATGAGTTAAATATCGTTGAGTTTATTGGATTTTAATTTTTTTATAATTATTTATGATTTTTTTAAACTTATGTGTTTTATTGAACTAGATTTGACAAAATTTTAACTTTTTTTATTTTTAATGAATTTTGGAGGTTTGTTATTTTTTATAAATATTAGACCCATGGATGAGTCCAATGCCTTTGAGTTTACTAAATTTAGAATTTCTATAATTAGTTATAAATTTTTGAAGTTTGTGTATTTAATTGAATTATTTAATTGCTTAATTAGAGGAATTTTCTTATTTTTGTACAAAACTGACTCCAATCACTTAAAATCTTCCTCATATGTCAAGAATGACTTATGGTGATTTCAAGTGTTTAAAATTTATTTGATATTTTTTATTATTTTTAATTATTTATTTTAATTAATTAGTGATTTTCCCTTATTTTAATTTCGAAGGTTGGTGATAGGGCTTTTAATTTTTTCTGATTTGTTATTTAATTATGAGCATTTTGAACCCTAGTTTATATTTTTATGATTTAATTTGAATTTATTGTAATATTTTGAAGCTTTAGCCCAAATATAGGGGCTAATTTTAGTTTTACTTAGTTTTAGGGTCAAACGATGTCAAGTAAAAGTGAAAATAAAACCTAGGGTGTATAATATCACTAAGTGTACTGGTTTAAAGTTCTATCCCTATTGGATGTGTGTAAAATTTTTTAGAATTTTTTAAAGTTTATTAGATATAATTCTTAATTATTTTTCCTATGTGTCATATAAATTTAAAATTTGATCTGAACCTTAAAGCAAAACAAACAAGTCAACAAAATTTCAAAATCTAATTATATGTATTTTAAGAGAAATGAATTTTGGAAATTCAATTTGCTAAAATTTGACCATCATCAAGGGTCGAGAAAATTATGGCATTTGAGGAACATCACCAAGTATATCTTATCCAAATTTGAGGTCAATCAGATTACTGAATTGAGAGTAATTGAAAATTTTTATTTTTTAATAAAACTTGACTTTCTCACAGTCTAGTGGTCCAAATATAATGAAATTAATTTTAAAGGAAACTTGGACTTAAGACGGTTCCAACGAGCCTAAGAACATCAAATGTGGATGAGAAATAGATTTTAGCAATTTTTCAAAGTTTCAGCCATTTTTTTGAATTAATGTTCATACTATATGAAACTTAGATCAAAATGGATGATCTATATCGTACAATACAATAAAAAATTATATAGTACAATTTTTTACATGTGTTAGTCAAGGGAAATGACATGCATTTTGAGTGGGATTGTACTGGTGATCGTGCTGTACGAATAGTAGATCGTACATTACAAACTTAAGCATATTGTACAATTTTTTATCATATAGTAAGATTTTATGCAATCTAGAATGAAATCTCAGCCGTTTGATCAAAACAGAAGGGATGAACGACTGTGATTTTGTCTTCTCTACGTGAATTCCCAAAAGTCCTAATTAGAAGAAGTTATTAAAGAAGGGATGGGGAGAAGATTTTTTGTTTAAAAATGCATCAAAAATCATGCACATTAAATCTTTGATCTATGAGCTAGGGTTTAGGTTTTGCCTTGGTAGAAATGACCTCAGGGGATGGGGAATGGCTGCTTCTCCTCCTTAGAGCTCCATGAGCGACTGGAGGTAGACTCAAACTTTTGGTTGGAATGAATGTGTGTGTTTTTCTCCTCTTTTGCCCTACTTTAGGCATACATTCCCTAAGCAATGACTAGGATTAGTTTGGCTTCATCTTAGATGGTTGTCAAGTGGAAAGGAACTGAGCATTTGGGTAGGAGAGTGGTTGGAAAGAAGTGGAGGCCATTGACCACTTTTTCATGGAGGGGACCTTGGAGGGCTTCACTTGGCTAAACCAAAACTTTGGACTACATTTGGGGCAGCTTATGAGCTCCCAAAATAAGATTAGGCAGGCTCATATGGAGGGGAATACAAAGTTGATTTGGGTTTGATCATTTTGAAAATAGGTAGTTTAAAATCATGTGGGTTTTGAGGTGGTGAACTTATTGACGATTTTGACTAGCCAACAAGTCAAGTTGATTAGGATGGGGCTTTAGGGATATTACTTGGTCAAACTACCTTGTGTTTGAACACAAGTAACAACTCCTGCATACATATCCTTAATGACTTGAATATAAGCATTATTAACCCCTTTCTTTTCAAGACCTCTCCATAGCACTTCTCTTGGAATTTTATCATATGTTTTCTCTAAATCAATAAATATCATATGAAGATCCTCCTTGTTCTCTCTATACTTCTCCATCAAACCTCTCAATAATGTATAACTTCCATAGTAGACCTACCCAACATGAATCCAAATTGATTTTGAGAAATATTAGTATCACGTCGTAACCTATGCTCCATAACTCTCTCCCATAGTTTTAAAGCATGACAAATTAACTTAATTCTTCTACAATTCACACAATTTTGTGCATCATCTTTATTCTTAAAAATAAGAATCAACAAACTCATTCTTCACTCATATGGTATCTTTTTAGTCTTCAAAATAGTATTAAAAAGTTCAGTAAGCCAAGAAATTCTTTCATCTCCTAAGCATTTCCACATCTCTATTAAAATATCATAAGGTCTAATAGCTTTTTCACACTTCATGTTCTTTAAAATCTCTCTAACTGCATAAATTCATAAAATATTAATGCTTATATTGATATACATATTTAATAACATACATAATTACATACATGATATGATAGATATGATATATGACAGATAAGACAGATTGATTAATGACAAGATTTATTGATTGACATGCAGCTAGACTGATAGAACATTAATATGAATATATGATATGTGATGAGGAGACGGTCAATTTGTATATGATAAGACTGTATATATAGTACATAATATACATTATATTATTCATATTCACTATTACATGTGATTATTATTTTTGTTTGATGCATTAATTTTAGTTATAGATATTGGTTACTTGTTGAGCTATGCTCATCATAGAAATTTTACATGTTTTTTAGCATGGGTAAAGATCTTGTAGATTGAGGCTGATCTAGGCTGCAATCTTGAGTTTTTTTTTGCATATGTTGATTTTTCTCTTTCTTTTTTTTATAGTCATAATACATTTGCAGTGGTGGACTGTTATTAGTTGCATATTATGTCTATTTTTTTTAACGAAAATAAATTTTATTCCATCAAAAGAGCAAGGATATAAGTAAGACCCAACAAACACAAAGAGAGTGAACAAGAGAGAGTATAACTAAGAGCCTTAAAGATAAAGAAGGCAAAAGGGCCAATCGGGCTCAGATTTTGGCATAAGCTTCCAACCACTTAGATGTCAGACACGGACCATCTAGAGGGGAAAAGAGCAAAAGTCCACCAAAAAGCCAAACAACAGTCAACACCGAAATAAGGCCACCAAAAGAATAAGAAGATGCACCCCCCAAAGGTTGCCAACAAGCCACAGATCTAAATGGTGAGCCAAATGCCACATCATAGCCCAAAAATGATAGCTGCAACCGCAAAACCAACCCCCATAAGCACAAATCAACCGGATGAGAAACAAACACATCTAGGAAAATCCAAACTGTCGGCAGCCACAGAAAACTAAAAAAAACCAAGTCAGCAGCCACCAAGAAACCACCAAAAATAGTTATTTTTTGGATTTCCTCTTTTTACGTTTACCCACCCGAAAGGTAGTATCTCGCATAACACCTTGCTGTTCAAATACTTCCTCTTCATCAACCTCGGAAGAGGAAGACGAAGAGCCTTCAAGCCAATCAATTTGAATCTTAACACTTTCCCCCGATCTGACGCCCACATGGGCATAAAAGGCATTGGCAGAAAGTAAACCAACTAGGACATCAACAAGTTGTTCCACAGAGGGAGCCGAAACAACCTGAACAGTAGGCGTCACAGGCAAAGCAATAGATGGAACCACCTCATGCGTAGTCGTCAAAGCCAAATCAACAGAAGCTTGAGGTGATTCAGCATGATCCGAACCACTAAACAGTTCATTTCCCACTTCCCTATTAACCTCACAAGATTTGTTAACCACCTCCTTTAAATGTTCCACAACCATAGGAGTAACAACACCCCTAGGTGAATGATCGCATTGAACATCACAATCACCCAAAGCATCAGGACCTTCCAAACTTGCTAAGTGAGAAGCACCATCAAACACCTCAGTAACAACAGAATCCATCGGATCAACCACATTAGTGTTTAGAAGCACAGGAACAACTGGCAATCCCTCCTCACTAATGGGAGGAGCAAAACCATCAACATTAGCATTAAGGACATCCAAATTCTCCTTAACAAGGCCATCCACATCCAGAACATCTGAAACCAAAGCCACAGGGTCACTAGGAAGCACAACATCATCCCTATTAATAAGAGTCTTATTAATAGGCAAATCAGTGCAATTTGCAACATCAACAATAACATTTTCTGTAACACCAGAAGCATTTCCAACAGTTGTAAGTTGCTTAGAAATGAGGACAGAGGACTTATTGCATGCCTCCCTAGCATGCCCAATATAATTACAACTAACACAAAAAGGAGGAAATTCCTCCATATCAACAAGCTGAATATACCCAAACTTTTTAGGTTCGAGCCAAACGTTGTCCGGATATTTTTTTGTAATGTCAAGTTCCACCAAAACCCGTGCAACAGATGGTCGAGATCCAATGGAGGTGGCATTGTCAACCTTTAAAGGACGCCCAAATAATGAACCAAGGGCATGGAGGATACGGGGATAGAATAGGTGAGGTCTTAAATTAGGGAATGAGATCCAAATGGGAATAACCGATGATTCAACACCAATATCAAGTAAGGGCGACCATTTGGTTATCTTCACATAGCAATTATTGATAATATAGGATCTATGAGCAAACACTCTACTGTAATCCAAGTCATTCATCAGCTTAATCAAAATATGCGACGGGTTGAGCAAAGTCACAAAACAATTGGCATTAAGCTTAAGTTTGAAGAAAATTTTCGTATGGAATCAAGGCTAGGGCGATTGGTAGGAAAAAAACCAACCAAAGTAAATTGCAAAGGAGATGCTAATGCCAGTATTTCCTCTTCTGAGATCCATAGAGAGGGCATACCACGAAATGAAGAAGGTATAAGCTCAGGAAAACACACATCCGAGGAACCAGATAAAACATCTAAAAAAGATCTAGATTTCAAAGAACCACCCAAAAATCCAGGGTTAGAAATGCGAAACCCCACCATCCGGCCAGGGAAGGCTGGAGGAGGGCGAGACTAAGGAGCTAACCGAACAAGAACAACAAAACTGAAGCAACAAGGTAAGGAAAAAGACTTCCCTGAAACTAGCAAAAAAAATACAGATTATCGCCGGAAGAGACAGCAACCTAGTGGGGAGATGTGGGAGACGAAGTCGCATAAGCACCGGAGCTCCCCAGAAACCTGACGGCTGTTAGGGAAAAGCCCTAGCAAAAGTTGCATATTATGGCTATTATATAGGTCATTTTGGACTCTAGGTTCGAGTATAAATATTAACTATATTAATATAATTATATTTTTTGTTATTTATATTTTTTGAATGCAATTAATTAGCTCAAGTTGTCTATTGAAAGTATAATAAAAAGATATAATTCTTTTGATTTAAATTTTGGGGTATTACAATGTGCTATCAAAACAATTATTATTGTAAGAATGAAATTATAACTAGAGCTATCAAACTAATTTTGTATGGGGTAGTGTATATGAGTATTGAGTTGTATTTATGCATTCATGAACATGAGTTACATGTAATATAAATAATTGAATATGCATTACATATGTGATGTCCCAGAATCTAAATTGAAAGAATTATTCTTTTAATCTTTTAATAAATAACAATTAGAGCTAAAAAATTTGTGCACGTAAATATTACAATCAAAATACTATAGCGAAGACATATTACAATTTGGAGTTATAATGACTCTAGAAAAAAATGACAAAGTCAAAATATGAGATATTACAACATATACATTTGATTAAAAGATTTGTTGAATTAATCAGACATAAGAAGATGAATCTAAAAGAAAAAGGAAATTTTGGCTAAACAAAATCGAGATCAACTTTGATTACACCTGAGGGTGTAATGAATTATTCTAATGTGAATGCATAGATGGTTAGTGAAAGATTGATTAAGCAAACAATGCAAAAAAAATTTGAGCAGAAAACTCCACTAGTAAAGAAAATAGGTGAAGGCAATAAAAAGAAGATTATGAAAGCTTATGTTAAAAGCACTCTGTATTGTGTCTGGTGTAGAAGAAGGCATTCATGATAATATTATAGAGTGATGGGGCAATGTTTCTGTTGTGATAGATATGCACATAAAATGATGCATTGTCCACTACTTGGGTATGGTCAAGGGTTTGTTTAGATTGGTATTGAAACTCATGTGCAAGAAGATTAGAAGTGCCTCATAATTTTACTGCTATGATTTTATATTCTAAACTTTGTTGTGTAATTTTATTATTTTGTTGAAATGAATTGCATCATATGATTGACTGCTTAACTTATATGCATACTTGTTAGAGAATGAATACATGATTTGATTCCTATGATTGATATAATGGTGATTAGTTCTATTCTATTCATTATTAATCTTTCTGGAAATATCTAGGACGATATTACCTAAGGTGAAGATATCATAATAACCCAAAATTCTTAAAATAAATTTAATTGAAACATATAAAAATATGGAACTAGCATATAATGTGTAACAACCCAAACTCTTAACTATCGAGATATTGTCCCATTTGGCCTAAGAGCCTCACGGTTTTGTCCTATTAGTGTAAGTTCCCAGTAGGTCACCCATCCAAGAATTGCTCCGGGATGAGCACACTTAACTGCGAAGTTTCTTACAAAAATTCCAGCCATTACACCAAAAGGCCTCAATGTTTAAGAGTTTATCTTCTTTTACTTAAGGGATTTCACACAATACTGTGGCATTGTGCTGACAAATGCAATAATGTAGGTGTGCTGCTACACTTCAGTGCTAGAGAATCACCACAATGGCATTGCAATCTCTATTTTAGGCACTGGGCATAGAATCAGATTTTTAAAATATTTTATATTAATATCCCTCAGCACCATCCCATACCTCTCTCATTTCATTGCTTGCCATAAAAGGAAAGAAAGGAGAATGAGAAGAGAAAGGAGATAGAAGAGGAGAGAGAGGAGAGAGAAAGCTCTTTGGGGCTTCTTCATCCATCATTCCTATTATGAAAATTATTCTGATCATTATAAGTGACCTTTACTCTGCATCTATTTTTAATGATTTTGAGTTTGATATGTTCCCCCTCCTAAAGGTGACCAAATGTGATATCTCCCATTTTAGTGAACTTTTACCACATCACTTTTGGTATTTGATAGATATCATTATTCTAAACACTTCAATTGATTTATATAGAAATTTCACTGGATATATTGATATTTATGATTTTTTGAAGCTAATGAACAGTTTATAGATTTTCATGTATTTCATAAATATTGCATTTCATATATGATATTGATAATTGATGTATATAGAAAATGATATGCCTAATATATGATAAGTGTGGTATTTACATGTAAGAAAAGAATATGGGCTATAAACACTATAATTAATATGAGTTAACTATTAAAATGATAATACCATGTGTAGGAGGATGTGTCGATGGGCTTTCCTTAAAATAAAATATTTGCGGTGTAATGCTGAATGTTAGCCTGTAACTTATTGACCGTTTCATAAACGGGTAGAGAGTGATGACTCTTCATTAATTTATTGAAAGTCACATATTAAAATAAATGATTAATAGAAATAATTGAAATATATGATTGACTGATGATGATAGATTGATAACAGATGAAATGATGAAAATACAACATAAAAGCTGTATATCCTACCTTGTTGCATAAATTCATATAATACTGATGCTTATATTGTTATGTATACATAATAATATATATATAATTGTATATATGATATGATAGATATAGAACTGACAAATGATAAATAAGATAGATTTATTAATTGACATGATTGAGATGTAACCAGACTAATATGATGCCGATATGAACATATGATATATGACGACAAAATGATTGATATGTATATGATAAGACTGTATATGAAGTACATTATACCCATGATACTATTTCTATTGATTGCTATATGTTCTTACAAATGTATGATTACTATTTCTATTTGATGCATTGACTTCAGTTGTATATATTAGTTACTTATTAGGCTATGTGCTAATTATATGATGTTCACATATTTTCGTGCAAATGTAAAGATCCTATAGATTGAGGTTGATCTGGGTTGCAGGCTTAAAATTTTTTCTGTGTTTGTTGGCCTTTCTTTCTCTCTCGCTTTTTTTTAGTCATAATCTATTCACAGTAATAGAATATTGTTAATTGTATATCATGGCTATTGTCCATGTCATTTTAGACTCTGGGTCATAGTGTAATTATTAATTATAGAAATGTATTATGTTTTTTGCACTTTATATTTCTGAATGCAATTAGTCAGCTCTGATTGTCGATTAAAAATATAATAAAATGATGTAATTCTTCTGATTTAGATTATGGGGGCATTACATTTGTTTTGTGCTTCATAGAAGCTGTCGTCTATATTATTTTAAGTACTTTTGGTGATGTCTTTGCTGATGTTGCTATGAAATACTATGCCCATATATTATACAACACTCTTTTGATAATTTTGGTGGTGATTATTAATATTCTGGGACTATTTTATTCTTTGCTTGATCTGAAGATGCAGGTTAAAGTTGGGGCCACTGTAACAATATCAAGGGTGATTGTTTCTCATTGTGTTGCAGCCCAATGCGCAGCTAGTTGCCTAAGCGTTGATCCTGCTATGTTGAGATGGCACAATGGTTGATTTTGACCTTTGGATTGTTACTTTGAGCCCACCTATTTTATTATTTTCATTCTTCTTCTTCTTCTTCTTGTTTTGTTAAATCTCTTTTATCTCTCATAGGTGTTGTAGCTCTATTTATTAGCTTGGAACTTATGATGTATTTTATTTTTTAGTTAGTTTAATAATGTAATTGCAAATTTGATTATAAATGAAATGCTACATATGACCTTCAAAATTTCATGAAAAAAATGCTCTTTTAATATATTATTTTTTCATATTTCAAGCGACGATATAATATGTTTTTCTATATTTATTTTTCAGCACTTGATTTCTCAAAGAGAAAAAAAAGAAGAAATGTTAATTTGCCATTGACCCTAAGACTATCTCAAATGGAACTGTATACGGTGGTATGTTGTCCGCCATTCGCTCCATTGAAATGCTAAATCGTACACCAAAATTCTGTGGGTGAACAGCACGATGTCAATATTGTCTTTGCACTATTTACCTATGCTAATTTTTGGATTTGCCCAAGAAACACGCGAAAGAAGAGAAAGATTGTTACCTTCGCAGTGAGATGAAGAAAGACGTGAAATAGCAAAATTGGAGTTCGAATGGAAATGAATTACTGTGCTTTAGAATAAAAAATGAATTTTTCGATAGGAGATGCCCTAAGAAGCTGTTACAATACATTTGCTCTCCCATCATCAAAGCCGTATACTATGCCATCAAACCACTGGGGGCAAATGCTTCAATTTTTGTTTATACAAATAACCCGGTCATGCTATTGAATGGGGTAGGTTTCGAATAAAATAATAATGACGGGCTAATGAACAATTCGGAAATCCTAACCGGCGAGGGGATGCTAAAGATGACTCTTCAGTCAACCAGGCTGGCTTTGCTCTGATTCATTCTCTTCTGGGAGCAGGTGCGAGTCCTTACAGATCGAAGAGAGGACTTCTGGCGGGAGGAAGTGGAGGAGAACCGAATCCATGGGAGTTCCGCCGGCTATAGAAGTCCTAAAGGAGAGGGCGACCCTTCTTAGAGAATCGTTGCAGAAGAGCCAGACCATCACCGGCAACATGGTCGACATCCTCGGTTCCTTCGACCACCGCCTATCTGCCCTCGAAGCGGCTATGCGTCCTACGCAGGTCTGCACTTCCACTCTTTCTAGTATTTATTTTCCGTCGGCGTAGTATTTAGGTTAGGAGTTAGTTCCAGGGCAGTTTAGCGTAATTTGAACCATTGTTGAGTTTTTTTTTAGCATTTGTGGAGCTTTTAGTTTGCAATTAATGGAAAATTTCATTTTTTGTGAAATTCAAGGGTTTGGGCGGGTATGTGGAGCTTTCAATTTTGATTATGGTTCATAGGCCTTGTGTTTTAGGTGCGGACGCATGCAATTAGAAGGGCACACGAGAACATCGATAAGACGTTGAAATCTGCTGACGTTATACTGGTTCAGTTTGACATCACTCGCCAGGTTGATTCGCTCTCCCTCTCTCCCTCTCTTTGAGAATAAATTGAGGTTCTTGCTTTTTTTGATCTCACACGCTAAGTTGGTCTTACAGGCCATGCCTGGTTGGTTCTTCTCGCTCCATAGTGAGTTGCACAAGTGCCCTGTTTTGTGGATTTTTAGTATAAACCTCTCTGTCTGTCCTTTTTTTTAAAACCTAGATTTGAAAATTGAGGTCCTCTACATCTAAATCTTTAAATGCGGAAATTACTGAAATGCGGCACTTCCATGGTTTGCTTCTATTATAATTTATGATTCCATTATATTTTTCTCTGTAATGCTTCTTGATTCTGGTTTGGGAGATTTAATCTTTGAGAGCCACACTGCCTATTTTGTAAGACTTCGTACCCTCTGATGTTTTATCTGGAGATGACTACCTCGATTATCATGTGCTTGAAGACCTTGAAAGATTTGCTTTTGATGGGAAACAATATGAATTTGGGATCTGAACGTTGTTTGTTATTTGAATATGTAGGCTGAGGCAAAGATCTTGAGAGGTCCTCATGAAGACTTAGAAAGTTATTTGGAGGCAATTGACCAGTTGCGAAGAAATGTCCAATTTTTCACTTCAAATAAAACCTTCAAGTGGTCTGATGGGGTGCTTAACCATGCAAATGTTTTGCTCTCTAAGGCCATCATGAAACTAGAGGAAGAATTTAAGCAGCTCCTTTCTACTTTTAGGTTTGTTCATCAAATTTTTAAATGGATACTACAATATGCTCTGAACCCCTTGTGCAAAATCAGAACTAAGCAGATGCTTTCCTTTAGATTATATTCTACAGTTACTTTGCAAAAAAAGACCATTGTGGATTACAATAAGATCATTGAGAATCATAATTCATTTATTTTGAGTTTCAATAGCATATCTGGCTTCAAGTACAATTATGTGTTTTGTAACAGCAAACCTGTGGAGCCGGACCGGCTTTTTGAGTGTCTGCCTAGTTCTTTGAGGCCATCTGCTGGGTCACCTGGTCAGCAAGGTGAGGGGGAAAGGAAGCCATCATCTGCCAGTAATTCTGATCAGCAAGGGAAAAGCTTAGAGACCGCCATATACAAACCTCCAACTCTTATTCCTCCAAGGCTTTTGCCCTTATTGCATGACTTGGCCTTACAAACAATTCAAGCTGGAAAACAGGATCAGTGTGTGAAGATTTATTGGTATGGTTACCGCATATTTTTTCTAGTACGTTTACAACTTGTCAAATATATATATGTAATAGGTGCTTTTGAATCAGATCTTCTTAATTCTTATCAACATTTAGAAAAACATTGGGAGAAAATAGAGATTGGGATGAAGGAATGACCTAAGCTTACTTGGATGTAATTTTGAGATGTGATGATTTGGTTGATCATCTATATGTGCTACACCTATCTACTGGTAGGACTCTTCAAGAACAAGATTGACAATGGATCCTTGAAGGTCCAACTAAGTGTAAACAGTGATAAGTGCTCCTAATGGATGATTTTTCAGCAATATGTATTATTCTGGAAAATGACTGATGGAGTTGATCACAGAAAAAAACGAACAAATTGATTTGAAAAGATGGCCTATAATATGCATTGAAGCCTTATTTTGTTCAAGTATTTTTTCATGCACTTGATATTGCATTCATAAACAAGTGGGAATGCAGCATATGCCAAAGTGTGAATGTAAATAAATCTGCTATGAAATAAGTGACGGTTGAGCATGTAGTTTGCAAACAGTTAAAACAATAGGAGAGGCAATTAAAATGTTTGTGTTTTACTATGCTGAGTTAAAACAATAGGATAGACAGTTAAAATGTTTGTGTTTTACTATAGCTGAGAAATTGATATGAACCTCAAACTATTTACTTGTGATTAGGAACAATGTTATTTTTACTAAAATTTAATGAAAGTGAAATGAAATACTAACAGTAGACAATCAGTCTTGAATTCTTTCTTGCTTCGATTTTGTGAAAAACTTTGCATAGTAATTGATATGAAACTTAATCCATTTATCTTTGATCACGAACAAAGATAAATTTTATTGAAACATGAAGGAAGTGAAGTGAAATACTAATCACTCTTGTATTCTTTTTCTTGCTTTTTAAATTTGGAGGAGGGTGAGTGTTGATAGAAATTTTGCTGATTCATCTTTATGGAGTGAGAACAATAGGCCTTGGATGAGTAGTTGTTGGAATTTTTGGAGTGGTTGTATAGGATTGATAGAAATGGAATACACCATTTACCAAAATGCTTAATGAGTCATAACTCTCATAAAAAAGGTACAACCAATCATTGAATTGAGCTCGGAGTCGCATTGGGTATCATTGTTGTTGGGTTGATTGTTTGTCTATGTGAACTCCTTATTATGTGGGGGGTGAGCGGAACTTTCTTTCGGAGAGTAAAGGTAGGGGTGTCAATATCTGACACGACACGAAAACCCGACCCGAATCGAAAATTTCGGGTTAGAACCGACCTGTTTCCAAAACGGGTTGGGTTCGAGTTCCCAGATTCAACCCGTTTGAAAAACAGGTCGGGTTCGGGTTGACCCGACGGGTTGTCGGGTCAACCCGGAAACCCGTTTGAAATGACTGCCCGGCTGCCCGGAGACCTGCCCGCCCCCTACCCGGCTGCCCGCGAACCTGCCCGAGCCCTGCCGCGGAGCTGCCGCGGGCCCGCCGAAGCTGCCCGTGTTTGCCATCACGCGACCGCGGGCTCGAAGCTGCCTGTTCGGCTGTTCGCGCGCCCGTTGCGGCTGCCCGCTCGCGTCCGTGCCCGGCAGAGCCAGCCTGCTCGAGTCCGAGCCCGCGTCAACGCCCCGTGTCCGAGCCCGCTTCCAGTGTCGGGTCGGGTCAACCTAGCAACCCGCTGGGTTGGGTTCGAGTTCGGATTTCCAACCCGTTTTCCTATTCGGGTCGGGTTAGGGTCGACCCGTTTGAATGCGTGTCATTCCGGGTTCGACCCGAACCCGACCCCTACCCGTGACCCGAAATTAACACCCCTAGTGAAGGTTGAGATACTCATCTAGGAAGGCATGTGATGCACAACATAGCAGATTGATGGGAAATTAAGAGTGCTTGGGCGGGTCATGACACTAATGAGTCATGGGGTGCTATTGTTAAGTAGGCTCCATTTGTAAAATCATTTGTTCCAAACTTTAATGTCAGTAAAGGAGGATTGGACTACGACAAGACAAATATACATTGTGTCCACATAACTATAATAGCTCCACTAATAAAAATAAATTTTAATAATATAGGAGGTTTGAAATGGTAAAAGATATTCATTGTTAGAAATCAAACTAATGTTAGGCAAGTTAATTAGACATGCATCAGGGCCTAAATTCTTAATAATTTTGTAGGGGTTAGATGATATCGCATGGAACTTATTAAATATTTATGGAGGGAAGCATTTGAAGGGAATGGACATGAGAACATATTCTCCCTAACTAGACTCTTAAATGTTTTTTTGGATTTGTCTAGTATGTAAATAAATTGCAAATATGGTCCAAGTAATAAATGCCAAAGTTTCCTTAGGGTCCTAATTCCAATAAGAACCCCATGCTTCATTAGCCCATACTACTCCAGAAAGAATGCCTATGGTTAAAAGGTAAACCCTAAACTAATGACATGATAACTCCAATAATTCAAACGCTGAATTAATTGCTATTTGTAAAAATTTTGAAATGAGAAGAAAGAAGTATTTTTTAATACACTTCCTTTTTGGTTCAAATATTCCATATCACCAAAGAAAAACGACTTCCTTAAACTGAAAAAATTCTTGTTTTTCAAAAAAGAATCGATCCTTTTTTTGAAATGTAATCACTATAAGAGCAACTGATAATGACGATCCGCATAAAAAAAATTAATGTATAATGCTAGTTTATAGCGTTGATTTTATTTATCAATATGATCATGTATATCAACATGAAGCTTAATGATGTGTTCAACAAAATAAGTAGGTGAAGATGAAATGATGCTTGTTGTGGGAAGCTTGCAAGATCTACAAGTGTACTTGGTTTCTGATAGTAACAATTTTTAAAAGGAATGTTCAGGGGTGCAACTAATGAAGTCATTGTAGTCGACTTCTCCTACATTAAGGATCAAATCCTAAGCACCTTTGTGATCATCGATGCTCCACCTTAAAAGATTGCTTAGACTACTATGTATTACTTCAATTTAGCCATCTATTTAGGGGTGAAAGCAATGTTTTCGAAGTGCTGAGTGCATGCACTAGGATTTCTTTTTTTCTTCAATTCATAAAGCCAAAAATGAAGCAACATTTTGTGAGCTAGAGCGTTAATTACTTGTATATCATCTATGCTTATATTACATGCATACATTAGCTATTTAATTAGCCAAACTTAACTACTTTGGGTGATAATTTTCAACAAATATAATGATACATTCCGTAATAATAATTTCTAGCTATCTGAAAGAAAATAAATCAAAGATATAATTAATGAAGTGATAAAAAATGCTGAAAAAAATTCTAGAATATTTGTGAGATCGAGTGACCAATTAGAGATCAATAGGCAAAGTCAACGTGAAGAGAGAGATAGAGTGTTTGTGAAGATAATGCATCAAGGAGCATTTTCGAGAAGAAGCATGTCAGCATGAATCTATTAGGGAGTATGAAGAGAAGAATAACCAAGAACTAACTAGCTCTAGTGGTGAAGAACGTGGAACCAATAAACAATGAAAAAAGAAGCAATATGGAGAAGCGAATGTACACTAGTAGTTATTGGGGAATTTGTCGGATTGATCCATAAAATTTATACCATAATTTCATTCCAAGCTAGAGCCAAGTCTGCAGCATTACCATGCAAAGTGGCGAAGTAATGTGACGTGCGCTTTGTTGTGAGTTTGCACTTCGCAGGTAAATGATGCACAGGACCAGCTTCTCGCTTTGTTTAATTCGTGAAGCTAACTTTTAATAATATTGGGTGAAAGGGGAGAGCTTAAGCAATCATCCAAAGAGGAACTAGAGTGTTTTTCAAAATCATACAACCAATATGGTATCCATTTTAGAGACAATGGAAGAAAGTAAACGTGGCATCGAATAACTTTATGGAAGAAGAGGGGTGCATGATGAGAAGTCTCAATAATTTAGAACATGGATATTTGTGATAGGAAATACTTGAGTTCGCAAGCAACCCTAACAATAAATTGATAAAAAACAGCGAGAAAGAACACAACACGATAATGAAAATAACTCCAACAGTGGATTTTATTATATGAGATAAAACAAAGTAAACGGAAAGCAAAGATACAATTGATCCTCTATTTGAGAGGAGGATCGTCTCTCCCAAATCTCTAGACAAGAGTCTAGAGCCCTAAACCCAAAGAGACTACAAGAGAACAATGATCTAAAGCATGCCTAGCTCTATCCCCCTCATCCCCTTTAAATAGCCCTTTCCACCTCCTTACTAACCTCCTTATAAACTTCCTATTATAAGATATTATTTGATTAATACAAAAGATATCAAATCTATTTAATTAATAAAATCTACCTTCCTTATTGGTCTTGCCGCCTCCCTCTCTTTCCTCTTGTTGCCGCCCAAGTGGGCCCCACTCTAATTAGGGCGGTTTGGGCTAGGCGGTTTGGCCCTCCTTTGATACCGCCGGCCCCATCTGGGCGGTTCAGGATGAACCGCCTTATCAATTTACCATTTTGGAAAACCTATTGTTCTCAACATATATTGATTCGCGTTCTCTAGGGATTCTAGGAATGTATAGAATTAAGTCCATGCTAAAGCCTTATTAAAGGGTGGTGGGGTGGTAAGAGAGTGTACAATGCTGCATTTTGGGGACTTGCTTAATTGGTGAGTGCAACACTAACTACTAATGAGTGCTATGCCTTGATGCCCCAAAGAAGTGTGGTTTGATAAGACCAATGGTCTTGATGCGACATAGATGGGTGGTGAGTCTGCCAATGTACTACTACTAAATGAGAAAATTGCATAAAGATGTGCGTGTAATGCATAGAAGGTACATCTTAAGAGAGAACCATCCTAGAGGTAGTAATTAGAGGGGCGGAGATGGCTATCACCTGAAAGCTTATGAAAATGGAATTGAAGTTTGGGAAGTATGAGTATTCAATCTATAGTCGATCAAAATAAGGCATCGAAACTATGATAATATTAGACTAAGCATTGTTTGGTTGTCAATGACTTGTGATTTTAATTAAGGACATACTCATATGATAGTAGATAGTATTATTTGTTATGGAGGGCTTGATTGATAGCATAAAACTCTTTATCATGAGTGAAGTAGTGTTGGCTACTTCATCATGTTTTTTGTTGTAAAAGGTTATGTCCATATTAGAGGTATCATTAGCATCCTCAAACTCTTGATTAAATTTAGAATTTTGAAGCACTAGAGCTTCAATCATCCTAAGTTTAATATGTTGGAAGGTTTTGTTGGCGCAAGGTGGTCCTGAAGAAGAATATTTTTTCAGATGTTTGTAATGAGGCTATAATTATACTGAATTGTATGATGAAATGCTTGTACGAAATGGCAAAGCTATGAATGCTATGGATGTCAGCAAATGATTAGGGTGTCGGCCAATCAACATTGGTGTTGAGCTTAATAGGGTTAGGCAAGCCCCTCAAATGTGGCAATGAAGCTTAAGGCATGACCTTTGGTTGGATGAATATACTCTTTTAAGATTGCTTGAGTTTATTTTTGCGAGGGTTGTTCAGGATTAGGCGTTCGAAGGTTAGTTTTGATAGCACTAAAAATTAGGATATCATTGGATGGGACTATAAGAAACATATTAATGAAAGATTGTAATACTTGGATCATGATATGCATGAAAGTGCTGGGCACATTGGAAACTCATGAAGCATCTTGAAAGTTCTTTTAGATTCATCCTTAAGACATATCTTGATTTAGTGATACCTACCAGGTAAGTCAATTTTTTAGAAGAAAAAGAAAACAAAATAAGTTTGAGAATATCATTAATTCAAATAACATTCTGGTTGCCCTTATTATTAGTGTATATATGTGAAGTGTCATTATTTTTTTTGTGCAAGAAGATTGTGAACAATATAAGGGCTATGGATTTCACAAATGAATCCTTTCTATAAGAGCCCCTCAACTTGGTTGGTTTTCTTTTAGTAGGTTCATTTGATAGTTGTGGAGGTTTGGCAATTATAAACCTGGAATGAAATCAATGGTATGCTGAATATCATGTATAGGGGGCAACTTTTTAGGGAGCTCCTTAGTTGTGAAGTATAAGAAGTCTTCCGAAATATCAAAGATTAATTCAAGTATGAATAGCTGGGTGGTGTCGCTGACTTTGCATGACACTTGATAATAGTGCCCACTTGCCTTGTTTCTCTTTTTTACATTCGTGTGAAGTCCGATGACTATGTTAGATTACTGTACATGTTTTCAATTCATTTAATCCAATGACTAAATAGATTACTTTGCCAATTAATGTTGCTTTGCCAAAGTGGGGGCTGTATACATGATTGCGACCTGATCTTGGTAGGTACTTCATCCACTTATTATGTCCTTTATTTTATAATATGCCACATTTCTAATTTCAGTCACTGAAACATGATTTTATGACTCAATATATTTTAGAAAGATATATGTGATATGCTTGCATATGTTAACATAGGTTTTTATCCACTGAATTGCATTGGCTTTCCTTTGTTTACCTAAAAAAATTCCATATTATTTTGTTTTCTTCTGTAGGAGTCCTGATATAAAGTAACCTCCCACTTAAGTACGCATCCCGGTTAAGTACGCAAAATTTTAACAAAAACATAGGATTCAATATTTATAACTTAAACATCTTCCAAAAAAATAGGCGAGAGAGTTCGTACCTGAATGTGCGTGGACGGGGCGAGGTCATGCGAACGAGTAGAGTGTTCGAACTCGATCGGGGCATTCAGAAGACGGATGCTCAGCGTGAGGTCGTGGAAGACCAAGGCGTGCAAAGGGGCGGGGCTTTCGAATGCGGTCGGGGCTTTCAAAAGATGGGGGCTGGGTGTGAGGTTGCGGACGGGCCTTCGAAAGCGGACGACAGGGCGTACAAACGGGCGGTGTTCGAACGCGTTCGGGGCATTCGAAAGATGGGCGCTAGGCGTGAACCCTCGGCAATATACCTAAAAGTACGCACGTACCGGTTAGGTACGCATGAAATTTTTTGGTTTAAGTTGCGTACGTTACCGGGAGGTTATTGTATTAGAGAACCTGTTATATTTCTTTTTTTTGTTGGTTTAACTTGCATGGTTTAGATTATTATTCTCCTTCAACACATTCATTTAGGGCCATTTCTTCAACTAAATCTAAGTTGTAAAACTATGTGGACATATTTGTTTGGTAGAAAGTGGATGTAAGTAGGTTTTTCTGGGAACTCATGTTCGCAGATGTGTGATTGAATATAAATTATGGGAGTTTAGAAGTCCCATTTAATTATCTATCATAAATAATAAAATAATAAAAAGTTAATAGTTGATTTGTTTCATAAAGATTAGTTAATTAAATATTAAGTGAGGATATGCAGACTAGTCATCTATTAGACAGGATTATTAGTTATTAAATAGGAATTTAATAGGTGACTAAGTCATTAAATAATGATTTAGACAATTTAATCTAAATAAAGATCTATTTGACTAAATAGGAATAAAATAAACTAATTGATATTTATAATTTTTATATGCTAAAAGATAAACATTTTAACTATATAAATATAAGTTAATGTAAGGTGATTATTTAAGGAAAATCGGTAGACCTAAGTAACATGGATATAAATTGTTTAAAATGATTTATGAAGAATAGATTTTACACCTCAGGTAAAACACAACAAAGATAAAAGGAAGGGTTCATAAAGCCTGACTTAAATAAGTGCGATTAGACTTATGATGATGATGTTGATGAAATTAGTGATCAGGATATTATGTTAGCATGATTAATTATTTTAATTTAAATCAATGATTAGGATATAGAATTATTCTAATTAGTTATAAAATGATTAATTAATTAACTTAATTACGTACTAATTTATTATATGGATTGCAAGTCATTTTGATTCATTATATTAGTAACCACTTAAATTTAATGAGTCAATTAAAATAGAATTGTATTATGGATATGATATTAAATTGTCTTACTAGTTGGCTTAATAAGGTATTAATTAATTAGTTAAGTATTAATTAGCTTTCATTTTATGAGACTTGTTATATCTCTAACAAGCATAGGAAATGAGTTTGCAAGAGATGAGTGAAATGAGTTTGTAAGGCATGAGTTCCTGCAAAGTTATCAGACAACTAAAACTCTCTTCAATGAATATACTTCTAGAATTTTCTTTCAATCATTTCTCAACACTTGGGGTAAAATTAGTTAAAATAGTTGTGGCCTCTTTGAGAAATATTCTCTTGCATGCTATTTAGATGTTGTAGAACTTAAAAAATAATGAATTCATAAGAAATGTCAGTATTATGATGTTTCTTTATTATTTTATTGGGGATTATTTGTAATGGAGAGAAGATGAATTTTATAAACTCGCAATTCGATGTACTATTATTTATGCAGTCAAGTGTAGGGAAATAATGAAGCTTTGATTGTCAAGTTTATTGTTGAAGAAATGAGAATGTTCATATGGATGCCTGATAAAATTAAGATTGAGTAGGAAATAACAATATTAATTAAACAGTAGAAGTAGCACCTCTTGGAGATACAACAACATCAACCCTTTATCCCACGATGTGGGATAGGCTAAATGAATCCTTTCGCTCCATTGTGTCCGGTTAAGAGTCAAATTGTCATTTAAATAAATTTCAATTATTTGGGCATGCACAGGACAAAAAAAGACGAATAGGATAGGGAGATGAAATTAATGTGAGAGGATTAATAAACAAGTGGCTGATAAAATGTAACATGATTGTTAGATGAGCTCAGCTCAACGATTGATGCAAAATGAAGTTAACACTTCATTTAGCATTAAATACGAATGAATTGACAAGGAGGATTCATGAAATCAACTAAAAATAGTTGGAGAAGGCTAATAATGATGATGTATTCTATATATTGATCTCTTTCACCTATATATCCATTTATTAATGAGGGTTATTTGTTGGTTTATGAAGCTTATATATTATTTAGCAGTAGTATTGTGCTATGCAGATCTCCTTTATGTAAGTTGCTTTGATATGAAATACAGCTAAAGAAAGAAATGTTTGATTACAAGCACTATCTTAAATAATGTATTACTTGTGTTTATACCTATATATAAATCTTAACTCATGATGTGCGATTAAGTCATCCTTTCAAGTGGACTTCCATCTTAATTTTGAATTACACTGGTAAATTATTTTTCTCACAGAAGTGTGATAGGAAACACTTGAAGATCTCAAGTAATTCCTATCGATCTTCGGAAAACAGCGAGAAATCTCCACCAAAAGCCACACGAAAACACGAAAACAGTAGATAATTTGTATTATTTGAGGAAAGGGAACGGAAAACCGCAAGATACAATTGATCCTCTATTTGAGAGGAGGATCTTTCTCTCCCAAATCTCTAGACGCCGCTAGAGCCCAAAAGACCTAAGAGATCTCAAATTTCAGCCAAATTCAAGATGCCCTAACTCTAGGAAAACAAAGTATTTAATGCATACAAATCAAAAGGAAATCCCTAAACAATCCCTACATTCAAATTTCCCTCTCAAACCCCTCAAAATTCCTTCCTAAATTGCTCCTTGGGAGGCTTGCGGTGCGCTCGCCTGTAGCGGGAGGCGGACATTGTCCGCCTCATTCCGTCTGGGCCGGTCCCGGCTGGACCGGTCTAACAATACTCCCCTCCCAAAGATCCACCTTGTCCGCAAGGTGGAAAGACGACACCATCCTCCCATCCTTCTTCATCACAAACAACAAGAACCTGAAGAGTTCGGTCCTTACATCTGTGCCCCGGCGTATACCTCTCATCACATCTGAAACAGATCCCCTTTGCCCTCTTCTCCTGTAATTCTGTTTCTGTGAGCTTCTTGAAGTTGTCCCCAGGTCTTCCGCCGGCAGTCTTCTCCTTCGGAGTCTCCCGAAAGGTACCCGGTGTCGGCTCCTTAGGTGTCAAAAAGGTGGTGGCCATCCTGTACGTGCCTTTTGAGCTGCTGCCTTCCACCCCATTCTCCAGGTGCCTCTGATCCTCCACCAATTGAGCTAGTTCCATAGCCTCTCCCAAGTCATGAGGCCTCATTACTTTAACCGCTGCCCGGATCTCTGGTGTCAGCCCCTTCATGAAATTTCCCTCGAGCACTGTCTCAGGAAGGCGGTCCAATCGGCTAGCAAGGTACTCGAATCTCTCCCGGTACTCCGTCACTGAACCCTCCAGTGTCAAGGCGAAGAACTGCTCGTAGAAGTCTCCTCCCCTGCCAGTTCGGAAACGTTCTACCAAACAATCTTTGAACTCTCTCCAACTCCGTATGGGTCGTCGCATGTCCCTTCACTGATACCAAGACAAAGCCTTCCCTTCCAAACATAGGCCCGCCGTCGTCAGTCTCTCCTCTTCTGTCAACCCATTGACGGCGAAATATCTTTCTACCTTGTAGATCCACCCGTGCGCATCCTCCCCCTCAAAGATTGGCATCTTCAGTTTCCTCACCCTCGGGTCACACCAATTTCCCCCAAATCCTCCATAACCTCCCATTCCTTGAAGAGGAGGTGCTCCCCAATTGTCACGATCTTCCCTCCGGCGATCATAACCAAACCTTTCATCAAAATCCCCTCTTCTTCTTTCAAAATCAGCACCCCGGCGATCAAAATCATCCCCTCTCCTTTCAAATTCAGCACCCCTTCTTGCGTAGTCACTGCTCCTCTCCTCTCTAGAAAGTGGTTCTAGATGAGGCATTCCATCTTCTCCCTCCAGGATCTCCACTTCTGGATTTTTGCTTCCCCTAAATGTGTTAGGGTTCTCATCTCTTCCATGGCCGCCGATAGTTTCCTTTGCTTCCGATGTCACTGGTTTGATTTTGGCTTCAAGCAATTTCTTCAACATCTCTTCCATCACGGCGAACTTCTCTTCCATCCTTTTATTATTGGATGAAATCTGATTTTGAAAATCAGACCATTTTTCCTCCAACTCTGATTTAAGTTGCGCAATTTCTCCTTCCAAAACTTCAACCTTCTTCCCGGCCATATTTCTCCCCAAGAACCACGAGATCTTCTTCCGGATGAGATTTCACCGCTAAAATTTTATAATTTCAGCCGCCAATGGTCCCAAGACAACGCTCTGATACCAATTTGATAGGAAACACTTGAAGATCTCAAGTAATTCCGATCGATCTTCGGAAAACAACGAGAAATCTCCACCAAAAGCCACACGAAAACACGAAAACACGAAAACAGTAGATAATTTGTATTATTTGAGGAAAGGGAATGGAAAACCGCAAGATACAATTGATCCTCTATTCGAGAGGAGGATCTTTCTCTCCCAAATCTCTAGACGCCGCTAGAGTCCAAAAGACCTAAGAGATCTCAAATTTCAGCCAAATTCAAGATGCCCTAACCCTAGGAAAACAAAGTATTTAATGCATACAAATCAAAAGGAAATCCCTAAACAATCCCTACATTCAAATTTCCCTCTCAAACCCCTCAAAATTCCTTCCTAAATTGCTCCTTGGGAGGCTTGCGGTGCGCTCGCCTGTAGCGGGAGGCGGACATTGTCCGCCTCGTTCCGCCTGGGCCGGTCCTGGCTGGACTGGTCCAATTGGACCGGTCTAACAAAGTGATAAACATCTTATAGTTAGTGACACCGTAGAGTAGAAGTGTGCCTTTTTAACTTGAGCTCCAATGGGCAATATGCAATATTCACCTTTTTTTCTACGCATAAGAAAGGTGTTTTTTGAAAATCAGGCAATAATATTTTATTAGATCTTGAGGCATTTTTATCTGTCTCTTTTTCAAGATGCCCTGATGATAATAAATAATGCAAAACCATACTACAAGTGCCAAAGGTTACGTGAATAAGCTCTGTTATATCCATTTAAAAGTCTCATTCTCCTATTATTTTTTTTAGACTATGTTTGGTCATCATCATCATTATCCTTATCTCAACTATTTTGGGGCGGCTTTATGAATGATCATTTTCATGATTTTCTTATGAGTGATGCTTGAAGTGTTAAAATGTATACTTCACAAATCATGTTGACTAACGGCTATCGATGTTATGATAGGGTTGTCCATCTCCTTCCTAATTCATGAACTAATTTATCAGATGTAGACTCAATGGTGATCCTTATTATAAACCTTCTTTAGTTGGAAACTTGGTTCACTCAATCACTATTTCTAATACTACTTAGTGCTCTATCATATGTATCTTTAAATTACACCTTTTTGCAATGATACGTACCAAATGAATGGCTGCATTTGGATGCTAATTTTTGAGGGAAATTAAAAGTGGGTTCAAAAACTTCTTAAACCAATGGTTTTAAATTTATAATCAACCCATAAATTACTGATATCTCATTTCATTAACTGTACTTCAATCCAAACAATCCTTATAGCATAAGTTGTTTTTTGCAGGGAAAAGTCCTATTAGATTTAATGATTTAATTTCATCATAACTAACAGTTTAGTCTCAAGCAGAGGTTTCTTATATTGCTCGCTTTATAATTTTACAGCTCGCAAGATTTATTTACAAATACATATAGTTTGGTTAAATCTCTTGGGCCAAACTAAAAAGTTTGACTTCTTCTCTTCAGCACATTAATGTTGGGCTGATTTTTTTTTGTTACATGGCAATAGAATCAAAGCACCAAATGTCAAATAACTGAAGGAGAAATTTAAACTTCACACTAGCATAATTTAGATTGCTGAAAAAGTGCACATCTACATTTTCTTGTATTCTGATTCTATTTTCTCATTCTACTTTTGACTCAAATTCTCGGATTCACATATGGATTTCAGTGAAACTCGTTCTTCAGCTTTAGAACAGAGCCTCCGGAAACTTGGAGTGGAAAAGCTCAGTAAAGAGGATGTACAGAAGATGCCATGGGAGGTTTTGGAGGCCAAAATTGGAAACTGGATTCACTATATGAGGATTGCTGTAAGTTTTAGCTTGAATATCAGTGTTAGAAATTAGTTGCTTTTGTTTTCATGTATTTAATTGCACTCAAAACAGGTGAAACTCCTGTTTGCTGCAGAAAGAAAAATCTGTGATCAAATTTTTGATGGTATCAATGTTCTCAAGGATCGTTGCTTTGCTGAAGTAACAGCAGACAGTGTGTTGATGCTTTTTAGTTTTGGGGATGCTATAGCTAAAAGCAAGAGGTCACCAGAGAAGTTGTTTGTGCTTCTAGACATGTATGAAATAATGCGCGAGCTTCATTCTGAGGTATGTTTGATTTGTTCAAATATCTTGTACAAATACATTGAGTTGTCTTTCTTTTCAATTTGCATTCTGTGTCTCTCTCATAGGTCTAGGAGGTTGTTGTTGTTGGGTGTTTTAATTACTTGTAATATACTTACAACTTATGTTTCCACTCGGGTCTATAAGCAACTGATAAACCATGTGACCTTATTTTAAGAATCCTTATCACAATATTTAAGGTAATGGCTACTAGATGCGTTGTTTGAGCTATTACTGTTCGTTTTGTAATCTATTTTTATTCTTCTATCTTGATCTATACCACATCAAGTAAATATTGATAGTAAATATCCTGACATTTTGTCTTATTATTAAAAATTATATCCTAGATTGAAACGATATTTGAAGGAAAAGCTTGTTCTGAGACGAGGGAAGCTGCTCATAATCTTTCAAGGCGCTTAGCCCAGACTGCTCAAGAAACTTTTGGTGATTTTGAGGAAGCAGTGGAAAAAGATGCAACAAAAACTGCTGTGCTGGATGGAACTGTGCACCCTCTGACTAGCTATGTGATTAACTATGTGAAGTTTTTATTTGAGTATGTTCTGCCCACATTTCCACTTTTGATTATCTAATTCCTCCTTTTAATTTCCATGCCAAAACTTTGGAAGTGACATTGTTTAAAAGTTTCTTCATAGCGATTATTGATACTTCTAATCTTTACAGCAGCAATTCATTATGTTAAATGCTTTGTTTGGCTTAGTCGCTTCATCTTTTTTTCCATATTAACTTCATTTTTTATTTCAGCTGACAATTTGTAAAATGAATGGTGGCCATTGTTTGTTACTTTTCCTATTCTTTACTAAGCAACATCCACCATTATTATCTACATTTTCAGTTCGCCCATACATATTTATCACTGTAAAGATATTTAGCCATAGCATTTTTATGCATGATGAATACATCCGTACAAAAACTCCTCTGTAAAAATAGAAATTCTGTACATGTGTATGATTTGTGGCAGTTTGTTACGAGCAATGTTGTGCTGCAGATGTAGTGCAAGTTTCTTTAATCTTTGTTCATGAGTCTATTTAGTATTTCTCTTTAATTATATTTTGATTAATTATTACCATAATTATTTGATGTCAGATATGTACATTTTATTTTAAATATTTTTTATATAAAATAAGGCTATTTTATTTTCTTTTGTATTAGTGTTAATGTATTTTAGACAATTATTTTGAGCTCTAGTCTATGTAAGGGGTTTTAGTATTGTAATAGGGCACTTGATTTAAATGAACGAAATGTTCAATGAAATTGTGAGATTTCGTTTTTCTACCCTATAAGCTGCTGGCTACTCTTCTCGTGTCTCTCTCTTTCTATTATCTCCTCCATTAGCTGCAATGCGCAGATATTATGACAAATGACTCTTGTGAAAGGAAATGACCTTTTTACATGCTGATCTTTTATATTTTAGTTTTAGAGTTAAAACATTTATTTCCTTTAACATTATGTTTTTTCTAATAAAATAATATTTAAATGGTTGGCAAATTTATATGGAATTTTGCTTTTCTATAATACATGTTAATGGGTGTTATATGATGAGGCAAGGGAATTGAATATTTATCTTCTATCGTTGTATCATTCAGTTTGTAAATTTTTGGCTTGTTTATCAAATTCTTGGAAGTCCTTTTGACTCACAAAATTCATCAGATATGTTGATAAACCTGAAGCTTATCTGATTCTATATCAACTACATTGATTAAGAGCAATGTTGAGGAGTGCTATTTTTAATACTTCATGGAAAAAATGTAGTAACCAAGTTTTTTGTTTTAAAATATTAATTGTAAGCGAAAGGGGAGATGCTCTCTCTTCATTTCATGTTAATGGTTTGGGTGGATGATTTCCCAAGTGAATATGTTGGAGGGATGGCGTTGGAGCTTGTAACTACCTTGTGGCTTTTACAATTTTGTGGCTTGGGTGATGCTTATGTTTTTTTCATTCGAGGCGTATTGGGCAAACCCTCAAATTTATATTTGCTTGAAAACAAAGACCTAAGTTATATATAAGAGGATTTAAGTTTTTAGGTTGAGAGTTTAAACAAGTTTGGAGATAGTGAGTTTAAGTTTTTTATTTTTTAAATAATCTAATTTTTAAAATTTTTTTGTTTTTATCTTAATTAATTTGTTTCCATTTTGTTTTAATTTTATTTTTCTTTTGATTTTTAATCTTCTTTTTTACTGATTTATTTTCATTTTTCTTAATTTGATCTTTTAGTGTTTATTTTTTATTGTTTTCTATTTTCATGGTATCCTCGATAATTGTAATTTTATAAATTTACGTTTTAAGTATACATGGTATCTTCTTATTGCATGATAGTCTCGAGGCACTTTATTTAGGCACCCCTCCTTAAATCCATAAGTTATATCCTCATATATATTTTCATTTTTCTTGTATATTAGATCTATTATGCCTAAATATATCATGTTTGGGTATTGCTTAATCTTCTTAAAATTTTGATTGTTAATGTCTAAAGTCACACCAATGGAAATTGAGATTATATATTCAACTTTATTTCACTAATTTAAGTCATTCGTCTTTAAACATTTTTTTATTTTTAAAAATATTCATTTAGTTATAAAGTTTTGCTTGAACTGGTATTGGAGATTTGAGCCATTCATCTAAATCTTTTGTGAAATAATCTCTGATTTGTTAAGCAATCTTGTTTGATGAGCTAACATTGGTAACTATTTGTGTTAATTGATCATACTATTGTGCTTTCAAGTGTCTACCCTCTTTTAGCATAGTTTCTTACTATTCTTTCTCATTGTTGTGTTCTTATAACTTGTGCAGTATAATATAGTGCTAATTATTCTTTTTCCGCATGTTTTAACATTTTAAGATTAAGATGCACATACTTGTAAGCATCATGGGGATTATAAGATGATCTTGTAAACTCCTTTGTTACTTGTATTTTTTAAGTCATCCATAGACTTTTAGAATATGATATTGAGTTGGTAAATTTAGGAAGAAATTTATATAATGTTTACTGCACAACCAATGCAAACCACTTGAGAAGGCAGTAATTGAGTCGGGCATATCATAGTTCTAACTTTTTTTGGTGATACTACAAGTTGTTCAAGTTCGACATGAGTTTGAGTCGAGCTTTACATATGTTCTTACTCAGCTTGCTTAGAATAATCGATGATCGAGCTTAGTTTGTACTTCGTTTGCTCAAGTTAATCAAACGAGTACTTAAATGAATTAATAAATAGGTTGATAAATGAATTTCTATGTGGTTATCATATTAATAAATAGTTTTTAAGTCTAAATGAACAAGAAATTTAATAATTTTGGGATTAATGTATGACTATTTTCCACCAATTATACAAGATAATAGTTGGGATACAAAAGAACCGAGGATTGAAAAATGTATTAAAATCTTGAGGAGGTGAGTGATGTAAAATAGTAGGATTGAAAAGAAAACACGAGGGTTGCGAACTAAGATGGGTTGATGGCGTGTAGGAGAAGATGCATTAAGGTCTAAGGCAATGTATCAACGGCTGATAAGTTGAGAACAAGAAGACACACTTAGGGGTGTAAACGAGTCGAGTCAAATCGAGTATCTGCTTAATTGAGCTAAGCTTATTTAGTTCTTACTGAGCTCGAGCTCGTTTACTAAGCTTGAGCTCAACTCGTTAAAAACTTTATAGGCTTGAGCTCAATTCGATTGTTTGAGCTCATTTAGAAAGCTCGAGCTTGACTAGATTGTTGAGTTTGATTTCTAGTTTTAAATTAAAATTTTTTGTTTTCTTTCAGAATTTTTATTTTTAATATATAATTAATTTAAAAATATTAAAATATATTATATAATGATATTTTAATTTATTTTAAAATACATTTTAAGTTAATCAAGCAGCTTAATGAACTTCGAGCTGAGCCATGTTGAGCTTGAGCTTAAGCTCATTTAATATACGAGCTTAAGTATAGGCTCGAGCTTGAACTCATGGCTCAATAAGTTCGACTCGTAAGCTTTTTAACAAGTCGAGCTCAAGCCGGCTCATGTGCCAGCTTGGCTCACTTACACCCCTAGATGCACTCGCCTCTGATTCTCATGCCAGTGTACTTCAATTTTTATTTAGGTGTGTTGTAGAAGCATTGATGGCTAAGATGGAGTGCTCATAGACTATTTTTATTGGTGCATCAACTGTAGGCGGGCTAAGAAGGATAATTTATATTCATTTCTGAAGGCTCGAATTCTCAACATTACCTAACAACTTGATATGGTAGAAATAACTCTCATGACCTTGGGCGAACAGGACATAAAGATTGAAAGCAACATAAGTGTAGAATAATATGTGAAAAATAAAAGTACAAGGGACAAAATATCCTGGTGTAATAATTAAATATAGAATATATTAGTATTAAAAAGTAATTAAACTTGAGTAGTAGATGAGTCATCATCGATTCAATATCAAGCTTTTAACAAATTATTTGTTGAATAACAAACAAATTATTCATGAACATAAATAAATAGGTTGGACGGTGAATAAAAAGTTATTTAACCTTTGAGCTTATTAAAAATATTAAATTTGTTTAAATACTAATTTGAACTATTATTAATCAAGCATGAGTTCAAATTATTCATCAAATGAATTGGTTCACATACAACCTACCCCTTGGTTTGCCTAAAATTCTATGCAAACAACTTGTCATATTTTTATGTTCTCATCAATAATTAACTAACTCAATAGCAATCACCTTATCGTTCACTTTGTTCGCCTTTCAATTTCTTCGCAACTCTATTGACTTTATCCCTATCCCATTGACATTGCTATCCCTCTCAATACAAACGACGACAACAACAACAACAACAACAACAACATCAAACATTTATCCCACTACGTGAAGTTAGCTACAAGAATCCTTTTTCTCCATTGTGTCATGTTAAGAGTCAAATTCACATTTAAATTTAATAAAGAAAAGGTCATTTCTAATATTTTCGAACCATGTCTTTTTAGGTCTACATCTACTTTTCTTAACATAAGCCAAATCTAATACATCTACTCTCTTAACCGGGTCATCAGAAAGCCGCCGTTTTATGTGACCAAACCATCTAAGGCGCCTCTCTCTTGTCTTATCTTCCACTGGAGCTACTCCTACCTTTTCACGAACATGCTCATTTCGTATCCTGTCTCTAAGAGTAAAGCCACTCACCCACCTGAGCATCCTCATCTCTGCAACACTTAACTTAATATTATGTTGCTCTTTTAATGGCCAACATTCTGCACCATAAAGCATTGCAGATCTCACCAACTTCTTATAGAATTTTCCCTTAAGTTTGAGGGGAACTTTTCTATCACTCAACAAGCCTGATGCATTCCTCCACTTCAACCATCCAACTTGAATTCTATTAATAATATTCTCATCTATTTCACCATCATTCTGAACAATGGATCCAATATATCTAAAATATGTACTCTTATTAATGACTTGATCGCCCAAAGTCACAGTCCCCAACTAGATCTATTAATACTAAAATTACACTCCATATATTTGGTTTTAGATCTACTCAAACGAAAACCTTTAGACTCTAGGATTGACCTTCATAATTCAAGCTTACTTTCAACTCCCTCTCTAGTCTTATCAATAAGAAGAATATCATCAGCAAAAAGCATACACCAGGGTACAACCTCTTGCAAATGTCTAGTGAGAACATCCATGACTAAGCAAAAAGATATGGGCTTAAGGATGATCCTTGATGTAATCCAACATAAATAAGAAAATACTTGGTCAAACCACCTTGTGTTTGAACTTTGAACACAAGTAACAACTCATGCATACATATCCTTAATGACTTGAAAATAAGCATTATTAACCATTTTCTTTTCTAGAACTCTCCATAGCACTTCTCTTAGAACTTTATCATATGCTTTCTCTAAATCAATAAATATCATATGTAGATCCTCCTTATTCTCTCTATACTTCTCCATCAAACCTCTCAATAAATGTATAGCTTCCATAGTAGACCTACCCGCCATGAATCCAAATTGATTTTGAGAAACATTAGTAACATGTCGTAACCTATGCTCCATAACTCTCTCCCATAGTTTTAAGGTATGACTCATTAACTTAATTCCTCTATAATTCATACAATTTTGTGCATCACCTTTATTCTTAAAAATAGAAATCAATATGCTCATTCTCCATTCATCTGACATCTTTTTAGTCTTCAAAATAATATTAAAAAGTTTAGTAAGCCAAGAAATTCCTTCCTCTCCTAAGCATTTCTGACTTTTATCCCTCTCAGTACATAATAACTTATAATTCTCTATTCTGTCTTTAGATTTCACTGCTTTTCATTTAATTGCTTGCAAACAAGTGGTATTGATTTCTTTGTTGTAATCTCTGTATCCATGAATTGTCTCCTTAACTTGTAAATTCTTCAAATTCCATGCAACAAGTATAATCTTATGTTTAAATCCGGTCAACCAATGTGTACTTTTATCCAATTAAGTTAAAGTTTTGATACATAAGCGAATGTTTCACTATGAATTAGTTATGCTGTGGCATATCACTAATGAGCAACAACCTAGTAGTTTCTTGCCTTCAGGTCACATTGGTTTACGTTTGATCTCACCCTTTTTGTTTCATCAACCTATAGAATGACGCGCATCTCTTTGAATAAAGTATTGCTTTGATTTTGTCGCAAGCTACAGATTATAAATTTCAATCTTCACGTACCCTTCACAATAGTTAATGCTATCAATTATTATTTCTTCATACTTGATTATTCGAATATTGTCTGCTCATGCTTGTATACTGTGAAGTTTTATTTGATTATACAATTGCGACATATTTTTCTTTACTGATTGACCTGCACTGATTTTTGTCTTCAAAATTTCGTGTAATTTGTCTGCCAGCATAGTATTCTGACATAAACTTGCCATGCTTGTTCAGCTATCAATCAACTTTGAAGCAGCTTTTCCAGGAGTTTGAAAAGGCGGGAGAAGATTCAAATTCTCAACTGGCAACTGTTACTATGCGAATTATGCAAGCTCTTCAAAGTAACCTGGACGGTAAATCTAAGCAATATAAGGATCCTGCGTTGACTTATCTATTCATTATGAATAACATCCACTACATGGTCAGATCCGTTCGAAGGTATGTTGATAATTATGCTTAGATATTTTATTGTTAAAAGATCCCTTGGACTAGATAACACCAAAAACGGTAATTTCTTCTCAGATCAGAGGCAAAGGATTTATTGGGTGATGATTGGGTTCAGAGGCATAGAAGAATTGTGCAGCAAAATGCAAATCAATATAAACGGGTAGCTTGGGCAAAGGTGGGATTTTTTAAGTTAAGGAATTTAAGATTTTTATTCTGTATAGTTGCTGTTCTAATCATGATGTTAATGGTTTAATGCATCCAAATTTTAATGGATTGAATACATTATATAGGTTATATAAACATAACATAGTCTATTACATTCTATAATAATTCCTTGTCAACTTAGTTCCATAAACATACGATTGCCACAAGCATTCCTGAAATAATGCTTGGAAATTTGACTTTAAATGCCTTATAGTAGTTATAATCGGCCAATTATCTTCGATGTTTGTTTTCTAGAAAAAAATATACATGAAAGTTTCTTTTAGATGAAATTGCCTTCCTCTATTCATGGACTGTTTATTGAAATTAACCCTGAACAAAGTTCAAATAAGGTTTGAAAGATGGTTCGAATAAGATTTAAAGAAAGTTTGAATCAGTGTTCAAATATGGTTTGAACAATGGCTTGAAAAATTTTTGAACATGGTTAGAATGAAATTTCAAGATTCTAACATATTCAAATAAATTTTGGTCAATCTATAACATAAAAATATTATAATTTTGATATAATAGATTGCAATCACAATAGCGATAGCATAGTAGACATTAATTTTGATACAATCGAGTATAATCACAATAATTATGATGTAATATACTATAAGTTTGATAAAGCAAAAACAAATCACTATTGTTGTTGCATATAGTAGAATATAACTTTGCTACAATGAATACAATCACAATTGCTATAATAAATCATATTATAAATTTTATTTGATAGAGCGCAATCACAATAATTATACAACAACAACAACATCAAGCCTTTATCCCACTATGTGGGGTCGGCTACATGAATCCTTTTTCTCCATTGTGCTATATTAAAAGTTAAATTCTTATTTAGATCTAATAAAGAAAGGTCATTTCTAATATTTTCTAACCAATTCTTTTTAGGTCTACCTCTACCCTTCTTAACATAAGTCAAATCTAATACATCTATTTTACTAATCGGGTCATCGGAAGGCCGCCGTTTTATATGACCAAACCATCTAAGGCAACTCTCTCTAATCTTATCTTCCACTGGAGCTAGTCCAACCTTTTCACGTATATGCTCATTTTGTATCCTTTCTCTAAGAGTAAAGCCACTCATCCACCTGAGCATCCTCATCTTTGCAACACTTAACTTAATATTATGCTTCTCTTTTAATGGCAAACATTCTGCACCATAAAGCATTGCAAGTCTAACCACCATCTTATAGAATTTTCCCAAAAGTTTGAGGTGGACTTTTCTATCACACAACAAGCCCGATGCATTCGTCCACTTCAATCATCCAACTTGAATTCTACTAATAATATCCCAATCTATTTCACCATCACTCTAAACAATAGACCCAAGATATCTAAAACGTATACTCTTATTAATGACTTGATCACCCAAAGTCACAATCCCCCCACTAGAACTATTATTACTAAAATTACATTCCTTATATTCAGCTTTAGATCTACTCAAACGAAAGCCCTTAGACTCTAAGGTTGACCTCCATAATTCAAGTTTACCTTCAACTCCCTCTCTAGTCTTATCAACAAGAAGAATATCATATGAAAAAAGCATACACGAGGGTACAACCTCTTGCAAATGTTTAGTGAGAAAATCTATGACTAAAGCAAAAAGATATGGGCTTAAGGATGATCCTTGATGTAATCCAACTGAAATAGGAAAATACTTGGTCAACCCACCTTGTGTCTGCACACAAGTAACAGCTCCTACATACATATCCTTAATGACTTGAATGTGAGCATTATTAACCCCTTTCTTTTCTAGAACAAAATAATTAAATGTGCGTTGTTTACATAACTAATATGAATTGATATACAAAATTAAATGTAAATCAGTTATAGAATTAAATGTAGTGTTAAAAAGAATTAAATATACATCATTTGCTATAGACCTATGTACTAATGCAATATTTTCTTGCTATCTACCTATGAACTTATGAATCTCCATTATTATAAAATAAATCTATATGTTGCTAATTTATGCAAAAATATATACGATTATGTATAACTTTTAGAAGATCTTTCTTTGAAGCCAGATAGATGATGTGTTATATTGCATACACTCCATAGTCTCCATTGTAAATAAGATATACAACACTCATCAGATTATATATGTAAGTATTACATAAATGTTTGTTAACATTTCAAATATCTTGCCTTATAGAAGACCTCGGAATCTCATTTGTGCTGGCCCTTCCTTCACTTCAAAGGAGTTTTGGATGAGAAAAGTTTTTGTCTATTGTCCAATAACCCTAACAACTCAAGTAGTCTAGGAGGCCTTGGCAAAACTAACTCATTGTTGTATGCAATGTTTGTATTGGAATATAAGAGGTTAGAGACATACATCATCATTGTTTTTGCAGGGAATGAGATCTCACATATTATTCAATGAACTCTATTCCTGCTCATTGGCAAATATGTGAGATATATGTTAGCCTAAGACCTCGGTAACTTGTTGACCCAACACCATGATAAAGATCAATGACAAGATCACAAACCAAGGTTCTACATTAAGATTTGGGTCGTTCATTGTGGACAACTCTTCATGTAATCCCTTGAACATCTCATAATTCTTTTAAAATTATGGGAGAGCAATTATGAAATTTAATTTAAAGCCCTTTGATGGGTAGGTGGATCATTCTAGTTAAAAAGGCAATAATCTTCATAAATTGATTGATTTCAAGATCATTTTACTTGTCTTATATGGTCAATCCGAATTTTCATGTATTAGAAAGCTTTTTATTTTATTTTATTTTTATTATTTTCTTTCCCTTTATATCATCATACATCATCAATCCAAATAATATTGTTTTATTTCTAATAAGACTTTCTAAAATTATCTAGGCTTGAAAAAGGTTTATAAATAGGACCATGCTTTATATTTTTTTTATTCATCGATTTTTTTTTCTTATGCAATTTCGTGTGGAAAGACTTGGTGGTTGCTCTACTCATTAATGAAGTTTAGTGGCTAATCTCCAAGGGCTTTGGTAAGTCCTTAGTTATTTTTTTTACCCTTAGTCCCCCTCTTTTTTGACAATTTCTTTGCCTCCAGTTAGCTTCTTCCCTCAATTCCAAAATACATCAAACCTCTCCAAAAGTCTTCCAAATATCCTCACATATCCCTCACAACCTTAAAAGGTCTAAACTCTCCAATAATCTCATGATATCACAACCAAAATCTCAATAATGGAGATAATTTCTTGCTATGAGCAACCCATTTAAAACTATCATAACTCTTTAACCACTAATTCAAAACTCATAAAAATATCACTATTAGTTCCCTAACATCGCAAACCTTTGATTTGAAGTTCCTCACTATTTTTATCATTTAAAAGCCTAAATGCTCTAGCTTAAAATTTACGCCAAAATCTAAATTTATGTTTCACTATCACTTCTCCATCAACATCCTAATGGACATTAATCATGTTACTTCCTTCGTCATAACGACTCTATAGACCCTACGTAATTTTGGTATTAGGGCCAAGGGCTTCAAAGAAGTCAAGGTCAAGGAGTTTGAAGGCACACATTGCTTACAAAATTGAAAATTTTTGCAGCAAGATCTGATTTTCTCAAGAATGGAAGAATTTGAGAGAATTATTAAGCCTCAAGATTTGTAAGATAACCCCATTGCAGTAGACACAATTCCAACTTTAAAGGCTCCTTATACACCACAATTGTTGGATATTGATGGCATCATTTAAGAAGAACTCTCTCCGACAATAGGTTCATCACCTAGATTCTTGGGTAGATGGAAAAACCAACCTCCTTTTGAGGACACTTGAATGACTAAAGAAGATTTGGAGAAGCTGATGTTAGGTCTTGTTGATGAATACATTAACTCTAACTCTACAGAGTAGAGTTCTTTAAGGTCCTATAGAGTTAATGCAACTATCAAGATAAAGATCAGTGATAAGATCACAAACTAATGTTCTACATTAAGATTTTTGTCATTCATCTTACACAACTTTTCATGCAAGCCCATGAACGTCTCATAATCCTCTTAAAATTATGGGAGAGTAATTAAGAAACTTAATTTAAGGATTCTTGATGGATAGGTGGGTCATACTAGTCAAGAAGGTACTAATCTTCATAAATTAATTGATTTTATGATCACTATACTTGCCTTATATGGCCAATTCGAATTATCATGTATTTGTAAGCTTTTATTTTATTTTATTTCTATTATTTTCTTTTACTTTATATTAGGACATATTATCAATCCATGTAATACTATTTTATGACTCTTAAATCTTTTCAAAGTTATCTAGGCTTGAAAAAAGCTTATAAATAGGACTATGCTTTGTACTTTTTTACATTGAATTTTTTTTTTGCCTGTGCGAATTTTGTGTGGAAATGTTTGGTGGCTGCTCTACTCATTGGTGAAGCTTGGTGGTTGATCCCCTAGGGCTTTGGTGAGTCCTTAGTTATCTCTTCTTATCCTTTGTCGCTCTCTTTCCCCGATACAATTTTGTTCGCCTCCACTGAGTCTTGAGCCTAGCTTCCCTCAACCCAAAACATAGCCAACCTCTCCAAAACTCTCTTAAATATCCCTACATATCGCTCACAACATTCTAAGGCCTCAACTCTCAAATAACTCCAAGATATCATAGCCAAAATCTCAATATAGAGAGATAAATTCTTGTTGTGTTGCTTTAAAAACATCATAACTCCTTAACAATTAATCCAAAATCCATAAAATACCTTCATTAGTTTCCTAATATCCTAAACTTTTGATATGATGTTTCTCCTTATTTTTATCAAAGAAAAACTTATCATTTAAAAGCCTAGAAGGTTCAACTCTAAATCATTCCAAAACCTAAATTCCCGTTTCACCATCACCCAAATAACCCTTCCATCCTCACCTTAAGGGGACATCAATTAAGTTTGTTGCATTCGTCATAAAGATCCTATAGACCCTTCACCACTTGCATTCATCTTCATTAATTTACTTCAATGCACATTCATATCACTTGAAGGATTCTTTTTCAATTTTGCATGATTAATCGAACAATTAAATTATAATGAGCATTGCCATACAATCATATGGTAAAAAACTTATGCTATTAATAGGGTCGTAGAGTATTTACATTACTATCTAGCTAGTGGACTTGTAGAAGTCCTCTTTAGTAGCACTATGCACCAGTGTAGTTTTAACAATCTTCTACAGAATGCAAATCAAAACAAGTTTGAAATTTAATTTGCAATATTAATTAATGCAAACTTATGCTTAAAGTACAATACTTTGCATATAAATTATATTTTCATTCATTAATAATGGCAAAATACTTTTGCTCCCAAGTACCTTTTTGCTCTTCTAGCCTAACACCCTTTACGCTCTCTCTCTTAGGTATTCTACACATTTTTTTGCCAGTTCGGTGATGGCCTCATAAGCCTAGTATTGCAATGATTTAAGGCATCGAGTGATAGCGTATTGAGTTGGGTATCTTTTATGGGGCAATGGCCATATATCCTTACTTAGCCTTTTCAGCATTCTCTTCTATGATAGCCTATCCCATAGCTATCTAAAGAATGCTTCCTCATTCTCAACAAAACAAGCATATCAATATAATAACATTGTGTTTATCATGTTTTTTTTTTGGAACGTATTATGTTTATCATGGTTTAGTTTACAAGTTAACATAACCTAATTCTCATACCTTGCTTCTCTCAATGCATGCCATGTATGCTTTCTCCAACTCTACATTTTTACAATTATTGTCTCAATCGAGCTAATTATTAATTAGCTTAATACTTAGACTCATCTCCTTGAGTTTCAAATGAAAATTCTCCAATCTCTTGCCCAATGATCATAGCAAATTTAACAATTGTATAATTTGTGTTTGTACCTTCAAAGTTGTATAGTGGAGTATCCCTCATTCCCTTTATCATCGATCATCGTCGATAATAGTTATTAAATTAGGGCCCCGAATAACTATAGCTCAAAAACTTTGAAAAGTTGTATGATGTGGGAATTCTCAACTCTTTCAAGAAGATCAAAAGCCTCAAATTGTCTAACAAAAATTGTCAATCACACCCCCATGTTAATATGTGACCCGAGTAGTGTAATGTCTTTCTTATTGTTATGATTATAATGAATATCTGCATACATGACAAACAAACTCATATGAATCAATTTCATATAAGGTAATGAGGGAAAAATAATGGGTTCGATAATGTTTGAATTGTGCTTTAACAATATTATAGGTGTCAATAAATGACCCAACCCGTTAACCTGTCGGAAAAATTCATATTTGAGTTGACCTGTTTAATAAACAGGTTGATTTTGGGTTGACCCGCAAACCCGTTTTTTAACTCAAAAATGACATGTTTAATATTTTTTCTTTAATTATATATATATATATATATATATATATATATATATATTATTTTTGGTCAAATATCCTAAATTTTAAGAACTGATAATTTTTTTTTAATCAAATTGAGTTAATGGTTTAGATTAGGGTCATTTGGGTTGCTAGCGGTCAAGTTTGGGCTGGTGTTCTTGACCTGTTTATTAAACAAGTTGGGTTTGAGTTGACTGGATTCGGGTTGGGTCACTTTTTGGTCGGACTTCAACCTGACCCCCTCAACCCATTTTGACACCCTTAAACAATATTCAAGCAAGGTTTGAGCAATATTCAAATATAGTTTGAGTAAGGTTCTGACATAATTTGAGTAAGTTTCAAACAAAGTCTAAATATGTTGTAACAAGTAAAATCATGTCTAATACAGTTTATGATTTAAGGTTTAGTGTGCAAATAAGATTTGAAACTTCATTTATAAGTTCATATCTTGTTTGTTTTTTGGACCTAGGTTTCTCTTTTAATCTCAATCCTATCATAACCTACAACTGCCTGCACTGAATGCCTTCAAACTTATATAGTTAAAATTATAATGTCAATATCCTTGAATAGATTATGATTGGAAAGCAGAGACTGTTGTTGTGATGCTTATAGTAGATTGATCAGATTGTGGGAGATAGAAAGGTGCTAGGAAGGGCTTTGAGATTGTTTGAAAGTTCGCATGAATCAAGGGTTATGATTGACATTTTATATAGTTGGGGTATTTTTGTTTGAAATGAAACAGCAGGGATATTTGATATTTTGAGGAATATATTGTTAAATTTTTCTAATGCTTTGTGTTGGTCAGTTTAAGAAAGCCAGCATCCAAAGCAAAAGAAATTGTATTATACAAAATTAGAATCATCAAAATGCTCGTAACTTTTAAAAAACCCTTGTCATTTTCCATCTGATTTTGATGATCTTTGGTTGCATAAATAAAAGCTATCTATTCTGTTAATCTTAAACATCAATCAAGAAAACATTTGATGTAGATGATGTAGGACGATATAATGACATATATGCTGAAATTATATATATATATATAGAGAGAGAGAGAGAGAAAATGATCCCCAACTTTTTGGATGGATCAATTTGGCCCTTCACCTCTTTAAAGTAGGACCTTTTTTGTCTTAACATTCAATGTTAAAGTTAATAGTATTAAATATAAGGATATTTTGGTCATTTTTTAATTAAACGTTTAATAAATATAATTTTCAAGTAATTATAATTTTTCTAAAAAATGTTTTAAATATTTTTTTAGTAAAAAAATTAATAATAATTTTAATTTTAATTTAAAAAATTTTAGTCATATTTTATAAAATATACAACAACATCAAGCCTTTATCCCACTACGTGGGGTCGGCTACATGAATCCTTTTTCTCCATTGTGTCCTGTTAAAAGTCAAATTCTCGTTTAAATCTAATAAAGAAAGATCATTTATAATATTTTCTAACCAAGTCTTTTTAGGTCTACCTCTACGTTTCTTAACATAAGTCAAATCTAAGACCTCTACTTTCCTAACCGGGTCATCGGGAGGCCGCCGTTTTATGTGACCAAACCATCTAAGGCGACTCTCTCTAATCTTATCTTCCACTGGAGCTACTCCAACCTTTTCACGAATATGCTCATTTCGTATCCTATCTCTAAGGGTAAAGCCACTCATCCACCTGAGCATCCTCATCTCTGCAACACTTAACTTAGAATTATGCTTCTCTTTTAATGGCCAACATTCGGCACCATAAAGCATTGTAGGTCTCACCACCATCTTATAGAATTTTCTCTTAAGTTTGAGGGGTACTTTTCTATCACACAATAAGCCCGATGCATTCCTCCACTTCAACCAGCCAACTTGGATTCTGCTGATAATATCCCCATCTATTTCACCATCACTCTGAACAATAGATCCAAGATATCTAAAACGTGTACTCTTATTAATGACTTGATCGGCCAAAGTCACAATCCCCTCACTAGGTCTATTATTACTAAAATTACACTACATATATTCCATTTTAGATCTACTCAAGAGAAAACCTTTAGACTCTAAGGTTGACTTCCACAATTCTAGTTTACCTTCAACTCCCTCTCTAGTCTTATCAACAAGAAGAATATCATCAGCAAAAAGCATATACCAAGGTACATCCTCTTGCAAATGTCTAGTGAGAACATCCATGACTAAAGCAAAAAGATATGGGCTTAAGGCTAATTCTTGATGTAATCCAACCGAAATAGGGAAATACTTGGTCAAACCACCTTGTGTTTGAACACAAGTAATAGCTCCTGCATACATATCTTTAATGATTTGAATATAAGCGTTATTAACTCCTTTCTTTTCAAGAACTCTCCATAGCACTTCTCTTAAAATTTTATAAAATATGATTGCTAAAAATATGTGACTAAGTTGAAAATAACATCTATTTGCATTTGATTTCTCTAAATCAATAAATATTATATTTTTTAAATATGACTACAATTTTTGAAATTAAAACTAAAATTATTATTATTTTTTAATTAAAGAAATGTTTAATAAAATTTGTTAGAAAAATTATAATTATTTGAAAATTACATTTAATAAATGTTTAATTAAAAATGATCAAAATACTCTTACATTTAATACCATTAACTCCAACATTGAATGCTAGGACCAAAAAAATCTATTTTAAAAGTTGAGCGATCAAATTGGTCCCTCAAAAGAGTGGGGGACTTATTTTGTCCCTCACAAAGAGTTGAGGGACCATTTTGATTCTTATATATATATATATATATATATATATATATATATATATTATTTTTATTTTGAAGAGGGTCGATGGCTTTGATCTTTTGTTTTTTAATGCTCTAGTCTTGGAGACAATTTACTTGGAAGACTGAGATTAGGGGTGTAAGTGAGCTGAGCCGGCTCGAGCTCGACTTTTTTATGGGCTTGCAAGCCGAGCTTATCAAGCTCACAAGTCGAGCTTGAGCTTGAGCTTGAGTTCGAGCTTGATGAGGCCCATCTTGTGAGCTCGCAAGCCGACTCGAATAATTATTAATATTTTTTAAATAATTTTATTTTATTTATTAAATTTAAATATTTAAAAAAATTAATAAGAATCACCTAAGTTTTATTTAAATGTTAAACATAGCAGCTTTTTTTTTTAAATTCCGCCTAAGTTTTAAAAATCTCACTCGTGTGTCGCGAGCCTGCTCGAGCTCGTTTAAGTCGGACGAGCTCGAGTTCGAGTTCGAGCCGGCTTTCTGACTGAAGAGCCGAGCTCGATAAGGCCTAAACTCGACTCGACTGGTTTACACCCCTAACTGAGATTCTCTTATTAGGTCAAAAATTGGCCTCTACATGTATTCTTGGACCTATTCTGCATGCATCTATTCTGTCAATATATTGAAAAAGCGATCTATATATGCATTGGTCCATCTATCAATTGGTGGATTTCCATCCTTATGCATGTTCAAGAATATTAGCAAAAGGGAGTGCTTGCTGCAAGAAAAAATAAAGATGCATACAATGTATTTTTGGTCGCATTTGCTGATTATCATCTTGCAGCCTAATCTGTTTCAGTTCAGTACCAAGAACTTTTAGCTCACTGATTAACCTGCCTGTAATAACACTGACAACCAGACAGCAAAATGCAGAGACTTTGCTTGCAACATCTCCTTGCCAAATTAATTAGTTAACCGTTATGCGCCTTAATGCAAGATTAGCATTCATCATTGTGGAAATTCTCAAGGCTTTTTACTTGCATGGGTATTTTATACTAACAATTTCATTTTGTATTCTGAAGTTCTTAAGCTTTACTTGGTCATCTTCCTGCTTTCCAGATTCTGCAGTCTCTTTCTGTTCAAGGCCAAAGTTCTTCTGGTGGTTCTGTTCCTGGGGGAAGTGATGGGGGCAACAGTAGTGGAGTTTCAAGGGCAACTATAAAGGAGAGGTTGATTACCTAGTGACAACTTTGTAATCCCGGTTATTTTATTCTAAATATCTGAACTTAAACTTTTCCTCATTATCAGGTTGAAGTCTTTCAACGTGCAGTTCGAGGAGCTTCATCAAAGGCAATCTCAGTGGACAGTACCTGATCCAGAGCTGAGGGAGTCTTTGCGGCTTGCTGTTGCCGAAGTTCTCCTGCCAGCATATAGGTCTTTTATAAAACGCTTTGGGTGAGCTTCTTTTAAGCTGTCTATAGGCTCTCGCTTATACTTGTTTAATAATTCTGAAAGTATTTAAATAGGTCCGCCTGCTTTTTTTTAGTGAAAATGAATGCCAAATAATAGTAATACTTTTTGTAGGTTTCACCTATGACCTTATTTGCTGTTTAGCTTGAAGTTCTTTAAATTTTTAATCTACGTTGGTCCTTGGTTTAATTTGTAAGGGCTTCATGTAGGTCAAGTGCATAATAGTTCAGTATGAATTTAGATCTGCTTTGACCCACAGTATATTTCTTACATTACACTAGCATAATAATTTTCAAACACCCTCTTCGTAGCCTGCCCCCCACACCACCATCACCTTCTGTAAGATTACTGTGGTGAAAGTTCTAGCGAGGTAGAGGTTGGTTTAAGCCATAAAGATAACAAATGTTAAGGAATGTTATAGTGCTAGCTTGTGGGATGTGAAGTCCTTTGCATAGAATTGGACCAAATAACGTATACACAAGTCCACTGAGTTTTCTTCACCAGTTTATTCAGGGCTGTAATTTATTTTTTTCCCCTTAATTTAGGTTATAAGTTATATGTAGAAAATAGCGGATTAAGAGTTAATGGCAGAATTGTTTAGAAGAATAGGGTTAGTAATAGGGTAATTTCTATTGAGATAATTATCTGTAAGGGCATTATAATTGTGGTTTTTGCTTATGATTGTCAAGTTGGATCAAACGGTATTTTAAATAAATTTAAAATTTTGTCAAGATATGGATGATTTACTATAACTTCGATCTGAAAAAGCAATTTTTATTAATGTTGATTAAATGGGTATGATGGAGAAAATATTTGATTCAAGAACAACAGTGAGGCCTCTCAATAAATCAACTATAAAGGCTTAATTTTATGACTATTAATTATAATTTATTTATTTTTATTGGAATTTGAGTGGCCAACTTTCTGAATTCAGAGGGAATATTTGGAATGTAAGAAGCTTATTTTGGAAATATATCAGTAAGCAAAAATTAAGGATTCAACAAAAATAATAAAAAATTTTAATTGAATCCTTTAAATTGGAGTGGCATTATTAGTTCCAAAAAAGGGGTGAGATCATGAGATGCAGACCATTATAGTACTTGGAAGAATGTTAGTTCCAAAAAAGGGTGAGATCATGAGATGCCGACCTTTATTGTACTTGGAAGAATGTTTATAAAGGAAAATGTCATGTAATTTCTTGTGTGTTTCGCTCATTTTTTTACAAGACTTCATGTGTTATTTATCACCTCCATTGTTTTAATGAAAAATAGTATTGCTTTTTAGCAAAAAATTGTCTGCATGCGGTTTGTGTGCTGTTAGCTTCTGAATTGATGTGCGAATCAATCACAATTAAGTCTTGTGAACTAGAATATTATCCATTTCTATCTTGTTTCGTATTCTACCGCATCCACACCACCTTCACATATCACAATACTTCAAACCCTCGCAGCTTCCTAAAAAATTGAATCATATCCCCCTAAATAAAGCACAAACGCAATTGTCCACCGGTTTTAATTAGTCCACAAAGTAAATTCATAATTTAACCACATCCAATTGACCTAAAATCAACATAGTTCGTTAACCAACATTCCCAAATTTTAGATATGTAGTTCCTCATAATTTTCAACTAAAGAAAACCCAATCATCCATTGCCTTAAAGCTTCTGTGAGAAACCCATCCCAAAATCCTAAAACTGAAGCCTCTAGGTTAGCCTTCCGCTACTATTTCAAGAGTCATGGAAACCTTTTAACAAGCTCACCATCAATATTTGAAGGATAGAGGGGACTTAAAATAGTATAACAAGGATTAAGTTTATAATACGCAATTTTGTTGTGTGATGTTAATAATTATTTTTTAATATTTTAAATAATTTGGATAAATTATACAAAAAATAGAAATATATTATAGATCATGATATAATGTTTGGAACTAAGGTTGTGTCAATAAAATAGAGAAATGTCTCTATAGTTTTATGTGATAAGAGGATGTCATGGAGTCTCAAAGGTAAATTTTATAAGTAGCAATTAGGTTAGCAGTGTCATATAGATAAAATTCTGGCTAGTAAAAAAGTTGTTGTTTAAATTGTAATGTTATGATAAATGTGTGCTAAAATTAGGAAAAATATATTAAAAAAATGCTTATATTAGAAGAATGCTTTGAGTGATATCTATTAAAGATAAGTTAATTGAGATAAATTTAGGTGGCTTGAACATGTGTGATAAAAGGCAAAAATATGATTATTAGACAAGTTGATAAAATTAGTGTTAGAAGATTATGAATGAGAAGGGTTAGATTTATGATAATACAGGTCGAAGTTATTCAAAATGGTTTATGAAAAATAAGCTTAAAACTTTTGACAAGACTTAATAAAAATGATTGAAATATAAGGGTTTATTAAGCTGATTACAAATAGCTGGGATGAAACTAATGATGTTGATGATGACATTGAAGTTAATGTTGGTGGCTATTTGATGGTTGGAGAATGGTTTTTTCTAGGATGACGTGGACATAGGAAGAGCGATATAATGGTCCAACTGATGGTTTTATCTAGCCTGAAGTTTGGCTAGGATAGCTCCATAAAACCACACACATCCCTGAATTTTTATTTATTTTAGTTTTAAGTGGTTTATGAACTCATTATTTTATATCTGTACAAAGAAATCTCAACACGAGTTTCTTAAAATTTTGAAAATGGATTATAATCAACACCTGCTTTTATTTGTTATATTTTATCCATTGTTACATCCAGTCAGGCTGTGCCGAAAACCGGTCGAGAACTTGGGCAGTTTGGTTAGATGCAACCTGGCTCATCAATATCTATTTGTTGAGGTATTCGGTTGCTTTTAATCCCATTCCAACCGACTTCAAAGAAATGCTATTAGTTGTTCTAGTCAGTCAACCTTAAGCTAGTTCCTGTTCTTTTGTAACTGTCTGCCAATTCTTTTCTAAAATTGGTAATGGAAGCTTTCTTCAATCTCTAAACCTTTTGTCTCTCCCAATTTGATACACTAAAAGCTTACACCACATTCAGCATATCTACATATTTGTCGCACACTCTATGTAAAGTCCTATTGGTAAAATACATTGAACAACCATTGTCTTTCATTTCACACTCTCTTATTGTCCATCATGAATACACAAATGCAGTATTATTTAGAAGTTATTCTCACAGGAGATTGCAAAATCCCCCTTCGTAGTATATACTAATTTTCTTAAAATGGAAAATAACATGTCATACTAATTTTCTAAACGCAACGCCCTGCTGTTGTTTCAGGCCTCTTATTGACAGCGGTAAGAATCCTCAAAAATATGTTAGATATACCCCAGAAGACCTGGAGCGAATGCTTGGGGAATTCTTTGAAGGAAAGACTTGGAATGAGCAGAAGCGTTGATAGCTGGTTCCTGTTTGGATCAATGGTCTGATTATTCAGTTGGAAAAAGCTATCGTGAGTCTGAGAGCCTGTAGTGTTCTAGGCTGGCAAAACTTTATATATCCATGGCTATCTCGAGTTTCCTTTTATTGTAAAATTTATTTATTCTTTTCCATTCCCCCTGTTTAGTGCCTGCTTTGATTTGAAAGGAGAGTTGATTCCTATTATTATTATCAGTGCAACGGTCAGATCTTGTATTGAGATTGTCACATTATTTTGATATTGTTTTAGGGCAGTTTGTTTTGGAATACTCCTGAAGCAAAATAAATGTATGAGTTTTGAGTTTCCAGGTGTTTTGTATGAACTGAATAAATATCAAGTATATATATATATATATATATATTTATGAACTTAGGATACTTGAAAAGCTTATTTTTAATGAACCAAAGTTCTTGTCAACCACCCATCGTTCTTGTTAGAAGCGAAAACAAGTATTTGTCTGATCAAGTTAAGTTTGTTAAATTCTTACTAGGCTCAAATTCGGCCCATTTGAAAATCATTAGGCTTGAGCTCGGCTCATTTATTTGAGCGTATTTGAAAAGTTCGAGATTTGACTTGAGAAGCTTGTGAGTCAAGCTAGATTAAGCTTGAGCTCATCCTCGTATAATGTACGAGCTTGAGTATAAGCTCAAGTTTAAAATTGTTTAATAAACTTACCTCGTGAGCCCGTTAATTAGTTAGGTTGAAGTTGGCTTGTAAGCTGATATGACTCACACACCTAGCCTTGATCTTCAATTGTCTTGCCCCCTTGCCTTTGGGAAAATTATTAGGTGCGGAGTCCAGAGGCAAATAAAAATGTGCCACGTCACCCAAAAAGTGTACCGCGCTCGGTATCGAGCTCCGTACTGATTTGTACCGAGCACAATACCGCTGGGTATAGCACTGGTTACCGAGAGGAATCAGATACCGAGCTGTACCGAGCGGGGTACCGTTCGATATTCCGCTCGGTACCAAGCGGAACCGGACGGTTCTCCCGTCCGGTGTCCGCACATAATAATCTCCCTTGCCTTTGACCTTCTCACATCCATCAACCTTGCCTTTGTGGATCTCAGAGGGAACACTCACATCATTATATTTGATTTATATTTAAATCAAAGAGTTTTAAATAAAAAATTATCCGATATTGTTTTCAAAAAAAAAAAAAAAAAATTCTAAGATTTTGTTTGGAACAGTTTTTTTATTACTTTTTAAAATAGCTTTTAGTATATAAATTTTCAGTTGATTTGAAAAACAATACAAAGCCTAAGTTACCTTAAAATTCTGTGTTATATTGGAAATTAAGATTGATTAGATTAAAGTCGCATCACAATAATTATAGCATAAATGATAAAGTACACCTAATTTAATGCGTCAAATATGTTGGTAAGAGGTACTTATCCATCAAATAACTGCTAATTTATCTATTTGAAACATTCAACACGACATTGCAGTTCACCAACGCGTCAAGTTTTAATAACAAGATTGAAAAAATAAAAAAAAATCATTATAATTAACACAAAATGTTATCAAGTACTTAAGTAGCCCGCAGTTATCCAAATAATAAAAAAGTAATAGTATTATATAATAATAATAAAAAAACTCTCCGCCTTACACTCCTTTTAATAATACAAATTAAGAATTTGATAATGATATTCTTATTTAATTTCTTAAATAAAATCAAAACCTCACAAATTTTGGATTTGAATAACTTAATCAAAATTTAAAATAATCTAATATTGTTATGGACTAGAATATTTGTGGCGGTAGAGTGAGTGATTTTTTTGTCCCAGTGATGTACGAATATCCAACACACAAACATATAGTTAAAGAGAGAGCAGAAAAAACACCAGAATTTTTTTACATGGAAAAACTGAAGAGGGAAAAATCATGGGGCCTCGACCAGGTGAAAAGATTTCACAAAATTTGAGTGAATTACAGATATTGACACATTCCTTGACTTAGAGACGGTGGAATTATAATAGTTTGGAGAGTTGGGCGGATGTCTGACGGTGGTCCGGCGATGGTTTAGGAGGTTGGTTGGCGGGCGATGGTCCAACGATGGTCGGATGGAAGTTCGATGGCGATGGGCAACTGGGTGGTGGTCTGACGATGGTCGGGCAGAAGGTCTGAAGCTGTTGGAGGCCAGCAACCCAACTGTGGTCCGACGATGGTCTACAGAGGTTCGTCGATGGTGGTGCTTGAGTGGAGCTCTTGAAGCCTCAGAGCTCTCTTCAATCTTCAGCCAAAGGCCTCCCTCATGTAGAGAGTGGGAGTCTATTTATAAATTTTTGTGATTCGCTCTCCCCGTAAATATGGAGAAGATCCAAAGCAGATTCAGAGTGCTCCATCAGAAGACCCGTACTGATTCCACGATCATAGAGTATTTTTCAAGCATATATGTGCCATAATAATGTCAGAATTAAACGATCTTGGGCTCGTTGGATTTATCTCGTCGTGCCGCTTTATTCGACTATAAACATGTCATATTTAGAGATCATTTGGTCATCAAATTGGTGCTTTGAATCTTTCAAATACGCTTTGGTCCCTTGATCTGGACCCATCTAGTTTTGTTGGGTTCGTCTCCTAGAGATGTTCAATTTAACTATAAATTTATTGAAATCAGTGTTTGGATGGTCCACAATTTAATTTCGGAAGTTTTCAGCTTGGATATGTCTCAAGATTTGTGCCTGATTAAAGCAAATTTTTATGGCGTATCAAATATAAATTTTAATTAATTACTCGTATTTATAATATTAACTTAAACTAAACTCACCAACTTCCAAATTTTATTTTATTTTATTCAAATACCTCTTCTTTGATGAAAACAAATTTTAAAACCCTTAAATTTATATAAATTTAATAATAATATAACAATTATTAGCCATCTATATTTATATTTTTGACGGGCCATCGTAGCATTTGTCGAACAATCAATAACAAAATGATCTATATTTATATTTTCGAAGATCAACATAAAATTTGCCGAACAATCAATAACATAAAATAAAAAAAAATAATTCATGTGAGCATGTGAGATAAAAACTTGATATATATTTATATTTTATTTACCTCAAATTATTTTCAAAAGTTTCAAATATCCTAAAGGACCTAAACCTAATTTTCCTCCCACTACCCCCAAATTCGGTCACTTACCTACTTTCAAATTTCGTAACCGCGTCGCTCTGCCCTGTTTCACCTTCCTCAATCGTAACTCCTTGCTGCGAAACTTCCACCCACACGTTCTCACCCCCCACTCTTCACAATATAAACTCCGCCATAACCAATCTCCCTTTTCACAAAAAACGCCAAACCTCTCTTTTTCTCTCCATCTCAAATGGCTTCCAACGCCAAATCCTCCGGCGGGCTCAACGGCGCCTACTACGGCCCAGCGATCCCACCCGCTCGAACCCACCGGAGCGTCGGCCGCCGCTCCTCCGACTGCTGCTGCGACCCCTGCAGCTGCCTCATCTGCACCCTACTCAAATTCATCTTCGCCGTCGTCATCACTCTCGGCATCATCTTCCTCATCATATGGCTGATCTTCCGCCCCAACGAACTCAAAGTCTTCGTAGAAGACGCCAATCTCACCACTTTCAATCTCAACAACTCCTCCACTCTAAACTACAACCTCTCCCTCGCCATCAGCATCCGAAACCCCAATCGCCGAATCTCCATCTACTACGACCAAATCGAAGCCATAGCGCTCTACGATGGCAATCGCTTCGGCTACGATGGCTCGCTCCCAGTCTTCTTTCAGGGCCACAAGAACACCACCGTGATTTCCCCGAGATTTGCGGGGCAGGCGGTGTCTCTCGGAGCGGTGAACGGGACTTATGTGAGAGAGAAGGGAGAGGGGAATTTCTATGTCGATGTGAAATTGAACGCGAGGATTAGGCTGAAGGTTAAATTTGTGAAGGTGGGGCATTTTAAGCCTAAGTTTGACTGCAAGGTGAAGCTCCCCGTGCCGCCGGCGAAGGGCGGATCGCCGGCGGCGAGTTTTGAGAGGACTGAGTGTGATGTTGACTGGATCTAATAGGGGCGTTATCGATTTCGTATTGTAGCAGTCATTGTTTATTATTAGTTATGAGTTGATTTTTCTTATCGTCTTCTTTAATTTTTTGGTTCAGATGTCGAGATTTGGGACCCTTCTGTAGCTGTACATTAAATTAATTATTAATGGAAAAGTTATTGTTTTGTTTATTTGTTTTCTGCTATTATTAATAAATTTATTTTTTAACTGCTACTAGCCGTTATGTTGACGACTATTTTAAAATTGGAGCAACGGGCCTTGACCGTTCTCATGTAAAATTTACGTGCCAGATAATATGATGAATACTTAAAATTTTAGTTTTTTTTTTTAATTTATTTTAGATACTTTTGCAACGGCTAGTTGATTTTAGCCGTTTGGAAATTTATATTTGGCCATTTGGGATGTTGATTTTGAGCTTTTAGTTGGACTCTTGTTATTCTATATATGTATAAATATATTTCTAGTCTAATGGATTGTTGATTCTACTCATGTTTTCGGGTTAAGAAGGAAGTTTTTTTCAAACATCAAGGATATATCTTCTCAGAGGTGAATCAAATAAATGTTCAATGTTTAAATTTTGTTAAGATTTATTTTACACTTCGTTTGTGACAGCTTTCCTATGATCATTTAAAGTCATTTTTTAGTATAAAAAATTATTGTTATTAAGTCATCTCTAAAGCTCAATAAAATTTTTTGCTATGACTTTATCTTTAAAAGAGTGTCTTCACTCTTCATTATCTAATAGATTGCATTGGGTGTGATTGGTTCCTCGCCTTGGAGCAGAATCAAAAGCTATTAGAGTGTGTTTGGAGTAGTGAACATCTCACTTGGAATAGAAACAACAGCTAACTCTATCACCAATTAAGAAAAGAAGGTGGTGTAAGAAATTTTCTAGAGTTGTTTGTAAAGTTTTAAGTATTATTTCACATAAAATTCACCATCCTCTTATGGTGTCTCTTCGACTTATATTGTCAATTATGCGAATCCATTTAATGCTATTGTCATGATAATATGAATGAGTCTACTGAATTCTTATAATTATGTTTGAGATCCTTAAATGCACCATGTGAAGGTGAAAACATAAAATATGAAAGATAAAACGAACATGCTTTTTCTACGTAATGATTTGCATGATGCGATAAATATAATAGATGATCAATTGGGTGGGTGTAATAACCCTAATCATCATGAGCTCAAGTTAATGGCCCTTATGTAGTTTAGGATGATGATCTACATAATTTGGCTTGATGGCTCCCTACCCTAGTATAGTAGTATGACTAGCATATCACTTGAGCTTATAAGATAGATAGATGATTCATGTGGCTATATGGGGTCTTTGTTCTTGTGCATGATGTTTTAAAGGCTTAGAGCTTCCCAATGAGATGAAAATGAATGGTTGTGATTCAATAATTTTTAGTTGAATATCATTTGATAATTAGTGCTTTGAATCTTGTCCGATTGTGAACTTCTTTTGTTCACTCCCTTACACTAAGGGTGCATTTGGGACAGCTGCAACTGTTGGTAAAGTAGGATATCGTCCAAGGAGACGAAGAGTATTTACACCATTTGTCATTGGAACTGTGCAACGTAGCAAAACGGAGAGACTTCTATTTGGTCGTGAAAAGCAAGATGTGGACGTGCAAAGTTTACCACACCCGTTAAAAAGCATTATCCCAAACAATGACATGATTGCGTCTTAAAAAGTAAAACAGTCAAGACGGTGTCCCAAACCCGCACTAAGAAAATAATAAGCACTTTTTAACACCATCTTAATTTGTTTAAAAATTATTTAAATAATAACAATTCACATATATTTCATGAACAGTCACCCATAAATTTTAAAACTTTGCCATGAAATATATTTTAATAGAACAATATGTTTCATGTGTGTATGTGTATATATAACATATAACATTCAAATTCAAGAAATGGTCAGCAAGTGGTAATAATGTAAGAGCTCGTATTATCACCCAGCCCATATAAGTATATTAAAAGAAAGATGATTATAAGCTCAAACTCTTCTCAGTTATGAAAAACAAGCCCATCAAAGGCCTTACAGAAAGTAAAATGACTGTAAGCCCAAACTCTGCGCAGTTCCCAAATAACAAGCCCATCAAAGCCTTTTCAACCTATGCAAGCATAGAGGAAGCCCGCTAAAGCATTGGAGGTTTTAATTATTTAAATAGCATAAATCTTTTTGCTTGTGATTTTTCTCCTTAAATGGCTCTCTCTTCAGCATTTTTCCCCGATATTTGTTTTGATATCATGCCAGTAAGGATCATAAAAATCTACCATCAATATGCAGGCGTTCGAAATATTTTAAAGTAAAAAACAAAAGGGAATTTTTTTACATAATAGCAAAATTTTATTTAATTATAAAATTAATCCCCAATTATCTTTTTTTATAATGATGTTAACCAAATCTTGATAAGCAAATGAAATATCAATTTTTTTTTCTTTTTCAATAAAAAATTATTAAGGGTTTCATAGTAACAGATGTCGATACCCATATTAATTTGATAGTAAATTTTAAGAGTTTGAATTTTGATTTTGTTAATAAAAAGATTTTGTTGACTTGAGTGTAAATCCCCAAAAATATATATATTCACTTTATATGAAGTTCATAAAGACAACTAAAAAATGAATTGGCCTTCTTATGGAGAAAAAGATGACAAGACCTAAAGATAGTTATACAGCGTCATAATAATGTCAATGAGAACATTAGAGATGCTCTGATCAATTCTAACATGGAAGCGGAGATGAAATGATCTAATAGCAGTGATGTAGTAGTGTAAATCGAAGATGCCATTGAAGATTTTTAGGGCTTGAGATGGTACAACTTGAAGGAGGTAATAGAGCAATATAAGAAAATTGATGAGGCCATTGAAGGAGGCCAAATCAGTCCTCTATTAGATGTCAAGTTGGCCTAACCTAAAGGCATTGATAAGGTAGTATTGAAAGGTTGAGGGGGCTTAACTTTAGAGTTTTCATTTAAAAAAACAAAAAAGAAAGAAAAGTTGAAGGGGCCATTGCAGATGGCCAAATGTTTGATTAAAAAAATATTAGTTTTGAAAAAGATTTAATTTTCTTTGGGAAATATTAGATTTCTGGAATTTTGAATTTATAATCAAACACTTATTATGAATGATATATCACCTCAGAAGGTGAACATATCGTTCCCTAATAGGTTTAGATTACAAATCTTGATTTATCTGATTATCGTAGTCAAACTCAAGGAGAAACAACATATGATCCCGAAAGATCAGAATGATGTTTAATCAACTGTTTGACTATAATAATTCAGATAAGAGATCATTAATTTCATAATTAAAATTACGATTGTAATTGATATATCTATCCGGAGAAAGAAGATATCAATCACTATCGATAGTTTAAATATGACGATAATGATCGTTGTCTTTTGAATTTCCCAAAGATAATTAATTAAAGTTTTGAAAAAAGATTAATTTTGAAATCAGGTCTGGGTTTCTAAATCTCCTACGAGCGCAAGCCCTCGTAGTTAATTACATCGTAGGAAACCAGAAAATTTCCTACGAATACTCTCGATTAAAATAGCGATACGAATTTCATTTGGAATTCAAAGCTTGATATCAAATAAGGTTAAGGACTTGAATTTTCAAATGGGATTGGATCAAATTTGAGCAGTTATTTCTGGAGTCAAAGGAAGAAGAATAGGAGGTGTTTTGAGATTCTGAATTGCTTCAGAAACACCCCAACCTATCCTAAGTGTTGGGCTTGAATTAGATTGAAAGATATTTAATGTTTAAGTGATCAATTTTATTAGAAAGTGGGAATTAGATTCCCGGAAGATTGAGGTCTTAAGATTGAACATTTGCCTCAGAACCTAAGTCTAAAATGGGTACTGAAAATCAGTGACCCAGAACCTAGCTAATGCAATGCAATCTTGGACTTACCCCGGCCTGGATTGGGGAGCCAGCTAAACCACCTAAACGCTTTAAAACCATGAGTCAAAGTCTTTTAAATGTAGAGTGGTTAGGGACGTTGTTTAAGATTAGTTTAAAGAGAGCGGGGCTGACATCTAGAGCAGATTCCTATTTAACCCCTTAACATATGTTGGGTGAAATGATTAAGCTAAAAATGCAATTAAGATTTAGACTCAAATTTAATTTGTTACTAATGCGATGCATGCTAGTTGACTCGATAAAATGCTTAAATCAGAATGTAGCAATTTTAAAATCAGGCTTAAAAAAATAGGTTTTATCCTAGAGATTGCACAACATCCCCTTGGATAGAACTGCACCCTAATAGGTCAGGTGGTCTGCCAGAACCCGCAGGCGGGGAGGTGCCTAACACGGATGAGAAAAGTCAATATGTATGCATGAAAAACTCCCGGCGAGTCCGAGCTTACTTCTTAAGAGCGTTAGAGTTTCTATCTGAGCTTAAAAATTTTAATTTTGTTTAAGTAGAAAAAGTTTATGACCGTACCCTCACGAGCCTCCGATCGGGTTCCAGGCTAAATCAAAATCGACATGCAATAGCGCCAAATAAACTACTAAAAGCATGCGGGTCCTTAATCGCAATCAACATCAAGTAATCAAATCAACATTTAATTAAATTAATTAAATAAATACTCAAACTGAAAGTCCATAGGCAAGTGCCCTTAATAATACAACCCAGGGTCTGTAGTAAAGTAAAGTGGCCGGGTACCACTGACTACAACCCGGATTCTACTCCTAAGACTCAAGTGACTTTGAGATTTGAGATTCTTCTCGTTCTTCACTTCTTCGTCTCCTTAGAACTCCTTGGATCGTCGGGTCTGGATATCCAAATGAAAAGAAACTCTCCCTGGATAGGGGTGTTATCTTTTCTCTTTGGATACTTGAACTTCATCCTAATTTGGATCTCCAAATAGATAGGAACTCTCCCCTAAGGGATGTTCCTTCCTCTTTGGATTCCAAATTGGATTTTAAATATCTCAATCTCAAAGTACTTTAAATAATACAACTCAAAATCAAATCAAATTACATTAATGAAAATTAAAAATCTAGACTCAACAACCTGCAAGGTTATCCTAATAATCAACAGTTTAGAAATATCCCAAGCAGTTATATATTTGAAATTTAAAAATGCGCAATCACAGCCACGCTTGGCCATGCTCTTTTAATTTTAAAGGGGGACTTAAGCATTCTGGAGCACCTGTGCAATTTAATAATTATAATTTTTTGCCCCCTTCAATTTATGCCCTGTATGAGCATGGCCACCTGCATAAGATTGAATTAGTACAAATCATCCCTAGCCTAGGGGGTAGATCTAATCGTACAATCAATCACATCACAGAGTGCAGTAAATAAATAAACAATCACATCAACATCAATTACTTAAATCTAGCAACTAGCATGCAATGAAAACCACGAAAAACCCGGCACACGCAAGTAGCAGAAAATTAAACACCGGCCTAGCCTAAGACTAGAGTTGGTTGTCCTAGCAAACCATCTAAAGTGTGTGAGGTAGGCTATGTGGCTTTGATATGTCCTAAGTAGGCAATTGATTGAAGTTGTTTAAGGTTCAAATTGGTTGAAGGTTTAAGGGAAGATTTAATTTGAATTTAAATATTAATGACTTGAAATTGATTTTGAATTTGATTTTAATTGTTTGTAGGATATCACCTTTGTTGCACACCGAGGCCGTGAAGTTTATTTCACCTTCCTTGGGGCTAATTTAATAGCCTCGTAGGCCTGGGTTACCCAGTGGTACCCGATATAATTAAGTGACTTGAGTTTGATTAATGTTTGAAGGTTGATTAAATTTTAATTAAATTTGATTGGTTGCTGGTTTTAAAGTTGATTTAAGATTTTCTGGAATTTTTGACAATTTATTGAATTTTGGAAATTTTTGATTATTTTAATGATTTAATTCAAGGGTCAAAAGTTGACTTTTTGATTTAAAGGATTTTCTGGAAAGTTAATATTTTATTAAAATACTAGACCTTAATACGATCAGTTAGACAGTAAGTACGCTGAAATTGGATTTTTCTATATTTTATTATGAAGGTTTGAAGTTTTGACTTGAATTTGAACTAAGTTTGACCAAAAGTTGACTTTTTCAAAATTGATTGATTTCTGGAAACTTAACATTTTTAATAAATATTAGACCTTAAGATGAGTTGTATGCCTTTGAGTTTGCTCAATTTGGAGTTCATTTAAATTAGTTATGAATTTTTGAAGTTTTGAATATTTATTGAATTTTTGAAATTGCTTAATTAGAGACCCTTTTTGTGATTTGGATCCAAATGACCTCCAAACTTCTTGAAATCAACTCCAAAGGTCAGGAATGACCTAAGGAGTGATTTCCAAGTGTTTGGAAATTTTCTGAAATTTTTAATTATTTTTAATTAATTAAATTAATTAAATTTCAGATTTCAATTAAAATTAAATTAAACTTAATTTTGAAGTCCAGTCAAGGGGCTTTTATTTTTCATTGATTAGGGGTTTGATTCTGGTCCGTTTTAGTGGTTAATTGTAATTTTTGGATTTAATCTTGATTTATTATAATTTTTGGAAGGTTTTAAGGCTTAATTAAGGTTTAAACTTGATTAAGTTAATTAAGGGGCTTAATGATCTCAAAAGTCAGTGAAAATTTTTCTTAAGGCTGAGAATGTCAATATGTTTAAGTCTTCAAAGTTTCAAGTCAATTGGAGATGTATCCTAATTATTAGAATTTTTCTAAGTTCTCTAAACTTAGATCCTTAATTATTGTCCTTAATGTCACTAAGTTAATTGGATTCAAATCAAAATCACTAACCCTTGACTAATTGCAATCACATCAATCATCAATCAAGAATAATGCAAAAAAAATCCTAATACTCTATGGAATAGTTTTATAATAAATCATTTACATTATAGGTCACATAGTGATCTATGATCTTAATGATTGATTATAAGAAGATAAACACATCCAAAATGAATTGAAATCATTTGAGGATATGTAAAATATCCTAAAATCAAGCTCAATCCAATTTGGAGTCATGATCATGTATAACTTAATTATTAAGGGTGTAAATCAAAGATACTAATGAAAGTAGACTTAGATTAAAATGGACATGATCATGACCTAAGTTTACTGCTCAATTGAAGATAAAGCTCATCTGATTCCATAGAACTCTATCATGCATGGATTGGAATTTTATTAAAAGAATTATGAATTTTCAAAAATATAAGTCAAATTATGATCAACATTTTTGTAAATTCATAATGTATATGAGATTGCATCAATAGGACTTGAGGAAATTATGGGAGATCATAAACAGATCCTAGAATACCTCTGCCAAATTCTAGCTTAAAATAATACATATATATTTATTTAGAATTAAAAAGAGGTTTTCTGAATAAATGAAATAACTATCAAAATATCAGTCAAAATAATTTAAATTTATTTTTAAAATAAAGTAGAGAATAATACGAACAAAACGAGCTCAAGAACTCCAAAAATGGTTGGGAAATTAAATTCCTATGATTTTTTGAAGTTCTGCAGATTTTCTGGATTTAATTCAGGGTTCTATTTATACAGTCAGTTGACGGCGCTGACTGTGTACGCGCTTTTCCACGTGGTGCGGCGTGGTTTAACCACGCAAATGGCGGCGGTCAGGTGGATCCCGCTACTTATCCAGCGCAGCGGGATTCGGGACCGTTAGATCTAAAACAAAGCAAATCTAACGGTCCAGATCAGACCCGCGGGTTGAAAACCCACTCAAAATGATCCAACGGTTGATCACAATCCCGCAATCTGGATTGACGGTTTAGATTTAGCCATACGAAGAGCATGCTGACCCGTGGTTTCAATGAATCGAACTGAATGATGGATCCAGCTCGATCGCAGCCGTTGATCTATAATGAGCAGATCCAACGGCTGCTGGGTCGTCTTCTTCCTCTAGCTAAACCGAGAACCCTAAAACCATTTATTATTTTATTTTCTCAAAACATTAAATCAAATAACATTAAAACCTTGAACAGAGGTGAATCAGAGTCTAAGAAGGAACGTGGAAGTATTTTTCAACCCTTTGATGCAATCTATATGAAGTTAATTAGAAACCTATAAAAATGCCTAGGGTTAGAAATATACCGCGATATAATGGATGGATTTTGATGATTTAGATTTTGTTGAGCTTGTAGATTGTCCAAGATTAGTTCTCTTGAAGACCTCGAGCCTGGAGGAAGCTTTTATGAGAAGTTGAGGTAGCTTGGACGGAGCTAGCCTCGGCTTGTCCTCGAGCTCGTCGCCGGCGGCCACCAAACGCCAGCAATTGATCAGGGAAATGTGGGGGAAGCTCCAGGGAATCAAAACGAAAAGCCAGAGAGGCTCTCTATGGACTGGAATGGAATATATCTTCTCATCCCTCATTCCCGTGCCTATTGCCCCTATTCAGCTGCTGGAGCCAAAAGCAATGGCTGGGATGCATCCAATTCCTTCGTTGGATGAATGACAACTGGATCAAGTCGTTAGGAGACTGAGAGGAGCACTGCCTCAGGTGGAAACGATCCTAGGCCACTCTCACGTGGAGGGGACCATTAGGGACGTTAGAATCGGGCTGGAGGCTTGCCAGTCATTGGGTTGGGTCGGGCTGCAGTGTTGGAAGGTTCTGGAGTTGGTTCCAAAGGCTGGACGGGCCTGGTTTGGTTCGAATAAGGGGAATGGGTCATGTTGACCACTAGAGCTCCTTGAATTCTTGTTGACCATTTGACTGGTCAACAGGGGTTGGGACTGACTGAGTTGGCATTTAAATTGTGTCTCAAGTATGCCTAGCTGGTTAGATGGACCTAGTCTCAAGTAAGGGAGTTAAATGGGGGAGTTTGACCATTTAAAGCCTCTTAAATCCATGTAGAGACTTGTTGATTAGGTTGACTAGTCAATCCGTCCACATGGATGATGAGGTGGCATTGGAAGAAGCCTAGGAACTGATTGGGTTGATTTAGAACAAATGCCAAACCAAGGAATTAAAGTTTGAAGGAATGTATAAGGTTTTGAATGATTTTGACCAAGTCAAAATAACTTGACTTGGTCAAATGAATATGTTTTAATCTCAAATAGATTTGAATAGATTTGATTTAAGTTTTGAGATGAGTTTGAGAGTTTGAATGAGGGCTTAACTTGAAGGATTGAGGTGATTTTGACTCAAATGGGGCAAGTTTGACTAGACTTGGAATTAGTTGACCAAGTCAACTAATGATTGGGTCAAAAGTCCAACCAAATCTAAATCATTGAAGGGTATGATCATGGGAGTTTGATTGAGTTTTGAGTATGCTTGAAGTTTGATTTAAGTTGAAAGGGTTTAAAGGTTGATCTGGTCAACCTAGGTTGACTTGGTCAACTAGGTTGACTCTGAGTCAGGGTCTGGGTTGGATCAATCTCAAATGATATTTGAAGTCTGGTAGATGTGATTTGAGGGTTTAAATGGGTTATCTAGATCAAATGACCTGTTTAGGCCCTTAATGGGCCTAATGGGTCAACTAGGTTGACTTGGTCAACCAGGTTGACCCAGGGTCAAGGATTGGGTCCAACCAGTTCAGAATGACATTCTGAGTCTGCTGGTGGTGGTCTCAAGGTCTGGAGAGATTATTTGGTCAAAATGACCTATTTGGGCCCTTAATGGGCCTTTTAGGTCAAACCTGGTTGACTTGGTCAACCAGGTGGGTCCAGGGTCTGGGAATGGGTTCAACAGATTTGAAATGATATTTGGAGACCAATGGAGGTGGTCCCAAGGTCAGAGGAGGTCATTTGGTCAAAATGACCTGTTTTGACCCTAAAGGGGCCTTCTAGGTCAACTAGGTTGACTTGGTCAACCAGGTTGACCCAGGGGCTGGTTCTGGGTTCAATGGATTTGGTTTGACATTTGAAACTTGCTGGAAGTGACTGCATTTGATTTGGAGATCATTTGATCAAAGTGACTATTCACACCCCATAGGGGTATTTTAGTCATTTTGACCCCTGGTCAACTAGGGGTTAAATTGAGTCCAACAAAATGCAGTTTATTGCTCAATGAGTCATAATCAAGGGTCTGGAGGTGATTGGAGGCTTTGGAGAAAGCTCCAGGGTCAAAATCCACTGGGTGGTAGGTCCAGTGGCATAGACTGTAAATATTTGAAGGTTTTACAGCCTTTGGATTTCAATTCAATTTCTGGGTTAGAGATCTCAGAATGAGCTCAAATTTGGAGGGTTACCTCTAGAGACATGTCACATCAGTTTGGAACTGACAGATCTTGAATCAGAGGTCATTTGATAGGGTTTTAAAATGTTCAAAGATTTGTTGGAAAAGGCTTTCAGGACTTAGACCTTTGGCCTTGGATTTGAATATGGAAATCTGGTTTTGAATTAGATTTTGAGCTTGAATGATAGGATTTGAATTAAGTTTAGATTGAATTGAAGCTTGGATTGATCTAGAAGAATCCTAGGGTTTAGAATAGGTCCTAGGGTCCAAATCAGCTTAAGGGAATCCTAGGGTCTAGAATAGATCCTAAGGACTGGAGTCTGGGAAGATCCTGGGATCTAAAAGTCCTAAGGAAATCCTAGGATCTAAGGTCTGGAAGCATCCTATAATCTAGAAGAATCCTAAGATCTAGGAATCCTAAGATCTAGATTGATCCTGGGATCTAAAATCTAGGAAAGATCTTAGGATCTAGAATAGTCTGGAAATTTGATTGATTTGAGATCAGGGTTGATTTGAATTTGGATTGATCTTAAAGTCTGGATTGATCTAAGATCAGACTGATCCTAGGGTTAAGATTGATCCTAAGGATTGAAAAGATCCTAAGGTCTGGATTGGTCCTACTGAGCTCATACAAAAATGAGGTCAACAAATGGACCCCCAATATGTGTAATAGAATGTAGTTCTATTGCACATATTGGTGTTGACCGAATAGAATGGTCAAGTCTGGAGTTTTGATCCTAAAGGAATGAGAAATCTATCCATGGGGGATTAGAGTTTGAATAGATACTAGGGTAGTGCTAGAAAAAGCGTATTCTACCACTAGTGGGTCTGGTCCTGAGGGTAGGAGAATCCTAACCTTAAGGGTAGAGGAACCTGGGTGATCCTATAGGAAGGAAGAACTCCTAACTATAAAGGATTGAATTCGGATTTGATTCTAAGGAAAAGGAAAGTCTAACCTCAGAAGATTAAATTTGAAATGAATCTAAAGGAAGGAGATCCTAACCCTGGAAGATTGAGTTTGAAATGATACTAGGGTAGTGCTGAGGCAGCGTACTCTATCGCTAGTGGGTCTGGTCCTAAGGGAAAGGAAGAATCTATCCCTAAAGGAAAAGAAGGTCTGGATGATCGTATAGAAAGAAAGAATTCCTAACTACAGAGGATTGAGTATAGATTTGATTCTAAGGGAAAGGAAATCCTAACCTTAGAAAATTAAATTTGAAATGATATTAGGGTAGTGCTGGGGACAGCGTATTCTACCACTAATAGATCTAGTCCTAGGAGAAGGAAGAAAAACCTATCCCTAAGGAAGAGAAGGCCTGGATGATCGTATAAGAAGGAAGAACTCCTAACTATAGATGATCAAGTATGAATTTGATTCTAAGGGAAAGGGAAATCCTAACCTTAGAAAACTAGATTTGAAAGGATACTAGGGTAGTGCTGGAAACAGCGTACTCTACCACTAGTGGATCTTATCCTAAAGGAAGGGATATCCTACCTTAAAGGAAAAGAAGGTCTAGATGATCGTATAGAAAGGAAGAATTCCTAACCACAGAGGATCAAAATTGAAATTCAATACTAGGGTAGTGCCATGAGGGGCGTACTCTACCACTAGTAAATCTAGTCCTAAGGGAAGAAACATTTAACCCTAAGGAAAGGAGGGTCTGGATGACTCTGTAGAAAGAAAGAATTCCTAACTACCGAGGATCGAGTTTGAATTTTGATACTAGGGCAGTGCCACAAAGGGCGTACTCTACCACTAGTAGATCTAATCCTAAGGGAAGGGAGAAATACCTAGCCCTAAAGAAAAGAAAGCTTGATTGAGATTGATTCCAGGACGGTGCCATAGAGGACTTACTCCATCACTAGGAAGTCTAATCCCAAGGGAAGGAAGGATAACCTACCCTAAGGAAGAGAGAACTGGATTTTGAATTTTAAACCCAGGACGGTGCCATAGAGGACTTATTCCATCACTGGGGAGTCTAATCCTAAAAGGAAGGAGAAAAGCCTAACCTTGAGGAGAAGAGAGTTTGAATTTGGAATTGAAATTGAATCCAGAACGGGGCCACAAGGGACTTATTCCATCACTGGGGAATCTAATCTTAAGAGAAGGAGAATACTTACTCTTAAAGAAAAGAGAACTGGATGATCTCATAGGAAGATAGTATTGCTTCCTATAGGAGGTCAGACTTAAAGATTTGAATTTTGAAACTAGAATGGTGCCACAAAGGGCGTTATCCATCACTAGTAGATCTAATCCTAAGGAAAGAAAGCATGATGACTCACATCTAACCTTAAGGAAAAGACAACTGGAAGATCCTGTGAGAAGGAAGCATTGCTTCACACAGAATCGGATCTGGATTTTGAATCTAGGATGGTGCCACAGAGGGCGTGCTCCACCACTAGCGGATCTAATCCTAAGGATAGAAAGCACGATGACTCACATCTAACCTTAAGAAAAAGAAAACTGGATGATCCCGTGAGAAGGAAGCATTGCTTTACACAGAATCAGATCTGGAGTGATCGTATGTAAAGGAAACTTGCTTTACATAGAGGATCGAGTCAGGATGATCGTATATAGAGGAAACTTACTCTATATAGAGGATCAGATTAGGAATGATCATATGTGAAGGAAACTTGTTTCACATAGAGGATCGAGTCTGGAATGATCATATACAGAGGAAACTTGCTCTATATAGAGGATCAGGTCTGGAATGATCATATGTGAAGGAAACTTGCTTCACATAGAGGATCGAGTCTGGAATGATCATATACATAGGAAACTTGCTCTGTATAGAGGATCGGGTCTGGATTGATCGTATATAGAGGAAACTTGCTCTATATAGAGGATCAGGTCTGGAATGATCATATGTGAAGAAAACTTGTTTCACATAGAGGATCGAGTCTGGAATGATCATATACAGAGGAAACTTGCTCTGTATAGATGATCGAGTCTGGATTGATCGTATATAGAGGAAACTTGCTCTATATAGAGGATCAGGTCTGGAATGATCATATGTGAAGGAAACTTGCTTCACATAGAGGATCGAGTCTAGAATGATCATATACAGAGGAAACTTGCTCTGTATAGAGGATCGGGTCTGGATTGATCGTATATAGAGGAAACTTGCTCTATATAGAGGATCGGATTTGAATTCTGGAATTTGAAATTTGAATGATGTTTGAACTTGAATTTGATTGAAGATTTTTGAATCTGAAGATGTTTAAATTTAAAACTTGATTTGATGAATTTGAGTTTGAAAGGTTTTGAATTTGTGATGTGTTTTGAATTTGATTTGAATTATTTTGAATTTGATTTTGAATTTGAAATATTTTGAATTTAATTTTAAGTTTGACACTCATCTGGTATGGTACTTTCTGAAGAGCCTCCCCAGTATTTAAAAAAAATGGGTGGCACTCTTCAGGGTTGATCAGTCAAAAGGAAATTTCCTCAAAGATCATCATTAAAAATGAAGGATCCAGTCTACATTGACTCAAGCTTTCCATTGAGTTTACAACGGATTAAAAGCGGTCTACAAAAGACTACGATCAAGTCTCCTACTTGGGGAGTTCTAAAGTGACACAATTTATCAGTAACTTCAATCAAATGTGACTTATAAATTTTTGAAACTTTGTTGAGCATGTATTGATTTTTATTTGAGGCCCTCGAGCTCCTTGAATTGGAGTCAAGTACTCTGCTCAATTAGAGTTCGATTTTAAGCAGCAAGTCTCAGCTCAGAAAACTACGCTTCTAGATCAGAATGATCTAGGACCCAGCATAGGGTGTGGTTTGATTTTGAACGACAATTTCCAGCATTATAAAGTACTCCTCAAGTGGGATTTAACTTGGACCCAACATAGAGTGTAATTTTATAAAGAAGGCCTAGAAGGAAAGGATGCCTATGCGTAAGGACTTCCACACATTTCTCAAGGACCAGATTTTGAATTTTCATCAAGAGTAGAAGATTCGCTCTTCTTATTAGAAAACTTCCTCTAAGTATTTGGACCCTGTCGGAACGATAAACGGGAACAAATTCAGAAGTACAGTGAAAAGTTTGAGTAACTCCAACTGATTTTGAAAAGTTTGAGAACTTTAGGTTTTGTTGACCCAGACCGAGTTTCATAGAAACTAAACTGGGGTCTCCCTTAAGTATTTTGAATTAAAATCAATTTCAAAGAGGTTTAAGTTGAATATAGAAATTTGATCTTTTCAATTCTCTAGTAGGAGAGATTTTTGTATCTTGATAGAATATCGATGCCTGGTGAAAATTCTGGATTCAAGACTTTCAAAATCAAGCAATTTAAATTTAACTAGGTCTTTTGAGATTAAAACATTTAGAAAAAGGGAGCCTCATTCTTTTTCTGGTGGCGCACATTGCGCATCTTTTGATTTATAGTGCATTTTGCACTGTTTCTTAACTTGTGGCGCCCATTGCACATCTTTTTTGATTTTTAGTGCACTTTATGCATTTCTTGATTGTTGGCACATTTTGCGCATCTTTTAAATTCAATTGAATCTAAGAAGAGGCTACACCTTCTTCATTCCAATACCGGGATTACATCTCAAGTATAAGAGAAGAAAACTCATTCTCTTATGCAAGGACGAATAATCCTCAAGGTAGGACCCAGTCTTTTAAAATAAATATTGGCTTGACTTTTAAAAATCATTGAACAGATTTTAAACACGAAAGAGATATCTATTAGGATAGAAAATTACGAGAAAATTGAGAAGATTTTCATTTCAAAGATCAACTTAAATTTGATATTGATTTAACTCAACAGTTGAATCAATCCCACAAAAGAGGTGGGAGGGAGGTGTATTCAAACATTTGGAGTCAACTACAACTTTCTCCTGCTTAAGACTTCAAATAGAGGTCAATTCTCATTAAAAGATGATTCAATTATCTTGAAAGTTTGAAATCAGTATACTTGAGAAATTAAAAGCTTTTCCTTAAAAAGAAATTGCAAATCTAGGAGGCAAGACCTTAGTAGTACTGAATTAAATTCCTACGATCTCCTTGGAGGGAGAGACTATTATTGGGTCTGCACTATCCTTAGAAGTCATTGCATCACTTTAATCAAAAAGATTTATCTCGATAGGACCCCGTTGAAAGTTAAATTTTAACGGTATCACTATCTGACAAAATCTTAGATTATTTCCCCTCTCTTATCACTAGTGGTCTAGTAATTAGGAGAGTGGCACCCCGAGTGGTTTCTATACCTCCTCCTCTCTAGTTGATATAGTGGGACACGTATAGAAACGTGACCTAACATCATCTAGTAGAGTGGACGGGTCATAACCTTCAACTGGGGGCCTAGGGCCTGGTGCTGGAGTTTGATCAGTTCTAGCTTGATTGATTCTCGCCATGTAGTAGTCGAAAAGGTGTATTGAAGATCGTGCTCTCGTTTCTACAACCTCCCTCCTTTGAGCAACAGGAGAAGGGTGGAAATGATTTCCACCAGGGAAGGGGTTCGTAGAAGGAGTAACGGGCTTTTTATCAGCCTCGGACTTGACGTGCTTTAAGGCTTTCGTCTCAGCAGTCTTCCTGGCCTTGACAACCTTCTTTTTGACTCTACGAAGGTAGTTCTTCATCTTGTTCTTGCTGGCCTTGCTGACGACAGGGGTACTAGAACTTGACCCGATCTCAGGCTGAGATGGTAGCTCTTCTATCGTTATTGAGTTCTGGTTCTTATCCATCTGGGCAGAGGGTACAATGGGTAAAGGGGCGACATTGGCCTCCATCTCGGAGATGGGGGAGTCAACTCCTGACCCTAAAGTAATCTCAACCAAAGGGACATTCCTTCGAATTCCAGCAGACAGATCAATCATTTCTTCTCCATCGACTGATAACTTGAAGTCTTGGAATTGCATTTCAAACTGGATGAAATTACCAGAAGTGATTCCTTCGACTATCAAATTTCTATCTAGAGAGAAAATGAGTTTCCCAGCCATTTGAGTGCTTAAATCCTAAAATTAATGAACAATGATTTGAATTAGTTAATCTTGAATTTGAATTTGAATTTTAAATCTGATTAATGGTATTCAAAATTTAATAATTCAATCATGTTAAGCTTAGATTCAAAACAGAGGTTCGTAAAATTGACAAGAACTTAAGGGTTGAACCCGACTCTTTCGCTACACCAATTAGCTTGGGGCAAAATGTCAAAGTTCAAACTCAAACTTGGGTTCAAAATTGAATTTAAGATTTGAAGCGATAATCAAATTCGAACTTACGATTGAGATTGTATTTTGAATCAAAGTTGGATTTGAATTTGAGCTTAAGTTTGAAGTCGAATGGACCTTTCTTCAAATTTTGTGACTCAACAGATCGAGTTTCGCTCAATCATATAGGTACACAGAATTGATATGAAAGATCCAGGGATCGAGCTTGACTCTTTTTATTTCACCAATTGACTTGGGTCGAAATGTCAAAGTTCCGATAAAAATTGAATCGACTTTAAGTTGAAAATAGAATTCAAATTTCAGGTTGAAATTATGTTTGTTCTCAAATTTTGAATTTGCACTTGAAACTCAAGTCAAATGGATCTTTCTTCAAATTTTATGACTCAACAGATTGAGTTTCACTCAATCATGTAGGTGCATAAAATCGATATGAAAGATCCGGGGATCGGGCTCGACTCTTTTCATTTCTCCAATTAACTTGGGTCGACATGTCAAAGTCCCGAATTTGACCTTGAAATTAAATCTGAAGTTTGAATTTAAGTTTGGAATCAAATTTAAGTTCAATTTTGAAATTGAATTTGAACTTAAGATTGAATTTATTTTTGAGGTTGAATTAAAAATTAAATCTTGGATTCAAATTCAAGTTTGAAGTTGGATTTAAATTGAAATTGAATTTGAATTTGAATCCGGATTTAAACTCAAGGTTGGAATTGAATGGATCCTTTTCAAAATTTGGAACTCAACATATTGAATTTTGTTCAAATATGTAGGTGTGCCAAATTAGCCTGAAGATCCTAAGGCTTGACTCTTTGCACCCCACCAAGCAATTTAGGGGTGAAATGTCAAAGCCCAGAATTGACTGGAGAGTTGTGAATTTGAATTGCATGTGTTCAATTACAATAGAATATTGTGGAAGACACATAGCAATGACGATTGAAGTTGATTTGAAAGATTTTCCTTGACTTTTTAAACTTAAAAATGTTGAGTTTTATTTTCAACATAATGGTTAACAAAAGTTAAGGGAAAATCTAGAGACCTGGTTTGACTCTTTCACCACACTGACTAGCTTAGGGTGAAATGTCAAAATCCAGGTTGAATTAAAGAAATTTTAAATCTGGGTTTTGAGATTGAGGAATTTTTTATAAATTATGAAACTTAGCATGCAGGGATTTATTCGCATGCGAGTTTACAACATATGCAAAAAGATTTTCACAAGCTTAGCGTGACTCTTTTGCTCTACCAATAAATTTGGAGGCAAAATGTCAAAGCTCAACTTGGAGGGAGGTTTCCTACACTCACCTCTCTTTTCACATGTCTTAATTGAGTTGGCCACACTCACCCAAGGGAGAAATGGGAGAGGGACCAACGGAAGAAAGGTAGTCAAAACTACCGATGCAACAAAATTCGTATCGCTATTAAAGATGGAGAGAGAGAAGTCCCCAGTGGAGTCGCCATTTTTTTTGTTTGATTAAAAAAATATTAGTTTTGAAAAAGATTTAATTTTCTTTGGGAAATGTTAGATTTCTGGAATTTTGAATTTATAATCAAACACTTATTATGAATGATATATCACCTCGGAAGGTGAACATATCGTTCCCTAATAGGTTTAGATTACAAATCTTGATTTATCTGATTATCGTAGTCAAACTCAAGGAGAAACAACATATGATCCTGAAAGATCAGAATGATGTTTAATCAACTGTTTGACTATAATAATTCAGATAAGAGATCATTAATTTCATAATTAAAATTACGATTGTAATTGATATATCTATCCGGAGAAAGAAGATATCAATCACTATCGATAGTTTAAATATGACGATAATGATCGTTGTCTTTTGAATTTCCCAAAGACAATTAATTAAAGTTTTGAAAAAAGATTAATTTTGAAATCAGGTCTGGGTTTCTAAATCTCCTACGAGCGCAAGCCCTCGTAGTTAATTACATCGTAGGAAACCAGAAAATTTCCTACGAATACTCTCGATTAAAATAGCGATACGAATTTCATTTGGAATTCAAAGCTTGATATCAAAGAAGGTTAAGGACTTGAATTTTCAAATGGGATTGGATCAAATTTGAGCAGTTATTTCTGGAGTCAAAGGAAGAAGAGTAGGAGGTGTTTTGAGATTCTGAATTGCTTCAGAAACACCCCAACCTATCCTAAGTGTTGGGCTTGAATTAGATTGAAAGATATTTAATGTTTAAGTGATCAATTTTATTAGAAAGTGGGAATTAGATTCCCGGAAGATTGAGGTCTTAAGATTGAACATTTGCCTCAGAACCTAAGTCTAAAATGGGTACTGAGAATCAGTGACCCAGAACCTAGCTAATGCAATGCAATCCTGGACTTACCCCGGCCTAGATTGGGGAGCCAGCTAAACCACCTAAACGCTTTAAAACCATGAGTCAAAGTCTTTTAAATGTAGAGTGGTTAGGGACGTTGTTTAAGATTAGTTTAAAGAGAGCGGGGCTGACATCTAGAGCAGATTCCTATTTAACCCCTTAACATATGTTGGGTGAAATGATTAGGCTAAAAATGCAATTAAGATTTAGACTCAAATTTAATTTGTTACTAATGCGATGCATGCTAGTTGACTCGATAAAATGCTTAAATCAAAATGTAGCAATTTTAAAATCAGGCTTAAAAAAATAGGTTTTATCCTAGAGATTGCACAACATCCCCTTGGATAGAACTGCACCCTAATAGGTCAGGTGGTCTGCCAGAACCTGCAGGCGGGGAGGTGCCTAACACGGATGAGAAAAGTCAATATATATGCATTAAAAACTCCCGGCGAGTCCGGGCTTACTTCTTAAGAGCGTTAGAGTTTCTATCTGAGCTTAAAAATTTTAATTTTGTTTAAGTAGAAAAAGTTTATGACCGTACCCTCACGAGCCTCCGATCGGGTTCCAGGCTAAATCAAAATCGACATGCAATAGCGCCAAATAAACTACTAAAAGCATGCGGGTCCTTAATCGCAATCAACATCAAGTAATCAAATCAACATTTAATTAAATTAATTAAATAAATACTCAAACTGAAAGTCCATAGGCAAGTGCCCTTAATAATACAACTCAGGGTCTGCAGTAAAGTAAAGTGGCCGGGTACCACTGACTACAACCCGGATTCTACTCCTAAGACTCAAGTGACTTTGAGATTTGAGATTCTTCTCGTTCTTCACTTCTTCGTCTCCTTAGAACTCCTTGGATCGTCGGGTCTGGATATCCAAATGAAAAGAAACTCCCCATCGATAGGGGTGTTATCTTTTCTCTTTGGATACTTGAACTTCATCCTAATTTGGATCTCCAAATGGATAGGAACTCTCCCCTAAGGGATGTTCCTTCCTCTTTGGATTCCAAATTGGATTTTAAATATCTCAATCTCAAAGTACTTTAAATAATACAACTCAAAATCAAATCAAATTACATTAATGAAAATTAAAAATCTAGACTCAACAACCTGCAAGGTTATCCTAATAATCAACAGTTTAGAAATATCCCAAGCAGTTATATATTTGAAATTTAAAAATGCTCAATCACAGTCACGCTTGGCCATGCTCTTTTAATTTTAAAGGGGGACTTAAGCATTCTGGAGCACCTGTGCAATTTAATAATTATAATTTTTTGCCCCCTTCAATTTATGCCCTGTATGAGCATGGCCACCTGCATAAGATTGAATTAGTACAAATCGTCCCTAGCCTAGGGGATAGATCTAATCGTACAATCAATCACATCACAGAGTGCAGTAAATAAATAAACAATCACATCAACATCAATTACTTAAATCTAGCAACTAGCATGCAATGAAAACCACGAAAAACCCGGCACACGCAAGTAGCAGAAAAATAAACACCGGCCTAACCTAAGACTAGAGTTGGTTGTCCTAGCAAACCATCTAAAGTGTGTGAGGTAGGCTATGTGGCTTTGATATGTCCTAAGTAGGCAATTGATTGAAGTTGTTTAAGGTTCAAATTGGTTGAAGGTTTAAGGGAAGATTTAATTTGAATTTAAATATTAATGACTTGAAATTGATTTTGAATTTGATTTTAATTATTTGTAGGATATCACCTTTGTTGCACACCGAGGCCGTGAAGTTTATTTCACCTTCCTTGGGGCTAATTTAATAGCCTCGTAGGCCTGGGTTACCCAGTGGTACCCGATATAATTAAGTGACTTGAGTTTGATTAATGTTTGAAGGTTGATTAAATTTTAATTAAATTTGATTGGTTGCTGGTTTTAAAGTTGATTTAAGATTTTCTGGAATTTTTGACAATTTATTGAATTTTGGAAATTTTTGATTATTTTAATGATTTAATTCAAGGGTCAAAAGTTGACTTTTTGATTTAAAGTATTTTCTGGAAAGTTAATATTTTATTAAAATACTAGACCTTAATACGATCAGTTAGACAGTAAGTACGCTGAAATTGGATTTTTCTATATTTTATTATGAAGGTTTGAAGTTTTGACTTGAATTTGAACTAAGTTTGACCAAAAGTTGACTTTTTCAAAATTGATTGATTTCTGGAAACTTAACATTTTTAATAAATATTAGACCTTAAGATGAGTTGTATGCCTTTGAGTTTGCTCAATTTGAAGTTTATTTAAATTAGTTATGAATTTTTGAAGTTTTGAATATTTATTGAATTTTTGAAATTGCTTAATTAGAGACCCTTTTTGTGATTTGGATCCAAATGACCTCCAAACTTCTTGAAATCAACTCCAAAGGTCAGGAATGACCTAAGGAGTGATTTCCAAGTGTTTGGAAATTTTCTGGAAATCACTTCTTGAAATTGATTTCTGAAAATTTCCAAACACTTGGAAATCACTCCTTAGGTCATTCCTGACCTTTGGAGTTGATTTCAAGAAGTTTGGAGGTCATTTGGATCCAAATCACAAAAAGGGTCTCTAATTAAGCAATTTCAAAAATTCAATAAATATTCAAAACTTCAAAAATTCATAACTAATTTAAATGAACTCCAAATTGAGCAAACTCAAAGGCATACAACTCATCTTAAGGTCTAATATTTATTAAAAATGTTAAGTTTCCAGAAATCAATCAATTTTGAAAAAGTCAACTTTTGGTCAAACTTAGTTCAAATTCAAGTCAAAACTTCAAACCTTCATAATAAAATATAGAAAAATTTAATTTCAGCGTACTTACTGTCTAACTGATCGTATTAAGGTCTAGTATTTTAATAAAATATTAACTTTCCAGAAAATCCTTTAAATCAAAAAGTCAACTTTTGATCCTTGAATTAAATCATTAAAATAATAAAAAATTTTCAAAATTCAATAAATTGTCAAAAATTCCAGAAAATCTTAAATCAACTTTAAAACCAGCAATCAATCAAATTTAATTAAAATTTAATCAACCTTCAAACATTAATCAAACTCAAGTCACTTAATTATATCGGATACCACTAGGTAACCCAGGCCTACGAGGCTATTAAATTAGCCCCAAGGAAGGTGAAATAAACTTCACGGCCTCGGTGTGCAACAAAGGTGATATCCTACAAACAATTAAAATCAAATTCAAAATCAATTTCAAGTCATTAATATTTAAATTCAAATTAAATCTTCCCTTAAACCTTCAACCAATTTGAACCTTAAACAACTTCAATCAATTGCCTACTTAGGACATATCAAAGCCACATAGCCTACCTCACACACTTTAGATGGTTTGCTAGGACAACCAACTCTAGTCTTAGGCTAGGCCGGTGTTTATTTTTCTGCTACTTGCGTGTGCCGGGTTTTTCGTGGTTTTCATTGCATGTTGGTTGCTAGATTTAAGTAATTGATGTTGATGTGATTGTTTATTTATTTACTGCACTCTGTGATATGATTGATTGTATGATTAGATCTACCCCCTAGGCTAGGGATGATTTGTACTAATTCAATCTTATGCAGGTGGCCATGCTCATACAGGGCATAAATTGAAGGGGGCAAAAAATTATAATTATTAAATTGCACAGGTGCTCCAGAATGCTTAAGTCCCCCTTTAAAATTAAAAGAGCATGACCAAGCGTGGCTGTGATTGAGCATTTTTAAATTTCAAATATATAATTGCTTGGGATATTTCTAAACTGTTGATTATTAGGATAACCTTGCAGGTTGTTGAGTCTAGATTTTTAATTTTCATTAATGTAATTTGATTTGATTTTGAGTTGTATTATTTAAAGTACTTTGAGATTGAGATATTTAAAATCCAATTTGGAATCCAAAGAGGAAGGAACATCCCTTAGGGGAGAGTTCCTATCCATTTGGAGATCCAAATTATGATGAAGTTCAAGTATCCAAAGAGAAAAGATAACACCCATATCCAGGGGGAGTTTCTTTTCATTTGGATATCCAGACCCGACGATCCAAGGAGTTCTAAGGAGACGAAGAAGTGAAGAACGAGAAGAATCTCAAATCTCAAAGTCACTTGAGTCTTAGAAGTAGAATCCGGGTTGTAGTCAGTGGTACCCGGCCACTTTACTTTACTGCAGACCCTGGGTTGTATTATTAAGGGCACTTGCCTATGGACTTTCAGTTTGAGCATTTATTTAATTAATTTAATTAAATGTTGATTTGATTACTTGATGTTGATTGCGATTAAGGACCTGCATGCTTTTAGTAGTTTATTTGGCGCTATTGCATGTCGATTTTGATTTAGCCTGGAACCCGATCGGAGGCTCGTGAGGGTACGGTCATAAACTTTTTCTACTTAAATAAAATTAAAATTTTTAAGCTCAGATAGAAACTCTAACGCTCTTAAGAAGTAAGCCCGGACTCGCCGGGAGTTTTTCATGCATACATATTGACTTTTCTCATCCGTGTTAGGCACCTCCCCGCCTGCGGGTTCTGGCAGACCACCTGACCTATTAGGGTGCAGTTCTATCCAAGGGGATATTGTGCAATCTCTAGGATAAAACCTATTTTTTTAAGCCTGATTTTAAAATTGCTACATTCTGATTTAAGCATTTTATCGAGTCAACTAGCATGCATCGCATTAGTAACAAATTAAATTTGAGTCTAAATCTTAATTGTATTTTTAGCCTAATCATTTCACCCAAAATATGTTAAGGGGTTAATAGGAATCTGCTCTAGATGTCAGCCCCGCTCTTTTTAAACTAATCTTAAATAACGTCCCTAACCACTCTACATTTAAAAGACTTTGACTCATGGTTTTAAAGCGTTTAGGTGGTTTAGCTGGCTCCCCAATCCAGGCCGGGGTAAGTCCAGGATTGCATTGCATTAGCTAGGTTCTGGGTCACTGATTCTCAGTACCCATTTTAGACTTAGGTTCTGAGGCAAATGTTCAATCTTAAGACCTCAATCTTCCGGGAATCTAATTCCCACTTTCTAATAAAATTGATCACTTAAACATTAAATATCTTTCAATCTAATTTAAGCCCAACACTTAGGATAGGTTGGGGTGTTTCTGAAGCAATTCAGAATCTTAAAACACATCCTACTCTTCTTCCTTTGACTCCAGAAATAATTACTCAAATTTGATCCAATCTCATTTGAAAATTCAAGTCCTTAACCTTCTTTGATATCAAGCTTTGAATTCCAAATGAAATTCGTATCGCTATTTTAATCGAGAGTATTCGTAGGAAATTTTTTGGTTTTCTACGATGTAATTAACTACGAGGGCTTGCGCTCGTAGGAGATTTAGAAACCCAGACCTGATTTCAAAATTAATCTTTTTTCAAAACTTTAATTAATTATATTTAGAAAATTCAAAAGACAACGATCATTATCGTCATATTTAAACTATCGATAGTGATTGATATCTTCTTTCTCCGGATAGATATATCAATTACAATCGTAATTTTAATTATGAAATTAATGATCTCTTATCTGAATTATTATAGTCAAACAGTTGATTAAACATCATTCTGATCTTTCAGGATCATATGTTGTTTCTCCTTGAGTTTGACTACGATAATCAGATAAATCAAGATTTGTAATCTAAACCTATTAGGGAACGATATGTTCACCTTCCGAGGTGATATATCATTCATAATAAGTGTTTGATTATAAATTCAAAATTCCAGAAATCTAACATTTCCCAAAGAAAATTAAATCTTTTTCAAAACTAATATTTTTTTAATCAAACACCAAATTGGTTAGCTCATGAGAGAAAATATGACCTGATCTAAAGGCAATAAAGAAAGATGTAGAAACTATTGAAGAGGACTTTATTGGTCCTCCATACATCTGTCAAATTGGCTTGGGGTCGAATCATTAATAATTACATAGGAAAATTGAATGAAAATATAAAAAATATATTAATTGTTATATAGCATATATTTTTGATGTTTTATTCTCTTTTGTATTATAAAAAATTATTTTTTAAGGACTGATATTGAAATTGGAAAATATTATTATTATATATTTAAAATTTTTTGACATATTTTACATTTGATGTAAAAGAATTAATATGACATAAATTCTTTATTTTTATATTTAAGCCCACAAATTTTAAATTTTTTATTTATATTTTTGATGTATTATCGATAATTTACCTTGATCCGGGCACGAATCTCGAGTCAAATTTTGAATTGAAAACTTTTAAAATTAAATCCTAAAATATCTGAACTCTGATCTTAGCAAACTTATAGGCGAACAGAACGTCTCGAAAAGACGAACCCAACGACTCCAAATTCAACTCAATCCGAGCCCAAATGGGTCCAAATAGAAGGCCCGAAGCACCTTTGAAAAGTTCAAATAAAAAATTGGATGACTAAACAATTTCTAAACGGGACATGTTTATAGTTGAATCGAGCAGCTCGACGAGACGAATCCAACAAGCTTAAGATCGCCAAATTCTGATATCATTAAGACATTTTAATGCCCAATGAGCGATCCACGATCAAGGAGATCGATCAATATCGTCCGTCCATTTAAATCACTCTCCACATAATCTTGATCTTCCTTCTATTTACTGGTCATGTCACTTTCAGAAAACTATAAATTGACCCATCATTTCTCATCAAAGAGGGCTAACAAGAAAGAGAAGAAACAGCTCTATTGCCATCAGACTCCTCCTCGACCACCGCCCGACCATCAATCGTCGCCGGCGAACCTCTACCGACAGTGTCGGACCTCCGCCTGGCTACTGATCGTTGCCACACTTTCATCTGACAATAGATTGCTGCCAAACTTTAACCCTGTCGCCAATTGATGTCGGACTTAAGTCCAACAACCTACCGTCGTCGGATTCCCATTCGGACCTTTTTCATCGCTAGATTTCAATATGACAACTGACTGTTGTAATCTGATTGTCCTCAAGTTGAAGTGCTATAATTCATATGTAATCTATTCAAACACTAGTTGATCAATTTCAACTGGGCGTAACCCCCATGCTTTTTCCTATCAGGTTTCCTACATAACAATTCTAGTGTTTCTTCTTTTTGTGTGTGAGTTAGATAATCGTGCAACGATAAGAGGTGAAGTTATTTTTACTTTACAGCTGTGAACACTCTAAGCCCCAATAGTTTTAATTTATTGTTTCTTACAAGTTTCATAATTCATTAAAATAAATAAATAAGAAAATTACAAAAAATATTTATATTATAAATTATATGATAAATCAAACAATAACCGCAATTTTCACATTATCATTTTCAAGTATAAATTTTAACAGCCAACGGCATTAATCAATTCCATCATTAACGGACTGAACATTAAGAAAATAATAATAAATAAATAAAATTAGCTCATAAGGAAGTGATCATCATTTTTTGTTCAGATGGGATATAATCAAGCAATCGAACGGCCAAAGATCGCAGCTTTTACACTTCGGAGTTGTTCAGAAAATCATGTATTTCAAATCTATGAAATTTCTTACATATTCAGAAAATTCTATCATGTCAATAAGCTCATATCATACAAATGGCTTACATGCTTTTCATTTATCATATCACTTGAATTCATCTTCCCGTCGCCCGTGCGATTCCGGCTGTGGAATTAGTTCAGAGCCAGTCGTCGCCGTCGATCCACCCGGAAGTTCGGCCGCCGGCGAGAAAACGTCATTCCAGACATCGGCGAATGCGCGAAGAATGATGTGATGGTGGCAAGAAGAGTTGAGGGAAAGGTATTGGTGAAGAAGCTCACAGAGATCCTCCCAACCGTACATCTCCTTCTCCATTATCATCACCAGCATCGATTCATAGAAGTCGAAATAAGGGTTCAACGACTCTGTCAGCACAGCCACGCTCTCCTCTACCACTCCTTTCCTCTTCTTGCCATTTCTTCTCTTCACTGCGCGGCTCTTCTTTTCTCTCTTCCGGCCACTTGTCGCTTGCTGCGCTGGCGACGGCGATGACGAGATGGATGAAATGGTAGCGGCGGGGCTGTAAGTTGTGTCTGAGGGGCATGAGGAGCTAACCGATTTGGAGGTTCTCTCTTTTAGGGAATATGAGGAGGAGGACGATGCAGAGAACAGACTAGAGAAAATTGACCGCCGGCAGCCACAGCCGGCGTCTACCACTACTGGGTGCTGCACCATGAATCTTCTCGTCGGGGATGACATTAAAAGACCGTGGTGAACCAAAGGAGGGATTTTGATGCTGGGAATGGAGAAAGATCAGATTTTTAGTTGGTTTCCGAGAAGTAGAACTGGTAAATTACAAAAAGAAAGGGCTTTTCTCTTAGGAGAGAAGGGATGAAAGAGATCCGTTCGCCTGTTCTCATATGTTTTTAAAGAAAAGAAGAAAGAGTTGGTTGGAGGTGGTGGTAAAGCGTGTTCAAACTCTGGTAGCTAGTTAGATGCAGATGAGAGAGAAATTAGTAGAGCGAGCGAGCGAGCGAACGAGAGAGAGAGAGAGAGAGAGATGAGGACGAGAGGAGGTAAAGAAAGCTTAAAAAATGGACTTTTTTGCGTTCTTCTTTGTCATTCAAAATTCTGACTTGTAGCTAACATCATAATGAAAATTTAATCGTTCCTTGTCTCTAAAGAAAGGAATGAGAGAGAGAGAGAGAGAGAGAGAGAGAGAGAGAGAGAGGAATGGGAGGTTGAAAAGCTATGTTTTGGTTGCTTCGTCCAGATCTCCTAGCCAACGGCTTGCAGATTAATTGCGCATGTGGACCTGTTAAGTGTGTGAACTATTGACTTGATCGTGAAGTCTATCGTTTTCGCAATGAAATACAACTGTGGAACAACCATCAATACACGTCTAAGTTGGAAGCAGCTGTGGTAGGATGGCTCTCTTAGGTTTAGTTTGGGATGACTTTTTTACTGCTTAAGAAATTTTTTAGTATAAAAATTTTTATTTTTATAATAAAAGATCACTTTAAGAAACAATAAAAAAGCTATCCCAAACAAAACCTTAATTTCAATTTCAATAAAATTTTTCATAATTTATACAAAACATCTCATAGCTATGTAAAATATATTAATATATAACTTTTTCTACTACAAAGTTTCTTTAAGAAGCAGTAAGAAAGCCGCCTTAAATGAAACCTTATACTTGTATAAATAAAGTTGCGTTCAGCTTATCCTGCTCTTAGGCCATGAGTTAAGTATTAAGCTTATTAACAATCAAGGAACTTTTAAGTGCAATCTATTGGGTCTTGGAACCTAACGACCTCAAAATTTTAATTAGGAAAAAGAAAAGATAGGAGCTTATGGTCTATAGACTATATAGAAAAATTCATTTGATGAACATAAATTACGAGATTAAATTTGAATTCGTTTTTATTTCAGAATTACATTAAGGACCATCCAAATTCAAATTTCAATAAATTTGTAGTCGAGCTGCACGTCTAGACTATGCAAATAAGCTCATATTAGATGTATGAACCATATTTGAAACTTTTGGGCATTAGTTGAAGGACCAAATGGTCTTCAATCATGAATGCTTATAATCAAATTGAGCAGCTTGATGCATAAATCTAATGAGCTCAAGATCATTCAATTCTGAAATCATTAGGGCATTTAAATACTTGATAAACTCTATAACATCAAGGGGATCAATATGGATTAGTCGATGAAATATTTTGAATTCTACCTAAATTTATCAAAATGACATAAATCAAATGCAAATATATGGCAATCGCCTCAGAGGTAGTTCTTATATATAGTATATATAATTGGTATTGGCTGTCCACAACTGTATATAAAAAAAAAAGTTTTAAACGGTTGTGGCCCACGTTGCAAGGTCGTTTTTATTGGAAGTCCACCACTATATATCGTGGTGCATGCATGGAGAAGTTTCTAGAACGTGATGAGATCAAGGCTGATGGGTCAACTCCTCGGCTTGACTCCATGAATCCCTTCAAATAGTTCAAAATACATTGCGGAATTTAAAAGTTAATTCTTATTAAATTTTGATCCAAATATATTTAACTGAAGATCAATCTTACTCAAAAGGCTATGATAAAGTTTAATAAAGGTCTAATGTGTCACACTGAGTCCATGGATGGCCAAATAGTTTAAGCCAGTGTTCAAATAACTTTAAATCGTGCGATTCCAATCGAATCAATCTGACCCAGCCTAGCTAGAACACTATTTCCTTGACACGTATACGGGCTCTACACTCACACGTGAAGCCTTAGGTTTCAACAAACCAATATTATCATACTTGATGCTAGTTGCGAATTAATCGTATCAACCCTTTGGTGTTCATCATGCCTTAAGTACACACAAGAGGTCTAGTGTGCACTCCTTCGCAGTTCATCCATAAAAGAATGGACTTGTCCAAGCCATTTTACTTATGATAATAAGTCAATTTAATAGATGCTAATTTCGAAAGTATCTCTTAACAAGAGAAGTTGATCTATGAAAATTTTCATAGAATTATTTCAATTGATTGGCCCATTAAATTTTTGATCAATTATCATTATTGCACTCATGATGAAATCTTCTATGATATGATTTTTTTAAATTGTTAATTCAATACATTTTTAGTAGTAGCTATCATCAAATATAAACATCAATTTGTTTCTTTATATTTGTTATAATCAGGAGGAGAGTGAGGGATATCAAATTTTGCTTATAAAAAAAATACATCAAGATTTTAGGAATCTCAAATGATATTGAAACGCCGTTCTATATATATATATATATATATATATATATATAATTGTAAGCTCTAGAATGCATTTTTTTATTGGATACAAAGTAGTTGGGTCATACATGAATCATAACATAATCACTAATAAAATGCTCGTGAATATTTTTGATATGGCCTAGGGTTAGCACCATGGATGATGGCTTTAATATGTTTGCAAATCTTTTTAAGTGTGTTGGAAAATGTAATTAGGCTCTGGAGAGGTTTTAGAGTAAAATTATTTAAGGTTTAAGCAAGTAGGGGTCGACCAAGACTAAAACTAATAAAATATTGGAGTTTTTAATTTTGCAAGTTTAGGATTTTTGTGAGGAGAAAATATTGAACCTCATGGCTAGAAAAATATTTTAAATGTTTAGAGAAATCTTGATTTTCTAGGATGTTTAAGAGGTTCTAAAGTATTTTGGAATATGACTAGGTCTTGCTGAAAAGCTTTTTAGCTAATAGCGCTAGGTGAGGGTTAGTGGAAGGATTTAGGGTTAAGATTAGCGGTTGAAAATACTTGTAGTTGATGGAGAATTGTATCTAAAATAATTATGGAGTTTTTCATAATTTTTCAACTTAAGATTTTCAAATGGTCAAATGCCAATATAATAATATTCAGTTTCATTTGTGCAAGTTGTGTCTCACAGCTTTTAATAAACTTTTTCTTGGGATTTTGTGAAGAAAATGATTGAAAAATGATTTAATATCATAAAGTAGAGTTCGTAGAAGAAGTATGCATTAATAAATACTAAAGAAGTGTACACATATAGAATCAATCACTTACTAAAGTGATTAGGGTTAAAGAGATCACTCAATCTCCTTAAAGGAGTGGCCACTCGCCTAACCTTCACTCTCCATTGGAATGAAATCCAAATTTCTTTAAACTCACATCAATTCACTTTTCATTATAGCGAACATATAAAATTTAGCTTTTAAAAAGGGTAAATTGTATGCTTCCCTAATATATAGAACATGTTTCACATTGTCTCCCTAAGATGATCGCCGTGGCGCATTGTTGTCCGAGAAGAAGCCTTCACTTGTGTCTTCTACTTGAATATGAGGATGAAATCAACCTATTGAACTTGGTTGGTCCAAATCAATTATATTTATTCATTGCCATTTAGGCCCAATTTTGACCAATAGAATCTTTCAAAGACACAAGTTCATTTTTTAATGAATTCATCAAAAGGTTGATAGGATCAACCTAAGTTTAAGCTCTAGTTTAATCCACTTCATTTTCTTATAAAAAAATCATGAGGCAAGATATGCTAAATTTTAATCAAAATAAATCTTACAAGTATTATATAAGATTTATTTTGAGAAGAATATAATTAATAAAAATCAATTAAAATGTGTATTATATTTATTTCAATTTAAATATAATAATTTGGAGATTTAGAATCCGTTTGGGATGGCTATAACTTTTGATAAAGGTGATTGTAAAATTATTGTGGATAAAATGACTTTTTTAAAGCTACAGCAGAAACAACTTCCTAACACAAAATTTTCTTTAAAAGCAATGAAAAAAAATGACCAAATAGAAAATATAGTTACAATCTAAAAAATGAAAGAACAAGAAAGCTATCCTAAATAAAACCTTATTCTAACAAAAAATTTGATTAAGCATTCTTAGGCTTCATTTGGGACTGCTTTCTAAAACAGCTTTTCAGTAAAAATTTTCTAGCTCAAAAAATTTTGTAAAACAAAATACTATTTCGCTTTCCTATTTATTCTTGTCATCTCATCATCATCTCCAAAATGGCGTATCTTAGGGGTTTCCGGTCATTAATTAGAGTTGTTTTCATGGGCAAAAAGTCTTCCTTCAGCCCAAGTCGTCAGTATAATAACTATTCATGGGCTTTCAAGAAATAAGCCGACGCCTACTACTCAAGCAAGATGTGGGGGCATCCTCGACGCCGAGGTTATACAGTTGTTAAAGCCATAAATCCCGGGCCCCACTTTTTAAGGGCTCGTTTGTTTAGGCGTAATTACGCCGTTTTCGTTCCGAATGGGTAAAACAGTTGCTCGTCGACTGTTTGATACGATGACTTATCTAAAATACGTTTTCCTATAACGCTGTATTACTGCAGTTTTGAAAAGATAAAAAGTTGCGCTTACCACGTCCATGACCTCAGTTTAGAAACGAGAAAGTCGTTTTTACCCCCAATGCGGAAGGTTTATTGGAGTTTGGAGTCGAGCAGGTTCGCTGATTCGCTGGTGGCCTCCGTAAAGTCCTGTCGGATATACTTAATTTAAATAAGAGGATTATTTTGTCTTTTATCATTAGTACAGTAGAGCGGAAAACAGCAAATCAGTGGATCAACCAAACTACTATCAGGTTTTTTAAATAAATTTTTTTTAAACTCGGTTTCTTCAATAACTATTTTTTACCAACTTGTAGATACCCTAAATCAACGAGGTTAGCGAGTTGTAGGCAGCTCACTTTGAGCTTCTTAGTCAATGGCGGATCCATAGTCAAGTCGGGGGGGGGGGGAAATGCCCACCCTGAAAAAAAAAAAATTTATGCATTAGAAGGAATATTTTTGAAATTTTAACCTCGTTGTAGGCAGCTCACTTTGAGCTTCTTAGTCAATGGCGGATCCATAGTCAAGTCGGGGAGGGGGGGGGAATGCCCACCCTGAAAAAAAAAAAAATTTATGCATTAGAAGGAATATTTTTGAAATTTTGCCCCCCCCCCCCCAAAAAAAACATTTTTTGCCCTAATTTTATCTATTGCGAGTGTGCTTGCCCATCCCGCCATCCGAATCGTCACTTCGCAGTTGGCAGCGGCCTTCGCGAATCTCGTCTTCCCATCGCATTCGACGTTGAAGAGTTCGCAGAAATGTGGCTTCTTTTCTTCCGCTACTCTCTTTCTTTGCTTCGCTTCCTCCCACTTCCTTTTTTGCTAATCTTCGAGATTTGGATTTGGACACGAGCCCTCTCCTGAGCAGGTATTCTTCCTCTTTCTAATTTATTTCCTTAAGCGCCCCTCAAATTAAAATGCTATTTTTGTTATGATTAATTGTTTCCTTTTTTAGAAATATTGGTTTTGATGAACAGGGATTCCGTCTGAATTGGTGAAACTTTCCTTTTTTTAGAAATACTGGTTATGTCCGATGAGCTTATTTTGTTTAAGATTCAGGCGACATAACATACTTATCTTTGACAAGAAACAACGCGTGCAATCTCTACACCTCCTGCGAAGCAACGAAGCCGAACAACAATGACGAAAAGAGAAGATGAAAGACACCCTAGACGCCTCTAAGTTATTATTGCTTAATCTAATTTTTATAATTTAAAATATTAATAATTAAGTAAAATAATTAAATAATTAATTATATAATTAGTGCATAAATCAATTATCTAATTTAACTTAATTAAATAATTAGTAATTAAATATTAATATAATTAGCTTAATTAATATAACTTATAAGAGTGTAAATGAGCTACTTGGTTACGGCAAGATTTTGCCCACCCAGAAAAAAAGCTGGATCCGCTCCTGTTCTTAGTAGCTTTCTCTATCAATTAAAAGATTTTGAATTCGAATTATATATATATATTTTAATTGATTTAAATATTAAAATAGAAATCAACAACGAAATCAGTCGCTTAAATGATGCAGCACCTTCCAACAGCCTGTAGGAACAGCTAAGACTAAGAGATTCAGATCTGATGTATAAAATTTGTGATTAAATTTTATTAAAATTTATAAATTAATTTCTATCCTCCCTCTCGATAGATGAAAAGAGGCTTTTCAATATCAAATCATTATTTATTTTTTTGAAAATATTTAAGTTTGTTTGAGATTATTTTTTTATTTTTTGATGAAAATATACGCTTTCTTAAAAATTTTGCTATTGTGTTTAGGGTTTAAAATAATAATATTTATTTTTTTATGAAAAAATATTTATAATACTTTTAAAATATCATTTTTTTTCATATAACAGCTTTATAATCATATGTAAATATATATATATAACGCTATAATCAGCTCAATTATTAAAAAAATAAGCTTATTCAAATTTTTATTTTTTAATTCATTTTTCAAATTGAGGGAAAAAAGAAAGTAAATATGAATTCCTGAAAAAAATAATATAAATAATTATATCAAAATATTATATATATATATATATATACAAATATTCAATTATTTCATAAATAATATTAATTGTTAAATTAAAATTTTAATTGATAATGATATTTTCCAAAAAAAAATCAAAATGATAAATATTATATATTTTTTTGGGAAAATTAGGGGCAATCATGCCCAATTTTCATTAAAGAATAACAAAAACAAAATACAATAGGTAGAAAGAAAAACAAGAAAAACTGACTACCTAAAGTGAAGAAAAACAAAATGCAACCAAATAAAGTAGCAAAGACAGCAAAAAAATCAAAACATGCCAGGAACATGGCCTATAAACAAAAACCCTAAAGACCAGGGAAACAACACCAGTTCTCTCTAAAACAGACCATAACAGCTAAAAAATATACTACAAACATTAGAGGATAATAAAGACAGTAATAACAAAGCAGCAGCAGTCCTCAGAACCAACCCGATCATCTCAACCAAAAGGGAAGTAGCATATATCACCAGCGCCAACAACAAAGCAGGAAGTAACATATATCACTACCCATAAACAGCAGCAGTCCTCAGAACCAACCATATCAACTCGGCGTAACATAAATCAACACCCAAAACTGCAACAGTCCTTCGGCAAAGAAAGGAATTAACATATATCATCACCCAAAGCTGCAGTCACCAACAACTAACAGCACTTCGATCAGCCCCTAACATCAGCAGCTATCAACGGACAGCAGGAAAAAGACCTCCCAAGAATTCAATATCCAATTCCAACACATCAGCAGCACGAACCAGCTTTAACAGGCAAAAACCTATATATCTAAAAGGATTAAAATTAAGGTAAAACAATCATGAAAACCTATTAACCAAAAGACCCTCAAGAGGAAAGTTCAGCATTCAGATAACCAGCAGAAAAAGCCTGTAGAGCAGGAGCAGATCAACTGATAATATAATAAGAAATCTCAAAGAAAGATTTCCAAACAGAAACTTTAGCCAGAACAACCTTATGAATGAGACCAATAACATAGTCTAAATCTTTATAGGTCCCAGAGAACCTCCTATCATTCCTTTCACGCCAAATGAAATATAAACAACAGCAAGTAGTTAAAAGATAATAAAATTTAGCATTAACAGGAATACTAAGATCAGAAATAAAATCAAAAACTTGAACAAGGGTAGGCTTAAGAAAAAATTGTTTCAGATAAGGAATAAAGTAAGAAATGATATGAAAGGAAAATTTACAATAAAAAAAGAGATGATTATGAGATTCCAAATCAGCATTACATAAAACACAAACAGGATGAATATATATATATATTTCTGTTAGCCAGGAAATCAGCAGTTTTAAGTTTATGCAATAAAGCCATCCAAGAGTAACATGAATACCTCAAGGCATAATGCTTATGCCAAATATGATTAAACCAAGAGACTTTCTCAAATCCCTGAAAATGAGCCATATAAAACTTTTTAAAATTCGGAAGCAAGTCACCCTCCCATTTAACACAAGACAAGGAATTGCTTTGAATATTAATAGTAATATTTAGAAATTGCAGACTGTCAGGAAGAGACCAACTACCATTAGAAATGACATCCTTAACCAAAAGCTTGTGCCAATAAGCATTAAGATTAGGTACCATTTCATGAATCGAAGCACCATCCAGCCAGGGATCCCAGTAAAAAGAAAATCCACTATCCGGAGAAATAATAAAAGAAAGTTTATTCTTAATGGAGATAGCAACCTTGTAAAGTTCTTTCCAGAATTTAGAAGCTTTAGAATGAGGCAATTTCCATAGAGAAATAAAATTTGCTTTAACCCAACCAGATAAAAGACCCTGAGAATTTAAAATTCTCCAAATAAGAGAGCAATTATAAGCATAGAGAAGCGCAGTAAGATCCGAAATACCAAGACCACCATAACATTTTGGTTTACACACATCTTTCCAAGCAATAGGATGAAGTTTCTTAGAATGAATAACACCATGAAAAAGAAAATTAGAACATCGTTTTCTAATAAACTTGAAACAGTATTTAGGTAAAATCATGTCTCTAATCCAATAGGCAATATAATTAGAAATAGAGAACTTAAGAAACTACACTCTTCCAGCAAAAGAAAGCATTTTAACCTTCCAACCAGAAAGTAAGTTAGTCACTTTGTGAAAAAGAGGAGATAAGTCTTCAGCACACAGCCTTTTTATCGCAATAGGGATACCCAAGTATTTAATACAGTTTTGAGAAATAGGAAAATTTAAAATCTGACAAATTTCATCTCTAACTATGGTATTATTAGAGAAGATAGACATACTTTTCTGGCTATTCACAAGAAGACCAGTGCATTTAGAAAAATAACCCAAAATGCCATGAAGAATATAAGCATTACACACTGAAGCTTTTCCAAAAATCAAAACATCATCCGCATATAATAAGTGAGAAATATGGACATTACCCACTTTAAAGCCCGCAAAATTATTGCCATTCAAATTGTTATCCATTAAATTAGAAAAAGCATCCATAACAATACAAAATAAATAAGGTGAAAGAGGACACCCTTGCCGCAAACCAGAAGTAGAGCTGAAGAACCCTTCTAAAGAACCATTAATAATAATAAAAAAATGAGGATCAATAATACAACCTTTGATCCATTTAATAAAAAGATCAGGAAAACCTTTTTGAGCCATTCTGTGAAGCAAGAAATCTCTAGAGAGAGAATCAAAAGCCTTCTGAATATCCAATTTAGCACAAAAATATTTATCATTGCTAGAATTAAAACATTTCAAAATGTCTGAGGCTAGCAAAATGTTATCAGTGGATATCCTCTTTTTAATAAAACCAGATTGACTAGGATGAATAATAATAGGCATAACAGATTGCATACGATTAGCCAAAATTTTAGCAATAGTTTTATAGAAAACATTACATAATGAAATGGGTCTAAAATCAGAAATCAGAGAAGTATGAGAGCCTTTAGGAATAAGAGTAATGGCCGTAGCATTAGCCGCTTTACTCATATATCCAGAAGAAAAAAAACTGAAAAATAGCTTTACAGAAAGAGGGAACAATAATATCCCAAGTGTTTTTAAAAAATTCAAAAGTGAACCCATCAGGACCCGGAGCAGAAGAAGAAGGCGCAGAGAAAATAACTTTCCTGATTTCATCATAAGTGATAGGAGAAATAAGATTAGAAATAGCAACAGAAGGAACAATATTGCCACAAGGAATATCAAAATTGCCGGCTAACATGGGAACCGTAGAGTTATAAAGACTTTTAAAATGAGAAATAAAAGCATGAGCAATATCATGGGGATTAGAAATAATACCAGCAGAAGTAACAATAGATCTAATACAATTATGATTATTTCTGCTCTTAATATTGGAATATAGAAAACCTAAATCATCTTCACCTTGAGCCAACCACCTAGCCTTAGAGCGTTGAAACACCCAGGAATTCCATAAAGAATTATAGTGAGAAATCAGCTTATTAACATCCGATAAGTCAGCATTTAAGGTAATATCCATAGCATTATTCTGTAAACTGAGCAGTAACTGTTTCTGATAAGAAAGCAAATCATCTAACTTATTCTTAATAAAGTTCGAGGAAACCCAGGCTTGCTTCTTGATACAACCTTTAAGTTTAGTAAGGCGATTATAAAAGCCATGAATGGGACTACCCAAAACTGGCATAGAGAAGACATCAATAATTAAATCCCAGAAAGCAGGATTAGAGCACCAGTAGTTCTTAAAAATAAAACGATGTCTTAAACCAGGTAACATGCTATTAGCAAGAATAATAGGACAATGATCCGAGCACTTAGGAGATTCAACCATATAATACGAAGTCGGAAAAAGATCCAGCCAAAGATTATTAACCAATATTCTATCTAGCTTAATATGAATAGGAGAATCACTCCTTTGATTAAACCAAGTAAAAAAATAGCCAACCGAAGCAAGATCATGCATACCAACATTAAAAATAAGGTTATTAAAATCCCAAAGCTTACAATTAGTAAGAGCATTGCCACCAGCTTTTTCAGAAGCAAATCTACAACAATTAAAATCCCCCAAAATAATCCAAGGAGCATTAATATTCTGAGAAAGAGAAATAATATCCCTCCAAAGCGACATCCTCTTAATATGATCATTAGAAGCATAAATAGAAGTAAGAAAGACAGTAAAATCAGTGCCCATTTTAAGGCACCCATGAATTAGTTGATCAGTAGTAAAAATTTGTGTAAAAGAAACACGGGAAACATTCCACTTGAGCCAGATTCTACCCGTATCAGATAAACCAAAATTATTACAACTATCTTCTAAGTCAAAAACTTTATGTTTAGCACATAACCAATAATCTGAAAGAAAAGAGCTCTGAATTTTTGCCTCCAAGATACAAATAAGATCAATGTTAAAAGATTTAACCAGATCTTTACAAGCAGAGACTTTATCAAGACTATTAAAACCTCTAATATTCCAAGATACAATGTTAGGAAATAACATGATTATTTTAAATTAGAAGCATTTGCCTTCCTGGCCAATTTACTCCTGGACGCTTTACCCGAAGCAATAGATTGCTTTTGAATATTCTGATTAAGCACATCAGAGTTATCTAAAACCTTAGTCATAGATTCCTGTAAAACAGCCTGCACCGTATCCGGAATAGCATTCTCTTCACTGACTTGTAAAATACTAAATTTATTTTGATTAACTAACCCAGAAGATAAAGACTTAGAAATAGCCTTCCGGAATAACCAAATTTGAAATAACCAAATCAGCTTCAGAAGGCAAAGAATCTGCCATATTAATATCTGTAGGAGAATTTAAATTAGGAATTTGTGAATTAGAAACAAGACTTAAATCATTCAAGGCAGCAGGAACTTCAACCCTGATATCTTTTGAAGAATTAGGAAAATTAACCCTCACACTAACATGATCCGAAGCACCATCAAGAGAAGAGATGGGTTTTTCAACCAAGACATTTTCCTTAGTAAAAGAATTATCATTCTTTCCTTTTACTTTCCAAGAAACCCTACTTCTACTCCTTCCTCTTTGTTTTACCAAAAATCTCTTATCAGAAGGATTTTCCGAATTTTCATTAGCAGAAGATAAAGAAGGACAAAGAGAAGGAGAATGAACAATCGAGCCACAACCCGAACAAGGAATTGGTTTCCAATCATACACCACTATAAGACTAATAATGGTACCAGCTATGGAAACATTTATCTCATCAGGTAACGGTGAGTCTTTATTAACTAAAACACAGACTCTAGCAAAAGTTAACCGCATTTGTTCCGCTGTAAGCTTGTCAACAGCTATAGGAATCCCCACTAAACTAGCAACTTTAGAAATACCTTCTTCGGTCCAGCAAACTAAAGGGAGATCAAGAATTTTGATCCAAAGTGGTATTGTAGAAAATTCTTCCCTCTTAGGACGGAATAATGGCGACCATTTTTGAATAATGAAGGGCCGTCCAAAGAAGAACCAAGGACCACCCATCCATACAAGATCATAATCTTCTTGACATGTAAACTTCATCAAAAAGAAACCATCATTTAAAGATAAAAGCGAAAAAGACCCCTTAAGTTTCCAAGCCTTATTCATAATATTACGCAAAGCTTCAAAATACGGCCTCTGGCCAAGAGAATAACCAACAAGGGTTAACCCCCACTTTTGAGAAACATTATCTACTTCTTCATCAGAAAAAGAAGCTATATTATCTTTTTGGGGCAGAAAAGAGATCGAAAATTTTTTATCCAACGATTTACCCGAAAAATTTCTGCCAATCCAGCAGTTAGGAACATCCAAAACTTTTCCGGATGAGATATCCGAAGAGTTCAAGGATTTAAGAGGAGGGAAAGGATCCATGAAAACCACTGAAGAAAAACCAAGAAACGAAAAAAGAGATCTCGTTCCCAAAAAATCAAAATACAAACAAGAAACAGAGTTACCGAACCAGAGTAGCAAACTTCGAGAGAAAAAAGGTACCCCAGCCGAGTAGAAGAGAAGCCAAACCCAAAATTTGAAGAAGCGCAACCGATCTTTAACATGCAAACACTAGAGAGGAAACCCTAGAGACGGCTTTTCTCTAGAGAGGAAATCCTCCTATAAATATTATATCGTGAAACAATTTTTTCCTTAATTTTACATATATGATGATCCAAAACATTTCACCGAGTAACACCAAAATACCCAAAAACAGAAAAAAGTACGGTCATTCCCGTCCCCGTCACCACGCGTTGTAAGCCAGTGAACAGCATAGAAGCCGGCCGATATACCCAAAGCAGCGCCGGAGCGGCCGGAAGGCGTCCGACAACGCAAGAAGAAATCTGCTATGAGGCTGCTGGCTTCGAATGGACGATGGAGTCATCTGGAGATAGGCGCAGGCCGCCTGCTTCACGAGCGGGTTCCGAATCCGGATCTCGAAACCTGCCGCCGTTGGTGACGTGAAAGGGCTCGGCGGGGAGGAAAGGATTAGCTCCCTAAGGCTCGTGTACACGTTGGTGCCGAGGGCGTTGGCAGCGGCGGCGGAAGAGGGAGAGTGCGCTGCGGGGAGGCGACGCGGGAAAGAGGGCGATAGCCAGTGGCGAAGCGCAAGCTCTGATCCGTTGGAAACGGTGGGGTGGAACAAGCGGAGGATTGACATCGATTATCCAGGAGACGGAAGAGTTCCTTGAATTTGCTGAATTGAGCGTCACTAGAATTGGAATCGGAGAGAAATTCGGGTGGATGGAGAAGAGGTGAGTGGAAAGACGGAGAAGATGGAGACCAGACGAAGGTCTGGCATCTCTCCCTTACCCTCTCTCTCTCTCTCTCTCTCTCTCTCTCTCTCGCATCTGACCTCACCAAATAAGCGTCAATATATATACATTTTTTTTCATTAGCACGTTTTGCCGACCTTATGTAACATTATTTTCATTAATGCAATTGAGGACTCCCAATTTTATAAAAGATAAAAAAATGCATCTATAATAAGGTAGAGAAAGGTGTGCACAGTATGAATAAGATAGGAAAGTATGTGCATAGGTTGAAAAAGGTGGACCCCTCTCATTTCATTTTTATTGAAAAATATTTATGTCCTAATATTAAAAAAAACAAGTCCCATGCCTTGTTAGAATTTTGGTTATACTTGTAGGAAATGCCATTCTCATTATAAATAAACTCACATATTTTATATGAAAAGAATCTATACTGAAGTTTAGGGAAAGATAAGAGGCTTCAAGAATCACTAAATTCTACTTCACCATCTGTAGACCTCCATCATCGAACCTTCATTGTTGAGCCACATCGATCAGATCATCATTGGAGTTGAACAACCATTATCAGATATCCACTTTTGGAGCATTGACATTGGATCTTTGCCATCAGAGCATCGCAAACAGACATTTGTTATGTGGCCACTATAGCCAAATTACCACCATCAAACCACTGTGTCCTTACCTTCATCACTATGTCTCTATTTTCGATTACTGTTTCCTAGGACCACTGTTGCCAGATCTCTGACATCAGACCATTGCTGTTGGTCCTTTGTCATCAAGCCACTATTACTAGACCATCGCTACCATTGAATTGCTACCGACTGATCTCCATCATCGAACTGCTGCCATAGCACCAATATCCCCGAACCATCGCTACAAGACCACTACTCTGGACTGTTGCCACATAACCTCTACATTGGACTGCAACTTCTCGACCAGTGCTATCAAACCAATAAGACCCAATATTTGTCATCGAACCATCGCCACTTAACCTCTATCGTTGGCCCACCACCTCCCAACTATTGCTATCAAGCCATCACTTGACAGCTATCATCTAGCTGCAATAGTCTGAATGTCTCTTATTTCTTAAAACCTCAACAATATTTTTCTACTCCTCTTTATACTCATGTAATTCCACCTAATCCTATTTGAGGTACTGGTAAATCTGTGTAATCAATTCTTATCTAGTGGAATCATTTAAGTAGGTTTAGCCACATGATTTTTTCTATTCCCAATTTTTTGCACATAAAAATTCTATTGTCGCTTGCATTCTCATATTTTATCTTTATGTGTCAGATTTTTGTACAATGCTATGACTTTAAATATACTATCTATTACCACAAATAATCTAACACAAAATAAGAATAAATCTTAAAATTTTAATATACATGAATACAAATTATTTATATATTAACAAAACTTAACATTTTCGTTGTTAGGTCCTAAGTCCTGGATGAGAAAAGTGAAGAGTTGCTTTACATAGTCATCAACTAACATAAAAATTGGTGAATAATCATGACATGAATATTTTAATATATTATGTTAATGCAGAGTGTTCCTTGAAAGCGACAAGTTGTATGGCCTGCATACAACAAGAAGTGTGCAAGACCCGCTACACCGGTGCTCGGGTGCAATGTTAAATAGGCAAGGGTTCCCACATTATGGATGGATGTGGGCAAAGAAGCTAGTCCATGAAACTAGATTTAAGATATGATCTCAAAATGTTGGTTCCCTTATAGAAAAATTAATAGAATTAGTAGATATTATGGTGCATAGATATATAAATATTATATGTATTTAAGATACTAGATGGGTTGGAGAGAAATCTAGAGAGATTATAGTTTAGGATTTAAACTTTGGTATTCTGGTAGGAGTCGTATTAGAAATAGTATAAGTGTGATTATATATCAGAGTTTGAAGGATAATATTGAAAAAAAATAATAGAATTAAAGATATAATTATAGATTTGAAGATTATTATTGATGATAAGATTATTAATATTATAAGTGTCTATGCTCTTTAAGTAGATTTGAATATATGTTCAAAATTAAAATTTTGAAATGACTTAAAAAAATTAATACAAAATATATCTCTTGAAGAAAGAGTTTTTATTGTAGGAGATTTAAATAGATATGTTGGTAGAGAGGTAGATAATTTTAAAAGCACACAGTGGCTATGGGTTTGAAGCGATCAATGAAGATAGTAAGACCATATTAGATTTTATTTTAGCTTATGATTTTCTAATTGCTAATATTTTTTTAAGAAAAGAGACGGACATCTCATCACCTATAAGAATGAATATAGTAAAACTCAAATTGATTATTTTTTATAAGAAAAATAGATCGTTTAGATTGCAAAGATTGTAAAGTTATTCCGAGTGAAAGTTTACCTGTCCAGTATCGCTTATTAGTTTTGGACTTTAAGATGAAGGGGCAGAATATGAAAATAAGGTAAAATATTATTCTAGGATTAGATGGGGCATTTAAAGAACACAAATTAAAATATTTTTTAAAATAAGATTTGAGATCTTAAGATTTTATTTGTGCATGAGAAAGCTAATATTATATGAGAAAAAGTACTTAGTGATATTAAGAATGTTGTAAAGAATGTGCTTGGAGTATCAAAAGGAAAAGCTCTAAATAAAAAAAATCGTTGATGGTGGAATCAAAATGTGCAAGAAAAATAAAAAATAAAAAGATTTATTATAAAAATTGATTTAGATGTAAAACTCTGACAATTGGAAAGAGTATAAAGAGGTCCGTTAAAAGTCTAAGAAAGTAATATGTGATACAAAGATTTTAACTTTTAATGATTTTTATAATAGATTAGATACTAAGGAGGGCGAAAGATATATGTATAAGTTAGCCAAATAAAGAGATATGAGCAGTAAATATTTAGTTCAAGTGAAGTGCATTAATGATAAAAATAAAAAAAATGCTTTTATTAGAAGAGGATATTCAAGAAAAGGTGAATGAGATGTTTTGCTAAGCTTTTCAATGAAAATTGTGAGAATACGATTGACTTTAGTGACCTTAGCACTTATGAAAATAGAGATTTTTATTTTTATCGATGTATTAATAAAATTGAAGATAGAGAAGCTTTAAAAAAAATAAAGTGTGAAAAAACTGTTGGACCTGATGATATTCCAATAGAGTTGTGAAAAGGTTCAGGAGATGAAGGAATTTCTTGACTTACTAAACTTTTTAATATTATTTTGAAGACTAAAAAGATGTCAAATGAGTGGAGAATGAGTGTATTGATTCTTATTTTTAAAAATAAAGGTGATGCATAATATTGTGTGAATTATAGAGGAATTACGTTAATGTGTCATACTTTAAAACTTTGGGAGAGAATTATGGAGCATAGACTACGTCGTGATACTAATGTTTCTCAAAGTCAATATGGATTCATGCCGGATAGGTTTACTATGGAAGCTATAAATTTATTGAGAAGTTTGATGGAGAAGTATATAGAGAATAAGGATGATCTACATATGTTATTTATTTATTTAGAGAAAGCATATGATAAAGTTCCAAAAGAAGTGCTATGGAGAGTTCTAGAAAGGAAATGGGTTAATAATGCTTATATTCAAGTCATTAAGGATATGTATGCATGATCTATTACTTGTGTTCAAACACAAGGTGGTTTGACCAAGTATTTTCCTATTTCTATTGGATTACATCAAGGATCATCCTTAAGCCCATATCTTTTTGCTTTAGTCATGGATGTCCTTACTAGACATTTGTAAGAGGTTGTACCCTGGTGTATGCTTTTTATTGATGATATTTTTCTTGTTGATAAGACTAGAGAGAGAATTGAAGATAAACTTGAATTATGGAGGTCAACCTTAGAATCTAAAGGTTTTTGTTTGAGTAGATCTAAAATCGAATACATTGAGTATAATTTTAGTAGTAATAGATCTAGTGGGAGGATCGTGACTTTGGGCAATAAACTCATTAATAAGAGTACATGTTTTAGATATCATGGGCCTAATGTCCAGAGTGAGGGTGAAATAGATGGGGAGATTATTAGTAGAATTCAAGTTGGATGGTTGAACTGGAGGAATGCATCGGGCTTGTTCTGTGATAGAAAAGTACCCCTCAAATATAAGGGAAAATTCTATAAGATTGTGGTAAGACCTGCAATGCTTTATGGCGCAGAATGTTGGCCCTTAAAAGAGAAATATAATATTAAGTTAAGTGTTGCATTAATGAGGATGCTTAGGTGGATGAGTGGCTTTACTCTTAGAGATAGGATACGAAATGAGCCTATACGTGAAAAGGTTGGAGTAGATCCAGTGGCAAATAAGATGAGAGAGAGTCGCCTTAGATGGTTTGGTCACATAAAATGGCCGCCTTTCAATGACCCAATTAGGAGAGTAAATGTATTAGATTTGGTTTATGTTAAGAAATATAGAGGTCGACCTAAGAAGACTTGATTAGAAAATACTAGAAATGGCCATTCTTTATTAGATTTAAATGAGAATTTGACTGCTAACAGGGCACAATGGAGAAAAAAGATTTATGTAGCCGACCCCATATAGTGGGATAAAGGCTTGATGTATTGTTGCTGTAACAAATCTTAAAAAAGATTAAAAAAATCATAAAATCTATGATGATAAAATTTTTTATCAGTATATATATATATATATATATCTTGCACTCAAAAGTCAGGCAAATTGTTCTCATAAAACTTCACTTAGACTCATTATTTGCCAGTGAAGCATGAGTTGGTCCAGGCCAAGTGACAGTAGGTTAGATGCATCATTTTTACACATTATATTATTCAAGGTCAGTTTGTGACACTTTTTTTTATAGTTTCTTTTTTATAAATATCGTAAATCTATTTACCTACAGTGTTTATTTAAAAAAAATCATTGGTAAAACAACTATTAATTAAAGTGTAATAACAATGAGAAAGCTACTTGCCAAGTTTTACTAATGCAACTGTGCTCCCGAGGGCCCTTTGCTGTCTCTGATTACTATATTGCCAATGGAGAATTTTTAAGGAGAGACCAAATTCTTGAGGAGGATTCCTCTGAACATGTGGAACAGGAGCAGGTTGTCCTATTCGTTGAAGGGGTGTAAAGGGAAGTAGTCGGTATCAGCCTTATTTTTTTTATTTTTTGCATTTTTGATTGATACTGCTTCTCTTCCTTTTCCGAACGCAGGCTGATTAGTGATTAGTGTTTTTTTAGTGTTTCAGCGCTTATATTGTCTCCTTCTGTGGCACTCCAAAAGACTTGTCTTTTGTTTATCTTGAACTGGTCAAGGATGATACCATGGAATTCTACTAGGAAGCTCACGGTAAAACTACATTAGAGTGATGAGGCTCTGGCTTCTTATTTTTGGCAGGATTCAAGGAAGATCTAACTTGCTTAAATCCTGCAAGGTGGCATTTTGGATATTCTAAATATAATTGTTCTGAGAAATTAAATCTTCTTATTCATAGAATCTAATAAATTGAAGAATTTCTACCTCTTACAAATTTTAATTATTGAAACAGATAGCTAAACATTTTATGAGAAACAATAATCAAACTTTAAGCCTCAACAGTTTTACTAAATCTGTACTTACAGGAATTACTAAATCCTAGTTGTTGCCAAACAGGGGCTGAAGGTTTCTCCAGTGGAATAGGATTTTCATATGAGAGACCAAATGAACCTCATGAATGGGAAAGCTAATTTAAAGAATGATTTTGAGACTTCAGAGTTTCTCACTTTTATCATAAAGCATCTACCATTCAAATGACATGATCACGCATTTTAAAGCTCACATGCATGCACACCATTGCATCATATGACATTACAACAGACAAAAGCCTAGCAAGTATTCAAATTCAAAATTTTAAATAATTGGATTCATTATTTTAATAACCACATATAAAATAATAGTACAATAACTACAATCAAAATAGCAATAACCAAATTTATAATTTATATAATTTAGAACAAAGAAAAACTAATGAACTAAGGGGTTGTTTGGTTGCTTGAAAAAGGAATACGGTGTAAAAGGAATACTTTGGAGTTGTGAATGAGTGTAAAAGGAATGCATGACTTTACTTTTTTTGTCTGATTTGAAGTAAAGTGAATGTAATGTAAAGTATAAAAAGGTTGTGCACAAGGCTGTCAGCCAGTGTTGGAGGGTGGTGGTGGGTAGCCGGCGGTGGCGACCGTGAGGCGATGGGCGGTGGTAGTGGTCAACCGCCGGCGGCATCAACATTGGTCAGCAGTAGATGGTGGCGGGTGGCAGTCAGCAGCGGGGTGACGGTGGAGACGGTGGTCGTCGGCGGTGCTCAAGCAAGCTTTAGAGCGGTGTAAACGGTTCTCCATCAAAACTGGGAGAGAATGATTTACCTCAAAAATGAATTAGAATGAAATACACTGCATTTACTTTACTTTGGACTTACTTTTCATCCAACCAAACACTAAATTTCTCAAAACCCCTGCATTTACTTTACATTCACTTCCAACCAAACAACACCTAAAAAAATATGTAATAAACCATAAGATCTTAGGTTGAATACCCCTAAGTTAAAAGAATAAACGATCCATTGCAACCCATTCTGTATATGAATGTCATAATTGCGTAGGAAAGTAACAATTCTCATTAATCTGGTCCAACGGGATAAAAATCAATCAGTATTAAGATTTTGTACATGTACAATTCTATCCACTAAAGAAATACCAGGAAATCAAGTAGCAAACATCAAAGGAATACAATTTTTAGAAAGCCAAGAAAAGTCTGCAAAATATTCAAACATGAAATGAAGACAAAGATCAAGCAGAACACAGACAAAGCATAAGCATATGCATATCACTGACCCCCTTCGGAGATGAACATCAAGTCAGTTACAAATCGAATGGTTTACTAATTGACATCAAATGTTTACCTCCATGCTTCTACACGTTCTGATTTGGAGTTTATGCGGCTAACAATGGTTGTTGCTTTTGACTTCTCTGCCTGTGTGCTTGATTTACTTGTTGATTGCCTACTAAACTTTCGACTTTTCTTCTGCTTTGAATTGCTTGCTTGTCCAGTCCTGGTTCTGCGAGAATTTACATGGACTTTAGTGAGAATCTCAGCAGCAGTTTCTAAATCGGTGGTGGAAGCTTCAGTGATCCCTTTCACCGCCAACTCTTGTAATGCAGCATCATTGCTTTCAACAACTGCATCTTTTGAATAGTTTTCTTCAGGAAGGAGACTAGGATCATCTAGAATTGGATCCTCTGAAATAAAAGCTTGATCTGCTTTCTCTTCATATTGAACTCCCAATTGAAGTACATGACGTTGATGACCATTTTCATCATGAGGATCTGGATGGGGAGTTTTATAGTCCTCCAGTACAGAACCTTGCCTTTCTTTAAGTGTCTTAAGTATCAACATCTTTAGAAAATTCATCACTTGCACTGCATACATCAGTGCAGTCAATGGATCTGCCATCTGAATTCACCATGAAAATGAAAGCAGATATCTTAAAAAGCATCATTTAACGCTTAAACAGAACTATTTGCTTGAGTGAGGGACAAGAATAAAGGACAGGTCTTTCAAACAATTGAAGTTTATCAAAACATCACTGCTGCGGATTATTGGAGAGAAGTTTGCTGACATGGTCATGTTTCATTAGCTAAACGTACTCCAAATAATTAAGATGAAGCTAATGATTATAATGACGAAGTTGTTTCATTACCTGGGTCATGTTCGGAGCAAAGACCAATGCAACATTACGGGCATTCATTTTATTTTCATGTTCTTCCTGAACCACATCAGTCATCAAATTGATGGCCCAGTTGAGCAGCGAAGCCTCTGTAGGAGGCAGACCTTTTGCAAGTTGTCCACAATCTTCTTCTGTTTGGCATTGCATTACCTGCTCAGGTGAAAGTGGGTCGAGCACACCAGATGGAAGTTCTCTAAACCAGGCCTATAGAAAGCATCATGAAAGGAACTCATAACATCATATTAAAAATAAGAGAAAAAATAGAAGAAAACTTCAATCAAATTCCTTGTTCTAAACTACAAAAATCAGACATAAATGCAAAAATAGAATCACTTGCAAGTGTTGACCTCACTTTAGCGAGGTCGACGTTGTATCTTCTCCTTGAAGTTAGGCCTCTTATGGGAGAGAAAATTTTCCAACCAAATGAATAACTAATAAAGATGCACGTAATGGCTTTGGCTCAAGTTTGTTGCATTCATGAGGTAGGATATAAATATATGCAAAACACCCAAAAATTTTAAGAGAAATAGTAGAGATAAACATGTTTGTGAGTTATATTTCGAGGACTCGGCGAGGGGTTTTTGAATTTGATGCTCCTTGATAGCATTCGATTAATGAGTTATGCAACTATCAGGACAATCTCTCCCCAACATTGATTCAGAACATTGTTAGTGATACTAAGGGCTCTAAGCAACTTCAAAAAATGTCAATTTTTTCTCTTAGCAATCCCGTTTTATAAAGGAGCATATATATGCACAAAAACTTTGGTGTTCAATACCTTATTGAAGCAAATAATTTCTAAGAATTAAATAAAAATATTTTCTCATTCCCAGTCCTTAAGACTTTAGATTTTGATTTGAAATTGGGTTTGAAGATACAGATGAAACTTTTTAACAATGTGACATGTTTCATATTTATCTTTTATTAAGAAGATCCACATATTTCTAGTGTAATAATCCATGAAAGATATGAACCATCTAGCCCCAAAGATATTAGTCACACAAAAGGATCCCCAAATGTCATTATAAGTAATAGAAAAATGATAAGAAGGTTTGTATGTGAAGAATGAAGCTGGCTTGCAGCTGTTCTTGAATCTCAGATAAAGATATAGGAAGAATAGAAAGTAGAGGAAACAGAAAAACAAATATTATTTCTATGTCAAAACCCAGTGAATACAGCCGTATATATAGACTAGAAGACAAACAGTTACACATGAGCAGCATGTATCTATACATGGTGTGCTGATGTGTCTTTTATTTCATTGGTTATATTGTTATGTTCTAATACACCCCGACAAACTGATGGATCTGATATGACCATCAGTTTGAGTCGTAGCTGATTGAAGCGAGATGTTGATAAAGGTTTGGTAAATATGTCCGCAACTTGGTCAAGTGTGCTGATAGGTAGAAGCCGAATGTTGTTGTTGTGAATATGATCGCGAATAAATCGTTAATATATTTCAATATGCTTTACTCGAGCATGGAACACCGGATTGTTGGCGAGGGCAGTAGCCGACATGTTGTCACAGTATAGCTTGGTTGGTTGATCCACATTGATTCCGAAGTCTGCCATGACTTGACGAAGCCATGTGATGTTGGCAATACTGCTGCGAGAGCCTTGTACTCAGATTCAGTTGATGAGTGAGTCACAATATGTTACTTTTTCACTGTCCAGGATACGATCGTATCACCGAGAAAAGAACAGTAGCCGGAAGTAGACTTTCTTGAAACCGGGTCGCTAGCCTAGTCAGCATCATAGAACGACCGGTGGCAAAGATTGTTTTTGGTAATGGGGATGCCGAAGTGCAGAGTTCCTTTGATGTAGCGAAGAAGCCGTTTGAGAAGATAGATATAATGATGAAGAGGATTATGCATATGTTGATAGAGGAGATTAACGGAGTAGGCTATATCTAGTCTGGTAAGCGTGAGATATTGGAGAGATCCAGTGATTTTCTGATAGAGGACATGATCGGATAACAGAGGATTTACGCAATGTCTTGAGGAAGTTTGAGGGGATTGCATTGAGTAAGATTGGCAAGCTGAAGTATGGAGCTAGCGTAATTTGGTTGAGAAAGAAAATACTGATTGTACGAAAATTTTATTTGAATCCCAAGAAACGAGTGAGCTTCACCCAACTGCTTCATAGCGTATTTAGTATTGAGTTGATGAATTAAATTGGAGATAGCCGATGCATCATTTCCAGTTATTAATATGTCATCAACATATATGAGAAGATATATGTGAGTTGGATGTTGATTGAGAATTAGTAGTGAGGGATCAGATTTACTATGAGAGAAGCCAAGGGAGAGGTGAGAGGAAGTGAACATGTTATACCATTGTCGTGGTGCTTGTTTCATCATATATATCTAGCTTTGTGAAGAAGACAGACATGGTCCGGGTGGGATGGGTCTTCGAACCCTTTGGGTTGAGTCATGTACACGGTTTCAGTGAGGTTACACTGTAGAAAAGCATTTTCTACATCGAGTTGTTGAACTGGCAAGCCACGATTGAGAGCTATGGTTAGAAGTATACGAATTGTAGGAAGCTTTGCAACTGGACTGAATGCTTCAGTTTAGTTAATGCTGTATCCTTGGTGGTTACCTTGCTCAACAAGTCTAGCTTTGAATCTAGTCATAGAACCGTCAGCATGATATTTTATTATGTATGTCCATTTGCATCCAAGGTAGATGCTTTTGGAGGTGAGGGAACTAGACTCCATGTGCCTTGTTTTTGTAGAGCAAAGAATTCTTTAGCCATGGCTTGTCGCCATTCAAAATGCTTGGCCGCCTCCGTGCAAGTAGTATGGTCCGATTTGACAGTTTGAACGATGTGCTAATGGATGAGGTTTAGTTTTTTGCGTGGTTTTAATGAGCTTATCTGTTTCCTTGTAGCCATCAAGTGACAAGGAAGGGCATAGTGAGAAGATGAGGTAGCAGTGGTATGCGATGTAGAAGTAGGAGATGATAAGCTGGATGGGGCTTGAGTTTGAGTGGAGGGAGATTGAGCAGGAAGGTGAGCAGAATTTTGAGGGACATGGAATGACAATTGAGTAGCTGATGTGGGAATAAGTAAAGATGGAGTAGTGGAGTGAGATGGGGTAATGTTTTGATATGTAGGTTTGTCAAAAGGGAATGATTGCTCAGCAAACGTGACATTCCTTGATATGTAGATCCTGTTGGTCGTGGGACCTAGACACTTGTAGCCTTTATAAGAGTCCGAGTATCCAAGAAATATACATGACTTAGCTTTGGGTTGAAGTTTATGTCGTAGATGAGGGGGAGTTAGAGGAAAGCATTCGCATCCAAAAGTCCTTAAATAAGAGTATGAAGGGGGAGTGTTGAAGAGTAGTTGAAAGGGAGAAGAATTATTAGTAGTTTTGGATGGCATTCTATTGATAAGATAGACAGCCGTGAGAGCTGCTTCAAGCTAGTGAATATAAGGAATAAAGGCCGTATGGAGAAGCGTACGAGTTGTATCAAGAATATGACGATGTTTGCGTTCAGTCAACCCATTATGTTCAGGTGTATAATTACAGGAAATTTGATGATGAATACCATTCTTCTATAGAAAATTAAAGAGATTATGATTTAAGTATTCTGTGCCACCATCAATGCGCAAACATTTGATTTGATGAGATAGTTGTTTTTTGATCAAAGTTTTGAAAGTGATGAATATTGTGAAAACTTCAGATTTATTTTTCATAGGAAATATCCATGTAAAGCGAGAAAAGTCATCGATAAAGACAATATAGTACTTGTAACCTTGATATGACACAACCAGGGATGGACCCCAAACATCAGAAAGAATTAATGCGAGCGGTTTATTTTGTCTATGATTAGATTTTTCAAAAATAAGTTTGTGGCCTTTGGAGGCTTTACAAGATGTGCACAGGGAAGAGAACACAGGTATATGAAGAGTTGGATTGCTCTTGGAGATCATAGTAAGAACAGTATTATGAGCATGACCCAGCTGATTGTGCCATATGCTGGAGTTGGAATTGGTGGCAGTGTGAGCCGAAGTGGACTGGCTGGTGGTTGAATCTCGAATAGGATAGAGGCTGTCACGACATGGACCATTTAGAAGAGTTTGATGAATCTTCAAATCCTTGAAAGTGAAGCCATGAGGATCAAAAACAATATAAATATTATTGTCTTTAGTTAGTTGAGAAATAGAAAGGAGATTGTAGTAAATGTTAGGTAGATGAAGGAGTTTAGAGAGATGCAGCTTACGAGCCGGTGTCGGTAATATGTCTGCACCAGTGTGAGCAATAGGAACAGTCCTTCCATCGCCGATGGTGATGGCATCAAGAGAGTTGATTGTGTGAGATGATGCACTGGAATCAAGATACCAATCAGTGGTAGGTGGTTGAGATGTTGCAGCAACAACCTTGGTGGATGAATTATTTGATTGCATAACGTAATGCATATTCAGCCGATGCCAACAAACCGCTGCCGAGTGCCCTTTCTTGGTGCAGATTTGACAAACAATGGCGGAGGAGGACCGGTTAGTATTAGCAGTGTTTTGAAGAAATCATCCTCTGTTCCTTCACGAGAGGCTTCCATAGCAAGATTGATCTCCTCGCTAAGAAGTAAAGAATATAGATTGTCAAGACTAATCAGGTTAAGCATAGCTCTGATAGAGGTTTTAAAAGCTTGGTAGGATGTGGGAAGACCGTTTAAGATATAAAGAATTATATCTTCGGTGTCAACGGTAGATCCAACGGCGGTGATTTGATCAACGAGTGTTTTGATTTCAGTAAGGTATTGAGTCATAGTCGAGGTTTTCATGGATATGTTGTGAAGCGCGTTTTTGAGTTGAATAACTTTTGAGCGATTTTTAGATTGAAGCCAAATTTCTAAAGAAGCCCAGATGGCAGAAGTAGATTCAAGATTCAAGATATACGAAAGAACAGAGGATGAAATAGCAGAGCAGATAGCGGTGGCCAAAATTTGATCTGTGAGAAGCCATTGATGATATGCGGGATTAGGAGCAGTGGATCCGTAGGGTTGACGGATCAAATTGGGAGGAGCGGTGGAGGTGGATTCAAGAAAATGTGCAAACCCATTTGCTCGGAAGAGCTTGATGATCTGCGATTTCCAGAGAGAGTAGTTGTCGGTGGATAGTTGAGTGGGAACAAGATTTTTTAGGTTGGAAACAACTAATTTTAGAGAGGAAGGAATACTCGTGGCATCAAGAGAAATGGAGTTCTCCTGTTCTCCGGCCTGTGATGTCTGCGACGACGCCATGAACGAGAGCGACGTTAGTCCCGTTCTGATACCATGAAGAATGAAGCTGGCTTGCAGCTGTTTTTGAATCTCAGATAAAGATACATGAAGAATAGAAAGTAGAGGAAACAGAAAAGCAAATATTATTTCTATGTCAAAACCCAGTGAATACAACCGTATATATAGACTAGAAGACAAGCAGTTACATGTGAGCAGCAGGTATTTATACATGGTGTGCTGACGTGTCTTTTATTTCATTGGTTATATTGTTATGTTCTAATAATATGTATGGCTTGAATATGTATTTTTGGTATGTTTTAAAAGTTGACAAATTTTACACTGAAGATTAGATGACCAAGATGGAGATGTCATAATATGATCGCATTTTTTTAAGATATGATACATGTTGAGGCTACAACACCTTTGTTGCAGGTTCTCCATCGATCTAAACTTCTAGAAGTATTAGTTTAGAGAATTGAAATTAAATCATTGGGCTCCTATGCGTACTTGCACCATGGAGATATACCCACAATATAGGAGACCAATAATATTAATCTGGCAAAAAGTACCACAACGGAGATTCTAAACTATTTTCAACTTAATTACTTTAAGCTACACATAGCAAAAAACATACAAGACATATAAGAATCTAGTATAAACAAGTGAATACACGGAATTTACCATGAGATGCGGATAAGAAGTTGTTTTATACCTTGATTAGTCCAGCTAAACAATGCACATCTATCCCAGCTGGCACCACTCCGCTATTTAACTGATCTCTCACATACTCCTCCTGGCTATTCTCTGCATTAATTCTGAATATCCCTTCTGCCTGTTCAATAGTATGGTGATAAATAATACCAATATGAAAAGATCATTAATTAAAGTTAATACAATGAAGCATACCCTTAATCCTCCTTGTTCATATAGGCTTCTCTGCATTAACAAGAGTATTGTTGGTACACTATTTCCTCTACAGTCATAGGAGCATTGCATAGACTCAGTTGAAACACCAAACACCTTCGCACTGCATTACAAATTGGAGATAGCTTTTAATTTCCTGCACAACCTTGCGATTGTCCAAATATTATTATAACAATAAATTTAGTTGACACGCTAAAATATAAAATATTGGTATGCATATATTCAAGAAAATATTTAGAGTTCTCTCCAAGCCTACATTAGGCTACCCATGCTAACTTGCCATTTTCCATTACCCAAACAGTCAAGAAGAATGGCATTTAAAAAAAAAACAGAACTATGGCATTATGCACAAACAATTCTCAAGACTAACTAGCATTATAAAAATGAATCCAGGGATAGCTAAGAATTCATCATGTGTCATTTTAACATGCAAACAGTGCAACCAACAGCATGACGCCGCGTTGATTTAACGGCGTAGTACTTTTAAAATTTCTATAAATTGATTTAAAGCGCAAGTTTGTTATTTTGACCTTAACTGAGTATATTGTGATTTCAATCTGGAGGTAACTTCAAAATTTGGATTTCAATACATAAAAAGTAATACAATGAATGTTAAAGCATATTCTATCTTCTTACAACAATAACAGCAGCAACAATATCAAGCCTTTATCTCACTATGTGGAGTCGGCAACATAAATCTTTTTTCTCCATTGTGTCCTGTTAAGAGTTAAATTCTCATTTAAATCTAATAAAAAAAAATGATTTCTAATATTTTCTAACCAAGTCTTTTAGATCTACCTCTACCTTTCTTGACATAAGTCAAATCCAATACATCTATTTTCCTAGTCAGGTCATCAGAAGGCCGCCGTTTTATGCCTTGCATTATTACTAAAACATATTCTCAATACGATGTATTTCTAGAATACTTTGGTGCCTTAAAACACAGGTGCTTCCAGTCATTGCTATGGTAAAGCTCAACCACATGTATTATTTAGAGCTCTACAAATGTGATTACGTTTATCCTTGTTCTTCACCACTATTTCCAGCCATTGTTATGGTAAAGCTCAACAAAACTATCCGTATTTCGAACTCTATAAATGTGATTACGTTTATCCAAGTTCTTGACCATTAAATATTGGCATATATATGTCATCTAGAAAATTGCTTCATGCCTGTCATTTTAAGCGTTGTCCCTAGAATATAATTTTTTTTTCAAGTAAATTAGAACTCCAATCAAAGATTTATGCACAATAAAACTAGCAAAAGACAAGCTAAAGCACTATAAACAATTTTTAATGAATTAAGATATGTTCATGCTTTATTTCTAAGATTAAAAAACCGGCACCAACAATTCTTGTATTTAATAAGAAAATGATATGACTATGCTCTTTTAACGCCAATAAGAAGAGTTTAATACTTTGTTGTCCTGAGAAAAGTCATATTTGAGTCCAAAATAAGAAGGAAACCAATAGGTAGGGGTGGAATCAATCTCTCTTTTGAGGGTGGACAAAATAAGATTGTGAAATGCATAAATTTATGTATAACATAGAAAAAGGAAAATTTTTCTTAGAATTTGGGCATTTGCATTTATTGAAAATGGGCAAAATAGTTAAAATGTTTATTCTCCTAAGAGAAAAAAAGATTTCAGAGTGGGAAATTGCCCATCCTGAGCTCTTCTGGTTCCACCTCTGCCAATAGGCTTCCCAAAATCTACAAACCATACAATCTGAACAAAACCAAGTAGAAACTAACATTTAAAAATTCAGGCATAAGTTTGCATTCTAATTATAGTATTAACTAAATCTTGAGCACCAAATTTAATATTAAATAACATTTAAGAAGTTCATAGAATGCAACCAAGTACAAACAACGATTGTATGTTTGTTAATGACTATTGGCTTACTTGTTTTGAATGAATATATTCAAGCCTCTTCAAATACCGAAAATCAAAAGCAAATATACCAAGAAATCTAGAACACCATGAATTACGTTGATGTTAAGTTGATGGTAATCGGTCATTAGTTCCAAAATTATGAGATCGGGTGATAAAGCTTAGAAAGAGTACATTACCGCATATGCCAACAATGATACCAAAATAATGGTACCAATTCATGGAATAGTGATAGTTTATTGCAGGATGAAATAAGGTCTTGGTAAGTCCAGAAAGAAAAGCAGATAGCTTTTTTTTCTTTTATCTACAGGAAAGTACGCAAGTTTCTATAGAATCTGAAAGCCTGACCAGCACATAGCACCAAACGAACTCAGATGACAACAATACGAATGCCGTTTACAGAATACAATACAAGAATTTAAATTAGTGGTTCAGTTTTCATTAGAGGAGATAATATGAAAATTACTGTAAAAATAGTCAAAATCATGAAAATTGAACCTATGCTTGAAGAATACACTTTGATAAAGCAATAACGGCCTTTCATGATTGCAAGAAAAAGATTTTAGAACGTTATTATTAGAATCGACAAACGATTAAAAAAAACAGAGAGAGAGAAAAAGCCTTCATCCACCTGCCCCAACATTGGAAAAGGTTGCCAAAATTTCAAATCCATTTGAGAAACTCCAAACTATCATGCTTTAAGAATACAACATCTTGCCCGAGTTAAAAGTTAAAACAACTAAAACCTGATAACTCAGACAAACCAAAACCAAATTCCAGTAGAGAACAGAGCATCAAATCCTCTCAAAGAGCAGGAAGTAAGGTAGAACATGAGAGCAAGAAAGACTAAAAACCTAGCACTCGGAGCTCGCCGCGGAACCTCAGGCTCGAACTCCACAGGAAGACCAAGGAAACCATGGAAGCGATCGAAGGTGACATGAGCCACATGCCGCACCTCGGTCGGCCATCCGATCTCCATCCGCCCGGCGTCCTCTTCCCCCTCCGTCCTGCACCTCACTTTCCTAAGAACCGTAAGAATAAAAGCCAAAACCGACAGTTGCTCCACCTCCTCTCTCTCACTCTCCCCTTCTTCTTCTCTTCTTCTTCCTCTGCTTTCCCTTTTACTCACCTCCTCCCTGCCAACCACACCATAAGCTGCAGGAGAGTTGGTTAAAAGCGTTTGAGAGCCATGATTGGATGAACAAGAAAGCGGGGAACTTGGAGATGAAGGAAGCTGTGGCGGGGATCTTAGCACTGCGGTCATGGCTGTCACTGGAAGGTAGAGGGGCCGGGATATTTTTGTAAGAACCCGCGTGGAAGTGGTCCAAATCAATTACTTTGAGCTAGTTTTTTCAATGCTTGTCTTTCTGGAAGGAATTGGTGCTGGTATTTTCGTTGGATTAAAGCAAAGATTTTGATTTTGGGAGGTGGGACGTGGGAATCATTACTCTAGTAGTATTTTATCTTAAATACTTTCCTTTCCCGGCTGGATTTGGAGGCTTAAAGAAGCAAAAGATGTTGGTAACTGGTAAGAAGAGGGAGAAGAGGAGGAAGATGAAGAAGAGAAGAAAAAGATGTGGATGGTGGTAATATGAGGAGATAGGAGGAGGAGAAAAAGAGGATTTTTAATATTTGAATGAAGTGGTAAGATGGGAATTTGCTTAGGAGCTGGGAACCAATGGCTTGCTGTTGCTACGCGTGAACAGCGCGCCTCCAAAGTACGATGCTTAAATTGTAGAGTGGCTTTACCTGAAAACTCCTTAATGAGGGGGGGGGGGGGGTTTTGGGAACATGCACGAGTTAGAAAATTAAATGTACGTTAGTGATAAGATTAATTATATCTTGGTTTTGGTGATATTTCAAACTTGATGTCAGCATCAATAATATTGGTTTATTCATATTAGGGTTTTTAAATCCTATCAATTTTAGAGGTGATTTGATAGTGAAAAGTTAATGTCAGTAAAAAAAATAAAGTACACAATTTCTCTTGGTCTGTTAGTTGAGAGCTTAGATTATCAACTAAAAAGTTTTGAATTCGAATCTTTTATATGTGATGTGTGTATGAGTCTGTCTTAATTGACCTAGATGTCCATATATGTATAATAAATATAGTGTAAAACTCAATAATGATGATGATTCATGACAAGCAAATTATAGTATATTTGAAACTCAAACTCTGTCAAATCAAAGTATTTTCAAATGCACATAAAATGAACTTGAGAGTGAATTTTAAATACTTCAAAATTTTACTCTGCATTTCTTCTGCTTCATATCAGATATTAATATTTTTGAAACTTTTACATTTGAAATTATTATACACCCACTTCAAACCAAACAGGCCTTTCATCCCATCAGATTTTTGTTTTTTTTTTTCCGGTGGTTTGAGTTTTGGAATTTAATTTTTTTTAGTTTAAATTATTGAATTTGACTCAATTGAAATGATTTCGCTAGTATTAGTCATACCTTACTTTTAAGACGCAATCATAGTTTTATTTGAACACTATTTTTTGTTATTTTTCATTGCTATTCAAAAATTTATATGATGAGAAATTATTTTTAACAATTACGACAGTTTTAAGAAAGTAGTTGTTCGATTTTTTTTAGAAAAAAAACATATTTATAATATCCAAAGCAGCTTATAAGAAGATTATTTTTCTCAATAACAACTTCACAATCTTTTTTACAAAATAGTACAGTCATCCCAAATAAATCCTTAATCATTATTATTCAATTGGTTGGATCGTTTATTCATATAAAAAATTTAAAATAATGTTAGTCACTTGCTCATTGGGTGGCCTATCTAACATAAAAAAAACTGCTTATGTCATAGCGCAAGTTGCTCGATAATTTATTTTTGTAGCCAGGTCAGCAATTTTATTCTTAATTTCTTTTTTGCGCAGTATAAGTAAATTGTAGATTACTGTGGTTAATTAACTGTAGTTAAACTACTACAACAAATATACTCTGGTTTATAATAGAAAAATACTTTTATGATGGCTTGAGGCAAGCTTGTTTATCAAATCAAGATTGAGAATGGACTATGATGTAAATTTTTAGTTGAGTTGGGTTGAGTCAGCCTTAGATTCAGAATGAAAATTTGACAGTTTAGTCAATTGTGATTGATCCAGTCAAGTTTTGAGTTTATTTGAACAAAGTAGATTAATGTCATTTGGGCATTAGTATTGGTGATAGTGGATGTCGGTGTTGCTGGCATCGATGTTATTAAAAAGGGTGGACATTGGCCTTATTGATGATTGATATATCGTTAAAAAATTATCTTGATCGGGCACGAATCTCGAGGAAAAACTCAAGTTGGAAACTTCAAAAATTATTTCGGAGATCATTTAAACTCCGATTTCAGCAAACTTATAGTCGAACTGAGCGTCTCGGAAATACGAATCCAACGACACCAAATTCAACTCAATCCGAGCCCAAGTGAGTCCAAATCAAGTACCCGAAGCGCTGTTGGAAGCATCAAACAGCTATTTGAGTTACCAAACGGTCTTCGATTTTGGCGAGCTTATAGTCGAATCGAGCGGCTCGACGAGACGAATCCAACGAGCCCAAGATCATAGAATTCTGATATCATTAAGACCTTCAAATGCTTGATAAACGGTTCACGATCAAGGGATTCAATATCGGCCGTTCATCCGGATCACTCCCTATTTGCCCCTGATCTCTCACATATTTACGGGCTATGCCACTCCAGAAAAACTATAAATAGCCCCTCATTTCTCTTAAGAGGGGACCCAAGCCAAGAAGAGAAGAAGAGAAGAAGAAGAGAAGAGAAGCCTAGGAGGGAACAGCTCCTCCTCGACCACCGCCGGACCACCGCCGGAACTCCGCCGGAACACCGCCGGAACTCCACCGGAACACCGCCGGAACTCCACCGAAGCACCACCAGGCGCCCGAGGGACGCCAGAGCTCTGCCCGACACAGGAGCAACGTCGGAATTCTGCCCGACGCCGGAATTTTACCCGACGCCCGAGTGACGCCGGACTTCTTTCCAAGTGACGCTGGAATTCTGCCAGACATTCAAGTGACGTCGAAACTCTGCTTGTCCTTGTAACTGATACTCATTGTAATCTGATCGTCCTGAATTTAAAGGACGAATCAGTCTCGTGTACTTCAAACAACACTAGTGGAACTCTTTCAACTGGGCGTGGCCCCGTGGTTTTTTCCCTTTCCAGGGTTTTCCACGTAAAAATCTTGGTGTTACTATTTCGATTCTGTTTGTGTGCTGGATATACGTACAACGCTGAGACGGAAAATTAAAATCTATCGCCGTGTATATTTGAGTCCGCAACAGCTTGGCGCCGTCTGTGGGAAACTTATCCCACAACTTCAAGTATTGCTACGATGGTCAACAGGCGTAGCAGTCGCCTCATAGGAGCCTCCCGCTCTCACTCTCATCAATCCAGAAATCAGTCTATGAATCATAGACATCCGATATCTGCCTCTTTATACCCCGGGGGGCAAAACGCACCTGGAGAGGGGACCTCGGGACCCTCCCTAGAAGAGAGATTCGAAAGATGGAAGAATCTCAAAATGAAATCCTACAACTCTTGCGAGAGACTCGACAGCCGACCCTAGCACCTCAGGAGGAGATTCTTCTCCCTCGAGATCCACCCCGTGTCGAACCTGTTCAGATCGAACATCTTCAGGCTGAGAATCCTCTTCCTCCACCCAGGAGGCGTTCGCAGTCACGTCAAGAGAACGAGCTGGCTGATACAGCAAGTTCTACCCATCCTCCACACGCAAGTCAGCAATCTCGCCTTCCTCAAGACCTCCCTGAGGAGCTAGCCCAACCTCACATTGCTGAGCTCCCTCACAATGCCCTACGCCACGAACTGCGACGATTAGTCCGGGAGGAATTCCCTACAGGAGGCATAAGGCAACCTCTTCGTCAGTGGGACTTCCAGGAGTCGTCACCCCTGGCAAAAGCCATTCTTCAACACCCTATTTCGGCTGGCTTTAAGCTGCCAAGCATTGAATCCTACGATGGGACATCCAACCCGTACGAGCACATCGACCATTACAGGACCATCATGCATATTCAACGAGCTTCAGATGCACTCCTTTGCCAGGTTTTTCCTGCTACTCTTAAAGGACAAGCTCGAACATGGTTCTATTCACTCCCAGCCGGAACGATCCCCACATTTGTCAAATTGGCCAAAGTATTTGTTGAACAGTTCGTAGCCAACCGAAGAATTGCTAAGGATTCTTCTCACCTTTCTGGGATTCGTCAGAATGAGGGAGAATCACTGAAAGAGTACTTTCAGCGGTTTTCTATCGAGGCTCGACAAATCCCAGGAGTATACCCAGAATTGCTCAGAGGGGTCTTTCTTGGAGGACTTCGTTCTGGCCCCTTCTATTTGACACTAATGCGCGATACTGTTCACTCATATGCCGATCTGATCCATCGTGTGGAAGCACAGATATCAGCAGATGAGGAAATAAACGCTCACAGAAAGCAGTTCGAGCAACCCACTGGAAAGCGCAAGGGAGCACCCGAAATGGATAATTCATCATCACAACGGAAAAAGCAAGGGAAGAGCAATCTACCTCCTAAACCCCCACTGCCACGACGAGAACCCCGACGAGAGAAGGAGTACACTCCGCTCAACACATCTCGAGCAAATGTGTTGATGGCGATTCAAGATCAGGACAAAGTGAAGTGGCCGCATCCTTTGAAGCCGAATACAGGAAACCAAGATCAGTACTGCCACTTTCATCGTAGTCGTGGCCACACTACTGAATCCTGTAGGCAACTTAAGGAGGAGATTGAAAGACTCATCCGTCAGGGCTATCTTCGACAGTTTATTGGGAATCCACCTACCCGAGAAGAAACTCGTCCCACTGGGGGGCAGAATCAACCACAAAGACAGCCAGTGAATAACCGGATAACGGTTGGCGAAATTGAAACAATCGCAGGAGGCCCCTTACTATCCGACCAAGTCTTTCTAACTGTGGAAGAAAATCCAACTCCAAAAAAGGCTCGTATCGATCATTCCATCACGTTCAATGATTCCGACTTGGAAGGAGTAAAAACCCCCCATCAAGATCCGCTTGTCATAAACGCAGGCATTGGTGACCCGTGTTACAATGTCAAAAGAATTCTTGTGGACAACGGAAGCTCCGTAGATGTCCTATTCTACTCTACTTTCCTCAACATGGGTCTCTCAAGAGAAAAACTTCAACCTGCTGCAGGTCCTTTATATGGATTTGATAATCGACTTGTACAAGCAGAAGGAATAATCGGTCTCCCGGTAGTCCTTGGAGAATTTCCTCGACAGAGTACACACTCCATTCAATTCATCGTGGTAAAGTCAGAGTCAGCTTATAACGCCATCTTCGGGAGACCGCTCCAGTCAATTTTTGGGATCATCGCATCCATTCCTCACCTCAAGCTGACGCTCCACACCCCATCAGGAGTCGGTGTAGTATGCGGAGATCAACAAATAGCACAGACCTGCTATCTTAGGCAGATCAAGTCTCGTCCGACGATTACCCTGAGCATCGAGGACTTTGATCTACGGAGCGAAGATATTCCTCAGAGAGCTTCCCCTGTGGAAGACCTTACTATTGTATCTATCTCTGAAGAGCATCCTTCAAAGACAGTGCGAATTGGATCACTGCTCTTAGATGATGAGAAGAAAAACTTTACAGCTTTTTTACGAAAAAATCAGGATATTTTTGCATGGAGTCCAGCGGATATGCCTGGAATTGACCCCGAAGTAATCGTTCACTCCCTCAAAGTCGATCCAACGTGCAAACCGATCATCCAGAAGAAGAGAAACTTTGCACCAGATCGCCAGCAAGCAATTGAACAAGAAGTAGATAAGCTTTTAGAAGCTGGATTCATACGAGAGGTGCACTATCCTATTTGGTTAGCAAATGTTGTCATGGTACGGAAGGGAAGTGGAGCTTGGAGAATGTGTATAGATTACACTGATCTCAATAAAGCTTGCCCAAAGGATAGCTTCCCGCTCCCTCGCATCGATCAATTAGTTGATACCACCTCTGGTCATCAGATGTTGAGCTTTATGGATGCCTACTCCGGCTACAACCAAATAAAAATGAATCCTATTGATGAAGAAGCAACAGCTTTTCAAACAGACAAAGGATTGTACTGCTACCGGGTGATGCCCTTCGGGCTCAAAAATACTGGAGCAACTTATCAGCGTCTCATGAATAAAGTTTTCAAAAGCCTTATTGGACGTACTATGGAGGTGTACGTAGACGATATGTTGGTAAAAAGTCTGGAAAAAACCCAACATATCTCTGACCTGAAACAATGTTTCCACTTGTTAAGGCATTACAATATGCGACTCAACCCCGCTAAATGTGCTTTTGGAGTCGCTTCTGGAAAGTTTTTAGGGTTTATGGTAACCCATAGAGGAATCGAAGCCAATCCGGAGAAGATCAAGGCACTAAGGGACATGGTGCCGCCAAAGAACATCAAGGAGGTCCAAAGGCTGAATGGGAGAATTGCGGCACTATCTCATTTCCTGGCACGTTCAGGAGACAAATATCTGCCCTTCTTCAAGATACTTAGAGGTGCTCGTAGCTCCGAATTTCAATGGACAGATGAATGTCAAGAAGCCTTTGAACAATTGCGAAAGTATTTGGCATCCCCGCCACTACTTTCTAAACCAATACCAGGAGAGAGATTGTATTTGTATATGGCTGTATCTATCCAAGCCATTAGTTCAGTTCTGGTCCGAGAAGAAAATGCTATACAACGTCCTATCTACTACGTTAGTAAGATTTTATCTGAAGTAGAGGGACGTTATCCTTTGGCAGATAAGACAGCATTGGCGTTAGTTTATTCCGCCAGAAAACTACGCCCTTACTTTCAAGCCCATTCAATTGGAGTTTACACGAATCTGCCGCTAAAAAGCATTCTGCAAAAGCTAGAAGCATCAGGCAGGCTTGTTAAGTGGTCTATAGAACTCGGAGAATTTGATATCCACTACTTGCCTAGACCTGATATTAAATCTCAAGCACTAGCAGATTTCGTAGTTGAATGCACCGTTCCAGTATCTGATGTACAACCGAGTGCTTCACCTTCTTCTCCATGCTGGATGTTGTACGTCGATGGAGCTTCAGGGAGTTCTGGGGCTGGGGCTGGAATTTTATTAATCTCTCCACAGAAGGTTACCCTTGAGTACGGGCTTCGACTCAAGTTCCCGGCAACCAACAACATAGCAGAATACGAGGCCCTTGTTGCTGGGTTAAGACTAGCAATTGACTGTGAAGTCCAGAACCTAATAGCCCACACTGATTCCCAACTAGTCGCCTCTCAGGTGGAGGGGGAGTTTGATATTCATAACCCACAATTGGCTCAATATTGTAGCATTGTAAGGCTACTCTTAGCCCGTATAGGGGAGCATCAAATCATACATATCCTCCGAGAACAAAATGCAAGAGCAGACGCTCTTTCTAAACTTGCTACATCAACAACGGGGGACATCTATAAGAGAAGATGTATCGAGGAAATCCACTTTCCAAGCATTTAAGGTCCATGGGTCATACAGTCAATTGACGAGCCAATAGAGATGTCTTGGATCGAACCCATCTTGTCTTTTCTGAAAGATGGGGTACTACCCGAAGATCCTATAGCTGCAATACGACTTCGGAGATGAGCTGCAAATTTCACTATTATCAGCAACGAGTTGTATAAGCGCTCCTTTATTGGGCCGTATCTCAAGTGTCTCCCACCATCAGAAGCTGATTACGCGCTTCGGGAAGTTCATTCAGGAGTATGCGGAGAACATCTGGGAGGAAGAGCGTTAGCTTACAAGATCATGAGACAGGGATTCTATTGGCCTACAATGAAACAGGATGCACTTGAATTCACACGAAAGTGTGAAAACTGTCAACTGCATTCTAACCTCACTCATACACCCGCTCTGGAGCTTGCATCCCTTCAAAGCCCCTGGCCTTTTGCCCAATGGGGGATTGATATAATGGGACCTTTTCCCATAGCGACTGGACAGCGAAAATTCATTATTTTGGCTGTAGATTACTTCACCAAATGGGTGGAAGCAGAACCTTTGGCGAAGATTACTGAAGCAAATGCCAAGCAATTTTTATGGAAGAACATAATATGTCGTTTTGGCATTCCCGCAAAAATCATCACTGATAACGGGACACAATTCACCGGGAAGATCTTTACATCCTTTTGTAGGGATTTTCACATTCAGCTCATTCACACAGCTGTTGCCCATCCTCAAACTAATGGGCAAACAGAGGTTACAAACCGAACAATCCTGAAAGGGCTGAAGACACGTCTAGGGAAGGCTGGGGGGTAATGGGCCGAAGAACTCCCCAATGTCCTCTGGGCTTATCGGACCACCGCTAGAACTCCTACAGGAGAAACCCCATATAACCTTTGCTTTGGTACAGAAGCAGTCATACCGATTGATATCGGAGTTCCTAGCCACAGAGTTCAGACTTTCGACTTCAAAAGTAACGAGGAGAAGCTTAGAGCAAATTTGGATCTCCTCCCAGAAGTAAGAGATGAAGCCTCACTCAGAACCGCTGCATACCACCAAAGAGTTGCCCGTCACTACAATCGAAGGGTGAAACCTCGCCCTATCACTATTGGGGACTTAGTATTACGAAGCATTGAAGCCGCTGGAAAAGGCCCTCAGCGAAATAAGCTCTCCCCCCTCTGGGAAGGTCCTTATTTGGTAGCGGTTATGGTCAAGCCTGGAACCTTCAAACTGAAGGATGCTGGTGAAAAAATGCTTCCCCGAACTTGGAACGTGGGCAATCTTCGCAAATATTATCAGTAGGAGTTGATACTGCTATCTATCTATGTGTTATGTTTGTCTTATATTTTATCTTCTCCCGTAGTCATATTATAAAGTTTTTCGTACATCCCTTATGTGTTGATTATAGAAGAACTTTTTTCTTGTATCCCTAAGTTATTCTAGGGAACTGCTATCTCATATTACGAAGCAATATGATATTCACTTTGTCGTGCTAATGTTTCTTCTCTCCAAACTCTTTTTCTGTGATTCGAGAAGTACACAATCTATATTGTATCTCAATCACTGAATGATCAATCCCAGGGGGATTTGATCCGACCTCTTCCGCACAGGTTAATGTCATCAAGCAAATGCTTTGACTAACAACCTCAGATAGGTCAAGTATCCTAGGAGGATATCTTGAATATCAAAATCATTTGATGATCAATCCCAAAGGGAGTTGATCTGACCTTTTTCTGGACAGGTTAAGGGTATCAAGCAAATGCTTTCACTAATAACCCCGGATAGGTCAAAATCTTTAAAGAAAAGGAATGCCTCACATTTGTTCAAGTCAAAAGAGAGCTCACTAAAATCCAAACTGAAGTAAAACTAAGTAAATTTCAATTACATGTGCGAAAAGAACATCAACAACATCTTTATATATCACTGAACATCAAGTACACCAGATAGAAACATCAACATCGAGCATATATACAAGCACTAGAAAGAAAGCAAAGAGATACAAAACTACATCAAAGACACCCTATAGAATCTCAACATTATCCTCGTCCTCCTCCAAGGCAAAAGCTCGCTGCAACTCACTCTCCAGCTCTTCACCACCAGAGTCTGAAGAAGCATCACTAGAAGCCTGGCTGGGAGTCAGTCCCTCGATCTCTACTCCGGTCTTGCGATGTACTGTCCGAACACCCTTCATGAAGCCCCTGATGAAGCCATCCTCTGAGCACTCTGCCTCCAAGGCCTTCACCTCCACATCATAGATATGACTGCGAGCCTCCTGAATGTGGTCCTCAATAATGATCTTGAAAGCATAAGATTTCTTGAACTCTTCAATAACTGCTGACGGCAACTGCTGGGCCTCCTTCTCAGACAGTACACTCTGAAGCCTCTCATTCTCAGCCTCAAGGACTTGCTGAGCCTTTTCCTGCTGCTTGATCGTCGCTTGTGCCTCCACCAACTCTATATGCAGACGATCCATCCGTTCATTCTGAGAAGAGACTGAAGTGATCTTGTTCACCAACTCAGTTCTGCACCCCTCAAGCTGATCCTCCACCACCTTCATCTCCTTCACTTTACTGTCATATTTCTTTTTGTACTCTCCCTGAAGGTATTTAACCTTCACAAACTCTTTGTTCCAATCGTTCAGAGTCTTGGTCATCTCAAGCTTGAAATCAGAATACTGAGACAAGAAAAATATCAGAAATATATTTCTTAAGAAATGTAAAAAAGGAGAAGAAGTGAAGGAGAACTCACAAACTCCTCAGCCCGTCGGCGGCCGATGCACTGATGATTTAACACATCCTCTGGGATATATGACTTGGATGGAGAAGCTCGGGGACCTTTGCTAACAACTGTCAAAACTTCATCTGCCCTCTTCTTCCTCGATGCTTGCAAACCTTCCTCACTCCCTGGTCGCTTGGAGTGGTTCTTTTGGGGGACCACTTCTGAAACTCTAGCAGACTTCTTCAACATTTGAGCATGTGATCTCCCTGCTTGAGTAGATAATCCGACCTTGAACAAGTACTCCTCATCTACATATCTACTCAAGTAACGCACCTCATAGTGTAGAGCATCCAAATCAGGGAGTTTGAGTATCCTCAGCAAATCTTCTGCTCCGATATGAAGGGGGATAGGTAGCTCTTTCAACTTCCCCCACTTCTCCTGAAGACCCCAATCATTCTGCACATAAAAGAAGTTGCTAATCCAACCTTTCGAGGGGTCTCGAGTGCGGATGTCCAACCACTTGGACCTGAATGAAATGCGTCCCTGCGCATCGCTAAAGAGACGCCCCATCCGAGAAAGGCACTCTGAGGAAAGTACCACTCCGCGGTCTCTGAAAAGCACTATCAGGCCCATCACGATCGACATTGCTCTGTAGGAAAATTGAGACAAGCATACCCCACAAAGCGTCAGAATGTCGATCAGTTCGGAGGAAGGAGGAAATCGTAGTCCCGCTCGCAGACTAAATTCATACACCGTCACGTATCCAGGGGGAGGAAAACAGGCACGATCAGTTCTGGCTGGCACCTTCATCACCAAATCATTAGGAAAATGAAACTTTTTCCTAAATGAGATGAAGGAGTCCTCAGTGACGGTGGAAATCACATCGTCGGCCTTCGGCGCCTTTTGGGCCCTCTTTGGAACTTCAGACCGTTGCGCAGGACGGTCTTCTGAAGGAACTTTAGAGGAGGCGAGATCACTCATTTTTGCTTCCTTCACTAAAGAGGGGCGCAGATCTAAGTAGGAAAAATCACCTACGAAAGACTGCGGAAAGCCTCCGAAGTAGGAAGAAAAAGGGAGGAAGAACGGGGGGAGGAAGGGAGAAAGCCGCTAACTTCTGCACAAAAAGAGGGGTGCCAAGTCAAGTAGGGAAAGTCACCTACTTAAAAATGGCGGAAAGCCTCAGAATGCCAAAAGCTAGAAAGCCAGAGGAAGAAGGGAAGAAGGGGCAAGTTTCTACTAGGCCCTGGGGGGTCTATTTGTAGTTTTCTTAAAGGGGGGGAGGATTCCAAAATTTTATTAAATTCCCTGAAATTTTACAAATTTTTCGGAATTTTTTAGGATTTTTTCGGATTTTTAATCCCATGTGGGACCCGCACTTTAAAAAAAAATATAATATTTTTTAAAAAAAACCGCGCCCCGCGCGGTTCCGCGCGCTGACTCGCGCGGACGCGCCTGTTGGCGCGGGCGCCGCCGCGGGCGGGGCGGGCGGTGGCCGGCCGGCCGGCCGGCTGGCCGGCTCGGCCGCCTACGCGTTCCCGGGTTCCGATTTCGGGCCCGGACGGTCCAAATTCGACGTTTTTGGGGTCCCCGGATACGTTTTTCGACGTTCCGGACTCAATTTTGACACTTTCGGAGCTCAACGGGGCCTCTATGGTTGGGTTCGAGCAAACATTTATTTTTTGGAATGCAATTTTTTGCGATTCGGCCAATGTAAAATACCAGAACAAGTATTTTCAGACTCGTGGAACTTCAACGTCCGAAAATAGGGGGGCAACTGATATATCGTCAAAAAATCATCTTGATCGGGCACGAATCTCGACGAAAAACTCAAGTTGGAAACTTCAAAAATTATTTCGGAGACCATTTAAACTCCGATTTCAGCAAACTTATAGTCGAACTGAGCGTCTCGGAAATACGAATCCAACGACACCAAATTCAACTCAATCCGAGCCCAAGTGAGTCCAAATCAAGTACCCGAAGCGCTGTTGGAAGCATCAAACAGCTATTTGAGTTACCAAACGGTCTCTGATTTTGGCGAGCTTATAGTCGAATCGAGCGGCTCGACGAGACGAATCCAACGAGCCCAAGATCATAGAATTCTGATATCATTAAGACCTTCAAATGCTTGATAAATGGTTCACGATCAAGGGATTCAATATCGGCCGTTCATCCGGATCACTCCCTATTTGCCCCTGATCTCTCACATATTTACGGGCTATGCCATTCCAGAAAAACTATAAATAGCCCCTCATTTCTCTTAAGAGGGGACCCAAGCCAAGAAGAGAAGAAGAAGAGAAGAGAAGCCTAGGAGGGAACAGCTCCTCCTCGACCACCGCCGGAACTCCGCCGGAACACCGCCGGAACTCCACCGAAGCACCACCAGGCGCCCGAGGGACGCCAGAGCTCTGCCCGACACAGGAGCAACGTCGGAATTCTACCCGACGCCCGAGTGACGCCGGACTTCTTTCCAAGTGACGCCGGAATTCTGCTGGACATTCAAGTGACGTCGAAACTCTGCTTGTCCTTGTAACTGATACTCATTGTAATCTGATCATCCTGAATTTAAAGGACGAATCAGTCTCGTGTACTTCAAACAACACTAGTGGAACTCTTTCAACTAGGCGTGGCCCCGTGGTTTTTTTCCTTTCCAGGGTTTTCCACGTAAAAATCTTGGTGTTACTATTTCGATTCTGTTTGTGTGCTGGATATACGTACAATGCTGAGATGGAAAATTAAAATCTATCGCCGCGTATATTTGAGTCCGTAACAATGATAGTGAGCATTAGTGTTGGTGGCAGTGATGAGTGTCAGCCTTGGTGGTGACGATGAGCAATAACATTATTGTCAATGGGGGCTCAATGTTTCTGGTGATGACGGGCTTTAGTGTTGTTTATGATAATGTTCATCGGCGTTGTTGGGGATGTCGGGTTTTGGCATTGTTGGTGATGAAAAACATTTCTCTTGATGATGGCAATAGGTGTTTGCCTTGATGGCAACCATGGGCATCCACATTGTTAGTGATGGAGGGCATCAACATCGCTTATGTTGATAGGTGTCTTTGGTATTTTTTTTTATTCAATGGAATCTTTTTTGGCAATCTCCTTCTAACCACCAATGCCAGGCATCTTCCATAAAGTCATTTTTGATGTGGACACATATTGCTTATACTACTCTACAGGCTTATCTTACCTCTTTTATGTTATCTCCACTATCTTCCTAACTAACTATAGTACCAACGCACATGTTAATTTCTATAGGCTGCTTTACTATTTTTAGCAATTAGTTTTCTGACTAGGAAAATATATGCCTAGTAACCTGAGTGGGAGGATATATTGAAATCAATAGAAATTACTTTACCGTTATCTCTTCTTCTTTATTCCCTTTTGTTTCCTTTTGGTTCCCCTGCTGTTCCTGTTCCATTGCATTCCACAGCAAATTGGTATCAGAGCTGGATTGGGAGTATATGGCGAAAAGCAGTCGACCCCGCGCTCTTGACGAAGATCAGAGCGGAGATGCACCATGGATGGCAGAAGCTAGGATCGTCAAACACCTGGAGAAGCTTAAAGCCGAATTCCGCCGATTCTTCACAGAAATGCATAGGGACATGCAGAACCTTCGAACAGGCGGCATAGTTCCCCCTCCCCCAGTTGTTCCGGCAATCACACCGGAACGTCGGGATGAACCAATACCGAGATGGGTTGAACATCTGCCTAGAACGACTATACCTGATTACTCCGATTCGAAAATAGAAACCTTCCCCCAGCCGTAAGGAACTGTTTCTGATTCTACGGAAGATCAGCACCATTGGTATTACCAGAGGCAACATCATCATGTCGGAATGCCACGTAGACCCCAGGGAGATTTTAGAATGAAATTGGATATTCCATTCTTTAAGGGCAAACTGCACATCGAAGATTATCTAGACTGGGAAGGTGCAGTGGAGTCATTCTTCGATTATATGGACATACCCGAAGATACACAAGTCAAATATGTGGCCTGTTGGCTTCGTGGTGGCGCGAATGCTTGGTGGCAGCAGCTCATTCAATCTCGACAGCATGCAGGCAAGGGAAAGATTCGAAGCTGGGCACGGATGAGCAATTATTGAGAACTCAATTCCTGCCAATAGATTATGAGCAGTTACTATATATGAAGTATCAGCATTGTCAGCAGGGAGGCCGAAGTGTAAACGGTTATACGGTGGAATTTTATCGCCTTTGCGTGCGTAACAATCTCCATGAATCTAACAACTAGCTGGTAGCCCGCTATATTGGGGGCTTAAGGGAGGCTATCCAAGATCGACTTGAACTAAGCTCAGTATGGTCGCTGTCACAAGCTGTGAATTTTACCTTGAAAGTTGAACTTCAGTTAAATTGATTACCTCGCTGTATGGGAGGCAGAAGGACGCATTCAGATACAACCCCACATGAAATCCACCCTCAGTCACACACTGATGTGAAGCAGGGCTAGAAATTCACTCCAACTCTTGAACCACTTCTCCCAACACCTGAAGCAAGGGCGGCTAACAAGCTGAAAGCACATGTTAGGGACAATCCTTATGCCTGTCCAAACACCATCAAGTGTTTCTGTTTCCGATGCCTCCAACAGGGGCACAAATCCAATGAATGTCCAAATCGATAACAAGTACAGTTACTAGAGGGGGGAAAAAGAGGTCAACCAGACAGTCGGAGAAGGAGGTGATACTAATGATGATTTTGAGGAGGTAGAAGGAGAAGAGGGGGATCCAGTTATCTGTGTCCTACAGAAAATCCTTCTGGCACTGAGAAACAATCTCAATTCACAACAAAATGTTATTTTTAGAACCAAATGCACCATCAGTGGAAAGGTCTGTGACCTGTTGATTGATAATGGTTGCACGGAGAACATAATCTCTCGAGCAGTAGTTCAATCTCTACATCTTAAAACAACCAAGAACCCAAATCCTTACAAGATCAATTGGGTGAAGAAAGGTATGGAGATACCGGTCACTAACATGTGTCAGGTAAGCTTCTCCATTGGAAAACATTACACATGTGAGGTTTTGTGCGATGTGTTGGAGATGGACGTCTGCCATTTAATCTTAGGGTGACCATGGCAGTATGATAGCGGCATCATCTATGATGGGTGAACCAACAGTTATTCCTTAGAATGGAAGGGCCGAAAGCTTCGACTGTTACCAACCACTTTGACTAATGAAACTAGCCTTAGCTCCAACCGACTGGCTCTCTGCATTGTATCTGGAAAGTCTCTGTTGCAACATAGCCATGAGATGAACGCTTTGGTGGCCCTTGTGACAATTGATCCTAATCAAACAACTAACATGTCTGTCCAACCACCTGAACTACAGCAATTACTGTCTGATTTTGAGGATTTAATACCTGAAGAATTGCCCGTCGAACTTCCTCCTATACGCTCTATTCAACACCAGATTGATCTAATACCAGGTGCATCCTTAGCTAATTTGCCACATTATAAATTAAACCCACTTGAACTACACCAATTACAGAAAATTATTGAAGATCTACTGCAAAAACATCTTATACAACCTACTAGGAGCCCATGTGTCGTACCTGCTCTTCTAGTCTCAAAGAAAGATGGGTCATGGAGGATGTGCGTTGACAGCAAAGCAATCAACAAAAGCACCACAAAGTTCAGATTTTCGGTGCCGCGGCTAGAAGACATGTTGGATTACCTATCAGGAGCTAAAATCTTCTCAAAACTGGAGTTACATAGTGGCTATCACCAGATTTGGATACGCCATGGGGAGAAATGGAAGATGGCTTTTAAGATGCCCATTGGGTTATAGGAATGGAGGTTGATGCCATTCGGTCTATGTAATGCACCATCAACATTTATGCGATTAATAACTGACGTTCTAAGGCCCCTAATGAATAAATGTTGTGTGATCTATTTTGACGAAATTTTGGCCTTTAGTAAGGAAGCCACCGAGCATTAGCAACATTTAAAGACAGTATTGCAGTTCTTGCGTGCTCACAAGCTCTATTTGAACAGGTCGGAATGCGAATTTGCCACGCTGGCGATCCATTTTTTGGGGTTCATTATTTCGGCTGAAGGCATCAGTGTGGATGCTTGCAAAGTTACAGCTATTCGAGAATGGTCGTAGCCTCGTTCCGTCTCTGATATCCATAGCTTCCACAGCTTGGCCAACTTTTATCGATGATTTGTGCGTGGATTCAATGTTATCATAGCACCTTTGACAAATTGCCTGAAGAAGAGCGTTTTCAGCTAGGAGGCGGCACAACAACACAAATTTGAAACCATCAAAGGAGCATCATGCTCTGCACCTATTCTAGCGATGCCTGACTTCACCAAACCATTTAATGTTGACACTGATGCTTCTTCAATAGGAATTGGTGCGGTTTTGTATCAAGAGAACAGACCTATAGAATTTTATAGTGAAAAGTTAAGCTCAACCAAATAGAAATAGTCCATATATGAGCAGGAGCTATATGCGGTGGTTCGAGCCCTTAAACAATGGGAGCATTACTTACTCCATCAAGATTTTGTCCTATGTAGTGACCACCAAGCCTTACAATTCATCAATTCTCAAAAATATGTCAACCGAATGCACGCCCGATGGGTAGCCTACCTACAGAGATTTAGTTTTGTCCTTAAGCACAAATCAGGAAGCCAAAATAGGGTGGTTGATGCATTGAGTAGAAAATTTGCTCTCATTGTTAAACTACAAATTGAAGTTACCGGACTAAAATCTTTAAAGGATTTATACATCAGTGATGCAGACTTTATAGTTCCATGGGAACACTGTTTGACTGAAAAACACCTTATGGCATGGTTTCTTATTTAAAGGCAATGCCCTTTGTATCCCTGCATCATCGGTGCGACAGCAATTTCTTAAAGACATGCATTCAGGAGGCCTAGCAGCACACATTGGAAGGGATGAAACTCTGACTCAATTACAAGAATGTTTTTACTGGCCGTATTTGCGAAGAGATATTGGCAGGTTTGTTGAAAGATGTCCTGTGTGCCAAGTGTACAAGGGAGGCAGCCAAAACATGGGGTTGTATAAGTCGTTACCTGTCCCGATAACAATCTGGGAGGATTTGAGCATGGATTTTATATTAGGCTTGCCTCTCACAAAGAAAGGAGCTGATTTTATCATGGTTGTGGTTGACCAATTTTCGAAGATGGCACATTTTCTTGTTTGTAAAAAGACTTGCGATACACTAGGAGTGGCTAAATTATTCTTCAGGGAAATCATTTATCTCTATGGGTTGCCGCGCAGCATTACCTTGGATCGTGATGTCAAATTCATCGGCCACTTTTGGCATGAACTTTGGAAGCAATTAAAGACATATATCAAATTAAGCTCTGCTTACCATCTGCAAACCGATGGTGAAACAGAGGTTGTGAACTGCACCTTAGGAAACATGCTGCGATGTTTGGTATAGGATCACCCAAAGAGCTGGGATGAAGTACTTAGCCAGGCGGAGTTTGCGTATAACTTGATGGCCAACCGATCCACAGGTATGTGCCCCTTCTAAGTTATGTACCCTAAAACCCCTAATTACGCTGTGAATATAGCCATTTTACCCAAGTGCAACAATGTGGCTGCCCATGATATGACCGAGAACTTTAAACGGACATTGGAAGAGGTTCGCCATAAACTGGAAAAATCCAATGCAAGTTACAAATCCAAAGTTGTTGTACACCGTCGCTCTAAGATATTCCATCCTGGCGAATTGGTCATGGTGAGTTTACGTAAGGAGAGATTTCCCACTGATACTTACTCTAAACTTAGCCCACGGAAGATCGGACCGATCGTGATCAAGCATCGGGTGAACGATAATGCCTACACAGTGGAACTACCACCAGACATCCTCACACCATCCACCTTCAACGTAGCAGACATTTCAGCATACCACCTAGCCGACCCAACACAAACTCAACTCAGTTCGTTAGACACGAACTCTTCAGAGACAGGGGAGCACTGATGTGGACACATATTGCTTATACTACTCTGCAGGCTTATCTTACCTCTTTTATGTTATCTCCACTATCTTCCTAACTAACTATAGTACCAATGCACATGTTAATTTCTATAGGCTGCTTTACTGTTTTTAGCAATTAGTTTTCTGACTAGGAATATATATGCCTACTAACCTGAGTGGGAGGATATACTGAAATCAATAGAAATTACTTTACCGTTATCTCTTCTTCTTTATTCCCTTTTGTTTCCATTTGGTTCCCCTGTTGTTCCTGTTCCATTGCATTCCACAACAATTTTTAATAAGATCGGCACCATCTGTTGAACACAAGGTTGATGCTCATTATTATAAATAATGCCGGTGTTTATCATTGCTAACAACGCCAATGCTTGTTGTTGCCATAATGACTTACACATATTGTCATCAGTAAGGTTTATGTCGATCATCAACATCAATATCAATGCTCGTCATCACTAATAAGTCGATATGATGTCTACTAATGACACCAATATCGACACTCATCATCACAAACAATGCCAACCCACGTTGTTCCTAGCTTTTATGATGTAAATCATCATCATCATCACTCATGCTCACTGTCATGATCAGGACCAACGTTTGTCATTACTACCAAAGGCAAATGCCTATTTTATTGAACGCTAACCTCACCTCCTATAAAGAGAATGACGACACATATCATCGAAAAGTGCAAGAAATTCTTCATGGCATTTGATGGAAAAAAATAATAAGCTTAACAAAGCAAAATATAAGCGTGCATGATCATCAAGAGGCAATCAAATCATCATCCTCAAACTTTTGCTAATAGTTATATAATAAAAAAGAATGTTTAATAAATTATTAAATAACATCATATAAAATTATTATCATCAGACAACTGAAAGAGTAAAATGATAGTTCACATTATGTTTTCCATTTTTCTTGCCCCCATATTTTTCCTCTAAAAATTTCGAAGTATTTTAAAATGTAAAATGCTTGCTTTTTGACCTTAATAAACTCTCATTCTATAGAAAAAACTAATTTTATAAACTGTTTGTCCTCTATTCAAATTTAGCATATCATCAGCATAATCCCAAAAGTTTTGTTTGTTGAAATTCATAGATCTAGGTTTTGTTTGGGACAATTTTCTTACTATTTTTTAAAATAGTTTTTTAGTATAAAATTTTTTTAACTAAAAAAATTTATTACTTTAGAAAGCAGTTAATAAAGCTATCCCAAACGTAGCCCTATTCTCAATTTATAAAATATTTAATTGCTGGAAAGCGACACAGGTTCAAAAAACCAGAGAAAAATTACTCTCGAAAGCTTATTTCTACCTAACTGACTTTTCTATCCTTATCTTCATTTGACCCCTAACTTCTCTACCATTTTTTTTGCGATATGCTTATTAATTATTTATTCTTCTATGTGTTTTCTTGTGAGCTACAATTAAGTAAAGCTCCTTTCCTTATTGTGGCTTTATATTATTCTCTTTGCTTTATGATCAAGCCACCACTTGCACCCTTATAACTTCCTATAGATTATACATGAACCATCATTTCATTATTCTTTCCAACTATCATTTTGTGCTAAAAAACTATTTTAAGAAGCAGTAAGAAAGTCGTCCCAAACGAAGCCTTTGATAAGCTAATGGGAAAAAAAATCACCAAGGCATACTAATCATTAAAAACACTACAAGATTGATAAGTCTAAAATGCTTTTGCCATCAAATATGAGAACATTTATACTTGATTGACGCTTCTATGACATTTTTTTATTTTAATTGAAAGTGAGACACGAGTAATTACAATATATAACGTGAGTGTTGATTTCAAATAAAAAGTTAGTAATATATCTAATTTTGAAAGAATGTGACCCGTGAGAATCTAGCTCACAACTAAAATATGATTTCAAAGGTAGCACATGCTAGTAGCAATTTAAAAAATATTGTTAATTTTGTATTTGTAGTGGTTGAAATGACTGCTAAGACTACTGATGCATTAAACTTTAGCGGTTGTAAAATCGTTGCATAAGACGTTTGCAGCGGACAACGATTGTTAAGATCATGCAGCGGTATTAGAACTGATGTTGGCTTTTCTTGTAGCGATTCGCAAAAATTTTAAATGATCACCGCGAAATTTTTTTTTTTCCTATAATGTTTATAATATCTACACTAACAGCTTAAGCCCAGCTTTAGTTCCTTCAAAGCTTAAATAAATCATCTTCTTATTGTACATCCCACTAATGAAGGTATTTCACATGATAACCTTTTTTTTTTTTTTAATATACTCCATCACACCTCACAATCCACCTTAGTTCCTTAAATATGGCTTATGAAGGTACTTCACATGATATTTTTTTCCTTATATATTCCATGACACCTCACAATCCACCTTAGCTCCCTAAATGTAGCTTATAAGAATGGTGGATCCACCTTACATACAACACATAGATTCTCCACATGCTACATATAAGCCCCTTCCTCATCATCACCAAGATCATCTTGAATAACAATGATGGCTCACATACCTAATGATATATTGCTTAAGCATTTAATACTTAGTGGTTATTTGATTTATTGAAATATGAATGCAAAGTAAACGGAATATAGTATAAAATGAATATTATATATTTAAAATATTTAAAGTTGTTTGGATGAGTGGCAAAGTAATGCAAGAAATTACTATTTTTTTATTTGACTTGAAGTAAAATGAATGCAATTTAAAGTAAAATGATGGTGGTGGCTGGTGAAGGCGGTCGTGGTCGACTGTTTGTGGGAGGTCGATAGTGGCAGCTGACGGTGGGTGGTGACAATATAGTTGTCTTGTGCTGAGAAAGGAATTAATTCAGCCAAAACTGTTTGGTTTTACAATACATCGAAAATAAAGTAGAGAGTAGGAAAAAAAATTCAATAAAATTTTACACTACATTGATTTTTCAACAAATCAAATACCTAAAGTTTCTTTTACACTAATAATACATGATCTGAATTGAACAAAAATTTATTAGGGTTAGCTTTAATCTCAAGTATGAAATAAAATTTATTTTAAAATTAGGTTCACACTTAGAATGTATAGGTCAAATATGTGGGTGAGATTTGGCTGCTCGCCACTATAAATTCACGTAAACATGTGCATGTCACTAAGCATTAGATACATTCTAAGAAAGCATGGGGCCCTTTTTGCACTTGTAGAAATGGTACGTTGAGAGATTTGGTGATGTCAATTGTTGTTGTAGTGCTTCTCTTTTTGTGATAGAGGTTGTAACAAGAAAAGGTTATAACTATCATCTTTTTATTATATAAGGGGTTTCAAAACGGATTAATAAGTTGAGATTGGGTCTAATACTAAATTGACTCAATCTAAATTGAATCAACCTACATCCAATGAGTTTTCTAAAGGGAGAAAAAAGGTGGACTCGAATCCGGCCGACTAGCAATCCGGATGACGTGAACTTGACTTAATAACTCGTTTTGATTAAAATGAAAAATTTTGTCACTTATCAAATGTAGAGTTCAGATAAATTGATCAAAAATACGAAGAGCATACTAACAAGCAAAGGTTAAGACGAATCAACTCATTTATTAAACAAGTCAACCTAAATATAACTTTTTTCGGTTTGATTCAAATCAGGTTGTCGGATCGTGTCATTTATTGACTACTCTATTTGAATCATGAGAGCTATTATTATTATTATTATTATTATTATTATTATTATTATTATTATTATATTTAAAATATATGATAGTTTCGAAATGTTAAAAGGGTGTGGTCCCTGTGACAGCTTTGCTTGAGAGAGAGGATTCCTTCATGAACATTCTTCTTTATTTCAATTAGGTATGTTTGTCGTGGTCAATTAATGAATGACATAGCCAGTTTACGTTAACCATTCGCTACTTTTGTTTTGCTTTTCTTTTTATGGGAAAAAATTCAAAAATAAAGAAGATCGTATATTTTTCGGGGAGTTTTTTTTTTTGTATAAACAAATAGGCAAAAATAATTATAATATTTATCAACTTTTGCTGGAGGAGAATGGAGAATCCTTGTTCAGAATTTAGAGGAAAAGAAAAGGAAGCATCTGTGTCTGCCACTCTTCAAAGTAACGGTAGCAAAGATCTTCAAAGTTCAAATTTTCATGGCGGGCAACTAAGAATGAAGGACAGTTTTTTTAATGAAAATATTCCTATCAGGAGTTCTAGCTACTTGTCCAGTACTACGGCGCTTGCTCGTTACATTTTTTTTTAATTTCCACGTACCATAGTAATAGAAAATAATCATGAGCAAATACACAATATTTGTCATGCACCTTTCGGTGGGAATCCAATGCCACTAATTAAGTTATATGATGATGTATCAAAAGCCATAGAGCTGTTTTGATGCGAAGCATTTTAGTTATAGTATTTTTTAGAATTAATAGATCTAATTTATTATATGTTTTTAGAATGTTTTAGAGATTTCTCTTGCTAGGTTATAAGTATAACAACTGCAAGGAAGAAAAAGATAGAATGTATTTTTGGAATTTAACAGATTAGACTGTTTTTGGTGTTCTTGCTCTTAAGAGCTGTTTGCTTTGTTGTTTCTTTAGTGATCTCCCAACATCATGCTTACTCGTGCATGGAGTTCTATAGAAGTAGCTCCTTTAAGGGTTGTTTTGCTTTATTTACTTGTGCGTGGAGTTCTACAACATTAACTCCTTTACGCATTGTTTTGCTTTAGGAGTAATAGATGCTTATTCACCCATATTTACCTGTTTTGCTTCAGACTCATGTTCCTTTTACACACACACGTGTGTGTGTATATATATATATATATATTAATTTTGATTATTTTTTCTTCTTTAATATAGGGGATGCCCACTCTTAGTATCTTTTATTATAGTAAAATGAAATCAATATCCAATCCAAAAGATAAAAAATCACAAAGTCTAGAAGTCTCCCTTTAGGTAGGAGGGATATTTGTAGTGCAAGAGTTGGTTATATGTGGTAGACATTGGCATATTTCAGCTGTTTTGATATCAAAATTTCCTATGAAATTATTTTATGTCTTAATTATACTTTTTAAGAAAAAAAAACAAATTTAAGCTTCCTTTAGAACAACTTTCATATTGCTTTATGAATAATTTTTTTAGTATAAAATTTCTAATTCAAAAAAAATTGTATTAAAAAACTGCTTCATAAAGTAGCAAGAAAATTGTCTCGAATACAACTTTAATAGTTCACAATACATTATGATATTGCACGAGCTATAAAACTTCATTTACACATGATAATATATAAAGATTGGTCATATTATAATAAAATCTACAAAATCTATTTAGTTAATATACATGAAAAACCTAAATAGATTGTGCATGGCAAATCATAAATAATGCTCTTGCAAAAAGAAAAAATATATAATAGAGTGTTTTATGATAAATACTATTATTATTTTTTAATTATTGGTATACAATTATGTCCATGAGGAGTGATGGGCCACATGGTAGTTAAGATAGCTTTAGTTCTTTAAGGATGGAAAGACACTTCATGATGATGGGGTGCTTCATAAAATATGTGACTTCCTTTGTAATCTTCTTATATGTATCTTTTCTTGTAGCCTCATATAAGTTGATTAAGCCAAAATAATTGTACTCATAAATCAAATCAAAATTCTCTTATAATTAAAAATATTTATAAGCCTAATATTAAGGTTTTATTTTGGGACCGTCTTATTACTTTTTAAAGCAGTTTTTTAGTACAAAAATTTTTTGAATTAAAAATTTTTATACTATAAAATTGTTTTAGAAAGTAGTAAGAAAGTCATCTCAAACGAAATCGTAAGTGTTGATTATGATTTCTCAAAAAAAAAAAAATCTATTAAGATATTTGAGATTGTGAGCTCAATTTTATTTTTTATATGAATTTATTTGAGGCTTTGATATTACTGAGAAGAAAATCAGTGGGGTTGAGCTGTCTACATCTTTCATCTTAGATAAACATAAATATTTTGGCTTTTAGGTTAGGATTACTTCTTAGATATTGATGATGGTGGCAGTACAACGGTATTTTTGAGTTGACTTTTAATGAGTTGAAATTTCAATTAACTTAATTAGGAGCTAATCATCAATAAAAATTACAAATAAAAATACTATTTATTAGAAAATCTGAAATTTCTCTTCTCAGAAAATTTGGATGAAAATGGATCGATCGCTTACCGCATGCCGTCAAAGTTGCCATCCATCGACACCGTAGCTGCCTCACCACCATCTGCTCGTCACCGGCCGCTTGCCACTACTTGTTGCTCATACTTGGCCACCGTTGCTTGATGCTTGCTATCACCACTGACCTCTGCTTGACACCTTCACCTGTTGTGCCCACTAGCCTTCATCGATGTTAACTTTACACTGCATTTATTTTATTTTAAATAAAAAATACATACATTAAATATTTTAAATATACTATATTCATTATACATAGTAATTTATTTTATTCTGTCAATCAACTACCTCTAATTAGCCAAATGATGGCTAAATTCTAAGACTGATTAATAATTAACTATGATTTAATTATTAATATTATTGAAACTTTATTAGTATTAGTTTATGATGGTTAAGAATATGATAGCTAATTAGTTAATTATTAACATTGATCAGTACCGAACGTTTTGCTAAGGTTAATTAATAATTAATTTAAAATTTCAAATTTAGCTATGATTTGACCGATATTAAAAAAAGATGGAGGTAGACCTAAAAAATATGATTAGAAAATATTAGAAAGGACCATTTTATTAGATTTAAATATCAATTAATTTGACTCTTAAAAGAATATAATAAAAAAAAAATTCATGTATCTTGATGATGTTGTTATTGTTGTTGTTCAATTAAGAACATTAATATTTTACATATTAATTGCAAAGCCTATGATAATTAAGCATACATTAATTACAATTTTGCACATACAAATACACACTTAAATATATTATTTTCTTAGTTAAGAATAAAAATGAAACCAACGAAGAAATTAAAAAATAAAATAAAATAAACTTTATTTTTTTCTTTTTGGAAAAGCTAATTATCGTATAAAATCGTAATTGCAAAGAAAATAATTTTAATAAAATAAAAATAAATCAAAACTTTTCTGTCGCTGGGGAAAAGCTAATTACCGTATGATCTCTTAATTGAAAACGAAAATATTCCTAAACATTAAATAATAAAATTAAAATTAGGGGTGTTGCGAGAATCGAACTCGCGACCTCTCGCACCCGAAGCGAGAATCATACCACTAGACCAAACACCCAACGCTCTAATTGTTTGACATTGTATAGTTTTATTATAAGAATAAATGGACTAATTAAGCTGCTCTCTTAGACTGTTTTTATTGTAATAATGCACATTTATTGTCAATAACGTAATATGATGCATTCATTTGCAAAATATATAGCTACAAATATAACTAAATTGTTTATAATACTAATTATGTCAGAGAAATAGTTATTATCACAAGTAATTAGAGTTAACCATAGTAATAAAAAGAAAAGAAGGTAGAGACTTAGGTTTCGTTTGGGACGGTTTTTTTATTACTTCTTAAAATAGAGTTTTAGCACAAAAATTTTAATTTTTGTGCTAAAACTCCGTTTTATTACTTTTTTAAAAAAGAACTTTCTAGTGCAAATATTTCTTGTCCAAGAAATTTTGTACTAGAAAATTGTGTTAGAAATTAATAATAAAGCTGTCCCAAATGAAACCTTAGGGTACATTTAGAACGGCTGCAACTTTTTATAAAAGTGATTGTAAAACTGTTGCGAATAAAGTCATTTTTTTTAAAGCTCCTGCAGGAAATAGTTTCCTAGCTTAATTTTTTTTTTTTTTTTGAAAACAGTAAAAACTCGATGGTCAAATAAAAATTATAATTGCTGAAATAAAATTGATAAAAAATTATCCTAAACAAAATTTCAAATAATTGAGAGCCTTCGCCTGCCTTTGCCTTAATATTTTTTGAGGCTATTGTCATTATAGAGAGATTAGGATATTCAAAGATTAATATCGATGATTCAAAGTGTCACAGAATGCCTATGAAGGCTTTGCAAGTTCAATGGGCCAATTTAGGAGGCCGAATGGGCCGGCCAAAATATCCAATGGGCCATGGAGCATAATTTTGGCTTCTTTCTTTTTTTTTAATCTAATAAAATTCCTATTAGTTTGGTGCTCCTAAAGAGATCAAATTTTGAAATCAAAGCTTTCCAAATGGTTTTGCAAATTTTTTTTAGAATTTTAAAATTTTTATGAAATTTTAGAATTCTTTGCTACAATTTTTTGCACTTCTAAATTGTTTATCTAGCTTTTAAACACTTTAGGTATATTATATAATCATAAGTGAGTGTGAGGATAACTTTTAAATTATAAAAAAAATGAAAAAGAATATATAATTTTTGTCTATTTAGATTATTTCAGAGTAAATATAGGAGATATTTGTTTCCTAAGAGCTGTGTATCGAAAATATATTTGAGTTGTTTGGTTGAGTATACTATAAATACATGAGTTTATTTTATTTTTGTGTAGGTTTAAATAAATAAATACATAATAAAATAATATTGCATTTGGAATAATAATTGATCAGATATAACTGATGGTGATCAGTGATAGCAGTGGCTAATTAACAATGGTGTTAGGCATTGGCCAATATATTTTTACATAAGTTATGTTTAAGGAATTAACTTATATTTGGTGAATTCTAAATGCATTGAAAATGAACTAGCGAGTGAATTCTTGATTCATTCCAAAAATATTTTGCATTTGAAACACGGTCATCCAAATGATCAAACTTTTTAGATTTCTCAATTTACTTTACATTACACCCAAAACATTGCAGACTAAACATCCTTACAGTATAGATAAACACTTTAATATCGTAGGAAGAGGCTTTCTTTTCTCCAAAATTTCTAATTTTTTTTTTCTCACTAGCTATTATTTGATCATAATAATTAAGGCATGGATCATCAATATATATCATTAAGAAGCTTTCAAGGTTAGAGCAGAGATAAAGATTTGTTGCGGGCTAGAATATTCGTGATGGTGAAGTGAGTAAATTTCTCGTCTTAGCGAAGCACAGATATCTATCACATAAACATGTAATTTGAGAGAGAGAGAGAGAGAGAGAGAGAGAGAGAGAGAGACGTAAACCAACATATCTTTTTTACGTGGAAAACCCGAAGAGGGAAAAACTACAAGGCCTCGCCCAGGTGAAAAGATCCACCAAATTTAAGCGAAGTACATAGGTTGATCCATCCCTTGACTTAGAGGTGGCAAAATTACAATAGTATTGAGAGTTGGACAGAAATTCGATGGCGGTAGAGCAGAAGTATGGCGGCAGTCGGGCGGAAGTCTGACAATGTTCGGGGTGAAGTCCAGCGGAAGGGCGATGATCCGACAGTAGTTGGTAACTGAGTGGTGGTCTAGCAATGGTTGGGTGAAAGTCCGGCTGCGGTTAGCGACTGGACGCTGGTCCGAAGATGGTAGAATAGGAGTCCGGCGGGGGTCAGCGACCTGGTGGAAGTCCGGATACAGTGGTTGTCGGGCAGTGGTCCAAGCATGGTCGGGCGGCGATTGGCTACCGAGTGGAAGTCTGGCGACCATTGGCGGCCAAGCGGTGGTTTGATGAGGGTTAGGCGAAAGTTCGGCAGCTGTTGGCGGCCGGGTGGAAGTCCAGCTATGGTCGACGACCTGGTGAAAGTCCGACGACAGTCGGCGGCCGAGCGGTGGTCCGACGATGGTCAAGTGGAAGTCCAGCGGTGGTGCTGGAGCTCTTGAAGCCTCAGAGTTTTCTCAAATCTCGAGCCAAATGTTCTCTTCATGTAAACAGTGGAGGTCTATTTATAGATTTTTGTGAGTAGTACACGTCGTAAATATGGAGAAAATCCAGGGCAAGTTTGGAGTGATCTATCGGATGAACTATATTGATTTCCCCAATCATAGAGCTTTTTTTTCAAATATTTAAGTTCCTTATGATGTCAGAATTAAGCGATCTTGGGTTCATTAGATTCTAATTGCCGAGCCGCTCGATTCGACTTTTAACATGCCATATTTAGAGATCATTTGGTCATTCAATTAATGCTTTGAACCTTCCAGATACGCGTCGGTCCTTTGATTTGGGACCATTTGGGCTCGGATCAGACCGATTTCGATGTCGTTGCGTTCGCTTCCTTGAGGTGTTCAATTTAATTAACTAAGGTCCTTCCGACCACTTTTATCAGACTACAGTCTTTCTGACCTCCAACGTCTGTCAACTATGGTCCTTCTGACCTCCGTCGCCCAACCAACTAAGGTCCTCCAGACCTCTATCATCTGACTACGATCTTTCTGACCTCTAATGCCTGCCGACTACGGTCCTCCTGACCTCCATCGCCTGCCAACTAAGGGCCTTCCGACCTCCAACACCGATCAATTATGATCTTTCCGACCCCCGTCGCCTGCCGACTATGGTCCTTCCGACCTCCAACGCCCGTCGGCTTTGCTCTTTCCTCCGTCGTCTGTCGACTACGGTCCTCCCGACCTCTGTCGCTTGCCGACTACAGTCCTCCCGACCTCCGTCGTCTGCCAACCATGGTCCTTCCGACCAAACAAACATGTCTACATTGATTACTGTAATTTCCACCATTTAATGCACTATATATGATGTATATTTGTTACATCAAGCCAAGGCCTTCTCCCGAGGAAGGGCCTTATTTGTAATCGATTGCAAACACTAGTGGATTCATTCAAACTGGGCTAGGCCCCGTGGTTTTTTTTCCCTTTTCAGGGATTTCCACGTAAAAAATTCTGGTGTCTCAAATGAATGCAACACCCTCTCTCTTATTTGATTGCGTACTGGATCTTCGTATAATGCTAAGACGTTAAGCTTTATATTTCTCTACCGTCGCGAATACTTCAGGACGCAACACAAACGATCAAACTCTTTAGATTTCTCAATTTACTTTACATTACACCCAAAACATTGTAGACTAAACATCCTTACAGTATAGATAAACACTTTAATATTGTAGGAAAAGGCTTGCTTTTCTCCAAAATTTCTAATTTTTTTCTCAATATCTATTATTTGATCATAATAATTAAGGTATGGATCATCAATATATATCATTAAGAAGCTTTCAAGATTAGAGCAGAGATAAAGATTTGTTGCGGGCTAGAATATTCATGATGGTAAAGTGAGTAAATTTCTCGTCTTAGTGATGCACGGATATCCAGCACACAAACGTGTAATTTGAGAGAGAGAGAGAGAGAGAGAGAGAGAGAGAGCAGTAAACCACCATATCTTTTTTACGTGAAAAATTCGAAGAGGGAAAAACTACAGGGCCTCGCATAGGTGAAAAGATCCACTAGATTTAAGCGAAGTACAAAGGTTCATCCATCCCTTGACTTAGAGGTGGCGAAATTACAATAGTATTGAGAGTTTGACGGAAATTCGATGGTGGTAGGGTAGAAGTCTGGAGGCAGTCGGGCGGAAGTCTGACAATGTTCGGGGAGAAGTCAAGCGGAAGGGCGGTGATCCGACATGAGTTGGCAACCGGGTGGTGGTCCGGCAATGGTTGGGTGAAAGTCCGGCTGTGGTCAGCTACTGGACGTTGGTCCGACGATGGTCAAATAGGAGTCTGGCAGAGGTCAGCGACTTGGTGGAAGTCTGGATGCGGTGGTAGCCAGGCAGTGGTCCGAGCATGGTCGGGCAGCGATTGGCTACCGAGTGGAAGTCTGGCGGCCGAGCAGTGGTTTGATGAGGGTCAGGCGAAAGTTCGGCAACTGTTGGTGGCCGGGTGGAAGTCCAGCTATGGTCGGCGGCCTGGTGGAAGTCCAACGACAGTCGACGGCCGAGCGGTGGTCCGACTATGGTCGGGTGGAAGTTCGCCGGTGGTGTTGGAGCTCTTGAAGCATCAGAGTTCTCTCAGGTCGGGTGGAAGTTCGGCGGTGGCGAAAGGTTCTCTTCATGTAAAGAGTGGGGTTTATTTATAAATTTTTGTGAGTAGTACACGTCGTAAATATGGAGAAGATCCAATTTCGGTGTCGTTGGGTTCGCTTCCTTGAGATGTTCAATTTGATTATAAGTTTGTTGAAATCAGAGTTCCGATGATCCCAAATTTAATTTCAAAATTTTTTAACATTAATATGCTTCAAGATTCGTGCCCGATAAAGATAGTGTTTTATTTTTTATTTATGCATCAAGATTCAAGTTATGGACAAATGTTTCTTGCTTTTGTTGCATGCAAAAGGTTCGAAGACCTTATTATGATTTAGGAAGAAGGTGTAAGCAGCTCTAAAAAAATAGTCCAAAAATTTTCTTATAAAGAAATTTAAATTGTTCTTTTCCAGAGGTTGATTGATATAATTATAAGTTTATCCTTTTATATCAAAGTTTTAGAGTTTTGTTCTTAAGTCTACTGTTCAACAATTTCATAAATCAATTTAGTTATGATGAATGTGTTCAATGTTTCATGTGCTCATATTATAGCGTACTAAATATTTATATTTTTGGCTCAACGTTTCTATATATTTTTTTTTATCTTAGCAAATTAATATTGTGGACAAAATTATTGTCAAATAAAAAATGAATGATATCTCTCATTTAATCATAAAAAAATATAATAAATAAGATATTAAAAGTATGTTCCGATCAAGTGCAATTCTTTGTCCTCTTTATTGTACTATCGATTCATGAAACGGATTGACTGCTAAGGCAATCAACTTAATCTACAAGAGAAAATAATATTTTAACTGAGAAGTGCTCGCCACTGCACACAGTAGCAGTCATTGTCAACAGCATGAACTAAGGATTATAAATGAAGGACAAAGTGAAACACAGTTCATCTTGATCTGTTAATTGAGAGTTTTGATCATTATTTAAGAGGTCATAAGTTTAAAGTTTACGTATCTGATGTGCGTGTGAATTTATTTTAAATGGCTCAAAAGTCTCCCTCTACAAATTTAAAATAAAGGACAGAGTGGCTATGCGGCTCAATTTGATCTGTTAGTTGGAACTTAGGCTATCAACTAAGACATATTGAATTTGATGCTTTCATTAAAATATAAAATATAATATTTTTTTCTTAGGTGTGTCTTAAAATAAATAAATAAATAAATATTATTTTTGATTGATTTTATACGCATACATTTACTGTTGAATAAACAAAAAAATATATAGATCAAAATTTATAATATATTCTTGTTCTGTGATCTCCCAATTATCTCTCCTATTATTATAATTTAAACACAAATACGTGGCCAAGCAATTAATTAAAAAAAAATAAAAATTAACTGCCTTCACAACATGTTCATAAGTAGTACGTGAACGGTTCATCGTATATGTATTAATCCACTCCGTACGTCTGATCAGAAATTGTAAATTTAAGTAAAATTCTCTTGAATTGTTTGGGACAGCAGGCCGTGTAAATTAAGCTTAGTAATCGCTCAATCTAACCTTCAGAATCTTATAAATAGAGTACCTGCTCCAACTTAACCTCTCAACCATCCTTCTAAGCATTTCTCCTGCTTTGAAGGAGGATAGGTTCAAGTTTCAATACTCCAGAGCAAAATCAACCATGCAGTTGATGACAAAGTTAGCCAAGAAAGTAGTGTGGCTTGGTGGCCTCAAAGCACTGTGCCAGAAGCCTCGCCGCCGGCTTCTTGGGTATCAGAAATTGCAGTTTTCTTCTCCGGCGCTGTCGACGCGGGCGCCGGCGGGGTATTTTCCTGTCTATGTTGGGGAAGAGAGAGAGAGATTTGTGATTCCGACGACATTTCTGTCGCATCCATTGTTCAGTATGTTGCTGGAGAAAGCTTATCAGGAATATGGATTCAGGCAGAGTAATGGGTTGATGCTTCCTTGTAATGTTTCTGTTTTCATGCATGTGGTGTCTGCTGTTGAGAAGTATCATGGTCAGTTTGATTTCGAGAAGATCACAGGGAAATATTTCTGAATTATCAAGATGTTGTCTGCAGGATGTATATGAACAGAGGTTACATGTTGTTAATATACTATTATTGCATCTGTGTAGTGATGCATAATATAAAGAATAGTTGTTAGATAAGAAAGTCGGGGTTTTGTAAATTCTGTGATGTTGAAAGATATATATACAGAATGTTTGGTGATGTTACAGTTGATGGACCCAATAAATTAAAATTCGATGCTTATACTGAAGATATAGTCAAAGTTACAAGAAATTATTATGTGCGGAGTTCGGACGGGAAGAATCGTCGTTCGGACATGTGAGTGTACACAGTGTGTATCAATTTTTTGTACACAGTGTGTATCAATTTTTTGTACACAGTATGTACACTTACAATCCGGACGGTTCTTCCCGTCCGAACTCCGCACAGAATAATTTCTCCAAAGTTACACTGCTGTTCTGGTTGTAACTGATCGTTTAATCCATCACCAATTAACTTGTCATTGTATCATCCTTTACAAAGCAATCAGATATTGTATTTTTAGACATCTTGAATGTTCTATTAAGGTTATGGAGTTGTATTGTATCACAGATCAGCTGCTTTAGTTGGTTGTTACTGTGGAACTATTGCCAAATGGTTTTATTCTTCATTTCTGTGTTGTTATTTTTTTTTTTGATATAAGATTGGTTAAATATCAAAAAGGAACACAGCATAAATAATAAATCACATAACAAACAACATAACTGGATAATTTTCCAGCGGATTTTCAATGGATCGTAATGAGAAACTTCCGACAAATTTTTCTGCGAATTTGTGAAGAAATATTTTTGGCAGATTGTCCGACAGCTTTTCCGACTGATTTTAAAAATTTCTGAAAAAATCATATATTTGTATTTTAAAAAGAAGAATTAACTAATTAATTTTTTGAAATAAGTTAATAATGTTAACTAATTTAAATTAACTTTTAAATATTTAAGAAAAATGATTATATATTAATATTATCATTTATTTATTTTATTAATTTAATATTTTATTTTAATTAAATAGTAATTTGAATAATTTAATTTATTAGTTATTAATTTAATAATATATTTTTATTAATTATTACTTTAATAAATTATTTTAATTAATTTTTTATTTTTAATATTTTATTTGTTTTAATAATTAATTTGTAAATTAATTATTAATTTTAATTTTCATTTAACTCTAGTTTAAATATAATAGGGTAACAGTTTAAATTTTAAACTCATTTTTTTTTACAGTAGTGGTTATGTGTTGAAAATTTTTCAAGGGAGCAGAGTTCGAATTTCAGTCACAACCGAGCACGAGCAACGGTGTGGGGCTGGCGGGCAGGTAGAGCAGGCTAGGGCAGGGTGAGCGGTTAGCGGGCTAACGTCACAAGCGTGGCTTGCGGGCTGTCGAGTTTAAGGCTTCATTTGGGACAGTTTTATTACAGCTTTCTAGTTCAAAATTTTCTAGTTTAAAAATTTTTTGTTTTAAAAAGTTATTTTAGAGAGTAGTAAGAAAATTGTCTCAAATAAATCTTAAGTCTCTTTGATTATAACTACATTGCAATTCTTCATATTAGAGAACAACCTTAAATCTTAAATATTGTATGTTGCCCATAAATTAAAAACCATAGACTCAATCCCAAACAAAAGCAATAAAAATTGTCAGTTGAGATATAAAGCATAAATTAAAAACCATAGATACATATGTATAGATAAAAGAAAATTTAACATAATATAATCTGCAGATTCAGCGCTTCAATTCTGCTGTTGGATTTGTTTCAGTTGTTTTATTTATTTATTTATTTATTTTTTTCATGTTTGAATCGCAGACGGCCTTTTCTATCTTGAGTACTATGATCCTCTTACAAGAAGGTCTACCATTAGATGTGTATGCATATGATAAAAGTTTTGGCAGATCTATAGATCAATTAAGGCTATCAAGATCAAACACACTCCTTGCATGACTCCCCTATTTTTTCATTTGAAATATTCTGCTCATAACAAATCACCTTTTCTTCTCTTTTATTGTCGACAAAGCATATTTGTTTGTATCATTATCTGTCGCACCAGCTTAAATATATCCAGTGGGATAGGCGCCATTGGTGGCTTGGATGCAAGCTTACGCATGTTAGCATTTGCCCATCATTCTATGATGTAATTGTTGGGGATGGAAGTTGTTGCGGGCTAGAATATACGCGGTGATAGAGATTGAATTTTACGTCTTAGTGTTGCACGAATATCCAGCTCACACACAGAGAACACAAGATTTTTACGTGGAAAACCCTGGAAAAGGGAAAAACCACGGGGTCTGGCCTAGTTAAAATGATTCCACTAGAATTTGAGTAGATTACAGGGGGCTGACTCGCCTCCAAGGGCGATCAGATTACAAGTGTCAACTGTAGGGTTAAAGTCGGGGGTATGTGAAAGTCCGATATCGCACTAGCGGAACTTTAGGGTCACCCGATGATCTGACAGAATTTTGGGCCCTAGGTGGTGGTCCGGTAGGAGTGCGGGCCTCAGGTGGTTGTCCAACGGAGCTCAGGGCGTCAGGCGGTGGTCCGGCGGAGCTCAGGGCGTCAGACGGTGGTCCGGCAGAGTTGAGGACGTCAGGCGGTGGTCCGGCGGAGCTCAGGGCATCAAGCGGTGGTCCGACGGAGTTGAGGACGTATGTGGTGGTCCGGCGGAGTTGAGGATGTCAGGCGGTGGTCCGGCAGAGTTGAGGATGTCAGGCGGTGGTCCGGCGGAGCTCAGGGCGTCAGGCGGTAGTCCGGTGGAGTTGAGGACGTCAGGTGGTGGTCCAGCGGAGTTGAGGATGTCAGACAGTTGTCTGGCGGAGCTCAGGGCATCAGGTGGTGGTCCGGCGGAGTTGAGAACGTCAGGCAGTGGTCCGGCGGAGCTCAGGGCATCAGACGGTGGTCCAGCGGAGTTGAGAATGTCAGCGATGGTCCGGCGGAGCTCAGGGAGTCAGGCAGTGGTCTGGCGGAGTTGAGGACGTCATGCAGTGGTCCGACGGAGCTGAGGGTGTCAGGCGGTGGTCCGACGGAGTTGAGGAAGTCAGGTGGTGGTTCGGCGGAGCTCAGGGCGTCAGGCGGTGGTCCGGAGGAGTTGAGGACATCAGGTGGTGGTCCGGTGGAGCTTAAGGCGTTAGGTGATGGTCCGGCGGAGTTGAGGACGTCAGGTAGTATCCGGTGGAGCTCAGAGCATCAAGCTGTGGTCCAATGGAACTCCGGCGTCAGATGGTGGTCCGGCGGAGTTGAGGACGTCAGGTAGTATCCGGTGGAGCTCAGAGCATCAAGCGGTGGTCCAATGGAACTCCGACGTCAGATGGTGGTCCGGCGGTGGTCGAGGAGGAGCAAGGGAGGCAAGAGCGATCTCCGATCTCTCTCTTTTCTCCTTAGGATTAGGTGCCCTTTTCAAGAGGAGAGGGGGCTCTATTTATAGATTTGTGGGAGTGGCATGGCCCGTAAATAAGAGGAAGATCAAGGGTAGTTAGGGAGTGGTTTGAATGGACGGCCGATGTTGAGTCCCTTGATCGTGGACCATTTGCTGGACATTTGAAGGTTTTAGAGATATCAAATTTTTGCGATCTTAGGCTCGTTGGATTTGTTTCGTCGAGATGCTCAATTCGACTATAAGCATGTCACATTTGGAGACCGTTTGATAATACAAATTATGGTTTGAACCTTCCAATAGTGGTTCAGACCCTTGATTTGGACTCATTTGGGCTCAGATTGGGTTGAATTTGGTCTCGTTGGGTTCATATTTCCGAGACATTCAGTTTGACTATAAGTTTGCTGAAATTGGAGTTCATATGACCCCAATTTTAATTTCGGAAGCTTCCAACTCCATTTTGCCTCCAGATTTGTGCCCGATCAAGATAATTTTTCGAGGATGTATCAGAAGTAAACAACACGACGAACCAAACAAGAAAGTAAAAGCAGCGGGAATTAAAAGGACACCAGGATTTTACGTGGGAAAATACAAAATCGAGAAAAAATCACGAAGCCATACCACACCAAGAAATTCACTATGAAAATTGGGAGAAATAAGTACATATCTCTCTTCTCTCACACTCTCTCTTTGCTTCTCTTCTCTCTAGCTAGTACCATTCTAACACTCTAAACAAAAGAGAAAGACAAATTGACTTGAGGTTCGACGCAACATTACAGCCTGATTGATCAACAAAATCAGATTTCACACAGTACTAACAATCAGTTTAACTGAAAAAATTATTATGAGTATTGTTGCGGACTCAAATATACGCGGCGATAGAGTTTAATATTTCCGTCTCAGCGTTGTACGTATATTCAGCACACAAACAGAATCGAAATAGTAACACCAGGATTTTTACGTGGAAAACCCTGGAAAGGGAAAAAACCACGGGGCCACGCCCAGTTGAAAGAGTTCCACTAGTGTCGTTTGAAGTACACGAGGCTGATCCGTCCTTTAAATTCAGGACGATCAGATTACAATGAGTATCAGTTACAATGACAAGCAGAGTTCCGACGTCACTTGAGTGTCCGGCAGAATTCCGGCGTCACTTGGAAAGAAGTCCGGCGTCACTCGGGCGTCGGGTAGAATTCCAGCGTCACTTGGAAAGAAGTCCGGCGTCACTCGGGCGTCGGGTAGAATTCCGGCGTCGGGCAGAATTCCGACGTTACTCCCGTGTCGGGCAGAGCTCCGGCGTCCCTCGGGCGCCTGGTGGTGCTTCGCTGGTGTTCCGGCGGTGTTCCGGCGGAGTTCCGGCGGAGTTCCGGCGGTGGTCGAGGAGGAGTTATTCCCTCCTAGACTTCTCTTCTCTTCTTCTTCTCTTCCTTCTCTTCTTGGCTTGGGTCCCCTCTTAAGAGAAATGAGGGGCTATTTATAGTTTTTCTGGAGTGGCATAGCCCGTAAATATGTGAGGGATCAAGGGCAAATAAGGAGTGATCCGGATGAACGGTCGATATTGAATCCCTTGATCGTGAGCCGTTTATCAAGAATTTGAAGGTCTTAATGATATCAGAATTCTGCGATCTTGGGCTCGTTGGATTCGTCTCGTCGAGCCGCTCGATTCGAGTATAAGCTCGTCAAAATCGGAGACCGTTTGGTAACTCAAATTGCTGTTTGATGCTTCCAACAGCACTTCGGGTACTTGATTTGGACTCGTTTGGGCTCGGATTGAGTCGAATTTGGTGTTGTTGGATTCGTATTTCCGAGACGCTCAGTTCGACTATAAGCTTGCTGAAATCGGAGTTTAAATAGTCTCCGAATTAATTTTTGAAGTTTCCAACTTGAATTTTTCCTCGAGATTCGTGCCCAATCAAGATAATTTTCTGATGACGTATCAGTTGCCCCCCTATTTTTGGACGTCAAAGCTCCAGGAGTCCAAAAATATATGTGTCGGCTTTTCACTTTGGCAAAATTGCAAAAATTTGCGTTCCAAAAATTACACGTTTGCTCGAACTTGATCATAGAGGCCCCGTTGAGCTCCGAAAATGTCAAAATTGAGTCCGGAACGTCGAAAAACGTGTCCGGGGACCCCAAAAACGTCAAATTTGGACCGTCCGGGCCCGAAATTGGAGCCCGGGAACGCGTAGGCGGCCGAACCAGCCGGCCGGCCGGCCGGCCGCCGCCGGCGGCGGCGCCCGCGCCAGCGGGCGCGTCTGCCCGCTGAACCGCGCGGAACCGCGCGGTTATAACCGCGCGGGGCGCGGTTACATTTTAAAAAAAAAATTTTTTTTTTTTTTAATTTGCGGGTCCCACACGAGATTAAAAATCCGAAAAAATCCGGAAAAATCCCAAAAAATTCCGAAAATTTTGAAAAATTTCAGGAAATTTAATAGAATTTTGGAATCCTCCCCCCCTTAAAGAAAACTATAAATAGACCCCCCAGGGCCTAGTAGAAACTCGCCCCTTCTTCCTTTCTCCCTCTGGCTTTTGGCATTTTGAGGCTTTCCGCCGTTTTTGAGTAGGTGACTTTCCCTACTTAACTCGGCGCCCCTCCCTTTGCGCAGAAGTTAGAGTATTCCTCTCTTCTCCCCTCTAGTTTTTGGCATTTTGAGGCCTTCCGCCGTTTTTGAGTAGGTGATTTTCCCTACTTGACTCGGCGCCCCTCCTTTTGCACAGAAGTTAGCGTTTCTCTTCTTTAAGAGATCATGTGGAGGTGAGATGTTAGTCGGAGGGAGTCTGACGGCGGTCAGCGGCCGGGTGGTGGTCCGACGAAGGTCGGGCTGAAGTTCGATGGCGGTCCGCGACCAGGCGGTGGTCCGACGAAGGTCGGGATGAAGTCCGGCGGCAATCAGCGGCCGGGTGGAAGTTCGGCGGCGGGAAGAAGTACGGCGTCGGGTAGAACTCCGACGAAAATCTGTCGGCGGGAAGAAGTCCTATGACGGGTAGAAATTCGGTGTCGGGTAGAAGCCCAACAAACACCCGGCGATGGGCAGAAGTCCGACGTCGGGAAGAATTACGGCGTCGGATATAACTTCAACGAAAATCCGTCAGCGGGCAGAAGTCCCACGACGGGTAGAAATTTGGTGTCGGGTAGAAGCCCAACAAACATCCGGCAACGGGCAGAAGTCCGACGTCGGGAAGAAGTACAGCGTTGGGTAGAAATCCAGCGTCGGGTAGAACTCCGACGAGGGTCCGACGACGGGCAGAAGTCCGGCGTCGGGTAGAAGTCTGATGAGGGTCCGGCGACGGGCAGAACTTTGGTGTCAGGCAGAAGTTCGACGAATGACCCACGATGGGCAGAAGTCCTTCAACGGGAGGAAGCTCGGTGTCGGGCAGAAGTCCGACGAATGTCCCGCGACGGGCAGAAGTCCTTCAACGGGAGGAAGCTCGGTGTCGGGCAGAAGTCCGACGAATGTCCCGCGACGGGCAGAAGTCCTTCAACGGGAGGAAGCTCGGCGTCAGATAGAAGTCTGACAAAAGTCCCGCGACTGGCAGAAGTCCTGCGTCGAGTGGAAGTATGGTGTCGGGCAGAAGTCCGACGAAAATATTGGGCAAAATTCCAACGAAAGTCCGGCGACGGGTAGAGACCCAGCAACGGGAAGAAACTCGTCGTTGGGCAGAAGTCCGATGAAAGTCCCTCGACGGGCATAAGTACAACGTCGGGTAGATATCCGAGGCAAGTCACGCAACTGGCAGAAATACAACGTTGGGTAGAAATTCGACGAGGGTCTGGCGACGGGCAGATGATGGCCGGCGTCCAGTAACATTGTGTTAAGGCAATATTCATCCATACTGAAGTGTGCCAACATCAGATATTACTGAATCAAGAGGTCGAAGTAGTGTGACATGCCAATATTCTGGCAATACACTAACACTGTCAACTGAGTGGAGGTCTGATGATGATCCAGTTATGTCCTTTCTTTAAAGGAGCAGTTGTAGGAGATGCTTGCGTGCAGTAAGGGAGAAGTCACTTAAATCCACCAAGGATATTTGACTGTGTTAAAGTTACTTGTTGCTGGATGATACTAGCTTGTATGAGTGTCGCTAGTGTACCTTTTGATTCAACTTCTGGTGAGAAGAAATGTATATTTGAATCTGAATTTATGTAACTCCAATGATATTGTATATGAAATGAGGATTTGTCCCCTAGAGAGACCTGAATTGTTATTGCATCTGTAAGACATGCTTTGTGCTTTTGATGTATTATTAGTCTGAACGAATGTGAGAGACATCCTTTTAGGATGTTTGACATATCTGAGACTGTAAGTCAAAGCCCTTGCTTGATGACGTTAACATGTATAAAAAAGGTCGAGAGAATCCACCAAGGATGTGAGACCTTTCCGAGGTTGTATGTCAGAGCCTTTGCTCGACGACGTTAACTTGTATGGAGGAGGTCGAGAGAATCCACCAAGGATGTGAGACCTATCCGAGGTTGTATGTCGGAGCCTTTGCTCGATGACGTTAACCTGTATGGAGGAGGTTGAGAGAATCCACCAAGGATGTGAGACCTATCCGAGGTTGTATGTCGGAGCCTTTGCTCGACGACGTTAACCTGTATGGAGGAGGTTGAGAGAATCCACCAAGGATGTGAGACCTATCCGAGGTTGTATGTCGGAGCCTTTGCTCGACGACGTTAACCTGTATGGAAGAGGTCAGGAGAATCCGCCAAGGATGTGAGACCTATCCGAGGTTGTATGTCGGAGCCTTTGCTCGACGACGTTAACCTGTATGGAAGAGGTCGAGAGAATCCACCAAGGATGTGAGACCTATCCGTGGTTGTATGTCGGAGCCTTTGCTCGACGACGTTAACCTGTATAGAAGAGGTCGGGAGAATCCACCAAGGATGTGAGACCTATCCGAGGTTGTATATCGGAGCCTTTACTCGACGATGTTAACCTGTATGGAAGAGGCCGGATCGAATCCCCCTGGGATCGATCTTCCAGTGATTGAGAAGCAATAAAGACTGCATATTTCTCAGATCATGGATAAAGAGATCATATTTATCGATAGTTTTCATTGTCATTTGTATTCCTTTTTTTTAAAGAAAGAGACAATATCTATTACTGTAAGATAATAATTCCCTTGTACAACAGAAGAGATACATATAGGGACAATCATATCATTCGACTTGGTAGAAATACTAAGGACATTAGAATGACATCATACTGATCATAGAAGAGATACATGGTGACACATGACAAGTAGTATTGCTAACACAAAGGTTCAAGTTGCAGCATTACTCAATCTCACCAACCATTTGAATATTATTTAATGGTTGTCTTTGTTGTTGATTTTGCCCCCTAGTGGGGCGAGCTTCTTCTCGGGTAGGTGGGTTCCCAATAAACTGTCGAAGATAGCCCTGGCGGATAAGTCTTTCAATCTCATCCTTAAGTTGCCAACATGCTTCAGTAGTGTGGCCACGACTACGATGAAAGTGACAGTACTGATCTTGATTTCCTGTATTTGGCTTCGAAGGATGCGGCCATTTCACTTTGTCCTGATCTTGAATCGCCATTAACACATTTGCTCGAGATGTGTTGAGCGGAGTGTACTCTTTCTCCTGCCGAGGTTCTCGTTGTGGTAATGGGGGCCTAGGAGGTATATTGCTACTCCCTTGCTTTTTCTGTTGTAAGGAAGAATTATCCATCCCAGGAGCACCTTTGCGCTTCCCATTTGTCTGCTCGAACTGCTTTCTGTGAGCATTTATGGCTTCATCTGCGGAGATTTGTGCCTCCACACTATGAATCAGGTCGGCGTATGAATGAACAGTGTCGCGCATAAGTGCCGAATAGAAAGGACCAGGACGAAGGCCTCCAAGGAAGACCCCTCGGAGCAATTCTGGGTTTAGTCCTGGAATCTGTCGTGCCTCTGTGGAAAATCGCTGAAAGTACTCTTTTAACGATTCTCCCTCGTTTTGACGAATCCCGGAGAGGTGGGAAGAATCTTTAGCAATTCTTCGATTGGCTACAAACTGTTCAACGAAGGCTTTGGCCAATTTGACGAATGAAGGGATCGTTCCAGATGGAAGAGAATAGAACCATGTTCGCGCCTGTCCTTTGAGTGTAGTAGGAAAAACCTGACATAGGAGGGCATCCGAAGCTCGCTGGATATGCATGATGGTTCTGTAATGATCGATGTGCTCGTACGGGTCGGATGTCCCGTCGTAGGAATCGATGCTTGGTAGTTTAAATCCAGCCGGAATAGGGTGTTGAAGAATGGCTTCTGTCAAGGGTGACGACTCCTGCAAGTCCCACTGACGAAGGGGTTGCCTTATGCCTCGTGCAGGGAACTCTTCTCGGACCAATCGTCGTAGTTCGTGGCGAAGGGTATTGCGAGGGAGCTCAGCAATGTGTGGTCGGGCTAATTCTTCGGGGAGGTCCAAAGGAATACGAGGTTGCCGACCTGTGTGCGAAGGATGGGTAGAACTTGCTGTATCAGCCAGTTCATTATCTTGATGCGACTGCGAACGCCTCCTGAGTGGAGGAAGAGGAATCTCGTCTTGAAGATGTTCAATTTGAACAGCTTCGACACGTGGTGGATCTCGAGGGAGAAGAACCTCCTCCTGAGGTGCTAGGGTCGGTTGTAGAGTCTCTCGTAAGAGTTGTAGGATCTCGTTTTGAGATTCTTCCATCTTTTGAATTCTCTCTTCTAGGGAGGGTCCCGAGGTCCCTTCTCCAGGTGCGTTTTGCCCCCCGGGGTATAAAGAGGCAGATATCGGGCGTCTATGATTCATAGACTGATTCCTGGATTGATGAGAGTGAGAGCGGGAGGCTCCTATGAGGCGACTGCTACGCCTGTTGACCATCGTAGCAATACTTGAAGTTGTGGGATAAGATTCCCACAGACGGCGCCAAACTGTTGCGGACTCAAATATACGCGGCGATAGAGTTTAATATTTCCGTCTCAGCGTTGTACGTATATTCAGCACACAAACAGAATCGAAATAGTAACACCAGGATTTTTACGTGGAAAACCCTGGAAAGGGAAAAAACCACGGGGCCACGCCCAGTTGAAAGAGTTCCACTAGTGTCGTTTGAAGTACACGAGGCTGATCCGTCCTTTAAATTCAGGACGATCAGATTACAATGAGTATCAGTTACAATGACAAGCAGAGTTCCGACGTCACTTGAGTGTCCGGCAGAATTCCGGCGTCACTTGGAAAGAAGTCCGGCGTCACTCGGGCGTCGGGTAGAATTCCAGCGTCACTTGGAAAGAAGTCCGGCGTCACTCGGGCGTCGGGTAGAATTCCGGCGTCGGGCAGAATTCCGACGTTACTCCCGTGTCGGGCAGAGCTCCGGCGTCCCTCGGGCGCCTGGTGGTGCTTCGGTGGTGTTCCGGCGGTGTTCCGGCGGAGTTCCGGCGGAGTTCCGGCAGTGGTCGAGGAGGAGTTATTCCCTCCTAGACTTCTCTTCTCTTCTTCTTCTCTTCCTTCTCTTCTTGGCTTGGGTCCCCTCTTAAGAGAAATGAGGGGCTATTTATAGTTTTTCTGGAGTGGCATAGCCCGTAAATATGTGAGGGATCAAGGGCAAATAAGGAGTGATCCGGATGAACGGTCGATATTGAATCCCTTGATCGTGAGCCGTTTATCAAGAATTTGAAGGTCTTAATGATATCAGAATTCTGCGATCTTGGGCTCGTTGGATTCGTCTCGTCGAGCCGCTCGATTCGAGTATAAGCTCGTCAAAATCGGAGACCGTTTGGTAACTCAAATTGCTGTTTGATGCTTCCAACAGCACTTCGGGTACTTGATTTGGACTCGTTTGGGCTCGGATTGAGTCGAATTTGGTGTTGTTGGATTCGTATTTCCGAGACGCTTAGTTCAACTGTAAGCTTGCTGAAATCGGAGTTTAAATAGTCTCCGAATTAATTTTTGAAGTTTCCAACTTGAATTTTTCCTCGAGATTCGTGCCCAATCAAGATAATTTTCTGATGACGTATCAAGTATAAACATGACCAATTTGTGCCTCAAATATCAACTCAGATATTAGCTGTGGTCTACCATGAAAAAATAAATGTATTATTGGGTTTCATTTTCATTATTTTCCAATGCAATTGAATCAATATTGCTAATCAAAATTTCTGAAAGTTGTTTTTGATGTAACAAAACAACAAAAGAAGGCATTGATACAGGCACTCTGCTAGCTACATCGTTGACATCAAGACATCCTTAAGAAACATTATGTACCATTTCTTTCTTATCAACTTTGAATCGAGCATCAGCTCGATATACAGTATACAGGCAGCTCATTGCTAGCTCTCAGTTTGCTCCAAAATATTAAACAAAAAAGTTCGAATTTTTTAGCAACTGAATCAAGAGATATATCCACTTCAGAATAAGTTTATCACCATCAATTTACATTAGATGATTATTAATCAAATTGATCTTATCCATATGCTCGATATGTTGGGAATTGGTGGAGCTTCTGCTTGCAATAGTAGCGATGCGACATAGTGGATACTTGGCCACATTTATAATCTGGATCCTTCATTCCTTATAGCTTTAATCTTGTCCGTAGATCCATCACAAACTCTGCTAGGTAAAGTTGTTTTTCCCTGGTTTTCTCGGCATATATATATATTTCTGTATAAGCTTGGTCAGGGCCAGCTACCGTTTATACTGCTTTGGAAAATAACGTAGAAATTTATTAGTTTGCTGAAGATGCTCTATTTAGAATAATAACTGGGAGAAGTTAGGCTATGGTTTATATATATATATATATATATATATATATATATATATATATATATATATTAGATCATATTAGATCGGCATGACTCATTTAATTCGAGCACAACCTGTTTAACCAAAAAATTAAAACAATCAATTTAACCCAAACTTGACCTGTATAACCCAAACTCGAAATGGTATTTCAATTAAAATTGAGTAAATTTAGGTTTGCATCTCAACCCTAAATTGACTTGTTATTTTATCATATCAGGATTTATGCCACGCTAGATGTTGCATGTATTAACTTGGATGATTAGTTGCATACGGGTTTGCACTCTGCTGACCCTGTTGATCACTCCGATTGGATTGAGAAATTCTCGGGTAATAAGTGTCGTGATGGGGATATTTATGATGGTTGTACGAATGAGTCTTTAAAGGATTTTGATTTGAATGTGGTGAAAATTGATCAAGTTGATTTCTCTACGGTTTTAGGGAAGAAAAATAAGAAAAAGAAAGTTAAAAAAATTTTGAGTTGAACTTTGTATTGCTTTTGGTTGTTCTTCTGCTCTAGTTTGTTGTTTTGTGGGGTTTTGTTGTAGCTGTTGTTTTTCTTTTAGTGGTTATTGGCGGCCTTGTGTTTTTTATCCTGGGCTGGAGGTTTTTCTCTAGTGGATGGTCTTCGTTGGCTTATGCTTTTGTGGGTTGTGGTTGTGTTCCTCATCCAGGATTGGTTGTTCTTGGTTGGTTTGGTTGCCGCTGTGTTTTGTTGGGGCTTTCTTCCTTGGCCTTTTATTTTTTTTGTATTGTTTTCTCATTTTTTTCCCTAGATTTTCTACAGGCTTTTGATGTTTGGTGGCTTTTTGGATGTTTCCTATCGGCTAGAGGCATTTTTGGATGGCTGCTTGCTGAGGCTCTTCTAGCTGTTTTCAAATATCCCTCTCTTGGGAGGCCCTCTCGATGGTTTGGCTTACCTCTATTTCCTTTTTTTTTTCTCTTGTATTATATTGAATCAATGGCTCATAGGTTTTACTTCAAATGTTGTATTTTTAGAGATCTTATGATTTATTAAGGACTTCTAACTTTTTTATTTAAATTATTGCGTAGGCCCTATAAGGATTTTTTTTTAAATCAAGAATTCAAACACAATTAATCCCAATATAGATTTTAATTGTGTCAATCGGAATCCTGATTTTCATAGTTTGTTTCGTATCAGATTATAATATCGGTTCATTTATTGATGCCCCTATCAGTAATTAGAGATAAGTGATTTGAAGACTTCTAAAACAAAAAAATTATGTGGAATCCTATATGGCTAATTAATCCAAATCATAAATAAGTGTATCAAAGGAGATTTTGAGCTATTATTTAGGTTGAATTAAAAAAAGAAATGAAAAACATCGATCATTATCACAGAAAGATGATTGGTATGAGTGAAATAAATTAATGAAAGGAATTTTTGAGCTGCTATATGAAAAGCTTCATTAAAAAAAATTTTGCTATATTTCTTCAATAAATTAATTTCCAAACTAATACCAATAATTAACTAATTATATGATGATTATTAATATTTTTTGAATACTGCTAAACTAATACAAGATTAATCCTCAAGCATAAATATTTTTTTTATCATCTTTCATTAACTATAATTTAGCAAAATAATTCATTATTAATATGTACAAAAATGATGAGTTGCCTCTAGACAATAAAAAAATGATATTTTTTTAATAATTAAAGTGGCTTTTTCTGGCTGATGGCCTGATGCCAACTTGGTCTTCAACTCCAACTTGTAGATTTTATAATAACAACCTTCAAATATATAGTAATTATAATATGGACTTGTCTTGTAATATTTTATTATTTATATGAGCTTTCATTTAGGCCAAGTCTCACACTGCAACATTTTATTTCTTTTGAAATATTTACAGACTTGGCCAGCTGGCTTAACATACATTAAATACTTGTATTTTTTTACATTAAAAAATAATAAAATAAATTAAATTATAAATACTTCAAAAAATAAATTAAGTCAACCATTCCTTCTTGGAAAATGATCAAAATATATTAATCATGTAATAAGAATGTTGATAAAATTTTAAGATTATATTCCTAATTTTTTTATAAATATGATAAAATTTGTTTTTAACACCCCTAAAAGAACTTAATTGCATTTTTTCTTGTTCACTTAATATTTTGATTATGGACAATACAATTGGTTAAAAAATAAGATAATGGCCATTCAATAATGAAAATTGTATGAACACAACTGGAACCAAGTAGGATTTTATGTATTCTAACACAAATAATTTATTTGGTCATCAACCAAATAAAGTAACCACGTAACATATCATATTTTTGTTTGATCATTGTTATACAAAGCTGTTGTAGAGAAAATAATTTTTTAAAACTGTTGTAGAAAGTAATTTTTCAATAGAAAAAAATTTTTAAGGCTACGTTTGGTATGGCTTTCTTACTGTTTTTTAAAGTAACTTTTTAGTACAAAATTAAAAATTTTGTACTAGAAAGCTACTTTAAGAAGCAATAAGAAAGCCGTCTCAAACAAATCCTAAAGCAACGAGAAAGCAGTACTAACCAAACATAAATTATAATTGCGATCTGAAAAATAAAATAGTAAGATAGTGTCTCAACTTAAGCCTTAGATAGGAGCTGCCCCAAACGAAGCCTAATTAAGGCTTTTAACGGATATTGTAACTCTCGTTTAATGTAATTACAATAATCATAAATAAAGAAATAATTTAAAGCTGGCAATAGAACTCAAGAAAAATTCTCAATACCTCATTGATGAAAAATCACGTGATTTACAATGCAATCACTCTCAACTATAAATTAACTGTATGGTGGACAAATTGGCTTTGTTTTTTATTGGATTTTTTATTTTTAAAAGTATTATTGTTTGCGATTTATAAAAAAAAACTATTTGTAATAAGGAAATAATTTTAATAGTGGAGATTTATCTCTCATTTATAGATCAAAATAGGCTGTGTGGATGCAATCATGCCTGATTCAATCGCTCTGTGAAAGTTATATAAACAATTATTACTATAATAATTTTTAATTATTGTCATATATTTTTTTGTAAGGTGACCCAATTGTTATATGATTCGTCAGACTCTATAAAATTTTATAAAAAAAATTACATTTTAAACTTATCTTTTAAACCTTTAATCATATTTTCTTAAAGAGTGTCATTATTGATGTGTGAGAAAAAGAATTCATGTTAAAGATAACTATTTATGGATTTTTTTTTAAATTCAGTTTTACTAAAAATTGTAATCCTATCATTAATAGTTACAAACGGGTCAGATATTTCTATCCGGACTCGATCCGCACTAGTTACTGAGTTGACCCGACCCAACCCGACCCGCGGACACGACAATGGCACGGTAGCGGCTTGGCAACGCCGCCAACGGCACCACAGCCCTGACGACGGCGAGGAAGCGACGGCAGATGCGACGCGGGACATGAAGTGACGCGGCTTAACGCCGGCGACGTGACCGGTGACTCACGCGAAGAGACGCGACTCGACGCCACTGGCACTCGATGTGGGTAGCGCAGGCAGCAAAGGCGGTCAGCGGGTTTAACTGTGTCATTCAGGGTCATTTATGGGTTTTCGGGTAAACCTGAATCCGACCCGATTTTTGAAACAGGTCGGTTTGTTGAACCTGAACCCAACCCTTTTCACAAACTGGTTGATTCTAATCCGAATTTTTTGGGTCGGATTCGAGTTGGATTTTTAGATCATGTCAAATATTGACACCCCTAATTATAGCTTAACTTTGTGATAGTATATAATTGGTTTGTATAAAGTACTTTTTTTAAATATATTAATTTGGATTTATACATGAAATATTTCAACTTTATTTCCGTACATCTCAATTAAACATTAAAAAATGCTAATAAATTCATGTATTTTGTATGTCACAATTAAATTATTGAGAATAAATAAAATATTGAAAATATAAACAAATAATTCTATTATTATTTTAGATATTTGTGTGATATTATAATAGATTGATCCAATTGGATGCTGCTTTTTCTAAATATAAAAAAAAAAAATAGTGGCATTTGAGAAATTGCCCCAACTCTCTTACTTCAATATTTTTTTAATTGAAAAAATAATTTAAAAAATCTACCAAAATCAATCTGATCCATATTGGCCAACATAAAATGTCTAACGATATTATTTCTATTATTTACTCGATAAGAATCATCAATCTGACTAAATACTATGATAATAAGAGGACAAGAAGAATAATTATTTTATTAAAATGCTCTTAAAAATGCTTTATTTATTGAAATAAATAATATATTAATTAAACATGTGGTTTTTTAAATGGTATTACATGTTAATTTGTTCCTCCTAAATTTTTAGATTAATAAAACATTACTTTTTATTAACAAGTGGCATTCATAATGAAGTGGAGAGGCCCAATATTGCCATCAGCACTTTGTTGACTCCTTGGAGATAATAGGGCAGTGTGCACCACCTTGATCTTTGCCTATGAGAATGTGATGTTATAATTAATATTCTTTATGGGACAAAAGTTTATAGATGGTTGTTCTAATTATTTTATGAAGAAAAGAAGTTAAAACCAATAGGAGAACATAGGAAGTGATTCTAAGAAGACAACTTTTCACTACCACCTCCACTTTTTCTTTAATGACATAGGGCAATTGTGGATGCCTTTAACTGACATGTTCCTTGTTATTTCATTCATAGTAATAATTTTTATTGGAAGAAGCTCCTAAGGATGAATTTGTAGCATTTGCAATGACATAATATAAGTAATTCATCATACAAAATTTCTATAAAAATTACTTATAGAGTACATATGATCATCATATGCCTACATAAATTTTTTTAACTCTAGAATATATATATAATAAAAATAAAAAATGTGAAGAGCTTTTGTCCCAAAATAAAGAACTCAAAATAACTATAAAAAAGGAACAAAAGATCCACTAAAAAAACTAATTAGGTGCAGTAAAACATGCAGAAGAAAATCATTTCATCAAGCAAGAAGGGCTTACCACCAAGGTTGTCAACAAGCCCAGGCCAACAAGGTGATAAGCAAGGAGCAGCCTCATCATCGTCCAAAACGTTAGAAAAGCCGACGACATCGAAATCGAAAGAAATTTCCAAAGACTATTTCTTCTTAGATTTATTTTTACGCCTTTTTCCACCGCCATTGATGAGATATCATATCTTTAGGGTTTATAGCATTCCTTCAAATAAAGATGTTTTTTTAAGAAATTTGTTGACTATAAGATCAATGACATTCACTCTTCCTTAGGGCTCATTGAAAATATATTTTAGAAAATGATGATTTTTTTCTAAAATTTGTTTTTAGTATGAAAAAGAAAATTATCTTTTTGGGGAGAGTTTTGAGAGGATAAATCATTGTAGATGTCCAACTATGAATTTAATAAACTTTTTGAATCTTCAAAATAAGATTTCTAACTCAAGTAACCATATGAGTGTTTATATTCAAATCAAAGCTAGGAAAGGCATAGAGTGCCCTGAGCATAGATGAGGATTGGCCATGGCGCCATGCTAGATATGCTGAATCAAAGAATCACCAATTTCACATGCCACCATATCTCATCACTGCCACCACCCATCTCCCATATCCTGCATCCAACCCATGCTTGCCACCACTTCTATCACTTCATGAGCATGCAAAATGACCACTTGAGTAGTCTAAGGATTAAGGAATTAAGGCACTCAATAAATCACATTGATATGACAAGCACATAAATAATATTTTTCACACCAAAAAACTTAATAGATTTGAGTCTCAGTTCTATATAGCATCCATCTTAAACATTAGAAATGCAAATATTGTTTATTCTCATCGTAGCTAACTGATGAATCCAATTTGAGCTTTCACTTTGTATTTACCTTAATTATTGTCTTGAATCAGCTAATTCCAGCAGCTTAAACAGAAAGCTAGGCCACTTAACTAAAACAAATTAACTTCATTATAATCTTAATGCATTATGAAGATTGATCCATGCATGAAATGTAGAAGTAGAAGAATTAATGTATAAAATATTAGGCTCGCTTACTTCCATAAAGTTGCAGTTAGTTATTACTTGTTCTTTGGTGGTCCTTGAAGCCCTTTATGCTTGTGGATTTGGTAGCTTTTACAGAAACTAATACCCCCTTCAGATCCTTTGTGGTTTCGAAAGGTGCACACTTCTGATCTTCTTGTCTAACCAGATTTCCCAAGAATAAAGCCACGCGATTAAAGTCAATAATATTAAGGGAGAATATATTGCCCCATGACTTGGTGTATTATAAAACTTACAAGAGTTGTCATATGTCATGGTTTGAGATATACAAAGAAAGACACATTTGCAGCAAATAATGATTTTTTTCCTCACCTCGCACTAGTTCACTGAGAAGTATACATGTAGGCTGTGAGATACTATAGTTTAGTGGCTTCCATCATGATGAGCAGCTTTGACGCTTGTGTCAAACATGCTGCAAGTGTTTATAAAGTTTTGATTAGTGTATAGCTAAAGTAACTGGGAAGTGATCCTCATATATGTATACACATTGGAAGTAATGGCCATTCATATGGCGAGCACTATTGGAATAACTCCTCAGAAAACCATCTTCCTTGTACTTGTATGTCAGGAGTTCTGTCATGTCAGAAACCTTTTAACTTTTAAGTAATGTTTTGTTCACTCATAAGTCAATGGTATGAGATACAAGAAGATGCACAAGTATATGATGCATTGGAGAAACTTTTTGAATGTCAGCCCAGTTGCTGCATTTTGGGGTGATAGCCCACAGCCCTTACCTTCGTGTGATAGTGAGTAGGATCCGTGCCTTGATATGATCTCACTCGAGCTTTAAAAATTCTAGTTTTAGTTTAGCTAAGCTCCACATGACAACTAGCCTCAGTCTTTTCAAACGTTATAGTGCGTGATGAGTAGAATATTGTGAGAAGTTCTCTGAGGAATTAGACTAACCCAAGATAGCTAGTATAAGTTGTAATCCCATAAATTTAAGGTAGAGAGGCAGAGATAAATAAATTAATGATTTTTGTGCTTTATAGGTTATTCTCTATTGTTATTAGGAGAATTCAATTATGATGGTCGAATTGAATACCCGTGTGACTAATTGTATCTTGATAGGTGTTGCGTCCTGGAGTATTCGCGGCGGTAGAGAAATATAAAGCTTAACGTCTTAGCATTGTACGAAAATCCAGCACAAAGTTAGATGAAAGAGAGAGGGTGTAATATTCATATAAGACACCAGAGTTTTTACGTGGAAACCCCTGAAAGGGGGAAAAACCACGAGGCCTGGCCCAGTTTGAATGAATCCACTAGTATTTGCAGTTGTTTACAAACGAGGTCCTCCATTTTGGGGAAGGACTTGGCTTGATATAGCCAATATACATCATATAGAGTGCATTTCATTGTGAGAATTAATATATACACATTTGCTAAGTCGGCTGACCATAGTTGGCAGACGACGGAGGTCAGAAGGACCGTACTTGGCAGGAGACAGGGGTCAGAAAGACCGTTGTTTGGTGATGGACGTCGGAAAGACCGTAGTTGACAGACGTTGTAGGTCAGGGAGACCGTAGTCTGAGGATAGAGGTCGGGAGGACCTTTGTTGGTCAGGCAACGGAGGTCGGAAGGACCATAGTTGACTGATGTTGCTGGTCATAAAGACCGTAATCAGATGATAGAGGTCGGAAGGACCTTATTTGGTGGGGCGACGGAGGTCAGAAGGACCGTATTCGGCTCGCATTGGAGATCAGGATGACCTTAATCTGATGTCAGAGGTTAGGAGGACCTGAATTGGTAGGGCGACGGAGGTCGGAAGGATCGTGGTCGGCTGGCGTTGGAGGTCAGAAGGACCTTAATCTGATGTCAGAGGTCAGGAGGACCTGAATTGGTAGGGCGACGGAGGTCGGAAGGACCGTGGTCGGCTGACGTTGGAGGTCAGAAGGACCTTAATCTGATGTCAGAGGTCAGGAGGACCTGAATTGGTAGGGCGACGGAGGTCAGAAGGACTGTGGTCGGCTGGCTTTGGAGGTCAGAAGGACCTTAATCTGATGTTAGAGGTCAGGAGGACCTGAATTGGTAGGGCGACGGAGGTCAGAAGGACCGTGGTCGGCTGGCGTTGGAGGTCAGAAGGACCTTAATCTGATGTCAGAGGTCAGGAGGACCTTAGTTGGTGTTCCGATATAACTTTGAACATCATGTGATGCTTCGGTGGAAGTTCGGACCTCAGGTGGAGGTCCAGCAGAACTCAGGACGTCAGGTGTTGGTCCGGAGAAGAGCATGGCCTCAGGTGGTGGTCCGGTGAAGAGCAGGGCCTTAGGTGGTGGTCCGGCGAAGTGCAGGGCCTCAGGTGGTGGTCCGGCGAAGTGCAGGGCCTCAAGTGGTGGTCCGGCGAAGTGCAGGGCCTCAGGTGGTGGTCCGGCGGAACAACGGCGTCAAGGCGGTGGTCCGGCGGAGCAACGGCGTCAAGGCAGTGGTCCGGCAGTGGTCGAGGAGGAGCAAGGGGGCAAGAGCTCTCTCTTTTTCTCCTTAGGAATAAGTGTCCCCTTTCATGAGAAATGGGGTCTCTATTTATAGATTTTCGTGAGTGGCATGACCCGTAAATAGGTGGAAGATCAGGGGTAGTTAGGGAGTGGTTTGAATGGATGGCCGATCTTGAATCCCTTGATCATAGGCCGTTTGTTGGATATTTGAAGGTCTTAATAATGTCAGAATTTGGCGATCTTGGGCTCGTTGGATTTGTCTCGTCGAGACGCTCGATTCGATTATAAGCATGTCACATTTGGAATACGTTTGGTAATCCAAATTATGGTTTGAACTTTCCAACAGCGCTTCAGACCCTTGATTTGGACCCATTTGGGCTCGGATTGGGTTGAATTTGGTGTCGTTGGGTTCGTATTTCCGAGACGTTCAGTTTGACTATAAGTTCACTGAAATCGGAGTTCGGATGGTCACAAAATTAATTTCGGAAGCTTCCAACTTGATTTTGCTTCGAGATTCGTGCCCGATCAAGATAATTTTTTGATGACGTATCAATATGAATGCAATAGGTAGCTATGATTTTGTTTAAGGAGTAGAAATTTAGGCTTCGTTTGGGATAATTTTTTTACTCTTTCGCTTTTTAAGATCATAATCATAGTTTTTGTTTGGTGATTGCTTTTCAGAATTTTTTTGCAAGGAAGTTGTTTTCTATAGCAGCTTTTAAAAAAATTACTTTCTTTATAGTAGTTTTATAACCACCTTTATAAAAAAGCTGTAATCTTCTCAAAAAAAAAATTTTAGCCAGCTAGAACAATATGAATATATGAGATCTGCGTGAAATTTTCTTATGAAAATTTTCTTGTATACATGAAGCCTTCAAAAACACTAATAGTTTGGAAAATATCCCCTTCAACTACAGACAAATTTTTGAAATGATATATTTGAAAATTATTTTAGTCAAAATGAATTAAAAAATAATAAATTTAAAAATGATGCTAACTAGTTTTTTTTTTCGTATGATTTATAAATATGTAGTTTAATTTAAATTTATATATATTTATAAAAATGACAATCAAAAAAATAAAGAAAACTTAAAAGAGAAAAGCAAATAGTTAAATTAAAATTTATTTGAAAGTTTTTTTTATTTTTAATAGTTTCGTTTATAAAAAAAAACGAAAAATATGATTTATAAAAAACCCAAAAAACGAAAGTATAATTAAAAAAGGAAAAAATATCAAGTCGTTAGCGCTCTTAATGACTTGTTATTTTTTTCTCTAAAGTTTTTTTTTTGGCTTTTTATAAATATATATAGATTTTAAATGGTCAATTTAATAAAAGAAAAAAAAACTAAAAAACGAATTAAAAAAGACTTAATTTTTTTCTTTTTTTTATTTTCTTTTTTCTGCTTTTTTATAAATGATCTCTTTGTTTATTTTATTTTATTTTTATAAATAATACTTTAAAAAATTATAAACTGTCAAATAAGTTTTTTTTTAATTTTATAAATTTTAAATGATTAATTTAATAAAACAAAAAAAAACTTAAATTAATCATTTAAAATTTAAATATATTTATATAAAAAAACTTTAGAGAAAAATAACAACTTTTTCTCTTAAAGACTTGATATATATATATATATATATATATATATATATATATATATATATATATATATATATATATATATATTGGGTTTTTTGTAAAGGATAATTTTTGATTTTTTTTATTTTTATGAATAAAATTATTAAAAATTAAAAAAATTTCAAATAAATTTTAATTTAACTATTTGTTTTTCCCTTTTTAAGTTTTCTTTTTTTTTAATTTCCAATAAATTTTAATTAAACTATATATTTTTAAATCATACAAAAATATAACTCATCCCGCCAACCCATCCGCCAAATCAGCTCGCCATTGCCTAAGGCCCTAAGGCAACGACTAGCATTATTTTTAAATTTATAATTTTTTAATTCATTTTGACTAAAATAATTTCTAAATGAAATCATTTTAAAAATCTATCCCTTCAACAACAACCCCTCTCACACGTTAAGGCGGACATCCCCTCCTACGATATCCCACAAATGACATAAGTGGCAACGTCATACGATAGAACTGTCATGTCTACTTTTTCCACGTAGAATTCTTGGTTTCTCTCAGGCTGAACAGTCCAATGGCAATCTATGATCTCTGAATAATTTTTCTTTTTTGACTTTTAGATAAATTAAGTCAAATTTATACACATATTATTATTATATAATATTTAAATTCAAGACTTTTTAATTAATAATCAAAGCTTCTAATAAACAGATTAATACGAGCTGCAAGAATATATTTATTAGTAAGTGTAAAAAGAGAGCATGCCTTAAGGAGATTTAATTAGAGCTGTCAAAATCGGGTCACAGGTCGGATTTGGGTCCAACTCGAAATTAATCCGGCTCTGTTCGACCTGACTTGAAGCCGACTCGCTTCAAGTTCGGATCAACCCAAACCCGACCCGCTTGGGTATGTTTTACTAAACTTTTTTATTTAATTCGATTTATTTAAACCTAAATTTAATTAAGGTAAGATTTACTTCAATTAATTTGAAATAAATCAAGCTTAATTCAGTTTAGGCAACATAGTTTATTATTTTTTGAAAATATCATTTACTTATTTCATAACAATTTTTTAAAACCATCCTAAATCAATTAAAAACGAGTCAAAGCAAGTTGATTTCCGGTTTCCGGGTCAACCCGAATCCGACTCGACTTTACAAATGATTCGAAATCCCTAACTCAAACCCAAAATTTTCAGGTTAGGTTTGGGTCGAATTTTTGGGTCGTGTCAAATATTAACACCCTTAGATGTGATACTAAAAATTTAATTAGAAGCCAGAATGTATTAGGGGTGTCAATTCGGGTCGACGGGTCAAGCTCGGGTCGACGGGTCAGGCTCGGGTTGAACTCGGAACTGACACGACACTATTCGGGTCAACCTGAACTCGACTCATTTTTGCAAACAGATCTATTTTTCGGACCCGAACTCGACCCACGCGAATTGGAGGGTTGACACGACCCGACTCGGATTTTTCTGATTTGGCTTAAGAAGCGTGAAATCATTTCCCGTAGGACCCATCGCTACTTCCAGACCGCCGGCGAAGCAACGACAAAGCCAAGGCGAAGCAGCGGCAGCGGCGGTGGCACTGCGGTAGCAACAGCGGCACTACAACAACAACGACCTAGCTGCTTAGGGTTTAGCCTAGGTTCCAGAGAAAGCGGTCGGCGGGGCTGCAGGACGGTGGAAGGAGGTCGGCGGGCTGCAGGACGGTGGAAGGAGGTCGGCGGGCCGCAGGAGCAGGACGGGCGGAAGAGAGTCACGGGCGAGTCGCGGGCCGAATGCCGGAATGGTCTGAACAGACTCGAATTTGATTTCGGGTCATTCTCAGGTTCTCGGGTCAACCTGAACCCAACCCGTTTTTTGAAATGGGTCAAATATACAAACACGAACCCGACCCATTTTTGAATCGGGTCGACCCAAACCCGGATTTTCTTGGATCGGATCCGGATCGTGTTTCGGGTCATGTCAAAAATTGACACCCCTCGAATGTATCATAGTAGAGGAAGAAATATAAAATATTAATAAATTCAAGCAAATACAGAAAGATGTGCCTCGTATTTCAGCACCGATTTAGTTATAAATTAATTTTATTTTAACTTTCTGATGGTATTTTTTTCATTTAATCATCTTATGTAATTGTCATACTGGTTAATTTTAGCTAATAAATTCTAATTATTTCAATGATATTAATAATAATCTTACTGAATATTTATTTTGTTATTTCATATCATAATACATACAATAAATTAAGATCCATAGTCATATAATTATTCAAAAAAATAAGATTGTGAAATTGAGACAAAAAATATAAAAAATTAATATTCTTATTAATATTTCATAATTATTCACCAAAAAAAGTTTATTCTATCATAAACTAAATTTATAATAAATTTAAAGGCTTTCAAAATAATTCTAATGCAAGTGATATTTTTATTGATATATAAACTTTTAAGTGTTCTATGAATACATAATGAACCTTAGTTGTTAAATATGTAAATTTAAAAGTTTTAAGTGCAATGTTATAAATTCCTCTAATAATAATAATAATAATAACAATAATATATTTAAATATAATAATAATAATCTGATTAATTAATTTTAAATTATTTCGATAAAATATTTGCTGATTCATCTCTGGAAAAAAAAATTCAACCTGAGATCAGGATTAAGACTGTCAAAATCGGATTTGGGGTCTGGCTTGGGCACAACCCGAAACTAATCTGGTACTATCTAACCCTACTTGAACCCAAACCCGACCTGCTTTTTAAAAACAGGTCACATTCTCAGACCCGAACACGACCCGCCTCAGGTCCGGGTCAACTCGACACGACCCGCCTCGTTTCCTCAAAAGAAACCCTGACCCCGAGCGATGTTATCCCCATCGTCATCGACGACCTATTCAGCATCTTTGGTTGCAACGATGACGGCCAGACCACTAAGCATGAGCTCGACCGCGACGACAAGATCACGAAGCACGAGCTCCATGGTGGTGGAGATTGACGGCGACGGCAAGATCAGGAAGCACGAGCACCATGGTGGCGGAGATCGATCGTGACGACGATGGATGCATCAGTTTGGATGAGCTCAGGGTCATCAGCTAGGCGGTGCTCAGTGAACTAGTTGCCAGTGATGAGCCCCACCATGTGTTTGCCGTCTTCGAAGTCAATGGTGATGGAAAGATCTCAAACGGGTCGACTGTACAGTGTAGACTCGGGTTAATTTAGGTTAGTATCAGGTTGTCAGGTTAACCCAAATCTGACACGAAACTTGAAATAGGTCGGAAATCGAGACCCGAACCCGACCCGTTTTTCAAACGGGTCGACTCTAACCTGAAAATTTTGGATCGGATTCGGGTCGAATTTCCGTGTCATGTCCATTTTTTATAGCCCTAATAAGAATATTTATTTTCTTAACATATATATACTGTTTAAGACTAATTTGTAAATATAATTTTATATAATTTTGATATTATTTATTTTATTTTGAGTTTAATGAGAATTTCGTAATTTATTTCTTGACATCATTAATTTTCAACCATGATCTATTGATGGTTTTATTTATATTGACTATAAAGTTTTAATTAGAGATCACACCAAAGAATTTAAAGGGATATATTTTGAAAAAAAAAACCGTTCTCGTTTTCTTATTTCTTGCGTCCTAATAAATCCTAAATAATAGAAAAATAAAAGACCAAATAAATTCACAATTAAAATGAGATTGCTTTGTTTCTCGTGCTATAATTCATATTCCCAGTAAAAGAAAGAGTGCTTCAAATATTCACATTAATTAAGCTTTGTTTGGGGATGGGGTCAACTTATTACTATTTTATTCTTAAATCACAATTACAAATCTGTTTGGCTATTGCTTTCTCAATATTTTAAAGAAATTTATGTGATAGTAAGTTGTTTTTTACAGCAACTTCTGAAAAATATATATTTTTCCATAACAGTTTAACAACTACTTTACAAAAACTACAACCATTTCAAATAGGTCCTAAGTTTTTCTATTTTTGCTTTTCGAAGCTCTTTTCTTAGGATTTGTTTGAGATGATTGTAGCTTTTTGTAAAAATAGTTGTAAGACTGTTGGCTTAGGGTGGTTGGTGGGCGAGCATGGTTGGGAACCTCCCATCCCGGATTCGAATCCCCTCTACTACGATCTCGCCTCTTCAGTGAGGCAAAGCAAGTGTGGGCTCGATACTGGTGGGTGGTCTCTTTAGGTTCCTCTGAGGGATTAGTTACTCCGCCAAACGCTTCTTTTGGAGTGGCAGCAAGTAGATACCCCGTTCAAAAAAAACTGTTGTCTTGAAACTAACTTTCGAAAGATGCTCAAATTAGCACAAAAATTTCTGAGAAAGTAACAAAAAGGTAATAGTCAAATAAAATTGTAATTATTGTCTGAAAAATAAAGCATCAAGAAAGTGATCTCGAACAAACCCTTAGCCATAATTTTAGAAATGCTTTTACAAAAATATTTTTTAAAGATGAAATAATTTAGAAATGTCGGTGAAAAATTTATCTTTCAAACGCATAATTTTTTATTAATTATTTTTCTTACTATGAAAGCAAGTTCCAAACAAAAATAAGAGAAGAATAAGTTGTACGCTTCCGATTTTGCGGACTCGGCAAGCCTTCAATTATAGTTCATAGGCCTATATATGCCTCGGCCGGCAAAAAGAGACGACGATGATGAGAATCATTGTTGGCCTATAGATGCCTCAGCCAACAGTATTTGAATGGGAATCTTGTGGCAGAAGAGACGCCGACGAAGATGAGAATTTCAGGTGATTAAAAAACATGCAAAACATATTAAATGGGCGGTGATTTCGAACCGTTAGCTACTGAATTACAAAAATCATTCATTTCTCACCTTTTTTATTAAGGCCTTATGAATTTATGAATTTATGAAATTTATTAGTTGGTTCAATGTGCATAGAATAGGATACGAGTACATACGTGAAAAGATTGGAGTAGTTCTAGTTGTAGATAAGATTAGGGAGAGTGGCCTTCGATGATTTGGTCACATAAAATGTCGGTCTTCCGATGATTTAGTTAGACGAGTAGATGTATTAGATCTGATCTATGTTAAGAAAAATAGCGACAAATTTAAAAAGATTTGATTAGTAAATATTAAAATGATATTTTTTTTACTAGATTTAAATAAGATTTTGACTCTTAATAGAAGAAAAAAAATTCATATAGCCGCCCCTATATAGTGAGATAAAAGTTTTATGTTGTTGTTGTCGGTGATAGTGGTGTTGGTTAGTGATGTACATAGAAATCGACATAATAAGAATTTTGTTGTTTTGTGCTTGCAAAATGGTATTTTCACAATCGCAACATGTAAGTATCTCCCTCATTTAAGTCTATTAGACTTGTCTATTTATATACTATTTGTATTCTTTATATTTAAAATTGTTTAAATATACTTAAGTTTGATGTGTCTCCGAAAAATCACTTGATGGACAACAATTAATCTGGATGCAATATTTGAATGGAAAGCTTCCGGAATTGAATTAAATTTGATCCGTCACCAAAAATCTTCTTGATCATGCATGAATCTCAAGGTGTATTAAAGTTGGAAACTTTCAAATTTAAATTTGGGATCATCTGAATTCCAATTTCAGCAAACTTTTAGTCAAACTGAACGTCTCAAAGAGAAGAACCTAACAACACCAAAATCGGTCCAACCCGAGCCCAAATGGGTCCAAATCAGGGATCCAAACCACATTTGGAAGGTTTAGAGCATTATTTGGATTGTCAAATGATATCCAAATATGTCATACTTATAATCAAATTGAGCGGCTCGACAAGACGAATCCAACGAGCCCAAGATCACTGAATTCTGACATCGTTAAGGCACTTGAATAGTTGAAAAACTCTTTATGATCGAGGAATCAATACGAGCCATCCGATGGAGCACTCCGAACCCCCGGATCTTCTCTATATTTACAAGGTGCGCCACTTATGAAAATCTATAAATAGACTCCCAATCTCTACTTAAAGGGGATCTTGTGTAAGAGATTAGAGAGAGTTTTGAAGCCTTAAGAGCTCTAGCACCACCGCCCGGCTGTCGACCGTTGCCAGACTTCCACCCGCCTACTGATCGTCGCCGGACTTCAGCCTGTCCGTGGTCGGACCACCGCCCGACAGCCAACCATCGTCGGACTTCCACTCAGCCGCCGACCGCCGCTGGATTTCAGCCTGACCGTCATCGAACCACCACCTGGCCGCCGACAGCAGTCGGACTTCAGCCCGACCGTCGTCGGACCACCGCCCAACCATCGACCGTCGTCAGAGTTCCACCCGACCACCGACTGCCGCAAAACCTCAGCCTGATCGTGGTCGAACCATCGCTCGGTCGCCGACTACCGCCAGACTTCCACCCAGCCGCTGACTGCAGCTGAACTTCAGCCCAACCAATGAAGTCGGACCATTGCCCGGCCTCCAACCTCCATCAGACTTCAGCCTAACTACCGTCAGACCACTGCCCAGATGCCAATCGCCACCGTACTTCATCCTGATTGTCGTCAGACCACAGCCCGACCACCAGCCGCAGTCGGGCTTTAGCCCGACCTTCATCGGACCACCACCCGACCGCCGACCGCCGTCAGACTTCCACCAAGCCGCCGACTGCCTCTGGACTTCGGCCCGACCGTCATTGGATCAACACCGACCGCCTCCAGATTTTCACCTAGCTGCATAGCGTCACTGAATTAACTTCTGCCAAACCTTTGTCGAATCATTCCCTGTCAATGAACTTCTACACGGACACCGTCGAACTTCCGCTTGACCATTGCCAGACTTTTGCCTAACTTTGCAAACTACTGTAATTTGACCACCTCTAAGTCGAGGGACAGGTCAACCCTTGTAATTCACTCAAGTTTAGTAGAATCTTTTCACCTTAGTGAGGCCCGTGATTTTTCCCTCTTCGGGCTTTCCACATAAAAAAGATCAGGTGTTTTACTTCTCTCTCTTTATTTTTGTACTGGATATCCGTGCATTGCTAAGACACAAAATTTACTCACTCTACCGACGCGAATATTCTAGCCCGCAACAAAATTTAGAATTATCTAGACTTTGATTTCAACGTAGCCAAATTGAATATCTTAACGAGACAAAACCGTCGATAATATAAATGACCAACTGAGTCCAAATGAATTCAAATCAAGCACTTGGAGTATATTTGGAAATTTACAGTCATTAATGGAGTGATCAAATGACCTCAAAATTTAATGTGTTTATAGTGAAATAGAGCGGCTCAAAGAGGCACACCCAACAATCCAAGATCATTGGATTGTGACATTATTAAACACTCAAATATTGGATAAATGATTTACGATAAATGTGATATTCAATTTGGATCATTCGATGGATATGTCATTAGAACATTTACTTGATCAAGAACGAATATAGATGCATATTATAATAAAAAACCTTTGAAATTAAATTCATAACCATCTGTACTCTAATTACAGCAAATTTATAATCAAACTTAACGATGTCAAAGTTATCCAATTCGAGTCCAAAGAAGCTTAAATAGGAACTTGAAGTATAGTTGAAAATTTATCATATTAATTCATAGATTAAATTGTTTTTAAATCTATAGCATGCATGCTTATAGTTGTTGCGTCCCAAAATATTCGCGACGGTAGAGAAATATATAGTTTAACGTATTAGCGTTGTACGAAGATCCGGCACGCAATTATATGAGAGAGAGTGTGTGTTGCACTCATATAAGATAACAAAATTTTTACATGGAAACCCTTAAAAAAGGGGGAAAACTACAGGGCCTAGCCCAGTTTGAATGAATCCACTAGTTTTTCAGACAATTACAAATGAGGCCCTTCCTCGGGAGGAGGCCTTAGCTTGATGCAATAAATATACATCATATAGAGTGCATTACATGGTAGGAATTACAGTAATCAATGTTGATATATTTATTTGGTCGGAAGGATCATAGTCGGCAGATGATAGAGGTTGGGAGGACTGTAGTCAATAGGCGACGGAGGTCGGGAGGACTGTAGTTAGCAGGCGACAGAGGTCGGGAGGACCATCATCGTGAGGCGGTGATCTGGTAGAAGTCCGAGCCTTAGGTGGTGGTCCAACAGATGTTCGGGCCTCAGGTGGTGGTCTGAGAGATGTTCGAGCCTCAGGTGGTGGTCCGACAGATGTCTGGGCCTCAGGTGGTGGTCCAACAGAACACTGGCGTCTCTTAGTGGTTCGGTGGTGGTGCGGCAGAACTCCGGCATCCCTTGGTGGTCCGATGGTGGTGCGAAAGAACTCCGACGGTGGTGCGGCAGAACTCCGACGGTGGTCGAAGAGGAGCTAGACGGCTGGAGCTTTCTTCCTTCTTCTCTCTTGGCTTCGATTTCTTTTCAAGAGGAAATGAGGTTCTATTTATAGAATTCTTGAGTGGCATGACTTTGTAAATAAGTGAAATATCAAGGGTAAATCGGGAGTGGTTCGGATGGATGGCTGATCTTGATTCCTGCGATCATGCACTGTTTAATGGACATTTGACTGTCTTAATGATATCAAAATTTGGTGGTCTTAGGCTCATTGGATTCATCTCGTCGAGCCACTCGATTCGACTATAAGCATGTCACGATTGAAGACCGTTTGGTAACCCAAATTGTGGTTTGATCCTTCCAAAAGTGCTTCAAGTCTTTGATTTGGACTCATTTGGGCTCAGATTGGGTCTATTTTGGTGTCATTGGGTTTATGTATTCGAGACGCTAAGTTTGACTGTAAGTTTATAGAAATCAGAATTTGGATGGTCTCAATTTTAATTTTTAAATCTTCCAACTTGATTTTACCTCAAGATTCATGCCTGATCAAGATAATTTTTTGATGATGTATTAGTTGCCCTCCTATTTTCGGACATCAAAGTTTCAGAAGTCCAAAAATATGTAATATAGCCTTTGAGAAATTTTTTTTGTGATTCGAATTAAGAAAATAACCCATTTAATGATGCCCTTTTGAATTCTAAAAATTAATGAATTTTCATTAATTTGAAGTAGCTCATCATCTCTCCCTCATCATTAATCTACTTAATGATGCCCTTTTGAATTCTAGAAATTAATAAATTTTCATTAATTTGAAGTGGCTCTTCATCTCTCCCTTATCATTATTCTACTTAATGATGCCCTTTTGAATTCTAAAAATTAATAAATTTTTATTAATTTGAAGTGGCTTTTCATCTCTCCCTCATCATTATTTCATCTAATGATGCCCTTCTGAATTTTAAAAATTAAGAAATTTTTATTAATTTGAAGTGGCTTTCATCTCTCCCTCATCATTATTCTAATTAATGATACCCTTTTGAATTTTAAAAATTAATGAATTAATTTTAAGTGGCTCTTTATCTCTCCCTCATCATTATTCTACTTAATGATGCCCTTTTGAATTCTAAAAATTAATGAATTTTTATTAATTTGAAGTGGCTTTTCATTTCTCCCTCATCATTATTTTATCTAATAATGCCCTTTTGAATTCTAAAAATTAATAAATTTTCATTAATTTGAATTGGATCTTCATCTCTCTCTCATCATTATTTCAATTAATGATGCCCTTTTGAATTCTAAAAATTAATAAATTTTTATTAATTTAAAGTGGCTCTTCATCTCTCCCTCACATAACTATAAATACTCCCTTTGGGATAAGAAAATTTGCCCCTTCCCCTCTCTTCTCCTCTTTCTCAAGCTGAGGCCTTCCCCTAGCTCTATTCAGATGGGTATCCCCTGTTCAGCCCTAGGGCTCCTCACTGAGTAAGAATTTTCTCCTCTTTTTTCTCCTCTTTCTCAAGCTGAGGCCTTCCCCTAGCTCTGTTCTGATGGGTATCCCCTGTTTAGCCCTGGGGCCCCTCACTGGGTAGGAATTTACTCCTTCTTTGAGAGATCCTGTGGAGGTCCGACGTTAATCGGTGGAAGTCTGGCGAGAAGAAGTCCAACGAGAGTCCGACGACGGATAGATATTTAGCGTTAGATAGAAATCTGAAAAAGTCCCATGATGGGCAAAAGTCCAGCAACGGGAGGAAGCTCGGTGTCGGGTAGAAGTCCGACGAAAGTCTCGTGACGGGCAGAAGTCCAACAATGGGAGGAAGTTCAGCGTCAGGTAGAAATCTGATGAAAGTCCTGTGACGGGCAGAAGTCCAGCAACGAGAGGAAGTTCGGTGTGGGGTAGAAGTCCGATGAAAGTCCCACGATGGGTAGAAGTCCAGTAATGGGAGGAAGCTCGGCATCAGATAGAAGTCCGACGAATGTCCCGTGAAGGGCAAAAGTCCAGTAACAGGAGGAAGTTCTGTGTGGGGTAGAAGTCTGATGAAAGTCCCACGATGGGCAGAAGTCCAGCAATGGGAGGAAGCTCGACATCGGGTAGAAGTTCGACGAAAGTCCCGTGAAGGGCAAAAGTCCAACAATAAGAGGAAGTTCTGTGTGGGGTAGAAGTCCGTCGAAAGTCCCACGATGAGTAGAAGTCCAGCAACGAGAGGAAGTTCAGCGTCGGGTAGAAGTTCGATGAAAGTCCCGCGATGGGCAGAACTCCAGCAACGAGAGGAAGCTCGGCGTCGGGTAGAGGTCCGATGAAGGTCCGGCGACGGGCGAAAGTCTGGCGTCCGGTAGAAGTTTAGTGTCGGGTACAAATCTGACGAAAGTCCATTGACGGGCAGAAGCACGACGACGGGTAGAAATTCAGTGTTGGGTGGAACCCCGACGAAGGTCCAGAGATTGGTGAAAGTTCAGCGTCGGGTAGAACTCTGACGAAGGTCTAGTGACAGGTAGAAGTCCGACGTCGGGTAGAAGTTCAGCGTCGGGTAGAAATCCAATGAAGGTCCGACGACGGGTAGAAGTCCGGCTTCAGATATAAGTTCAGCGTCTGGTAGAAATTCGACGAAGGTCCAGCGACGGGTAGAAGTCCGACAACGGGTAGAATTCAACATTGTGTAGAACTCCGACGAAGGTCTGGTGATGGGAGGAAGTTCAGCATCAGGTAGAACTCCGACGAAGGTTCGATGACGGGCATAAGTCTGGCGTCGAGTAGAAGTTCAATGTTAGGTAGAAATCTGATGAAGGTCCGACGATGGGCAGAAGTCTGGCGTCGGGTAAAAGTTCAGCATCGGGTAGAAATCTGATGAAGGTCCGATAACAGGTACAAGTCTGATGACCGGTAGAAATTCAGCGTCGGGTAGAACTCCGACGAAGGTCTGGTGATGGGCAGAAGTTCATCGTCAAAGGCTTCTTGATGACATTAGCCTGTGTGGAAGTGATCGAGAGAATCCACAAGGGATGTATGACCTATCTGAGGTTCTATGTCAGAGCATTGCTCGATGATGTTAACCTGTGTAGAAGAGATCGGGAGAATCCACCAAGGATGTATGACCTATCCAAAGTTGTATGTCAAAGTATTACTCGATGATGTTAACATGTGTTGAAGAGGTCGAGAGAATCCACAAAGGATGTAAGACCTATTCAAGGTTATATGTCAGAGGTTTTGCTCGATGACATTAACCTGTGTGAAAGAGGCTGAGAGAATCCACCAATGATGTAAGACCTATCCGAGGTTGTATGTCAGAGCCTTTGCTTGATGACGATAACCTATGTGGAAGAGGTCAAGAGAATCCACCAAGAATGTGTGACCTATCCGAGATTGAATGTCAGAGCCTTTGCTTGATAATGTATGTGGAAGAGGTCGAGAGAATCCACCAATGATGTGTGACCTATCCGATGTTGTATGTTAGCGCACCATTCGATGATGTTAACATGTGTGAAAGAGGTCAAATCGAATCCCCCTGTGATTGATTTTGCCTTAATTGAGATGGGGTGAATGCCGCGTATATCCCGAATCAAGGGTAAAAAATGGTCTATCTTTGGATCGTTACTACCTTTTTGAGGTTGAGATTAAGACTCTGCTCAAGGAGTAGAAGTCCAGCTGCGGACTATATGAAGCTTAAAATTTTTTGGAAGCATCCTTATATTTTTTGAAAGTTTTCTGAAATATCATCATGATATTGAAATATTGGAGGAATATTTTCGATCATAATTGGAGTTAAGGTTGCCCCCCAGTTTGCATCTGATTCCCATGAAATTGATGCAGCCATGGCTGATCTCAGGATGTTGACACGAACGGCCTTTTGAGGTTGGAGCGAAATTTCCCCCCTAGTCGGGAACCACGTTCCCACAAACGGTGTCAAACTATTGCATCCTAGAATATTCACGATGGTAGAGAAATATATAGTTTAATGTCTTAACATTGTACGAAGATCCGGCACACAATCAGATGAGAACGAGAGTGTTGCACTCATATGAAACACCAAGATTTTTACGTGGAAACCCTTAAAAAAGAGGGAAAACCACAAGGCCTGGCCCAGTTTGAATGAATCCACTAGTGTTTGCAGACAATTATAAATGAGGCCCTTCCTCGGGAGAAGGCCTTAGCTTGATGTAACAAATATACATCATATAGAGTGCATTACATGGTAGGAATTACAGTAATCAATGTTGACATATTTATTTGGTCGGAAGGATCATAGTCGGCAGATGATAGAGGTTGGGAGGACTGTAGTCAATAGGCGACGGAGGTCGGGAGGACTGTAGTTAGCAGGCGACGGAGGTCGGGAGGACCATCATCATGAGGCGGTGATCTGTTAGAAGTTCGAGCCTCAGGTGGTGGTCCAATAGATGTCCGGGCCTCAGGTGGTGGTCTGAGAGATGTCCGAGCCTCAGGTGGTGGTCCAGCAGATGTCCAAGCCTCAGGTGGTAGTCCGACAGAACTCTGGCGTCTCTTAGTGGTCCGGCGGTGGTGCGGCAGAACTCCAGCGTCCCTTGGTGGTCCGACGGTGGTGCGGAAGAACTCCGATGGTGGTGCGGCAGAACTCCGACGGTGGTCGAAGAGGAGCTAGACGGTTGGAGCTTTCTTCCTTTTTCTTTCTTGGCTTCGATTTCTTTTCAAGAGGAAATGAGGTTCTATTTATAGAATTCTTGAGTGGCATGACTTTGTAAATAAGTGGAAGATCAAGGGTAAATCGGGAGTGGTTCGGATGGACGGCCGATCTTGATTCCTGCGATGATGCACTGTTTAATAGACCTTTGACTGTCTTAATGATATCAGAATTTGATGATCTTGAGCTCATTGGATTCATCTCGTCGAGCCGCTCAATTTGACTATAAGCATGTCACGATTGAAGACCATTTGGTAACCCAAATTGTGGTTTGATCCTTCCAAAAGTGCTTCAAGTCTTTGATTTGGACTCATTTGGGCTCGGATTATGTCTATTTTGGTGTTGTTGGGTTTGTGTTTTCGAGACGCTAAGTTCGACTGTAAGTTTGTAGAAATCAGAATTCGGATTGTCTCAATTTTAATTTTTGAAGCTTCCAACTTGATTTTACCTCAAGATTCGTGCCTGATCAAGATAATTTTTTGATGATGTATCAATAGTCAATCGAGCATCATGACGAGGTAAATCCAACAAACCAAATATCTATCAATTCAAACATTACTTAGGCTCTCAAATATACAAAAGCATCTTATGATCAAGAGAGTCGCTCCCGTCGTCAGATAGAATGTTTTGAATTTTGATTATATTCATAAAGAATACAACTCTTAAAAATTATAAATAGATCAACATTATCTACATGGAGGGTACCAAGACTGGATATTAGAGAATCCTCGAAGGCTTGAAAAACCTTGAAGCTCTACCTGACCACTCATTCAAAAATTCGAACACCTCTCATCTTCTATCACCTCCATAATATCTTCCATCTATGTCACAGGTGGCTAACCTAGCAGTTCTTACTATTATAATCTCATATTTTCCAATTTGAGGGACAAGTAAGTCTTTGTAAATTATTCTACAGCCTTGAATTCTTTTTGGAAACTTACCTGAGTTGTTCAAAACAAGTTTCTTTTAATCATTTTTTTATGCTAATCTCTTTTCTAAAAATATCCTCACCGAAATTACTTTTAATAAATTGCTATTCTGATATAGTTTTAATTTGTTCTATTAATATAGGGTTGCAGACTCAGGCTTAGTTCGGAACAACTTACTATTTTATATTTTAGATTGCAATCAAAATTTCTATTTAGTCTCTCTTTTTTTAAAAAAAATTGTACTAAGAAGTTGTTTTCTATAATAATTTTAAAATTTTATTTTCTCCATAGCAGCTTTACAAATCAGTAAAAAAGTTGTCCCAAACAAAATCTCAATTAATTGATATAATTAGACTTTCCTAAATCATTTCATATCAACTCAAATCCATGGAAGCATGTTCTTACGTTTTTTCAGCTTAAAAAAAAATCTCTCTATCAGAATAGGCAATAATTAAATGTGAAGTTAGCTAATTTTTAACTGACTCAAACAAATCAAGACCCCAACATGTCATAATTGGTTAGCCATACCAATTAATGTTTTTTCATTAATAATTTGCAAATACTTCACATATTTTGCATTTAATTTAGGTGAGGATACTTTAAGAAAAGACATTAGCTTAAAAAAATAATTAAAAGAAAATTGTTTTGAACAACTCAGATAAATTCTCAAAAATAATTCAAGCTGTATAAAAATTCCTCGAGCAGATTAATTTAATTAAATTTAAACGTAAATTAAAAGCAATTTTAAGAGTTGTCGCGCACTAGCTACAAAATTTATGGTTGTAGATTACGTATTTTATATCTTAGGTTTTTTAAAAAATTCATCACACAACTAAAAATTGTGAGGGACCTGAATTTTTTACGTGAAAAACTCAAGAATGGGAGAAATCATGGAGCTTGATCTAATTGTAATAATTTGTTGTATAATAGAAGATATAAGAATCATCCATTCCTCATAATTGAAGAATAGGAGATTATACATAATTGAAAATAATTTTCTAATTTTCACTATGGAGACTGTAGAAATTGGATGTACAAGAGAGGATAATTAGCATCCAACAATATGGTTAGATATTAAATGTCAAGCGACAAGTCAGATGATGGTAGTAGCAATTAATGATGGTGGTCATTAATGGTTATTTCAGAAAAATGCAAAAGAGAATGGCCAAATAAACAACAAACAAACTCTTAAAGATAGCTCCCATGCTGCTAGGCATTTCCATTTCCCACCATAAAATTAATTTTATTCAATTTTGTCTACTTTATTATATAAATATGTTCCCAAATTATGAAGAAAAGCATCATATGTAACTAATAATATACACAAGCAGAATCATTTCAATTGGACAGGCCTTATGGTTTATGTCTTTTTTTTTATATATATATATAAAAACTCTGGTGTCTCTTACAACTTTTTTTTTATCTGAATATGTAAAATGGATATTCATATAATACTAAGATAATAAATTTTCTAACTCTACCGTCACAAATATTTTGACATAGTGACACCCAACAGTTTATCGCTATCCATGATATACCTCTTCTTTATAAGGATTACCTTAGCTATATATATATATATATATATATATATATATATATATATATATATATATATATAAGACTCATAACAAATTAACCCTAGCTAGTGAACAACTAAGTGGCTCACCTAACCTCTGATTGAATCCAAAAACTCTTTTAAAGCAATTTTAATCACCTTATGTCCTATAACTAGTGATATCTTGGATTTACATCTTTAACATGTTTAGAGCAACAATATTGGTTATCAACTTTATGTTTGACCCTATATAGTCTACTTAATTATTTTTTTTATTATAAATATGATATAATGTTTCACCAAACCAATGAATTGATAGTATAAATATATAGACACTATAAATAATCCCCACTCTTGTGAGGCTAGAAAAAGTAAAGGACAAATAAGAAAGAATATTTTAGAGTAAAACATGAATTATTTTATAAAAGAGAATCCATAACATTTTAGTGTAAGAATAATAACCTGAAGTCTAAAAAGGAATAAAGGACATATATAATAGAGGATCATGAGGTTAGACGTTGGAGCTTCTTAATCATTCATTGAACTATTCAATGTTATGGATTATAATGGACATAATGATAACATATTCTATTATTATTATTGCCATTACTATCAAAGAGATTTTTAAGGCTCAATCCTCACTCATTTCCACCAACTACAAGGTCTTTAAGTGTAGTTGGTATGATTGTTATACTTGTTATTATAAGTGAGAGAGAGAGAGAGAGAGAGAGAGAGAGAGAGAGAGAGAGATTAGACTATTTAGCATGTATAAAATTAATCTAATCTGAAGATAAAAATGAGTATGGATCCACAAACATTAATAGAATCTGAAATTAGTGCATGTTTAGGTGGCGATTAAAGGCTAATGATTTTCGAAGTCCTAACTTGAGAAGTTGAAACATTTGAATTTATGATCCCATAAAATGCATCAACATATGTGGTATGTCCCTTGCTAAGAAAAAATATGCATATGATATTTGAAAGTACACGCAAAAAATATTCTTTAGTTTTTTTTTTAATTTATATTAAAAGAATGTATATGCTGTTGACCTTTATTTTCATTCGAGTGCCCTTGAGGGCCTTTAATTAATTTAATCAACCCCCGTCGAGTCCAATTCGAGCTCGAATTAGCTTGAATTGAGTCAAAGTAGACTCGACCGTATCCGATTGAGCCCGATTAGTTTGCCTTAGGCCCGTCGAGATTAATTTGATTCGAGTGTTCATTTTATTTAAATTTAACTGGGTTAATTTGAGTAAATCAAATTGAATCCCAAATTGACCCAAATCGGATCTGACTGTAGGCTTGATTTTAATCTAATATGCTTAATTTAATTTACTTATTTATTTATTTATTTATTTTTTCATTCTCATGAGCTTAAATTTATTCCTAAATCAAACAATCAAATGGATGGCTAATTAAATCACCTTAATTCCCTCCTAATTAATCTTAGGATGAATCCTAGCCGTAGATCTAGGGCCTTAATCATTTAAATACTCTTTTAGGACTTCATGAAGGGGGCTGGCTTCTTTTTCTTTTTCCTAGCCGCTCTCAACCCTAATTTTCTTAGTGTGAGAGCTCTTCCAACATCTCCACATCTTCCTCCACTCAAATTCGTTGGTAAAATCTTGCCGGCCGCGAGATCTCCGGCGACCCGAGTCATTCCCCTTCCAAAGCTTCTACCGTCCGATCCAAGGTGAATTGGAGTTCAACTTCAACTAAAGGAATATACGAGGACAATCTACAAGCTCAGATATTTCAAAATCTAGAAGATCTAACGGTAAGATTTTATCAAAACTTTAGATCTAGGTCACCACACTTAGATCCGTATATCTTTCTAATAAGCGCTTTTCAGAGCTTTTAAATACCTCCCCATGACTTTTATTCATGTTCTTAATCTACATTTAAAATTTCATCAAAATCAATAAAGCCATTCTTGAGAACGAAACCCTTTTTTTTTTTTTTAGGGTTATAGAATTCGGCGTACACGAATAGCATGAGTCGTTGATTTTCTCTTTCTTTTTTTTTATAAATATTTTATTAAAATTAAATACTCGGGACACCTTCTTAAAAATTATTAAAAATCTCAAATTTTCCCCAAACACTCGGGAACACCTTCTTAGGTCATTTCTGACCTTTGGGGGTGATTCCAATCAGTTTGGAGCTGATTTGGGCCAAAACCCCCAAAGTACCCCTAATTAGGCAATTCCGATAATTCATTTAATTGCCCCAACTTCTAAAAATCATAACTAATTACAGAAAACTCCAAAATGGGCAAATTAAAAGGCACCTAACTCTAATTAAGGTCTAGTTTTTTAAAAAAATATTAGGTGTCCAGAAATCAACCTAAAATAAAAATTCAACTCTTTGGTCAACCGTAGCCTATAGTCTAGGGCCCGAAACTTCTAAAATTCATAACTTTGCGTAGGAAACTCCAAATCCAGCAAACTAAAAGGCATTCAACTCACATTAGGGTCTAGTATTTATTAAAAATATTAAGATTCCAGAAATCAACTAAAATAAAAAAGTCAACAATCCGGTCAAACTTAGTTCAAAACAAAACCAAAACTTAAGAAATTCATAACTTTTGATAGAAGAATCCAAATTGGGCATGCTAACTGTCTAACTGATCAGGTTAAGGCCTAGTATTTTATAGAAATATTAGCTGGTCATAAATACCCTTTAATCAAAAAGTTAATTTTGGACCCCCTTTTGCTTAGTGTATAGGTGGACCCCGAACCCCCTAAAACTCACTAATACAATTTAAACTTTAAATATTATTATCCTAAGCATTAAAACTGACCTACATACCAAATTAAATAAAATGGATCTTAATTCGCTAATATTTATACTTTAATTAAAATTTCCTTTTAGACCTACAACCAACCTAGACAGTATGCAATTGTAACTAACTACCCAGCTTAGGATCTACCTCAGCTACACAGCTTTTCACACACATCTAGATGGTTTGTTAGGGCACCACTTCTAGACCTAGGCTAGGCCGGTGTTTACCTTTCTATTGTGTGCCGAGATTTCTGAGATTTCACTGTATGTTGTGATTGAGATGATGCTGGTGTGTTTGTTTACTTTTACTGCACTCTGGGAATTGATGTGATTACACGATAGACTACCCATAGGTTAGGATCGATCTTGATACTAATGATACTTTCTGCAGGTGGCCATGCTCATGCCATGCTAAAATAAAGGGGGGCAAAATTCATGATTTAAATACTAACATTGTTTCATGCAGATGCTCCAGAAATTGCTCAGCCTCCCTAAATAAATGAGGGCTAATTAAAATCATCATTATAAATTACTACAGGTGCTCCAGAGCTTGCTTAGCCCTCAAATAATTAAGAGCATGGCCAAGTGTGGCTGTGATGAGTACTTTTATTTTTATATAAAATACTTGGGATAATATAAACTGCTTGGGATGATTTTCATTAGGATAACATTGCAGGAGAGTCTAAATTTACTGTTTTCATTTAATGTAACTATTTGTAATATTGGTTGAGAGTTGTGAAAGTCTATTTTGAGTGGGGATGCTGAAACCCAAAGATTGGATGCCCAAAGAGAAAAGGACACCCAATATGAGGATAGTCCTTTTCTATTTGGGAATCCAAATTTGGATTATTCTACTACCCGAGGAGTCCAAGGAAGCTGAGGTCCAAGGAGTCCGAGGAAGTTCAGATCCAAGGAGTCTAAGAAAGAGAAGATCAAGAAGATGAAGACCAAGTGTATCCCACTCAAAATAACTTGCGTCAGTCTTAGGATTAGAAATCCGGGTTGTTGGCAGTGGTGCCCGGCCACTTTAATTTTCTGCAGACCCTGGGTTGTAATTAAGGGCAGTTGGCCTATGGACATTTAATTGATTTGTTTAATTATGTATTATGCTTGATTTGATGATGATTGCGTATAGGTTGTACGCTTTTCATAGTTTATTGGCGATCTGCATGCCGCTTTTATTTTAGCCTGGATTTCGTTAGGCTCTCTAAGGATCAAAACCTTTTCTACTCGCAACTAATATTTAAAATTGTAAGTTTTAAGCAATTTAGAAACTTAACGACCTAGGGAATTGCCGGAATCGTCCGGGGTCGCATGCATATTAATGCATTTCTCTTTCCTTCTATAAGACACTTCCCCGCCTGCGGGTAGAGTCCGGATAATCTGACCTATGAGGATGAGGTGCCGGACCTGGGGAAGCCCAGTCTAATTCTAAAAATTATTTTATAAGCCTTTTTAAAGTTCTGTGCATACCTGATTTGGATACTTTAACCAGCATGCATTGCATTAGAAATCAACTAAATCAAAATTTTAATTGCATTAGTCATAGGAGCATTCACCCGATATCAGTCCGGGGCCAATTAGGAAATCCTCTAGATGTCGGCCCTATTTCCGAGAACTATAACCCACCTACCCATCTTTCATAAATGACTGCACAGCATGGTTTTAAAGCGATTAGGTAGTTAGCTGGCTCCCCCTTCCAAGCCGGGGTAAGTCCAGGTTTTGCATTGCATTAGTTAGGACACGGGTGTTAGTGTTGCGTAGAACACTAAACGCATTAGATTTAGGATTCAAGGCTACTATTGTTTCGTAGTACGCCTCATCAGTAGGTAGGTCTTCTGTCTTCTAAACCCTACATATCCGCGTCACACGGATGACGCCACCTCCATCCTTCCCTCCTGCATGTTTCGAGTGCATGATTTATTTATTTTTCTCCAGTTTCTTCTCACTACCTTAGACCCTCCGGATGCTGATGTGAGCCGTGCATGTTGACTAAGCCTAGTTGAACCTCTCTTTCCCTTCGAGTAGGACTTCCTAGTCTTCCCCCTATGTGCCAATCCCAATTCAGAAAGTATAATATAGAATCCTTAATCGAGAGTATTCTCAGGCTCCGGCTTGAGATGTAATTAACCACGGGGGCTTGCGCCCGTGGGAAACCGAATCCCACTCTCAAATAAACCCCATTCGAGCTAATGTATCAGGTGGGGGAAACCCGTTACGATCAGATCATATATATTATTACCCATCGGGGTGTGCTGGTGAGAGCCGCTATCCTCAATGGTTAATCATATGTGTGATCGAATCTGCCCTTCCATTGGCCAGATACTGTCTCCCCTCGCGAGGCGATGGTGTTTGTGTCCTTTCGGAGGTCCACATATGCTTGATAGATTTGCAACATGAGGAGTGCATATGAGAAGTAGAACATAAGCTAAACCATTAAGTTCTAATTCAAACTATCATTCACATTTTCTAAACTAGAAATCTTAAATAAAAAATCATGAATCACATTATTGAAAGAGGTTAGATCTTTAAATAAAGTGGTATTATAAATTGTCTTCTAAAATTTTTATTTTAAAAATGAAATCACTGTAATCACAAAATGTGTAAATATCAAGTAAAGCAGTCATTTCATCTTTCAAACAAGTAACTTCATTTTTAAGAGAGATAATATTATCATGATATTTTTTAAATCAATCATAAGAAAATTATTTTCCTTTTCAATTCTTTAATCAAGATTTCCTTTAAAATATGTGTACTCTTTTTTAGTATAACTACATTTCTAATAATTTAACTAAATCATCAAATGATTGAGAAAATTTTTCATTAGAAATATCATTTATAACTAAGTTATATCTCTCCTATGGGAGTTCTCTATATTTTTGGATTGTTTAACCTAGGGGTGTCAAAACCGGGTTTCGGGTCGAGTTTAGATCAAACCCGAACTGACCCAGGTTTAAACGGGTCGACCCTAACCCGACCCGGGTATGTAAACAGGTCAGAAATTTGAACCTGGACCCGACCCGTTGACACGGACCCGACCCGTCGGGTTACCATGTTGACCTGACCCGACACGGCTGAGCTTCTGGTAGCAACGGGACGGCGGAACAATGGGCTCTAGGCGGAGGGCTGCGGGCAGGCAGGACGGCAGGTGACGGGTTACGGGCAGGCACGGACGCGAGCGAGCTGGGCAGGTGAGTGGGCAGCCTCTGACGCGCGGGCGGCAACTAGCAGGCACGAACAGCCTCGGCAGGCGCACGGGCAGCCACGGGTAGGGCGCTGGCAGTCAAGAGCAAGTGCGCGGGCAGCCGGGGTAGGTGCAGGCAGTCTTGGGCAGCGCAGGCAGCTATTTCAAACGGGTTGACCCGGCAACCCGTCGGGTCAACCCGAACCCGACCCATTTTTCAAACTGATCGAATCCAGGAATCTGAACCCGACCTGTTTTGAAATCAGGTCGGGTCAAACCCGAAATTTTCAGGTCGAGTTCGAGTCAGATTTTTGTGTCGTGTCAAATATTGACACCCCTAGTTTAACCCTTACGATAGTCTACTCCACCGCCAGTGCCCTATTACTTATTTCTGTGAAAATGTGGAATGATGATGAATCATCTGATGAAGGTCTTATAGATGGTTATTTGGTTTGTTGCTTTTGTTATAATTGATGCTCATCTGATCTAATTTTTGATCCCTTGGATGCTCTATGTGTGTGGCTGGTTTTGAGTTTGCTACTCAGGTTATCTCTTAGTGTCTTTACTTTCTTCTTTTAGCTTTGGTCTGTCTTTGGTGGTTTTTTGTTGTTGTCTCTAGCTCCCTTGTTTAATGGAGCGTTCCTGTTTGTTGTTGGTGAGTGTTGCTATGTGCCAGTTTGTATTTTGGGTTTTGCAGGAGAGGTTTCATTGTTCTATATGAGTTGGATGCCGAGTTTGGTGTTTTATCATGTGCATTTCTTGTTTATGTTCCTCATTTTTATGTAATCTTCTGGTTCAGGTGTTTTGTTGCTCTCCATATCATGTGGACTTCATATCAGGTATGGGTAGATTACTTGTTTCATTTCCTTTCCCATATATTTTGATACTTTGTAGGATGTTTTTGGCCCCTACTGGATTTATATATTCCTGAAGTGATCCTGCTAGAGTTTTTGGGCTAGGCCCCTAGCCTGCTTTTGCTTTTCTTGTTGTAACTCGGTAGGGATCAATGTCTCTTTAAGTTTTTTTATTATTCAATGTAGCTCTTTGAGCATTTTGCAAGATGCTGATCTCTTTAAGGACTGTGTAATATTTTTGAAATGAAACAAATTTAACATTTCCCTAATAATAATAATAATAATAATAATAATAATAATAATAATAACTAAGTTATTCTCAAAGTGTGATTGTTGTTGGGTGCAAAAAAATAATGGGGGTGCTCTTCTCCTTCTTCTTTTTCTTCTCCTTCAACAACTTTCCCATGGTTCTTGGCTTTCTACTCGTTCTTCTTTCCTTAGTTAGGCCTTACGCTTTCACACTTTGTTAATTTCCTTAGAGGTGGTATGCCTTTTTGGATTCATCATTGGCTATTAGGACATTCTCCATGACATGAGTATAATTTTTCCACATCCTTCTTCTAATGACCAACAACTCCAAACACAAAGTAAAAGGTCTAATATTTATTTTTCATATTTAAAATGTAAAAAATGAGAAACTCATTTGCAATTGAAAAAGAAAAAGAAACATGAAAGAATTAAATCAATATAAATTTTTCCTTCAAATTAGTTAATATTATATGAAATATATTTCAATCATATATACTATAAGTTAAAGGTAATGTTGCACAAAAATATAAAAAATCTAAATTATCATATTTCAAAATATTTTTTTTCCTCAAGCAGCTACATTAGGGTTTAATTCATACAATCTAATGAATTGCTTAAAATGAATCAAGTGAGAATTAACTAGTTCCATGAGAGAGAAGAGATAGGGAAGAAGCGAGAGAAAAATGATCACAAGTGAGAAGCCCCAATTATGATATTTGATTCCAATTTATAGAAAAGAGTGAGGGTCCAACGATGCTGCTTGAAACTCGAACTACCATAAGGTAGTCATATAAGTGGTCACATCAAACATGTAACTACTATGTAGTTATTTCCCCATATGTGATATGTGCATATACTACAGCAAAAAAAAGGTTTGCCTGCGGAATTTTCGCCTGTAGTTAAGTGTCCTGACGGAATTTTCAATGGATGTTTTGCCGGAAAACTTAATTTCTGATTTAAAATCCATCAAGAATTCCGCTAGAGAAGACCTTATTTAGTCCTTGACGGTCTCCCTCTCCCATTTCACGACACCTCTCTTGACCTCTCCATCGCCCGACACAGTTCAAGCTCATTTCTTCATCATTTTGCTCCACTTATTCCAGATTTTAAAGGTGAATATTTATCTCTTTTATTATTTTTTATTTTTTTTAGATTTTATCTATTAGATTTTGTTAAAAATGAGTTTTTAATATTTTAGATTTTTTAGATTTCTATGTTGAGAGATCTTGGAATTTGATCTATGCTTAAGAAAATTATATATATATATATATATATATATATATATATATATATATATATATATATATATATATATATATATATATATATCTTAAATATTATAGAATATAGGGGGGCCAGGATTAATATTTTGATGACCAAACTTTTTTTTAAAAAAATATTTTGATGCCTACAACTTTGAAGAATGTACTACTAATTTAGGATTGTCATAAAATGTCTCTTAAGAAGATTGTTAGTTTTTTTTGGAGTAAGTGGATATCCAACTTTTTTTTTCAAAAGGAAGAATTCTATAATTTTCACAATAAATTAAATATATATATATATTTACAATTATTTTGATTTTTTTTCCAACAGAATAAAAAATTTATTAAAAACAAATGATACACCGCAAGACCACATCAGGGTCACATCATGGGGGTTACAATCAAAGAAACACAGACCAAATCAGAGACAAACCAAAATCAAAAGCAGATCCAAAAGGACTCAGACCGACACCCAATTGTCAAGGAGGGGCCATCCAGGGAGGATCAAATAATCTGCCAAGAAAACAAGCTAACAAGCACCGAACACATCGGACCACCAAGGTTGCCCAACCCTGGCCATCAAAGGTGCATGCAGTAAGACTATTTCCTCATAGTCCTGATCCAAAACAACCACGACAGCCAAAACTAAGAAAAGCCAAAAACCACAACCACGAAAGTAATCACGGGAAAATCATTTCTTCTTAGTTTTTCTTTTACGGTTCCTAAAAAAGTATCAATCGAGCCAGTTTCCAAATTGTTATTAGAAGTATCCTCCTCTCCAGAAGACGACAAGTCATCATGAAGCCAATTTCATTGCCACTGAACAGTTTCCCTAGCAAGATGGGCTCGCAAATTAGCATTCGAAATAACAAAATAGGCACATCCACCAGAGGCACGATGCTAGCCTCCCCTAAGCCAACCAAGGACTCATCACCACCATCAGCTAAAGAACCAGAATTAGTACCCGAGAACTCCACACCATCTGTATGAATAGGATTCGCTCTAAAATTAACACAGCAATTACTATCAAACAAAACCACACTGCCAGAAGCCACAATCGGAGGACCCTCACCCTCACAAGCACCATAAACTCCAACCAGTGAATCTCGATGCAATATGAGGTTGAGGCTTCAAAATTAAAATCGGGACCATCTTATCTCCAATTTCAGAAAGCTTGTATTCAAATTGAACTTCTCAAGGAGACAAACCCAACGACATCAAATTTGATCCAATCCGAGCCTAAATGAGCTCAAATCAAGAGTCCAAAGCATGCTTGGAGGATACAAAGAATTAATTAGATGACCAAATGACATCCAAAAATGACATTCTTATAGTCGAATCGAGCAGCTCGAAGAGACAAGTTCAACTAGCCCAAGAATACTCAATTCAAACATCATTAAGGCACTTAAATGCTAAATAAACTCTCAATGATCAAGGGAATCAAGATGAACCATCCGATAGGACACTCCTAACATGCCTTTGATCTTCTCCATATTTACTAACCATGTCATTCTAAAAAAATTATAAATACTCCCCATTCTTCATATGAGAAAGAAGGAAGTGGAGAAAGAAAAGAAGAGCTCTGAGGTTGAAGCTTCACCCCGGTACCACCATCGTCAAACTTTTGTTGATTATCGCTGGACTTCTACCCAGTAGTCGACCGACACCGGACTTATGCCTGACCTCCGTCACTCGCTGACTACAGCACTTTCGACCACCATTACTCGTCGACTATGGTCCTTCCGACCACCATCGCTCATCGACTACGATCCTTTCAATCACCATCACCCACGATCCATCCAACCATCGCCCACCGACTACAGTCCTTCCAACCACTGTCGCCCGCCAACTACAATCCTACTGATCAAATGAATATATCAACATTCTTTTAAGAAGTTGTTATACCATTCTTTGACTATGTACCGTGCTATATACATTGTATATTTACTATATTGAGCCAACGCCCTCCTCCTAGGATGTGCATCATATGTAATCAACCACCAATACAAATGGACTCATTTTAACTAAGCCAGGCCCTATGATTTTTTCTCCTTTTAGGAGTTTTCACATAAAAATTCTTGTGTCTCTTGTGATTGATGCACCCATCTCTTCTACCTGTTTATGTGTTAGATTTTTGTATAAAGTTAGGATGATAACATTTATATCTCTCTACTGCTACTAATATCCTATGACACAACAATTTGGCTTCCTCTATGGGAGCCTGATTCTTGCATAGGGGGAAACCTTGGCTCTAACCTCAAATGTGTTTATGGCCAAGATAATTTCCTCCAATATTTTCCAACATCTAAGACAATGTTAGTGGCAATTATTTTTTCACAAATACAAAGATGCTTTCAGAAATGCATGCTCTTTACAGTCCCCAATCGCACTTCTACTCCTTGGGCAAGGTCTTAATCTTGACCTTAAAAAGACAGTAATTACCTAAAGATAGATAATTATTCACCTTTGATTTGGGATAAATACGACATTCACCCCCTCCCATTCAAACCATAATCGATCCCAAGGAATTTGATTAGAACTCTTCCACATAGGTTAATGTCATCGAGTAATGATCTTACAAACAACCTCGGATAGGTCAAACATCCTTGGTGGATTCTCTCGACCTCTTCCATACATGTTAACGTCATTGAGCGACACTCTAACAAACAATCTTTGATAAGTTAAACATCATTGGTGGTAGATTCTCTCGACCTCTTCCACACAGGTTAACGTCATTGAGTACTGCTTTAACAAACAACCTGGATGAGTCAAATATCTCTTGTGGATTTTTTTAACCTTTTTAACACAAAGCTACGCTATTAAAAATAACCCTAAGAAGTCCTGCCCATGAGGTAGCCTAGAAGGGAAGCTAATGGGGGACATGATCCTCACAATAAGGACTCTATGAGATCAAGTGGTGTATAGAGTCACCACTCGTTCAAAGACATTTGAAAGCACAAAAAACTTAAAAGGCACAAGCACATACAAAACCTTAGAAGGCCAAAAAACCTTAAAAGGTACAAATACATCAAAATTTTAGAAGGCTAAAAAGCTTTAGAAGATATACATTTCTTAGAAGGCTAAATGTTAAATAAATTTCTCTATTCTACTTGTTCTAATTAGAGAGCAATAAATCAAAACTTGTCTAAGCAATGCATAAAGAACTTTAAAATAAGTTCATATATAAGTATTCATTACTTTAAGTAAATATTAATCTCATATAAAAATCTCTATGATATTGAGAGATGATCAAAAGTATTTCACAACATCTTCATTATTTATTGAATATATTTTTCTCAGCTTGTTCTCAATACCATCATCACTTGAATCTGAAGGATACTCATTGGATTCTTGGCTAGGAGTTAGCCATTCAATTACAACTCCAATCTTACATTGTACCAGTCGATCTCCTTCTAAGAAGCTGCAAGCAAAGCCTTCATCAAGACTTTAGAGTACAGATGGTTTATCATGAAACCCTTGGATGTGAGTATAGATTTTTTGATGATAAGTTGAAGACACCTTGAATTTTTTTATAACCTTCGATTATATGATCTTTGTCCTAAAAGGCATTCTTATCTCATACAAACTTCTATCATATTGGAGGAGAATGCATGTCCCCTTTTGGACCTTTTTGTTGCAATGATCATCATATCATAAAACTTCTTGCAAATGACCTCTAGACCATCAGGCATCCACTTAATTGGCATCACTAATATGTCACAAGAATGTTGAGGTCTACACAACGTTTGATTCCCTTCGTCAAGTTATCCATTGGTTGCACCCATCAGCATACATGCATACTAGCTCCAATATAATACAATTCAATCTTCATCATCAGCTCACAGCTCGACCATCAACTATCATCGGAAGTTTGCCCAACCATCGTCAGACCAATGATTGCTAACAACAACCAGACTTCCTTTCGACCATCATCAGACTTTCTCCCGACCACCATCAAACTTCTACTTAATCGTCGATGGACTTTTGCCCAACCACAGTTGGACTTTCTTCCGACTGTCGTTGAATTTCCACTCGATTACCATTGGACTTCTGCCCAGACCGTCGTCAGACTTTCACCTAACCGCCATCGAACTTCCACCCGATCGCCATATATTACGGAGTTCCACCTGTCTGTTAATTATCTTTTGGATCTCCTTCAAGGCATTATTATGTCAGATCTCCTCCCTAGTGCTTCCACTGCCAGGTCGTTTCCCAATTTTTGAAAAAAATTTAAATTGGCAATAGAGAATTAGGCTTTGATCACCACGAGCTACAAATTCAAGAGAATTCTTAAATCGACACAAAAGAGTCAGGCTCTGTTAGTCGCCAATGATCACTTTGATCGCCACCAACGATTCTTCGAGTTACCAATTCAAAGAAAAGTTTGAAACGGTACAAGAGAATCGGCCTTTAAACTCCACCAACATTCTCTGAGCTAGCAATCCAAGGGAAATCCTGGACCGGCACAAGAGAGTAGGGCTTTTATCACCACCAACGATTCTCCGAGCAACAATCCAAAGAAAAGTTTAAACTAGCACAAGAGAATCGGGCTTTGAATGCCACCAACATTCTCTGAGCTACCAATCCAAGGAAAAGCTTGGACTGAAACAAGAGATTAGGACTTTGATCACCACCAATGATTCTTCGAGCTACTATTCCAATGAAAAGTTTGAACCAGCACAAGAGAATTGGGCTTGAACCACCCCAACATTCTCCGAGCTATCAATCCAAGGGAAAGCTTGGACCGATACAAGAGAATAGAACTTTAATCACCACCAATGATTCTCCAAGCTATCAATCCAAAGAAAAGTTTGAACCGACACAAGTGAATCAGGCTTAGATCATCGCCAATTTTCGCTTTGATAGCTATCAATATTCTTCGAGCTACCAATCCAGAGGAATGCTTGGATCGACACAAGAGAACAAGGTTTTGATCGCCGTTGACAATCTCCAAGCTACTAATCCAAAGAGAGGGCATTGACTAACATAAGAAATTGTGCATTTCCTCTTAACCCGAAGGGGTATTTGTAGGTGCAAAAGAGGGAGAGATGAAAAGTCTTTCTAGAATTTCCTAAAAAAATTTTGAATTTTTTAATGATTTCTTTTTTGAATTTTAAAAGTCAAAAAGCACTTATTTTTATGAAAAAAACTCTATAATTTTTCTTAATTCTTTAAGGATTTTTAAGAATTTTAAGAGCCAAAAAATGCTCATTCTAATGCAAAATTTTTTTAGAAATTTTAATAATTCTTTAAGGATTTTTTGAAATTTTAAAAGTCAAAAATCAATTTTTCTGTATATGTAATTATTAATATTTTTTTAAATCGAGGCGTCACTAGGGTATATGAGGAGTTATTCTAGAAATTTCTCTTATATTTTAATACATTTTAAAGAAAATAAAAATCTGTACAAATGGGGGTATGTAATCTTAGTGATTTCAAGATTACATGGCTTACATGAAAACTACTGTACCTTTATATACAAAATGTTAAAGCCAGCCTATAGATCCAACAGTACAATCAATGGCATAACACTGAACCAATCAATCCACGACATCATATACAAATTTATTTATATAAAAAAAAAAGCAAATCTTGACATTTTTTTTATTTTGTCGTTAATTTCAAAATTAAATAAGTCCAATTATTAATATTATATATTTTATAAATAATTAAATATTATGAGAGTCGAAAATAAATATAGATTTCATAAAAGCCTGAATAATGACTTTTTTTTTAAATTTTTATATACCAAAAATGATATTTATCTTATTAACAAATAATTCATAAATTTGGACAAATTAATTATGACCAGTATTTGCTATTTTTCACTACCTATGCCGGCCAACATCAAAGAGAAAATAAAAAAAATATAATAATAATTATCAGTCACAAGCAGCTCAGAAATGTACAAATATATATTTTCGGATTCTAAGCTTCAACGTCCTAAAATAGGGGAGCAACTGATATGTTACAAAAAATTCATCCTTTCAACCACCGTCGCCAGCCGAATATGTTCCTTTCAATCCCCATCACCCATGGTCCGTTCGACTATCATCGCTCGCCTATTACGGTCCTTCCGACCACCGTCGTCCAACGACTATGATCCTACTGATAAAACAAATACATCAACATTCTTTTAAGAACAGCTGTTATGTCACACTACAGGAAAATCACCAATTACCGGCGGAAATTCAGGTGGTCAAAAAACTGTCGGAATTACCGGCGGTTAAATCGATCGTATGATCACCGGTTATAACCGTCGGAAATGCCAGTGGTTAAATTACCACCGAATTGGCCGCTGATTTTGTATTTTTTGCGTCGCATTTATCGGCGGCTTGGCCGCCAGTGTTAAGTGTTTTTTTTCCGGCGAAAGATTCAAAACGAGATGCAGGCGAAGCTGTGATCCTATAGAGATGAAAATCAGAAGAAGAAAGAGCAAGAGCTGACACATGAATCACAAGGCAGCGAGGACACAGATGATGATTAGTGCAGTTATTTGTTTGATAAAATTTTTGGTGTATTTTGAACATCTTACTGTGGATTTCATATATTATGTTTATTGTAGAACATATGCAATTTTCTTTATTTAAACATTTACTTCTACTTATTGTGGATTTTAGATTGTGCAAATATGATTTGTTGATTGTGTTTTGCTATTGAATGTTATGTTGATTTTGGACTTCATTTATGTGGGATGATTATAGCGGCGTGTTGCCCTTAAAGCTTGTGTTATATATGTTTTGAATTCTATGCAGGTATTGTGAAAATTGGTGTAAATAGAGGGGGCCTGTCAATTTTTTTTTTAAATGCTACAGATTTCTGGCGGCTAACCGACAGTTTGGCCGCCGGAAACGTCGATACCGGATGGTGTTTATTTTAACCGCCGGTATGTTAATCTAGCAGCCGGTAACGACCGGTGGTCAATTGACGGTCTATCGACACTATGACCGCTGGAATTTACCAGCATTTATGGTGGTCGGTACGCCGGCGGCAATTACCCGGCGGTCAGCGGCGTTATGACCGCCGAAATTTACTAGCCATTATGGCCGCCGGAAATGGACTGTCGCAATTTATTTACTGCGCAGTTTATACTGGTGGTTAACAAACCGTCGGTAGTTTTCAAAACCGCCGGAACATTTATATTAACCGCCGGAAAAAGGCGCCGGTAATTGACAATTTTCCTGTAGTATCATTCTTCAACTATATATTGTGCTATATACAATGTATATTTGCTACATTGAGCCAACGCTCTCCTCTGAGGATGGGCATCATTTATAATCCAACACCAATACTAGTAGACTCATTTCAACTGGGTCAGGCCCCATGATTTTTTTTCCCCTTTTTAAGGGTTTCCGTGTAAAAATCCTGGTGTCTCTTGTGATTGATGTACCCATCTCTTTTACCTGTTTCTATGCTGGATTTTCGTATAAAACTATGACGCTAAATTTTATCTCTCTACCGCTGCGAATATTCCATGACGCAATAAATTTATAATTATTTTTACAAATAATTATAATTTCCTCAAATACACCTTCATTCGCTTATAAGTGGCATCACTTATAGAATGATAATAACTATCATCCCTTATAGCATGATTGAGTATTATTTTAAAAATGAAGTTGTCCATACATAATGAAATTAATTAGCATGCTCTAATGTTGTGTAGTAGGTTGGCAATACAAATAATTTGCTAGTCTATCTCTAAGTAATTAATTATCAAATTGAATGCATTTGAATATGTTATTTTTCATTATTATGTTATTCTTGCTTGCTTTGCTCTCTTCTTACAGGGATAATTTTTTGCAGGGATCAGTGGTCTTTCAAGATCCTACATTTCTCGATATACTCTTTTGGTGATGGCCCATGGCCTCCCTAGATATTTTTATAGGTTTATTGCTGATTGTAATTAGGTGAGATCTTTCGCTCACAAGTTTTATTTTTCTTTTTGATTGTTGCTCTTCCAAGCAGTAGCGAGCTTTAGATGAAGTAATGACATGACTACCTGGTGATGCTTCGAAAATGATTGTAACATATATACTTTGGAATTAGCTTAAAGGACTCCTTATGGTTCTCTTCAAGCTTCTTCCATGTTGTCATATTTGTGTTCTATGACTTCAAGTGAATTATTTGGGTGCAATACCGTTTTTAAAGTCAGTCTCATTGGATGATACTTCATGTTTGGATCTCCATGCAATTAATTATCAAGCATAGAAGCAATCCATTTATAAGTTGCCACCATACTTTTATGCAATTATATGAGGGATTCATTGCAGGATTTTTTGTTCAACACTTCTATGCTAACTTTCTGTAATTTATTCAGGGTTTTTAAGCATGCTGAAAGAATCAATTCTGAGAGGCTTATCCTAATGGGAAATTCAGAGTGGCAGATCAGAAGTATGGTTCATGTGAAAGATTCTTGAAGTTAGGATGAATGAACTAACATAGCCCTTTTTTAAGGAATCGAAATTGAAAACGTGCATGACATTGCTTTTTTTTTTTTGCTATAGTTTTTCGATGGATTTTTGACAATAAAAGTCGTTGAATATTCTGCAGGAATTTCCACCTGAATTTTCTATGAATTTTATCGTCAGAATTTTGAACATATTTCCGTCGAAAATTCGTCGGAAATCCATTGGAATAATTCCAACGGATATAAATTTTGATGGAACCCTATTTCCTACGTGTGTTTTAGTGTTGAAAATATTTTTTTCGTAAATCCACCGGAAATTATCATTTTTTATAGAAAATTTTTTATTTCCGATGGATCTTTCTATCAGAAATAACTCATTTTCATGCAGTGATAGATTGAGCAAGCTCTTCTATTGAGTGTTTTGAGTGAGTATTTCCATTAATTTGAGCATTAATAATTATATAGTTGATATTAATCAATAGAATTCACATGATCTACACAATTCTTGAGGTACTCTTTGAATCAAAATTTTTTTAAATTAAAATTATGATCATCCAAATTCTAAATTTGACATGCTTATAATCGAATCGAGCAGCTTGATGAGACAAAGCCGACGAGCCTAAGATCACTCAATTTTTATATCATTAAGGCATTTAAATGATGAGAAAATACTTCATGATGAAGCAAATCAATATAGACCATGCAATGAAGTATTTTGAATTATGGTTCAAATAACTAAAATGCTCATCCCAGAAAGCCTTTAAATAGATCAAGCTTCATTTTCTACATGAAGGGAGAGGCCCAAGAGCCAAGAGAACTAAAGAGCTCTCTAGCATTTCTGGTATCACCTCTAATGAACACCACCAGCAATCGCCATACATCAACGACCACCCAATATTGCCACCGAAAACAACCATTAGCATTTGCCTTCATCTCCAGACTTTTGCCAAGATTTAACTCTATTTTTGGGTATTAATTATCTATTTGTGGATATTAGACTTCTATAATCACTATAGAAGAAATCAAGCCCTACTCCTAGGTGTTAACTATCAATCTATAGACACTTGATTTCTATAATCCTAATTCCCCAAAAGAAAAACAAGATATTTTTTCTCAAATAATCTCATCCTCTTCAACTATGAGAAATGGAGGATTGTTGGATCTCTTACTATATAATGAATTTTTCAACTAGGCTAGACCCCTTTTAGTTTTTTCTACTTTTTTGGTTTTTCCATATAAAATTTTTTTTTTACTTACTACGTTTATATATGTGTGCTAAACTTTTGTATAATGCTGAGATGTAAAATAAACACTCTACGGATTCAAATTTTCTAAGACATAATAATATTACTATAATTAATCATGTTTCATAGTATGGTATCATGAGATAGGTTATTTTAAGATGAAGCATTATTTTGGAAACTTGCTGCTTATTGGCATTAACCATTAACCAACTCCTAGATGCCTAATTTTCTATTTTTTGCTTAATTCAAGTTCATCACCTACCAGTTAGGCCCGCCAATGACTTGGTTTACTTAATCCTGACCAATTGTTGACAAATAATTCTAATTATTTTTTTACTGTTTAATAAAATATGACAAATGATCATCCTTTTTTGTACATTCTAAAATAATTATTTTTTTCATGAATTTACAAAAGAAAAGAGTTTAATATAAATATCTCTATGTGTAAATGTTGCTTAGCTTCACGTGTGCCCTTGCAAATATGTATCTTCTTTGGACTTCACTGTCAGAAACACGTTTGCTCGATTGAACTTTCAATGTGGAAAATTCAAAATGGGGGAAAGACGACTGTACTATACGCCAAATAGTAAAGATAAATAAAAATAAACGGCCCAATCTTCCAGCTGGGTAAGTTTTAGTTGATTTCCTCTTGTTTCTAACCCTCTCCATTCCCCTCTGTACAAACCCTAACTCAGTCATCTTTCAGCACCGCGGTTCCGTCCTTTCATCTAAACCTCCAAATTTTAAAGATTTAAGAAAAATAATAATAAAGATAAACAGCCTAATTTTCCAATTTTTTTTTCTCCAAAAAATAATTTTCCAACTCGGCAAGTTGTTCTTCTTTCCCACTTATTTCCACCCCTCCCACTTCCCTATATAAACCCTACTTCCTTCTTCTTTCTACATAACGCTTCCTCTCTCTCTCTCTCTCTCTCTCTCTGGATACGTAGACAGAATATGAGAAGTTCTAAGGAAGTTTTATCCAAACGTCTGCTTCTGATTCTTTTTTCTTATATTTTGTTGGAGAAAAATGGAGTGGAGGCTTCTCATAGGATTGCCAGTACAGAAGAACTCCAAAATGTTCCTCCTGCAACTATTAGTAACCGCACAGGTTATCACTTCCAAGCCCCAAAGAACTGGATAAATGGTGATTCTCTCTCTCTCTCTCTCTCTCTCTCTCTATCTCTTTCTCTAAAATTTTCCACAGATTTTTTATAAATGGTTGGATGAGAATCACTGGAGATGTGGATCATAAGATTACTTACTTTTAGTTCTATAGACTTTTTACTGTGATAAATGAACACCAAAATTTCCAAAAAAAAAAAAAAACTTATCGTCTTATCGGGTTGCTAATTCGATGTTTGTTACGTAATCTCAAATTCGGCGCTGTTTAGCAATGGAAATATCGGCGTCTGCCATTGCTGAATAATAGGGCGGCTGCTTCCCCATCTTTCATTTCTGAACCACGCGCTGGTCAACCGTCGGTGCCACTGCTAACGTGCGCCTCTGTAATTTCAACTATTCAAACTTAACCTTCTTCTTTCCTAGTCAAGCTACTGCACACAAAGTTGGGTGTCCCTATCTTGCTAAATTTTCATGAAATATTTTTTATTAATTAAATCATTTTAAAATATTTTAATACATTTTTAATTTTTAATAATTAATTTTATATAACGAAATCTGATTTATATTTTTCCACTTAATTTTTCTCTTAAGAAAATAATGATATTTTCTTCTGAAAATATTTTTTAGAAATTTCAATGAACTATTTATCACTTCAATTGTCTCTCTCTGCGAAAGATACGTTTCCTTTTTAGAGGGGATCTCTAATATGGCTTTTGAATGATTGGAGAAGCTAATATTAACTATTTAATTGTCACATCATTTTCGATGATATCGGGCAAGTTTGCTGATATTTTAATCAGAAGAAATGGTCACGGTTCAGTTGCTTTGAGATTCGAGTCCATTCAAATGTCTCCAGGCCAATTAAAGGCCTCTTATTTTTCCTTTTAACTAGATTGGATATGATAATTATATTAGACTTTTATGATTTTTATATTCACATACCGTTATCGTAAATTTCAGTAAAAAAAATCAATTTATTATTGCATTTATATTCAATAAATTTAAATTCTATGTATGTAATGTTTGTTATGTAAAACATTTTTATAGTTTAAAAAATAGATTAAATTATTTAAATAATAATTTTAAATTATTATTATAATTACTAGTATGGTGCAAATATGATATTATTATATTATTCTATAAAATATAAATAGGCTTTGCATCGAATTTTGTTTCATTTACATATTTTATTTATATAATTTTTATTTATTCTAATCCTTCACTAACTTGGCTTTGGTTTCTTCTGCATATGCTTCGGTGTTCACGGGCGTCAGATCCAAATGGTATGCTCCCTTCTCGCACTTATTTTTTTATTTATATTATAGGGTTTTTTGTCCATAATTGTAATAAAATAAATAAATTTATAAATAATATTTTAACAAAACATTACTGTCAAGAGAAATAAAGAACCAGCTTTTAATTTTCCCTTCCATAATTAATTAAAATAATGGTGAAGGAAGACAAACTAGTTGTTGGTAGTTCGCGAAAATGGTGCAATGAGAGAGACCGTAATACTATAAAAAAATTTTCTTGTAAACACTTTATTTACTAAGAAGAAGAATTCGGTTCTTGGAAGTATTTTTCTAATAAAAATTTTTGAAGGGGTCTGAAAGAACAAATTTTTAGTAAATATTCTGTATCATTTTTTAACGAGAAAAGTTAAGGCTTATGCTTCATTTGGGATGACTTTCTTATTGCTTTTTAAAGTAATTTTTTAATACAAAAATTTAGGCTTCATTTATGACGGCTCTTTTACTGCTTTTTAAAGCACATTTCTAATATAAAAATTTTTTGTTCAAAAAATTTTTATACTAAAAAGTTATTTTAAAAAGTAGTAAGAAAGTTGTCTCAAACAAAACTTAGGCTTCATTTGAGACAGTTTATTGCCACTTTTTTTTTACTAGAAAAAGCTGCTATAAAAAGCAATAAGAAAACTATCACAAACGAATTTTTTGAGATAATTTTTTTATTATTTTTCAAGCTGCTGCAGAGAAAATAATTTTTTTTTAATTATTATAAAAAAAATTCTAATTAAAAAATATTAAAAGTAATAAAATCATTGAGAAGGCAGATGTAATATCTTTGTTGATAAAATTTTTTACTTTAATAAATACAGGGCCAATGTACTACAATGGAATCTACCACCTGTTCTACCAGTTCAACCCGTTAGAACCTGTTTGGGGCAACATAGTGTGGGCCCACTCATACTCAACAGACATGATCAACTGGAAGCCACTCCAACATGCAATTTATCCCACAAAACCCTTCGACATCAACGGCTGCTGGTCCGGCTCTGCAACTATTCTCCCGGGTAACAAACCGGTCATCATGTACACGGGTATTGACGAGCAAAATCGACAGGTGCAGAACGTCGCCTTTCCAAAGAACCTGTCTGACCCGTACCTACGTGAATGGGTCAAACACGATTACAACCCGGTAATCAAACCTGAAGGCGACATCAACTCCAGTGCCTTCCGCGACCCGACTACGGCGTGGTATGGGCCGGATAGCCACTGGAAAACGATTATCGGCAGCCGCAATGGTCGTCTGGGAATGGCCGTTCTTTACAAAAGTCGAGATTTTATCAAATGGGTTAAGGCAGAGAACCCATTACACTCGGCTCAGAACTCGGGAATGTGGGAATGCCCTGACTTTTTTCCCGTGTTGCCCAAACCTATGCTGGGTGTGGACAATTCGGTTATCCGTAACGGGTTGAAACACGTGTTTAAGGTCAGCTTGGATGAAACCAGGTACGATTATTACACGGTAGGGACCTATGATTTCATCCATAACAAATACGTGCCGAATGGATTGTCCCCAGATAACAACACAGGGCTGAGATTTGATTACGGAAACTTCTACGCTTCCAAGACTTTCTTTGATGAGGGGAAGGGGAGGAGAGTGCTGTGGGGTTGGTCGAATGAGTCTGATAGTACTCAGAATGACTGGGAAAAGGGGTGGGCAGGGATTCAAGTAAGTGTTCGACGAAATTCCAAATTTGGATTTTTTATGATCAAATGATGCTTAATTAATGGCTTACATATCTGATTAATTTATACTGTTTCAGACCATTCCGAGAGCTCTTTGGTTGGATGGTAATGGAAGGCAAGTAGTGCAGTGGCCGATTAAAGAGGTTGACAAGCTGAGGAAGAAAGAGGTGGGGATACGTAGAAAGACCGTTAAGAGTGGGAGTGTGATTAAGATAAAAGGTATTGAGGCTGCGCAGGCTGATGTAGAGGTTAGCTTCGATTTGTCTTCAAGCTTGGATAAAGCTGAGAAGTTTAATCTGTCATGGACCGACCCACAGAAGCTGTGTGGTCAGAAAGGAGCGGATGAGAAGGGTGGGATTGGTCCCTTTGGACTTTATGTTTTGGCTACGGATGACAGAGAGGAAAGAACTGCAGTTTTCTTTAGAATCTTTAAGGAAGGACAAAAGCATGTGATTCTTATGTGCCATGACCCAACCAAGTATGCTCCTTCTTCTCATTCTCTCTCTCATTTATGACTTTTTAAGACTTTTAAGTGAATTTAATTACAAATTCTCATGCATGTACATGCTTAATCAAATCTATTTCTGGTTTAATCGAGCAAAGTTCTTTTAATTTATACCGAGCTCAGCTCGAGTTTATTTGTCAAGCTCGAGCTCGACTCAAGTGAAAAATATGAGACTCGAGCTAAACTCGAATGCTTGATCTCTATAAGAGAGCTCAAGATTGATTTTGAATTTGAAAAAAATATAATTAATTAAGTTATTATAAATATAAATATATTAATTAATATTAGTAGAGCTAACTAGACAAGCTGACACGCCAAATCAAACCAAGCTCAAGATCATATAATATATATATATATGCTTGAATTTATGCTCGAACTCAACTCTATAGACTTGTCTAACTTGTAACTTTCATGGGGTGCATCATTTATGAATTCTTAATAATATCCTCATTTTTCTAATGAAACAGCACAAATATTTATGACAGAATAAAAAAGTACCTAATGATACAGTTGCCATGTGTTGATCTGATCTAAAAATTCGAGTACTTTTATTATTATTTAAATAATAATAATAATAATAATAAATTATGAATGACCTATAACTCAACCATTCATAAATCCTACTGTGAGGTGAGGATGCTAGCCCTAATTATCATATGGACTTTTAGTCAATTAAAATATATTAACACACATATTATATATGTAAATTTTGAATTTAAAATCTCTATATTGATAGTCAAAATTCTTAATCAACGGATCAAGACGGGCTGCATTGACAAAATATCTCAATGCTTTTCTAAAATAATAATACTGTCTTTCTCTCTCATTTGGTTTGACTGATTCAGAACAAGCATTTTTCTTCCTTTTCACTCAAACATAGTAAAAAACATTAAATTCTCTACCTGTTAGCATTCATTTATTCTAAATTTATTTAAAAAATAACTAAGTATTAGGTGTATGAAGAATATCCCAATCTTGTAAGGATCATCTATACTTTCTAATGAGGCCATCATTACTTTCGCATGCTCCGTGTGTTCATGTTATTGCGTATAAATAGTGGAAGTCCAATAGATAAGCATGCTCTGAATCGGGGCGGAACCAGCCTTAGTTCTCGAGGGACAAGTTGTAAATTAAAAAAAAATAAAAATATATATAATGGTGTAAAAATAATTTATTTTACACATAATTATTTTTCACAGACTTGTTTGTTAGTGTTAGAAAAATTCAACATAATCGGATGAAATTAGTGGGAGGCCCAATAGGCTTTCCGATTTTTGAAGAGGCAAATTACGTGAATAAAAAGGTTGGTTGGGGGCAAAAAATAAAATTTAAGGGGGGCAGATTATAAATAACTCTTATTATACTAAGAGTTTTTAATTGTCGCCCCCCCCCCTCAGCATACACAGATCCGTCCTTGCTATGAACATTTCAACGCATGTTTCTTCCAAGTTCCAAGTCAAGAGAGCTGTTGGAGAATATTGATTGCACTGATTAATGCATAAGTTTGTTAATTAATCAATTGATTAATAAACTAAAATGAGATTAACAACGATCGCCATGTCTTGCATAACTTAACAGATCTTCGAAGAGGACAGGCCTGTACAAGCCGACATATGGAGGCTTTGTGGATTATGATTTGAGTAAGAGTGGTGGGAAGTTATCTCTCAGAACCCTGGTAATTTATCTGATATGTGTGCTGTATCTTCTCTGATATATAGTTATTGATTATATAGTTTATAACGTTTAAAAGCTTTGTTATTTTTTCACAGATTGATCATTCGGTGGTGGAGAGCTTTGGAGCAAAGGGAAGAACTTGCATAACATCAAGGATTTATCCAAATTTTGCCGTTGGTTCAAATGCACGTCTTTTTGCTTTCAACAATGGGGCTGAAGACGTGAAGATAATACAGCTTACAGCATGGGAGATGAAGAAGCCTTTGATGAATGGAATTTAACTATTCGATGCTTAACAGTATATGCTTCTTTAAATGCTTTTATTTTTTTCCTTTTCTTTTGTATGCTTCTTTTATGATAAGATGTCTGTAATGAAAAAAAGGGATTTATCTAGTAAAGCATTAGAATTTTTAATAGTCAAAAGTTTTTTTTTTATTTTTTTTATTTCTGTGTAGCCAAGACAAATTTTACAAACCTGTATTTAATTTCTTTTTATTAGGCTAAGCACACCATTTAAAAAAAAAGTAAAACTAGACTTCTATAATCCTCTGTCTATTTATAGTCTTTGTACCCAATAGACAATGGAATAAAACATTTTACTTTATCCGTCTCATCTCTGTTTCCGTTTGGCGATCCCGAAAGGCATCTCAGTCTGTCCCAAATTACTTTCTTCTCTTCTCTACATGGTATCAGAAGTCCTGGTTCTACCTACTCCCTTTACCCGATGACCTCTCCTCCCGAAATGGCCTCCACAGCCACCACATCATCATCAACTCATGTGGACAACTTCAACTCCGATGGCACCTACTCATCTCCTCAAATTCCCTCATCCCTCAAGTTCTTGATGAGCAGCGTCAAGAACATCGGCGCTCAAACCCTCACAGCCGAAAACCACTCAACTTGGCGATCGCAAGTGCTCAAACTATTCCGTGCAAATGGCTTCGAAGGATTCTTGGACGGCACCACCCTTCGTCCACCTCCTCTCCTCAGCTCCGACACCGAACAACAAATCCCAAATCCCGCACACACTACCTGGATCTTGATCGATCAAAACCTCACCGTCGCTCTCTATTCCGTCATCTCTTCAGCTATACTACCTTACGGTCTCTCCGTTGACCACTGCACTGACATCTGGCGCACTCTTAACATCCGACTTCAATCTTGTACCCGCTCAAGAATCGTACACTTAAAGAACGAACTACATTTCTTGTCCATGAAAGACAAATCCATGACACAATATCTACTCGACGTCAAATCCAAAGTGGACGCATTAGCTACTGCAGGATCACCGGTTGATGTCGAAGACACCATTCACTACACCCTCAACGGTCTCCCAGACACCTATCAAGCATTCAAGACAGTCGCATCAACCTCCACTCAGTTAGTCTCGATGAGCTCTTCACCCTCCTCTGCAGCGAAGAACTCAATCTTCTCCATGAAACAACCAAAGAACTGCAATCCCTCAACATTACTGGCAATCAAATGGCCCTCACCGCTGGTCGCGGAAGGGGTCGCGGACGAACGTCGCAATATCGCAGTCGCTCCAATGCAAGAATGCCATCCATTGCCAGCACAAACCGCGAAAGCAAGACTAATCACCCCTCCATCACTTGCCAAATTTGCGGCAAGCTTGGTCACTCGGCCATCAAATGTTGGCATCGTCACGACGACCAGTACAATGCAGAAACCACACCCGCACTATTCACCTCTCCGTCCCAACCAAATTCCTCCGAATGGTTCCTCGACAGCGGTGCTTCCACCCACCTCACATTCGACCCAACTCAACTACACCAATCTCACTTCTACAACAGCTCCAGCCAAGTCGTTCTCGGAAACAGTCACCAACTTCCGATTCACACCACGGGTAAAGGCCTCCTTCCCACACCAACAGGTAGCCTCAAACTCACGAACCTTAATCTTGTACCCAATCTCTCCTTCAATCTTTTATCTGTGCACAAACTAACTCAAGACAATGATTGTGTCATCATATTTTACCCTCATGGCTACCAAATAAAGGATCGGAAGACCCATCGCCTTCTTCTCACGGGTCCTTCTATTAACGGTTTATACCCCTTCCACCTCAAGCACCAACCAGCTCATCAAACGGATCAGCTAGCTCTTCTCCCACTCTAACAAATTCTAGATCTTTGGCATCGTCGCCTAGGCCACCCCTCCGCTCAAATCTTAGCCATGATCTCCAAACACAACAGCAATGTTCACACATCAACACTTCTGTGCAATTCTTGTAAAATGGCGAAAAGCCATCGCTTACCTACATCCAAATCTCTAACTATAACCACATCTATATTTTCTTTAGTTCACTCGGATGTCTGGGGTCCGTTTCCTATTGTCTCAAATCAAGGATTTCGTTATTACGTTTCGTTCATTGATGACTTTTCTAAATTTACTTGGATTTTTCCGCTAACTCAAAAATCAGAAGTTTCCACAAAATTTTTAGAATTTCAAACGTTCGTTGACCGACAATTTAATTGCAAAATTCGAACCCTTCGTACTGACAACGGCAGCGAATTTATAAATAACAAATTTAAAATCCACTGTCGTTACACAGGCATTATTCATCAAACCACCTGCCCTCACTCACCCTCTCAGAATGGCGTCGCCGAACGCAAGCATCGGCACCTCATCGAAACCACTCGTACGCTACTTCTTCAAGCATCCCTCCCTCAATACTTTTGGATTGACACCCTTCTTACCGCAAATCTTCTAATAAATCAAATCACCTTACGAAATCCTCTATAGCAAACAACCCGACTACAGTCAATTCAGAGTCTTCAGCTGCCTATGCTATCCTTGGCTCAAACCTTACACATCCAACAAACTATAACCTCTCTCACACCCTTGTGTCTTCCTAGGATACGCCACATCCCAAAAAGGCTATAGATGCTTGGACCCGGTCTCTAACAAAATTTACACATCAGGTCACATTATCTTCAACGAGAACATTTTCCCTTACGCCAACCAAGCATCTCACACCATACCTCACCAACTCTCATATCCTTCCACACCACCGCTCCTGCTGGTTCCCACAACCAGCATACCATCCTCCATAACAAATCCCTCTACCTCCTTCATTGACCAAACCAACCCCATTCAGCCAATACACAACTCCCACGCCACAGAGTCCCCACTCCCTACCCACGGATCAGACCTCCCGTGCCCGTCATTCAAATCACCTACCCCTCTCAACCCCAATAACCAACAGCTCACGGCTCCCCACAAATCTCCACCCATACAGGGACACCCCATAATAACTCGACTCAAAAGTGGTCATTCGAAAGCCAAGAAAATATTCGATCTAGCTCACATCATTCAAACTACCGAACCAACCACCTACGCTCAAGCCATCAAAACCGAACAATGGCGCACCGCTATGTCTCAAGAGTTCCAGGCCCTCCAAGCTCAAGGCTCTTGGGAACTAGTTCCCCCCAACCCCTCTCAGAATGTCCTCAGCTCCAAATGGACATTCCGCATCAAATCTAACTCTGACGGCTCTATCGCTCGCTACAAAGCTCGTCTAGTGGCCAAAGGGTACGACCAAGAACACGGCATAGACTACACAGAAACCTTCAGCCCCGTTGCCAAAATGCCAACAATACGCATTCTCATTCTCATCGCTCTCCACCACAATTGGACCATCCACCAGCTCGATGTCTCCAACGCCTTTCTCCACGGAACTCTCTCCGACACCGTTTTCATGCAACAACCACCTGGATTCCAAGATTCCATTCATCCCAATCACGTATGCATGCTAAAGAAAGCTTTATATGGTTTGAAACAGCCTCCTAGGAAATGGTACGCCACCCTGTCAAATCACTTACTCAACTACGGGTTCCAAATAAGCGCATCCGACCACCCTCTCCTAACATTCAAATCTGGGAACACTCGCATCTGCATCCTAATTTACGTTGACGACATACTTCTTACAGGTAACTCTCCATCTGACATTCATAAATTAATTTCTATCCTTCACAATAACTTTCAGATGCGCAACCTTAGGTCTCTGTCACAATTTTTGGGAATCCAAGCACATAAAACCACCTCCGGCATCATTCTACATCTGCAACCTTACGCCAGCAAAATTCTAGAGTGCACAGGCATGTCTCAATCCAAGCCGGTCTCCACTCCTCTCTCATGCAAAACCACCATAACCACTAAGTCCAACGATCCTTATGCAAACCCTCAGCACTATCGCCAGCTCATTGGGTCACTCCAATACCTCACCTTAACAAGACCCGACATTCAATTTGCAGTCCAACAACTCTGCCAACACATGCAAACACCGCTCAATACCCATCAAGAATCACTCAAACGGCTTCTACGCTACATTCAGGAAACCTTAAACACATGTATTCCACTAAAACGAACCAATCTTATAATCCACGGCTATGTGGACGCAGATTGGGCAAGCAAAAACCAAGATCGTAAGTCTATCACCGAGCCCTGTCCACCGAAGCCTCCGAAATCCTCTGGCTCAAACGTCTCCTAGAAGACTTTCATACACCTCAAACCGCCCCAACCATGATTTACTGCGACAACACATCGGCTATAGCCCTCGCCAACAACCCCGTCTTCCACGCCTGCACAAAGCACATCGACGTCGGTGTTTGTTTGATTAAAAAAATATATTGTTTTGAAAATGTGTTTAATTTTCTTTGGGAAAGTTAAATTTCTGGAATTTTGATTTTATAATTGAACACTTATTATGAATAATATATCACCTCGAAAGGTGAACATATCATTCCCTAATAGGTTCAGATTACAAATCTTTAGATTTATCTAATTATCGTAATCAAACTCAAGGAGAAATAATATTTGATTCCAAAGAATCAAAATAATATTTAATCCATTGTTTGATTATAATAATCAAGATAAAAGATCATTAATTTCATAATCAAAGTTACGATTGTAATTGATATATCTATCCGAAGAAAGAAGATATCAATCACTATCGATGGTTTGAATATGACGATAATGATCGTCAGGTTTGAATTTCCCAAAGATAATCAATTGAAGGTTTTGAAAACTTGATTTTAAAATCTGGTCTGGGTTTCTAAATCTCCTACGAGCGCAAGCCCTCGTAGTTAATTACATCGTAGGAAACCAGAAAATTTCCTACGAATACTCTCGATTAAAATAGCGATACGAATTTCATTTAAGAATTCAAAGATTGATATCAAAGAAGGTAGGGACTGGAATTTTCAACCAGGAATGGTTCAATGTTGAACAGTTCTTTCTGGAGTCAAAGGAAGAAGAGTAGGAGGTGTCTTGAGATTCTGAATTACTTCAGAAACACCTCAACCTGTCCTAAGTGTTGGGCTTGAATTTGATTGAAAGATATTTTAATTTGAGTGATCAATTTTATTAGAAAGTGGGAGTCAGATTCCCAGAAGATTGAGGTCTTAAGTTTGAAGACATGCCTCAGAACCTAAGTTTAAAATTGGGTACTGAAAATCAGTGACCCGAATCCTAACTAATGCAATGCAATCTGGACTTACCCCGGCCTGGATTGGGGAGCCAGCTAAACCACCTAAACGCTTTTAAAACCATGAGTCAAAGTCTTTAAATGTAGAATGGTTAAGGACATTGATTAAGATTGGTTTAAAGAGTTAGGGTCGACATCTAGAGCAGATCCTAATTGACCCCTTAACATATGTTGGGTTAAATGCTTAAGCTAGAAATGCAATTAAAGATTTAGACTCAATTTTTAATTTGTATCTAATGCAATGCATGCTAGTTGACTCGATAAAATGCTTAAATCAAAATGAAGCAGTTTTAAAATAGGCTTAAAAAATAGGTTTTATCCTAGAGATTGCACAACATCCCCTTGGACAGAACTGCACCCTAATAGGTCAGGTGGTCTGCCAGAACCCGCAGGCGGGGAGGTGCCTAACAAGGTAGAGAAAAGTTAATATGAATGCATGAAAAACTCCCGGCGAGTCCGGGCTTACTTCTTAAGAGCGTTAGAGTTTCTATCTGAGCTTAAATATTTTAATTTTATTTAAGTAGAAAAGGTTAATGACCGTACCCTCACGAGCCTCCGATCGGGTTCCAGGCTAAATCAAATACGACATGCAATAAGCGCCAAAAAACTACTAAAAGCATGTGGGTCCTTAATCGCAATCAACATCAATTAATCAAATCAACATTTAATTAAATTAATTAAATAAATGCTCAAACTGAAAGTCCATAGGCAAGTGCCCTTAATAATACAACCCAGGGTCTGCAGTAAAGTAAAGTGGCCGGGTACCATTGACTACAACCCGGATTCTACTCCTAAGACTCAAGTGACTTTGAGATTTGAGATTCTTCTCGTTCTTCACTTCTTCATCTCCTTAGAACTCCTTGGATCGTCGGGTCTGGATATCCAAATGAAAAGAAACTCCCCCTGAATAGGGGTGTTATCTTTTCTCTTTGGATACTTGAACTTCATCCTAATTTGGATCTCCAAATGGATAGGAACTCTCCCCTAAGGGATGTTCCTTCCTCTTTGGATTCCAAATTGGATTTTCAATGTCTCAATCTCAAAGTACTTTAAATAATACAACTCAAAATCAAATCAAATTACATTAATGAAAATTAAAACTCTAGACTCAACAACCTGCAAGGTTATCCTAATAATAAGCAGTTTATATTTGACATCCCAAGCAGTTAATATATTTGAAATTTAAATGCTCAAACCAGCCACACTTGGCCATGCTCTTTTTGATTTAAAGGGGGACTTAAGCATGCTTAGCACCTGTGTAATTTAATAATCATGATTTTTGTCCCCTTTAATTTATGCCCTGTATGAGCATGGCCACCTGCATAAGATTGAATTAGTACAAATCGTTCCTAGCCTAGGGGTAGATCTAATCGTACAATCAATCACATCACAGAGTGCATTAAATAAATAAACAATCACATCAATTCTAATACTAGCAAACAGCATGCAGTAAAAGCTCGAAAATCCGGCACACAGCAGAAAAGTAAACACCGGCCTAGCCTAAGACTAGAGTTGGTTGTCCTAGCAAACCATCTAAAGTGTGTGAGATAGGCTGTGTGGCTTTGATATGTCCTAAATAGGCAATTGATTGAAGTTATTTAAAGTTCTGGTTGGTTGAAAGGCTTAAGGGGGATTTGATTTGAATTTAAATGTTAATGACTTGAAGTTGATTTTACAATTTGATTTTAATTGTTTGTTGGATATCACCTTTGTTTCACACCGAGGCCGTGAAGTTTATTTCACCTTCCTTGGGGCTAATTTAATAGCCTCGTAGGCCTGGGTTACCCAGTGGTACCCGATATAATTAAATGATTTGAGTTCGATTAAGGTTTGAAAGGTGATTAAATTTTAATTAAGATTGGTGGGTTGCTGGTTTTAATGTTGATTTGATGTTTTCTGGAATTTTTAATGATTTATAGAATTTTGGAAATTTTTAGACTATTTTAATCATTTAATTAAAGGGTCAAAAGTTGACTTTTTGATTTAAAGGGTTTTCTGGAAAGTTAATATTTTATTAAAATACTAGACCTTAATACGATCAGTTAGACAGTAAGTACACTGAAATTGGATTTTTCTAGATTTTATTATGAAGGTTTGAAGTTTTGGCTTGAATTTGAACTAAGTTTGACCAAAAGTTGACTTTTTCAAATTTGTTTGATTTCTGGAAACTTAATATTTTTAATAAATATTAGAGCTTAAGATGAGTTGTATGCCTTTGAGTTTGCTCAATTTGGAGTTCATTTGAATTAGTTATGAATTCTTGAAGTTTTGACTATTTATTGAATTATTTAAATTGTTTAATTAGAGACCCTTTTTTATGATTTGAATCCAAATGATCTCCAAACTTCTTGAAATCAACTCCAAAGGTCAGGAATGACCTAATGAGTGATTCCCAAGTGTTTGGAAATTTTCTGGAATTTTTAATTATTTTTAATTAATTAAATTAATTAAATTTCAGATTTCAATTAAACTTAAATTAAACTCAATTTTTAAATCCAGTCAAGGGGCTTTTATTTTTCATTGATTAAGGGTTTGATTCTGGTCAGTTTGAGGGGTTAATTGTATTTTTTGGATTTAAATTTGATTTATTAGAATTTCTGGAATTTTTAAAGGCTTAATTAAGGTTTAAACTTGATTAAGTTAATTGGGGGGTTTAATGATCTCAAAAGTCAATGGGAAATTTTCCTAGGGCTGAGGGTGTCACTATGTTCAAATGGTTTGAGTTTCAAGTCAATTGAAATTATATCCTAATTATTTGAATTAATCTAAATTCTCTAAACAAAGTTCTTAATTATTGTCCTTAATGCCACTAGGTTTGAGTAGGTTCAAATCAAAGTCTCTAACCCTCAACACAACATATGCATGATAAATACACTCACAAACACAATCAATCTTAAATCTAAGAGAGCCTTAAACTAAGTGGTGTGTGTGTGTCCTTAAACATGCATAGATTAATACTTAATTAAATATTCTTAATTAGACTAATGAATGATTAGATTATAATCATTCATTAGCACTCCCACATGACTTCTATTCAAATATGTTTGATCTATGTTTAAAATTTCATAGTAGATCTCTCAACCTAAAATATTTAAGTATTTATGTATATATTTCAAAATAATTTCAAAATATACTTAATCTATTTATAGTATTATATATAGATATAGGTTTTAAATCAAGCATACTTAAGATATGATTAGGGTGATTTTAATATCTAATTGAGAGACCTACTGATCTATTAAGATCATTTGAAAATAAGTTTCTTAATTTTTAAAATAATTGATTTAATAGTTAATTAGATATTAATTAAATATTAAAATAATTAAGTAATTAAAATAAGTTAAAATTAATCAAGTTTTGATCTCTGAATTTGATTTCAAATTAAAGTGCTTAATTTTCTAAAAATTTTGATATATTATATTAATTTTTCTGATTTAAAATAAATTTTTTATGAATTTTTGAAGTTTAAACCAATTAAAATGGATTTTTAAATAATCTTACATTAATTAATAATTAAAAAGTAATTTTAAAATCAGTTGACTTGAATTTTAAGAATTTTCTGAAATTTTTACAAATTATTTGAAATTTTGATGAGACATATTAATTTTTAAAAGTATTCAAATTATTAATCATTAATTAAATATTAATTAATTATTTAAATCCTTAATTGATATATTAAATAATATTGAGTATTTAAATTATTTTATGAATTTAAGATATTTTAAATAATATTTAAAATTTTTTTAATTAAAATTAATATTAATTAAGATATTAAATCATTTGATGTTAATTAAGGTGATAAATCATTTAATATTAATTAAAAATATTAAATATTGTATATATAAAAAAAAAACTTTAAATAATTTAATATTAGTTAAAATAATATATTATTTAATATTAATTAAAACATTAATTACCATATATTAATTAAAGCCTTAAGTAATTAATAATAATTAAAATAAGAAATTATTTAATATTAATTAAAATGTCAAATAATTTTATGTTAATTAAAATTAAAATTAAATTTTAAAATTGATTAATTAAATTTAAAATAATTTTATAATGTATATTTAATTATATATATTAATTTAAAATTTATTTCTGTTTTGTTTTTTTTTTTTTTAATTAATTTTATAAAAAAAAAAAATCATTTAAATAATGATTTTTTAATCATTTTAAATGATTAAGGTTTCGGATGCCACGTGGCAGCATCCTACCGGCTTGCTTAAACGCGGGCGGCATCGCTGAGTTGATCCACGTGGCGGAGCCTAATTTGCCGGCAATCATTAGGTGGAGTCCACGCGCTTTCCACTTAAATGAGTCAGCAATCCTTCGCAGCCGTTCGATCCTCCGCGGTTTGGATTGGACGGCTGTGATGTCGCTGGACCGGGATTACAACGACAAAACGGACCGCGTGATCGAATCCGAAGGCGGAAAGGCTGCATCCGGACCGTTGATCGTAAAATCAACGGTCTGGATCTCACGTAACTGGGAGGTTACGTAAGTTAAGCCCTAGAACGAGTTTTCGAGCTCATTCTCTCGATCGGGTGGACCATTTTAAATGAAATTTTAAACATAAATTATCACAGTGAACAGAAGTGATGTGGATTTTGTTTCATAGCTTAATATGCACTATTTGAAAAGATAATTTACCCTATGTGTTTTAGCCTAGGGTTTGAAATATACCTCAATCTAACGGTTGGATTGAAGAGATCTTGATTTTTCTGAGCTTGTAGATTGTCCTCGCTCAATTTTGTAGAAGACCCTGCGAGCTGGGAGTGCCTGGATTGTGTGATAGAAGCCTTGGACGAATTCTGGCTTAGTTCACCGGGAATCTTGCCGCCGGCGGACTTTGACCGGCTGGGTTGAGTTGGGAATGGATAGGTAAAGGTCTGGAGAGCTTGAAAACACTGAGAGGTCGGCTGGAAGAACTTGAGGAAGTGAGAGAATGGGAGAGTTAGAATGAGGGCTCCTATTGAAGTTTTGCCCTATTCAATCATTCTCTATCCAGATGGAGGGCTAGGATTGCTTGAATATACTCCTTGATGCTTGACATGTGTCTAGGGAGTAGGTGGGAGACAGGGGAATCAAGGACATAAGGACATTCCATGTGTAAAGGGTCCTTTGTCCTCTAGTGAGCATATATGTTGAATAGAAACCATTTGATCTCGATCTAAAGGCTGGGGATGCCTCTAGGAAAGTTCTGGAATCTCTCCAAGCAGTTGGAGAGGATTTGGATCAATGGGAGATTAACCTAATAGGGATTTTTACCTATTTTGACCACTCCAAGGCCTTGCTTTGACTATTTGACCAGTCAAAGTTCCTTGGACTGCTGAGGTGGCAGTAAAGGAGAACCTTGGGTGCTATTTGAATGACACTTGAGAGCTTAATTTAAAATACATGGGTATTTGATTAAAAAAATTAGGAATTTGACCACAACTAGTATGTTGACTTTGGTCAAAATTCCTAAGATTTGATTGGCCAAGCATTAGGACATACCAAGGGCATGATTTGAAATGAATTTGATGGCTTGAAAGTAGTGATTTGATGGAGTGAGTTGATTTGATCCAAATAGACTAGATTTGACTAAACTTAGTTCAGTTGACCAAGTCAACTATTGACTTGGTCAAATGTCCCATTAAATCCTAATTGTTGAGGGATGTGTTCAAAGGGTCTTGATGGGGTTTTGAATTAAGTTTGAAATGCATTTGAGGCTTGATTCAAAGTAGAAAAGTTTAATGGTTGAACTGGTCAACTTGGGTTGACTTGGTCAACCAAGTTGACCCAGGGTCAGGGTTAGGGCTAGACAGGTTTGAAATAAAATTCTGGATTTGTTGGAGATAATTTCAGGGATCAGAATAGTCACCTGATTCAAAACACCTATTCAGGACCTTAATGGGCCTGATGGGTCAACTAGGTTGACCTGGTCAACCAAGTTGACCCAGGGTTAGGGACTGGGTCCAAACAGTTCAGAATGATATTCTGAGTCCACTGATGGTAGTCTCAAGGTTCGGAGAGGTTATTTGGTCAAAATGACCTATTTGGGCCCTTAATGGGCCTTTAGGTCAAACCTGGTTGACCTGGTCAACCAGGTGGGTCCAGGGTCTGGAAATAGGCTCAATAGACTTGAAATGACATTTGTAGACCAATGGAGGTGGTCTCAAGGTCTGGGGAGGTCGTTTGGTCAAAATGACCTGTTTTGACCCTAAAGGGGCCTTCTAGGTCAACTAGGTTGACTTGGTCAACCAGGTTGACCCAGAGGCTAGTTCTGGGTTCAATGGGTTTGGTTTGACATTTGAAATTTGCTGGAAGTGACTGTATTTGATTTGGAGGTCATTTGGTTCAAGTGACCAGTCACACCCCATAGGGGTATTTTGGTCATTTTGACCCCTGGTCAACTAGGGATCAAATTGAGTCCAACAAAATGCAGTTTATTGCTCAATGAATCATAATCAAGGGTCTGGAGGTGATTGGAGGCTTTGGGGAAAGCTCCAGGGTCAAGATCCACTGGGTGGTATGTCCAGTGGCATGGACTGTAAATATTTGAAGGTTTTACAGCCTTTGGATTTCAATTCAGTTTCTGAGGTTAGAGATCTCAGAATGAGCTCAAATTTGGAGGGTTGCCTCTAAATACATGTCATATCAGTGTGGAACTGACGGATCCTGAATCAGAGGTCATCTGATATGGTTTTGAAATGTTCAAAGATTTGCTTGAAAAGGCTTTCAGGACTTAAACCTTTGGCCTTGGATTTGAGTCTGGAAGTCTGGTTTTGAGCTGGATTTTGATCAGGGTTTGAATTAAGGATATGGATTAAAGTCTGGATTGATTGAAGTTTTAATTGAATGAAGGTTTGGATTAATCCTAGATCTAGATTGATCTAAGATCTATGCTGATCCTAGAATCTAGGTAGATCCAAAAACCTGGGGTATAAGAGAATCCTAGGGTCTAGGAAAGTCTTAAGCTGTAGATCTAGGAAAATCCCAAGATCTAGAATAATCTGGAGGGTAGATTGATCTAGAACTTGAATTAATCCTAGGGTTTAAAATAGATCCTAAGGACTGAAGTCTAGGAAGATCCTAGAGTCTAAAAGTCCTAGGGTTTAGGATCTACAAGAATCTTAGGATCTAAAATAGATCCTAAAGCCTAGATTCTAGGAAGATCCTAAAGTCTAGAATGATCCTAAGATCTAAAAGGATCTAGGGGAATCTTGTGGTCTAGAATAGATCCTAGGGTCTAAGAAGATCATATGATCTAGAGTCAGGTAGAATCCTAGGGTCTAGAATAGATCCTAGGGTCTGAAGTCTAGGAGAATCCTAGAATCTAGATTTGTCTTAAATTTCATTGATCTGGGGTCAGGATTGATTTGAATTTGGATTGATCTTAAAGTCTAGATTGATCTAAGATCAGATTGATCCTAGGGTTAAAATTAATCCTAAGGATTGAAAAGATCCTAAGGTCTGGATTGGTCCTACTGAGCTCATACAAAGATGAGGTCAACAAATGGACCCCCAATATGTGTAATAGAATGTAGTTCTATTGCACATATTGGTGTTGACCGAATAGAATGGTCAAGTCTGGAGTTTTGATCCTAAGGGAAAGAAAAATCTATTCCTGGGGAATCGGGGTTTGAATAGATACTAGGATAGTGCTAGGAAAAGCGTACTCTACCACTAGTGGGTCTGGTCCTGAGGGTAGGAGAATCCTAACCTTAAAGGAAAAGGAAGTCTGGGTGATCCTATAGGAAGGAAAAACTCCTAACTATAAAGGATTGAAATCGGATTTGATTTTAAGGAAAAGGAAAGTCCAACCTCAGAAGATTAAATTTGAAATGAATCTGAGGGAAGGAGATCCTGGCCCTAGAAGATTAAATTTGAAATAATACTAGGGTAGTGCTGAGGTAGCGTACTCTACCACTAGTAGATCTAATCCTAAAGGAAGGGAAGTCCTACCCTAAAGGAAAAGAAGGTCTGGATGATCATATAGAAAGGAAGAACTCCTAACTATAGAGGATCAAGTTGAAATTCAATACTAGGGTAGTGCCACGAGGGGCGTACTCTACCACTAGTAGATCTAGTCCTAAGGGAAGAAACATCTAACCCTAAAGAAGAGACAGCTTGATTGAGATTGATTCCAGGATGGTGCCATAGGGGACTTACTCCATCACTAGGAAGTCTAATCCCAAGGGAAGGAAGGATAACCTATCCTAAGGAAGAGAGAACTGGATTTTGAAATTAAACCCAGGACGGTGCCATAGAGGACTTATTCCATCACTGGGGAGTTTAATCTTAAGAGAAGGAGAATACTTATTCTGAAGAAAAGATAACTGGACGATCTTATAGGAAGATAGTATTGCTTCCTATAGGAGATCAGACTTAGAAAATTTGAATTTTGAAACTAGAATGGTGTCGCAGAGGGCGTTATCCGTCGCTGGTAGATCTAATCCTAAGGAAAGAAAGCACGATGACTCACATTTGTCCTTAAGGAGAAGAAGACTGGAGGACCCTGAGGGAAAGAAGTATTGCTCCCCACAGAAGGTCAGATCTGGATTTTGAACCTAGAATGGTGCCACAGAGGGCGTATTCCACCACTAGAAGATCTAATCCTAAGGAAAGAGAGCACGATGACTCACATTTAACCTTAAGGAAAAGAAAATTGGAAGAAGCTAGGATGGTGCCACGAAGGGCGTACTCCACCACTAGCGGATCTAATCCTAAGGATAGAAAGCACGATGACTCACATCTAACCTTAAGGAAAAGAAAACTGGATGATCCTGTGAGAAGGAAGCATTGCTTTACACAGAATCAGATCTGGAGTGATCGTATGTAAAGGAAATTTGCTTTACATAGAGGATCGAGTCAGGATGATCATATGTGAAGGAAACTTGCTTCACACAGAAGATCAGGTCTAGATGATCATGTGTGAAGAGAACTTGCTTCACACAGAAGATCGAGTCTGGGATGATCGTGTATAGAGGAAACTTGCTCTATACAGAGGATCGGGTCTGGATTGATCGTATATAGAGGAAACTTGCTCTATATAGAGGATCGGATCAGGATGATCATATGCGAAGGAAACTTGCTTCACACAGAAGATCAGGTCTAGATGATCATGTGTGAAGGGAACTTGCTTCGCACAGAAGATCGAGTCTGGAATGATCGTGTATAGAGGAAACTTGCTCTATACAGAGGATCGGGTCTGGATTGATCGTATATAGAGGAAACTTGCTCTATATAGAGGATCGGATCTGGAATGATCGTATGTGAAGGAAACTTGCTTCACACAGAAGATCAGGTCTAGATGATCATGTGTGAAGGGAACTTGCTTCACACAGAAAATCAGGTCTAGATGATCATGTATGAAGGGAACTTGCTTCACACAGAAGATCGAGTCTGGAATGATCGTGTATAGAGGAAACTTGCTCTATACAGAGGATCGGGTCTGGATTGATCGTATATAGAGGAAACTTGCTCTATATAGAGGATCGGATCTGGAATGATCGTATGTGAAGGAAACTTGCTTCACACAGAAGATCAGGTCTAGATGATCATGTGTGAAGGGAACTTGCTTCACACAGAAAATCAGGTCTAGATGATCATGTATGAAGGGAACTTGCTTCACACAGAAGATCGAGTCTGGAATGATCGTGTATAGAGGAAACTTGCTCTATACAGAGGATCGGGTCTGGATTGATCGTATATAGAGGAAACTTGCTCTATATAGAGGATCGGATCTGGAATGATCGTATGTGAAGGAAACTTGCTTCACACAGAAGATCGGATCTGGATTTTGGAACTTAAAAATTGAATGATTTTTGAATTTGAATTGATTGAGTTTTGAATTTGAAGATGTGTTTTGAATTTGATTTGGATTATTCTGAATTTGAAAATTTGAATTTGAAAGTTGATTTGACTTTGATTCATCTTGAATTTGATTTTGAATTTTCAAAACTTGAACAAAATTGAGCTGAATAGATTCAAAATTTGAAAATTTTATTGATTCGAAATTCGAGCTACATCAAGCATAGTATTTTTTCAGGAATCGCCCGTTTACAGGAAGCATCGGGTGATTTCCTTTACAATCCACTAGCTGATACGAGCCTCCTTCGTAAACTGTTTCCACTACGAAGGGTCCTTCCCAGGTTGGTTCAAACTTTCCACCGAGCTTTCGGTGGGCTAAGATAGGCCTCCGAAGAACCAAGACCAAGTCGCCTACTCGGAAGGTTCTAGGTCGCACTAACTTATCGTGAGCTTGAACCATTCTGGCTTTATAGAGTTCTAGATTCTGCTGGGCTTGGAGACGACATTCTTCAAGACCCTCGAGTTCTTCAAGTCGAAGTTGTGCATTCTGTTCTGTTGTGATTTGATTCTGGACTGCAGTTCTGAGTGAAGGGATTTGAATTTCCAGAGGGAGTACGGCCTCGGACCCATACACTAGTGCAAACGGTGTGGATTGGGTCGGGGTTCGATATGTGGTCCTGTAGGCCCACAAAGCTTCCACCAACCTCTCATCCCACTGACGTTTATTGTCATCCAGGGTCTTTTTGATGATTTGTACCAGGGTTTTGTTGAAGGCCTCAGCCAATCCATTAGCCCGTGGGTAATAGATTGTTGAGTATCTCCAATCAATACCGTGGCGACTTGCAAAGTTATTGATTTTTGTAGACTTGAAAGCGGACCCATTATCAGATATGATTCTGCGAGGCACGCCGAATCGATATACGATATGGTCACGAAAGAATTTCATTACATGATGTGATGTTACATTTCTTAGTGGTACTGCTTCTGCCCACTTTGAAAAGTAATCAGTCGCTGCTAAGATGAAGCGATGACCCCTTGAAGAAGGAGGGTCAATTGGCCCGACGATATCCGTGCCCCAACTTTCGAAGGGCCACGAGGCTATCGTAGGATGCAACACATTAGGCGGCTGATGTAAAACCACACCATGAACTTGGCATTGATGACAACATTTTGCAATTTTCATGCAATCGTCAATCATCGTAGGCCAATAATAACCAAGTCTTTTGATTTTCATTTTCATCTTAGGACCCGATTGATGAGCACCGCACAGTCCAGCATGGACTTCGTTAACGATCTTCAGGGCCTCTCGTTTGTCTAAACAACGGAGCCACATCTGATCGAACGATCGTCGGTACAACGTATCGTTGACTAGTGCATATGATAGGGCACGTTTCTTAATTTGGTTGGCAAGAGACCTGTCGTGAGGAAGCTTGCCTTCTTGCAAATATTTGATTATTGGTTGTCTCCAATCTTGTTCTTCATCGACTGCTGAAGATGTAGAGAGGACCTGGGAAGATTGATTGTTGAGGTATTCCATGTCTACAGGGGACAGGACCTGACGACCTTGAACTTCTATAGGGATGAAGTCTTCTTCTGGGCAAGCAAATTCCTTTGCAAGCTTTGCTAGGGCATCCGCCGAGGAATTGCTTCCACGAGGAACCCTATACATAGTTACAATGGGAATTTTCTCGAGTAGGTGCATTGTGTATTGGTGATATTTCAGGAGTTTAGGATTCAAAACCTTATAGGTCCCTGCAACTTGGTTGATCACCAGCTGAGAGTCACCATAGATCTTAATCTCTTTAATCTCCATTAGGATTGCAAGTTCCAAACCAGTTATCAAAGCTTCGTACTCAGCTTCGTTGTTCGTACAGGGTTCTGATAAATGGTAGGAAAAGTGCATCATTCCCTTATCCGGTGTTATGAAAACCAGACCGACTCCGGCTTTCCCAGGAATAGTAGATTGGGGTGTTTTGCCCCTTTGAGAGGACGCTGCACCGTCAAAATACATTTCCCAAGTTTGAACATTGGATTCCTCAAAACTCATGATTTGTTCGTCAGGCAAATCATCATTTAGAGGAGATTCCGCCGGTAGCGGATGTACCGCAAGGAAGTCGGCGACGGCCTGCCCTTTCACAGCACGCAGGGGAATAAAAGTGATTTCAAATTGTAACAATATCATAGACCAACGAGCCAGACGTCCTGACAACGTGGGCCGGGTCATAAGATATTGCAAGGGGTTGACACTGGAAATCAGACTGACCTGATGAGAAAGCATGTAATGTCTTAGTTTTTGTGCTGCAAAGACTAAGGCAAGGCAATGTTTCTCAATTGCAGGATATCGGATTTCCGTTGGGAGTAATCTCCGACTCAGGTAGTAGAGGGCATTCTCTTTCCCATCGTCATTGATTTGAGCTAGAAGAGCCCCGAGAGATTCGTCAAGGGCCGCGGTGTAAAGGATTAGAGGTCTCCCCGGAATGGGGGCTGCCAAAACTGGCGGATTAGTCAGGTATTGTTTGATATTTTCAAAAGCATTTTGACATTTCTCGTCCCAAATGAATTTGGCATCCTTTTTAGCTAGGACAGAGAATGGTTGACATCTTCCAGAAAGATTAGAAATGAATCTTCTTATATACGCCAGCCTACCCTGGAGGGATCTCAGTTGAGTGAGACTCTTAGGAGGCGGCATATTTAAGATAGCTTCAATTTTGGCAGGATCAATTTCGATTCCACGGTGCCTGACTACGAAACCTAAGAATTTCCCTGACGTGACGCCGAAAGCGCACTTCAAAGGATTCATTTTAAGGTCGTAGCGGCGCAACCGCTCGAAAACAGTTCTTAAATCATAAAGATGAGCCTCTTTCACTCTACTCTTGACAACTAAATCGTCGATGTAACATTCGACTTGATTATGTATTAAGTCATCAAAGATATGAGTCATGGCCCGCTGGTATGTTGCACCAGCATTTTTGAGGCCAAAGGGCATCACTTTATAACAAAAGATCCCTATAGGACTTCTGAATGCAGTATTTCTCTCATCTTCTGGGGCCATCTTGATTTGATTATAACCAGACGAGCCATCCATAAAGGAGAAAACAACGTGCGAGGAGGCAATGTCCACCATGAGTTCTGGGATTGGCAAAGGAAATTCATCCTTAGGACATGCCTTGTTCAAGTCTCTATAGTCAACACAGACCCGGATTTGACCATTTTTCTTTCGAACTGGCACGACGCTGGCTACCCAAGAAGGATACTGTTCTTCTCGAATAAATCCAGCCTCTGCCAACTTCTTGACTTCAGAAACGACTTGTTGTTCGATCTCCAGACGCATACGTCGTGGAGCTTGCTTGACAGGAATGGCATCATGCCGGATTCCAAGTTTATGGACTGCTACGTCAGCGGACAACCCCGGCATTTCGTCGTATGTCCAGGCGAAGCAATCTTTAAACTCGGATAGAAGTTGAATTAGATCTTTAGACTCATCCTCACTCAACAAAGAACTTATGAAAGTAGGGCGAGGGTCATCCTCTGTTCCAAGATTGATTTCTTTAAGTTCATCGACTGTTGATTTAATTTCTTCTTCGAATTCGGGAGGTGCATCCCGAACCTGAAGTTCGTCAGAATCATCAAAAGTCTCCAAACAAAGTCCATCGAACGAATCAATGACTTCAGTAGGGACATTTTTAAATTCAGGACGATTAGTTATCATTAGACAAAATTCATCATCGTCAAATGATCTAACAGTACTAAAGCCGATACCACTAGTCCAATGTTTATTAAATTTTGAATTCCAAAGACTTTCGTGGTATCTAGCCTGACCCTTAGTCCATTGACTCGGAGCAAAACCTTTAGAAATAAGAGACTTAACACCAGCAGGAAAGTAGCCAAAAGGTAATTCCATTAATTCATTGAAATTTGCCTCTTCAAGGATTACATCATCTTCATTCCTTGAAGAGGAAGAGCCAGGGAAGAACTTCTTGGCTTTCCTTACTTCTCCATCTAAGTTCGGAGCATCCTTAATTACTAACCCTGAGACCCTGTCAGCAGACAGTGGGGTTAAGGTTAAGGATTCAACCGTTCTATTAAGCTTTTCATACAAGCTCAATTCAGGCTCGTCACTTTGAATATTTAATTTTGTATCCTCCTGGTCGCTATCCGATTCTAAAGTGAGATCAAACTTCGGAGGAGGATTGATTTTTGTATAGTCAAAAGCAAATCTGGCACCCCTTTTTCTTGAATCCTCATCAGAACTTGTTTCAAGTTCGACATAGATCGGGGAATTTCTTTTTTCAATTGAAGGGCGACCTCGACCGCGTGCTCTTTGGGCCATCCTCCCACCTCTTTGAGGTATAATATTTGGAGGCCTAAAGATCACACGCTCGACGTCGTCTTCACTGCTTGAGTTTTGTCTCTTTTGATTTTTGACTTTTTCTTTTCTCAATCTTTGAATTGCTTTTGAACTTTGATTTTCTGCTTTTTCCTCCTTGACGTTGATCTCTACCTTAGAACGAGTGGTGGACCGTTTAGGTACGTAGTACGCCGCATCCTCGTAGATCCCGATCTCGTGAATAGAGAATGGTTGCAGATCACCCTTAATTTCAAACTCAATGCCATCTCGTTGGTACTTGATGCATTGATGTAGGGTAGAAGGAACCATCCTATATTCATGGATCCAGGGCCTTCCTAGGAGCGCGTTAAAGGACGTTGCCGAATCAATTATATGAAATTTCGCTTCAGTTTTCAATTCTCCTATCTCTAGAAGAAGGGTAACTGAACCTAAAGCCTTCTCGCCCTTTTCATTGAACCCACGAAGCACTAACTTGTCAGTTGAGAGCTTGCTAGTATCAATTCTAAGGTATGCGAGAGTCTTTATGTTCATCACGTTGACCGATGCACCCGGGTCAACTAGAACTCTTGATAACTTAAACTTGCCCACATTTACTGTGATGTAAAGTGGACGATTGTGGTCGGCAGTTCCAAGGAGTAAATCTTCATCAGAGAAGGTAACCCCAGGGATCTCCTTAAAGTACAAAGCTTCTTCCTCGGAAGTTGAGGCTAATTGAGCTAAGCAAATCTCTGGGTCGAGAAGTGCTTTAATCAGAGTCTCCCTCATCTCTTTTGAAAGGACAAGGGCATCATAAATGCTCAATTTGGCGGGCAACTTCCTAAGGTGAGCTAAGACATTGTAATCAACACTTGGAACATTAACATTGGGACCCGGTGGATTTGAAAGAATTGGAGTTGATTGTTGAGCGGGGATTTGAATTGGATCATCAGAAACAACTTGTTTTCCTTTATCCTGAGGAGGTAGCCTAGGGGGTAAGACCTTCCCACCACGTAGTTATACTTGCACGACTTCATCGGAAGAACAAACTACAGGGGAGTCTACGCTCTCCTTAGGCGATTGATTGTCGTTATCTGAGCGAGAGTCTGAATCTGAAAAGTCTATCACGACAGGACTCCCTTGAAAGTTAATTTCAGGGGTTTCACTATCTGATAAGACATCAGATTCGTTTCTCTCTTGAAGAGTCAAATCTGGAGAGTTGAGTGTTTGAATTTCTTGATTGATCTCAACTTGTTCTTGATTATTTTCAACAGAAGAGTCATTAACATCTTGATTCTCAACATTAATCATCAAAATATGGGCAGAAGGATCAGACTTTTTATTTAATTTTTGACCCTTTGCCTTTGATGGGGCAAAGTAAAAGTCAGATAATTTCAGTGGTGACAGAGGTTTTGAGCCACCATCGACCACTTGTACAGATCTCTCATCAACAAATTTCCTCTCTACAGAAAGTTCACTCTTTTCATTTTTATTCAGTACAGTAGTTCCTAAGACTACTGGAGAGGAAACTGTCCCAACGTCCTCCTGCGAAGCCTCGAGGTCAACCTCCCAGATCGGGTCCCGGGCTCTCGTCGGTAACTGTTGAGAAAGACGAAAAGATTTATTAATCGACTTTTTAAATGCCCGGGATAGTGCTATATCCCAACCATCTTCAATGGACAGAGAAGAGTTAGAATTCATACCTGAGATAGATTTGACAGACCCCTGATCCGGATCGACCAGGTACTCCTTTGGAATTATAATATTACCTTGACGGAAGTTCTTTTCTAGCCAATCTTTGAAGACGATGCAGTCTTCGATTGTGTGGCCTAACATGCGATGGTAGGGGCAAAAAGTTGGATCATCCTTCTTATTTGCCTCTTCCGGCTTCTTGGCCTCCGGCAATCGAAAATCTGGCTTCTTCTGAAGACTTTTAAAGATCTTTCTCACTGACTCCCTTTTAAATGGATATGTACGAGCCAATCTCTCTTTAAAAGAAATCGGGTGAGAATCTCTTGTGGGTTGAGAAGTTACCTGAAAAGGTGGAGATTTTTGAATTTGTTGTGTTGGAGAATTACCGGACTGAACATTCATTGGTTTCTTCCCCTTATCAACAGCTGAAACCATTGCTGTTCTCTTTTCAAAGGATTTCAATGGTTTGCTAGCCTTCTTTTCCTCGGTAGAATCCTTCAGGAATGGCATTTTAGAAGCCTCTTCCTGTAGATTACTAGCCTTATTCAAAAGTTTTTCGAAGGTTTTGATAGTGAAACCCTTCAGGAGAAAAGCAATAGGCCCGTGGATGTTCTTTAAAAGAATCTCCACTGCATGTTGCTCTTGCAACTGGGGTTCACACTTCATCGAGAGATTTCGCCATCTCAAGATATACTCAACCAAAGACTCTCCCGGTTTTTGTTTTTCGATGACGAGATCACCAACGGTTACACGCTGCTGAGCTCCTGAGAATCTCTTTAAGAATAGACTCTCGAGCTCTGTGAATGTTTTCACTGAACCATTAGGTAAATCTGCGTTCCACTCAAAAGCAATACCGGATAGACTACTCACAAACTGGCGAAAGAGTAGAGCATCTGACCCTCCTGCGTTGCAACAACTCGCTCGGAAGTGGGCCAGGTGCTGTCTTGGGTTTTCTAACCCACTAAAAACTTTAAATGAAGGTGGCACAAAGCCTTTAGGATAAGAAACCGAATCATATTCTTCAGGGTAGGGTCTACCCTTTGGAATGGATACAGTCCCTTGAGAATGGGCTAAGGCCTCCCTTACCTGGGTTTCAATCATCTGGCGGATATCTTTGTCGGCTGGAGAGGTTGGGGAAGTAACCTCTGGAGTTCTAGGACTTGATTCTGTTTTCCTGCTGTGCTCACCCACTGTGTGTGTTGTAGGTTGCAACTGCTCGGATTGAGATTGCTGTACCTTGATCATCTGATTTTGCATTTGTTCCATTCTGAGCATCATCTGTTCAATTTTGCTCTCCAGACTCTTAATGTATTCATCTTTCTCATTCAATTTAATTGATCCATCAGAGTCTGAATCTACTGCTGCAGAGGCTTCTTCTTTACCAGATCGGTGTCTTGAAGGCTCAGCATCTTTATTTGATGCTCTGGTCTCAACCATACAAATATTCCCAGCTGAATCTTCTTCCATCAGATCATCTGCTTCTGGATCAAAGGCTTCAATTGCCTTGTTTTTGAGTATATCCCTTATTTCTTGTACCACCTCATCGACCGGTCTACCCTCGATTGACTCGAGATCGATTGGTAGGTACCCTTTATAGTTAATCATCTCTTCAAATTCCTCATCTCCGAACTGGGTGAGGACCTCTTGAATTTTCAAGTCATCAGCAGTAGGTTCTGCCACTAACTGATCCAACATTTCTTGATCATCCTCAAGTTCTGTCCCCTCCCCTCCGACTGTCCCGGGGTCGGTAGTCGTGAGGGTGACATCCTCAATAGGGTGAGGGATATCTAACTTAACAGGTGACGAAGGAGTTTGACTTGTAGGAACTCCAACATCAATCTGAGGAGAATCCTCACATCCCTGAATAAAGAGTCGGGGGGCCTTAACAGGTGACTGGACTGGTAACTGAGCTGATGACTGAACTGGTGTCTCTCTAATCTGAATCCCAACAGTTCTGCTTATCTTCATTGGCACATAAGGTTCATCCAAAAGTATGGGCCTCTTGCCCTTAACATCAACTGGTTGTAAGTCTTTGACGATCTCTTTTGATTTGGCTATCACAGGGGCCAACTTTGAGAGTCTTGAAGGGGGAACTGGAGGTCTACCACTGAGAGGGTGACTCCTACCAGACCCAGTTAAAACTATCTCCTCAGTTTTGGCAGTTGGGAGACGAGGCACCCAATGATATCCATCTACTAACACTGAGGCAACTGGTTGTTTAACGAACTTTTTGTTTCTCCTCACTGGCTGAGGAGTCAGGTTTCTTGCTTCAGATTTCTCTTCTTTCAAAACTTCTTTCTCAAGTTTATGTGAGATCACCCCCTTCAGGTGTCTTACATATTATTCTTTGGTCTGACCTGTCTCAGCAGCACAGGTGTGAATGATGTTCCTTAACATCCTAGTTCTCAAAGTGTTCTTCTCCCTGGTGGTTCTCTTAACAGTGTAGTCGACCGGGCTAGGTGGAGAGCTAGCAATCCGCGTGACTCTCTCCTCCCCTGCAGCAGCTGCGAGGGGGTGAAAACGACTCCCTTTCAGGAGTGGAGAAGAGGCAGGGATAGGCAGCTCCTCAGCAGCCTCAGGCTCAACTAAACTCAAGGCTTTCTGTTCAGCTATCTTCCTTGACTTTGTAATTTTCTTCCTTATCCTTCTCAGGTAGTTCTTCCTAGCACTCTTAGTGCCAAACAGTGCTGCAGAACTAGAAGATCCTTTTTCAACAGTAGACTTTACTTCAATTTTCTTGTCCTCACTCTGGACTGAGGGTGCAAAAGGTGTAAGGGTAGCACCTGCTGCCAGTTCCAACACTGGGGGAAGGTCACTCGTAGCTCCCACAGTTAGTTCCACTACTGGACCATTCTCGCCCTCAGCAGCGAGATTGATGATTGTTCCACCATTAACAGACAGTTTCAGAGTCTTGAAACCCATCCCAAACTGAATCGCACTGTTATGAATTAACTCTTCGACTTGGAGGTCTCGGTCAACAGAGAACAGAAGTTTCCCAGTCATTGCAGGAGATTTGATTGTCTGAAATTTGAAAAAGAAGACTTGAATCAAATTTTTGAATTTGAATTTTGACAAGAAATTTTCTATATTTTATCGCATAAATCGAATTATAGGAATTATAATCCGATATGTAGTGATAAAGTATAGATATCAATTTTGACTTGAAGAAAATTTGAATTTTTATTGTATATGTTCAACTACAAGAGAATGTTGTAGAGAACGTATAACAACAATGGTCTGGATTTGATTTGAAAGAATTTGACGGGGATTTGAAATTTTGAAAATTGAAAGATTTTCTTTGACTATTTGAAACCAATAAGTCGGATTTGATTTCAACTTAATAGTTAACAAAATATCACAGGAAATCAAGGAGTTTTGACTCGACTCTCTGATCCCACTGATCAGGCTAGGGATAAGATGTCAGAGATTTGATTTGATGAAAAGACTAGATGATTAAATTTGGATCTGGAAAAAGTACATGTTATACTACAAGAGAATATTGTAGTGGTACATGTGACAGTGAAAATCGAATTTGAATTGAAAGGGAATTTAAATGACTCAAAAATCCGGCAGCACCTCCCCTTATTTTGAAACTCGAAGTGTTGAATTTGCATTCAACAAGACAGTTTACAAACGTTAGGGAAGATTTTACAGGAAGGAACTCGACTCTTTATATCTTATCAAGGATAAAATGTCAGAGTTCGAAAATTTGAAAGACATTGAAACTAAATGTTGAATTTGAATTATCAATGTTCATCTACAAGAAGTATTGTAGAAAAACATTCGACACGTGACGATTAAAACTTGAAGAGAATTGAACTGGTATTTCTGAAATTTTGAATTTCCGGCAGCACCTCCCCTTATTTTGAAACTCGAGGTGTTGAACATATGTTCAACATAACGGTTTACAAACCTATAAGAGGGAGATTCTAGGAAATCAACCTGACTCTTTCATTCTGATTAATGATTCAGAATGAAATGTCAAAGACTGAAACAACCGGAGAAGTTGAAAGTACATAACTATATATAACTACAATCATTATCGTAGAATATATAGTTGCATTGATTATTATGACTTGAAAATAGATGTTTGAAAATTTTGAAATTTCGGCAGCATCTCCCCTTATTTTGAAACTCAAAGTGTTGAACGTATATTCAACATAACGGTTTGCAAAAACAGGGGGAATGTTATAAGCTAACTCGACTCTTTCATTCCGACTAGTGATTCGGGATTGAAATGTCGAAAGTTAGATTAACCAGAAAATTTCAAACTTTGGATTAAAATTTGGAAGAGGAATCTACATCTTATCACACATATTGAATTATAGGAATTACAATTCTATATGTAATGATAAGATATAGGAATCGATTGAGATTTGAAGACAATGGAATTTTGCTAGACATTTGAAATTATAACTTTGAAGTTAAAGAAATCTTCTGTAAATTGTGAAACTTAGCACGCTATGATTTATTTGCATGCAAGTTTGCAACATGTACAGAAAGACTTTGAAAAGCTCAGCTTGACTCTTTCGCTCTACCAATGAACTCGGAGGCAAAATGTCAAAGCCAGACTTTGAGAGAGATTTCCTACACTCACCTCTCTTTTCACACGTCTTAATTGAGTTGGCCGCACTCACCCAAGGGAGAAATGGGTAGAAGGACCAACGGAAGAAAGGTAGTCAAAACTACCAATGCAATAAAATTCGTACCGCTATTAAAGATGGAGAGAGAGATAGTTCCCCAGCGGAGTCGCCATTTTTTGTTTGTTTGATTAAAAAAATATATTGTTTTGAAAATGTGTTTAATTTTCTTTGGGAAAGTTAAATTTCTGGAATTTTGATTTTATAATTGAACACTTATTATGAATAATATATCACCTCGAAAGGTGAACATATCATTCCCTAATAGGTTCAGATTACAAATCTTTAGATTTATCTAATTATCGTAATCAAACTCAAGGAGAAATAATATTTGATTCCAAAGAATCAAAATAATATTTAATCCATTGTTTGATTATAATAATCAAGATAAAAGATCATTAATTTCATAATCAAAGTTACGATTGTAATTGATATATCTATCCGAAGAAAGAAGATATCAATCACTATCGATGGTTTGAATATGACGATAATGATCGTCAGGTTTGAATTTCCCAAAGATAATCAATTGAAGGTTTTGAAAACTTGATTTTAAAATCTGGTCTGGGTTTCTAAATCTCCTACGAGCGCAAGCCCTCGTAGTTAATTACATCGTAGGAAACCAGAAAATTTCCTACGAATACTCTCGATTAAAATAGCGATACGAATTTCATTTAAGAATTCAAAGATTGATATCAAAGAAGGTAGGGACTGGAATTTTCAACCAGGAATGGTTCAATGTTGAACAGTTCTTTCTGGAGTCAAAGGAAGAAGAGTAGGAGGTGTCTTGAGATTCTGAATTACTTCAGAAACACCTCAACCTGTCCTAAGTGTTGGGCTTGAATTTGATTGAAAGATATTTTAATTTTAGTGATCAATTTTATTAGAAAGTGGGAGTCAGATTCCCAGAAGATTGAGGTCTTAAGTTTGAAGACATGCCTCAGAACCTAAGTTTAAAATTGGGTACTGAAAATCAGTGACCCGAATCCTAACTAATGCAATGCAATCTGGACTTACCCCGGCCTGGATTGGGGAGCCAGCTAAACCACCTAAACGCTTTTAAAACCATGAGTCAAAGTCTTTAAATGTAGAATGGTTAAGGACATTGATTAAGATTGGTTTAAAGAGTTAGGGTCGACATCTAGAGCAGATCCTAATTGACCCCTTAACATATGTTGGGTTAAATGCTTAAGCTAGAAATGCAATTAAAGATTTAGACTCAATTTTTAATTTGTATCTAATGCAATGCATGCTAGTTGACTCGATAAAATGCTTAAATCAAAATGAAGCAGTTTTAAAATAGGCTTAAAAAATAGGTTTTATCCTAGAGATTGCACAACATCCCCTTGGACAGAACTGCACCCTAATAGGTCAGGTGGTCTGCCAGAACCCGCAGGCGGGGAGGTGCCTAACAAGGTAGAGAAAAGTTAATATGAATGCATGAAAAACTCCCGGCGAGTCCGGGCTTACTTCTTAAGAGCGTTAGAGTTTCTATCTGAGCTTAAATATTTTAATTTTATTTAAGTAGAAAAGGTTAATGACCGTACCCTCACGAGCCTCCGATCGGGTTCCAGGCTAAATCAAATACGACATGCAATAAGCGCCAAAAAACTACTAAAAGCATGTGGGTCCTTAATCGCAATCAACATCAATTAATCAAATCAACATTTAATTAAATTAATTAAATAAATGCTCAAACTGAAAGTCCATAGGCAAGTGCCCTTAATAATACAACCCAGGGTCTGCAGTAAAGTAAAGTGGCCGGGTACCATTGACTACAACCCGGATTCTACTCCTAAGACTCAAGTGACTTTGAGATTTGAGATTCTTCTCGTTCTTCACTTCTTCATCTCCTTAGAACTCCTTGGATCGTCGGGTCTGGATATCCAAATGAAAAGAAACTCCCCCTGAATAGGGGTGTTATCTTTTCTCTTTGGATACTTGAACTTCATCCTAATTTGGATCTCCAAATGGATAGGAACTCTCCCCTAAGGGATGTTCCTTCCTCTTTGGATTCCAAATTGGATTTTCAATGTCTCAATCTCAAAGTACTTTAAATAATACAACTCAAAATCAAATCAAATTACATTAATGAAAATTAAAACTCTAGACTCAACAACCTGCAAGGTTATCCTAATAATAAGCAGTTTATATTTGACATCCCAAGCAGTTAATATATTTGAAATTTAAATGCTCAAACCAGCCACACTTGGCCATGCTCTTTTTGATTTAAAGGGGGACTTAAGCATGCTTAGCACCTGTGCAATTTAATAATCATGATTTTTGTCCCCTTTAATTTATGCCCTGTATGAGCATGGCCACCTGCATAAGATTGAATTAGTACAAATCGTTCCTAGCCTAGGGGTAGATCTAATCGTACAATCAATCACATCACAGAGTGCATTAAATAAATAAACAATCACATCAATTCTAATACTAGCAAACAGCATGCAGTAAAAGCTCGAAAATCCGGCACACAGCAGAAAAGTAAACACCGGCCTAGCCTAAGACTAGAGTTGGTTGTCCTAGCAAACCATCTAAAGTGTGTGAGATAGGCTGTGTGGCTTTGATATGTCCTAAATAGGCAATTGATTGAAGTTATTTAAAGTTCTGGTTGGTTGAAAGGCTTAAGGGGGATTTGATTTGAATTTAAATGTTAATGACTTGAAGTTGATTTTACAATTTGATTTTAATTGTTTGTTGGATATCACCTTTGTTTCACACCGAGGCCGTGAAGTTTATTTCACCTTCCTTGGGGCTAATTTAATAGCCTCGTAGGCCTGGGTTACCCAGTGGTACCCGATATAATTAAATGATTTGAGTTCGATTAAGGTTTGAAAGGTGATTAAATTTTAATTAAGATTGGTGGGTTGCTGGTTTTAATGTTGATTTGATGTTTTCTGGAATTTTTAATGATTTATAGAATTTTGGAAATTTTTAGACTATTTTAATCATTTAATTAAAGGGTCAAAAGTTGACTTTTTGATTTAAAGGGTTTTCTGGAAAGTTAATATTTTATTAAAATACTAGACCTTAATACGATCAGTTAGACAGTAAGTACACTGAAATTGGATTTTTCTAGATTTTATTATGAAGGTTTGAAGTTTTGGCTTGAATTTGAACTAAGTTTGACCAAAAGTTGACTTTTTCAAATTTGTTTGATTTCTGGAAACTTAATATTTTTAATAAATATTAGAGCTTAAGATGAGTTGTATGCCTTTGAGTTTGCTCAATTTGGAGTTCATTTGAATTAGTTATGAATTCTTGAAGTTTTGACTATTTATTGAATTATTTAAATTGTTTAATTAGAGACCCTTTTTTATGATTTGAATCCAAATGATCTCCAAACTTCTTGAAATCAACTCCAAAGGTCAGGAATGACCTAATGAGTGATTCCCAAGTGTTTGGAAATTTTCTGGAATTTTTAATTATTTTTAATTAATTAAATTAATTAAATTTCAGATTTCAATTAAACTTAAATTAAACTCAATTTTTAAATCCAGTCAAGGGGCTTTTATTTTTCATTGATTAAGGGTTTGATTCTGGTCAGTTTGAGGGGTTAATCGTATTTTTTGGATTTAAATTTGATTTATTAGAATTTCTGGAATTTTTAAAGGCTTAATTAAGGTTTAAACTTGATTAAGTTAATTGGGGGGTTTAATGATCTCAAAAGTCAATGGGAAATTTTCCTAGGGCTGAGGGTGTCACTATGTTCAAATGGTTTGAGTTTCAAGTCAATTGAAATTATATCCTAATTATTTGAATTAATCTAAATTCTCTAAACAAAGTTCTTAATTATTGTCCTTAATGCCACTAGGTTTGAGTAGGTTCAAATCAAAGTCTCTAACCCTCAACACAACATATGCATGATAAATACACTCACAAACACAATCAATCTTAAATCTAAGAGAGCCTTAAACTAAGTGGTGTGTGTGTGTCCTTAAACATGCATAGATTAATACTTAATTAAATATTCTTAATTAGACTAATGAATGATTAGATTATAATCATTCATTAGCACTCCCACATGACTTCTATTCAAATATGTTTGATCTATGTTTAAAATTTCATAGTAGATCTCTCAACCTAAAATATTTAAGTATTTATGTATATATTTCAAAATAATTTCAAAATATACTTAATCTATTTATAGTATTATATATAGATATAGGTTTTAAATCAAGCATACTTAAGATATGATTAGGGTGATTTTAATATCTAATTGAGAGACCTACTGATCTATTAAGATCATTTGAAAATAAGTTTCTTAATTTTTAAAATAATTGATTTAATAGTTAATTAGATATTAATTAAATATTAAAATAATTAAGTAATTAAAATAAGTTAAAATTAATCAAGTTTTGATCTCTGAATTTGATTTCAAATTAAAGTGCTTAATTTTCTAAAAATTTTGATATATTATATTAATTTTTCTGATTTAAAATAAATTTTTTATGAATTTTTGAAGTTTAAACCAATTAAAATGGATTTTTAAATAATCTTACATTAATTAATAATTAAAAAGTAATTTTAAAATCAGTTGACTTGAATTTTAAGAATTTTCTGAAATTTTTACAAATTATTTGAAATTTTGATGAGACATATTAATTTTTAAAAGTATTCAAATTATTAATCATTAATTAAATATTAATTAATTATTTAAATCCTTAATTGATATATTAAATAATATTGAGTATTTAAATTATTTTATGAATTTAAGATATTTTAAATAATATTTAAAATTTTTTTAATTAAAATTAATATTAATTAAGATATTAAATCATTTGATGTTAATTAAGGTGATAAATCATTTAATATTAATTAAAAATATTAAATATTGTATATATAAAAAAAAAACTTTAAATAATTTAATATTAGTTAAAATAATATATTATTTAATATTAATTAAAACATTAATTACCATATATTAATTAAAGCCTTAAGTAATTAATAATAATTAAAATAAGAAATTATTTAATATTAATTAAAATGTCAAATAATTTTATGTTAATTAAAATTAAAATTAAATTTTAAAATTGATTAATTAAATTTAAAATAATTTTATAATGTATATTTAATTATATATATTAATTTAAAATTTATTTCTGTTTTGTTTTTTTTTTTTAATTAATTTTATAAAAAAAAAAAAATCATTTAAATAATGATTTTTTAATCATTTTAAATGATTAAGGTTTCGGATGCCACGTGGCAGCATCCTACCGGCTTGCTTAAACGCGGGCGGCATCGCTGAGTTGATCCACGTGGCGGAGCCTAATTTGCCGGCAATCATTAGGTGGAGTCCACGCGCTTTCCACTTAAATGAGTCAGCAATCCTTCGCAGCCGTTCGATCCTCCGCGGTTTGGATTGGACGGCTGTGATGTCGCTGGACCGGGATTACAACGACAAAACGGACCGCGTGATCGAATCCGAAGGCGGAAAGGCTGCATCCGGACCGTTGATCGTAAAATCAACGGTCTGGATCTCACGTAACTGGGAGGTTACGTAAGTTAAGCCCTAGAACGAGTTTTCGAGCTCATTCTCTCGATCGGGTGGACCATTTTAAATGAAATTTTAAACATAAATTATCACAGTGAACAGAAGTGATGTGGATTTTGTTTCATAGCTTAATATGCACTATTTGAAAAGATAATTTACCCTATGTGTTTTAGCCTAGGGTTTGAAATATACCTCAATCTAACGGTTGGATTGAAGAGATCTTGATTTTTCTGAGCTTGTAGATTGTCCTCGCTCAATTTTGTAGAAGACCCTGCGAGCTGGGAGTGCCTGGATTGTGTGATAGAAGCCTTGGACGAATTCTGGCTTAGTTCACCGGGAATCTTGCCGCCGGCGGACTTTGACCGGCTGGGTTGAGTTGGGAATGGATAGGTAAAGGTCTGGAGAGCTTGAAAACACTGAGAGGTCGGCTGGAAGAACTTGAGGAAGTGAGAGAATGGGAGAGTTAGAATGAGGGCTCCTATTGAAGTTTTGCCCTATTCAATCATTCTCTATCCAGATGGAGGGCTAGGATTGCTTGAATATACTCCTTGATGCTTGACATGTGTCTAGGGAGTAGGTGGGAGACAGGGGAATCAAGGACATAAGGACATTCCATGTGTAAAGGGTCCTTTGTCCTCTAGTGAGCATATATGTTGAATAGAAACCATTTGATCTCGATCTAAAGGCTGGGGATGCCTCTAGGAAAGTTCTGGAATCTCTCCAAGCAGTTGGAGAGGATTTGGATCAATGGGAGATTAACCTAATAGGGATTTTTACCTATTTTGACCACTCCAAGGCCTTGCTTTGACTATTTGACCAGTCAAAGTTCCTTGGACTGCTGAGGTGGCAGTAAAGGAGAACCTTGGGTGCTATTTGAATGACACTTGAGAGCTTAATTTAAAATACATGGGTATTTGATTAAAAAAATTAGGAATTTGACCACAACTAGTATGTTGACTTTGGTCAAAATTCCTAAGATTTGATTGGCCAAGCATTAGGACATACCAAGGGCATGATTTGAAATGAATTTGATGGCTTGAAAGTAGTGATTTGATGGAGTGAGTTGATTTGATCCAAATAGACTAGATTTGACTAAACTTAGTTCAGTTGACCAAGTCAACTATTGACTTGGTCAAATGTCCCATTAAATCCTAATTGTTGAGGGATGTGTTCAAAGGGTCTTGATGGGGTTTTGAATTAAGTTTGAAATGCATTTGAGGCTTGATTCAAAGTAGAAAAGTTTAATGGTTGAACTGGTCAACTTGGGTTGACTTGGTCAACCAAGTTGACCCAGGGTCAGGGTTAGGGCTAGACAGGTTTGAAATAAAATTCTGGATTTGTTGGAGATAATTTCAGGGATCAGAATAGTCACCTGATTCAAAACACCTATTCAGGACCTTAATGGGCCTGATGGGTCAACTAGGTTGACCTGGTCAACCAAGTTGACCCAGGGTTAGGGACTGGGTCCAAACAGTTCAGAATGATATTCTGAGTCCACTGATGGTAGTCTCAAGGTTCGGAGAGGTTATTTGGTCAAAATGACCTATTTGGGCCCTTAATGGGCCTTTAGGTCAAACCTGGTTGACCTGGTCAACCAGGTGGGTCCAGGGTCTGGAAATAGGCTCAATAGACTTGAAATGACATTTGTAGACCAATGGAGGTGGTCTCAAGGTCTGGGGAGGTCGTTTGGTCAAAATGACCTGTTTTGACCCTAAAGGGGCCTTCTAGGTCAACTAGGTTGACTTGGTCAACCAGGTTGACCCAGAGGCTAGTTCTGGGTTCAATGGGTTTGGTTTGACATTTGAAATTTGCTGGAAGTGACTGTATTTGATTTGGAGGTCATTTGGTTCAAGTGACCAGTCACACCCCATAGGGGTATTTTGGTCATTTTGACCCCTGGTCAACTAGGGATCAAATTGAGTCCAACAAAATGCAGTTTATTGCTCAATGAATCATAATCAAGGGTCTGGAGGTGATTGGAGGCTTTGGGGAAAGCTCCAGGGTCAAGATCCACTGGGTGGTATGTCCAGTGGCATGGACTGTAAATATTTGAAGGTTTTACAGCCTTTGGATTTCAATTCAGTTTCTGAGGTTAGAGATCTCAGAATGAGCTCAAATTTGGAGGGTTGCCTCTAAATACATGTCATATCAGTGTGGAACTGACGGATCCTGAATCAGAGGTCATCTGATATGGTTTTGAAATGTTCAAAGATTTGCTTGAAAAGGCTTTCAGGACTTAAACCTTTGGCCTTGGATTTGAGTCTGGAAGTCTGGTTTTGAGCTGGATTTTGATCAGGGTTTGAATTAAGGATATGGATTAAAGTCTGGATTGATTGAAGTTTTAATTGAATGAAGGTTTGGATTAATCCTAGATCTAGATTGATCTAAGATCTATGCTGATCCTAGAATCTAGGTAGATCCAAAAACCTGGGGTATAAGAGAATCCTAGGGTCTAGGAAAGTCTTAAGCTGTAGATCTAGGAAAATCCCAAGATCTAGAATAATCTGGAGGGTAGATTGATCTAGAACTTGAATTAATCCTAGGGTTTAAAATAGATCCTAAGGACTGAAGTCTAGGAAGATCCTAGAGTCTAAAAGTCCTAGGGTTTAGGATCTACAAGAATCTTAGGATCTAAAATAGATCCTAAAGCCTAGATTCTAGGAAGATCCTAAAGTCTAGAATGATCCTAAGATCTAAAAGGATCTAGGGGAATCTTGTGGTCTAGAATAGATCCTAGGGTCTAAGAAGATCATATGATCTAGAGTCAGGTAGAATCCTAGGGTCTAGAATAGATCCTAGGGTCTGAAGTCTAGGAGAATCCTAGAATCTAGATTTGTCTTAAATTTCATTGATCTGGGGTCAGGATTGATTTGAATTTGGATTGATCTTAAAGTCTAGATTGATCTAAGATCAGATTGATCCTAGGGTTAAAATTAATCCTAAGGATTGAAAAGATCCTAAGGTCTGGATTGGTCCTACTGAGCTCATACAAAGATGAGGTCAACAGTCGGCTGCCACTTCATCAAGGATTGCATCAAGAAAAATAATATCTCCGTACATCACATCTGCACCACGGATCAACTCGCAGATCTCTTCACAAAAGCTCTACCAACACAAAGATTCAAGTATATCTCAAGCAAACTCACAGCCGCTACACAGCTATCAGTTTGAGGGGGGTTGTTAGCCACCTGCACATGTGGCATCATCAGATTTGTTTCTTGTTTTGATCCATTAGTCATTATGTACTTTCTTTAATATCCTCTGTCTATTTATAGTCTTTGTACCCAATAGACAATGGAATGAAACATTTTACTTTCTCCGTCTCATCTCTGTTTCCCTTTGGCGATCCCGAAAGGCATCTCAGTCTGTCCCAAATTACTTTCTTCTCTTCTCTACACACAGTCACAAAACCGAATGGTTCTCTGTGTCCGAACTCCACACGTAATAATCTATCCCCCTCTTTGGCCCTGATTCTCGATTCTAGATTCTCACCGAAGGAGCTTGCCATGGTATTTCTCCGGCGGTAGTTTGAGCGAGATAGTCGACTACAAGTCCCATTATTTTGAGCATTTGCGAGTGTTTTATTTTTTTTTTTTTTTTTGTAGTTTTTTGTTAGGAATTTTTTTGTATTTTTGTTATTTGAGAAATGTAATGTTTGTAGGAATGTGATTTATTTTTTAATCAAATATGGTGAATGCATAAGATTGAGGTTTGGTGTTAGCTGACAAAACTTTGCAGTGCCAAATTAGTATTTAGTAATCACTTTTAGAAATATTTACTTCAGTAGAATGAGGTTTTAGGATTGTATGTTTATTTAATTTTTTTAGTGTGTTTTTTGTGTTTTCAATAATCCTCGAATTTCATAAAAAAATTTAATAGAGAACTTAAATTATTTCTAATTTTCTTTCTTTATGATGATCTGTTTATAATTTTTATAATTTATCTGGATTAAATTTTCATTTTAATTACTTATTAATGTGTTAAATCTGTATGAATATATAATTATTATTAATAATTAAGTGATACTTTTTTTCATAAATCCAATTAGGTTTATGTTTTATAATTATATGCTAGAATTTTTTGTTTAAATGCTGATTATGCTGTATTATTATAATTTAGGAAAATCAAAGCTAATCTTAATAAGTTTAAAAATTTTTAATAGTCTTAAATTAACTTAAAATTTGTATTATCTTACTAAGAAATTTTTTAGATATCTTCCAGTTTATTTGATAATTAAATTTATATAATTATAAAATAATCTGTATTAAACAAAAAATTTATGTTATAATTGAGGAATCCTAGAGTAATTCAAATTTTGTTAGTTTTTTATGTTTTTTAGATGCTATTTTGTATGTTACATGCCCCAATCTAAAAAAAAAATTATCCTTTATTTGAGAACCACATTTTTTAAAAATTTAGATGTTGCAAAATCCTTTAGAGAATCCATTGTTTTAAAATAAAAATTTTTATATTCTTTATTAAAATAAAAATTCCTATTTAAAATTTAAAAAGCCTATTTATCTCACTTGTAGAGTATTGTAATGTAAATATTATTTATTAAAATTTTCTCAACCATTATTTTGAAGTATTGTGCCTGACATAAAAATATATTATCTTATGGTGTCAGTACACTTCGCATCAATTATGCTTGTGCATAACGCGCAACTGCGTGTGAATGATCAGTTATCACCTACATATATTGAAGGTCAAACCCGTCCATTACAAGTGCCAACAAATACTAATCTAGAGAAGCTCAAACTACGAGTCCTTCGAGTACTTAAATATGACCCATCAAGAATGTAATCTTAAAGCACTTACTGTTTTTTTCTTAGGCCATTAACCCCTTTTTTCATTCGATAAAGAGAAAATAGAGGAGAGAGAATAAAGAAGTTAGGATTTAAAGGTCATTGAGCGATTTTTGTCTATCGGTCTTATTAGAAAACTTTTTCGTCTCATTGTAAGAAATCATTATCATATTGTTGATTTCAATATTTTGGTGTATTCGAGACTTTTCTAATCAAATTTATATTTGTTATCGAAAAATAAGGATATTTTTGTATTGATAAAATTTTCACTGCGTAACTTTTTTATATATTATAGAGATGAGAGTATGAATATTTTGATTATTTATTTGAATTTTTTCATTGGGTGATTTTAAAAGAAGCAGCTATTTTTACTAATTTAAAATTTTATTTTGACATCTAAAAATAAAGATTTAATTCAATCAAACCTTCAGAATATTGTTATATACGACCATTGATTAATTTTTGAAAATATGAATTTTCACTCAGAAAGATTATCTATTGCCTACCGTTAGGATATTTTGGCACTTTCTGAATTAAGCCTAAGTGTATTTTATTTACTACAATGCATTAAAAATAAATATGGGTATAAGATTGAGTAATAACTGGTCGCTATTATTACTATAATGAGAATAGCTGCAATAATTTCAGTTTCTCTACCCCTTGTAGAATCTGGTTGAAATGGGACTCTTCCCACTTCTCTTTCTCTCCTTCCAGCTTCCTCTCCTCTTAAATCATTTATGGTATCCTCTCCGCAGCCCCCCGCCCCCCCCCCCCCCCCCCCCCCCCCCTGCTATTTTTCCTTCGGTCATTTATGCAGCCAATTCTACTAAGGATAGAAGGATGCTTTGGAACCAATTGAGGTGTCTTGTGTCTGATTCTTCCCATCCTTGGATCATTATTGGTTATTTTAACTGCTGCAAATATGATTCTGAGAAAGCTGGTGGCAACCCTTTGCCGGCTGGTAGGCTGAGGGAACTTAACAATGCTATTTATGACTGCAGTGTTAAGACCTTGCATCTATGGGCCTTTTCTATACATGGTTTAATCAAAGGGTGAACCATCCCATCCACATTAAACTTGACAGAGTATTGGTCAATCCATCCTTGTTTGATTTTTTCCAGTCTACTTACTACAAAGTGGTTTCCCCTATGTATTCTGATCATTCTCCTTTGATCATGATTGCTTCTTCTATCAGAACTAACCCCAATAGATTCTTATTCAAGAATTACTGGGTTCATATGGAGGGATTCTGGGAGGAGGTCCTCAATTCTTTTTCTCGGCCTTCTCCTTGCAGTCCAATTGCCTCCTTTTACCACTGCTTACAAAACCTTAAAAGGAATCTTAAGGGGAAAAATTGGGCTTCCTCCAACTTCCTTTCTAACTCTATCCTTAAGTTAAAAAATAAATAGCACCAATGCCTTTTGGATCTTCAAAGACTTCCTTTGGATCAACTGTTAAATGCTTCCCTTAAGCATATTAATGAACAGTTGGATGTAATGCAAGCCTCTTGTGCCTCTTGGATCTCCCAAAGAGCCAAAACCAAATGGTTAACCAATGGCGAGGATGACCTTGGCATCTTTTATGCTAAAATCAGAGCTAGGAGGTATAAAATCATCTTGAAGTTGAAGGAAATCTCTACACATCTTGGTCATTTTATTACACCCCATGACGTTGCTTCAGCTATCATACATCATTTTGAAGGACGTTTAACTCTCCAAAGCCTATTAATGCGAACAATTTCAACATTCTTGCGAGTGACTTGGTTCCTTTGCATTTAGCCAATTCTTTGGTTGCTCCCTTTTCTAATGAAGAGATTCAAGTAGTTGCTTTTGGTGGTCAAACTACTTCTGTGCCTTGCCCAGATGGCTTCACATTTGAATTTTATAAGCTATCATGGCACATCATTGGGTTATAAGTTTGTAATGCCATCAAAAACTTTTACAAGATCAGTTATTTACCAAAAGGAGTGAAAGCCACTACTTTAACTTTAATTCCCAAATATTCTTATGCCTCCAATATTGTTGATCTTAGGCCAATCTCTCTGTGCAACATGCTTTATAAGATTATGGCTAAATTGCTTGCTAATAGGCTTAAACCGATCTGACCTCACATTATCCATGATAATCAAGCAGGTTTCATTTAAAAAAATGCTCAACTGACAGCATTATTCTTGCCTTTGAGGTGCCGAGGGATTTCTAATCTTTAAAAAACTTGTTTTGTGCAAAACTTGACATTATAAAGGCTTTTGATTTGGTTTCACATGATTTCCTTCTAAACATAACGAGGCAAAAAGACTTCTTGGAGTTATTTATCAAATGGGTTAATGGCTGCATTTTGGATGATTACTTCTCTATTTGTCTTAATAGTTTGCCCAAGGGGTTCTTCAAATCTTCCTCTGGCCTCTGCCAAGGTTGCCCTCTGTCCCCTCTGCTTTTCTGTATTATGATGGATGATTTATCTTGCTGCTTGCAATCTCCCGAGCCCTTCCCCACTTTTACAGGCTTAAAATTGAATGGGGTTTCTTTCAATCATCTGCTATATATACGCAGATGACCTGCTAGTTTTTGGTGTTGCTTCCACTCATAATGTTGCTTGCTTAAATGGTTCCCTATGCTTGTTTTCCGCAACCTCCGGTCTTCATATAAACCCCACCAAAAGTTCCATTATGTTTTTCTAAAAACGTCTCCGCTACCTCTAACATATGTGTAGTTCTTGGCATTTCTCAAGTTGACACCTCGCTCACATACTTGGGGCTCCCTATCTTTACCAAAAGGCTTAATTTATCTCACTTCCAACCTCTACTAAGTAAAATTTCCACTCTACTTGCTGGTTGGAAAATTAAGTTTCTTTCTTTTACAGATAGGGTTCAATTTTTTAAGTTTACTATTGCAAACACTATTGCTTATTGGATTAGAGGATCCATCATATCTAAAGCATGCCATAAATCATTTTCTAGATTATGCTCAAGATTTTTATTTCATGGACGCATTAATGAGAAGAAACCTCATTTAATTTGGTTGGAATTCAACTGCTATTCCTAAGCGTCAGGGTGGGTTGGGTATTCCTTCTTTTGATTCACTATATAAAATTGTCTCTTGCTCCTTCATCTGGCGGTTATATAATCAGAAATCCATCATTAGTTCTTTGCTTAGGGCTAAATATACTTCCCCTTGGAAGCAACCTCCTCTTAGTGCTTCTAAAGCTCAGAAACTCACTTGCTCTATTGCCCATAAGATCAAGAATTCTATTTCCCTCTCTGTAGCTCCTCACTACAATTTTTTTATGATTTGGGACCCGTGGTGTAACGGTAAAGTTTTATCTGATTTGTTCACCCCTATCAGACTTGATCATGAGGATGTGAATATGTATATTGTGAACAAATAATGAACTCTTTCAGACTCTTTTCCTGAGCACATTTGTTCAGTTGTGCTTACTGTGCCTATTAATGAGCAATCGGCTTTGTCCTAGGATGGCTCATGCAATCGTTCGTTTAAAATTTTTATTTCTCAGTTTTTATCTTATTTGGAGGAGGTGCATTGGTATAAATATATTTGGCACAAATATCATTCCCTAAGATTCTCTTGCTATGCTTGGATGGCTACAATTGAGAAGTATGTTGATATACTAATTAAGAGATCCATTTAGTATACAGCCCTCGTGCCCTTTTTGTCTTAATGCACCAGAAACACATAAACACCTGTTTTTTAAATGCGACTTTTTGTATCAGGTGATCACCACTCTTCTGCCGTTCCTGGACTGTTTCTTACTGAGGCCGAACATCCTTCAGACTTTTGATTTTTTTGGATAATTTGCAGCAGTTAAGCAATTTAGAAAAAAATTTCTGTTTCCTTACCGTGTGCTACTCCATTTACCACTTGTGGAGGGAAAGGAATAATCGCAGTTTACTGGCTCCTGGGATAGCCCATCTTCCATTCAATTTGTCGTTAAGAATGCTATTCAACACAGAACTAAGAGATAGAAATGCGTGGATAAGCTTAAGGATCGTTTTACCATCCTTAACTAATGTCATATCTGCGTGTTTGGTTCTGCTATATGATTTTTCTAGTATTTTTTGGTGCTTGGACTATGATGACTGTGGCCAACTACTCGCCATTGTCATTAGATGGCCCTTTTGGCAACCTTTGAATTTTGCTGAATGGCTTTTGCTTGGCGTTCCTTTTGGTGCTTACAGTTGAGGTCCTTGAGCCAACCGTTTCATGCTTGGCTGGCCCTGCGGCAACCTAGGCTCCTGTTGCTTGTTCGGTTACTTTGTCTTCGCTGCTACTCCATCTCTATCTATCTCTATCTCTGACTCAGATGTTTGATGACTGGGTAGTTGGCTTCATTCTAAGTCCTCCTTTTGGCCAACACGTCTCCTTTTACCATTTTTTTTCTGGTAAAATGAGTTAGTTGTTGGGTTTTTCTTCCTTTTCCTTGTCTTTGGCTTATCGTTTCTGTCCTCTTCTTGTTATGGTTACAGTTTTAACTTTGTTTTGTAACAATTTTGCTTAATATACGGGCCTGGCCCCAAATTTTCCAAAAAAAAACAAAAAAAAAAGCTTTTTTTGCACGGCTCTACCTGAATGAACACGCAAAATCTTGACAAACGTTGACACGTAATCTTTTTTTTTCAACGTAAGAATAAAATATTTTCAAACTTCAACGCTGTGTTTAGTTCAAAACTTGGGAGGACGCCAAAGGAAGAAAGAAAAAACGGCAATAGATTAGTGAATTTCTATTTATAGACTTCATTTAATTGTTGGAATCGAGAAGTCTTTGTTTTTTTAATGCTAGATACGATCTCGAAGATTTCTGGATTTATGAAATGATTTAATGCGTAATTAAAGGTTTCGGGCGTCTAACTGTGAAACTATTATGTAAAAAATAATTTTAATTATCCTGATTGTAAAAAATGCTTTTTCAAATATAAAGATTTCTAAAAATATAATGATAAAGCAATAGCCAAATAAAATTCTAATTGTTATCTTAAAAATAAAACAGAAAAAAATCTGTTACTAAGATTTTGTTTGAGATGGACTGCTTCTTATAACAACTTTTTAGCACAAAAATTAAACTGCTTTAAGAAATAATAAAACAGCCGTCCCAAACGAAACCTGTCTCCAAGAAGCATAGCATGGCTTTGTAGTTTTGATTCAAGATTGTGGATGCTTAGAGTGTTCAAACTCGTTCAAGGTGTCCTAGTCCAACACGAATCAGACCAGCCTATCACGGTCATTCCTCCGAAAAAAAGATTATTACGTGCGGAGTCCGGATGCGTCCAGAGGCCAATTCGGACACGCCACATCACCCAATGCACAATATATTGGATGACGTGGTGCGTCCAAATTGACCTCTGGACACGTTCAGATACCGCATAAAATATCTCTACATTCTTCCTCTTTCAACGACAGAGGGTTGAACGCACCATCGCCATTCATGGGCAGTGTGGGGATGTTAAATAATTTGCTCACGGGTATATGTTGCATGGCGACCTCCATTGCCACTGAAGAGAGGCATGCTAACAGCCTCTACCCTTTCATTGCAAACTTTGAAAGATCTCAACTTTGTTAAGCTCTAGTGCCTCTTGCATTGATTGCACCATTTCAACTAATGTTCTTCTATATAAATAGTTCTCTCGGTGAGAAGATTTGTTGATCTGTAAAAATTGGTGAGACGTTATCCGCCATTTTTGTCAAATCCATGCATTCAAGGGCATATCACAGGATGGGCCATACCTCACTATAGAGTGTATACAAGTTTGAGTCGGTTCGTTAATAACAAAAGAAAGAAAAAGGATTAAAAATTCAAGTAATTATTGTAGTAAAATTATAAAAAGAATGATAAATTAGAATATAAATAATAAAGAATCACTTAATAGTTAATATAATAAGAGATAATTTTTAAATATTTTTAATAATTTTATATTTGAATTTATAAATTTTAATATATTTTATAATAATAATTTTTAAATGAGCCGATTAGCAAGCTAATGAACTGAGCGGAGCTTAATTCAAGTCTCACTCGTTAGCTCATTGAGCTCGGCTCACTAGCCCCTCAAGCACAGCTCGAGTCAACACACAAATTGGCTTGGCTCACTTACACACCTGCTCATTCAATCACATTCTGATCTCCCTCGTCCATACTAGTAAATATAAAAATTTAACCGAACATAATAGCCATTAAAAATTTTATAAATTAACTTTTTTTTTCTTTGGATATGTAAGCCAATTAAGACAAATACACACACAATACATATGCAAGATTTGAACCGAAGACCTCTTGGTTGGTAGCCAAAGCTCCAAACCAATAAATCAAGATGAGCTGCGTAAATTTATTTCACTACAACATTTTTTTTTATTTAAAGGTATGGACAAATATTTTAATATATATTGCGTCCAAGAGTATTCGCGGCGATAGAGAAATATAAAGTTTTGCGTCTTAGCATTGTACGAAGATCCAGCACGCAATCAGATAAGAGAGAGGGTGTTGCATTCATACGAGACACCATAATTTTTACATGGAAACCCCTGAAAAGGGGAAAAACCATGGGGCTTGACCCAATTTAAATGAATCTACTAGTATTTGCGATCGATTACAAAGGCCCTTCGTTCGGAGAAGGCCTTGGTTAGATGTCACAAATATACATCATATAGAGCGCATTACATGGTAGGAATTATAATAATCATTATATACATGTTTGTTGGGTCGGCAGAATCATAGTCGATAGATGACAGAGGTCGGAAAGACCACAGTCAACTGGCATTGGAGGTCAGAAAGACCGTAGTCTAATGACGGAGGTCGAGAGGACCTTAGTTGGTCTGGTGATGGAGGTCGAAAGGACCGTAGTCGACTGGCGTTGGAGGTTAGAAAGACCGTAGTCTGATGACAGAGGTCGGGAGGACCTTAGTTGGTCAGGCGACGGAGGTTGGAAGGACCGTAGTATGACCAGGTATAAGTCCGGTAGAAGTTTGGCCGTCAGGTGGTGGTCCGGCAGAAGTGCAAGCCTCAGGTAGTGGTCTGGCAGGAGTGCGGGCCTCAGGTGGTGGTCCAGTAGGAGTGCGGACCTCAAGTGGTGGTCCGGCAGAAGTGCAAGTCTCGGGTGGTGGCCCGGCAGAAGTGCAGGCCTCAGGTGGTGGTCCAGCAGAACTGCAGGCCTTGATGGTGGTCCGGCAGAAGTGCGGGCCTCAGGTGGTGGTCTGGCAGTAGTGCGGGCCTCAAGTGGTGGTCCGGAAGAAGTGCGGGCCTCGGGTGGTGGTCCGGCAGGAGTACGGGCCTCAGGTGGTGGTCCGGCAGAAGTGCGGGCCTCAGGTGGTGGTTCGGCAGAAGTGCGGGCCTCAAGTGGTGGTTCGGCAGAAGTGCGAGCCTCAAGTGGTGGTCTGGCGGAGCTGAGAACGCCATGTGGTGGTCCGACGGAGCTCAGAGAGTCAGGCGGTGATCCGATGGAGCTGAGGACGTCATGTGGTGGTCCGGCGGAGTTCAGGGCGTCAGGCGGTGGTCCGGCGGAACTCCGACGTCAGGCGGTGGCCCGGCGGAACTCCGGCGGTGGTCGAGGAGCAAGGAGGCAAGAGCGATCTTCGATCTCTCTCTTTTCTCCTTAAAATTAGGGGCCCCTTTTCAAGAGGAAAGGGAGTTCTATTTATAGATTTTTGGGTGTGCTGTGACCCGTAAATAGGTGGAAGATCAAGGGTAATTAGGGAGTGATTTAAATGAATGGCCGATGTTGAATCCCTTGATCATAGACCATTTGCTAGTCATTTGAAGGTCTTAGAAATATCGGATTTTGGCGATCTTGGGATCGTTGGATTCGTCTCGTCGAGCCGCTCGATTTGACTATAAGCATGCCACGTTTGAAAACCGTTTGGTAATCCAATTTGTTGTTCAAACCTTCCAATAGCGCTTTGGGCCCTTGATTTGGACCCATTTGGGCTCGGATTGAGTCGAATTTGGTGTCGTTGGGTTCATATTTCCAAGACGTTCAACTGTAAATTTGCTAAAATCAGAGTTTAGATGGTCCCGTATTTAATTTTTGAAGTTTCCAACCTGATTTTGCCTCGAGATTCGTGCCCGATCAAGATAATTTTTTGATGACGTTATATATATATATATATATATATATATATATATATATATATATATTCTTGATGATTAATTGGCTCTAGTGTACTCTAAAAAAGGGGTGATTTGCTAAGATAAGACTAAGAATTAGGGTTAAATTCCTCTTTAGATTCCTATTGTCAAACTCGGTTGCAATAAAAAAAAAGCCATCTAGGAGTGAAACAAATACATAACTTCAACAATAGAAGACGTAGCAACTAACAAGTGATCCAAAACCACCTCGGTTGCTAGGACAACGCATTGGCCATACAGTGTAGGTAGGTAAGAGTAAGGGAGCCGACCTTTATCATAGGACATATAAGGTAGGCCACAGAAAAAGTTCAAATAAATCATTGCTGAGGGAGCAAAAGAAAAACTCTTAACCAATAAATAATATGATATCATTGTAGCTTTTTCCACCCTTTCAATTTAAAAAAAATCTACCTTTGTGATATGAAAATATATAGTTATGGAGTGATTTTTATTTCTAAAAATAGTTTTATTCCTTTCTTTCTAAATATATAGTCTATGGGCATTTGCAACTGCGCATTATTTCCGAAGTTGTCATCCACAAAATCCAACACCTGGAGAATAGTAGGAGGCAGCAAAAAAGGTGGAAAAGATAGGAAAGATTTTCTTTAAAAGATTATGAGAGAAGTCGCATTGAAAGAACAAATACCTACTGTTTTCATGGCAGCAGTCACAAAGGGGCAAAGTCTACCGACAAAAATGAACTCAGAAAACGAAGCAAAATCTCAGCCAAAATATAAACGAAAGCTGACAGGAAGGACAAAAACAAATCCAACGGTTCCCTGAAACCTGAAAGGCCATCCAATGGGGATATGGAACAGTCCGTGACAGTCTAAAGGCATGAACCAAACTGCTTTTTTTATTTTTGAAAATTTTGGGCTTGGCCCATGTATTAAAAGAAAGAAATGTAAAGAAGAATTACAAAAGCAACAAGAACCGGAAAAGACCCCTCAAGGGAGGAGTAAGCTCGGCAAAGCTCAAAAACCTGCTCTATAAAAACAAGCAAGCAGCAAAAATCTAGGAAACAAGAGGTTAAAAAGGAAGAGCAACCAAAAACTGAGCTCCCAAAGCCAAAAAAAACCTGGACTCAGGAGCCAAAAAACCAATCAGAGAGAATGTCAATATCGATCCCCTGGTTGCCCGAAGATCATCCAAGAGGAGCCTGCTAAGGAAGCTTCATCATTCTCCAGGCAAGGCTAGAACAAGAGCAGGCAGAAAACCCGATTGGCACAAAAATTCTGACGGGAGCAGCCCACATTAAAGCATATCCAGAAGGTTGATATAATTCTTCCATTTGATAACTTTCTCATAAACCGATTTTTTGATATTGAGCGAGATGGTATAGCAGCAATGCATAACATTTCCAAATCTCCTATCGTTTCTCTCTTTCCAAATGTGATAAATGGTGCAACAGGTGATCAGCATATAGAAGTTCTTAACCGGGTTCGGGACATTATTTTCACCATCTAGCAATATAGTGGGTCTGAGGAGAATGTTTCTAGCAGTAGGTAGAAGGGCAACTAGAATGGCAAAAGAGTAAGAGCATTCAAAAAAATAGGTGAGAAGCACTTTCGACATGCTCAAAGCACAAGCAGCAGGTTTCCGGAACATGTATATTACGTTTTAACAGAGCGTCTGCGGTTTTAAGGCCTCCAACAATAGCAAGCCACGCATAGACAGAGTGCCGCATAACATATTTGGGATGCCAAACCATCCGATCCCAAGAACAATTAGGCAAATGCTTATAGAACTCATGGAAAAAGTCTCCAAATGTGTACCTATTCAGATTGTTCCAGAGTAAGCAAGAGTAGGAGCTGTCCAAGATTTGAAAGTTACAAAATACTTCACGTAAAGGCGCAGGAAGATGATCAGGTAAGTCTCAGCTGATACCAGAAATGAAATTCCTCAATAGAGAGTCAGGGGGGAAAACATCCAGCGTGTATTGGCCAACCATATATTCAGCTAAGGTGGAGTTGTGACACCAGTGGTCCCAGCACAGGGAAATAGGGGCATTTTGAGTGATTCTGAAATGAAAGCAAGATTTGGCAGCAGCAGCGGTTATACAAACCGATTTCTAAAAATTAGGTTTCCTTTGGAACGACTTTTTTATTGCATCTTAAAATAGAGTTTTAATACAAAAAATAAAATTTTTGTACTAAAATTTTATTTTAAGAAGCAATAAAAAAGTCGTCCCAAACTAAGCCTTAGTGGCATGAGGCGGGGGTGGGAACCAAGGGGAGAAATATCTATTAGAGAGCCAAGATGACAGTGGAGAGGGATTATTGTACATTCTAAAGATCACAGAGCAGTTAAAAGCAAATTGTAATGCAGAAATCGATGGGAGACCCAGCCCCCCTTTTTCTTTGGGCTTACAAACATTATCCCATGAGACCATGTGAATTTTTTTGTTGCTTGTGGTGTCACCAAAAAACAGAAACCTGGAAGAGGTTCTTTTATAAAATTTGCAAACCGTCTTAGGCAAAATGGAACCACGAATCCAATAAGCGATAATGTTCAGACTAGTGAATTTCAGATATTGCAATCTACCAGCAAAAGAAAGCAGGCTAGCTTTCCAGCCCGACATCTTCTTGTTTATACTTTCAATGAGAGGGAGGAAGTCAGCAACTTTAAGTATGCTAAAAGAGAGAGGAATCCCCAAGTAGGTGATCTTAGAGCTAGTGTTGGTGATGGTGAGAGCTTGACAGATAGCTTCCTGATTGCTCTGGTTCTTAGGGAACATTATGGAACTTCTATCAAAGTTGATATGGAGCCCAGAAGCATTAGCAAAGGTGTCAAGGATACTGGATAATGTGCTGCAGTTTTCTATGCTTGCTTCTCCAAACACCAATACATCATCAGCATAGAGGAGATGAGTGAGGGAGAAACCATCAATAGAGATGCCCTTGAAGCCTCCAGCATTAAGGAGATTAGAGAATGCATCCATGACCAGACAAAATAGGTAAGGACTAAGCGGACAACCTTGCCATAACCCAGCAGAGGTGGGAAAGTAGCCCTCTAATGCGCCATTGATCACAATAGAGAAATTAACATCTAGAATGCAAGCTTTTATCCAACTAATAAGGGAGTTTGGGAAACCTTTTTGAATCATTCTTGCTATCAAAAATTCCCGGGAGACAGTGTCAAAAGCTTTTCTAATGTCTAATTTGGCACAGAAATACCTAAAGTTTCCCCTTTTCCGAGCTAGGGAGAGAATTTCATTGGCAAGCAGAATATTGTCCGTGGAAACTTTAGATTTAACAAAACCCGCTTGGTTATCCTTGACAATTAAAGGCATAATGGGTTTAAGCCTATTGGCTATAACCTTAGCTATAATTTTGTAGAGGGCATTGCATAATGCAATCGGTCTGTAGTCAGAAATGGACTCAGCATTTTTGTGTTTAGGTATAATAGCAAGCGCAGTTGCTTTGAGACCATTAGGCATGTAACTCTTAGTGAAAAAAGATCTTATAGCTCTGCAAACAATAGGTCCAAGGATGTGCCACCCGGTTTTATAAAAGTGAAAATTAAACCCGTCCGGACCAGGAGCAGAGGTGGAAGAGCCCATAAAAACGGCTTTTTTGATTTCAGCATCTGAAATGTGTTGGGTGATAGGAGCTGCAAAATGTTCAGGGAAACCATTTCCAACAGGAAAAGTATCAATGTCCAAGTTAGAGGGTGGAGGGGGGTTATATAAAGCTTGAAAATGCTGGATGATGGAATTGATAGCTTCTGTCCTAGAAGAGTTGGGATTACAGGCAAGTAAGTTGACAGCCGATTTTGAGCTTCCCATTCTAATCCGAATTTTGGCATAGAGAAATTTCAAATTATCATCCCCGTGTCTAAGCCAGTTAACTTTCGCTCTTTGAATGATCCAGGAAGCAAGCAAGTTAGAGAACTCAGAAATATTTAGGTTGATCTCCTTAAGAGAAGCATTAAAAGCAGAGTTATTTGGATCTTTGTGAACTTTCTCCAAGCATTCCAGTTGTTGCTTATGAAGATTATCAAGGTGCATTTTAATGCAATCAAAGTTAGCCCAAACCTCCTTTCTAATATTCCCTTTTAGCTGCCTGAGAGATAAACAAAGATGAGAAAGCGGATTCCCATTCGTTTGCTTGGAGAAGACCTCAAGCAGTAACATCCAATAAGTATCAACTTTAGTCCAGAAATTTTTAAACAGAAATCTGTGGTTGGAGTGGTAGATTTCCCCAGAAAGAAGTATAACATGACTGTGATCCGAGCAGGACGGACTTTGGAATGAGCAATAGGAGCTGGGATAGGAACTTAGCCAAGCATCGTTGACAAGAATCCTATCTAATTTGATATGAATAGGATTATCTGAACGTTGATTGAACCAAGTGTATGCACAACCAACAGAGTGCATATCCACAAGTTTGTTTTGGAATATCATAGAATTAAAATCCGTCATAGCACTTTGAGAAAGGGTAGAGCCGCCAATTTTTTCAGATGCAAACCGACAACAATTGAAATCACCAATAAGGGCCCAAGGGGAGTCTTGAGCAGGGGCTATCTGAGCTATAAGAGACCAGAGAAGTTTGCGTTCAGCAGCACTATTTGAGGCATAAATAACAGTGAGCTGGAACGGGGGGGACTCCCAACAGAGATAATCCCGGAGATGAGCTGAGGAGCAATAAAACTAGGTTGGAAATTCATCTTACAAGAATTCCATTTGATCCATATACGCCCCGAAGAGGAAAGGTCAAAATTATGGCAACTAAGCTCGTTGGGGAAAACAGTATGAGAAGCTTCAAAAAATGGGTCTTTAAGAGAAGGATGATGTATCCTAGTCTCCAAAATACATAACATGTCTAATTTAAAAGACTCCATTAGGCGTTTGCAACACAGAACTTTTTCAGGGCGGTTGAACCCCCTGATATTCCACGCAGCAATGGGCGGGATGGACATCAAGAAATCGAGTGAGGGTGGGGTTTCTTGGCTTGCTTCCCCCTAGCAGATTTTTTCTGTTGAACATTACTAGTAGATTGTTTAGCGGTCTCCTGGGCATTGCTATTGGCTATTTCTTTCTCAACCTGAGAGACAATCTGGAACGAAGACTCCTGCTGACTTTTGAGAACTTCAAATTTGTTAGGAGATAGGACTCCTTTTGGTGATGATGGTATTTGTTTATGATTTTCACTGGAAGAAGAAGAAGCCCCCTCTGTAGGGGAGTTGAGGTTTGGGATGGTGGGAACGTTATCCGCATTTAAATTGGTCTTAGCCGAGTGAGGAACAGCATCCAAGCCAGCAGGGATAAGTGATAGAGGTTGAGGAGGGGGGGAGTGTTAAAGTCAATGTTTGGTTTGATCGTTAGAGCAGTTGTGGATAAACTTTTCCATAAATGAGAAGGACGGCATGTATGAGGTTTCCAAATAAAAGTGTATCTAGACTTCCACCATCTAGTAAGTAGAGAGTCATTAGAAAGGAAATGCCAAATTAAGTAACAATTGAAAGTAAATGAAATATTGGGTAAGGCAGGAAAACCCAGCTACCCAAATTGCAATGGCTTACAAGTGTTCTTTCATGAAACAAGACTCAGTTTTCTCTCATTCATTTTCCCATTGTGTAAAGAAATATGGCACAAATCTTGTTAAGAAATAACAAGTTTTAGGTATAATAGCCATACGAATCTAATAAACTATAGTGTTCCAAATTATAAACCTTGGGTATTGAAACCTCCCGAGAAATGATAAAGATTTTGATTTCCAGCCCTCTAAAAGAGAAGCAGCTTTCTTAAGCAGGGGTTGAACATCAGAGACAAGAACTCTTCTAGTGATAATAGGAATTCCCAGGTTTAATGAGCAAGTCTCATTGGAAAATTTTAGGACAGCATAAAGGGCATTCTGAGATTGAGTGCGGCTAAAAAAATGATTGAGCTTTTAGAGGGATTGGTACCAAGACCTGAAATTTTATTGAATTGAGATAAAATTTCATGAAGGGAGTGTAAATTGGCAAAAGATGCTTCCCCAAAAATTTCATGGATAGATGATACACTGGTTTTTGGAGTCATTGCCAAAGGAATGCCCAAGTAACCGTTTTTCCTGATCCTATCATCAAACATTTAGACAAAATATTTATAGAAATGCAGAATAAATATGAAGAGAGAGGGAAGCCCTACCTTAAACCTGTAATGGAGCTGAAAAAAAAACCCAGAGAATCATTGAAGCATAGGGAGTAATGGACATCATCAATACAGGCTATAATCTACTTAATGAAAGTCAAGAGAAAACAATTTTGTTTCATCTAAAGTAAGAGTATTCCCTCCAAAGAGAATCAAAAGCCTTGTGAAGGTCTAATTTGGCACAAAAGAGAGGCAAAATCCTGGCAGAGTTAAAATCATAGAGAAGCTCCCTAGCCAGAATTATATAGTAAGTGTATAATCCATTAGCAATTAAAACCGTTTGAGAAGAATGAATGGGGGATGAACATTTTAATCCAACAGGCAATAATTTTTTACAAATATTTTATAAAATGTATTACAAAGAGATATTGGCCTGTAATCTGAGATGCTTCCAGCATGAGTTCTTAGAAATGAGGGCAATACCTGTAGCTTTTACCTTTTTAAGAAAAGAGCTAGTGCTGAAGAAGTGTTCTACAGCTCTCCAAACTTGAGGGCCAATAATGCTCCAAATAGAGACATGAAATCCAAATAAGAACCCATCTGACCCAGGAGCTGTGTTTTTGGAGAATGAGAAGACCACATTTAATTTCATCATCATAAATAGTGGTTGTGAGGTTAGGAAGAAGGGGGAACTTTAATCCAAGGAGGCGGAAGGGTGCGAGGGGTGGGGCGGGTATTGAACAAGTTTTAGAAATGGGAAATAGCAATCTAAGCAATTTCGGTGGGAGAGGTAAATGTGCCTTGATCTGTAATTAGCTCTTTTATTGTATTATAATTTCTCCGGTTTTTGATCTTTCCATAACAAAAATTTAAATCATCTTATACTTTACTAAGCCATTTAGTTTAAATCCAAGAGGCCATGACTGAGTAGGAAGTGGAAATATTTTCTCCCCGAAGTTTTGCAGTAGCATTCAAATCAGAGTTCATAGGGTCAGTGATAAGGAGATCGAAGCAAGACACTTGTTTAGTCTCAAGGAGTTTGATGTGCCATACTAGATGGTTGGAAGAACTCCAATTCTTAGATCTGTTTTTTTGTTTTAACATTTTCAACATAAAGTATATAGAGGAGATGGAATCCCCACCAATATAAACAAGGAACACGGAGTACAAAAGCATCACAAAATTGTGGAAAATTAGACCAATAATTTTTTGTAAAAGAATCAGTGCTTAATCTTGACAGTGAGGTTGGCATGAATAATGAGGAGGGAATGATATGAACATCTAGAATTGTCAATTTTATAAAAAGAGATGGGGAAGAGGTCAATCCATTCTTCATTGATCATCACATGGTATAGCTTAATATGGAATCATGGATAGAAGAATTGGCCCTATTGTTGAATGAGTCAATAGATACTAAGTTCTTTCAAACCGATATCAAATATCACGATGTTAAACTTCCAAAATTTGTTGTTAGAGATAATGTTACCACCAACTTTGTCTTTATAATTCCTACAATAGTTTAAGTTGAAGTTTTGAATAAGTTTCTTATAATTAAGAACTATATCAAAACTATTGAACCCTCTTGCATTCTAAAAGATAAAATTTAGAGATATTATTAGGTTTTAGAGAGTTTATGGCCAGCTTTTTTTCTTTTTCGAAATTTAAAGGTTTTGTGATGTTAACAAATTTAACTTGAAAGATAGTTGAGGATGAGTGGAGAGCGATAATCGATAGTTTGTTTGTTAAAAGGAATTCTGAACAAGGATTTGTCAAAAGCAAGTCTGACTTCAGCAAGGAGAACCTATTTTGTGATTATTAGATAGGAATGAATCAATAAGTAAAATTTGGTGTGCCAGTGGAATGACCTCAAAACTGATTATTTAGATTAATAAGATGATTTTTAGGGAGTGGTATATTAGAAATCTTTGAGTCAGTGTAAGTTTCATGGACTAAAGAGAGAATGGGAGGGCTTAACAATTTAGAAATATTATTAATTGGACTATTGAAATTGTAAGTTTTAAGATTGAGTTAAATAGAGACAGACTGAACAGATTTTTTGTCTGGAATAGGTCTAGACTTTCTACTATGACTTTGCCCCTCAGCATTAAATTTCTCTTGAGATTATTAAGAAGAATTAGTAGGACATAAATTGGAGGGGTAAATCAGGGATTAGCACCTTAGCCGAGGATTAAGTTTTCAATCATATTGGACTATCAATTACTGCTCTTTCTTAAGATAGAAATAGAAATGGAGTCTTCAAGAATAGAGATTCTGTCAATTTGAACTTAACCCTACTAAATGTAAATCTCTTTTTTTATAATAGCAGTTAAGAAATCAACTATTGCTAGAAGCTTACCAATTTTGAGAGACATTTTAGATATGTCTATGGGATTCCAACAACTTAAGAAGATGTCATGTATTTTGATCAACGGAAGATAAAAATCAAATCCATATGTTTTGATAAAAAAATTAGCACTCCATTTTTGAAATATAAAAAAACTCCTTAAAAAAATAAAGGGTTGCTCGGCCACACTCTTTCAAAATCTTCAGACGCAAAAAATAAATAAATAAATAAACAGAAAAAAGTCATCACTCAGAGAAATTAAGGTCAGATTACCTTTTAGTTTCCAAGTTTTCTTCACAATGGTGAGAAGAGCTTGACAATAAGGACGCTTATCAATAACATAGCCACAAGGGAAAGCTCTCATTCTCTTGAGCCTTTGATAATTTCTCTGCATGTAAATATATTATATCATCTTGTGAAGGAATATATATAAATAGAAAGTCTACTTTGTTAGGATTTTGTCTAAAAGTAATATTTTTCAGTTAAGCTACGAAGAGTTAAGGAGATGAGAGGATTTATCTTATGAGTTAAAGTTTGTCTAAAAAAGCAAAGGCTAAAGAAGATAAATTTTGGCTAGACAAAAAGCTCAATAAAAGAATTTTATGCAAGAAGCAACGAGATGCTTGTAAAAGGACTCCAAAGAGTGGAGGAAATTGCAGGCCGGGAAGATTTCATAAGAGAAATAAAAAAGGAGTTCCTCCAACAGAGCTAAAGGAGCAGATGTGGAGAAATGAGATCCACTGAAGAAGAGTATCGAGGATAGGAGGTTCCTCCGACAGAGTGAAGGAGAGAAGATGGATAAATGAGATTTACTGGAAAAGAGTGTAGAAAGCAACTAGGGCTTCATGTCTCCAAGTCTGAAAATATCTCCTAGTCCTTAAAAGGCAAAAATAATAATAATAATAATAATAATAGCCCTCAACACTCTTCTCCAACAAATCTTGCTTCTCCATGTTTGCTTATCCACCTCTGTCTAAGTAACTCCCGCCCTCAACAATCTTCACCAATGGCTCTCATTTCTCCACCTTCGCTCCTCCGACTCTACTGGAGAAACATCCTTTTTATTACTTTAATGAAATCTCTCCCATTTGCATTTTAATCCACTCTTGAGAGTCCTTTTAACAAGCATCTGCATGCTTTCTTTCATAAAATATTTTTATAAGACTCTGTCTAGCCAAAGTTTCCCTCCATTAAACCCCAACATCTCTTCTCAACCAAACTCCAACCCACAAGATTACTCTTTTCATCTCCTTAACCCTTTATAGCTTAACTGGAATCCGCCCAAGACCTATCACAGCAAACTTTTCACTTACATATGTTCCTTCATAAAATGATACAATATGCTTCACAAATGAAGAAACAATCAAAAGCTCAAGAAAATGTGAGCTTTCTCTTGTGGGCTATGCTATAAGTAAACATCCATATTATGAAACTCTTCTCTCTGCAGTGAAGAAAATTTGACTACTTAGAGGTAAAATGACTTAAATTTCTCTGAACAATGGTTTCTTTCTGTTTAAATTTTTTGCACCTGAAAAAGTTTCAAATGATGTGGCCGAATGTTCATTGGTTCCTTCTGAGAAAATCTTTTATAATTCAAAAATGAAAAAAATGAATTTTTGATTTTCACCCAAAACATGAAGAATTTAATTCTCTTCCTCTGTGGATCAAAATACAATGACATCCCCTTAAGTTACTGGGATCTTACATGTATATCTAAATTTTTAGCAAAATTGGGAAACATTTGATAGTAGATTCCTTAACTGTTGCAAAAAATGAGACTCACATTTATTATATTTTGCATTCAAATTCAAAAAAATTGTTGTCCTTCCAAACTCCAGTCCTATTTTTGCCTCTGAGAAAGAATAACTAATGGCTCAATATGATTAGAAACCTTATCCCTGCCCTAGGAGCAGATCCCTTGTTCACCTCTCAAATTTATGTCACAATAATCTTTTAAACAACCTAAATAGAAATTTAATGTTTGGGGGCGAAGTCATAGCAAAAAGCTAAACCCATTCCATATAAAAAAAATGCATTCAACTCAATCTTGTAACTCAAAACCCTAATAGTCTTGCTAATAACATCTCAAAATTGTCAAGCCCTCTTAATCCCACTTTAGTCTATAAAACTCACATCGATTCAAAATTTTCTATCATACGTCCCCCTCAAAGGCTCAAACCCACCTCATCAACCCAAACAACCTGTCCTCATACCCCTCCAATTCCACAACAAAATCCACTTCATTGAGCCATTTATGTGAAATAATCATTTGCTTGCAAAGCATATTCTCCTTGCTGAATTTTGACTTACTTTGACAAACCCTCCTTTTGTATTTTTTTAGCAGACAAAGCATCTACTACAGCTCTTCAATTGTTCTCAACTACCATTCAAACCAAATATGATAACATCTCAAAGCCTTCAAATTCACAAAGGGCCAAAAAAATGGCCACAAACCATTCTAAAGCCCAATAATCTCTTTAAATTTTACCTCTTTGAACACAAGAAAGTTCAATAATTTTGATAAGAGTTCTTAATTGTAAGAATCTTACTAACAACTTCAACCTCAATCTTTGAAATCCAATTTCCTCTCAAAATACCTAAATCGTCATCTTTGATATGCAATTTCCAATTCCAATTATTAGATGCATCTAGGGCTGCAAGTGAACTTCACAGACCTATGCAAAAATTTATTGTAGCTTGAGCTTATTTGCCAAATTTGAGCTAAGTATTTATAAAAACATTCTAGTTCAATTAGTTTAGTATTAATCATATTAAATTTATTTAAACTTAATTTGAGCTCAACTTGTTAATAATCCAACAAACCTTATCAACAAGCAATACTATGAAACAACTTATTAATTATTTAAATAAGTCTTATCAAATCTATTAAGAAACTGCCTATTGAACTTAAAAAATAAAATTCTAATTAAATAAACTATTGAATAAACAAGAATTCTAACATACATAAACAAGCAACTTATGTTCATAAATAAAAATAATTTAATATAAAATAGAAGAAAAGTTCTCATATAATTATAGATTAAATAATTTTGTCATCAAATTTTAAATGAAAATTGTAATAAACCTAAATCAAACTTCTTAAGGAACTCAGCTTTAAATAATATTATCCATAATTATAAGTAAATTATCAAGCAATATAAATTTATTTATTTATCAATTGGGTATTTAAACAAATATTCAAATTTATTCAATTAATTAATTAAACAATTATGACCTAGCACTAATCAGGCCAAGCCTTTCTAAGGGGTATTTATTCATTTGCAGCCCTATCATCATCTAAATTTCAAGGAAAAAAGGTTCCATTTTATTGGGGCCCGGCAAACAAATGAGGCCTCTCAAGGAATACTAACATACTCAACATAACATCTAAAAATAAGTAAAATATAATTCCAATTCAAGTTAAACCAAAAAAAAGACTGAAATTTTATATTTTGATGTTGCCTATGCACACACTCAAGAAAACAAAAAAATAAAAACAATATATTTTACCAAGCAAACTGTAAAAGCCCAAACTCTTAACTATCAAAATTTTGAGATATTGTCCGCTTTGGTCTAAGGGCCTCACGGTTTAGTCATGTTGGTGTAACTTCACAGGAGGTCACTCATCCAAAAATTTCTCCGGAATAAGCACGCTTAATTGTAAAGTTTCTTAATGAAATTTCAACCATTACACCAAATGTGCCTCAATATTTAAAAGTTTGGCTTCTTTTCCTTAAGGAATTTCATACAAATCATCCCGCAATATAAGCATAATTCAACAATACGTTATTATCAAACAAAACCTAAACATATGAAAAATATATTCATCCTATAATTTAGGCATTACATTATTGGGATTAAGCGTTGAGCAATTTAACAAAATAACAAAAATCATCAGCATGCACGTCAAATAAAGCCTCTAATGAGCAAAGAAAGAATTGCTTAAAAGTAACAAAAGGTTTTTTAAATAGAAATGTCATGCTAAAAAAATATACATTAAAAACTCAAGTCACAAATACTTTGATGAGATTGAACAATAAAAACACTCCTCAAATAAAAGTGAAACAGCCAAATTTAATTCATATACTTATAAAAATGACATCTAAATAATACTTCGCATAAATTTTTTGGGAAATTTAGTGTTACTCTTTGAAGAAATGGTTTGAATATTCAACTGATTTAACAACTAAAACAAAGCATAAGCCAACTTTAACCAGAAAATGCATGCAAACTGAAGATATATCTCGCAACTTATATAAAAGATGGAGACCCACGACATAGATGCCAAGCAACTACAGCCTCCTCCCTCTCCTACCTCCCTTTCTACGGGTACTGTCAGTGGGAATTGGGGTCACATCCTCTGCAAAATTGGATAATAGATATTAAACAAAAGATAATTACTTGAGGAAAAAATATGATGACAAATTTATCTACAAAAAATCATCAAATAGAAGTTTGCTTCACCATATAATTTTTTTGTAGAAAATTAGGAAGAACATTTGATTTTTGCAACATTTAATATTGAGTGGAGACAAATAATACGATCAATGAGCAACAACTCAACTACTTAATTGAGCTGTGGGAAAGATTCAACTCTGAATCAAAATATAGTTCAAAACTAGATAAAAACAAGCACAAATGAATGTGGCATTGCATCTATCTGAAGGATGAATGTGTATAAATAAGTTTGAAGTTTGACTTTAAACTTAAAAAAAATATATAACAATTATAACTTCTGCTTAGGTGAGGCCAAACAAAAAAATTGCAAAAGAACTTTGTACAAGTTCATGTATCATATATGTTTAATTTTTTATTTTTATGTATTATGTCATTAATAAGTCATCAAAAGAAAATGTAAGAGGACTTCAGTTTATTTTGCATTTTGCTTCAGGTTATGTATGCTTTTCAAGCATATGAGGTCATATTTTGCAAATGTACCTAAGCTCATTTTATAAGAGTTGTTTTTTTTTCTATTTTAAAGCTAATGAATATTTGAAACCAATTCAACTAAGAGATGCCAACCCGAGCATCATTTATCCCCTCTTCTTCATCACTTGTGTGTGTGGAGAGGTTTCCTTGTTGTGTGCAAGAAAAATCCCTGCCATGGCAAAAATGGTCGGGTTTGAATTTCGGCAAAAAATGATTAGGGTTGAATTTCAATTTGTGTGCACAAATCTTTCTACTTTAGCTATCAAATCAAGGTGTTTAAATCTCTCTAGTTGACTCAATAATCTTTTCTTTTATCAAGATCTTGAATATTGTTCGGTTACCCATTATTTCTTGATTTGGTATTAAGCCAAAAAAAGCCCGTTGGATAATTTTTGCTTCCATCAATTTTGTGCTTATGACTCTCTTCTATGAAGCGGCCACCTTTCAATTAAATTTTTTACAGGTTGTTCTCTCATTATGCGTGAGAAATTTCAAATTTTAATTAAATTTGTAGTTCGAACATTCAAAAAAATTGAAATTTTAATTAAATTTGCAGTGGTTAATAATAAAGATGAGCGAAATTTTGTTTATATTTTTGCAATTTTTTTATTGATTGTAGTATTTTTATTATGTCTCTCAAAATTAGGATTGGACACAAACTTGAACTTAAAAGAGAGAGGACTCTCCACTCGAGATGGCTTTTCAACTAGCTTTGAATTTTAAACATCTACTAAGATTTCCAAAATCCAGTAGTCACATCAAAACAACCGCATCTAAAGATAGGCTACACCATCATTAGTAACAAAGAATCAATAGGAAAGTCAATAGCTACTACATCAAGATCCAAAATTATTGTTCTTGTTTTAGATGTCACCAAATGAGCCACTTTGCAAGAGAATTTCTCAATAGAAACTTGCGCATTACTGTTAAAGAAAAGGATAAAAAAAAATGAAGATGTGCATGAAGTAAATAAAAAATATTGTAACTATTTGATTAAAATTCGTTAAACAACATGAGTGTATCATTGTCACTCCTAAGATCGAACCTAATTGGAAGGTAAATTCACTTTTGTAAACCCACTTTAAATAAGATGCAAAGCTCCACAAATTTATCATCAATAGTGGAAGTTGCATGAATGTTACTTCTAAATTAACACCTAAAAGAATGAATAAAAACTAAATTGCCCTCAAAGCTATTAAAATAGCTTAGGTACATAAAATATAATTTTCATAACCAAAATTTGGTTGGTCCCAACTCAATTTTTCACATACATTAAAAAGATTTGGTGGGTGAAATATTTTTTTATGTCAAATGACAGAATACATGAATAATGGCTGGTGATGCTATTCGGATCAAACAATTTCATGAATACTTTCACGAGAATCATAAATCATGTTTTGAGAGATTTTAATGAAAATTTTAGAGTTGTTTAATCTGACATGGTTTTGATTTACAAAAAAACAAAAGAACATTCGATGTATCATAAAACTTTGTTGAAAAGTTATCATCTAAAAATTATATCTAAAAAAATGTTGATTTGTCAAGTCCATCCAGTATATTTTTGGGGATGTTTTTTAAGGACTATTTGTTGCCATAGACAAGGTTAAAGCAATTAAATATTAGACAAAACCTATTAATACTCATTATATTATGAGTATGAGTTTACACTGGCTAGCTACCTTTTATCAAATGATTTATCAAGCAATTTAGTACAATCATGGCATCAATTAATAATTTTCTTAAAAAAGGACAAATCAAACAGACAAAATATGTTGAGCATGCCTTTCAGCGAAGGATATGAGAGGCTTAGTAACTTTTATATGTTAAGACTGTCTTATTTCAATAAAGTTTTCCAAGTTTCCTGTGATCAATCACACCTAGGAAGGGGGCCGTATTGAGTTTGGATGGAAATTCAATCTCTTCTTTTAGTGAAGAATTAAATGATGCAATAAATAAATAATCTAAATTTATAGAGAATTTTTTTGCAATCCTACGATCACATTGATATTGGAGACATTATACACTGCCCAAAAAAATTTGTTTTTATTATTACCATCACCCGTTAAAATATTCAAGCTCCTAGAGCATAAGTATTCCAAATGGATTAAATTCCTACATAAATACACTGCTGTGTTAAAACATTCGGTTAGAATTAACAATAAAACCACTAATGCCTTATACAAAGAGGTTATCATTTTGCCTACTATATACAATTTAAGGTAACAGGCTTTGATGGCATCAAGGAAGACTATGCAAATTACAAAGATTTTAGTAGAACATGTCTCGACTTAACTTGTGCTCCTGTCATTTTCACTAAAGATGATTTCTTTTCAAGGGAACTCAACTTTGCATCCAGAATACAACTCTATAAGATTACCTTATATTAGAACTATGTTTCAAAGATAAAAGCTTATATTAGAACTATGTTTCAAAGATAAAAGTTTGGTCATAACTGGGGATAAATTTTATCGGTCAAGCTTAAAACACAATGTGATGAGGACATCTCTACATGGAAAGTTTATCAAAGACGTGGTCGTCGATCTATGGCCACGATCGAGTCCTTATATTTTTTAGTCTTGTTGTGTCTTTGTTTTCTTTCATTAGTTCTATGTTTTATTTCTCTGTTTTACCCCTTCTGCAAGGGTGGATTGTTTGTAAGCCCGGAGGGCATCGTTGTCTTTATGTTGTGTCTTTGTGTGAGGCTATTTAAAGCCCCTCTATGTATCTTTTAAGCTTAATGAATGATTATTACAAAAATTTCCTGCACTTGTGTTTGTTAGCTTGAGATTTGAGAGCTCTTGAGAAGAATCCCTAGGAGAGGGAGAGTGCGCATTACCCACCAATCTAGACGTGTCGGATTCGTGGTCGCACCGTTGGATCTTCCTCCCCTTCTCTCCAACCCACCACCGGCCTCCTCCTCCTCCCACCACCCCTACAGCAGCCCCACCACCCCCACCACCACCTCACGGCCAAGTCCCCCCCCCCCCCCTTACCCAACCCACGGCCCAACCACCCTCCCTCCACCGCCGGCCATCCCCACCCCTCCACCCTCACCAAGCCGCCGGCCCACTTCCCCTTCCCCTTTTAAATTGGTTTCCTAATTTACCATGACTTAATTTGGAAAGCCAATTGAATTTGAATTCAATTTGAATTCAAATTTAGTACCTTCCTTATTTAGTAATCTATTTTAGGAAAGGTACTTAATTTAAAGTCCTATTTAAAATCTCAATTAAGAGGATTTAAATTAATTCTTTCCTATTACTTAATCCTAAATTTGGAAACCCCAATTAATCCCCAAATCCCTCTCCCCTCTCCTTAATGCCGCCGGCCCCATACCATTGCCGCCGCCCCCTCTCTCCCCTTCTCTCTCTCTAATCCTCCGCCACTCAATAAATCCTATTTCCTTTTTCTAATTCCCACCTAATTTCAAAATCTGAGAATAATTTCAGGTTTGAAAATTTTAAACTCTCTTAACCCTAACCCTAACTCTACAAACAACTCTTCCTCCCTATCCCTACCTTGGCCGCCCACTTCCCCTAGCCCTTTCTACTTGATTTTCAAATGGAAACCTTTATTCCCTTGGGAGGAACCTTCAAGGACAGCAAAGCCACGACATCCTCGCCCCATCTACTCCACAAGAAGCATGAATGGAAGTCCGCCATTGGGATTCGGGCTTGGTGCTTGACGATCAAGACAATATTGACGTACTCCGCTCCCCATTCTTCGACGTAGGATTTGACTACGAAACCACCGTCGAAGAATACTTCGAGCGGATCCACATCCCCTTGGTTGATACAATCGACGATCAAAGATTCAAAGGATGGTGGACTACCGTCGATCGATTCACACCCGCCATCCCTCCGGCTACTTCACTGTCTCCCTTCAAAGGCTACATCAATCGTCTTCTACCATGGTTTAAAATTGCGCAATGTGAGGCGCGCCTTGAGGCGCACCTCTGCGCAATTTGGGCCCATATAGCCTCAATGCCTAAGCAATTCTGTTGATTCGTGAGGCTTACGCCTCACTGGCATTGAGGCGCGCCTCAAGGCGCTATTGCGCAATAAAATTAGAGGCGTACGCCTCATGGTTTTCGTTTTTTTGCATTAGGAAGCATGATTAGAGCCTTAGAGGAAAGGAAAAGACATCCATTTTTGGTGAAATTTATTTCTTTAGGGTTTATGGAACATTGATTCATTTGATTTGATGGTAGCCATTGATAGTGCAAGAAAATGAAAATAATATAACTTTTTTATTTATGTAATATTTAGATATCTTTTTGTTAGACTTATGTGTATGTTGGTTTGGACAATAAAGAAGCATTGATAGTCAAATTTTTACCATGACAAGAATGAGAACACTAAGATATGTGTTACTAAAACTCGGAAGGCTTAAGTAATAAATGATTTTATTAGAGAGATGATTGGAGTAACTCCGATTGAATATAAGCTAGTAGAAAATAGATGAAGATGGTCTAAGAATGTGCAACTCATCTATACATAAAATGCTTTGTAAATGTAAATTATATGTTAATGAAAAGAAAACTGTGATTTCGGAAAGATGGAGTTTGAGTTGAAGTTGAACTATATTTCATGTTCTCTTATTATTAGGATATTTTGATTTTACTTCATATCTTGTGCATTTTTATATTTTATATATTATTTACTTATTAGAATATACAAATTTTTTCATTTTATGTTTACGCAATTCTTTAATTTTGAGGCTTACGCCTCAAAACGCCTTGAGGCTTACGCCTCGCCTCACGAACGAAAAACGCCTCAATACCCGATTACGCAATTTTAAACATTGTCTTCTACAAATCATCACCGGCACCATTAGCAAATCAAAGGACTTCTTTCGGCGACGATTCCTCTCCACATAAGGGTTGACTTTTCTTCCCTTTTCAATTACCTCTTTGTTCTCTAACCTTGTAGGTAGTGACAGAAACGCAAGGGATCGCTCCGCTTAATCTTGCTAAAACTTAGTAAACGTAGGATATGAGTTGTTGATTTTCTATGCATTCTAATCTTATTGTTAGAGTAGGGATTTTGAATGAACTCTTATCATTACGCATGTTGTCGAATTTCTAGTTATTTTGTTTGTCCAAGTGCTTAGCTAGTGGTTTGGCCTAAACATAGGCACCCGTCTCTTGTTTTATTTTATCGTTTCATGTGACATTAATTGTATCGTTAAACTCTAATCAAGAACTCGTGCAATATTCTTATTTCATCAATATTAAGCATATAGTCCTGCATCACAATGTTACATACATCATATTTTACAATGCAGAACATGTCAAATGGCTAGAAGCAAGAAACACAATATTTATACCATTACTAACCCATATAACCCTTGGGAGGACGTGAGCATGAAGTTGTAGGATTATCACAAACAATAAAGAAACACAATTCTATCTATGTAGTGATAGGTCGTTACTCAAAAATAGCTCCTTTTACTTCGTAATTTTAAACTATTGATGTGCCCTACACAGCAAAATTATAATTTGATTAAGTTGTACAGGTTACCCCAAACTATATGTAATGGGGATAAAATTTATGATTTATTTTTGGAAACCTTTATAGGAAAAATGGGAACCCAATTAAAATTTTCAATAGTCTACCACCCACAAACTAACAATCAAACCAATAAAAATTAACAGGAATTTGGTTGATCTTATGTTGTCTAACTAAATGTCACACATTTGGGTGGAATCTGATACACCGATGGTTCAGTTTTCATAAATTTATTCTACTAATAGTTGCACATATTTGATAGTTCAGTTTTCATAAATTTATTCTACTAATAGTTGCACATATTTGCTAATGACACAGCGCAAAGGCCCCCCATCAAACTATAACACATAGCACACACTATTAAACATGGCATAAAATATTAAAATTTATGAATAAAATACAACTAAATATGAAAGACTATTAAATTGAAAGACAAATCATTATGGCACTAAAAAAATATTTAAATGTGTACACTAAAAATTTTGAATAAAATATGATTTATAATAGTAAAGTTTATGTTTATGTATCAAATTTCAAACTATAATATGAAAATAACAAATTCAGCACCAAAGGCAAGATCAGATACCTTCACCAAAACCATTTCAAACTCTTCTCTGTAGTAAATTGGCAAGAGAGAGAAAGAGTGTGTTTGGCGTGCAGCATTGAAGCAGAGAGATACCCTTCAGCATGTGGGTTACAATGCTTGCGTGCAAGGCTGGCAAAGCAAAGAGGTGCGGGCTTCAAGCTTGTGAGATTAACAAGAGGGGCGAACGAGTCAGATGAGATGGATGATAGAAATAGACAAGAGGACCGAGCGAGGAACGCTTGCAGGCTTGCAGTGGGCAGCATAAACTGCTCAATGTCCAACCATGCAAGGAAGCCAAGCAATGTTTTGCGGGATGTGGGGCTTGCAAGATATGAGGGTTGCAAGATCAAGATATGAATTAATATAAACTAAAAAGTCAATAATAAATGATATAAATATTAATTTATAATACAAAATTATCTAAATTAAAATGACGTGCACTATAAGAGCTATGTCATGCGCTATTGTCTATGCATAGCGCAAATAACGTGAGCTACTTTAACCTCATGGGTTGCATCATGAAAATGGCACAAGTGGTTGACCATGCCGAGCTACGCACCATAGTAGATACAATTTTGCACTAGCATCATGTATATGCACATGTATAAGTCAGTTTCAAGTTGTCATTGGTTATTAACCTAAAACACCCATGGACCTTATTGAAATTGTTGAATCTAGATGTAGTTAATTTGCATAATAAGGAATGATGGAAATCTAAAAATATAATTGTGTTGGAAGCATAATAAGTGATAATTTATATGATTTGAAAAAATATATTTTATTTTCGCTTAGTTTTTTTTTTTAAAGCGTGTTTATGTTGTTGACTCGTGTGAATGGGATATGTTCTTCAGTATTTTTAGTGGTACTGGTATGTTATGTCAAGATTATTACAACGTGGTTCCAATTTGGAACACTAAATTTCAATAATCACATGAATTTAAGAATCATTAAGTGAATTGCTAACTACCACCCAATGCAATTCAAATTTCTTCATTATTCAATGTTACAGTTTTCACCTTGATTTCACTATGCCATTATTGCCACTTATGGGTTTCACATTGCTTTCTTTGCTAGCTTCTGCTATTGATATTGATATCATTAACTATTTCACCAACTCGTTTCGATTTCACCCACTATTGATATTGATTTCATTAACTATTTCACAATGTGATTTCGATTTTCCATTGTGTTGTTTCTGGCCATTATTCAATCTTCCGGATATTGCTACAATTCTAATAACCAAATTGCACTTGTTGTCGCAATTAGTCCACCACCACTACTGCCTCATCGCCTTGTCGCCTTCCCGCTACCATTGTTGCCTTTCCAGCTATGTTATTGTCCATTGTCTTACATTTTTATTCATGTTACAGTGACAACACTATCCACATGCTCAAGTTACAATCATGCCTCCTCGCTGCCTCTCTGTTTGCAAAGTGTGACGCATGATTCTTACTTCTATGATGATTTCTATTTGTATTCTTGTCTTCTAAATTATTTAGGGTTATTTGGGATAACAATTTTATTTTTTGTGTTCTTTCTTATTTTTAATTTGTTCTCTTTATGTTCTTACATGAAACAAAAAAATATCTTATATTCTTATTCTATTTTATTTTGTTTATGTTGCGTGGCTCATACTTCAAGAGTCATTTCAGTTAAGCTTCAAAATCAAACTTAATTAAGGGGAGGGATGGCACCAACTAGCTATCATCAGCATATTTTCTCTAGCAACTACTTGCAAAGCCATATATAGGGTGGTTTCTTCCCTAAATCACACATACAACAACAACAACAACATCAAGCATTTGTCCCACTACGTGGGGTCGGCTACATGAATCTTTTTTCTCCATTGTGTAATGTTAAAAGTTAAATTCTCGTTTAAATCTAATAAAGAAAGATCATTTCTAATATTTTCTAACCAAGACTTTTTAGGTCTACCTCTACCTTTTAACATAAGTCAAATCTAGTAGCCTTCTTTGGCTTATGTTAAAAAAGGTACCCTCAGGCACAAATACCTAGCAGATCCAAATAGCAGCCTTCTTTGGCATAAGTACCCTCAGACACAAATACCTACCAATGTCAGGCCAACGACATCAAAGCAAATCTTATTTGCTGCGCTAATTATTAGACATGAATAGGGAGTAGCCGGCAATCAAAGACGACAGCAATCAAAGGCATTGATAGTAATTAGACTGGTTGATCCACAAATAGTGACTGAGATCAACAACAGGAGATGAGTGGTGAGACAGGGAATGAAGAGGTGGTTTGGGGAAAAGAAATAGTTTTTAAATATTAAAAAAATGCATAAAATAAGTTTTCATTATTTTTCAAGAAATAAAAAACATAAGAAATTAAACGAATATGTTTTGTTTTAAAATATAATGAAAAAGTGATCCCAAATAGGGCCTTAGTCATTGGTTTAGTATAAGTTTTCATTGAAGTCTGGTGAAGATATGTGTTGGATTTACTTTTTGAAACATGAACTTAATTAGTTGCTGCATTTTATTATTTGTATATATTTGCTTATGGAATTTGAGGTTTTGGGTCATCATTAAATTATCTCTTGGCATGAACAAAGCATGTTTGATTTCCTTACATTAAAAGCAATAATAATTTACTAAAATACGAGTTAGTAACTTATGGATAGTCAATTTTTTAATGTTCTCATCTTGCATCTTATCCTAAGCTGCATTAAAAATCTTAAATCTTTCCTCACCCCACATGAGGAATCCTCTAGAAAAATTCGTAGAATCATTCTGATTCTGTTATATTAAGAGATATACAATCAACTTATAAAGCGCGTTACAGTCCTATAACCTACACCATAACCTACACCAACCACTTCACGAGAAGATTTATTTTTTGTGCTAGGAGAATTGATGCAAAACAAGATGTCAAAGAACTCATGAATATTTTCTAATATATATTATCTTTTATTTGCAATAATGCTTTAGATGTCTTTAAAAAAGGTAATAAGACTTCAGTTTATTTGCATTTTACTGTATAGTAAGGTTATGTGTGTGTTGTTAAGTGTTTAGGGTTTTTAAGAGCCTATAATCAGGAGTTAATTTCTCCATTTTAATACTAACGAATATTTTGAAAAAAAAATTGAAGAGTGGCTAGTACTAACCTACTCTCTATCCCTCACCTTCATCTCCTTATGAGTATGGTGATAATTCATTGTTGTGTACAAAAAATCTCTCATGCGTGCTAGGATTGGGGATTGGATCCCTGTTATGTGCTCTAACATCAAATGATAGAGGAACAAAGGGAAATACAGCAAAATGTAAGAACTTGATAAAAGAAAATGTAACAAAGAGATAACATGAGAGACTAAAGCACATTCATTTGATAGATAACGAAGAATCCCACACACAGCTTGAAGTCAACCCCTAATCCTAGCAAACAACAAAAAGCCTCAGTACTCTCACAAAGAGATAAAGTGGAGAGAAAGTGAGTAGATTAGGATCGGATACTCTCTGCAGAAATGATTTCAAAACAGTTATCAACTCTAAAATTAGCAACATGAATTGAATATAAAACGATTTATGCAATATTAATAACATCTCAAACACACAATAGTAATGAATCGCAAATGAAGATTCATAAAGCTGACCTAGGATAATCAGGACAGAGCTAATGATAAAGATCATGAAATAATAAAGGGATTCTCCATCAATATTAAAATTTACAAGCTTTTCATAAATAGTTGCATTGATGGAAAGAGTGTTACTTATGGGGACATCAGATCATGAAAGGTTTATCAGCGACGTGGCAAGCGATCTACGGCCACGATTGAGTCGATGTATTTTTGAGTATTATCATGTATTTGTTTTGTTATTTGCTTTATTAGTTTTTGTTTCCGCTTTTATCCTTACTTAAGAGAGGTCGTATGTAAGCCCAAGAGGGCATTGTCGTATTTTACCTTTGAGTGCTTTTGTATGAGGCTATAAATAGCCCTATTGTTCTCTTATGATGGTTAATGAATTATTATGAAAAAATTTCTGCATTCTACTTTCTTGTGAGAATTTGAGAGCTAAGGAGAAAGATCCCTAGGAGAGGGAGAATAGTGCACCACCCACCAACCTTGAAGAGTCGGGTTCGTGGTTTTATTTTCTGTATTTTCCCCTCCTCCCTCTCCACCACCGCCGGCTCCACCCTTTCCCTCCTCCTCCCACGGCCCAAGCTCCACCTCACCTAACCCGCCGGCCCCTCCTCCCCACCCATCCCCTTCCTCTTCCCATCGACGTCCCCCACTACCCCCACCACAACCGCTGGCCCAACCTCCCCACCAAGCCGCCGGTTCCACCCCTCTTTCCCTCTTGAATTATTTCCTAAATCCTCACTTTCCTTATTGATCCCAACCCATCTTGGAAAAGAATTTGAATTGGGAATAAATCAAAATCTATCCCCCAAATCTTTCCTAATGCTTGATCTTATTTTTGGAAAGATTCCTAAGTGATTCAATTAATCCAAATCTGAATTAATTGATTAAAACCCTTTCCTATTTCATCAATCCTATTTTTGGAAAGATCTTTTAATTAAATCAATTAATTCAAAATCTGATTTGATTGATTAATTATTGCTTTAACCTAAATACATTGAATCTAGCCACATGCCCCCCCCCCCCCCTCCCTCTCTCTTGGCTGAACCCCCCATACCCCACCTATTAATTTCCTTTCCAAAATAAAGCTTCCCCAATTGGAATTAATTCAAGGCACCTTCCTATTTTTGGAAAGGTCTTTTAATTAAATCAATTAATTCAAAATCTGATTTGATTGATTAATTATTCCATTAGCCTAGATACATTGAATCTAGCCACATGCCCCCCCCCCCTCTCCTCCCTCTCTCTCTGTCGAACCCCCCATGCCCCACCTATTAATTTCCTTTCCAAAATAAAGCTTCCCCCATTGGAATTAATTCAAGGCCCCTTCCCTCTCTCCTACCCGCCACCTCCCCTCATCCCTTTCCCTATTTAATTAATTTCAAAGTTGAGAATTAATTAGAGGATTTATAAGTCATTTTCCCTCCAACCTAGCTCTTGAAAATCTGAACTAAACTAAACCCCTCATCTCTTACCTTGGCCGGCCACCCTCTCATCCCTCCTTTTGCTTGGATTTTGGAGAGAAACTTCTTTCTCTCAAGGGGAACCAACAAGGACCGCAAGAAGAACATTCCCTCCTCATCTCAACCAAGCAAGACTGATGCATGGATCCAGAGGTTGACTTCGGCTACGCCTACGACAAGCAAGGTTTCGTCCACATTCTCTACTCCACCTTCTTTGACGTCAACCTGAATATCGATCACACGGTTGAAGAATACTTGGAGTGCATCATGTACTCTCTTGTTGAAGCCATTGACGAATAGCTGGGCAACGCACAGTGGTACATCACCTCCGGTTCTCAATAAGGGTGAACCTCTACCCCTTCTTCACTTATCTTTTAATTCACTAACATTGTAAGTGATGATAGAATCGTAAAGAATCGTGCTCCGCTAAATGTCGTTGCTTAGTAAACGTAGGATTTGAGTTTCCTTTCTATGTACTAATCTTATTGTTAGTGTAGGGATTCTGTTGAGAGTCTACTTATTTTGCATGTCGTTAAATTTCGATATTACTTGTAATAGTTTAAACTCTTTCATGTGATTTGGCCTAAATGAAAGTGACCGCTCTTATGTTTTATCTTGTCGTTTGGATTAGCGCATAAAATAATTGCTCTTGTTATTTTCAATTCATGCAGAATTCTTAATACTTTCATTTAAAGCATCTTAGTCCTGCATCAGCTACATATCAAAAGAAAGAAAATGTTGAAAAATAGAGCCATGATTACATAAAAGAAAAAATGAATTGCAACGACAATTATGAAAGTGGTATAAAGCCGGTGGGAAAGCAAACCAAATAAATATTTTAGCTGAAAGGATTATAGCAATGATAATTATTATTTTAATCATAATGGATAAGAAATTAATAGCAATGTTAATCATAAGAAAATAAAAATTTTAAACTCACAATAGGTAGCAAGAACTATCATAAAATGAGTGTTACATCTTACCAATGCGCCCAATTTTCATTCCTGATCGTGCAAGTGCCCTAAGGGCAGATTGGGCACCAGGACCAGGAGTTTTTGTCTTGTTCCCACCAGTGGCCCTGAGCTTAATATGCAATGCAGAAATACCAAGCTCCTGCAAAGATGATGGAACCACATGAATAAACATCAATACTACTACCAAAGTCCCGCATATTTTAAAATATGAAAGAAAACATTAGTATATAGGACCTTGCAACGCTGTGCAACATCTTGTGCAGCAAGCATAGCAGCATATGGAGATGATTCATCCCTGTCAGCTTTGACTTTCATGCCACCTACAGAGATATTAACAGAAGGTTCAAAAACTGCATGGACTAGCTAAGAGAATCCTTAGATTGTAAGAGCTCATAGGAAGCCAATAAGTTCAACAAACTCGAAGACTTATTTCAATTACATTCAACAAGAGGCCATAGAAAAACATTGGAACAAGATATTATAGCAATCATCAAAACTTAATGGAAGCAGAAGCAAGTCAGAAACATATTGTATTTTTCAAATGAATTGAGTTCATGGGTAAAGCCTCCTTACGCATCTAATTGAATTATCATATTTGCCACCACATCTATCTGAAATTATACCAGCTAGATACAATTCACAGATTAGCAAGATCACATAAAAATAAGAGGAAAATAAATTGTCAACAGATGTTCAAAAGGAATAAATAAGAGCATCATTAATGACCATACTTGGAATCCTCATTTGAGAAGAATTAAATGCCAACATTGATGGTGACAGCATCCAAAATTTTAATTAAAGTACTTCAACATTTGAGATGCCCCTATAATTCTCAAGGAAAGAGAAGAGAATTAGATATAAAAAGGGATAACTTCGTTCGTCATGTCCTCATACTCCCCAATTGGGACTATTCATAGACTTACGATGCTTAAGTTAATTATTTTAGTAACCAGCCACAAACCCACAATTAACCATTAAACTAATTAAGATTGCATTCACATGATTACTCTCCCTCTCTCAACAACATTATCCGGATTCCCCAAGTCAATCCAGTGGAAGTGAAAGCCAACCATTTAGCAACAATTGCTTGAGTAGATCTTGCTTGTGCACTAAGCCATCCTTGAAGTTGCAAAAGAAAAGGTGGACTAATAGACACCTAACTAATTCCTCAAACGCATCCCTTTGTAGCCATGAATGTAGTGGTCGTTCGTCTAACCACAATTCTATTTGATCAAGCTAGTACACCAATTGGATTGCTTCGACCGTTTGGAAATCTAACTCTTATACAAACTTTCTAACAGACTTGGTATGATGTGGTCAAAATCCTATTAAAGTTAATTTTCAAGAACATGTTAGGTGGTTTCCAAAAGATTGTGAATGTTTTCAAAGAGGAATTTTGATTGATCTTGAGAGGAGGGACAAAACAACAATCAAAACAGCAACATCAAGTCTTTATCCCACTACGTGGGATCAGCTACATGAATCATTTTCTCCATTGTGTCATGTTAAGAGTCAAATTTTCATTTAAATTTAATAAAAAAAGATCATTTCTAAAATTTTCTTACCAATTCTTTTTAGGCCTACCTCCATCTTTTTTAACCTAAGCCAAATCCAACACATCTACTCTCCTAACCGAGTCATCAAAACGCCGACGTTTTATGTGTCCAAACCATCTAAAGCGACTCTCTCTAATCTTATCTACCACTAACCTTTTCATGTACATACTCTTTCGCATTTTGCCTCTAAGAATGAAACCACTCATCCACCTGAGCATCCTCTCATCTCTGTAAAATTTAACTTAATTTTATGCTTCTCTTTTAATGGCCAACATTTTGCGGCATGAAACATTGCAGGTCTCACAATCTTATAGAATTTTCTCTTAAGTTTGAGGGATGCTTTTCTATAACACAATAGGCCCGATGCATTCCTCCACTTTAACCATCCGACTTGAACTATACTAATAATATCCCCATCTATATCACCATCACTTTGAACAATAGACCCAAGATATCTAAAACATGTGCTCTTATTAATGACTTGATCGCCCAAAGTCACAATCCTTCCACTATATCTATTATTACTAAAATTACACTCCATGTAAACGGTTTTAAACCTACTCAAACGAAAATCTTAAGACTTTAAGATTGACCTTCATAATTCAAGTTTTCCTTCAACTACCTTTCTAATCTTATCAACAGGAAGAATATCATCAGCAAAAAGCATACACTAGGGTACATCCTTCTTGTAAATGTCTAGTAAGAATATCAATGACTAACACAAAAAAGATATGGGCTTAAAGTTGATCCTTGATGTAATCCAAATGAAATAGTAAGATACTTGATCAAACCATCTTGTGTTTGAACACAAGTAACAGCTCATGCATACATATCCTTAATGACCTGAATATAAGCATTATTAACTTTAGAGCTTTCAAGAGCACTTCTCTTGAAACTTTATCATATGTTTTCTCTAAATCAATAAATATCATATGCAAATCATCTTTATTCTCTCTATATTACTCCATTAAACCTCTTAATAAATGTATAGCTTCCATAGTAGACATATCCAGCATGAATCCAGATTGATTTTGAGAAATATTAATATCAAGTTGTAACCCATGCTCAATAACCCTCTCTCATATTTTTGATGTATGACACATTAACTTAAATCCTTTATAATCTGCACACTCTTATGCATCACATTTATTCTTAAAAATAGGAATCAACACACTCCTCCACTCAACTGGTATCTTTTTAGTCTTCAAAATAATATTGAAAGGTTTTGTAAGCCAAAAAATCAGTTCATCTCCTAAGCATTTCTACACCTCTATTGAAATATCAACAAGTCCAAGAGTATTTCCACACTTCATTTTCTTTAAAGCGCCTCTAACTTCATTTTTACTAATATGACAATAAACACAAAAATCTCTATTTTTATTTAGGGTGCTAAGGTCACTAAAGTCAATCAAATTCTCACAATCTTTATTAAAAAGCATATCAAAATGAGAGGAGGGCCAAAACATTGAATAATGTTTTGCTTAAAAGAATTTGAAGAATTCAATTATTTGTTCAAATGCATGATGCATCAATTAGAAGTAGCATAATGTCAGACCATCCATATACACCACAGCAATTGTAACACATTATAGATTACATAGATTGTGACATTGTGACACCAACAAAATTGATCAACTTTGACATGCCATTCATGTGGATTATCTCCTCCATCGAAGGGGAAATATCTATAATAATTCTTGAATGATTAATCGAACTCTCTTCCCTCTTTGATTTAGTATGTCATTGTTGTTTCAATTTGTTCTCCATATGTGTAACGTCTTCTTATGTCATTCAACATCAATGTCATAGCCCAAATTTGTCCCTCAGTTTTATCAAGATGCTCCTCAATTAAATAAATGTTGACATCCATTAAAAATACAAAATAGATTTAAAAGAATCTGGTGAAGCCTATTTCTTGAAGATAAAGGAGAGTAGGTTAAAGATCAAGAACAAAATATTTACTTCTTCCAACAATATAATGAAGTCGAGCGTAGGGTAATGTAGTTTCTTTGGACACCTGATGAAGACGAATTTGGATGGTTGACATTCTTAAGGAGAACTGATAGCTGCATCTTAAAATAAATGTGGAGGATTCCACTTTCTCCATCACCATAGTTCTTTCCATTAGCGGAAAGGCATTTTGAATTCTTAGCAATGGATCCGAACCTAACAATGGACAAAACGAAAGTTTTTTGGTTGTAGAGTTGTCTGCGGCTCTTACTACAGCTAGTTGAGGGATTGATGGGAATAACGATAATGGCATTTAACATGTAAAGATAAAAAATCTGAGTAGAGATTGGAGAAAAATCACAATGGTGGAATTGGAATGAAATAAGTGCCAAACAACGGAATTAGCAAAGACGGATGCTTGCAAAAGTGCGAGATGGAGGTAGGATCTTGTGATTTCTGGATTTGACAACTGTGAACAAAGAAATTATAGCAGCATTGATGGTGACATGAAAAAGAATCAATTATCTTCTCAAGAAATTGGAAGATTTAATAGAGGCTTTGCATGACCATGAACATGGAAATGGTGGTAGTTGCATTGTGAAAATTTGCATTGTCACGAATCTGGTGTTGGTGATGAGATACTTACCGAATTTGGATGGTGATTATAATGTCAAGTTCTTGATGCATTATTGAAGCAATTCAACAAGAGATCAAGCAACCATATAACTTGGATGAAAGCAAAAATCTAAGGCGGAAGGTGCGATGAAATATGTGGTGATTCCTCTCAATGAAAGCACAAAGATAGGATGCAAATATCATATTTAGAGCAATTTGAGCTGCCCTTTCACCCCCAAAGAAAGAGAAGAGAGCTAGATATGAGAAAATGTAAACTTATTCACTATTGATGCTATTTATAGACTTAAAAATCCTATTTAAGCTAATTATTCAACTAAATAACCACAATTAACCAATAAAATAATTACAATTAGGTTCACATCAAAGAGCCGGAATAATGGAGAATGGAAAAGGAATCAAAGAATATACTCTGATAACTGAAATTTATATTACATGTCAATGACTCAAAATGCTTTCACTTAGAAGAAGGAAGGTGATCTTAAGGTCCATGCTTAACCACTTCACCTACTTCTAAAGGGATAAAAGGTAGAGCAACCATTGGCAGATTCAAGAAGGGGGGGACCAGCTGGGGCACGTGCCCCCCTCAAAAAATAAAAAAATAGTGTCTAATTGAGGGTTTAAAATAAAGAAAAAAAAGTCTAAACATATGGGGTAGGCAATCGTAAGGACTTCATGGCTTGCATGAAAACTACTGTACTGTTATGGCAATCGGTCAATTAAGCGTGCTATGTTGAAGCCTACCTATAGACCCAGCAATCCAATCAACAGCATGACGGTGAACCAAGCAACATCCACGGCATCGCATACCAATCTATAAAAAAAAATTAAAAAATGTAGCAAATCCTAGTAGATGGCAACTGTGAGCTTCTGCAATTTGTCTATGTTAATTTCAAAATCAAATCAGTCCAGTTATTAGTATCATACATTTTATAAAGAAATAAATGTTATAGAAGTTGAAAATAAATGTATAATCTCATAAAAGCCTAAATAATTTTTTTTTTTAATATATCATTGATACGTCATCGAAAAATTATCTTGATCGGGCACGAATCTCGAGGAAAAACTCAAGTTGGAAACTTCAAAAATTAATTCGGAGACCATTTAAACTCCAATTTCAGCAAGCTTATAGTCGAACTGAGCGTCTCGGAAATACGAATCCAACAACACCAAATTCGACTCAATCCGAGCCCAAACGAGTCCAAATCAAGTACCCGAAGTGTTGTTGGAAGCATCGAACAGCAATTTGAGTTACCAAACGGTCTCCGATTTTGACGAGCTTATAGTCGAATCGAGCGGCTCGACGAGACGAATCCAACGAGCTCAAGATCGCAGAATTCTGATACCATTAAGACCTTAAGATGCTCAATAAACGGCTCATGATCAAGGGATTCAATATGAGCCGTTCATTCGGATCACTCCCTATTTGCCCCTGATCCCTCACATATTTATGGGCTATGCCACTCCAGAAAAACTATAAATAGCCCCTCATTTCTCTTAAGAGGTGACCTAAGCCAAGAAGAGAAGAAGAGAAGGAAGAGAAGAAGAAGAGAAGAGAAGTCTAGGAGGGAACAGCTCCTCCTCGACCACCGCCGGAACACCGCCGGAACTCCGCCGGAACACCACCGAAGCACCACCGGGCGCCCGAGGGACGCCGGAGCTCTGCCCGACACGGGAGCAACATCGGAATTCTGCCCGACGCCAGAATTCTACCCGACGCCCGAGTGACGCCGGACTTCTTTCCAAGTGATGCCGGAATTCTGCTCGACACCCGAGTGACGCCGGAACTCTGCTTGGCCTTGTAACTGATACTCATTGTAATCTGACCGTCCTGAATTTAAAGGACGAATCAGCCTCGTGTATTTCAAACAACACTACTGGAATTCTTTCAACTGGGCGTGGCCCCGTGGTTTTTTCCCTTCCCAGGATTTTCCACGTAAAAACTATGGTGTTACTCTTTCAATTCTGTTTGTGTGCTGGATATACGTATAACGTTGAGACGAAAAATTAAAATCTATCGCCACGTATATTTGAGTCCACAACAGTTTGGCGCCGTCTGTGGGAATCTCATCCCACAACTTCAAGTATTGCTACGATGGTCAACAGGCGCAGCAGTCGCATCATTGGAGCTTCTCGCTCCAACTCCCACCAGTCCAGAAATCAGTCTATAAATCATAGACGCCCGGTATCTACCTCTTTCTACCCCGGGGGGCAAAACGTACCTGGAGAAGGGACCTCGGGACCCTCCTTAGAAGAGAGAATTCAAAAGATGGAAGAATCTCAAAACGAGATCCTACAACTCTTGCGAGAGACTCGACAACCGACCCTAGCACCTCAGGAGGAGGTTCTTCTCCCTCGAGATCCACCACGTGTTGAAGCTGTTCAAATCGAACATATTCAAGCTGAGATTCCTCTTCCTCCACCCAGGAGGCGTTCGCAGTCACATCAAGATAACGAACTGACTGATACAGCAAGTTCTACCCATCCTCCGCACACAGGTCGGCAATCTCTCCTTCCTCAAGACCTCCCTGAGAAGCTAGCCCAACATCACATTGTTGAGCTCCCTCGCAATACCCTATGCCACGAACTGCGACGATTGGTTCGAGAGGAGTTCCCTACAGGAGGCGTAAGGCAACCTCTTCGTCAGTGGGACTTCCAGGAGTCGTCACCCCTGACGGAAGCCATTCTTCAAAACCCTATTCCGGCTGGCTTTAAGCTACCAAGCATCGAGTCCTACGATGGGACATCCGACCCGTACGAGCACATTGACCATTACAGGACCATCATGCATATTCAACAAGCCTCAGATGCACTCCTTTGTCAGGTTTTCCCTGCCACTTTTAAAGGACAAGCTCGAACATGATTCTATTCACTTCCAGCCGGAACGATCCCCACATTCGTCAAATTGGCCAAAGTATTTGTCGAACAGTTCGTAGCCAACCGAAAAATTACTAAGGATTCTTCTCATCTCTCTAGGATCCGTCAGAACAAGGGAGAAACATTAAAAGAATATTTTCAACGGTTTTCCACCGAGGCTCGGCAGATTCCGGGAGTGGACCCAGAACTGCCCCGAGGGGTCTTCCTTGGAGGCCTTCGTCCTGGTCCTTTCTATTCGGCACTCATGCGGGACACAGTTCATTCATATGCTGACCTGATCTATCGTGTAGAAGCTCAGATTTTCGCTGATGAAGCCATTAATGCTCATAGAAAGCAATTTGAGCAAACAACTGGAAAGCGTAAGAACGCCCCTACAATAGAAGAGTCATTTTCGCAACGAAAGAAAAATTCATCTCCTAGACCCCCAGTACCATAACGCGAGTTCCGACATGAAAAAGAGTATACGCCTCTCAATGCAACTCGAACCAACATACTAATGGCCATTCGAGATAAAGAAAATATCAAGGGCCTAATTCTTTGAAGCCAAATGTTGAGAACCAGGAGCAATATTGCTATTTCCACCGTAGTCGTGGACACACTACTGAAGCCTGCAAGCAACTCAAGGATGAGATCGAGAGGTTGATCCGACAAGGATATCTTCGACAATTCATCCAAAACTCACCTGCTGGAGATGAAACTGGTCCAACTGGGGGGCAAAATCAACAACAACAAAGACAACAGTTGAATAATATTCAAATGGTTGGCGAGATTGAATGACCATGCACTTTGTGTAGTTGTATTAGTAATACTACTTGTCTTATCTCATCGTGTTAAATAGGGTGTCACTTTGATATCCCTAATATTTTCTTCAAAGTTAAACATTATGTTGTCCTTGTACGTATATCTTATATATTGATTACAGTGTAACTTGTATATCTCTAAGTCACACTAGGGATCTATTGTATTGTCTTACAGTAATATAATGTGTCGTTCGTCCAGTTCTGATATTGTCTCTTTCTTTAAAAAGAATATAAATGACAATGAAAAATTACTGACAAATATAGTCTCTTTATCCTTGATTCGAGAAATACACAATCTTTGTCTCAATCACTGGATGATCAATCCCAGGGGGATTCAATCTGACCTCTTCCACACAGGTTAACATCGTCGAGCAAAGGCTCCGACATACAACCTCGGATAGGTCTCACATCCTTGGTGGATTCTCTTGACCTCTTCCATACAGGTTAACGTCGTCGAGCAAAGGCTACGACATACAACCTCGAAAAGGTCTCACATCCTTGGTGGATTTTCCCGACCTCCTCCATACAGGTTAACATCGTCGAGCAAAGGCTCTAACATACAACTTCGGATAGGTCATATATTCTTGATGGATTCTCTGGACATCTTCCACAGAGATTCTTGGCGGGCAAAAAATCTTCGAAAGAGCATGTTGCACAATATATCAACTCATGTTTCAAAGATGCAAAAGCAAGTTTTCAACTTCATATAAATATTATTGAAGTTATATTACAAAAGATTGTACATCTAGTTCACCTTTGCAAGAATTTAAAAGTAAAAGGTACACTGGTGACATTCATACAAGCTAGTATCATCAAGCAACAAGCAACTTTAACACAGTCAAATATCCTTGGTGGATTTAAGTGACTTCCCTTATTGCACATAAGCATCTCCTACAACTGCTCCTTCAAAGAAAGGACATAATTGGATCATCATCAGACCTCCACTCAGTTGATAGTGTTAATATATTGCCAGAATGTTGGCATGTCACACTACTTCGGCCCCTTGATTCAGTAATATCTGATGTTGGCACACTTCAGTATGGATGAATATTGCCTTAACACAATGCCACTGGACACCCACCATCATCGGCCCTTTGTCGGATATCTGTCGACGGTCCTCTACTTCATCTCAACCATCATCGGATTCTTGCTCGATCGTGAACCATCATCGGCTTCTCGTTCAACTATTGATAGCAGCACCCTTGAACTCTCTCCTTCTGCTCCCCACTTGGTCGTTGACTGCTAACAGACTTCCACCCGATCGTTCATCATCGAAAAACTTCCGTTAAAATAGCATCGAAATTCTATTCGATGCTAATCTTCCTCCCGTTGCTGAAGTTCTGCCCGTTTTAGGACTTCCGTCGGACTTTTACCCGAAGCCGAGCTTCCTTCGGTTGCTGGACTTCTTCCCGGGACTTTCATCTGACTTCTGCCCGAAGTCGAGCTTCCTCCCATTGTTGGATTTTTGCCCGTCGTGGAACTTCTGCCCGCTGACGAATTTTCGTCGGAGTTCTACCCGACACCGTACTTCTTCTCGACGTCGAACTTCTGCCTGTCGTCGGATGTTTGTCAGGCTTCTACCCGACACCAAAATTCTACCCGTCGTGGGACGTCGTCGGATGTTTGTCAGGCTTTTACCCGACGCCGAATCTCTACCCGACGTTGTACTTATGCCCGTCGAGGGACTTTCATCAGACTTCTGCCCGACGACGAGCTTCTTCCCGTTGCTGGGTCTTTGCCCGTCGCCGGACTTTTGTTGGAATTTTGCCCGGGATTTTCGTCGGACTTCTGCCCGACACTGTACTTCTACCCGACACCGGACTTCTACCCATCGTCGGACCCTCGTCGGACTTCTACCTGATGCTGAACTTCTTCCCGACGTCTGACTTCCGACCATCTTCAGACTCCCTCCAACTAACATCTCATCTCCACATGATCTCTTAAAGGAGAGAAATTCTAACTCCCATTTCGCTTACCTTCCTAAAAAGGAGAAGCGGCTAACTTCTGCGCAAAGAGAGGGGCGCCGAGTCGAGTGGGGAAAGTCACCTACTCAAAAACGACGGAAAGCCTCAAAATGCCAGAAACTAGAGGGGAGAAGAGAGAAATTTCTAACTCCTGTACAAGAGGAGGGGCGTTGTCTCAAGTAGGGAAAGTCACCTACTGAATAACAACAGAATGCCTCAACTGTCAGAAAGCCAGAATGAGAGAAAAAAGAGAAGAAGCCGCTAACTTCTGCGCAAAAGGAGGGGTGCCGAATCAAATAGGGAAAGTCACCTACTTAAAACCGGCGGAAAGCCTCAGAATGCCAAAAGCTAGAAGGCCAAGAGAGGAGGAAGAAAGGAGCATTTTGTCCCCTACCCCAAGGGGTGTATTTATAGGATGAAAAAGGGAGAGAAAGAGAGGAAAAAATTGAAAAAAGAGGGGGAAAATGTTTGAAAATTGGAGGGAGGTGGCTTCTAGAAGAAAGTTCGAATTTTTCTGAATTTTTCGGAATTTTTTCAGAATTTTTTGGAATTTTTTCGGAATTTTTTGTGTTTGGAAAATCCATGCGGGCCCCACGTTTTTAAAATAAAAAATAAAAAAAATAATAAGGGGCAGCAACTGCCGCGCGCGCCCCTTGCCCGCGCGCCCGCGCGGGCGCCGCCTACGCGTTACCGAGCTCCGATTATTGGCCCGGACGGTCCAAATTCAACGTTTTTGGGGTCCCCGGACACGTTTTTCGACGTTCCAGACTCAATTTTGACACTTTCGGAGCTCAACAGGGCCTCTATGATCAAGTTCGAGCAAAAATTTAATTTTTGGAACGCAAATTCTTGCGATTTTGCCAAAGTGAAAAGCCGACACATATATTTTTGGACTCCTGGAGCTTTGACGTCCAAAAATAGGGGTGCAACTGATACGTCATCGAAAAATTATCTTGATTGGGCACGAATCTCGAGGAAAAACTCAAGTTGGAAACTTCAAAAATTAATTCGGAGACCATTTAAACTCCGATTTCAGCAAGCTTATAGTCGAACTGAGCGTCTCGGAAATACGAATCCAACAACACCAAATTCGACTCAATCCGAGCCCAAACGAGTCCAAATCAAGTACCCGAAGTGCTGTTGGAAGCATCGAACAGCAATTTGAGTTACCAAATGGTCTCCGATTTTGACGAGCTTATAGTCGAATCGAGCGGCTCGACGAGACGAATCCAACGAGCCCAAGATCGCAGAATTCTGATACCATTAAGACCTTAAGATGCTCAATAAACGGCTCATGATCAAGGGATTCAATATGAGCCGTTCATTCAGATCACTCCCTATTTGCCCCTGATCCCTCACATATTTACGGGCTATGCCACTCCAGAAAAACTATATATAGCCCCTCATTTCTCTTAAGAGGGGACCCAAGCCAAGAAGAGAAGAAGAGAAGGAAGAGAAGAAGAAGAGAAGAGAAGTCTAGGAGGGAACAGCTCCTCCTCGACCACCGCCGGAACATCGCCGGAACTCCGCCGGAACTCTGCCGGAACACCACCGAAGCACCACCGGGCGCCCGAGGGACGCCGGAGCTCTGCCCGACACGGGAGCAAGATCGGAATTCTGCCCGACGCCAGAATTCTACCCGACGCCCGAGTGACGCCGGACTTCTTTCCAAGTGACGCCGGAATTCTGTTCGACACCCGAGTGACGCCGGAACTCTGCTTGGCCTTGTAACTGATACTCATTGTAATCTGACCGTCCTGAATTTAAAGGACGAATCAGCCTCGTGTATTTCAAACAACACTAGTGGAATTCTTTCAACTGAACGTGGCCCCATGGTTTTTTCCCTTCCCAGGGTTTTCCACGTAAAAACTCTGGTGTTACTCTTTCAATTCTGTTTGTGTGCTGGATATATGTATAACGCTGAGACGGAAAATTAAAATCTATCGCCGCGTATATTTGAGTCTGCAACAATCATAATCGGTATTTATCTGATTTATGAATGATTTGTAAATTTGGACAAATTAATTATGACTAGTATATGTTCTTTTTCCTCCTTTTTTTTAAATTGCCTATGCTGGTTCAAGCCCCGATGAAAAAGTTGAGAAAAAGTTTGTCAAAATAAATTTAGGCCCTCGCTAACCGCCACTAAGATCAGCGCACTTGTACCGATATAAAGTTCAGAGTATTTTTAAAAAACATTACAAGAAGCAAATGAACCATTTTAGGGCTATTACCCAAACACGCCATTTTATCTTCTATTTTCTTATAAAGGTAGCATCCTCAGGATGAATTCACACACAATACCAGTATCATCAACTCTTGCACAAGAACTGGTTCAAATCTATAAACCTCGAGATCTATTCAGATATGTGCTTATAGTGCATTAATTCTTCCTTATGAAGTAATAATTTCGCTAACAATTTATCAACCAAAATCATACCGCTAGCAAAGCAATGATATTGATATATCTTCAATATAGTTAGATAATGCCATGAGATAAACCAAGACGTAATGAAGCTACCTGTGATACGCACAAGTGTTTCTCTCCCAGACAAGTCAGTGACGTGCTGCAAACCAGAAGAATTACTCAAAGGTTGGAATTCCTTGATATGGAAAAAGACCAGCATTCAAGTAAAAATATAAACTTACAATAAAGGTATCGTTGAACGAAGCAAAGATGTGAGCAACACCAAACACGATCTCACCATCGCGCACTTTCGGTCCCAGCGTCACAGTTTCCTCTTTAGGCTCCCTAATCTTCTTTTTTCCAGACTACAAAACAACCAGATAAGTTGAGAAAATGAAATTTTAACTCCCAGTAAGAATTTATTAAGGCTGCCATTCTAGCAGATCAAGTTTGAAGAATAATTTGCAGGGAAGTGAAACAAAATAAGAAAAATCAAGAAGGGAGATGAGAGGGAAGAACCCAGAAGATTAAGAGCAAGTCGCGTCCCTTACCATATTTCAGCGGGTAGAAGACGGCGAGAATTAGAGATGGCCGGTGTCGGCGGCGGAAGAAACCCTGTTCTCACTCAACCCAAGCACAATCAGCCGAACCATCACCTCGAAGGCTTATTAGCAACCCTAAAGCGAGCGCTAATGGACCAAAAGGCCCTTTGTTACATAAAATAAAGACCTAGACTTGCCTAGCTATACCAAGTGACATGGTTTGCATCTCGAATTGACCTTAGGGCTAACTTAGGCTATTAGTTGATAAAAATTGTAATGTTTGTTGCATGTTAGAAAATTGGTGACGGTAGAATGAGAAAATTTTTCGTCTTAACGATGCACGGATATTCAGCACACAAACAAATAATTTATAAGAGAGACAGTAATAAAATATCATATCTTTTTTACATAGAAAACCCGAAGAGAGAAAAATCATGAGGTCTCGCTCATGTGAAAAGATTCTACTAAATTTGAGTGAATTGCAAAGTTTGACCTGTCTTTTAACTTAGGGCTTGTTAATAACAATAATTTGGAGAGTTGGGCGAAGGTCCAGCGATTGTTGGGCTGAGGTCCAATGCTGTCAGGGCGGAAGTTTGGTGGACGGGCAGTGATCTGACGATGGTCGGGTAGGAGTTTGGAGGCGATTAGTCACGGACCGGTGATCTGACGTTGGCCAGGCAGAAGTTCGACGGCCGTCAATGTCCGGGTAATATTCCGACAATGGTTTCCCGGACAGTCGGCCAGAAGTCCGGCAGCGGTCGGGCGCCAGGATGAAGTCTGATTGTGGTCGTGACGGGGCAGTGGTCCGACGATGGTCGAGCTGTGGTCTGATGATGGTCGGGCGGAAGTCCAGTGATTAATGGTCAGGTGGAGGTCTGGCGACGGTCAGCGGGCGAGCGGTGGTCCAACGATGGTCGAGCGAAAGTCTGGCGGTGGTCGGGCAGAAGTCTAGCGACGGTCGACAAAAGTTTGCTGGCGGTGGTGCTAGAGCTCTTGAAGCCTCAAAGCTCTCTCCAATCTCCAACCAAGGGTTCCCTCATGTAGAGAGTGGGGTCTATTTATAAATTTTTTTGAGTAACACTCCCTGTCAATATGGAGAAGATCCAAGGCAGGTTCGGAGTGCTTCATCAAATGGTACGTATTGATTCCCCCATCATAAAGTCTTTTTCAAGTATTTAAGTGTCTTAATGATGTCGAAATTTAATGATCTTGAGCTCATTGGATTCCTCTTGCCGAGCCGTCCGATTCGACTATAAGCTTGCCATATTTAGATATCATTTTGTCATCCAATTAATGTTTTAAATCTTTTGAATACATTTCAGACTCTTGATTTGGACCCATTCAGGCTCGGATCATGCCAATTTTTGTGTCATTGGGTTCGTCTCTTTGAGATGTTCATTTTGATTATAATTTTATTGAAGTAGGGGTTCAAATAGTCCTAAATTTAATTTTGAAAGTTTTCAACTTATATGTGCCTTGAGATTCGATTTGAATCAAGTCAATTTTTAGTGCTGCATCAATATTATTCTTATTATACATGAGAGAGTTTTGAAGGGAATTATAAATTTTTTAATGCTATTACTTTATAATAATATAAATTAAATAATATATTTAGTATTAACAATGAGTCCATTAGAGTGTCTAAAAGGATAAAGTTGAGATTTTTGAGCTCTCTCACAATAAGAAATCATGACATAATCATGAATTGGCTAGGCCAGAAGACCAACATCTACTTAGATCATGTAGGAATATTGGTGATGAGAAAACATCAATTCTCAAATTAATAATAAAAGTTGGGATAAGAACAGTTGATGCATTTTTCAACCTTACAGATGAAGTTGGAAGTATCGAGAATATTGGATTCTCTAAGAGGGATGCGTACAATTACATTCAGAAAGAAAAAAGAGCAAAGATTGAATATGGGAATACTAATTTGTTAATTTAATTATTTAAAGATAGACAATTTTAGAATAATATGTTCGTATGGGATGTTTAAACTAATGAATTTGATAAAATGTTGGATTTTTTTTGGTTGATGGGATGGGTAGGAAATATTATGATTGCTTTGGAGATGTGGTATTTTTTTATACTAGCTATACAAAGTAAAAAAAAGTATTTTATATATAATTTCTATGCATATTGTTTATAACTATACATAAAAAATGCAGGTCATTATTTTATACTTTCACATAAAAAGGTGCATGTCAGTTCGATCCTAAATTTCTCCATTTTCTCAGGCCAATTTGTATGGTCAACCCAGTTGACATGCTAAAACTGGATAATAGCTTTCATATATTTACACACGAACATGCCACAATCCAAACTATTATTTTGGGTTGGCACATAAATCACATTCAGAATAAATCACTCTTGTATATCACCATCAAAAGTTCTGAATGTATCCTTATATAGGAGATTTATCTATAGCAAATAATAAAATTTTATTAATTTTTTCTCCACAAAGTAAATGAGGCTGACTAATTGTTGAAAATTTTAAAGCAAATTGTGTATAACTCACGATGTTAGGCATGATAGCCAAGTGCATAGGGTTGGGGGACGGGAGCGGGGGGGATGCCAAACCTTTTCCTGAGGCCTCCCTACTAGAAGTGCCCTATGCTAATTATTGATTTTTGGCAACATAATTAGTTCGAATTGTCAGACTAAATTTGCATTGATATGCTAGACAAACATGAGGCTTTCCTTCTCATAATCTATTGTTGAGTAGTTCTACAAGAAACCAAACAAAATGCCTAATTATTAAGCAAAAAAAAAGTGTAATTCGTGAAGGCTTACCTAATATAAGTAGGAGATATATAAAAAGGGAAGGTATAGGCCAAGGCAAAAGTCATTCTATTCAGATAAAAAATAGGTGAACACATCAATGTGTGTGTTAGACATGTACTGATTAGTTATTAGTTCATCAATTTAACTTCTATAAATCATGATGTTCACAACAACAAATATCAATTCATTCATGTAAACCAAAATTAATTTGTTAAATCTTATGTATCAAGTTGTCTATACATACATTATGTATAAGTTATATACAATCATATATATGCCATGTGTACATATTGTACATAGTATGAGTACAATGGAATGCATCAGGCTATGTACAGGCCATACATAGTGTGTGTACAAGGGAATGTATTAGGCTGTGTACATGTGGTATACAATGTGTGTACAATTATGTATATGCCATATGTACAAGTTGTACATAGTGTGTGTACAAGGGAATGTATTAGATGTGTACAGGTTATACACAGTATGTTTATATGGGAATGTATCAGGTTGTGTACAGGTTGTATATAGTGTGTGTACAAGGAAAAGTGTAGGTTGTGTACAAGGAGAAAGTAACATAATTGAAACTTACTTGTTAGAAAATTTTGAAAAATAAGTATCCATAAAGTTGTGCATTTCCTTAGTAATCAACTCCCTACCCGTAACTTCATCATTGTGCTTGCAGGGGTAACCACTTCAGGCAATGATTCCACCTGGATGATTTCTTCATATTTATGTTTCATTGCAGGTGGCTCCTCTCCCTAATTTGCCTTATTTTTTTCTTCCTGTCAGCCGCTTTGATCAACTTCCTAGGCTTAAGCTTAAGCTCCATCATTGTGCTTGCAGGAATAGCAACTTCAGGTAATGATTCCACCTGGATGATTTCTTCAAATTTTTGTTTCTTTGTAGGTGGATCCTCTCCCTAATTTACCTTATTTTTTTCTTTTCCTGTCAGCCACTTTGACCAACTTCATGGGCTTAAGCTCAAGCTCTGTCATTGTGCTTGCAGGAATAAAAACTTCAAGAAATGATTTCACTTGGATGATTTCTTTAGACTTCTATTGCTTTGTAAGTGGCTCCTCTGCCTAATTTCCTTGCCTTTTCTTCTTCCTTTTTAGTCGTTTTGATTAACTTTTTGCACTTAAGCTCAGTCATTATGCCTGTAAGAACATAAACTTATGGTAGCTTATCCACCAGGATGATTTCCTGAGATTTATGTTCTTTCACAAGTGGCTCATCTTGTAACATCCCAAACTCTTAACTATCAAGATAATCTGCTTTGGCCTAAGGGCCTTATATTTTTGCTCTGTTGGTGTAACTTTCCAGTAGGTCATCCATCCCAGAATTACTCTGGGATGAGCACGCTTAACTGCTGAGTTTCTTAAATAAAATTTTAGCTATTACACTAAAAAGTGCCTCGATGTTTAAGAGTTTAGCTTCTTTTACTTAAGGGGTTTCAAAATCTCTCTCACTTAAGTAACTGACGTCCTCGTCAGCATCTTTATCCCAGAATCATCAACCAGGCAGATAGAATTCTAGAGGTGGCCCTTACAAGTTCAAGTGGCGGCTCCCGTCATGTAGCACTTTGTCCCATATAAGGTTCAAGAGGTGGCTCCCATAGCATAGCATTTTATCTTGTATGGTGCTTAGTTCTCATCTTTTGACTAGTGTATTGCTCTGATACCATTTGTAACAACCCAAATTCTTAACTATTGAGATATTGTCCGCCTTAGCCTAAGGGCCTCACGATTTTGTCATGTTGGTGTAACTTCCCAGTAGGTCACCCACCCCAGAATTGCTCTAGGATAAGCATGCTTCACTGCGAAGTTTCTTAAATAAAATTTCAATCATTACACCAAAAGACACATCGATGTTTAAGAGTGTAGCTTCTTTTACTTACGGGGTTTCACACATCTCCCTTATTTTGCTTCACTTTTCCCTTCTTGTTACCTACTATGATTGGTGATTTAATGTCTTCTTCACTCCAGAGTTCCTTCTCTTCACATTAGCGACTATAATACTCGATATTGCTACATAGCGTACACCCTAACATTCCTCTCTGGTGAACTTTGTCGATACCTCAACTTGTTGAGGGCCCTGATTATTGACGATAATAGGGGAATCTTGGGCCAGTACCTCAACTTGTGCCTCACACTGAGTGTTATTGATAATAGTGGATTCTTGGGGTGGTACCTCAACTTGTACTTCACCCCGAGTGTTGATGACAACGGTGGATTCTTAGAGCGGTATCTCAACTTATACTTCAACCTGAGTGATGTCGACAAGACTGTATTCTTAGGCCAGTACCTCAACTTATAGTTCACACTGACTATTTTCAACAGCAGTGGATTCTTCACTTTTTGTGAATAACTTTGTCGCCCAACCCTCAATATGTGCAACTTTCTCTTTAATACGAGTAACTTTTATTTTAAGCCACCCAACTCTCAAGCCAAGCTCTATGCCAAGTTTTTCCATATCATTTGTAGAGTCTTAAATAATATACTCATTTCAGTGCACATTTGAGTGAGTTGCTCAGAGATGCTAGCATTGGCATAAGTGATGGTTGGGCTGGCAAATCTCTCGGTTGGAGATGAGACTTGCTACGGAGAACGAGTGAATTGAGGAAAAGAAAGAGGAGACAAGTTATGTGGGATTAAGAAGGTTTGTAGGGTTGGGAACACTTCACAAAGCATTTCTGCTTTCTCCTGTTTAACACCTTAGAAGGTATAAAAAATATGCATAGAAGTTAACACATTGCCAGTTGAAGCATGTGTACTTGAGTTTATTAAATTACATATCCTAATATGTGTGGGGAAGAAAGTGTACTTAGGAATCCTTGATTGGATTAAATAATTCGAATACCTAAATAGTAGTATATAAAACATTATTGTCCCAATGAAGGAAATGAGGTTTTAAGTTACCCATTGTAGAAGCAACAATGGATGTGTGCTCCAAAAATCAAACATGCGTATGATTAAGCCGTAACATTAAATGAAGTACTTAGAGGAATTATAGATGATGTGACCACTCACCATTAACAAAGGTACAAATTCATTCATATAATATAGTGGGATATCATCAGTAAACTTCTTGTCCATCCCATTAAACTAAGAAACTAAGAAATTCCTAATAGCCCATGCCCAATTATACCATGAGAACTCATCTATATTCTAGGCAATACTAATGAGCCTCATTGGGCTTCTATAGTTATTTATGAGAAAGAATAAATTGGATAATATAAACATTATGTATTTATTTATAATAAGGGTAGGGGGCTTGATTTGTTGATACTTTTCATCTCAATTTTAATGTCGGTTGCATAATAATTTATTAGTGGCTCTTTTTCCAAACATATTACTTCACCGTTATTTGGCAATCCAGTAATTAGAGCCATTTCATTTACAATAAATTGAAGCTCATGCTCCTTGATCATGAAGGCTTGCTTGTTCACATCTGAGAATGACAACAGCATGTAAATCAGGGTTGTATTCTATTGAAATGGAGGGATCTCCAACAATTGAAATATGTGCAACTTTTTTAAAGCGTCCTAAACTTCATTGCCGAATATCTTGACCAAGGAGTCGCAGATAGCTCTAAATGTTGAGGGCCTGCAATGAAAATTAATCTTTGGGGTGTACATCTACAACGAAAAATAGCCAATATATATTTTTGAATGTGGTCTGTTACTTATACACACCCTGTGTACAAGTTGTACACAGGGATTATACAAGCTTATACACATCTTATGTACAAGTTATGCACATGGTCTGTAAAAAAGAAATTTATACACACGTTGTGTACAAGTACAGAAAACATTAAAAATAGGAAGTTGACAATATATACTATTGAGTACGGTGTATCTATATCTCCAAGTTTTTCATTTGCTACTATCTTAACTACTTTAGCCTTGGCAATATTGTTGGCTTTCTTTAACTCCATAAAATTCATTTATTTCCTCACAACCAAGTGATATTTTAACATAATTAGGCTAGTACACTTCACTCTACATAAGCTGCACCAAAGTTTCTTCTCATGTGAGCTCACATTTTGCTTATACTACAAGAGCAATCTTTATATATATATATATATATATATATATATATATATATATTATCTTGAAGATGCTCACATGGTTTGTACATACCCTATCTAAAACTTATACACATGGTGTATACAAAATTATTTTGTACACACCTTGTGTACAACTTATACACAAGGAGTATAAAAATTCCCCTTGTACACACCCAATATACAACTTCTACACAATGAGCATATAAATTCCTCTTGTATACAGGATGTGTACAAGTTGTATATTGGTTGTGTATAACTTGTATAAAGCATGTGTATAAGGGAAATCTTTGTTGGGTGTCTTCAAATGAAATTTGCATATATTGAAACTAAAGTTGCCCATATTAAAGAGACTTTATTAGAATATGTTATTGTGAGTCAAGCTGATAAAACTCAACCCCCAACAAATTCACCTTCTATACACCTTGTGTACAAGTTGTACACAGTGTGTGTACAAGCTTGTACATAAATGTGTACAACTTGTACACAGGATGTGTAAAATTTTTTTGTACACATATTATGCATAACTTGTACATTATATATAAGAAACTTCCAAAAGGAAGAAACAAAAGAAGCTTACGTGTAGCTTCTACAGTGTGAACTGTACTAATTGAATTATGTTGGAATATCACTTTGTTGGGAGAAAACAACACAGGAATTTTATACACCATGTATGGATAAAACCTCAAATAGATTATGTAGCTTCGTCATTCAGGCCTTCAACAAATACAGAGATACAAAGTATTCAACAAAAAAAAATCTAAAAAACATCTTTAACCAACCAAAAAAACTTATTTTTCACTCCAAAATGCAATAACACTTAAAACACAGTAATGACATCTTGATCAAACTTACTCTGGCCTTAAATCTGACCATCCAAATCTTACTGTTGGACGATGCTTGAAGAGAATGAAGAGAGCGGTACCAAATAGATCCTTCAAAGATGAAAACCCCCTAAAGGAAATGACAGATTGATCCTTGTTTGAAGATGAAGAGTGCGTGAAGGAGATTAGAACAATCCTTGTTCGATGATGAAATATGACTTTCCAAATTCCAAGCCCTAAACCTTTTGGTTTACCACAAATTTAAAAGTGAACGGACGGGACGTGACAATATTAATAGTGAAAGAACGGGACATCGACAGTCTTTTTTCAAAACTATCACTAGGTCTAGGCTGGGTCGTCGGGTCACAAGTTATAAAAATATATATTAAAAATCCATGTATATAATCCATGTGTCACTATTTAATTGGAATCTGGACACATCTATGTCCACACTCTGCACGTAATAATTTCTCCAACTGCACGTAATAAATAGGGACAATCCTATCATTGTTGTTGGTGTGTTCTTGTAAAGTATAGTAATGGAGGACTTGGAAGCCAAAGGTTGTCTTTAGAATCAAAAAGTGTGCTTTCGATCTCCGATAAAGTTTTATCTTACTACCACATATTTTTAAATAAGCATCCCATAAGAGTGGCTTATATATCTTTTCTCATACTTTGGCTCTTGTATTGACCAACTTTCAATTACTCTATCGGGAAAATATTGTCAACCTTTACTCTTTTTTGCTAGTTTAGATTATATAGCCTTTTGTTTATTGCTTATTCTACAATATTATAGTATTGTTGTATACCAACTAACCGTCTTACGTTGATTGATCCTCCACCAACCATTTGGTCATATTAGATATATAAGAATGGCTTCAATGGCTGTGTTTGGATGCTAGGAATTTGAGTGAAAAGAAATGGAGAAGTGTCTGAAATGCTTAAATTCCTAGCATCCAAACACAACTATTGAAGTCATTATTATATATCTAATATCGACAAATGGCTGATGGAGGATCAATCAATGTAAGGCTATTTGTTAGTATATAACAATACTACCATATCGTATAATAAGTAATAAAAAAAGGATATACAACCGAAACTAGCAAAAATGAGTAAATATTAACAATAATTTTCCAACAGAGTAATGAAAAGTTGGTCAATATAAAATCCAAATTATGAGGAAAGATATAATGGCCACTCTTATACGATGCTCATACAACAATATGTAGCAATAAGAGAAAACTTTATAGGAGTTCGAAAGCACACTTCTTGATTCTAAAGACATAACCTTTGACTTCCAGGTCCTCCATTGATACAAGAACACATCAGCAACAAGGATAGGATTGTCCCTATTTACTATGTGCATAATTCAAAAATGGAGAGAGAAAATGTTTGTTTCCCATATCCAGTTAATGCCTAAAACAGTGACTATAACTACGTCAAAAATATTTTTTTTCATAATTAAACAACTAATTTCATTTTACACATTAACTATTTCAAAAATTTGTCCTGCCCATTGAATCAATGGATCAATCTAGATCCAACTCAGCAGCACCTCCTCAGGCAATATGGTCACCCCCAGAAGCATCTCCTCTGCTTTCTGCTCCATGTAGTAGATCTAGAAGGAGGATACGCAGAACCACGGGGAGGAAGTATCAGTCTCTATGAACCGGGAAAAAATGTGGATGCCGCGATGATAGATGTCTATGAAGGAGATGAGCTAATCAGGGAGTTGCACTTCGCCGACGGCAAATACGTTTGGAAAGGGAAAAGCATTGGAGAAGAAGGAGCGTGGGGAGGTTGAGAGGAAAGGGAGGATTCAGGGATGGTGAACAGAGGGCCAAGTGGAAAGGCTAGAGGTGGAGCCAGAGATCGGATTGTGAGGAGAGAGAACAGAGGTGGGACGTGGCGGAGCAGGCTGCGGCGAGGGTGGGTCCATCGAGGAGGCGGAGAGTATGTGTGAGAACGTCGGGGTGGAGGTCCTTGATGGAGGTGGGGGTAAAGGTGGAGGGGATTGCCGTTGATTCGGTGAACTTTTATTAATTTAACCTCTTCTATATTATGTTATTTAAAATAGAGAGATTTATATACATACCACTTTATACTATTCTATTTACATATTTAACATCTGAAATTTTAATACTACATACATATCACTCATAGTTCAATTTCATATCAAATATGAGTGATAGAAATAAAATATATGAGTGGTAGGAAAGAAATATAAATGGTATATTTAATATTAAAATAATATAGAGTGGTATGCATGTAATATTAAAACTTTGAGTGTTAGATATGTAAATAAGTTGTTATAAAGTGGTATGTATGTAAATTTCCCATATAGTGAAACTTCCCGATCAACTCATCTCCGGCATAGACATCTACCATCATGTCATCCACATCTTTTGCTGGGTCATAGAGATCGTACTACCTCCCCATGGTTCCACAGATCCCCCTTCTTGATCTTCGCCTCAAGAGCTGACGCTGAGTTGGATCTTGATTGATCCAGCGATGGATCGGGCGGTTAACGTGTTGAGCCGACGAGCGATGGGTATTGAGCGGATATGGAAATGATTGTAAAGCATTATATGAAAATGACTTTACTGAAATTTATTCTAAATATGTTTTGAGTTATCATTGGAATTTATGAAAAAAAAATCCAGTATTAAAGGAGGTAAAATTGTTTATATCATTTAAAGAAAAATCATATAAAAATTTTAGGAAAAGCATTAGTGCTAGCAAAGAATAATTTTAAAATCAAGAAAATTAGGGATTTGATCATTAAAAAAAAAAAACCAGGGGACCATTTAAATCGTTTTTTCTATATTATATGCTATATGCCCACTTAAAAGAGTATGTGAATATAAGTTGCCATTTAAATCCATCTTTGCTTTATTTTAGCTTTACAAAGGGCTAATTAAGAAGTATTTCGAATTTTAAAATTAGACAAATCATATAAATAAATTGCAAAGATGATTTTAAATTAAGTGTTAAATAAATCATGAACATAAATAATTATTTATATATTTATATCTGTGTATATAAGAAGTTATAAATTAAAAATCATATCTTAATCAATTTTCAAAATAAAAATCTAACTAATCATTTATGAAATTATATATTGATTCACATCTAAACAATAATTTAGATTTAATAGTGATAAAATCAAGTGCAAATTTTTGACTATATGAAATAATTACTTATTTAATTATATGAAAATAGTGATTAGTGAAAAATTAAATAATAAGTTGATAAAAAATTATTCCCCTTCTTGTTATCCTCTATTTTGAAATTTTTGGTTTCTAGTCCTTGGCATCATTTTACGCTGACTGCACCTTTTAGAATGTTCAATCTAAATTTGTCTGTGGGCGATGCCCGCACCTTATTCGCAATATTTACTACGAAAAATAGAGAAGCAAAGAGGAAGAGCGAGAGAATATAGAGAAACCCTCGAATTTTATTGCTTGAGAATAGAGACATTGGTCGAGATAAATAAGTTGCTTTGTCTTCTTAGGCTTGCTCCTGATCCCTTATTTATAAGTGGGACTGTGGGAGTAAAGGCATGACTACATAAAAAGAATTTACATTAAAAGATAAATACATGAATTATATAATATGGATCAAGAATATATTGTCATAAGAAGGAGATATGTTAACTATGTCTCATTAATTATATAAGATATGTATTAGAGCTTTCCAAATATAAGATGAGCTGACATGTAGCCACATGAGCTTTCCATATATAAAAATTAATGATTTTGTTAAATTCTTGTATTTGATTAAATATAAATAAAAATCCATTTATATTGAAACTCTATAAATAATTTTGAAACATCTTTAATGTGTTGATATAATTTTCTCACATAATACAAGTGAAGAGAATTTCTCGATTAAGTTGAATTTTAAAGTATTTTTGAATTTTTTTTGATAAAATGAGTTCAATAGAAGACTTAATTGGTTATCCATGTAATGCAATAATCTTAAAGTAGAACCTGAATGCATTCTGGCTTTTGATATTAAACAGTTAAGAAATATATTTTGACGATCAAAGTTCAATGGAAGCATAGGTCAGAGATGGAAGCCACATGAGAAAAAAAAAACTGAAATAAGGCAACAATATCCAGATCTATTTTGATTGAAATGTCGATGATGACATTTTTGTAAGGATGGGAGAATGTGATACTCGTCGTCCCAAAATTTAAGTAAATAAGATTAATTAAGCTAAGAGTCTGTCTGAAATTGATTTAATGTATAATTTGAAATTTTAAAATGTGTATCAGGGCTATAATGAATCGTTGTTTGGAACTAGAAGTTGAAAACAATATATTTAGAAATTCTTTTGTTGGCGTCGTGATGCCGGGTTGGCAGCGCCGTGGCAGTAAGCTCTTAGATTTTTTGACAAAAAATTAGGTTTGAACGTGTGTCGAAGCACAGGGGTAGCGCCACTGTGGATCTCAGATGGGGATATTATGGGGGAATCTAAAAGATTCTTTGTGAGCACTGTGATATTGGAAAGTGAGCACCATGGTGCTAGGCCAAATAGTGGAAATAATATATTAAATATCTAAAATCACTAAACCAAATTCATTCCCACCTAGCCTTGCCATAGAAGAGAAAAGGAGAATGGGAGAGAAAGGAGAGGAAAGAGAAAGAGAGGGAGGGGTTTTGAAGGCCAAAGCTCTAAAATTGATCATCGAGCTTGTTAGGGAAATTGTAGAGCTCGAGATAAGCTTCTTAATCCCTATTTTTATTTTTATTCTTGTTATTTTTATAATAAGATATTGATTAAAATATTTTTTTTTAGTTTTACGAAGTTTCCATCACATAACTTTTATATTTATTGTATGCTTTATTTTAAACGTTTTGACTTTAAGAAGTCGAATTTTTACTGATTGATTCTTTTGATATAATTTTTTGAGTATACTATTGAGTTGAGGCTTTCCTGGCAAATGCATTAGTAATATAAAAGTCTTGAAATAATCACATGAATGTTTATTTAAAATTAAAAATTGAAAAAGAAAATTTTACTGAGTATTCTATTTTACTAGTTAGGCTTTTACTAGTAATTCATTCCCTTTCTGAATACTACATTGAGTACTATTATATTGCATCTTCATCCTGTATTACATGGCATTGGGGATATTCTGTTTCAAAATGTGGAAAAGTGCACTACTTGTTATGTTGCAAGGCCCTCAAAGTACTCTTTTGCCCGATCTCCTTGATGCAAATATGTGGGGAATTTTGGCCTCATTTGTTAAAGACAGGTGAGGGATGTTACATAACATTATAAGTACTTTTATAGCCTTATCTGTCTGATGTAGATGTGAGAGGGATTATAGCCCCACTTGTTATAGGTAGGTGTGGGAGATAAAGAGAGATATAAGTGGAAGTGAAGCTATAAGCAAGTATCCAAACATGTGCATGATAATTTTTGTATTATATTTATGTTAATGAATTAAGTATAAATGAAACTCTAAAATGAGTATTTAAAAGTCTGAAACTTTGTACGAGTTCTAATGTAATATAAAAATCAAGTGCATGTGAACTTTTGAAGTCATGCGATTTGTGAAGCATTTGAAAATCTTTGTGTAGGTGGTTTGTAAGTAAGTGAAAATGTTGGGTATATTTTGACGGTTTCTTATTGGTTTACCATTTCCCTATTACTTTAATGTTATTTTATTGCATTTTTATTATACTATAGTTTTAATTGAAATTTGAATATGGATAGCTAGAATGGTTGGGACAGGAAGCCTACTAAGCAAGCTATGCTCATTCCATTTTTTTAATGTTTCATGGAAAGATAAAGGTTCTGCTCAGTAGATCAAATATAGAAGTAGGCTTTTGAGTCCTAGAAGTTGAGGTATTGCTCATTTTGTAATCTAGCACTTAATTGTTTGTCGTATAGACTTCTAGAATCTGAGTTATTGTATTTATGTTTTGAAGAAAAGAAATTTATTGATATTGCTTTATAGATTAAAATGTTAGTATTTTTTGTTGTTATTATTGAATGGTTAAGTTAGTCAGTTGAAAGTTTAAGTAAACCAATCTTTCCTTTAGATCCTAGAGTTTCACAGGTAGTTCACCCCTTGCTTATGGGTTCAGGGGTGAAGCATCAAAATTATTTTTCTATCTGTTAAGTTGTACAGCATCGTGATGCTATATATGGAGCGCTGTAGTGCTTCAAGCCCAGGCCGAAGACAGAGAGTAGAGTACTACGACACTCAAACCCCCAGTGTTGCAATGTTATGAGTCAGGCTTGAAATAAATAGTATAACATCGTAGTGTTCCAACTCCGAGCCCCGGCTAAGTAGTTTCTATTCCCTCATCTTCTTATTTCACTTGAAGGGTTGTATCCGTTGGATGTATTTAAGTGAGCCTCTTATTTGTTTTGAGTGTGAAGTGAAGAGAGATAAAGAGAGCGTGTGAGAAGAGAGATTTATTCAATTTCTCCCAATTTTATAGTAAATTTTTGATGTGGTGGGCGTTCGGGATTTTTTCTCGGCTGCAAGTTTTTCATGTTAAATTGTGAATTTTTTTTCTTCACTGCACTTTTATTTATCTTGTTAATTTTGTTGTGTGATTAATACTTCCCAACACCAATGCCACAATCCCATTTATATAAGGTTTTAGAAATTATGTATGTTAGTTCTATGTAAAATTTGATTGTGTTGATCAATTGGGTTGTACTATTGTCTCATATCTAAATAATGTCAATGGAGCTCATCGGGGGGTTCCATCGGGGGGGGAGTTACAGGGGGGAAGCACTCCCTCTACTTGGGGTTTGGGGGCCTTGCCTCAAGATTTTTTATTTCATGCAAGCGTTGCCACACTGTACGCTAAAGCGCTACATCTTGTAATCTTGGGTTGGAGATAGAGAGCAAAGCCCTCTGGCACTTCAAGTTGGATGAGGACAAAGAGTGGAGAGCTACGACGCTCCAAACCTTAGCATCACAGTGATGCGAGTCAGGTTTGGAAGTTTTCTTTCACATTTTTATTATTTAACTTGAGAGTTACATCCCTTCATGTTATAAAGGGTATATGTTTGTTAGTTTTGAGCAAGAACTAAGAGAGAAGTGAACATAGACGATGTGAGAGTGTGAGAAAATATATTTGTATAATTTATCCCAATTTTATTATGGATTTCTTGATGTAGTATGGCTCCTTGGTTTTTCCAGTTTTATGTTTTTCCATGTTAAATCCTGGTGGACATTTTTGCTGTTTTCTTTTTTTTTTTTCGTTGTGTGATTTACTTATCAACACTCTCTACAATATATATATATATATATATAAGCATTTATTAGTGGTGATTTGAAAATTGCCGCTAAAAGACTCTTTCTGCACTAGTTTAAACACCACTATTAGCATCGATTTTAACTGCCATTAATAGCACCAATTTAAATTGGTACTAATACCAGCAACAGTAAAAACTACTATGAAAGACCATCTCATAAATGCACGCACACTAAAGCCTAATTTTTCAATATTATCGTGATTCATACCCCACCATCGTTCCGCCTGACTCTCCCTCTACTCCTTCTCCTTTGTATATCCGCCCGACTCCTTTCTTGTCGAGTTGCTGTTGGAGTGACACTACCGCCATTCATACTATATGATACATTATCTTCCAATACAATTTATACAAGAATTTCCACAACTATTGTGGTTGCTCTTGCTGTTATTTTCTTTTTTTACATCCATGTGTAAAATGCTTATCATTTAACATTTAGTGATGGTGTAGATGATTATTGCATGATCAATCTTAATTTTGTTTTTATATTTATTTCTTTTTAATCCTAAAGGTTTAGATATTTACTAGGTTGGTCAAGAGGCTGGATGTTGCACTCTTACTTTGAATTGAATTATGCATCTTAATTATGGATTTCTTACACAGGTTTGGACCGTTTACTCTATCATGCCCTGAGATTTAACATGAAAGAATTTTTTTCGTTATTTATTTATTTATTTCTTATTTCTCAATAGCAATTAATAATCATTTACAATCAGATCAATTTAACATCCAGAATTGATTAATTATATTAAAGAAATATAAATAGTGGAAAACATTATTCACATTTACTATAAATAATATTTACATGCTACATCAGTTCCCAAAATAATATATACAATAGTTTTTATAGTCTACAAAAGAATACATACACTAAAGAGCTAAAATAAAAACTATACTAGCATCACAGTATATATAACCTCAAGCTGCAGGCTCATTACCTGAAATCATTTAAAACCATATAACAAACATAAAAGCCCAATAAGTAACTAAAATTTTACAACTAAAATCAATGCAATATAAAAGGAAATGATATGCCGTAAATTATATAAGAAAGTCTATGCATCAATATCTTATGTTAGTTATCTATAATAATTGTGCAATTTATAGCACATTACATCTTAGTCTATTATATCATCAATAACAGTATCAGGAACAATGATTTGTATCTATAATAGTGATACATATTAGTAACAATAATCAGTATCAGTGTTAGTCACAATATCAATAATAGTGAACAATCTCAACAACAATAACCATATTGATAATAAACAACATCAGTATAATGTAAGCTACAGTTTCAATATTAGTAATGAGTAATCAATCAATATCAATTATTAATAATTAGTATCTGTAATCAATAATCAATATTATATCAAATATTCAGATGATAGTATATATCTTGCTCCTACATTTATGACTGGCAATCAGTACATTATAACTCCCAATTAGTATACTCCTTATAACTCCCCTTGAATCACATAACAGTCGCCCCTTACTGTAGAACAGAGACTCAAACACTGCAGCGTTATTTTCTAGCGCCACTGTGAGCTCAAACCTACCACCACAGCGCTCACAAGTACAGCGGTCTAGTTCAAATAGAAATTCAAAAATTCATTTTTTTAAAATACTTTTCATTTTCTGGTTATTACATGGTCTAGTTATGATGGAGATGTTGGATACAATTTAATAAAAAATAATTTAAAATCTCATTTTTTTAATTAAATCACAATAAAAACATTGACTTTAGCAGAATTTTATGCGAGAATATCAACCTCAAAATTATATTGCTCATATGCACTTGAAATTATCTTACCATTCTTATATTCGAAAAAAAAAAAAAATCAAAGACTCACTTCAATAGGTTGATTGATAAAATTAATAAACTTATGTCAGCCGAAAATTCTATCTTTTGTTAGCATGCTTCGACCTATTACATACTCCATATAGAACTTAATTGCTTATTGGTTTCATAGATGAGTTCGTTCTACATGCATCCAACATTTGGATTCTTGGATTCAATTTCATTTTAGCTCTGTTTCAAGTTATTATCGGTTTAAATTGAAAATTTGAAGTGGTTCGATGAAGTTGGATTTTTTTAATAACTATATTAAAAATCTTAATTCAATACAATAAATCTATATTGATACTTATATGCATCAAATAAGCCTAAAATTTACCTTAATAATTGTTGTGACCTGGAATATTTGTGGCAGCTGAGAGATAAATAATTTAGCTTCATAACTTTGCACGAAGATATGGGTGCAACATTCATAATAAACACTTAGATTTTTACGTGAAATTTTCTAAAAAGGAAAAAAAAAAATCACGGGGCCTGACTCAATTTGAATAAATCCACTAGTATTAATGGTTGATTACAAATGATACTCCTCCCCGAAGGTGGACGCTAGCTCAATATAGTAAATACACATTGTATAGAGCGCATTATATGGGAGCAATTCTTAAGAGAGTATTGACATATTTATTTGGTCGGTAGGACCGTAGTCGGCGAGCGATGGTGTTTGGAAGGACCGTAGTCGACGGGCGACAGAGTTTAAAAGGATCATAGTCGGTGGGTGATGATGATTGGAAGGACTATAGTCTACGAGCGAAAGTGGTTAGAAGGACCGCAGTAGGCAGGCGACGGTGGTCGGAAGGACCACAGTCGGAGGGTGACTGTGGTCGGAAAGATCGTAGTCGGCGGGCGATAATACTTAGGAGGAGATCCGTCGTCGATAGCATCTAGGAAGAGTTCTAGTGATAATCATAAAACGGGTGGAAGTCCGACCGTGATCAGCGGTCGGGTATAAGTCTAGAGGTTGCAACGTTGAATGTAGAATGCAAGAGAGCTCTTTAGCTTTCTCTCCTCCTCCCTCCCTCATGTGAAGAATGAGGGGCTATTTATATTTTTTGGGGTTGACATCCTCAATAAATATGAAGAAGATCATGAACATATTGGGAGTGTTCCATGAGACCACTGGTATTAGTCCCTTGATCATGAAACATTTATCAATCAAGTATTTAAATGCCTTAGAGGTGTCAGCATATACTAAATAATATAGTAGAACCTTAGAACCTCTGCAAAATTTTTTGTTGCTGTTAAAACCGCCACAAAAGCCCCTAAAAAGTGCCGTGAAAGTCCTTTTTTGGTAGTGTCTGTTAGAAATCGAGCGGCACTGTGGTGGCCACTTTTGTTGGGCCAGCGTTGCTCTTGCTTATGATTGCCACCTCTGGTCTTATTTTTGAGAAGGCATAATGTGTTCAGACAGATTCATTCATCCTTTTCGTTTGATCTTTTGAATAATTTGATGCAATGAGAGAATTGTATTGATGTTTATCTTTCTTGTTCTGCGAGTTAATGTTATATAATTGCCCTTCTGCTCTTCGTATTCGGCTAATAAGGTTTGAGGTTCAAAAGGCTTAATGAAGAAAATATAAAAAGAGTTACAAAAGAGTTCTGTAAGACAAAAACAATGCTAAGTATTGACAATCAAGGGATTAGGAGAAAATTATAGCACCCGCAGCTGTAACAAATGTAAAAAAGCTGAGGCACAGAGTTTTAAGCTGTTTGATTCTCTATGTTATTTAAATAACAAATGTTTTATAATTTCTATTTGTGTTGTCTTTCTGAAGAAGAACTAAATCAGCCGAATTAAATTTTTTTTATTTGCCTATCCAACTCCTAAACTTCAATATTTAATTGTATAATACTCAAAATCACTTCAGCACTTTAAAGCTTGCATTTAGTTTCTTCCCTTCCCCTCTTCATTTTAACTCATAGGCTTCATCCTCTCCGCAAGCACCATTGTGGGTATCTCCAAAACTCCGCCAAAAAAAAGTAGACTTGATATTTTAGATGCACAAAGCCAGTTTTTTTTTTAGATGCACAAAGCCAGTGTTGATGATGAGCTTCTCCATGATGGGAGCAACAAATCATTTTGCTTCCATGGCGTCAATCAAGTCCTACCAAAACAACTGAACATAAAAGAGAGTGGAATAGAGCAATAGAAAAAAGTTGGGGACATATACTTCTCTGGATTGGGACAATGGATGTACGATGGGGGAAGAAGAGAGATGTCATCCATTATATAGAGGGCATAGCAACCCCCTTAATCGTGCAACTTGCTCTTCGTCATGACTTCCTAGCAAGTTGTTGTCGTGGAGAAGAAGAAGGAGCGTGGGGTGGTTGAGAGGAAAGGGAGGATTCGGGGATGGTGAAGAGAGGGCCAGGTAGAAAGGCAAAGGTGGAGCCAGAGATCAGATTGGGAGGAGAGAGAACGGAGCTACGAGCTGGCGGAGCAGGTTGCGGCGAGGGTGGGTCCTTCGAGGAGGCGGAGTGTACGTGTGAGAACGTCGGGGTGGAGGCCCTCGATGGAGGTGGAGGTGGAGGCGGAGGTGGCCATTGATTCGGCGGGCAGTGGGTAGGCGGGGCTGAGGCACTAATCCCAAAAATATCATTAGTTAGGTAGATTTCATTTTAGTTATCTATTTAAATGATATTTTTAAATTCATAATTTAACTAATCATTACATTCTGAGTAATTAAATTAAATTGTTATCATAATTATTAATTATTGAATGATTCTGCTAGTAATCCTTCTTAAAAAGATCTTAACGATAAAATTTTAAATTGAAACGGGGTTGAAAAATTAAATTAAAAGAAAGAATTGTTTCAAACCACTCCAATTTAAAATTTTACCGTTAGCCTTTGTTAAAAAGGATTACTAGCAGAACAGCAGAGTCATTCAATAATTCCTATTATAATAATTTAATTAACTACTCAGAGAATGTAATGATTAGTTAAAATATGGATTTAAAAATATCATTTAAATAGATAACTAGTTATGAAATCTACCTAACTAATGAATTTTTTTTTTGGGATAACTGCCAATAAAAGATAAAAGTTTTTTGCCCCAAAAAGTGCATGACAATGAACGAGCAGCAGAATTTAGGTGATTAATAAATGTGAGCAACAAAAATTGTTAATAAATATATTGGAATACAACTATATATAAGTAGGAAGGTAAAATCTGATCTAGGATACATAATATAGAATTAAATATGTAATTCAAATATATGTAGGATTACTTTTTGTGCATTTAATTCCAACTATGAAATGTCTAAATTTTAGAAGTGTTTGTCTTTTCCTTTGGTTGGTAGGACTGTATTTAATTGACAGAGGTCGGAAGGATCATAGTCGGCGAGTGACAGTAGTCAGAAGGATCCTAGTCAGGCGACGGTGGTGGGAAGGATCATAGTCGACAGGAGACGATTGTCGGAAGGACCGTAGTCGGCGTGCAACGGAGGTCAGAAAGATAATAGTCGGCCGACGGTGGTTGGAAGGATTATAGTCGGTGGGTAACAGAGATAGGAAGGACCGTAATAGGCGCACAACAGAGGTCGAAATGACCGTTGTTAGGTGACGATGGTCGGAAGGATCATAATCGGCAGGTAATGTAGGTCATAAGGATCATAGTCGAACGACGGTGGTTAGAAGGACCATAGTCGACAGGCGACAAAGGTCAGAAGAACCATTGCCGGGCGACGGTGGTCAGAATGACCGTTGTTGAGCAATTGTGGTCGGAGGGACCATACTCGACAGGTGACAGTAGCTGGAGGTAGGCTTGTTTGTGGCTTTTATATGGAGGTCTGAAGGTCATGGTCGACCATAGGTTCATCAGTAGCAACCTGGTGGCACAAATTCGTCGGCGGTGGTGCTGGGGTGGAGCTCCAATATTCTTCATGCTCCAGAGCTCTTCCCCTCCTCCCTTGTCCCCTCATGTGAAGAATGATGGGTCTATTTAAAGTTTTTTTTTGGAGTTGCATGCCTCATAAATATAGAGAAGATAAAGGGCATGTTGGAGAGTGTTTTATCAGGCGGCTCATAGTAATCCCCTTGATCAAGAAGCGTTTATCAAGCATTTATATGCCCAAATGATGTCAGAGTTAAGTGATCTTAGGCTCGTTGGATTCATCTCGTCGAGTTGCTCGATTCAGCTCTAAGCATAAAATATATGGATATCATTTGGCCATCCAATTAATGCTTTAAACCATTTCAAAAGTGCTTCGGTCCCTAGATTTGGACCCATTTGGGCTCGGTTAGATCGGTTTTTGTGTTGTTGTTTGTGTCGTTGAGTCACTCAATTTGACTATAAATTTGTTGAAATGGGAGTTCATATGATCCCGAATTTAATTTCATAAGTTTTCAACTTGAATATGCCATGAGATTCATGTCTAATCAAGACGAATTTTAGTGAAGTATCAAGTAAGAATAATTGCTCGTGTAATCTTAAAACTGTTTCTTGTTTTCTAAATAGTAATTCTGGTTATGTTAAATAATAAGAACTTTTTTTTGTTTCATAGTTTATGTGGTAATATAACAATATTTATTTGATAATTAGATAAACAGAGAAAATTTAATATTTAATATTCCTGTAGTATATTTAGTAAAAAGAAAATTTACAAAATAGCCTCTAATAATTCACATATTTCCTGTAATACATTTTGTAATATTTAATATTTAATATTTAATATTCCATGTTAAATAATAAGAACATTTAATATTTATTTGATAACATAACAATATTTAGTGTGTATATCTAATTTCTTGTAATATATTTAGTAGCATTCACTTTAAAAAGAAAAATAACAAACCTACAACTACACCATTACCCCAAAAAAAGAACAGAGAAACTGCTCAAAATTAATATATATATATATATATATATATATATATATATATATATATATATATATATATATACGGTTTAATTATGAAAATAAGAACACAAACTAAAACATAGAACTAATTTATATTTAAATATCAAAAATAGAAATAATTAACATAAGAATCAACTAAAATAAAAAATTTATAACTAACCTCTTAATCTTAACAAGAATTCCTGTCTGACTTCGCCTTGGATGCTATTCACCCTTCCCCATATAAGCTTATATAGGCAACTTACTCGCCCCGCACGGCCCCACCAAGATGCAATTTTCGTGTCTCTCTCTTGCGTTTGCGGTTTTGGCGGACTTGGACGGCGAAAAGGGCGGAAGAAAATAATGGGTGGGGTCAAATGCATCAAACTGTTTGATGTATTTAATAGAATATTCAAAACATTTGATAAGTTTGCTCATTTATTTATTTATTTTGTATTTCTTACTCTTTTTGCTAATTAAAATATTTAGTTTGCTCATTCTTTAAAAACAATCGTAGGTAGCAGAGCGTTAGGTCAGTAAAGCTTGTTGTCTATTTGGGATGCCTAATTTTTTGTAAGGTTAGTTGTAAAGCTCATGAGGAAAAGTAATTTTTTGAAAGCTACTGTAAAAGCAGCTCCTTAACACAAAATTTATTGATAGCTATGAGAAAGGATTGGCCAAATAAAAGTTATGATTACAATCTAAAATAAAATATTAAGGAAGGATGTTTGGCCTATCCAATAAGAGATCTAGAATAGTCCAACAATGATGTTTGGCCTATTTAAGGTTGTTTGCCAATCATTGCTTGATGGGGTTAACATGTGGGGAAGGGGTCAAGATAAATTCTCCAAGAATATTTGACCTATACGAGGTTGTTTGCCAAAATATTGCTCGATGACGTTAACCTATGTGGAAGAGGTTGAGAGAGATCCTCAGGGGATGTTTTGACTTATTTGAGGTTATTTACCAAAGCATTACATGTGTGAAAGAGGTCGAGGGAATCTACTAAGGGTATTTGACATATATGAGATTGTTTGTCATAGCGTTGCTCAATGATATTAATCAATGTGGAAAAGGTTGAATCAAATCTCTTTGGGATTGATTATGCCATGATTGGGACAAGGGGAAGGCTGCTTGTATCTCAAATCAAAGGTAAAGATTGATATGTTATTAGACAGTCACTGTCTTTTTGAGGTTGAGACTATGACCTTGCATTTGTTGGAAGTTGTATGATAGATAGTTGTTAGCAATATTATTATTAATATTTTTATACAAAAAATATTGGAAGGACTTGCTTTCACAACCATATTTGAGATTACAACCAAGGTTGCTCCCAGTCCAAATCTGCTTCACATGAAACTGATGTAGCGATGGTTATTGATTGAGAGGTGATAAAATAATTCATATTTATTATTATAGTGATGTTGCCCTAAATATTAAAGGGCATCTTTTGGACTTGATAATAGATCATGATACATGGACTAGCTCGCTTTAACCATGCCCAGGATGTTGGCATGAACCTTTCGAGGTTATAGCAAAGGCTCCCCCCTAGCCAAGAATCATTTTTTGTAAACTTGATGTAGCGATGGTTGATAGTTGACGGGAGATAAAAATATGCATGTTTACTATTGCAGTGTGGTTATCCTTAATATTAAAGAACATCTTTTGAACCTGATAATAAAATAGAGTAAAGGGAATGTCTTGCTTCATTCATGCTCAAGATGTTGACATTAACGACCTTTAGATGTTATAGCAAAATAACCCCAATCTAGGAATTGTTACCCACAAATTGCGTCAAACTATTGCTAGCTAGAACATTCGTGACAACATAGAGATAAAGAGAGAGGGGTGCAAGAGTAAAAGACACCAAGATTATTACATAAAAAACCTGGAAAAAGAAAAAAAAACCACAGGTCTAGCCTAATTGAAATGAATCCACTAATGTTTGTTGTTGATTATAACCTTCCTCGGGAGAAGGCGTTAGCTCAAAGCACATTATATAGTTGGAGCTGGGAGAATCGAATGACATGAGACATATTCTTAAAAGAGTGTTGGCTTATTCATTAAGTCAATAATCAGGCGACAGTTGTTAGAAGGATTGTAGTTGGCGGGCAATGGAGGTTAGAGGAACTGTAATCGGTAGGCGACGAAGATCGGAGGGACCATACTCGGTGGCGATGGTGGTCGAAGGGACTATAGTCGGCGAGGGATGGATGTTGGAGGGACCGTAGTCGGTGGGCAATAGAGGTTGGCAGGACCGTTGTCGAGCGATGGTGGTCTGAGGGACCATCGTCGACGGGCGATGGTGATCGATGGGACCGTAGTCGGTGACTATGGTGGTCAGAGGGATCGTAATCAGTGAGTGATGGACGTCGGAAGGACCGTAGTTGGGCAATTGTGTTCAGTGGGACCATAGTGTATAGGCGATGGAGGTTAGAGGGACTATAGTCGGTGGGTGACGAAGGTCAGAGGGACCTTAGTCAGCAGGCGATAGAGGTCAAAGGGATTGTAGTTGATGAGAGACGGAGGTCAGAGGGGACTTAGTCAGTAGGCGATTATGTGGTGTAACGATGGTAGCCTGACAGAGGTCCATCACCAATCGCTAGCTGGGCAAAGGTCTGGCGGAGGTCTGATAGTAATCAATAGTTTGGCGGAGGTCTGGTGGTGATCGGTGGAGTAGCGGTAGTCTTGAGATGGTTATTGGCTGGACAAAGGTCCAACGGAGGTCAGTAGGCGATGGTCAGGTGGAGGTCTAGCGGCAGCCGGCAGACGGACAGTGGTTTGACTATGGTTGGCCAACGAGTAGTGGTTCAGCGGCGGCCGGCAAATGGACGGTGGTTCGACGACAACCGATAGATAAGCGATGGTCCTACAATAGTCAACGAACGCGCGGTGGTCTTCGATGGTTGGTAGACAGGTGGTGGTACGACAATGGTTGGCAGTCGCGCAGTGGTCCGACGACAGTCCATTGGTGGGTGATTGTCTAATGAAGGTCGGGGGACGGGAGATATTCTGCGATGGGCGGCAGGCGGGTGGTGTTCTGACGACGGTCGGTGGATAGTAAATGGTCTAGTGGTGGTCGGCGAACGGGAGGCATTCTGGCGACAGTTGGCGAACAGGCGGTGTTCTGGCGCTGGTCGACAGAAGTTTGTCGGCGGTGGTGCTTGAGTAGAACTCTAGGATCCTTGAAATCTCAGAGCTCTCTCTAATCTCCAGCCAAAGGGTCCTTCATGAAAAAAGCATGGGCCTATTTATAAATTTTTGTGAGTGGCATGCTCTATAAATATGGAGAAGATCCAGGTCAAATTCGGAGTGCTCCATCGAACGGCTCATACTAATTCCCATGATAATATATCATTTATTCATGCATATAATTGCCTTAGTGATGTCTAAATTAAGCGATCTTAGGCTTGTTGGATTTGTCTCGTTGAGCCGCTCGATTCGGCTATAAGCATGCTATATTTGGATATCATTTAGTCATCCAATTTGTTCTTTAGACATTTCAAATGTACTTCGACCCTCCGATTTGGACCTATTGGAATTGATTTTGATGTAGTTAGGTATGTCTCTTTGAGACTTTCAATTTAATTATAAGTATGCTAAAATTGGATTATGAATGGCCCCATATTTTATTTTGGATGTTGTCAACTTGGATATGCCTCAAGATTCATGATCGATCAGGGCAATTTTTTGTGACGTATCAAATATAAAATAAATAAATTGCCAAAAAAATAATTTTAATCAATTTTAGACATGTTTTGAATAGCCAAATCAAATGAATTTCCTGAATTTTTTTCTTATTATGTTTTAAGTTATTATTGGAATTTATGAAGAAAAAAATCAAGTATTAAAGGAGGTAAAATTGTTTATATCATTTAAAGAAAAATCATATAAACATTTTTAGAAAAGCATTAGTGCCACCTAAGAATAATTTTCAAACTTAAGAAAATTAAGGACTATTTTGATCCTTCAAAAAAAAAAAAAAGGTTAAATTCAATCATTTTCTCTATACTATATGCTTTATGCACACTTAAAAGAGTATGTGAATATAAGTTGCCATTTCAATCAATCTCTACTTTATTTTAGCTTTACAAAGGGCTAATTAAGAAGTATTTCGAATTTTAAAATTGGACAAATCACATAAAGAAATTGCGAAGATGTCTTTAAATTAAGTTTTTTAAATAAATCATGAACATAAATAATTATTTATATATTTATAGTTGTATATAAGAAGTTATAAATTAAAAAAAATCATATCTTAATCAATTTTCAAAATAAAAATCTAACTAATCATTTGTGAAATTATATATCGATTAGCATGTAAACAATAATTCATATTTAATGGTGATAAAAAATTCAAATGCAAATATTGACTATATGAAATAATTACTTATTTAATTATATGAAAAAAGTGATTAGTGAAAAATAAAATAATAAGTTGATAAAAAATTCTTCCCTTTCTTGTTATCCTCTATGTTGAAAAACTTGGTTTCTAGTCCTTGGCATCATTCCGCGCTCACCCCATATTTTAGAATGTTCAATCTAAATTTGTCTGTGGGTAATACCCGCACCTTATCCGCAAGACTGACTACGATTCTAAGGAAAAAAAGAAGCAAAGAGGGAGAGGGAGAGAGTATGAGAGAAGCACTATAATTTTATTGTTAGAGAATAAAGACTTTGGTCTAGATAAATAAGTTGTTTTGTATTCTTAGGCTTGCTCTATGATCCCCTATTTATAGTTGAGAGTAGAGGCAAGACTACATAAAAGAATCTATAATAAAAGATAAATGCATGAATGACATAATATATAACTTAAGAAAATATTGCCATAAGAAGGAGATATGCTAATTATATCTCATTAATTATATTATATATGTATTAGAGCTTTTCAGATATAAAAAATAATGATTTTGTTAAATTCTTTTATTTGATTAAATATAATTAAAACCCCATATATATTTAAACTTTATAAATAATTTTGAAACATCTTTAATGTGTTGATTTAATTTTGTTACATAATACAAGTGAAGATAAGAACACCACTTTATAAATTATCTTCTATATATTCAAATAATCAAATGAGCCCTTAGATTATTGCAGAGTGGCTTCATATAGTGATTGTGTTAAGACTTAAGATTGCCTAATTCAGGCATAATTGGAAGAGAATTTTTTGATTAAGTTGAATTTTAAAGTCTATGAATTTGTTTTGATAAAATGAGTTCAATATATAGAAGACTAAGGAATCAAATATCAATTAATTCTAATGTTATCAAAGCACTTAAATGTCACATAAATAATCTATAATTGAGTGAATTAGCTTGAGTTGTGGGATGGAGTATTAGATGACTTTGGTTAAAATGAAGAAAATATCACTTTATAAATCAGTGGCCCGGACGATGTTGAAATTAAGCGATCTTAGACTGGTTAGATTTGTCTTGTCGATTCGCTCTGTTCGAAGAAGATATGCAGCGCAAGAAGATAGCAGAGAAGGATTGAGAACAGGAGAAGATGTATGAGAAAGAATAGAAGCAGAATAGAAATGTTTTCATTGCCTTCAGACGGATACAGATACAGACTATATATAGAGAAATAGATATCCCTAGAATACATAGAGCCAATAGTTACATGACACGTCAACATGAATATTACAATATGAACCATTTGTGAATCGAAGTATTATTTGTATGTTTGCTCTAATAGAACATAAGCATTTCAAATTTAGAGATCATTTAGTTATTCAATTAATGTCATGAAGGTTCTAATTAAGCCTGAGGCCCTTGATTGTGGTTTATTCGGGGTTGAATGAATCATTTTTGGTGTTGTTAGGTTTGTCTTGTTGAGACATCCAATTCAACTACAAGTTTGTTGGAATTAGAGTTTAGATGATTCTGATTTTTTTTAAAGTTTCCAAACAAACGCATATTTTTTATTCCATTAAATATATTTTCACTTACAAAGAATTGAATCTAAGGCTGACTGCTCTCGAGACCGACCGACCCAACCACCTTGAGTCGCCGCCCTGCCATAGAAGCCGTCAGACCGACCGCCCTGATCCGCCACCGATGCCAAATCCCCCGCCTCAAGGTCGTTCAAAGGAAACGAAATGGGGCGGCTGGTTTTGCTCTCTGTTTTGAGTGGCTCTCGGTTTGGGGAGATGAGAACTTAAAAAACAAAAAAAGTGTGCAACCTGGTAGAAGAAGCAAGTTCATAAGGTTCTTGAGCTGCAGCTATCCAGAATGATATTTTTTTGACAAGTATATGCTTTGCAAGGAAGAGATTGTTGACAGGGACTATGGACTTGATGAAAAGCTTCGGATCATGCCTTATTATCACAGCATGCATCACATTTTCTGATTCAACTAGCATTTTGATCTTTCAATTATTGCAATATTTGCTAAATTATGAATCCTAATTGTTTATAATTGTTTTGTTCCTTGAAAGATGTTTGTATTTACTTTTCACAATAGGAGCCTTAATTTAGTTTCTTCAACAATATATGAATGGAAGTTGACTTCATTAATGCATATCAATTGGTTTATTTCATTTTAATACGAATAATTGGTTGCATATAAATGTGAATATGAGCTTTCTTAACGCAATTATTGTAAAGTTACCAAACAATATTTGAAAGAAAAATGGGGAAAAATGAGCCAAATGTTGGAAGCAAATGAACTTTTGGTTGCAAGATATTTATCTTAATATCGATATGATCCTCACATATGCATTTCTTTTGCATCCGATACATACATATGAAAGAGTTTTTTTTCTCAGAATGGATAGTTAAAAATAATATATGTATATAAATAAGGCAAAAAAAGAACAAGAAAATGGGATTGAATCAACGATCTGCGTTCTAGACTGTTTGAGGCTCTGTTTGGGATGGCTTTCTTATTGCTTCTTAAAGCAGCTTTTTAGTAAAAAATAAAATTTTTTTGCACTAAAAAGCTGTTCTTAGAAGCAATAAGAAAGCCGTCCCAAAGGAAGCCTTAATAAGTATAAATAAGACAATCCTAAGCAATTACCCAAAACTATATTAAACGTATTTTGTCTATTAAGCTAAAGTAACAACGAAGTTCATAAATAATTAAAGTCATATGAATAATACAACAACAACAACAACAACATCAAACTTTTATTCTACTACGTGGGGTCGGCTAAATATATATAATCATTTTCATATATAATCATACGAATAATGTCATAAGTATTATTTATGTTATGTTAATTTATTCATTATTTATTTAGATGTAAAAAATCATTTCTCATGTTATGTTTATATATATATAATCATTTTCAAATATTATTTTGAATTTCGCATGTATATAAATTTTGAGATTAAGATGCATTAAATTCCAACACATGCTTCTCTCTTTGTGTTATCTATGAGCTTCATCTGAAGCTATTTGGACAACAAAATATAATATTTAGTTGCCTTGCCTCAATTTATTCTAAATGGAGGTGCTACGATCGACTTGCACCGTTGACTCGCTTCGGTGAGGTAACAATCTGAAACATAGAGCCCCATAGATCTTATAATTAAGTATTGCATGTGAATAGGATCCTCTAAACCATAAGTCCTTATAAAAACCCCGTATTTAATTTTTAAAACTTGATAACCCGCTAGTGAGTATGAATTTACTCATTAGTGATAAGTTTAGGAATGTGCAGTCTTTATTTATTACTCACACTTAGTTTTTTTTTTTTTAATTTTCATAAATCATAATATGTATAATAAAGTAAACAGGTTAATAAAAATAAAATATAATAATCTAATATAAATAAATCAAATTTGTAAAAATTTGGTAAATGAAAGCTATTAATTAATTTAAATCAAACAAGTTAAAATAAAATCTAAATAAATCAAAATTAAACGAATGAGATAAAAATCAATAAAAATTAAAATAACGATAAAATAAAACTCCAAAATAAAATTAAATAATTAAACTTAAATAATTCTAACATATTAATTAAAAATTAATTAAAAACTCAAATAAATCATTAAAATTTTAAATAAAGTAAATAAAAATTAGTGAACAATAATCCAATTTTAATCATCTCAAACAAAATAAGATTTCATAATTAATTCAATTATATTTAATTTAATTAAATAAATTTATTAATTGAATACTAAATAATTAATTAAAAGACCTTTCATGCTTTATATTTGACTCTTTTGGAGGGCATATTAGTATTGGATTTAAAAGATCCTTAATCAATTTTAAATAACAAAAAAAAAAACTCTAATGCATTGTATCCAACTTCTTCTGAAAAATACATGTGCATTGGATTAGAGGGTTTTTAAATTATTAATTTGACTTTTATATGGAGGATATCCTTGGTATGTGTATTTATCCTTGGTAGTGTCTTTTGGTTTGATGTGGATACCTTTATCTAGAGGATATCCTTGGTATGTGTATTTACTTTCTAAATTCTTTGATGTCTTACTCGTGCATTTTATACACCTTACTTCACAATGCACTCTGCATGCATACATACATTCTATTATTGCTGCTCAAGTAAAATATACTTAGGATGTTTTTAAAAGTAAAAATTGAAGGTAGAATGTATATAGGATTGAATGTAAATTATAAAGTGCTCATTATATATTTATATATTTAAATTTTAAAGATTATAAAATATTCAAAGATGTTTATTTACATAAATAAATAGGGCTCTAAAAGATATTTTCTTCTCCTTTGAAGGGTGTTATCTTTTGGAACCCTAGAGAAGACTTGGAGCTAGAAGAAAGTAAGTAAATATATTTAAACTTAAATTCATAGGAGTAGAAATCCAAGAATGTAATGGTGGAGCTTGGCCATCTTATTTTTCAGCAGATCATGGGTTATATTTATGTTTCAAATAAATGAATAAAAGATTTTATTTATGTATTTGCTTTATGCATCATCATACATGACGCTAGTTAGATTCATTTACATATTTTGTATAACCCTGATTTAAATTTCTAAATTAAAATCCTAGACTCCTTAGGATAGAGCAATCCTATCTTACTTTCATAAGACGATTGATTATATTTAGAATACTAGTTGACAGCTCACTTCAGGCAAGCATAAGCTCAAATTGTATACTACTCAGCATTTCTTCTCTAATTTCTAATAAATTCTAAATCTATATTTTCTTCTAAAAAGATTAAATCAATCTTCAAGCTTCTAAACTCAAATTTTTAAACAAATTTTTATACATTTTAAAAAATATAATCCTCACTTAAGATGAAGAGAATAGTATATACCCTTTGGATTAAGAGAATCTAGGTACCCCACTATGCACCAAACCAAGAAGAGAATAAAATAACACCCCTAATAGAGAGTATTCTCAGGTCAAGACCTAAGATGTAATTAACCACGGGGGGTTTGCACCCATGAGAAACCAACACCCACATCAAATAAATCTCACTCAAGCTAATATATCAAATAGGGGAAATATCGTGATTATTAAATTATACATTCATTATCCATCGAGATGTATAGGCAAAAGCTAATATTTTTCATGGATAATCATATGTATGATTTTGTCTGCTCTTCTATTAGCCTCCTTATGTATAGTGTAAAGGTTTGTGACTGTTTTATTTTATGGGATAGTGCGATTGTACCCTTGATATTCTAACCCTGCTTAAGTATCCTTTTGGAGACCTACATTAAATAGTTAAAAAAGAAACAAATTTTGATCTTTCAAAGTTCAGTGGAAGTATAGGTCAGAGAGGGAAGCCACATGGGAGAAGAAAGCTAAAATAAGGCAACAATATCCAGATCTATTCTGATTGAAATGTCGAGTATGACATTTTGTAAGGATGGGAGAATGTAATACCCGTCATCCCAAAATTCAAGTAAATAAGATTACATAAGCCAAGAGTTAATTGAAATTGATTTAATGTAAAATTGGAAATTTTAAAATGTGTATTAGGGATAGAATGAATCGTTGTTGGAATTAGAAGTTGAAAACCAAAGATTTAGAAATTCTTCTGTTGGCGATGTGGCATCGGGTTGGTAGCACCATTGCATTAAGCTCTCAAAATTTTTTGACAAAAAAATAGGTTTGAACATATGACGCAACACCGGGGTAGCATTGCTGCTACGCCAGATCTTAGGTGGGGATATTATGAAAGAATCTATAAGATACTTTGTGAGCACTACGACATTGGGAAAGTGCGCATCGTGCGCGGTGCTAGGCCAAATAATGGAAATAATATATTAAAATAACTGAATTCACTAAACCAAATTCATTCCAACCCAACCTTGCCATATAAGAGAAGAGGAGAAAGGGAGAGAAAGGATAGGAAATAAAAAGAGAGGGATGAGGTTTGGAAGCCAACGCTCGAGAATTAATTGTCAAGCCAATTAAAAAAATTGTAGAGCTTGAGGTAGGCTTCTAAATCCCTATTTTTATATTTTAATTCCTATTATTTTATGATAATATATGGATTAAAATTTATTTTTCTCAAGTATAACGAAGTTTTCATCATATAACTTTTTATATATTTTTGTATGCTCTATTCTGAACGTTTTCACTACAAGTAGTCAAATTTTCATCAGTTGGTTTTTATAATACGATTTTCTGAGTGTATTATTGAATTGAGGCTTTCTTGACAAATGCATTACTAATATAAAAGTCTTGAAATGCTCACATGAATGTTTCTTTGAAATTAAAGATTGAAAAAGGGAAGTTCAATGAGTATTCTATTTTACAAGTTGTTAGGCTTTTACTAGTAATTCATGCACTTTTTGATACTACATTGAGTACTATTACATTGCATTTGCATCCCGTATTATATGGCTTTGGAGATGTTCTATTTTGAAGGTGAAAAAGTGCATTATTGGTTATGTTGTATGGGCATTTAAAGTGCTATTCTAGCTTCATTCGTCTAATGCAGATGTGTGAGAGATTTTGGCCCCACTTGGTAAAGGCAGGAGAGGGAGCTTAAGTAACATTATAAGTATTTTTATGGCCCCATCTGTCTAATGTAGATGTGGGAGAGATTCTGACCCCACTTGTTATAAGAAGGTGTGAGAGGTAAATGGAGGTATAAGTGAAAAGTTGAGTTATAAGCAGGTATCGAGACATGTGCATAATAATTTTTGCATTGCATTTATGTTAGTGAATTAAGTATAAATGGCACTCTGAAATGAATATTTAAACGTCTGAAATTTTGTATGGGTTCTGATGTAATATGAAAATCAAGTGCATGTGAATTTTTGAGGTCATGTACTGTCCTATGAAGCATCTGAAGATCTCTACACAAGTGATTTGTAAGTAAGTGAAAATGTTGGGTATATTTTGGAGGTATCTTATTGGTTTATTGTTTCCCTATTAAGTTATTGTTATTTCATTGCATTTTTTATTTTACTATACTTTTAATAAAAAATTGAATATTGATAGTTGAAATGGTATGGCCAGGAAATTTATTGAGCTAGTCATGCTTAGTCCGGTCTTTTAATGTTTTAGGGAAAGGTAGATGTCTTGCTGAGTAGATCAAGTATAGAAGCAGGCTTTTGAGTCCTAGAAGTTGAGATCTTGTTCATTTTGTAATCCGGCGCTTAATTTTTTGACGTATAGACTTCTTGAATATGAGTTATTATATTTATGTTTTGAAAAAAAGAAATTTGTTGATACTACTGTTATAAATTAAAATGTTAGTAGTTTTGGTTGTTATTATTGAATGGTTGAGTTAATTAGTTATAAGTTTAAGTAAAGTAATATTTCCATTAGATTATAGGGCTTCACAGATAGTGCACCCCTTGCTTATGGGTTCAGGGGTGAAGCATCGATTTTTATTTTTCTATTCGTTAAGTTGTATAGAGTCGCAATATTGAATGCTAGAGCACTGCAGCACTTCAAACCCAGGCTGAAGACAAAGAGTGGAGCACTATGATGCTTTAATCCCCAGTGTTGCAATGCTATGAGTCAGGCTAGAAACAAAGAGTATAGCATCAGAATGCTCCAACTCCCAACATCGTGGTGCTGCAAGTTGGGCTAAGCATTTTTTATTCCCTCATCATCTTCTTTTGCTTGAAGGGTTGCATCATTTGGATATGTTTAAGCGAGTCTCTTATCTATTTTGTTGGCCACTTTGTTGGGCCAACATTGCTCCTGTTCAGGCATATTCATTCATCTTTTTTGTTTGATCTTTTGAATAATTTGATGTAAGAGAAAAATGTATTGATGTGTATCTTTTTTGTTGTGCGGGTCATGTTATATAATAGTTAGTCTAACTCAACGCAATGGTTAGAAGCTTAGGTTTCATTTAGAATAATTTTCTTATTGATTTTTATTTTAGTTTTTTATAATATTTTTTTTAAATGAGCAAAAAAATAGTAGTTAAAAGTTATCTCAAACGAAGCTTTGATTTGTAACCATGAAGGCCGTAAATTTTCTTGGAGGTTATGAATTTAGAACTTGTTAAATTTATGCATCAATTTATTATTAAATTTGCTCAAAATTAAGCAAAAATAAAAAAAGCTTAAAATAAAAGCAAAATAATGCATTAGAGATTATTTTTATTGATTAACTTACTACTTAATGATTAACTAATTAATAAATAAATAGTCTAAAATAACCAGTAATTAACTTATTATCAAGAACGTTTATTATTTTGTAATTAATATTAATTACTATAATTAATGAGCAATTTAATCATAGTTAGTAGAATACTAATAATTAATATATGTTTTGAGAGGCTCTAGATTGAAGAAAAAGCTCTCTACCATAACATGTCCGACAAGCTCTTGCACCTTCGGGTTTAGGGAAACGGGTTTAGGGTTAGTTATATCTTCCCGCTTCCTCTGCTTCGTCGCGCGCTTGCATTTGCCCTGTCTCAGGGATACCGACGGCAACTGTCTCGGCCGTCATGACAAGCCTTAGCATGGAGCAGATTTCGCGGGAGAACCAGAACAACGAAGTGAGCTCTGTAATCTCGCTTCAGCTATCTCATCGAGCTCTGTCCGATGTAAGTTCCGTGTTTCACCGTCATTGGACGGCCTTACAATCGGTCGGCCCCTCTTTCTTTGATTATTTTCTATTGTTGGATGCTTCTTATTCAGGTTTGCTTTGCTTGTGAAGGTGTCCTGTTTGAGCAATTTCCAGAACTTAGAGAGACTTGATCTGAGCTACAATTGCCTTACATCTCTAGAGGTACGCCCATTATTTCTGCTATTTGATGTTCTTTTTTCTTCAATATCATCTTTTTTCATCAGACAAAGTTTTTATTTGAGCTAAAATTATGAATTCTTGTTGTTGTACTTGTATCTACTGGAAATTGTTCTGATATGTTTAAGCTCCAAGTTTGGCCTTAAATTATCCACGAATTTGCTATTTTTATTTGAGTGATTGTTATTTACTTTTATTGTTGTTGAAAACCTCAGGGTTTGTCAGCTTGTGTCAATTTGAAATGGCTGCAAGTTTTGGAAAACAAACTTGTCACGTTGAAAGGTATTGAAGGCCTCTCCAAGCTAACGGTGAGTGCTCATGTATTCAGTGCATTCATCTTTACACTTACAAATTAGCTTGTTGCGTCATAGTTTGGTGGTTGGTTTTTCCACCTTTGGAGAGGCCAAGGATAGGATCCCAAGCTCCATAAAATTCAGAACAGATCCTAAATTATTGTTGGTACCATCATGATTCATCATAATCACACCACCTTTATCCCAACCATTTGGGTTTGACCTTATGAATCATCATTTTTCCTTCATTCCTATATATTGTTTTAAGTGGTTTTAATCCTATTTATCAAAATCTTTTTGAACACCTTTCATCCTTATTATGTTCGACACATATTTTATTTAATTATCTAATGCTTGCATTTTTTTATCATTCATTTTACCTATCCAAATCATATCTAATTTTAACTTTTTTATTTTCTTAGTCGTCTCTCTAATGTTATTAATCCTAATTTTATACTTCCTAGCTTTTCAGTCATTAGTATCAAAATTTTCATTTCCACCATGCTTAATTTATTTATCAATGAATTTTTAGTTGTTCAAAGCTGGAATCCATATGACATGACTTTTCTATTGCAGTTTTATTAAAATTGCTTTAATTTTCCATGGTTTCCATGTCATCTTATTATCCTATAGTACTCACAAGTCAGTTCTGCATTATTGTTGGTACACTGAAAGAACAAAGTTTTCTCTATTGATTTGAACCTAGGTTAGCTTATTTAGCTGATTTGATAAGTCTTTCTATCTATTTATGTTGTTTTCTGTTGAATGTCATGTCACAAGTTTCATATGTCTCTCCATCGTTAAAATGTGAACACCAGCTCCTCTTCAAATATATTATACCTGCTATAATATATGTATTCTTCCCTGTAGTGGAATTTACATTGAGCTCTTCTATACATTCAATGAAAGGGGAGTGTTAGTTAGTTACACGCTACTATTCTGAAGAAATAAGGATGGAGTTCTTTTTAAAGAGATCATATTTAGAACTCATAAATTGCTTTATCATGTCTTTATTAGAATTTGTAATTTCATTATTCTGCTGGTAGGTTTTAAATGCTGGCAGGAATAAGCTTGAGAAAATGGATGAGATATGTGCCCTTTCAAATTTGCGGGCATTAATTTTAAATGGTATTCTCTTTGGATATTTGAGCCTTTTAACAAACTAAAGATAGGTTGGGCATTTTGTTTCTTACAACTGCTTGATGCTAATCTTTGTCTATGCAGATAATAATATTTCTTCCATTTGCAAATTTGATCAGATGAAATATTTGAATACGCTTGGTATGAGATCTAAATCCTCACGTTCTTATCAAAAAAATGTTTTGGATGAAGTTATTCAATGGTTTCACCATCTTTGCAATTTTTAGAAGTATCATGAACCTATCGGTATTTGCTTGCACTTTTGCAGTTGTATGAAAAATAAATATGTTTAATGTGCTGCTCTTTTGTAGTAAAATAATTCTTATAGGAAATTGCTAAAGGAGATGTGCACCCATCCTAGAACATATAATTCAAAAGTAATTAAATTATTTAGTCAATTGATGATAACTCCTGTTAAACATCCTTGAGGAGCCCTTTTGGTATTTTTTTTTTGGAAATTAGTGTATTTAGAGGTGCTGTACAATGATAAATTGTCTTCAAACTGAAAGCTTAACTTATTTCTTACATTTATGTTCACACAAGATGTGGTTGTAGAACATTGTTTCTTTTCAGGAATGACAAGATGCATTGAAACATTAAGATATGAATGAGATGTATTTCCTCTTCCTATGGAGTGGATATACTTCTGTTCAACTTTGTATGTTACATCCTTCTCTTTTCAAGAATCATTGTTTTACCGATGCATTGTTGATTTCTTTCTTATTTTTTATCTTTGTTGGGTGTAAGTTGTTTGCATGTACTTGAAAGGGATCGCCCAAAGTTAGTCTAGTACACGATTTCTAGAAACATGCAACAATGGCAATATAAGCCATGAAAAAAATACAAATTAATGTGTAATGAACGCCAAATGCAATCATAAGCATTGAAAATGGGTTTTTTTAGAAAAGGAAACAATGTCATGTATACATTACAAATCTTTAAGAAAGCCCACTCCCTGCTAGTGCATGAATAACATGTTCACCTTATAGCTGAACTTGTAGATCTTGATAGGTGAAGGGACCCGTCAATCCCATTTTTGAGGAGATGTAGATCACAAAATTCTAACTACATAGTTCAATCACATGAATCTTATGTAAGATATTTTACACATCCAATTAGTTCCTTGCTTCATCCTCAATCTAATCACCAAATATATATATATATAACATTCAAGTGGAAGAATATCAATATATTTAAATTTTATGTGGAAATAATGGGATCTATATGAAAATGATAATGATAGCATGAATACTCTATTGCTTTAGCAATCATATGGGGATAAATTCAAGTTTGTGGAACACATGTATGTGAATGGTAAGGTCTAATATATGCATGGGACCTATTTATACCATTTTCGAAACTATTGAACTCAAATAGGTTAAGGAAGATTGTCTCATTGACATTGAGTAGCTACCTCAATTTCTAAAAATCGTAGAATAAAGAATCCAAGTCAAGCACAACATTCACCGAGAGACATACAAATGAATTTTAGAACCTTTAGTATGCAAATGATGAGTGCTCATCATAACAACGATCATTTAAAAAGATGTATCTAGTGCATGAAAATCCCAGATTTATGTACCTTTACCCTAGAGAGGTTTTCATGATAGAAAACTATGACCTCTAGGTTATATTGGAATTAACTATTCAAAACTTATTAATCATCTATTTAATTTAAATTTCATGAAATCTTTAAATTTTCTATATTAGCATGTATTAGCTCACAAATAAATGGAATTCAACATTAATAACATGAACGACCATGACATAGGAAAAATCTGTACGAGGATAAATTTGGGATTTCCGACCCTTTAACTTATTCTAAAATAAATTTTCATCTAATTTTACTAACCAGTTATTCATATGCTACAATCATTTGTAAATCAAATTCAATATCTAATCAGAAAATCTTTCGAACACATTAGGTTTCTCCAAACCCTAATTCTAAAGAAAGTTGGAGTTACAAGGAAGAAGACACCTCTCACTTTGGTGTGCTTTTATCTACTTAGAAAACTACCATTGCTAGCCAACCAATGCTGACGATAGAGGAAAAAGAAAAGATTGTATGAGAGAGAGAGATAATTTTTCCATGAATTATCTCTACTATAGTGATTTTCACCTACATAAGATCCTCTTTTGAGGTCACATGCCTTTCCTTACTTCTTACTTGCTCATTTTTTTTCTTCCATGTGCGTGCTTTGCCTATTCATTATTAGGGGAATGGGATCTGTATGTCTAATCCATACATTATATCATGAAAAATATATACAAAATTTGATGTCGATTTAATACCAACAATGAGTCCATCAGAGTGTCTAAAAGGATAAAATAGATATTTTTGTGCTCTCTCACAGTAAGGAACCATGACACATACTTGGAACACATTTCATCTTGGAGAGATTTGAAACATCATTATCTTGTTGAAAGGTTCTATACATTTCCCCTTCTTGCTGCATTTCTTTTTACAAAGACTTTTTTCTCTTTCTAGATGATACATACAACAAGGAGTGGGAATCAAATTCATATTTGATTTAAAATTAAGATGCTTGTTAAGTTGTTCCCTTCAAAATCAAATCCATTCATATTTGAAAGCTGATGAAAATAAAATCGTTTCAAATTGACTATATTTATGAGCAAAATTGAGTAAATTAAATTTGAAAAATAGAAAGATTTGTTGAATTCTAGGTGTTATTTATCTTATCACCATTTTATGAGAAAACTTGATTGGTGAATTTTCCCTCCAAAAAAGATTTATTTTTTAGTGACACGCACCAAATATTATGTTGTGAATGAACAAGGTATCAAGAATTTGACCATATGCAAGATCATTTATTGATATGGGTCTTTCTATATCAAGGGCAAGCTTATGTTAAAATAGAACCATTAGTGATGCAAATCATTCAACAATTGTGGTTCTTTTAATTTCTATAAATAAAATATCGATGAGTTTCCATAAAATGGTTTCTCATGATTCAACCAATTTTTTTGATTGTGTGACCATTGAGAAATTTGAATCCCCCATGTTGCCAAAGGATTTTTTTTTTGGTATTTTTCCTTGCATGGAATAAGTCAATCATCCACTTAGGTATCTCTTTGTACAAAAGATGATCATGCTTTTATCCATGATGTTAGCTAGGTTACCACTCTATTCCAGTCAATGAATTGGAACTCATCCTTTACTGGATTATGATTTTTTGCATGCTGGGAACCTGATTATGCTAATGCATTTGCTATGATGTTATTTGAGCTTCATATGAATTTATTTATTTATTTTTTTGAATCATGGAAACTCCGTTAGCCCATTTGCTAGAAAACATACCACCAGTGATGCTAGCTATAAAGTGGTGAAAGAAGAGATGAAGTAGGAACCACAAAGATGGTTAGGTCATGAATTATCTTGTACTTGAGTGATTCTCTCGCTCATGACTACCACCATTGGTGCTTGTTCTCTCTTTGCAGAAGTAGGTTCCCCCAATCCTCTCTGCTTCCTGTCCTTTGTTATTTGTTGCTGAGGGTGTTATAGTAATCTTGTGAATGGATTAAAGCCAATCTTCTAGCTGTTTATTTTAAGTTTCATGCTGAAAATGTGTAAGATGCCTTCTGCATAGGAATTTGATAAACACATTTCATTTTTTCTAGCATGACTGAATTCTTTTCTTGCAATAGAAGCTGCACATTGTAAAATATTGGTTAGATATTGCTGGTCAATTATTCATCCATCTATTTTCTGGCTGCTGCTATGAAGTTCTTTCTAGAAACCCAATTCATGTCATTGGCAACTCTTTGAAGAATGTGACATCAATGACAAAAGTAAGTGAATACTTGTTTATTGCATGTTTTCCCTCTACTATTTCACTAAAATGCATTGTTAGCATTCACATAGCCTCTTATAAATGTGTAGATGCTGATACTTTTTTTTACTACCTTGTATATGTAGTTGTCACTTTCCCACTGTAAACTTCAGAACATTGGGCCCTCACTCTTGGGATGTGTGAATTTGAAGGAAGCCAGATTTTCTCACAATGAGATTACGGTAGATACCCTTCCAAGCTCAATTTTCTGACTATTTAGCCTTCAATACTCTATATATTTCAAAACCTTGTTTCAACAATTTCTTTATTGTCTTGATAACGCTTATGCTGTGAAAGCTTTGCTAATAAATTTTAGTGATGCATCCATTATGGTGATGAAACTTGTTGCATTTGCAAAGAATAGGGGAGGATATAGAAGTTGTCAATCCTCTTAATGATTAGCCCAACTATTTTACTAAAGGGTGATGCTGCACGCTTTTAATAGATTCTCACTAAAATTAGTACAAACTTTTAGTATTGCAGATGATTTAGAATTTTTTAAATCAACAAATGAGTACCTTAGTTGATGAGGACATCAACAGGAAATCTTGGCGTGTCTATCACAGGAGGAGTTGTAGATCGACGGCGATGATTTGGAGCCTTTATTTATGATTTATTTTATGTTTTTCATTTCTTATTTTATATTGTTTTGAGAGTTTTTCCTATTTTACTTTTATGTTGGGTTATTTGTGTGTTGAGGCCCTAGGCTATCGTATGGAGATGATGATTATTATGAATGAAACTTCAGTTTTTCTGAGTTATGTGTTGTTTGAGTCTTCTTGAGATAAGAGTGAAGTCCCTAGAAGTAAGACAAAGCAACACCCATAACCGTCGATGTGGCAAGGTTCTTGGCTTACCTCTCTCATCCCATCCTCCTTCCAAACAACCCACCAAGCATTCCAGCCCTTCCCAAGCAACTACCGAGCCTCCCTCCCTTTTTCGAACAGCCGGCCAAACTCCTTGCTGCTTTCCCTTGGCCAGCCAACCAGCCTTCCCCCCTTGCCTCTTGGTATTCCCTCCACCTTTTCCCCTCCCAAATCCTCATTAATTCCACTTAATTAAAGCCTTTCCCATTCCCATAGCTGTTGCCTTTTCCCCTTCCCAACTCCCGTTAATCTCCCCTATTGCTATCCACTCTCCTCTCCATTAATTCCCAAAGCCATTGCCCACTCCCACACACTTATTTACCTCAAAGTAGCCGCCCCTTTTTCCCTTCCTCCATGGATGGTTGATCCCAATTTGGATCATGGCTTCGTCTTTGATGATCAAGGCCTAGTGGATGTGCTCCATTCTCCTTTCTTCGACATCGACTTTGGGAACGACCATACCGTCGAGGAATACATGGATCGGATTCTCTTCTCCCTTACAACCGCCATCGACCATCGTTGACCTCCCGTTCAGTGGCAACTCTCCCACTATCCACCCGCCATCTCTTTCCTGGGTAACTTTTTCTTGAACAAAACTTTAAGTCATTACTTCTTCTTAGTGACATCATTAATATTGTGTCAAATTTTCTCCTGCTGAAATTTTCAAAGAGTGTGAGTGAGGGAATTTCATTGTGACTGTTCTAGCTATTAATTGTGGGAATTATGTTAGTTGCAAATAGGCATTTAGTGTCTTGGTTGTAATTTTATTATTCTCATACTCTATTTGTAACCGTATGCTATTGCTTGATCACCAACTAAGAAAATCTTAAAATCAGCTTTTGTGAAATGTTAATTTTATAATTGGTAAGCTTGTCAATCACTTATTAATCCCAAGCAATTCCTGCATCTAATATATGTTTCACATTATTTTGGTATCAGAGCATGATTACATCTTAGACGCATGCTAAAATCCCATATTCGCATTTAGTAGACATCTAGGATTGCATCCTACCTCACCAAATTTCTTCATTGCATTGTTGTTGCATTAGCATTTCCAAGCCTTAGTTAGAAAATGGATCTCGAACAAATTCAGCAGACTTCAGACTTTATTGTAGGCCAAATGGGAACTATAGTGCAACAAATCAGAGACACCCAAGGAGATTTAGCTTAGTTTCGCCGCCAAGCTGGTGAACGCTTAGAAAACATCAAAAATAGGGAAACAACACCACGATGTATACTCCCTCTAGTTCCCCTTTCCCATTTGTTGATGAGACACGGGCTGATGATGGGCCGCCACATGTCCCATACCGTCATAACAACTATAGGCCTGATCACGACCCATGGGTCAAGACATGAACTGGCGTGACAACTACGCACAATTACTCAAAAACATCCGAATTGATGCACCTTCCTTTGATGGCACTCTCGACTTGCAAGTCTTATTGGACTAGCTTAGAGGAATGGATAGCTACTTCAAATGGTACAATATCTCGGAGGCTAGAAAAGTTAGGTTCGTCGAAATGAAGCTTATTGGACGAGCTAGTCAATATTGGATGGACTTAGAGAACATTCGAGAAGCCCGAGGTGAATATCCCATCACCGATTGGAGAGCCATGAAACATGAACTCAAGCAAAAATACCTCCCTCCGTCCTACTACCCCAGGCTCTTAGCTAAGCGGAATAGGCTGACTCAAGGTAACAAGCCCGTGAAAGACTACATCGCAGCCTTCGATGATTTCATGATTCGCTGCAGTGGCGAAGAGACCACCACTCCAGCCCAAATCCTATCCATGTTTAGAGCTGGCCTTAGGGAAGACCTTCGCAATGAACTTTTTGTGAGAGGAGTCACTACGCTTGAAGCCGCTTGCAGTCTAGTCCTTGACCTAGAGGAATCCAGATCACACCTCCATACTCGGAACTAAGACACCTGACCCCCACCATTCAAGGCCTCCTCCATCTTTGCTCCAAACAGGCCGCCCGGCCCTATGACTGGTCGGCTAGCTGTTGGCCAAGCCCAACCCTGCACTGACTACAAGGGTAAAACTCCTGAACATGATGCGCCCAAGACTAACGCTGAAACCAAGTATTTTAAGTGCCAGGGCTACGGTCACATCGCTTTCCAGTGCTCCAGCCCTTATAAAGTCACCTTGATTGAAGAAATTGTTGAGGACGAGGATGAACCTGATGTTGACCAAGCTCATCACATTGATGACGAAGAAGATTTATTTGATGAGGATGACACCACCATGATTCACTGCCTGCAAAAGTTGATGAATCATGTTGAGCTTCAAGTTGTTAGGTTGTCTTATCCCAACCGAAACCGAGTGACGACTGTTGTAGAACTTCCATCTTTCACACATTCACTAAGATTGGTGAAAAGAACTGCAAGGTCATTATTGATAGCGACAGTTGCATTAATGCCGTATCCTTTGCCATGATTACCAAACTTGATGTAGTCAAATATTTATGTACTTTTTTATGACTTTTGGTTGATTATGTATTGTAATTTTTATTTTAGTTACCCTATGATGGAAGACAATCGATGATCATGCTAGGTTGGTGCTCTTAGGATTGTCTCTCCCTTTCCTTCACTTTGTTTCTTTGGGTTTTCCCTTGGTTGACTGCTGGGTTGATTCCTCGTGGGCCTTTTTTTTTCGTCGTTTTTCCCCTTGGCAACTATCCCTTTGGTTTCTGTGTTCATTGGCTGCTGTGTTGATGCTTTGGTTTCCCCTAGGAAGCTGTCCCTTCGGTTTCTGTGTTCATTTGCCACTGTGTTGATTTTTCGATTTCCCCTAGGCAGCTGTCTCTTCAGTTTTGCTGCAGTTTTGAGGCGTTCCTAGTGACTGGATGAGAGGTGCTTTAACTTCCTGCATTAATTGCTCTTTTTCCTATAAATATGGGCTGTTTTCCTACGGTTTGGGGAGTTTTTTAGTAAAGTGTTTGCATACAAACATGCAGGTTCTTCTAGCTTGCGAGCTAGCCTCCTTTCCCCTTCCCCTCTTCTATTTCGTCTCGGTTTTCTACTTCTTCTCTTTCCACGGTTCCCGCCCCATATGTATCCTTCTTCTCTTGTGAGTTTAGTGGTGTTTGCTGCCTTGTTTTGGTTGGTATTTGCTGGAGGAGGGTGGACTTGTGCCGGATCGTTTCAGTGGCGGATTCTAAGTTAGATATTTCCTTTGAGCACCTATCCTAATTTTTTTGAGCTTTGTATGTGAGGTGACCACTTGTTGGTTGTTCTGAGGGTAGTCTTATTTACATTTTCCTATGTGTTTTTCCCTACGGATTTCGTAAGCTGCTTTCTAAAACTTGTTTCTACTTTTAAATTTTTTTAACATGTGGATGTTTATGCTTTATTGAAAGGAAGAATTTTCTAATTGCTTTCCTAAGTATTCTCCATAAAATATTTAGAAACTTAGGTTGCATCAATTTTGTATCAGAGCCTCAGGTTGTCTTTCTAGCCTTCCTGTCTTCTTTATATAAAAAAATATGGATAATTAGCAAGCTGAATGGCAAAGAATGATTATGCAACAAATAGCTAACTATAACAACAAATAGAGACAATGGCCAATACTTTAAATGCACTAAACTTAAATAATGCTAATCCTCAAAATAACGAAATTGAAAAAGAAGCACCACAAGTCCAAAATCGAAATAATAGACAATGAGATCATGGGATAAAAATTAAAGTAAATGTATTTGAAGGAAAACTGAAACCTGAACAATTTATTGAGTGAATTGAAAAAATGGATCAATTTTTTGAATGGAAAGAATTTTCTAAAAACAAAAAAGTCAGGTTTGCTAGCTTAAAACTAAAAAGACTTGCCTTAACATGGTGGAAAAACTTACAAAACAATAGAGTTAGGAGAGGAAAAGAAAAAATTCAAACATGGAATCGAATGCAAGAGAAAATGCGAGGAAAGTTTTTACCATCTATCCATGACCGAATTTTATTCCAATAATATAACAATCTTCGCTAAGGAACCCGTTCAATAGAAGATTATACTGAAGAATTCTATAAATTGCAATCCCGAAATGACTTAAATGAAACTGAAGAGCGAACTGTAACACGTTATATCAATGAGTTAAAGTGGTCAATCCAAGATCAACTAAATCTTCATCGTGTAATCAAACTTGACGAGGCTTATCGTATGACTCTGAAAATTGAAAAAACACAACAACGAAGCAATAAAAAATCTGATCCAATCAAAATGAAACAAACTCTAGGATCTAAAACCCAAACGATACAAGGAGTCATAGGACCAACCCCAACAAACCCAAACCTTCGAACAACTAGAAATGATAAAGGGAAAGGGGTAGTGGGAAAACCTATAGGATCATGTTACACATGTGGCTTATATGGACATTTATCAGCGGCTTGTAAAAAAACAACCCTCCTAGGGCCAACTATATTGAGTAAAAGGATGACCTTGAAAATGAGGAGGAAACTGAATCTGAATAAGAAAATGAGGATGAATCAAAACAAATCAATGTTGAAGGTGACTAAGGAGACCATTATTTAGTTATCCATAAGGTTTTAACCACCAAAGTTGATACTGGGGACAAATGGAATAGACAAAACATTTTCCGAACCACTTATACTGTAGGAGGATAACTCTGTACTCTCATGATTGATAGTGGTAGCTCGGGAAACTTTGTATCACAGCTCATGGTAGACAAACTTAAGCTAAAATTCAAGCCACTTGCTAAACCCTACAAGATATCTTGGTTTAAAGGAGAAGTCCTTGTCACACAATAATGCATTGTTAACCTCTCAATTGGAAAATACTATAAAGATCAAGTATTGTGTGACATCATGCCCCTCAAAGTATGTCATATTTTACTAGGTCGACCCTGACAATTTGATCACAAGACAATTCACAATGGGGAGAAAAACACTTATATTCAAACTTAAGACAACAAAGAATTCATTCTATACCCCCAAAAGAATATTCCTGACCCTCCCACCAAAATTAACAAATTGACGACAAAATCAACCACTCCTAAATTACTTCTCAACACTAATTAGCAAAAAAAATTTGAAATAGCCTATCTAGTGTTAGGAAAAGGATCTGAAAAGACCCAAGAAATTCCCATGGCAATACAACCATGAATCAACAAATATTCTGATATAACCCCTGAGGAGTTATCAAATTCATTGCCACCCATGAGAGATATCCAACATCACATCGACTTTGTTCCAGGAGCAACCCTACCCCATCTCCCTCACTATCGGATGAGTCCTACTGAACACGAAGAATTACATAAGCAAATGACTGAACTTTTGGATAAAGGTTTAATCATAGAAAGTATGAGTCCATGTGATGTCCCAGCCTTGCTTACACCCAAAAAGGACGTAACTTGGAGAATGTGCGTGGACAGTCGAGCCATAAATAAAATAACTAGCAAGTATAGGTTTCCTATCCCCAGATTGGACGACATGCTCGATATGCTTAGCGGTGCCAAAATTTTTTTCAAAATTGATTTGCGAAGTGGATATCACCAAATCAGAATACGACCTAGTGATGAGTGGAAGACAACTTTTAAAACGAAAGAAGGATTATATGAATGACTAGTCATGCCTTTTAGATTGTCAAATGCCCCCAACACATTTATGAGAACTATGAATCATATTTTACGACCTTTCAATGGAAAATTCGTTGCAGTTTATTTTGACGACATCTTGATTTACAATATTCATCCTAATGATCATCTTGAACACGTAAAACAAGTCCTACAAACCATAAGAGAGCAAAATTTATACATCAATTTGAAAAAGTACTCTTTCATGACTCAAAGTTTAACTTTTCTTGGATTTATTGTCTCTGCTGATAGTATTAAGGTAACCCTATCAAAATAGAAGCAATCCAAAGTTGGCCAACCCCGAGAAATATTAGTGAAGTTAGAGGATTCCATGATTTAACATCCTTCTATTGTAGGTTTATGAAAAACTTCAATACCTTGATTGCACCCATCACTGATTGTCTGAAAAAGGGAACTTTTAAATGGACACCTGAGGCTGAACAAACATTTCAACGGATTAAAACAAAAATGAGCCAAGCACCCATTCTTAGCTTACCAGATTTTGATAAAATCTTTGCGGTGGACTGTGATGCATCCTATATTGGCATAGGAGCTGTTCTTAGTCAAGAAGGTCGACCCGTTGCTTACTTTAGTGAAAAACTTAATGATACCTGATCTCGATATTCAACATATGATGTGGAATTCTATGCAATTGTCCAGGCCCTGAAATTTTGGAGATGTTACCTTATTCAAAGGGAATTTGTATTAAACACTGATCATAAAGCGCTCCAATTTTTAGATTCTCAAAAGAACTTAAGTAGAAGACATGCCAAATGGACATCTTTCCTTTAAGAATACACTTTTTATCTTAAACACAAAATAGGAGTAGTGAATAAAGTTGCTGATGCTCTAAGTAGATGAGCCCATTTATTGGTAACCCTTTACCCGACCATAATTTTCCTGGATTCCTTAAAAGAAAATTATGCCACTGATCCAGATTTTAAAAATATTTGGGAATCCTGTTGCACTTCTGGAACGGATCTCTTGGCTCAATTTACCATTCAACAAGGATTTTTGTTTAAAGGAATTAGACTCTGTATCACCCAAAGTTCTCTACGTGAACAACTTATTCAAGAACTTCACAGTGGAGGATTAGGAGGACAACTTCACAGTGGAGGATTAGGAGGACATTTTGGCCAAGGAAAAACCACTGCCTTAGTCGAAGAAAAATATTATTGGCCTCATATGTGAAAACAAATAACCAAATTCGTAAAACAATGTAAAATCTATCAATCATTCAAGGGAACATCTCAAAACACTGGTTTATATACTCCCCTCCCGATTCCGAACAAACCTTGGGACGATATCACCATGGACTTCATCTTAGGTTTGCCTGTTACAGCCCGAAAATTTGATTGTCTTTGTTGTTGTTGATCGGTTTAGTAAAATGGCACATTTCATTCATTGTAAGAAAACTTCTGATGCATCTCATATTGCTGGCTTATTTTTTAAAGAAATTGTAAGATTGCTTGTCATACTTCAAACTTTTACATCTGATAAAGATATTAGATTTTTAAGTCATTTTTGTAGAACACTCTGATCAAAATTAGAAACTACACTCTAATTCAGTAGTGCATATCATCCGCAAACTGATGGGCAAACTGAACTGGTAAACAAGAGTTTAGGAAACTTGCTTAGGCCCTTGCTGGAGAAAAACCATCCCAGTGGGACTTGATTCTACCCCAAGCCAAAATTGCCTACAACAACTCCATTAACCAATCCACTGGAAAAACCCCATTTGAAACCATTTATAGCCAAACTATTCCCCACATATTAGACTGTATTTCCTTATCCATACTAGGTCGAGCTAGTGCTGAAGCCACTGAAATTGTTGAAAACATTCAAACTATCCAGCAATAGGTCCTTGAGAAACTCCGTATGAGAAATATCAAATACAAAATAGCGGCTAACAAACACCGTAGGGAGTGTCATTTTCAGGTAGGAAATCTTGTGATGGCTTACTTTTGACGACAGCGCTTTCCAGTTGGCACCTTTGGCAAATTAAGTTGGAAGAAGATTGGTCCGTTTTGAATCCTGTGAAAATTGGGATCTAATGCTTATCTTTTGGATCTCTCATTTTCCATAGGAACTTCTCCCGTGTTTACTTTTGCCGACCTTACTGCATATGATGGAGACCCGACTGATACTGCAGACTTGGAAACTTTGCATGTTACAGTTCCCGCTCAGACTAGTGATGATATTGAGGATGATTTGGACATTCATATTACCCAGACGAGGTGAGGAGTGTGGGCTCCAAAAATTCGCACCCCAGCCTCCTCTGCTTAGGAGAGTTTTAACGATGTTCCGGGTCAAATTTTTAGAAGGCAGATTGGGATTGTAGATAAGATACTACCCAGAGATTTCGCCCTCATTTCGTGAGGACTTTATAATTTGGTTCTAGGTTTCCCATAGGCGCAAGCATCTATGGTTAATTACCCCTCCTGATGATGAGAGAGCACTTTCGATTAAGGCTAGTCATTAAATAGGTACGGAATACCTAGCATATAGTAGCAGCATCTAAATTTTTTTTTGAAATTATAAATTTATTATTTGTATATTTAAAGCGGATGGTAGGGGGAATGATGATGAGCCCGATCAAGATCCCATGGTTCCATCATCCCGGGCCATCGTGGTCCCTAGTCTACTTAGTCAGAGGAGGTAGTCGACCCAACCTGACAGAAGGATCCTTGTCGGCAGCCATGGGTTGCTTCGTCCAAGGGTACCTTGTAGACTTGGGGTGGATGCTTGTTTAAGGTGACAAATTTTAGTCAACCTTAGTTAACAGAAAGCTTTATGCCTTATTGAGTGCACCCTATGATTCATTACTCAAGGGGCTTTTAACCATTGGGTAACATACGGGCTTTGACCGTAACCGCGATATAGTGGTGCTAGTTTGCAGCAAAACCACCCGGTCAGAGGGCACACGCCACGTCCCCGTTGGCGAGAAATCATATGAGAATGAATCGCAGTGATACATTTAATTAGACATTTTGCTCTTTGTAAGCTAAAGTTATTCTTAAATTTATCATCCTTAACAAACGTTTGCGGATGATGGATGGATTTTTGTTTTAAGTTTTAAATAATAAATTTTATTTGAATATTATAAAATTTATCGAGACTTTGTGCCAAACATGATTTAATTTTGAAATTTGGGGGTATTTTAAATATTTGAGATCCCCTCCGGTTGAGATTAACTTTCAACACGGCCATCATCGGGGTTTCTTGTAGCTTGAATATTTGTTATTTAAACAATGTCAATTTTATTCACATGCTAACAAAAGATTGGGTTTAGGACCGCTGATGTTTTTGCTAGTGAACCTTTCTTTTATCAAACCTTGAAGGCCTAATATGAACTTATAAAATCAAATACTCCGATCGGCGCTACAACTTGTATTTGTTAGTAGTTCAATTCGTGTCAACTCCAGTACATTCGAACAGGAGGATTAGATTTCAACTTAGGTTCACTTTTGACCCGCGCAACATCCTCAAACTTTATTTTTATCTGGTAAATTTTATTGGAGCATATGCGGGATTTTTAAAAATTAATATGCACACTTCTCGAGGTGGTGACTCACTGCTCAAGATGGTAGCACTCTTCTCGGGGCAGTTGCTTGCTTTCCAAGGCTGCTACACATATCCTAGAGGCGTCTTCGCCCTACTCAATACTGTATATTTAAATTTAGAAAATTCTATTTGAATGCAGGAACGGGGTATTAAACGCCTTCTGTCCGCTTGTGAAGTGGTGCGAATCCGGTGGCGTTTAAATTTCTCAAATTTAGATCATGCTTATTGATGTGATTGTATACTTCTCTAACTAGCTATATTCTTCTCAAGATAGAATTTTGAGACTGAACAAATAACATATCAAAACTGCTCTTCATGCAACTTTGAGGCCACAATATATTGAGCATTATTGAGATCTCAAGTTTAATTTGATCCATGAACCCAATAATAAACACCTTTCCTTTGTCAATCACTTTTACAACAATACCTTGAGTAGTATTAATATTCACCAAATTTTCTTGTCTTAGAACAATTTATGCATTAAGCATTTAGCCATCCTCCACAATCTCATGATTTAATGTGACAAGAATTATTATGTTATGTAATCCATTTAAGGAATACAATCATTTATATAACAAAGTATGCTATCTTAAATGAAACCATTTTCTCATTAATTATGTGAAAGGAGTTCACAAGCAAGCACATCTTTAAGCATTCCCGAACATCTATCTTTCAGTGGTTGTCTTCTTTTTTCTTTGCATTGTAGATGTGGCAATCAAACAAGTTAACTGAGATATTTCAAGAGTTTGATAGAAACTTCAATGTGATATTGAAGCTCATGCAACAACCATCTTAAGATGAAATTGTTAAAATTGACAACTTATTATGAAGTGCATCATGAACTTTTCATTTCAAAATTTCTTATGAATTTATATTTATTTAATTTTCTTTTCCTTTTTGATTTGGCTTGGACCAAGATGAATCTCAAGCAACATGCAAGAGGGTGTGGGCTCTTATGAGAGATATATATATATATATATATATATATATATATATATATATATATATATATATATTATGACCTCATTATCAATTTCTTAAATCTATATTAGCATGTATGTTGATATTGATCCAAGGGTGGCTGATTTTCTTGTTCATTGTTAGCATCAATATAGGATAGTTAGATAAATAATAAATGCATCATTCTCTTGAACATAATTGCACTTATCTTTGATATTTTTTTTAACTGATTTAAACCCATATCATGAACAAGCTAACTAATTAATCTTCTTGGAATGAAAGAGCAAAATTATAAGCTCAAATATTCTTAAAAAATTATTTAATTTGAGTTCAAAAAATCTCCCAAAATTATTAATTTGAGTTCAAGAAATATTTCAAAATTATATAATTTGAGTTCGAGGAATATCTCAAATTATTTAATTTGGGCTTTTGATCGTCAAAATTTTGGCAGCATTCCGCGTCTCCCCCATTTAGGGGAAATTTCAGGAGTCTGGGCCAACCCACCACGCTACACGAGTGTGTATGGTAGGTGTCCATAGACACATAGGCCGTACAATCTTCGATCCCACCACGCTACAAGAGCGTGTATGGGGACTCCAAAGTACCTGCATGAAAACAAATACAAGTGGCTTTCCCTGCTACGTCACAAGGGCATGTAAAGGTACTTAGGGACTCCCCACCACGCTACAAGAGCGTGTATAGGGCTTACTCGTCTCGTCGTAAGCGTCGCACCGGACTTCCTCCTACCGTGCTACGAGAGCGCTTATAGGTGGTTCTCTAGTCCGTCACAAACGTCGAAAATGGGATTTGAGTTTTAATGTTTGGCGAGAGTTATACCTTCACACAAGCGAGGAAGGCGACGACGACGACAGAGATTTGCGGCGAGGCTAATATATATATATATATATATATATATATTTGTTATATTTACTTTCTGATTTTGATTTTTTTTATATATATAGAAATATATTTATAGAGAGAAGAAAACAAAGATTAAAAAGAGAAAGAGCTGTTGTTTGGTGAGGTTTGAATGGAGAAAACGTGGAATTGAGGTTGTTGGATTGAGAGGAGTGGTGTTTGGGCTGCCTTTTGAGGTGACAGACAGGTTTGGAGAGGGTGGAGCCAATTGTCGTGGAGAGGATTTGGGGCGAGAGCTGCTGTAGTTGAGCTGGGGCGTAAGTTGAGAGGAGTTCGGGTGGCTTGCGAATCAGGAGAGTTGAGGGAGTTGCGTGAGAGTGCTGAATGAGAGAGTTGGATAGGAATTATCATTTTTGTTTTATTATATTATATTATATTTGTTAACAGGATAAGGCGGTGGAGAAAAGCAGGTGAAATACATGCAAGGAAACACATAGGCAAAGGATTCGGCAAAATCTATTTGAGGTAAACACATAGCCATACAGAAAACAGAGAAAGTTGTTTAGCACATGGCACGTGGATAGAGACATGCAAGCAGTAAATTTGGATGAGTACATATAGCATTTCTAAAGTGAAACAAATAAGAGAATAAAACTAGTTTAAAATAAATATCGTAACAGTACAAATGAGTTTGGATTTATCTTGATTTTACAAATTAGTATATTATTAATTGTCCATCGCATAATTTAAAACACATCTAATAATGGAATATCTGTATATTAACTATCCAAAAATTGGAGCTTAAACGAGTAACAATATACAGGATCAGAAATTTGCCATTTTATATCTAACAGTGGAATATCTATACATGTATAAGAAACGATTTTGAACTAATATTAATATATTAACTAAGATTTATAATAACAAATAATAACAAATTAACTATTAATTATTATTTAAATATATTAAATTAAATACAGATGATATGGTTTACAAATCTAAGCATGAAATTTATACAAGATAATGATAATTAGTATACATATTAACTAATATTTTAGCTATTAATTATCAATTAAATAGATTATTATAATATATACATATTAGCTAATATTTTAATTCTTAATTATTAGTTAAATATAGGCATCTATATTTATAAAATTTACTTAATATATAACCTATTTTATACATCGTCGTTGCCTCGTAACTCTTGCCAATTTCTTAATTTCGCTCATATAAGGACCCGGGCAATGTGATAGTCATTTTCTAGTATTTTCAACGTTCCGAACATAATGGAGATATTCATTTTGCAAACGGACGACGTTTGGGTAATGTCGAGTATGTCCGCAGTTCGTCAATTTTGACCGCTTTCGTCAATTTGATTGCGAGGGATCCCTCTTTGATTAAATTCGATGCTCTAAACTCATCGACGAATCCTGTTTAACAAGTGGAGGCCATTTGGATAGTTTTTTGCTAGCTTCGCATCCACTAACACATGGTCGCTCGATTGAGTCGCATACGAACAACTTCTATTTGGTAAATTTGATATCCTGAATGCGTCGATGTGATCCATTTTGTAATCGGACAAAGTGTTAATCATTTCATAGGATTGAGACACTCTGATCTACATTCTGAGCAATATTTTGTCTATCAACAATAATCGACAATCATTTTCATTTGCTTGCATTAACTATGGCAAATATATGGAGGTCAACAAGGAGTTCACCGACGTTTCTTGGTCCGATGGCAAGGACTACCCTGACTGACTGTTCATGGATTGAAGCTGAGGAATTGCAGTTTCGACGTCCTGATATTTTTCAGCGTGTTACCGAGGCTTTCTTATCAGGAGATGAGATTCTTCCGCCAAGGAAGAATTGATGTAGTCAAATATTTATGTACTTTTTTATGACTTTTGGTATGTATTGTAATTTTTATTTTGGTTACCCTATGATGGAAGACAACCAATGATCAAGCTAGATTGGTGCTCTTAGGATTGTCTCTCCCATTCCTTCACTTTGTTCACTACAGAAAAATCTGCCATTACCGTCGGACTTTTCGGCGGATATATATGCGCCGAAAATAGCGGTGGATTAACCGACGGAATATGCGCCGGTAACTTTACGGCGAAATTTTCGCCGTTACATTACCGGTGTATATTCCGCCGGTTTTTTTGTCTGTATATTAAATATTCTGGCGCAATTTCCGCCGATCATTACCGGCAGAATCACCGACGTAAATTGCGCCGGCTTACTTAAACTTGATGAATATTTTCCGACATATTATCCGCCGATAATATTACCGACGGATAATCCGCCAGAAGTCCGATGGATAGGACCTTATTTCGGCAGCTCCGCGGTTTTTCTTCTCATTTCTTTCCCACTTCATTTCGGTTCGCTCCGCTCGCGTCTGAGACCTGCCCTGAACGCCGCCACCATTGCGATCGGTCCCTCATCGACGTTCGCCGTCGTCCATTGCCTAATTTCGCCCCTCCGTTCTATGCGTTACCGAAGGTCGCTGCCTCCGTTTCATCCGTTGCCGAAGTTCGCCGATAATATCTTTTTGCTTGGTGTATGCATTTTGTTCATGATATTCTTCTTGTTGATGAGTTTAGAGAGGGATTTGATGTGTCTATTTATAGTTGAGATTAATATCTTTTTGCTTTAGTTATGGATGTTCTCACTAGACATTTGCAAGAGAATGTATCTTGGTGTATCCTTTTGTTTTATGATATTCTTCTTGTTGATAAGACTAGAGAGAGAGTTGAAGGTGAACTTGAATTATGTAGGTCAACCTTTGAGTCTAAAGGTTTTCGTATAAGTAGATCTAAAACTTAATATATGGAGTGTAATTTTAGTAGTAATAGACCTAGTTGAGGGATTGTGACTTTGGACGATGAAGTCATTAATAAAAGTACACGTTTTTGATATCTTTGATCTATTTATGGTGAAATAGATGGGGTTATTATTAGTAGAATTTAAGTTGGATGGTTGAAGTGGAGGAATGTATTGGGCCTTATTGTGTGATAGAAAAGTCCCCCTCAAACTAAAGGGAAAATTATATAAGATGTATGTGAGACCTGCAATGCTTTATAATGCATAATATTGGCCATTAAAAGATAAGCATAATATTGAGTTAAGTGTTGCAGAGATGAGGATGCTTAGGTGGATGAGTAATGGATTTATCCTTATAGACAGGATACGAAATGAGCATATATGTGAGAAGGTTTTTTGTAGCTCCAGTGGAAGATAAGATTAGAGAGAGTCGCCTTGGATTGTTTGGTCACATAAAACGATGGCCTTCCGAGCAGGCTAAAATTCTTTGTATTTCCCCTAAATGGAGGCTGCCAGATTTTTCATTGATAGGGGACTTGTGTGAAATTAAAATTTATCTATTTTCCTTCAATAAATATTACAACAACATCTAACATATCCATATTATATTTAGGCTATATTATGGATATCAGAAATCAAAGAAGTTAGATGTATAACCGATTGAAGCAAGGACGAAAGACATTATTGGATGAGTTTATTAAAGGTCTGAATTTTTTCATTCAGATAGCTTATCAACTGCCCAATTTCATCTTAGATGGAAAGTTTCGTTGCCCATATTCTAAACATAAAAATCAAGTGCACCTAAGCCTAAATGACATAACTGTTGATCTATACCATAGAGGCTTCATGCCAGAAAATTGATATTGGACTTCTCATGGTGAGTATTAGCCACATTCGATTTTGATGCGGCTCGTCGACAAGTTCTAATATACATGAGGAAGAAAATATCCGACTTGATTTTGAGGACTTAGTTCATGATGCAATTAGAGCACAATTTGAACAATATACAAAAAAGTCACCTTATAAGGAGGTACAAAATTTTTATGATTTGTTATATGCTTTCTAATAACCAATATGGAAGGGGTGCACCACTCAATCAGAGTTATCCATTGCTATTAAGATGTTAAGTATCAAGGTAGAATATAATGTCCCCCGTGAATATTTTAATCAATTCATTGGCCTGCTTAAGGAAACAACCCGGCATATAACATAATTCTTACAGATTTATATCGGACTAAGAAGTTGGTTTTCAAATTTGGTTTGACATACACAAAGATAGATTGTTGTGTCAATGGATGTATATTATTCTATAAATATGATCAATCCGAGATTGCATGCCGTTACTGTAATGTACCAAGATTTAAACTAAAATCTATCACAAAAGAAAGCTGAAGGAAGTATCAGTCAGTAGGATGTTTTAACTTACCCACAATTCCTAGACTACAACGGTTATATGCATCCATGAGATCTGCTGCACATATGAGATGACATAATGAACACATTTCGCAAGAAGGTGTTATTATACATCCGTCAGAAGCAAATGCCTGGAAATATTTTGATCATACACATCCCACATTCGCCACAGAATCAAAAAATATAAGATTAGATTTATGCGCAGATGATTTTATTCCATTTAGCCAGTCTGCTTCATCTTACTCATGCTGGCCCGTGATACTCACCCCATATAATCTTCTCCCAGAGTTGTGTATGACTACTTACATGTTTCTGACGCTTATCATTCCAGGGTCACATAATCCAAAAGCAAAGATCGATGCATTCTTACAACCGTTAATTGATGATTTAAATTTTTATGGGAAGAGGGAGTAAGTACATATGATATCTCCACCAAATAAAACTTCAATATGAGGGCAGCATTATTTTAGACAATTGGTGACTTTCCTTTGTACGGTATGCTCTCAGGTTGGAATACTTCCGGCAAGTTAGCATGTCCATATTGTATGGAATATACAAAGTCATTCACTTTAAAGCATGGAGAGAAGAACACTTAGTTGACTTTCATCGCATGTTCTTTCCCACAGGTCATCCTTTCAAGTGAAATAAGGATGATTTTGTTAAAAATAAAATGGTGATGTCGCAGCCTTCTCCTAGATTAACTAGTGAAGAAAAATATTTGAAAGAGTAAGGTTCATGCCCACAATAGTGGATTCTCCAACATTAGCTGATTACAAATTGCCAGGATATAGTGTCAACACAATTGGACAAAAAAAATATTTTTTTGGTCATTGTCATATTGGAGGACAAATCTGATCAGACATAACTTGGATGTGATACATATAGAGAAAAATATTTTATTAATCTCCAAACTCCGACGGATGAATTCGCATATAACAACTCTGTTAATCGGACCATTGGCCTAAGCCCGGTTGAAATTGTATATGGGTACCAACTTAGGCAACCTATAGACTTGATTCCTATGTGTCCTAGGATTAGAACATCTGAGTTTGCATCTGCATTTGCATCGCATCTCTAAGAATTACTTAAGGAAATTAATAAAAAGATTGAACAAAGCAATGCTAATTATAAACTTAATGTAGATCTTAAGAAATGATTAAAGAATTCGAGGTTGGAGATTTTGTAATTGTACGAATTCGTCTAGAACGGTTTCCACATTGGACCATTAAAAAGTTACATGTTAGAAGTGCGGGACCTTTTAAAATAATAACAAAGATAATAGAAATGCTTATGTGCTAGACCTACCTGAAGGTTTAACATGAATCATACGTTTAACATCGAGGATCTAGTAGCATTTCAAGGACCAGAGTTTAACCCCACAAAACCCATTATATATTGAGCCTTGTGTGACCCGACTGGTGAGAACCCTAGCCTACCTCCACTCCCAAATATTCCTTCCTTACCTGATGCGGAGAAAATTGAAACAATACTTAATGATGAAGTCATTTCCACTAAGGATGGTGGGCGCCAGAGGTATTTAGTTCATTGGAAAGGAAAACCGAAGACGAAGAACTCATGATTGATCGTGATGAGCTACATAGATTGGATCTCAACATTCTAGAGATGTACGAGAGCATCTGTGATGCTTAACTCGACGGGGTCGAACTTTCTTCCACCTAGGGAGAATGATGGGGACATCAACAGAAAATCTTGGCGCATATATCATAGGAGGAGTCATAGATCGACGGCTATAATTAGAAGCCTTTATTTATAATTTATTTCATGTATTTCATTTTCTTATTTCATGTTGTGTTGAAAGTCTTTCCCATTTTACCCTTATGTTGGGTTATTTGTGTGTTGTAGCCCAAGGGGCATTTTAGTCTTTTGAGTCTTCATATTTTGAGGCCTATATATTGAGGCCCTAGGCTATTGTATGGAGATAATGATTATTATGAATGAAACTTCATTTTTTCTAAGTTATGTGTGTGTTTGAGTCTTCTTGAAAGAAGAGTGAAGTCCCTAGGAGTATGACAAATCAACACTCAACAACCGTCGCCGTGGCAAGGTTCTTGGTTTTATCCTATCTCCTCTCTCATCCCATCCTCCTTTCAAACAACCCACCAAGCATTCCAGCCCTTTCCAAGCAGCCACCAAGCCTTCCCACCCTTCAAACAGCCGGCCGACCCCTTTTCTTCCCCTCCACACAGCCAACCGAACCTCCCTCCCTCTTTCGAACAGCTGGCCAAACTCCTTGCTGCTTTCCCTTGGCCGGCCAGCCTTCCCCCTTGCCTCTTGGTATTCCCTCCACCTTTCCTCTCCACAATCTTCATTAACTTCACTTAATTAAAACTTTTCCCATTCCCATAGCTGTTGCCTTTTTCCCTTCCCAACCCTCATTAACTCCATTTAATTAAAGCCTTTCGTATTCCCTAGTTGCCACCTTTTCCCATTCCCAATTCTCATTAACTCCACTTAATTAAAGCCTTTCCCATTTTCATAGATGCTGCCTTTTCCCCTTTCCAACCCCTATTAATCTCCCATATTGCTGTCCACTCTCCTCTCCATTAATCCCCAGAGCAATTGCCCACTCCCACACACTTATTTACCTCGAAGTAGCACCCCCTTTTCCCTTCCTCCATGGATGGCTGATCCCAATTTGGATCATGGCTTCGTCTTTGATGATCAAGGCCTAGTGGATGTGCTCCATTCTCCTTTCTTCGACATCGACTTTGGAACGACCATACCGTCGAGGAATACATTGATCGGATTCTATTCTCCCTTACAACCGCCATCGACCATCGTTGACCTCCCGTTCAGTGGCAACTCTCCAACTATCCACCCGCCATCTCTTTTCTGGGTAACTCTTCCTTGAACAAAACTTTAGGTACTTGCTTTCTCTTAGTGGTATCATTAATATTGTGTCAAGTATTCTTTCGCTGAAATTCTCAAAGAGTGAGAGTGAGGGAATTTCATTGTGATTGTTCTAGTTGTTAATTGTGGGAATTATGTTAGTTGCAAATAGGCATTTAGTGTATTTGTTGTTATTTTATTATTCTCCTACTCTATTTGTAACCACATGCTATTGCTTTATCACCAACTAAGAAGATCCTAAAATCAACTTTTGTGAAACATTAATTTTATAATTGATAAGCTTGTCATCACTTATAAGCAATTCCTGCATCTATTATATGTTTCACATCATTAGACCTCATATTTCGTGCTTGACTACTAATTTTCTGCATACTCATATAAATTACTAGATCCAAAAATAGGATATTTCACCTATAAATAAGGCACTTCTTAGGTACTTCATGGCAGGGTGAATTACTTTATTTTTGAGCGACATAATTTATTATTGGAATTATATAAAAATATGATTGAAAGTGTGAAACTATGGGGAGAATAATATTTTCCTTTATTAAATTATGAGAAGTATGATTGAAAGCATCATCTTTTGTGGAAGATTTGGGAATTGAAATCCAGAAGTGATGGTTAAGTAAAAGAATTTCGTAACCTATGTTTGTTTTTTCTTAAGTTCGTTCCATTTAAGACATTCCTTCACTTATTTTACTTTGGTCATGCATCATTATTGGCATTGTCATTAGCTCCATACGAACATATTTGGATCAATTTTTTTTTGCAATCAACATAATCAGTATTCTTATTTGAATGATTTGGTTTTGGCTTTATGAATTCTCATTTTCCATTCATTTTTGCTCAGTAGCGCATTATGTGTTAAAACTATTCTACACAAACCCCTTGTAAACAACTTCTAACCATGTTACCAAGTCTACACCTACTTTTTATTTATCTTTTAATGCTAATACTATTCACCTATTTAATGGGTGCATTTTTTACTCTTCTTTATATATGTTTAAACCATCTAATTTAGTTTTATGCACGTTATCTTCAATGGCTACCACTCTCACGATCTCTTGATTATAATTGCTCTTCAAGTTTTTACTTCTTAGTTTTGCCGTGCATCCAACCAAATATTCTTATATTTTTTTTATGCACAACTTGGCCATTAGCATCATTTTTATTGGTCCACAGTCTTAGTCTTAATCATATAATATAGCTGATCTAATTACAATTTAATAAAATCTACGTGTAATTCTCCAAGATATTCTTTAATCATATAATTCTTGTATGGGGCTTCTCTGTTTTAACCACATAATGTTAGCTCTGGAAGTTATATCTGCAAAAATATTTAAATTCTTCAGTATAATGGATTCAAAATATTTAAACCTATCTTATGTGAGTATTAAATTATCTCTAATTTATATTGAAAAATAAGTATTAATATGTCACTCACTAAAATTATACATTATATATACTCAATAATTCTTCTACTAATCCTAAACCTTTTTTCTTTTAGGTATTTTTTTTTCTATTGTTTAAACTTTTGACTAATTTTGACATATGCCTCACTAATTATATATGTCATTCGTGAAAAGTTTACCACCAAAGTACCTTATTTTAAATATCTTTTTTCAATCATTTTCATAAATTAGGATCTCCTTGGCCATTACATGGCTATTTCCAGTACCATTCAATGCTTATCATTCACAAATTTAATAGCTTGAATATTTTGACAGGCACATTCTTTTTCTAATGCGCATAGGGGTGTAAATCACTTGAGTTGAGCTCAAGTCACAACTAACTTGAGCTTGACTTGTCCAATAAAGGGTAGGCTTGAACAAGAGCTCGAGCTCGAGGCGAGCTCGTGTATCGAGCTTGAGCTCGACTCATTAAAATACCTGTAAGCTCGAGCTTGACTTGATAGCTTGTTGGAGAAGGCGAGACATGAGCTTGCTGGAGAAGCATCAATGGCGTGATGGCTCGTTAAAGAAGGCTTCTAGTAGCTCTTCGGAGAAGGTGTTGCAACGATAGCTCATTGGGAAGACATCAAATGTAGAGTTGGGATGGAGCTTGGTGGAGGTGTCAATAACAACTTTTATTTATTTATTTATTTGAAAAATGGTAGCATTGTAAGCAGTACAATAGTAGCTTTAATGGCACAATAGCAATGATAAGATTTACAATAACTTTAATTTTATTTTCTCAAAAAAATTATAGCTACTTTTAACTTTATCTTTATTTTATTATAAAAATGAAATATATGAGGTAACTTGCGAGCCAAGATGTCGAGTCTAGTCAAGCTCAAACTTGAGCTCGTGTATCATACGAGCTATAATCTAAGCTCGAACTTGAGTTTGTGACTCGACAAGCTCGACTCACAAGCTCGTTAACGAGTTGACTTCGGGTCAACTAGCAAGCCAGCTTGGCTCACTCACACTCCTAAATGTACACTAAATCAATTCTTGTAGTGCTCAATCATATGCATTTTAAAAATTGCTTCCAGAGTGAATCTTTTTGTCATAAAACCAATTTATTTATCCAATTTTGATGTATTTTTATTTTAATTCTATATTCTATTGCACTCTTTTATAATATTATCATTTAACTTATTAGATTGAATTGTCTGTAATAAAATATTGAATATGTTATATATTGATACAAAAATGATCTTCTCAGTTTTAAAAAATTCTATTGAAAAGATTTGATAATCGAATCACTATAATGTCACTCATAATTTTTTAAATCTTAGGGGCTATTTGGTTGGCTAAAAAATGAATACAGTATAAAATGAATGTAGTGTAGAAGTAATACTTTGAGTTGTTCGGATGAATGTAAAGTAAATGCAAGTGAATGATTTTTTTGTTTGGTTTGAAGTAATGAATGTAGTGTAAAGTCAAAAAATAATGGCAGCCAACAGCAGGGCGTGGCTATGATGGGTGGAAGCGGTGGCCGCGGTGGTGGCCAGAGGTGGGTGGAGGCGACGGGTGGTGGTTGGCGACAATCAAGCATGCTTACTTGTTGTGTAAAGCATTCTCGCTCAAAACTGGGCAAGTTTGGTTTACCTAAAATTGAACTAGAATAGTTTATACTATATTTATTGTTAAAATCCGAATTGTCCTTTGGCCCTTGATCCCACGGGCAGCATGAGGATCCTTGGGAGGCTTACTTGGATCACGTTGTTAAATCTCAGCCGTCCCTTAGCCCTTGATCCACGACCAGCATAGGGATCCGTGGGAGGCTCACCTGGATCATGCCGATCTCCTTCTATATTTGGGTGGCGGATTTAGGAAGGTTTATATAATGGCAATTATGCATGATTCCGTAATTATTTGTTTCTTTATTAAGATATCTTGTATAGATCTATAAATAGAGGTAGTTTTGTGTAATAATAATTAAGCATTTACCTCTCCAATTCTCTGAATTTAACATAGTATCGGAGCAAGGCATTCGGTTCTTCTTAAAAAATGAGAGCGTGAGAGAGGGAGAGAGAGCTGGTTCTTGCGTTCTGTTTTGGCTTGCGTGAGTCCAGGGTAGCTGAGCAAGTGAGAGGGCTTCCCCTTTGTTGTCTTTTGTGTGCGGCTCTTGTGCGTGCCTACTTGGGGCCAAATCGAGTGAAGAAGAGGATCAAGAGAGGGAGCGAATATGAATTGTGCACGTACGTTCCTGAGTAGGGACGACCGGCCCTCATGTGTGTGCTAGAGCTAAACTGAGCAAGGAACGAGCGGTTGAAGAGTTACTGTACATACCATCAAATCCTCCACTCGAAGAGCCCCTCCTTTCCCCAAATCTTGAGTGCTTCTGCATGGTCCCGATCCGCTACCCTCAGATCTGGGAGATGTAAAAGAAGACCGAATGCCTACTTCTGGACAACAGAAGAAGTCGACCTCTCCCATAATCTCTGCCAATGGGATCAATCCCGCAAGTCGGACGAACACCACTTCGTAACCCACATTGTCGCCTTCTTCGTTGTCGCTGATGGAATTGCCATTGAACACCTTGCCGGTCGGATTTGGACTGAAGTCGGTTCGCTGGATTCGAAGCTCACCGATGGAACGGTCCTGATACATGGAGTTGCCCAGACGATGCGTGCAGTGGTGAAGAAGATGGCTTTCTGGGTGGTAAGGCAGTTCACTGCTACGGTCCAGTGCATGCTTACGGTGACCGAAGAGTTGGTGAGCATGCAGATGATGAAGTACGCTACTTCTCTAAGTAGGGAGTCGATCATGATTATTGAGGGTGAGGCTACAGGAGATTAGAAGGATTTTATCCCACCTAAAGGAGCTGGTGCTTGTCAGGTTTCTTCAGGTTCCTTCCACCGACCTTC